>CM063512.1:64605989-65896239 GCA_032199755.1 Ambrosia artemisiifolia | reverse complement strand
ATCAAATGACATATTAAACGTGTGGAGTAAACCCACTGTTTGAGCAACATGACAGACGTGATTTTTGTAAGTTACTCTCAAGTTTGGAAAAGTTTGAACCTATGTACAACCACCTTGAGCACGACAGCCATGGACTATTAAACTAAGACATTTTAGAATAGTAGCAATCAAAAAACCCAATTCTAAAACTAAATTCACAAGTTCAATTTGCTAAATTGCAACAAAAATCATCCATTTACAATAATCAATCTACTGCAAAAGCACATAGAAATTAATAATAATGAAGCAAAAAAGAGTATCTCGCATTGAGGCATTATAACGAACAGTTGGTGTGCATGAAATTAAGGAAAAAAATAAAACCAATTTAACATCACTCAAGAAACCGTAACTGACCAATTAACCTAACAAAAACATAAATGAGAAAACCTTGCTCAAATTGCTGATATTTACAATCCAAAAATCCAGAAAGGGCAACGAATGAAATCAAAACATTAACTAAAATGGATGTGTAAATATTAGTTTATGAAGCAGATTTGTGGACAAAGGGCTAAGTTACAGCTAAGAATTTAAACGTAAATATAAACAACTGACAGTAACAAACATGTAAAACATAGTTCATCACATACAGTGATGTTGGAAAACACCGAACCCCACCATTAAAACTTACAGATCTAGCCGGAAAGCACCATTACCGTCGTCATCGTCAGAAGACATAGGAGAAAGATGAAAATAGCGGTGGCTCCCTTTGGTTTAGCCATCGCTGACTGGAACCACCAGGTGGTTCACAAATCGAGATAGGTTGTTTTTAGAACTCCATCAAACCATCGACATTGTACTGATGTCGTCGTCGGGGTGTCTGTGCTGCCGTAGATCGGCCGTCGGAACCACCGACTGGCTCCTTCTCTCTCCCTTCAAATGTGTCTATTCCGCTATAGGGTATGTTTGTACTGGTGTGTGTCTGTACCGGTGTGTGTATGAATGGAAAAAAGAATGATCCAATGTGTGAGAGGGAAGACAGGGAAAGAAATGAAATGAAGTAAAAGTTAAGAGTGGCAGAATGGTAATTAACCTTCAAAATCTGTCCAAATTTTATCCTGTTCATAAGACCTTACATGTTTTAATTATATATAAAATGACTTTGCCAATTGAACGAAACCTCCCTCACCTAACAAGGTATATGTGCTATTTCATTGTTTTGAGTTAGATGTTAACATTAGAATTATGCATTGTTTAAGGCTTAGTGTTAACACTGGAGTTATACACTATTTTAGGTTACGTGTTAACATTGTAGTTATACATTGTTAATTGTTTTAGCTTAGGTATTACCTGAACTCCTGAAGCTTTCCTGCATGTAAATGTAAAACACATAACTCTATTTCATATATAAAGTTAGTGTGTCGTATTAGATTTATCAACCTTGAGACACTCCGGGGATATAATCTAAGAGTTTTGAATATCATAAAAACATGTGACAATTGGTAGATTGAAAGGAAAAGAAGGGCACGACATTATCTGAAATGATATTTGATATGATTATTTATACGTATAATAGCACCCACCGCTTCCAAAATTAAAAAACCATCCATCCATCCATCATCCCCAA
Source organism: Ambrosia artemisiifolia (assembly GCA_032199755.1). Classification (NCBI taxonomy): domain Eukaryota; kingdom Viridiplantae; phylum Streptophyta; class Magnoliopsida; order Asterales; family Asteraceae; genus Ambrosia; species Ambrosia artemisiifolia. The sequence continues at coordinate 65,894,636 of CM063512.1, read as the reverse complement.
TTCATTCCTTTCATCATCATCCTCTCCGTCACGATTCACGCATGCAATCAATCCAAAACAAATTAACCTTTAAATCACAAACCCTTCCACTTATCCTTGTCCCACGTGGCCTAGCCGAGTCAACAAAATGACTCGGCGATGCTCTCATTGCAGCAACAATGGCCACAACTCACGCACCTGCCCTACCCGCACCACCACCACCACCACCACCGGTGGTGGCGTCGTCAAACTGTTCGGTGTTCGCCTCACCGATGGTTCAATCATGAAGAAGAGTGCTAGCATGGGTAACCTATCTGCTCTATACCATCCATCATCCCCTGCTTCTGCTGCTGCTGCTGTTTCACCCAATCCTAACTCCCCTGCTACCTCTGACCCTATCGACGGTTACCTTTCCGATGACCCTGCTCACGCTTCTTGTTCCGCTAAACGTCGTGCCGATCGTAAAAAAGGTTATTATTATTATTATTATTAAGGTCTTGATTGTTGATTTATTATAACTTTTGGGCGTTTTTATATATATTATCTTTGGCTATTGATAACATTTGGTGGAAATGTGGTTGCTGCTTTTTTAAGTGGATAACTTTGCCTTTATTATGCACCTTTGGTTTTGTTTTGTTTTGTATAGGTTAGATAAGGGAAATTTTGATATCTTTATGCTAATTAAGTGATTTATACTGTTGAATTTATTCTTTGAGGATTTATAAAGTTATATCTAGTGTTCATGTTGCCATTCTTGTCAGTGGTCAACTAGTCATAAGTATGTGTTGGATGAGTATTGCACCGGTTGTGCAAAAGCGTGCTTAGGATGGAGGGGGCAATTAAATGGCGTGATGGAGGTGGAGTGGTGAGCGTGAAACAACGCCGCAACCACCTCCATCGCGATGTGATAGTATTGAACCGTGGTGGTGACCACAGTAGATACCTGGAGATGGAAAAGAGTTTTAGGGAAAAGAAAACGAGTTTGACTTTTATGAGTTATGACAGTTATTTGAATCCACCCAATTATGCCAATTTATCCAGACACGTGATATTCGTAGCTCATAGATGAAAAGTATGACTAATTGGTTTGCAAACACATTGGGGATTATATTATATGTTAGGATTACAACATTACATTCATATGTGTTTGTGTAAATTATATCAAGTTATAAATGTCAAACACATTAGCACGTTGAGGTTATATGGTGTTAAAACAATAAAACCTAAGATTGTGTTTTAAAAGACATAAGTTAGCACATGAGGAAGTTGTGTAGGGACAAAACCTTATGCTGCCATTTTCAACATTCATATCTCTGCTGAGATCAGAAATAGTCTAAACATGTTGAAGAACCTTGGATGTGCAAATAAGGAAATCAAAGTGTAGTAATCCTGGTTTGTTAAATTAAACACGATTAAGCTAAGACGATTGTTTTGGGACTTTCAATGACTGAAGCTATCTTCCTTGGGGAAGGATATTAAAGCTGATGCTAGTTCAATATGCCAATAAAACACTTGGTACTGATAAACACTGAAATTCGAGGAACCATATGAGATGTTTTTGGTCCATAATAAGATTATAAAGCTGTTATGCAGTTGCTGCCATAAGGCATATATCTGAAGCAAACGCGTGAGGGAAATAATATTCATAATCTAATAAAGTTTGACACCGGATATTGAATGCATTAAATGTTTGCATTATTGTAGGTACACCCTGGACAGAGGAGGAGCATCGGTTGTTCCTACTTGGTCTCCAAAAATTAGGCAAAGGAGACTGGCGAGGCATATCACGAAATTATGTCCTATCAAGAACTCCTACGCAAGTTGCTAGCCATGCCCAGAAATACTTCATTAGGCAATGCAGTGCTACTCGAAGAAAAAGGCGTTCTAGCCTTTTTGACATGGCTCCAGATATGGTTTGTCTTGCTTCTTAATGTCATATTAATTATTCATTAACATATAAGTTAATATAAATTCATTAATATGTGGTGTCCTGCAGGCAGCAGACACACCTGAAGATCATTTCATGCTGCCGCCAGCCGCCGGTACGGATCATTCTGACAACTGTTCGCTTAAACTCTCATTGAAACCAGATTCTGATCAATGCGTGGAAGCCTCTACAAGTGAGGTAATAAAAGAAAACATCAAAGAAGAAACTTCAAAACCCGTGAACGAGCTTCCACCTATAATACCTGCTTTTTATCCCGCTTACATACCTGTTCCATTCCCAGTGTGGCCATCAACCATGGCCCAGTTTGATGAACCAGCTAATTATGACAATAATACTGGACCCGATGCATCACACCATCGGGTAGTGAAACCAATCCCAATACTCTCAAAAGAACCCATGAATTTAGATGAACTAGTCGGGATGTCGAAACAGCTTAGCTTGAAAGATCCCGAGCATCAGCATAGCATTGAGCCGTCACCATTGTCGTTGAAATTACTGGCGGAACCCTCAAGGCAGTCGGCATTTCATGCTAGTACTCCAGTCATCGGTAGCTCCAGTGTAAACAAGGGTGGTGGTGGTCCAGTGTAAAATTGATGGGCATAGCTTAAAGTTGAAAAGTGAGCTGGTGTGGTTTTGTGATAATTATCTGCGAGTACTTGTTTGGGTTTTATTTGTTCCCTACCAACCTTGCAATGCAAGTTTATGACTGGGATGGCATGCTAGATTAGTGTGTTTTTTTTTTAATATTTTAATTCTTTTATTTTTGTGTAAACGGTCTGATAGTAAAAATAATGTCTAGGTGTTGATTGATTGTCAATAATTACACTTCTGTTTTTGTAATATAAACACTATTTTGATTGATGTTTATGAGCACATATATAAGGAAGAGTTATTTTGAAAACCAATTTAAGTTGTGAGAACTTGTAAAAACTTTATGTAAAAAACTTGAACATTTAAAATACTATGGATGCCGGCTATCAAAAACCATTTTTGTTTTAAACTCAACCGTTGGATCAAGATTTAGAGCGATCTCAACTGTTTAAATTAGACAGTTTTTGTGTTTAGTGACGGTTGCTCAATAACTGTTCCTTCCATTTTATATAACCGTCCTTAGTTCGAATTTAATAACTGTTCCCACTAATTTTTTAATTCAATTTTTTTCATATTTGCCTATAAATAAAAGGTATAGATGCATTATTTTCCTTTGTTCACAAAAATTCTATTGTCCAATTCTCACTTTTTATGCTATGATAACAGCCTCAACCGTTGATTAGTAGTGAATTCTAGCCACCAACGAGTTCCAAGTTACCATCGTTTAGCATTGATGCATCTTTAGCAGGTATTGGATTGTGTCTTCAGTTTTTATTTTGGGTTGAATTGACAATTTTGGTTTGAGTTTAATCAGTTTCGTTAAGTGTTTCATTTTAATATAGGATTTTATATGTTGAATTAACTTCTTGGTTTTTCTACTCCAGTTTCATGGGAAGTTGGCACCCCCGTGCTTTGGTCATTCATCCTTTCAGGAACCTAAATCGAATCCCTCAACACATTTATGGTTCATCAGCAACGACACTGCTAATTTGGTTGCATTTTGGATATGATTACACCTTTCATCTGTGCAGATTGTTAAATAGTTTGTGGGTTTAAATTTTGATTGTGACTGTGTTTAGACTTTTTTTTATTGCATAAGGTTAGGTATCCTCAATCATCTTCGTCGCCTACACTTCACAACATCCTTGCATCATCTCTGAGAAGAATATCGAAATAAGCTTAGGTATCCTCAATCATCTTTTAACTCTTCGTTGCTCACTTTCCTAGTAGAATTACAAATTAAATGTTCATTTTCAAATCCATTAGTTTTCCTTTTTTTTTTCTTTGTTGCATTAATTCACGTTTCCATGGTAGTTTCTATTTCAAAACTTTTATGTGCTTGCGGGAAACTGAGGGAAATATATTGTTTATGGTAATTTTAATTTTATTTTATCCATTAGGTTGCATTATTTTGCTTCTCACATTTATTATCCATTAGGTTTCATTTACTGATGAAGTAATCAAACAACTGCTGATGAACTGGTAAACTACTTATGAAGCAAACATCTGATGAAGCAAACCTCTGATGACAACTGCTGAAGTTATTGAAGGTGGTTTTGAGGAAAGTTGCACAAGAAATGCTAATGGATCATCATCAATCACGGATAATTCATAGACTTTGGAAACCCGTTTAAATGGCTAATTACATGCTAGAATCAATATTTGGTAATTAATTCTTTTATAACTCTCCTTGTATCACTCTTGAGAATGTTTTCATTCCTTGTAAATACTTGGCCTGTAAATGCCATATACGTCAGTATGAATAAAATGTAATCCTTGCGTATTTGACATTTATAGGCCGAGTATTTATAATGAATGAAAATATTCACGAGATAGATACAAGGAGATTTATAAAATAATTAACTACCAAATATTAACTCTAGCATGTAATTGGCCATTTGAACAGGTTTTCAAATTCTATTAACTTTCCTTGATTGTCGATGATCCATGATTTGTGCTAATATATAATAGGTTCATCCAAACTTAGAAGAGAATACACTTAAAATACTGAAATTATTAATGAAAAAAGATGTTTAAAATCCTTTACTTACAATAGTGAATGTGGGTATGTCACTGTAAATTTAGAAAGATGAATAGAGATTTTGGGAAAAATTATTATTATAATTCACATCATCTCCTATTTATACACAAACAATTAACGGAAAGCTAACTAACTCTAACAGTAATTGTAACGGAAGTCTAACTAACGGAGCTATAATGGAAAATAACTAACTATCATAAGTTAATATCTAGCTATCAGAAGTTTATCATCAGACGTTCTCTTTTTCATCAGTAGTTAGACATCAGATGTTTGTTATTCATCAGTAGTTTCAACCCCATGAGTTGTTTCATCATCTATCAGTGGTTCCAACCTCATTAGTAGTTACTCAATGCCATAATTTTCTGTGGTAGAACAAAATATCTTTCATTTCCCCGTCTTAATAGATTTTTGTTTCAAGTTTAAAGGCAATGTTGTTAGGTTCACTTAAAGGTGTGTTGAAGTTACTACCAACACACATCATCAATCGATATGCCTCATGAGAGGCCTCAGCTTTTTTTTTTTTTTTTTTTTTGGGGGGGGGGGGGGGTGGGGTGGGGGAGGGGGTGGCTAAAGGACTCTGCCCTTCCATCCCTTTGATAAATAGACAGGTAAGGCAGAGCTTTTGAGTTTTCATGTTGTCAAATAATTTGAACAATGGTCTTTTTGTGTTGTTAAAAAGTTATTTGTCCCACACAAACAAAATTTTACAACACATCCAATATCCAGTCTCGTATCCAAATCTTTGTTGTCAAAGCTCACCCAAGCGCATGCCTAGGCCCACTTTTAAGGCACATCACAGTTTTCTCGCTTTGCTTAAAAAGTCTCACTCTTACACTACAAGAAATGGTGGCTTTAGCGACGACATTTGTTTGTGTGAGCCTAATTAGGCCCTCAAGCGCAATTTTCAGGCCAAGCTCTGACGGAGTTTCGGCCAAGAATCGTCCGAACAGGTCTGAAACAATTATCCCAACCCTGAACTAGTCTTGAATCAACATAAAACAATCTAAACTAACCCTAAAAAGCCTAAAACATGTCTAAAACCCTTAAAATATATTTTTATACTAAGCCAAAAAACTCTCGCTTTTTAAACGTCTGACATCAAAACCCAAGGCTCACTTTTACGGCTTTGAGTGAGGCTTACGCCTTTTAACAACTATGATCCTTATTAATGCTGAAGTTTCGGCTTTGCCTGTTCAATTTCATTTCTCATCCTTATCTTTAATTTGCTTGCTGGCTTCAACTTTGTTGACTCAACAAGCTAAAGAAAAAGAACACTACCATCATACTACATTTGGAACCCTATACCAGCTGTCCTACAATGATTTGATAGTCATCTTTCTAACATGAACAACATGTGACACTACCCAAACTTATTCATGCAAATTTGTCATCATATTCATCAATCATCCATCATCAACCTTCCTCAACCTCTATAAATCCTAAACCAAAAACTACAAATAATAAACACAGCCTCTCTCTCTCTCTCTAGAAATTAACCTTGAGTGCACCGATCAATGGCTTCCAGAAGCAACTCACCGTCAAGCGAATCGGACACAGATTCTAAAACCTATGAAACAGCCAGTGAAGAGAAGTTCCATGACTGGAAAATGGTAATCGGGTCAGATGATCCTGATGCTGAAGACGATTGGTGGAGCGATGAATCGGAGTCCGAAAATGAGAATAATAATAATAAGATGTGCATAGGCGGGAGGAATGAAGGGATGAGTTGGGGGGTTTGTGTGGAGCAAGGACGCCGGAAACACATGGAGGACAGGATCGCTATTATTCCGGCGTTGATGTCTCTTAAGTGTGATCAGGGTTTCGGTGGATGTACGGCACCGGATTGCGAGTTTGCATCGGTGGAGTCTCCCATTCATTACTTTGCTGTCTTTGACGGTCATGGTGGTTCGCAGGTATATAAATTAATTAATTAAAATATAAAACTTTTAGATATTAATAGCAAAAAAAAAAAAGAAAAAAAAAAGAGGAACCAGACACCTAAAAATAATGTGTACTCAAAGTTAAATTATATAATCGAAAAAGTTTATTGCAAATTTACTCTTAAAATTCCAAAATGGTAATCGTTTTAAATTGGGAATCACTAAAAGAAAATTAGGGTTCTTTCTACATTTTGTTTACATGTTTGAAACTGAATACACAATAAATATATACATACACTAGATTATACCCCGGGAATGTCCCGGGGTTGAAAAATTTAATATGACATATTAATTTTACATATGAAATAGAATGATGCGCTTTGCAGTTACATGCATGAAAGATTCGGGTAGCAGCTAACCTAAAACAATTAAAAATATATCTCCAATGTTAACGCCTAACCTTAAACAATGTATAACTCTAATATTAATATCTAACCTAAAGCAATGTATAACTCCAATGCTAACGCATGTTGAAAATAGAATTCTTATTTACTGATTTGAACATAATTAGTGACTTGCCTATACATGATTAATGATTTACCTGAACACTTTGTGTTTTTTTTCCTGTTTGAACAAAACCCAACAAAAAATAGTCGTTTTTTTTCCTCCGTTTTTTATATAGAACTATGGTACTCGTTGGAAAGATAATAAAACGCTCGTTAATTTGGTGTAATTTTTTTCTTTAAAAAATCTCGTATATAAAAGATATTAACGTTTAAAAATTATGGAAGGAAACACAAGAGAGAAAAATCTATATTTGTTTTTAAATTATTTTTTCCTAAAATATCTCAATGCCACATAGAATGACACATGGCACATTCAAAGAGGAGAATGCCTCTTTGAGTGTCATGTCATTAAAATGGCTTTGGTTTATTATATGTATAGATACACATACGTATACATATGTATTGATAACGTGTAGAATATTGGTGACGTGCGAAGAGTACGAAGGATTAATAAGGTTGCGTAATTATATTTTCTTCATACGTAATTATAATATTACTTTTATGGGTAACTATTTAATTTACTTTATGCGTAATTAATTATACATATGATATTTCATGTGTAATTATATGATACTTTATGCCTAACTATATTTACTTCAGTGTATGTAAACACATATTTTATGTAAACACATTTTAAGAGTCTTTAACTGCTAAACACATTTTAAGAGTCTTTAATTGCAGATAAAAACAGAAATATGAAGGTGTCGTATAAGTGAAACTAATCAACAGGATCCTAACTAATTTACCATGAAACCATGTTTTAGTTATACTAAAGGATACTAATGCTTCAATTCAAAGCATTGATTTTAGGCACTTTTCAGACCGTTACATATTGTTTTGCAGTGGACAAGTTCGGTATTAAAGATGTGAAATGTGATACACTGGATCCAACTAAGATACTTAAATATATAGTCAAACTTATATATTTGCAAGTTATAAATACAATAATTAAAATAAAAAATCGTAATTGTTGAAGACAAATTGATAACTATATATAATGGTATATTATATTCACAATTAGTAATTAGTTATATACGTAACAACCTAGACTAAAATAAACATAGCAATAGATACAATTAATTAACAATTTTATCCATTCAAGTTTACATATTGTGTAAAAAAAAATAAATAAGAGAAAATTATGAACACACAAAAGCTGTCCCTAAAAAAAAGCTTTTGGATAAAATGGTCCCTCTCCCTATAATATAAACTATCAATCATATATAAAAAAATTACAATTCGACGATAATTGTTATATAATAAACAAAACAAAAATAGTGCAACAAAATGACCGAATTTACTTAAGCGAATCATGAGGCTCTCCTAGCATTTTTGGAAGCAAATCTCTCAATCAATAGCTCTTGATCAAGTTTCCTAGCGCTTGGGAATGGAAGGCATGATTTCTAGACAAAAATATTCAATGTTTTAAACATGTAAGTTTCATCTTGCAGAAGCCTAAACATCAAAGTTTTAAACATTCAACATAATTAAATCATTCAAAGATCCTAAATTATCAAATAATATTTAAACAATGAAACAATAAGTACCAAAGATTCTAAATTATCAAACATTTAAACATTTAAATCAGACACAATGAAACAAACATGAAAGAACAACCACCATCAAAGATTCTAAATTATCAAACATTCAAATCACACAAACAATGAAACAAACATCAGACCCTAGGTCAGTCCGCTGCTGTTGGGTCCGATACTGATGAATGATGTCGTCGCATCACCAATGGGACTTCAAGTCGTCGATCCCTCATTGCCTTCCGCCCTTCCTTCAAACCCTATGTATGAATTGTGAATCGTCTGATCTTTGATGTTCATGACCACGTCTTCACATTTGTCTTTTTAATCCCACACTACCACGACCCTAGTCAGAATAACGTTTATTTTTAACATCGGTTTTTTGTTCACAATAATATGAACTTGTTACTAATTTAATATGAAGCACAACAAGGTGTGTAATATCAAGTACTATCTTTTCATAACTCTAACAATATATTGTTCAAGTACATTGTATTTTTGGTCTTAATTGGTATTTTTGTTTTTTGAGTACAATTTTCAAGATGCAAGTTCACCCTATAAAAGTGAATTTTTTTGGTACAGATCAAAGTGTAAGGGACATGCATTCGTTTTAAACAAGCTTATAATTCAAATTCTTGTGAAATGAAAGACTTAAATAATAAAACCATGCATATATTAAAGAAAACACAATGAGAGTGATTGTATATACACATCATATATAGTTGCTAAGTGAGTAAATTCTAATTTACAGCATTAAGTCCTCTGTATATTCTCACACAAAGGAGAATGAAGTGGCACACCGTCATTACAGAATACAAACTTTTATGAACGGTACATGCCTATAGCGACGACTCGTTTGATTCTAAATACTTGATTCTTGCATTATTAAAATTGTGGAAACCACCCAACGTTTTTCTTTTGTCCTGGCTTGAAGTCTAGATATTTATCATAAATACTAAGATCTTGAGAGTCAATCAATCTTTTGCTTGAGCAAATTTTTGATTTTTTTCCCAAAATGGTGCTATAGTAGGATTTTTTTGTACATTTGGAGAGTGTCAGCAGCGAAATTGTGCAAATGGTGAAACCGCAAGATGGTCTTGCGGTTTATGCTTAGGTGGAGCTGACTAGGAGTGAACTAGAGGGGAGGGTGGTGATTAGGAGGGAGGCTTTGGCTTAGTAGGAAAGAGAACATCAAAACCGCAAGATGGTCTTGCGGTTTACTCTTAAAGGCTGACACAAGCTGGTTCGATGAAGGGGTTATATTGTAGTTGTTTAGATAGCTTAAGGACCTGTTTTGTAACTTCACATCAAAACCGCAAGACCATGTTGCGGTTTCCTTGACAAGAACTGTGCAAGACAAAAAAACAGAGCACCGTTAATATTTCTGGGTGGGTTCTGTTTTGGGTGTTAATGTTTCTGTTTTGTTTCTTTTAAGCAATCTTCAAACTTTATAAGCTGTTTGTATGGTGTAAATTGGGAGATTAATGAAAGCTTGATTTTATATTAAAAAAGAAAAAGAAAACAGAGCATACTTAATGTTTCTGGGTGGGTTCTGTTTTGCATGTTAATGTTTCTATTTTGTTTCTGTTTAGCAATCTTCAATCTTTCTAAGTTGTTTGTATGGTATACATTGGGAGATTAATGAAAGCTTGGTTGGGTGTTAATGTCTCTTGTTTCTTTTATAGTTATGAAGTTAATTTGGTGGTGTGGGGATGTTTGTGTCAGGCTGTGTTCCTAAACCGCAAGACCATTTTGCGGTTTCTAATCCCTCTCTCCTACTAAGAAAAAGCCTCCCTCCTAATCACCACCCTCCAGCTCCACCTAAGCATAAACCGCAAGACTATCTTGCGGTTTCACCATATGAACAATTTCGCTGCTGACACCTTCCAAATGTACAAAAAAATGCTACTATAGCACCATTTTGGTTAAAAAAAAAAATCCAATTTTTTCTTGATAAAGTATGCAACAAGTCTATATCTTTATTAGGATTGCTTATATGTCTAGCTTTTAGATATTCGTTTTTAAGGGGTTATCTTTCTCTATTTTGTTTAGATTAAGACATCAAATTCTTTTTGTCAAAGATGAATTTCAAGAGAAAGTGAGGTGGTGCAACATCATTGCAGAATATGATCTTTTATAGACGATACATGCTTATGGAGAAGACTCATTTGATTTTATATAACTCTTCTCCCACGGTTGATTCGGTGAAAATTGTGGAAACTCACCCAACATGTCACCTATGTCCTGGATTGAAGTGTGGATACTTATCATCATAAATATTTAGATCTTGATGGTAATAACACAATCAATCTTCGGTTTGAGTAAAGTTGTTTGGTCAAGACAAGTCTTGTTGAAAGCTTTGTTTACATCCTTGTTTGCTCCAAAATAAAACAAAAGATGTTACATTAGTGAGATGTATGATTTAATAAATAACAGAGTCGGCTGGTTTTGGAATTGGAACACAAATACTTTGGACGCAGTAGAAGTTGGTGAGTTACCACAATTGTATAGTTTGATGGAGAGACGTAGTATTAAGACTCTGAAAGATGGATGAGATTGGTTGGGTGGTGAAGAAGTCAATGTTCCAGTAAAAATCTTCTATCCCATATTGACAATGTAGTTCTAAAGCAAATGGTGATTAATGTCAATTTTTGTCGTTTGGAGGGCTTGACCGGAAAGATCATCATATTGGGATTGGCTAAAACAAGTATTAACACCCCTACATATGCATATCTGGTTTGTGAGGAAGAAGAAGAAGCGGTTAATCATTTACTTATATCATGCAGATATGCAAAGCTTGAGTGGTCCTTTATTTGGTCTTGGTGTAATTTGCCTGTTGAGACATACAACTTGGTGAAAATGTTACTCTAACTTCCAAATAGATGGGGCTTCTCAAGTATCAGAAAGAAAGATACATTGGCGTTTTAATGAATGCAAAAAGGCATATTTAGATAGCAAGAAACAACATAGTTTTTAACAATCAAATGACCTCCAATGTAAAAGTTGATGAAGATATGAACTCGATCAGGTTTTTTGGGTTCAACAAATATAGAGCAAATCTATCCAATTCAGATTGGGAAAGATCACGAAATTTCAACTTTGTAACCTCGTAATTGAGGATTTCCTTTCTTTATTTCCTTGTTCGCTTTTCTTTTTTTATAATATTCCCTCGTCGTTCAAAGAAAAGCACGAGCAACCTTTGCTTGATAAAGTATGCAATGAGTCTTTAGCTTCGAGTTTTATCTTCATTAGGTCTGCTTATATGTCTAGCTTTTAGATATTCCACATAAACGAGTTATCTTCTTCTATTTTGTATAGATTGAGACATCAACTTGTTTTTGTTAAATATGGATTTCAAGGTTGAGTGAGGTAGTGCAACGCCATTACAGCATATGAGCTTTTATATATAGACGATTCATGCGTATGGTGATGACACATTTGATTCTATATAAAAGCTTTCTTGGACGGTTGATCGATTCTGTGAAACTGCATCTTCGACTATTGCTTTTGTGAAAATTATCAAAACTCACCTACCGTGTATACCTTGTCTAGATTGAGGTCTTGATACTTTTCATCATAATTAGTTAGATCTTGATAGTAATAACACGATCAATCTTGAGCTTGAAAACAATTTTCTTGATAAAGTATGCAACGAGTCTTCAGCTTTGAGTTTTAAACTTTATTAGGTTTTGCCACATGTCTAGCTTTTAGATATTCCATAATAAGGAGATATTCTCCTTAATTTTGTTCATATTGAGGCGTCATTTCTTTTTAAGGCTGAGTAAATGCAAGAAGCCGTACCAAACCGAGTTAAACCAAACCTAGTAACTGAAACCAATTAAAAACTAGAGCTGAAGACCGGGCCTACATATTCATTTTAGGTATATGTTGGTCTCAATTTCAGTTAGGTCTTCAAATGGGTAACTCACAATTCATTCTGGCTTCAAAAGAGTTCATTTAACCATCTTGGGTTTCGTCGAGTTTTCATTAGGTTAAGGACGGAATACGCCTATGGTGACGACTCATTTGATTCTAAATAAATTGCTTCTCGCATTGTTCATTTACTGAAAATTGTGGAAACTCATCCAACGTGTTTCCTTTGTCTTGGATTAAAGTCTGGACACTTATGATCATAAATATTTGCATCTTTGATCGCGTGTTGAGTGCACATTAAAAAAATTGAGTTAAAAAACAGTTCCTTAGCTACAACGAATTGCAGTATAGGAAGTAGGATTGTTGAATCCACATGATTTCGTGTAAAGTGTTAATAGTAACTATTGAATAACTGAACACGTAAACTGACATTAAATTAAAAGATGGCTTGTTGAAGTGTTAATTTTAATTGCAATTGATGAAGTAATTTGATTTAGAGAAAAACAATTGAGAATAAAGGTGGTTGCTCCGTGTTTCATATTAGGTAATTGAAAATCCATTTTGAGTTTTACCTAGTTTGGAAATCACATAGAAATGACTTTGTTTAGGGCATGTTTAGATAAACTTATTTGAGTCTAAAAGGACTTTTGGTTAAAAGGACTTATTAACTTATGACTTTTTAAAAAGGAGTTTTTAGAAAAGTGTTTGGATTAGCTTATGTGGTGGGGAAAAACAATAAGTTGATAAGTTATTTTGTAAAAAAGTGTTTGGTTTAATTTATTTAGGTAAAATGACCAAAAAGGATATAAGGAGGGTAGGTATAAGGATATAAGGAGGGCATGTAGGTAAATATACATCAATAAGTTATAAGGAGGTTCAAAAAGTCACACATCCTTTACTTTTCCAAAATAACTTATTATAGGCAAATGAAAAGTTAAAACATTAGTCATTTTTCATTTTTCATTTGTCAAACACTTTTTTTAACTTAGGGCATGTTTGGGATTCCTTATTTTACCTCCTTATAACTTATCTCCTTAATCAAAAAGGAGATAAGGAGAAAATAATGTTTGGGTAATGGGATGAAAAGGAGTTTTTGTGGGTTGAAAAGGAGATAAGTTATAAGTAAGGATTTGTGACTTTTGGGATTAAGGATATAAGGAGGTGGAAAAGGAAATAAGGTGATAAGGAGAAGTTTAGCCAAACATGGCCTTATTAACTTTTTGGAAAAGTAATAAGTTATAAGGAAGTGGAAATAAGGAGAGCCAAACATGCTCTTAAATTGTTCAACCCAATTCAGTTAACTAATGTTAAATGAATTGGGTTGAACAATTTACACAATATCATATTATTACTAGTACAGAAAACCAGAACACGATGATAGTTTGTATTAAAGCAATAAACCAAACTGTTTAAATAAGTCAAACATACAATTGAATCCAAATAACTTAAGGTGTTCACATAACTCAATCCGATACTAAGTTTAGATCAAATCAAACCTCAAGCTACACAAATCATTCACCCAGAGAAACCACAAAAGGATTAGCCGCTCATGGACGTCATATCAGCTTCAATTTTTGTATCTGATTGCGTTTGTATCAACCAACTGAACGGAATATTGATAAAGCTCTCAAAATCGCCTAAAAAACGCTATGGACGTCAAAAGTCCTAACCCCATGTAATTGGGTGAATATGAATTTTATAGATGATACATGTCTATGGTGACGACTTATTTGATTCTAAATAAATGCTTCTCGCATTCTTGATTTGGTGAAAAAAAATTGAAAACCTATCCAATATGTTTCCTTTGTCCTGTATTGAAGTCTTGAACCTATCATAATAAATATTAAGATAACAACTCTTACATATTAGCATAGGAAAAGTAATCATGTCATACACTCATACACTTATAAATTTCTCATTTTTTTTAGATTTGTAGTTATGTATGGCTCATTATGAATCAATTATATGTACATTTAGGGAAGGTAAACAAAGAATAAATTGAGAAAGAAATGTGATTATTTTGTGTGCTTAATGAATTCCTTATACATAGTTAATTGTGTCCTTTACCAAACAATACTTTTGACATATTTTTTTTGCAATCTACTTATCTTTTTGGATATGTAAATTTGAAAATAAGTATGATTAATCTGTTTTGCTATGTTTATGTATTAATAGTGCATGTTGTTAACTTATCTACCATAATTTATACCAAAGGTCACTAGTAAGTAGTTATTACATTTAAGGGCATAACAAAGAGGTATGATAAAACTTAGACTCTCATACTTGTCCATATGTGACCATTTCCTCGAGTTATATGATTCAATATATAAATCCAATTTGTCTGTAGAAATCATAACCGTTTGGGTCAACGCCTTCAGTTTGAACAAATATAACTCTCAACCGTATCAGAGTAACCAACAACATAAGCTTTGTTCTTTGTGGTACCATTTGGTCTCATTTTAAGAGACTAGATGGTGAAACACCTGAAACTCCAACGTTTTGTTGGGGCGTAGTCACTAGAGCATTATCATTGTTTCTTCCTATCACAAGGGTGTTATTGTTATTGCTCGTAACGTAATAGTCCCAGTGATTCCTAAGGGAACTGACCATTGTATACAAGTCTTTTTTATTGTGTTTCCTTATTCGTCTTCATTAGATTACAATGAATTGAATGGGTTGGATGATATAACATTATAAATCCATCAAGGATTGATCCATTGATAATGACACAGGTAAGTGAGTATTGTGCTGGCTGGATGCACCAAGAATTGAAAGAGGCATGGGGATCTGAAGGCAGTACAAATGAATGGAACAGAAAGTGGCAATCTGCACTGACTAGGGCCTATGACAGCGTCGATAAAGCTTGCGTGAAGGATCTTACAGGTGGATCAACTGCATTAGTTGTGCTTGTTTCACCTTGCCAAATCATTGCTGCAAATTGCGGTGACAGTAGGGCCATTCTTTGTCGCGGGTCCTACACCATCCCTCTGACTGCTGATCATAAGGTCTCTTCCTCTTATAAAACTTCAAGTAAAAATCAAGCTAATTACATAATTTAGTATGCATCTTTGGTTTGATTTATATTTCAGACCAAAAAAGAAACCATTAAACTTTCCAAAAATGTGTGTTTTTTTTTTTGGTAATTTAATCCAGTTGGCTATCAAAAACGATGATATGTTGGTAAGTTCTAACCATGTCGACCTTTTTGCCTATGTGACGCTTATTTGCACCGACATGCCACATGAAAAACACTTAACTTAGATCATCACCTTAAATCACAATGTTTGCACTTAACTTCATTGTCCCAAAAGTGGTAAGATTGTAAGAATATGTAATCAGGTTTCTATTTTGCACCATATCGTTAACCTGGTTGCTAAAGTCGAGAAAAAAAAATGAGATTTGCTTCTTCTTTTTTTAATCATGCGATATTTTTGCTAACGCGCCGGCAAAGTGTTTTCTCTTAACAGCCTTACAGGCAAGACGAAAAGGAAAGGATTGTCAAGAGTGGAGGTATTGTAATACCAGACCCGTTGGGTTTAATGAGAGTTGATGGTGTTCTTGCCATGACAAGGGCAATAGGTTAAAAATTATTCTCACTGCCTTTTTATTTTAATTTTTTGAAGTTTGTGTGGTCACAGGGGATGTTCTTATTATACAAAGGTTTAAATAGGTATTGAAGGGTTGCGATTCCCCTTTATGAACCGACACAATGGTTCACTATAACTGCCACAACTATAGGTTATACAATAATAATACATACTAAATAATCTAACTTAGGATTAATCAAATATTAGGCTAACAGTTTTATTTCTATTTTGTGATAGGTTTTGGATCCAGTTAGAAGCATACCAATTCACTAATTTTGTAGCTTTGATTTAGAATTTTATTAATGTTACAAAAGTAGTGAATAAGTTTATGTGCTTCTTATGCTTGTCATGTATGTTTAGTTTCTCATTTAATCCTGATTCCATATATGATATTTCAGGAGATGGGACGATGAAGCCATATGTAAGCTCGGAGCCTGAGATGACTTTTACCACCAGGACCGATGATGATGAGTGTTTGATAATTGCTAGTGACGGTTTATGGGATGTCATGTCTACAGAGTATGTGGGAAGTATGGCTTCTGGACTGCTGCAACATGAGCGGATATTAGCAAGAGCCAACGAAAGGCCAACAAAACGCATTGCAAAATATCTTTTTAAAGAAGCATGTACAAGATCAAGCAGCGATAACTTTGCGGTGATAGTTGTGGACTTAAAAAGGCAGCCTTAAAAACATGTTGAAGCTTGGTACAATCTTAATAAGTTGGGAGGACAACATAACAATAGTTTGTGTTAAGAAGTCTTTAACTTTGTTACTCTTTGTTTATTCTCTTTTTTTTTTATAAATGATGGAAGGATTGTGCCTTTGTTAAATATCAAAGTACAAGTTAAAGAAAATGCAATAATATGATGGAGACATGGAATCTCCTTCTCTTGTCCCCTAAAAGTCACAAAATCATATTCTGATCCCTTCCCACCCACCCTTGATAAGCTTTTGTTCTTTATCAAAAGCATTAGATGTG
Source organism: Ambrosia artemisiifolia (assembly GCA_032199755.1). Lineage (NCBI taxonomy): Eukaryota > Viridiplantae > Streptophyta > Magnoliopsida > Asterales > Asteraceae > Ambrosia > Ambrosia artemisiifolia. The sequence continues at coordinate 65,877,659 of CM063512.1, read as the reverse complement.
ACCATACAATATATAGTGTAAAAGAAATAAGAGAGAGAATTCATGGGATACTTGATGAAATGAATTCACAATTTCCACTTATATGAACGTGTCGGGTTTCAGATAAATCAAATAAAAATTTTTGCTAAAGGGGAACGCGTCAAAAGAGTTTGAATATCTAAATTATAGTTGTAATGATATTATCTTTAGTCACAGTCATAATCTAGGCATCAAGTATTTTTATTTAAAAAAAAATAGAACGGATAAAAAATGTTTGTGGGTCAACCTGTCCTGACCTGACCCGTTTGTTTTTTTAATCTTACCAGCTCTAAGTGTTTTTTGTCGGGTATGTTATGAGTTTCCGTATCTGCATTTTTTTTAAATTTTTTTTTGAACGGCCAACAAATATATGTCCCGACTACCCCCAATTGGTTACAAAAGCACCTTTTGTAACATCAAAGTTGCCAAAAAGTTGTGGTTTTTTCTGGATTTATTTAGAAAAAGTAAACAGTGTAGAGTAAGCTAATATAATGTTCAAATGGGTATAGATACAAAGCTATGGAATCTATGTCCTTTAGCCCATGAAGAAAAGCAGAATCTGAATTGTTCCTGCATCTAGATATAACACCAGTAGCAAAATCAACTTAAATTTGTTTTCATTTGAGTCCATAATCTTAAAATTTATATCCTAAAGCCCAAACACTTTATATTTGCATTCACAAACACACCACAAGTGGTTGTAGGCATTGGTATATTACTCACAACCCACTGCATAACACTTGACAGCATAGTATAGGAAAAACAGTATGTATGTGTTTATTCTGCTGGGTATAATCTGATATGATATCGAAAAGGATACAAAACAAAATACGACGAAAAGTGGGAATCGAGGGTCATGTCGTGATATAGTTTGGTGAAAAGAATGAAAGCGCTGACTTGTGATGAACAATGATTTAATGTTGAGTGCCACTCATATCAGCATCATTTGTCTATTCCAGTTTTTATTGGGCGCCACTTTGTTTTATGTTTATGTTGTATGTTTTTTTTTTCTTTTAGACACCATAATTGTTGTATGTTAAACATGTTTTCTTGATTTGTATCGGTTTTGATCATTTTAAATTTAACCGTTACATCTTTTTTTGTCCGCCTAACCTCTCATATCAACAAATATTGTCCTACTCGCCGGTGGAAAGTTGACAGTTTTGTTTGTTACCCAAAAGAAGAGTTAACTTGAGAATGAGGGTTAGTTCCCTTTTAGTTTAATGGGCTGATCAGGGATGGGTAGACCAGGCCCAATATGAGGGTTTCGTATAACTTGTTCAAACTAGGGGTGTTCAGAATTCGATTCGGATTCGAAAAATTCGAAATTCGACTTAGTTCGATTCGATTACCAAGAATTCGATTCGATTATAAAGAATTCGAATTCGAGTCCAGTAAATCGAATACGAATCGAATACGAATTTATGATTTTAAATTCGATTCGAAATTCGAATAAAAACTGTACATGCATATTTTTTTAAATATATATACACACATACACATTGTTATATGCACAAATATACAGATTAAAAAATAGAACTTTTAAATTTTGGTCAAACTCTAAGAACCCATAGTCTCTACAACTTTTACCATAACCATATTTTACATTTTTATCTTATACATCACAAAACTCTAACAAACTATACTCTCTACTATTTTTACTATTCCCATATTTGACATATTGTTGTTTATCAATTTTGTAGATTTGTATTTATATGTTAAAAATAATGAGTTTGTATTAGTTTTAAAACTAAAATTAAAACAATTTTATTATTTATGGTGAATTTGAACTAAATCGAATTTATTCGAATTCGATTCGAATTCGAGTTCTTATTCGAATCGAATACGAATCGAATAAATTGAATTTAAGCGAATGCGAATCGAATACGAATTTAGATAAAAATATTAAAAATTCGAGAAATTCGATTCGAATAATTTGAAAATTCGTTATTCGATTCATTGAACACCCCTAGTTCAAACACGCTTAATTTATGGTATGTGAGATACAAGAAATTCTAATGATCAATGTTGATGACTAATGATAGTATGAAATTATGAATGAGATTATTCATATTTTGAAGGAGTATGACTAAATTGATTTCATCATGATTTAAGTAGTTCACATTTAGCAGTGAGTTTTGAACTTTTATGTTTAAGACTTATTTTTCTTTATTATCTAGACTAGATTGCTTTTTGAATCGGGTATAATTTAATATTAAAGTAATATTTTGTGGGTACGAAATGTTAATCGAATACATAAAACAGAAAGTTATACTGTTGGGTTGTGAAGGCCTTGGGCCTGGTTTGGGATGGAGGCCCGTTTTGGTTTCTTGTTCCCAAAGTTAGAAACCCTAATCATGTTTTATATAAACCTAGTCATTGTAATTGTAATCGTGTGCCTTGAGCTTAATGAAATAACCTAGTTGCAGTCCGTGGACGTAGGTCCCCCACTGGGACCGAACCACGTAAAATTCTTGTGTCGTGTTTATTATTTTCTCGTTTGCGTGTTTAATCGTTTGTGCGTGTGTGTTGATTCCGCTGCGCCGCCTGATACCTAACATATACAAGAACGAAAATGCATTTCATGTGAAAAACTAAGTTCTAATTCATGTGTTCAAACATACCAAAGACTTCCAACGCAACTTGAGGTGTGCTAAGATGTTTTGTATTATAATAAAACGAGATCAGTGACACTAAAATATTCCTCATCTTTCACATGTAAAAAGCCAAAGAACGCATTGATTATATTTGAGGCCATATATTCGTTATTAACCCAATATATATATTGGTTTAAGAGTTGATGGGCGTGTGGTTGCTTTAAGATATTATAAAATGTTTGTGTATAATGGTGGTGCCAAACTTCAAATATATGTAACTGTGTTAGACTGTTGGTTATTCTGTTATGGTGTAGGAAATAAAGTGCTTTGAGAGTGTTTATGATTGTATACTTTAATTGATTACCTAATTATTTATAGCAGAAATAAAAAAGTTATAGTTGTGCATTAAAATTTAAAAACTTATAGTTTTTTAATAGCTTGATCGTACAGCTCATGATAAAATTATGTGGTAAAGAGATATTGGTGGATTAATGCAGGGTAATATACTAATATTATAATATTCTAATTGCTTTGAGGAATTGAAATATGTTCTGATACACATGCTACTAATGTCATTTGCTTCATGCTTTTTTTACATTCCATTTATCATCGATTTGCTAACTCAGGAAATACTAACCGAACAAATGTATATATTCCAATTCTAGCGCAATTTGTATTTGATTATATTAAATTGAAGTGAAATTAAATAATGATAATATTCATTATTCGTAATTTTACAAAATGGAATTACCCTTTTCGCCTGCCACAAGAATCGAATCCACGTCCCATTTCGTATGCAGAAAAAAAAAAAAAAAAAAAAGAGGATAAGCGGCTTTTGTTTCTTGGTACACATAATCATTACTTTACATATTTGTTGTTCTATTTATGTGTCAAAATAATCATATCATGTTATTATTTTATTGATGTTATGCTTAAGAAACGAATTTATTTCATAAATGACATGACATTACTCTTTTTTACGTGCCTATAAAACCTCATCCTTCCATTCCGTATTTAGCATCAACTCATTTCACTGAAATGGAAAGAACTCAAATGCATAGGCAACTTGCTAACACTCGCAAATCTCTTTTCGATCAGGTTGGTTTTAATCTTTTTCGTTAATTAAACTTTTTATTTTATTTATTAAGATATCATTTTTTAAAGCTTGTCAAGTTACATCAACACAGAAGGATTTTATTCCCTTTTTTGTTATAAGGATTATTTTTTTATTTTTTAGGGATATCTCGATGAACAATTCATACAATTGGAGGAGTTGCAAGACAACACTAATCCTAATTTTGTTGAGGAAGTTGTTACGTTGTTTTATCGTGATTCTGCTCGCTTCCTATCGAATCTTGATCAAGCCTTGTACGAAACTCAGTTTCCTTTTTTTTATTTAAAATAAAATTTTGTTTTTATTTGTTATTTGAACCAATGCAATTTTTATGATGAATAGGGAAAAAAGGCCTTTGGATTTTAGTAAATTAGACAGCTTGATGCATCAATTTAAGAGTAGTAGCACTAGCATTGGAGCCAAGAAGGTCAAGACTGAGTGCACCCACTTCAGAAATTACTGCAATGCTAGAAATGCTGAAGGGTACCAAAATTACCATTCTGCCCTTTTAGTTTTATATATTTATTACTTGTTGATGTTAAAATAGAAATGCCACATAATGTAGATGCAAGAGGACTTACCAAAATGTCAAGAGAGAGTATACAACTCTCAAGAAGAAGCTTGAAGCTTATTTTCAGGTATTTTTCTTGGTTTTAAAATGTGTATTAAAAACATAAAGATATGTTATTGGCACCCACAACAACCAGTTTCAAAAAAGACCACATAACTATCTGCTCAAAATCGTCTTAAAGAACGTTTTTGGCGTCCTTACAAAAGAACGTTCATTTTCCTTCTCTTCTAAGCCTCTTGTGAGTCGTGATGCACTAATTGCTTTAACTTTGAAATAAGCTAACATGATTTTTTTTTAATCTCATCAGATGTCAAGACAAGTTAGGCCTATTGAGACAACATGTCGGCCTAGGTAGAAGCTTTGAATTATCAATGGGGTGACCTAATTGCAGACTAATAGACTATGCTTAACATACTCGTTGGGCCTCATGCAGTATTAGTTAGACTATGAGTGGTATACTAATAAAACTGGTATACTAATAAAACGAGGCCTTACATGGAATAGTGTGGATGCTTTTGATATGGTACGGAGTGGTGTTCAACTTGTACTTTTTTTTCTTTTTTGTTTTCCACTAATCTCAATATTAATCTATAAACTCAATATCTAGTTTTTCTTTTCTTGTTACTTATTATAATTTTACCCCTTTTTATCACTATGTATCTAGCTTATAATTTTGTACGATGTTTCTTTTTGTGAACATTAACCAGAAAGTGTTTGTTTTAACGATTGTTTGTGGGGCCAAATAAAAGACTTAAATCAATATTTCTTTTTTGTTGAATAATATGAACAATTAATAAATGCATGTTTAGATGATCTGAAATACAACAAATATGTATAAAGTTAAAGTTAGATGCACGAATGCATTATTTTTAATTTTATAAAATCCTTTCATCAGATTTATAACAATATGATATTTGTTTAGAAAAATTAAATAAACAAGACATAGAAAAATCCAATAACACACGAATGCAACGTTGTATCGTGGATGTTAACAAGTTCACGTTACATCCACTCATTGACATTCCATCGTTATGCAATAATCATCTTCTCCTAAATATTGTAGAGATAATCACAACTTCTTTGAACTTAGGTACTAAGAAAATTTAGGGGCTGTTTGGCAAGTGCTGAATCAGTAAGTGCTGAACCAGTAAGAGGTCTGAATGGGTAAGAGACTCTGAACCAGTAAGATGCTGAACCATTAAGTGTTGTTTGGTTGTACCTCTGAATAATCTGTCAAATGACTATTTTACCCTCACCCCAATTAACCCACCCCATTCACCTACCTACCATTTTTTTCCTCTTTACGTCTTTCCCAACCCCACCCACCCACCCCATTTGACCAATTCATCATTTTTCTTATCTTTCTCTTCTTTATCTTTCATCTTGGCATCTTTTCTTTTACTCCTTCAACAATCCAACATACACTACACTACAGAGAAAGATTTTTGTTGGAATATTCATAATACATACACTACAGAGAAAGAAAGGCACGATAGATAGAGAAACCGAAGAAAGAGAAAGAGAAGAGGGGCGGAGCTGCGGCGGATAAGGAAGCCGGTGACCTGTGGAGGAGGAGGGGGAGGCACGGTGGTCTGTGGTAACGAGGAATCCATGACCCGCGGTGGAGGAAGGCTGTGGCCGGAGGAGGAGGTGGGGAGACGGAGGAGGAAGGCTGTGGCCGGAGCTGGAGGGCCGGCGGCGGCGGTTGGTGGTGAGCAGAGGGTTGGGGGCGGAGGGTTGGGTTGGGTGATGAGAGGTGAAGGGTTTGGAAGGTGTAAAGAGGAGAGAAGGGTTTTTTTGTCTAAATTATCTTTCAGCATGTGTTTATATCTGAATGATTCAGACTGTAACATTCAGTTAAGAGGCTTGTATTTTTGCAACCAAACAACCAAGCCTCTGTCCGAATAAGAGGCCAGCCTCTTAATGAATCATTAAGAGGGTAAACAAACAGCCCCTTAGTTGTAAAAATTGGGCTTTGACTAGATATTTCCTCAAAACACAATGTGTCTTCCTTACAACAAATAAAGAGAATTCGATTTCTTCACAGAAAAAAGTTATTACATATAGGGATGAGATCGGTACCATGTACATACTTGTATCCGTACCGATATCAAATTTAAACAAAAGTGGGTACCGAATATATTGATACGGTATGGGTATCGGTACCAGTATTTGGGTACGATACTCGTTTTAGTACCACTTTGTTATTTTTATTTTTTAAGAACTTGTACGGGTACTAAGTAGATAAACCGTTAGGATTATCAATACTATACGGGTTTCAAATTGGTAAAATTGGTACGATTACTAATATGGAACGTGTACTTTATAAGTAAAATTGGTACGAGTACCAATATGGTACGGGTACCAAATATGTAAAATCGATACGAATACCATAAATATCATAATACGATTTAAAACATAATATCAAGATTATTAGTATATAAAATTCGGTACCCGTAACCGGACCGATACCGAAAGTACCAAAATCAATAAAAGTTGGTACCGCTACCTATACCTAATACCCAAAAAAAATCGGTACAGGTACGATACGGGTATAGGTATTCGAAAAAAAAAATGTCCTTCCCTAATCATATCCCCATGGATAAACTATATTTTGTCTAAATTGGCAATTTAAAAAACTTTTCATCAAATAAGATTCTTTCCCGATGTTCTTTTAGTAAATTTTTACAAAATCTTAATAAAAACTTAATTTTTAACCCCAATAAAGGAAGCTAAAGGAGGAAGGGGCACAAGCCTAAGGTAGCCAAAAGTGCACTAATCACACACTATCAAGTCATTTTACCTTTCAAGTAGCCTAAACACCGGAAACATCAAGCCTAAAGTATCCCGGAACCAATGACTCCACCATTTTACCATACCCACCAATCACACACACCCCATGAGATGGTCCCCACCGAAAAACCCACCATTTTCTTCTTCGTTCTTTGGCTATTTGGGGAATCAAAATCAGTGAGGGTTGGTTGGTATTTGTAGCCGAGATCCCAAGCCGATCACCAAGGGGCGATGTAGCCGAATCGGCTACTTTGCCAATCAGGTGAAGCCGAGGGTGCCCCGTGGTGCCTAAGTAATACCATATACACGAAATGAACACCAATATTCTCAAACGAGAACCACTCTTTTACCTCGTTTGTTTATCCAAGTAAAGGTATAAAGTTTAACTTCTACCATTTTGTCAATTGAGCTCTTTGATTTGGAAAATATCTAATTATTGCACATTTCGAGATTATCCAAACCCGAAGAGTAAATGATTATTACCGTTCTTACTTTCCCCCTAGTTTAGAGCGAGCTCCCCTATGCTCATTTGAATCCAAGAAATTCTTCTCCACACCATTTGCGCCATTGGGCATTCAGTGAATACATGCTATGCATCTTTTGGTTCGAAAGAACAAATCAAGCATGTAATTGATGAACGTTGATTCTCTCAGTGAGATTTATTACATTATGTATACGGTCCTTAATCCAAATCCTAAGACGGAAATACACCCCATTGTACCCCATTTCATTCAATCATTAACGAAATACAACAAGAGGGGTTTAAAATGTAAGAAATATAAAGCACGATCGCAATGCAAGATTTAGAAAACAAGGACTTAAGTCTAAACTTGCCATTAATGTTAACATCTTTTTCATTAATTATTATATTTTACACATGGCTATTTATCCCTCTTCGTCTGAACATCATAATACTCAAAAGCTTCCTCTGAAACATACTGAACGCGGACATTGATTCCGGCATTGCCGTTGCTATATAACGTGAGTTTATTATCTCTTCTTTACAAATTTCGATGCTTCCATAACTCCTTAATTAACCTATTTCACTTAATAAAATTAAAAATAAAAAAACAATTTTGATACCCTACTTTCTTGTCTAGGGTTTCCATATAATTCACACAATTCATCTGTTTCCTTGTTTAATTGATGTACAACACATACATGATATTGAATTTCACCTCCTTCCACCTTAAAATTTAAGCTTTTTTGGTGTTATAGATCGTCTTTCTAGGGTTTATATTGTAAAGATTGAAGTTGAACATCATGGCGTCCTACAGACCCTTCCCTCCGCCGCCACCGCCGTCAAATTTTGGTCCTCCGCCGCCTAATCCGCCGCCACCGAGAGGAAATATGTATACCCAGATGTGGAATTATCCTAATTATACACCTCCACCTTTAAACCCTAATTTTAATCACCCACAACAACAGCCCTTTTCATCATATCCACCCCCACAACCACCACCACCACCACCACAGTACACTCAGTTCAATAACCAGTCTCTGCAGCCTCCGCCTCCACCGCCACCGCCACCTTCCTCGCCGCCTAGTTCTGCGATCCCGCCTCCGCCTCCGCCGCCTCCTTCGCAACCGCCTTCGCCTCCACCGCCCCCTTCATCCGTCTCCGTGACTAATCAAACCAAGGAACATAGACAGAGTGACCATAAAGAGGCTTCAAAGGATCCAGCGGTTCAGAAACAACATGCTAAACCGGCTTCTGCTCTACCGCCGGTTCCAGGGAGAACGGTGAACAGAGTTGAGAGTGAAGAAGAAAGGAGGAGGAGGAAGAAGAGGGAAATGGAGAAGCAAAGACATGAGGAAAAACATAGGAAGCAGTTGAAGGAGTCGAAGAATAAAGTTCTTGAGAAAACACAAATGTTATCTTCAACGGTGAAACCACGTGGGTCAATCAGCGGTTCGCATATGGGTGAGAAGAGGGCTACGCCTTTTTTGAGTGGTGATCGGGCTGATAATCGGTTGAAAAAGCCGACGACGTTTCTTTGCAAGTTAAAGTGAGTATGTTATATGACACATTGTTTCAGTTTTGTTCATATTTTTTGATCTGCATAATTAGTATATTTTTTTTATAATCTGATTAGTTTTATCCGTTTTTTACATGTTTGTGCTCTTTTGAAGGTTCCGGGATGAGTTGCCAGATACGACGGCTCAACCAAAGCTTATGTCTTTAAGAAGAGACAAAGATCGGTACGCATGCGTCATCTTAGATTTTAGAATTTGGAAACCATGAATCTTGATGTCGTAAACACAGTTATTAGTATATAATTGAATAATGTTTAACTATGTTTGGTAAAGGTATTAAATAGAAGATCTATACAACTGTGCGTTGTAACGTCATAAGTACGATTATTAATCATATCGTCCTGAATATGAAGTTACCGTTTCAGAATTACAAGCCACGTGCTACCTTAATTGATCGAAAAGAATTTAATACGTAGTTCTTTTGCACTTGATCTTTGCAGAGCCGCTAGATATGCCATCACTTCACTGGAAAAGGTGCACAAGCCTCAGTTATATGTCGAGCCAGATCTTGGAGTACCACTTGACCTACTTGATCTTAGTGTATACAAGTAATACCTCATTTAATTTTTATTCCTTATAAGTTTTCCAACTTTTCAAAGTCCATCCTTGGTTAATCATATGATATTTTCAACCATATATTAGTGCTCCAAAAGATGAAATATGGCGTGTTACTCCAGAGGATGAAAAGCTGTTGGAAGAAGATATTTCAATGACACCTATTAAAAGAGATGGCTTAAAAAGAAAGGAACGCCCTACAGATAAAGGCATGTCTTGGTTGGTAAAAACACAATATATATCCCCTCTTAGCACAGAAGCCACGAGGCAGGTTGGTATAGTTGTGTAAACTGTAAAGCATATTTTGTTAAAACATTTTTGTCTCGAATATTTTGTTGAAGTATTGTGGTTTGCGACATGACATCTTTAATAAATTTTGCAGTCTTTAAGTGAAAAGCAAGCAAAAGAACTCAGGGAAACACGTGGACATGACATACTGGACACTATTAATAGCAGGTAAATTATTATTTATGTTTAAGGAAATTGAAGGCTTATTATGGCTGTTGGCTTGATTTTTGCAAATTATAACCGACGTTTACTTGAAACAGGGAAAGAAAAATTCAGGATATCAAGGCTTCATTTGAGGCATGTAAATCACATCCTGTTCATGCTACTAATAAAAAACTGCAGCCTGTGGAGATTTTACCATTATTTCCTGATTTTGAACGGTAAGTACTTTTAATTAATATTGAATTGCGTTTGACCTTTGAACTGATTACTGATCTGTTATGACAGGTGGGACGATCAGTTTGTTGTTGCAACCTTCGATGGTGCTCCAACTGCTGATTCTGAGATATACAATAAGATGGACAAGTCTGTTCGTGATGCCCATGAATCTCAAGTAAAACCTAATTAATTTTTCTCTTACAACTTATAAAGTTTAGTTATCATGTACAGTTGTACCTCCGTATATCAAATCCAAAAATAAGTTGGCTAAAAAGTTAAATGTTTTAATTTTGCAGGCGATAATGAAAAGTTTTGTGGCGAGCACGTCGGGTTCAGCTAAACCTGACAAATTTTTAGCTTATATGGTTCCTTCAGTTGGTGAGGTAAGTCACTTTTCTAAGCAACTTTTTTAAGTATTTTGTTTATTTTTTCTTTCTAATTTATACGTAATTATACAACTATTGCAGTTATCCAAGGATGTGTATGATGAAGACGAAGATATTTCTTACACTTGGGTTCGCGAGTATCACTGGGATGTATGTAATGCATACTTCTTTTGGAAAATAAAAATATAACAACATCGGGAGCCATCTCAAGAGTTGATGTGGTTTTATTTGCCTTTGTTGGTTTATCAGGTTAAAGGTGAGGATGCAGACGACCCTACAAATTACCTCGTGGCATTTGGTGAATCAGAGGCTCGCTACATGGTAAAATAACAATAATAAATATGTAGATATAGACATTTATATTTTGTATCATTTTGTGATAAGTTTTCAAATTTTTATTCAGCCTCTGCCAACAAAACTTATCGTAAGAAAAAAGAGAGCCAGGGAAGGAAAAACCAGTGATGAGGTGGAACATTTTCCTGTACCATCAAGTGTAACCGTAAGGCAAAGATCAACGGTTTCAGTAGAAATGAAAGAATCCGAGGTAGTATATTTCCTGTATTTTGCAGCGTGTATGTATAAATCTTGTATACCATTTATTCAGATATTGGAAAATTGTGCAGAGTTATGTAGGTTCAAGGGGGAGGAATTCAAATTCTAGGCATGATGAAAGAATGGATATGGAAGATGAACAACAAAGAGGCATGCAAGATGATGATGGTGATATGGATCAACTCAGTGGAGCTGAATATGACATGTCTGATTAACATTTACAAAAAAAAAAAAAAAAAAAGAAAGAAAGAAAGAAAAAGAAAGATGATAAACAGCTGTTTGTAATCCAGATCAGGGTTTGGTTGGGTCTTTAGAAATAAAAAAGAAGGGTAGGACAGAATAGGTTTGGAAATTGATTTAAGGTTGTTTGCCCAGTTTTGTTTGTGTTGGTAGGTGTACATTAAGCAGATACATTTGTAGAGCCAGGGGCATATCATATATGGTACTAGCATGTTAGCCAATTTAGCAGCTACTTATTATTAACATGAAGTAGAATAGAATTAAATTAATAATACTACAAATTTGTTGAACCCTTTCACATGAAAAGTTATCCTTTTAACCACGTTAACCAACACTTGATAATTAAATCATAATTAAAACTCAAGAAGATGAACTATGTACCAAGAGGATGAACTATGTCCGATTTGCCGTAAGGCCTGCCTGGATGAATACGGGGAACATGCGGTTCATTGTAAGGAGTTACCCGGTTTCAAATATCGGCATGATTGGGTTCGAGACATTCTGTGGGATATTTTAAGACGGGCTGGGATCTCAGCCAAAAAGGAGGCCCCTGTGAACTTCCTCTCCGATCCAGCAGAAGGGAGATCCACCCTACGACCAGCAGATCTCCTTGTCTTTGGGTGGGCCGGGGGGAAGCATGCTTGTGTTGACCTGACGGGTGTATCCCCCCTAGTTGGGTTGAGGGATAGTGGCTTTGTAGCAGGGCAAGCGGCCCGGAAAGCAGAGGCAAAGAAGGTAGAAAAACATGCTAAAGCCTGCGAGGAGAACCAACACGTTTTTGTACCCTTGGCTTTTGATACCTTTGGTTCATTGGCACCGGAGGCTATCCGTTTCCTGACCAGGGTTCAGCGGGTTATTCATAGTAATGTCTCGGTTTCGGGTGGGCAGGGTTACGTTTTTAGTAGATTAGGATTTGCTATTCAGAAAGGGGTGGCGGCGCAGCTTGTTGCCCGCCTACCCGTTATCTTAATGTAATTTTATTTGTCCTGGAATAAAAATCTCCATTTTATTAAAAAAAAAAAAAAAAAAAAAAAAAAAAACTCAAGAATGATTAAACAGTAATCTTAGTACTCCAAATACAAGTACCTTAATAGAGTTAAGACTTGTTTCCTATTTTTTTATTAAAAATTTGGTGACCTTTTATCATATGTTGAGTCTTTTTTGGTGAATTGGCATGAGAATCGCCAAGTTTACAATAACATAAAAAAATAATGAACAAAACTAATGGAAGATATCAAGAATATTTCTCTAGGTTTGTATTGAAACCAAAACTTGTATTTTAGTTCACTCACAAAATTTATGGTTCTTTTTTATATATGGGATATAACGCAAAGAATGAGGGAAAAGAATAAAACTTATGAAAGTTGAATTTAAGAGAGCGAAATGAAAAACTTGCAATTCTTATTATATTTTTTGGTGTATCTACAATGAAATATATAGGCATCGTAATTAGGTTATGGGGTGTGGAACCCTTCCCCATAAAAAAAAGAAACTAAAGTTGCGTTATTATGTACAACAATATTTGACATACAGATAAGGAATAACTTGATTACGATACATGAAGGGGCATTAATAAGGATGAAAAATCCACAATGACCATTCTAGGGTTTGGTTCTGAGAAAAAGGAAATGTTTATTTTCTCACAAAATACTTGGTTAATAAACAAGCTTAAGTTAACCTTAACACATTTAAGTTAAGACTTATAAGCCAACATAACATATTTATGACACATTTTGCAACGATAAATAAATTAATGGATGAGTATATACAAGTAAATAAATAACAACCGACAAACTAGTTGTGCCTAAAATTATTCATGAGACGATCATAAGCATGAGCCCTCAAGTTGAAGTAGTTTGAGTTTTAAGTTTGGTTTCAGCTCGTCTACAGCCATGATACCGTCCATGGAACAAAAACTCCAAGTTAATGCGAGCAAAATAACGAAATAGCCAAATCAAGGCAGCAGGTCTAAACATTCCTACAATACAAAACCACCAAATGGCACATAGCGGCACATAGCCACATATCATATACATGTGACAGGTCATAACGCAACCATCGAATAAATTCAACAATTTTTGACATAAGGAGAACCAACTTTATGTATCAGAAGTTCAGAACACAATAATCCGCCACAAGCTAACACTCACAAATATAGTCTGAAAAAACAAAGAATCAAAGGTCAAAATTACATAAATAGGAGATGAATAGGCAGTAGCAGATGCCCTCCAAATTTGCTAGTTGCTGGATGCATGAATTATGTACATTGTAGTATAGAAGATGAGCCTGCATCACAAAATCATAAGAATCATAAGAACACGTGTATTTAGCGCTACACAAAATGACTATTTTTAACTCCTTAAAGGCCACCCGCCTCCCATGGGCTAGCAGGGTTGGGCCCATGAGTTTTCCCTCATGGTAAAAAAAATATGACAATTATATGAAAGGATATTGCACCATAAACGATAGGAAATCTTACGCTTTCATATATGAAGACTTCTAGATGAGATTGAGGCCCTGATTAACATATAACAGAAACAGTTAACAGTCATTAATCAATCTTAAGAAACTAAATCTCAAATACAAAATTTCTTACCATGCTTGCCGACATCTAACAGCTTCTTGCCGGACACTTCTTTTTGGGTCATCAAGGGCTCTTGATAATGCTTTTAGCACCTAAAAATTAAAACAAATTTATGTTAAAGAAAAGGTCACATAAATGTACCAGGAGCAAGCTGTCAGTTATTAGTAACATAATCCAACCTCCAGCCTGAACCGATATACACTAGCATAGGGCAGCTCGGACATTGCAGTCAGACACTGAATTGCTGTCTCACGTACCAGCTACATTGTCATAAAAAATGAATAAAATGTAATTATACAGATGAATTAGGTTTCAAAAATAAAACAAAGCAAGTGTCGACGTGTCGTACCATCATGTGCTGGTAGAATACAAGTTTGGTGAGGCACATGATGACCATATGTGTATTTTCTACAATAACTTCCTGACCTGTACATGAAAAGAATAAATATACTAAATCCCAATTTAATTTTTTGCATCATTTTTAATATAAAAACACATAACAAGTCTCACCATTTTTATCAGTCAATATTCCTGATAAAACAAGTAGGAGGTTGTATACAATGTCTCGATTTTGAACGTCTTCACTTAGGATCATTAAACCATCTACCATTAATGGGATGAGCTGTAAAATTAAAACCCATCATTGGCTCATTGCGTTGAACATTAGCAAGTAAAAAAATCTGAACATCAAAAATTAAAACTAAGCATATATTACAAATAAAGAAAATATATACTTACTTTTTTTGCTTCACCAAGAATAGCACTCAGTGGAGTATTAGATATGACATGTGCAAGAGCTCGATGCATCATGGATTTATGAGGCATTGGTGAATCTGATTTCACTATTGATGACAGTAAAATTGGCATCACCATATTGAAAAGCCGTTGCTTATAAAGCGGTTTTATGGTTGCATGTAAATTTCTGTTCAAACAAGCTTCCGAATCACTCATTATAATACTAAATGAGTCTGCAACAGCACTCATTAGGTCTTGACAATCTTCGGGTGAACTTATGCTTCCATTTGAGGTTGGACGATGGCCATTTGAAATCAAGAAATTCAGAAAAAACTTTATCACATCTTTTACTTTTTCATGGCCCCGCATAAGTAATCCTTTTCCCACCCAAGCTAATCCAACAATAATAGCATGGGAAGTTACTAATCCATCATTTACATTGCTTAATCTTAAATTACTCACTCCCATCTCATTATCACCATCGCCGTTAGAAAAACTCACTATGTATTTGTTAAATGTAATATCCATAGCTTCTTCCAAACTAAAATACTGCATATCATTGGGCATCTTGTTAAATAAAGATCCCAACGCGTGAGCTGATGGAATATGCCCATTGGAAATAGCTCTCATGATAATCTGTAATATTTCTTTGGTGTTTTTTCCTTGTGTTTTAGGACGAAGTGCTATTATTACTGAATCAAATAATGAGATGATCCACTCTTCTCTACAAGACAATTCAGCAGGTTGCATGGATTCATTGAGTTGAAAACTTGTGTTTGAAGAAAGTATGCTAAAGGCTTTATCAAGAATCATGCTTTGACTTTCCTCCGAACAACTTGCCACGGCGTGCTTCATTCCATTCATTGTTGTTTCTAAAAGTTTCTGACGCAATAAAACATGTGTCACTTGAACATTTTTTAATAAACTTATTGTAAAACTATATAAAAAATGATTGATAAAGATCCAAATGCATGTGCTAAAGAAATACATGCTGCAGCAGACTTACTTTTTCATTGAGGCTGTCACAAAACAGTGTGTTGTCTTCTATTACATTCCATATTTTTAATGCAAAATGCATAGGCACATTGTCTGTATCTCTGATATTCTGAAACCTAGTCATTGCATCAATGCTTCATGTTATTTCCATAAGTCAACAAAGTTCAAACATATATGATTGAAACGGACACTAGGACAACAAAAAAAACACATACCACGGAAGCACCTTTTCAGCATAGCATTCCAAAAGGAGCATTGCATGTTCAGCTGACTTTGAGTTTCCATCAAGCTATAAGAAGTAAGACCATAATGCATTAATGAAATTGAAAATAGAAATTCCATCTACTCACAAATATAAAAAGATTGTATACATACCCAATATTCTTGTAAGTTGGTAGAGATAGTCGTATTAAGTTCTTGGACAATTTTCAGCATATATTTCAAATTAGTCATACCAATTTTGGATACCGCTTCCACTTTGAGTGAAAAAGGCATTGATAAATCATCAGAAGACAATAAAGCCAACATCCTCTCTACAACAATGACATCAAAGCTTGCCATTTTCTCAAAATCATCAGATTTTTTAATGAATGAGCCAATTTCAACTAATGCATTTAATACAGATCTCCAAGCAGATGCATTGTTAAACCTGAGGACGATAATTGAAGTAAATTCCACCAAAATTTCCTCGAACGTCGACTTTGACACAGGCAAAAAATTTCCTGGAAATGAAGCCAAAATTTGTAATCCCATAACTGCAAAAAAGTTCAATAATAATAATGTCATTTCTGAACGTTATGAGTTTAGACAACAATAGAAAGTCATATTTTAATTAATACTCACCCACAGTACGTGTATAGATATCATGAGTGCTTTCTTTCATAGTTTTAACAAATGAACAAGTTAATATATGACTGAAGCTATGAAGCATGGTGCACCATGTCTCTTTGTCAAGATAAGTTATTTCTGCCGGTTTGACCAAAGTGCTACAAGCAGCAAGTAACTCAACACATACATAAAGGTACCCAAACTTAGGTCCACCAGAAGCATAATCTTTCTCTTGCATAACTGATTGCAAACCATTTACTAATTCCGAGAAAACGCTTTGAAATATTGAATTACATGAATCAACTGAAGCTGCGGCTGACACATGTAGAATTCGACCAACTGCGTTTAATCTTTGCTTATCTTTCACTGTGATATCATCATGATTACTATAATTTGAAAGGTTATTCAGAGTCATGCTGACGTCCACATCCTTCAAAATCAATTTTAGAAACGACACCGATTCCTTATCTTGCTTAATAAGCTTTTGTACAAGAACAAGAGCTTCATCTGCAACTTTATTATCCTGATACCCTGAACCCACAGTCAAAGAAGATGGTGCAGAAGTCAAAATTATATCTTTTAACGATGACCAAAGAGTTTCATGTTGTTCTTGAATTTCATTTCCATGATATTTATCCATGCAATAACTAAGATATTTCAGGGATTCAATCTTTGCAGATGGAAGAGATGAAGAAAGTTTTTCGAGAAGCAAAGGAATGGCAAACGGCTCAAAGAGGGGCGTAGATGCAAAAGCCAGCTGAAATAGAGAAGAAAAGTTATAAACCTGTAAAACAAAACATTAAGAACTACAACAAAACTAAGTAATACCATTAATGCCCTTGAGAGCTCCTCCCTTTTCAGATCATCCTCGCCTTTTGGCTGGAAATGAAAATGAAAAATTGAACATGAGATGACAGTATGATACTCGGAATTTGTATTTATGTAATTTAAACGGTTTTCAAAGTAGGCTCACGTGTGTAAAATGAATGGGGAAATAAGATCCCAGAATGTTAAAAAGATCCTCGGCATAGCTTGCTAATGAAGTAGAAGATTCTGGATACAGCTGTGCAAGTCCTTCCACAAGACGAAATGTGAGCAACAAACATTGTGGATCCTTTTCACCATCTATAGCTTCACAGATTACATAAACAAATTCATCCTCCTCCTACACAATTAATATATTAGAATCACATAAGAAATACATAATTTAAAAAGGAAAGATAAATCCTGAATAAGTGAGGTTTACCATTGACATCACTGTGTCAGGATAAGAATCTATAAGGCATTCCAGGATCTCAAAGCAAAGCTGAAGAAAAAAAAGCATTAGATACATATTCAAACGGTTAAACCAAAACCAATGAAGATTAAAGATAACAGATAACCATTATGAAAAAAGATGAAAATTGGCAACTATTATATCACCTTCCTGTCATGCTGTCCTAAAGATTGAACTTGAAGATTTTGCATAAATGACTGAGCAACTGCATTTGCATCACTGCCACTGATTGCAACAACGTCAATTTTCCTCCTCATCAGAGCCAAACAACCAACAAGGGCACCACGCAATGCTCGCCAATCTGACTGATATTATAGATTTATATAATTTTACTATAACGAAACCACAACATAATAACAAATGCATTCATACATTATGTTTAAATACTTATGGTAAGCGAACAGCCGAACACAAATTGTAGGAAAGTATACCGACCCAAAGTCAAAACTAATTTGGAATAATGAATTAAACTCACCAATCTGTCTGCAAAAAACCCAATCAAGCTATGAATCGTTTTATTCTCCAAAGGTTTCGACGAAAGGCGTGTCAACAACTCGGCAAGAAGAAGAATCCCTAAACAACAATAAGCTAACATTAACCACAGGCTCAGTAAATAAAAAAAAAAATAGCCTTCTACTACACCATCACAAAGTTAAAACTAGAATTAAAGAGCAACGAGTCACCTCTCGCACGAATGATGTTGTCGGTAGTAGTTAAATACATCTCCATTTCTCTAACCTATAAATTGAATATAATTATTATTATTACATAACAATTTAATATCATTAACAGGGGAAGGAACATATAGACATGATTAATTACCAGAAACATACCAGTAATTCGAGAGTTATTATATCGTTCAATAAGAGCTTTGCAAGTGCGTCTAAACTTGCGTCCTGAAAACAACAATTAATCGATTAAAGAAGGAAATTAAGTAAGGAGTTAAGAAGGAAGTAAAGAAACCTGTTGAGAGGGAGATGTAGACGATGACGAATCGACATAGGTTTCGATGTGTTTGATAACACGGTTAATCGTAGTTGAATCGCCCATCGATGAATTGGTTGGTTGTAGCAGAAGGAAGTAGTGAGTAGTAGAGGGTTTTAAGGGTTTTATGTCAACAACGTTGTGTTTGTTTGGCGGTGGTTAAATATAAATATATAAAGAGTTTTTTTTTTTTTTTTTGAACGGCAAATTGCTTTTATTCATCACCCAAAATAAACAATACATTGTACAAGTGAGAAACTAACACAATGTAAGCCACCTAACACACCATCCTGAATATACAACTATTACATCGTATATTTTCTACCCGTATCCCATACCCTTTACATTCTTCACCCCTTAGACCACCTCATCCCCATCACTACTGGCTTGGGCTTCTCATACGCCTGGTCCGCTTCCTAGACATTGTTACGCCATTTTGGCCCACTCCCCCCATTGAGCCAAAGAAATAAATTTGTCCTTTCTTAGTAGCCTCTGATAAGCCCACCTCATTACGTGGTTCATTCGGCGCGTGTATTTCGTTCACCCAAGCTTGACCAAAAGATTGCGTGTGTCCTGCCTGTTGAGGTTTTCGGTCGGTTATATCTTGCCCGATATAATTTTCTTGTACCCCACAATTTTCCTTATTCTCTCCTATATTTTCTTGGTGCTCACAATTATCATTATTCCCACAATTGGAAATAATGGAAATATTGGACCCACCAACCGAATCATAATTATTCTCCACACCTTTAGCGGCTGACAATGTATTGGGACCACCCACCTCATTTAATGCATTTTGGTTCTCCATGCACTCCGCATGCAACTGATTCTCCTTTTCATGCGCACGACCGTCCAATTCCCTCATCGTTTCGATTTCCAACACAGTATTTTCGGATGGTAGATTCCCCGGCTGTCCATCCATATTCCCGACGAAATCGCCACTGCCATCGTCCGCCGGAATTTCTCCTTCCTCCATATCCGAGTCCGAATCAACATTGTTCTCCTTTTCCTTGCTAGGACCCGGGCTGGATACAGTGCGCTCTTGATTACCACGACTTCTCATAAGATCCAAATATCTATTCCTTTCAAGGCCAAGCATGACGAAGTCCGGACACCATAGTTCATCTACTTCGGACACCCAGACGGAAAACGACTGCCTTCTCCATTGGACAACCACCTTTTGCTCTATTTTGTTCCCCCTGTTGGTTAGAACACCAACGGTTTCTAACGCCAAGGATCCGTCCTGAATGGATGCCACAGAATTATGTAATACTCTTCCGAAATTTTAAGCAATTAGATCCAAAACCTCTTTGTCCCATAGTGATATTGGAACTCCAAGAATTTTGATCCAAGCAATGCGTTCAAACTCCAGATTCTGTCCTTCCCATGTCACCAAAGATGAGAACCATTCCCCCCATACCTCCTTCATGTCAACCAAAAATGATTTGGCCGCGGCAGTACTTATAAAAGTTAGGAGGACCTTCAAGCCGGATACATACTTCACACCAATCCGGTATTCCTCAATGGACTTGACAAAATCATCCAGTCGACACAACCTTAGGATATCTTTTGCCGTTCCTAACAGAGAGACCTTCGAAAACGAGTTATGGGCTTGGTATGTCTTTCCGGGGACTAGAACCACCATTTCATCCTGTTGTAATGGGTGTGGTTGATTCACATTGACACCCCCAAGGTTGATATTTTGGTTCCAATCATGGTGAGCAAATGCGTCCCTCCTATTCCCTTCCATCCTGGTAGATTTATTTGCACCCCTGAACTCACCACTTGTTTCACTTTGCAAAGGGTAGGCAGACCTCCTCTTCACCGGAGCACCTTCGGGCTTATCATCTTTCAAAAACTTGGCGACATTCACGTTTACAGTTCCACCCCCAATCTGAATGCTCGCTAATGCTTTCACCATATCATCTTTATTTTTTACGTTGGCGAACCTGAGAAACGCAAAAAACTTTCCAGCCCTATCCCTCCTCCTGGCTAGGTAGGCATCTGTCATTCTTCCACAATTCCGAAACTCCTTCCAAAGCATCCCAACCGAGCATTGACTTGGAAGGTTTGATACGTAGAAAGTTGTCTCCTCACGAGCATCGCCATGATCCCCTTGATGTTCCTGACGTTGGTTGTATCTTCGTTGTCTTCGCCTTGGTTCTTCCCACTCACTCTCCATTAAATATATAAAGAGTTAATTGCATTTTTTGTCTATGTCCATTGCCCCAACTAATAGTTTCAGTTTGTCGGGCTGATACTTTAGATTCCTCTTATTAATGTTAGTTAGTTTTTTCGTTAGTTTGTGAGTAAAATGACTATGATACCCCTCTATTTTCTTCTCCATTAATTTCACTTAATAGTCATTTCACTTATAAACTAACAGAAAAACTAACTGACGTTAGTAAGAGGGATGTAAAGTGTTAGCCCGACAAACGACATGGACTCAGAGTGTTATGCTCGTGCTGAACCTGTTAGTTGGGTCAAACCACAAGGACGAAAACTGCAATTAACTCAATAAATAAATGCAACCCAATTGGATTTACTATTTTACTGTGTAAATTTCAAATCAATCACCTTTATTTAAACCATGTTATAGGAACATCAACTCAAACAAGATGTTAGATGTACACATTTTAAGTTCTTAACCATCCCGTCAATCCATCAATTATTGATACGTATGTGTGTATATATATATATATATAAATAGACCTTTTAAGTGGGCGAATAGCAGAATACCATCACGTAAAGCCTTATACAAGCATATACCAACACATTATATATTTCTATGTAGCAAGTTCTGTAACATCGAAGTGGTGTTTGTATAGCCTCTCCCTCTTATTTTTCAATTTTTTTTACTTTTGTTGTTAATATAAAATATTGAATTTTAAATGAAGATGCGTATGGATATAAGTAACGAAAGAAGAAAAAATATGAATTAACTTTTTCTTCCTAACAAATATTATATACAAACTTATGTTCTAATAAAAAAAAATGTTGAAACTAGTGTTCATAAAGTAAACACCACTTACAACACTGACGACTAAATGACTAATATGTCCATGCCATGGAAAATCACTATTCATATAGATGATATGGATAAGATACAAGTGACTGATAAGATAGATATGTCTTGACAAAGTCAAGTCTAAGCCATGCCTTTGGACAGAATACGATCAACTTAGGTGTATGAGTGTATATGGGAAATTAAGGTCGTTTTACAAGCAGTCATATCTCTAAGATCTCGAGACCACTTAATGTTCAAATATCCCTTTTCGAATGGGGAAAGAAAATCAAGCAACAATATCAAATTCACATAATAAAAAGAAATAGGTCTCAAATTGAAACATTCTTTGTATCAATTGCAACTTCATATAGAATACAAATTTTAAGATTCAAGTACAATAACAGATATTCTAATGGATGGAAATCATTAGACTGAAAGTACAAACCATCATGAACCTTCAACAGTCCAAAACTGCAGGTGCAGCCAAGTGAATACACATTTTCAGCATTTGCAAACTTTTGTCACAAGTTTGTGTCATCTAAAGAAACCTCATCTAACAAGTCCAGAAACCCTTTGTTGGTACCAGAACTATTGCCCTTTTCTTTATCTAAAGATGATTTGGAATGAAATCCGTGAGCCGTTGCTGCTTCAAATCTTGTCCACAGTTCTTTCTTCAAAGTGTTTTCACCAGCACGCTTGCCTTTTAAAACTGTGGTGTCAAGATCCTTACACATTGGAGTGCTATCAATCACTGCTAATAAAAACGCATAAACTGTGAGTGTAAAGAGCTAGAAGTGGGCTTATTTGTTGTTTCTTAATCACTAATAGGCCAAAACAAGCAAAATCTCAAAATTGGCTAAAATGGAAATGGATAAAATGAATCAACTAGGTCAAATGGGTCAACAGTCACCCAAAGTGTTACAAAGCTACTTTACAAAACTCAAAAAAGAGGGTAAAAAAGTGTTGACAGGTTGGTCTGACCCATTTGAACATATATTTACAGTTTCTGAGCAGGTTAAACAAGGAGACTTTTAAAACATAGCTAGAACGAAAACAGGTCAAATGCATCAATCAGGTAAAAAAAGTGTTACAAATGCTTAGAACCTCCTAAATCTATATCTTAAATGTAATTATTATCTTCAAGATAGTTCTTACAAACTCATTTAATACATTAACTATATATAAGAATCGAATTATAATATATCAATGGTTGGCCTACCGCCTAAGTCCCAGCCCAACCAGCCTGTTTGGCTAGTTATAAAGCCTGCTAAACCAGATCACTGTTCAACCTCTAAAAGAGACATACCTTCTTTGCATGAAACCACACTTGGTATAATACCATCAGCCTTTTTCAACTTTGATTCAAAATCTTTGATCTGATCATCATCACTCGGTTCCAAAATGACACACGTCTTGGGAGGCGAGATACACCAAATTGGTGACGCTTCCACCACTTTTCTTGAATTTCCCATTTTACATGAGGTCCTAATTCCAAAAAGCTCAGGGTATTTCAAAGCCAGATGCCCAGATGGTAGTTGACTGCTAGACTGGTCAGTCTCTCCCGATCCACCATCTACAGGATCCATGGGGCGTTTTATAGTGCCTTTTATCTTGTTGCACCATTCAGAAGAGGGTTCCAACAACATACAAGATTTTGGTGGTGACATTTTCATGTAAGGAGTTGAAACAATAATGGAATCATTCATCCTTACAACTTTTTCAGGAGAAGAAAACACTTTCTCCACAGCGGTTTTCTCATTGATGGCAATTTTAATATTATCAGCCACTGAGCCCACAGGCCCAACACTAACATCATTGGTCATTTCCACAGTGGAATTAGTTTTCACATTGGTGGCAATATTGAATTTATCAGCCACTGGGCCCACAGGTCCAACAGTAACATCATTGGCTATCTTATTGAATACTGACTTTGATGATTTCTTTAACCTTGATGAGAATGGTGTACGTTTAGGCAGAGGTGTTAGCAGAAAAAGGTTTCTACCACCATCTGCTGCACACTCAGCACGCCAAGACACAAGCGGTGATGGGGAGACCAAAAAGTCAAACTTGTCGACGTATGGACTGACAAGATTTTTGCTTGTTTCTTCGTTTATGGAAGGAGTAATTTTCATACTAGCAAAGCTTGTTTCCAATTGACTATTGGACCCTATAACACGGGCTGGAAGAATATTCTGGAATCTTGAAACCCATGGCTGTAATTTAGATTCAAAAAGTCAGTATGATACATACAAAATTGTGAAGGAATTGACCATATCTACCTTTAATGAATTTTGCATTTCATGCAACACATTGGCAAAAGATTCTATTTCCTTTTCGTTCCTCACTTTTTTTTCCAACGCTTGTACCACGAGTTCATCGATCTGCACATAATTGTTCAACCCGTTAAAATAACGAAGGCGTGTAATGAACAATAGAAATGCAGATATAAAGAGAACAATATAAATGCAAATATAAAGAGAACAATAGAAATGTTATATGAATTCATTATCTATTGAATATTTTTATCAGTTAGCAATTTGGACTTTTGAATTGTTTGGAATGTTGTGCAGATTATCCTATAAAAGAAACACATACATACTTGATACTTCATAACTTCAATGAACTACAAACTGCATGTTGAAACTAACTACTACCAATATACCATAATGAACCAATAAATAACAATTGAAATTGGATAAAACCTCTATATAGCTCTTCTTTTCAGTCACAATTAAATGATAGTTTAAGTCAGCCCCTCCCCATTCATAATTTTGTCCTGCATCTCTGATTTCTGTTTTTTTAATTTCATGTATAGGTCACACATGTCTGTATATGTTGATTAATTTTTATGAGTGAAAAATTTGTTCTAGGCGTGCAGCAAAAAGTTATGATTATGAAAATCAACGAAAAAAGTTACTATTCCATGGATTGTCATATTCGTTGCCTTAACGGGTATTTAGTCCTGATCATACACCTAATGAGATTATTCTATCCATATTTCAAATATGCATTACTGACCATATTCGTTCCACAGTGCCAAGTGAAGATGCATTACTGACGAAAAGACACGCAAAAAAATCATACAGAAATTAACGAGGTTTTGGCCCGAACAGAAGAGCCTATAACTCTACAATCAAGTAGGAAACTTCCTTTTGGCTACTTGTCCATCAAATGTATAAAGGCCCAATTTCCTCAAGTAATCAGTCACATATTATCACTAACTAAACCTAATTAACCTAATTCTTACAAAAAAAAAAAAAAAAAACCCCTCTTTAATCAGTCACATAACTTGGTCAATTAGTCTAACAAAAACCCTAGTCCTAGTTGAGATCAAATGAAGGAAGATAGAAGTATAGAACTACTAGAACAGAAAAACCAGAAAAAAAGCCCTAATTTAAAACAGAAAATTACAAAAAAAATAAAAATAAATAATTGATCAAAAGTTGATTGGATATATTATAAAAATTAATGGTAACAGAGTAAGTAACCTGGTGAATGAGGACAGATAGATCGGAGTGAACGAGGAGAAGTCGATCGAGAGGGTTGTTATCACTGCAAGTTGTTACAGATTGTTGTTGTTGTTGTGGGTTGAGTTTCTTCATAACAGAATGAGTAGTAGTGAGAGAACGTTTGGATCCATTAGCATTTGATACGTCTCTCAGTGGTTTTCTCTTCAGTCTGGATTTGGATTTGCCGCCGGTGACTGGCATTCTTTTCTCGCTCTCTCTAACGGTCACTTTGAGAGCCTGATTTTCAAATGTTCTCGATTGGCCGTTTGATTCCAATACAAATTGGACATTTCTTGTTTTTATACTCCTTTTTTTAAATATTTTCATTTATCTTTATTTTCAATTTTTTAACATTTATGTGGACCCGTGAGCAGCACGACGCGAACGGCGTTTCAACGTCCTTGCTCACACCCGGCCACAACAGCCTCATGCGAACAGTTCTGGCGCGAGCACAAGCGACAATGGTCGCGCGGGTTAACGGGAAAAAGTGATCTTTGGTCGCGTCGTTGCTCACCCCAGCCACAACGGGGTCAAGTGACCGGATTACTTGATAGTCACGTCGGTGGCTCGTGCCCATTCGCCGCTGACGATGTTTAATGTTCATCCGGCTGTTACTCCAGCGATGAAACTCGTGTGGAGGCAGTACGGTTTTCGGGCGAACGTTGTAGTCCACACCGTACCAGCATGGACCCGGTTCAAACAACATTTTTTTTTGAAGGGTGACTTTCTATGTACTGACCGAATTGGTCACCGGGTTTCGTCAAAGACGATTACCCGTCAGCTCCGCCCGCGAACGCGATGTTCTATCGGGCCCCGGCCGCCGCGCAAACTGACCTTCGCCCGGAAACACCTTCGCCCGGTTCAAACAACATAGTTGGACGCGTGAATGATTAGGGCCTGCCAAGAGACGGATGTGATGATCTTTGCCGCACCATTAAAGAAACTCACCGCTAAAAAAAATGTCAGGTGCGACCACCGATCTTTTCTCTCATCCTTTTACATCACCACTTGTTTTCTTTCTTCGCACAAACAAAAGTCGTCTCGAGTCCTCACCTACCCCTTGACTTCCTGAACTCATCGTCGCAACAACAATACTACCTACCAACATCACCCTTTTCCTTTCTCTCTCTAAAAAACCATCTAATCTGCACATGGATCTCTGGTAGCCTCTGTTTACCTCTTTGTTTTTCCTCAAAATCTTCCATAGTGGGTCTCCATATAAAGAATAGTGACATGTATAGTCGTAATTGCTCGGTGTCTGAGCTTACCGGAACCCTAAGGCTGCCGGAAAAATGATTTCGCTGGTATATTGATCTACCCCTGAACTGCGTTTCATCTGGAGAATTAAGATTTTAGGTCTGAAGTTATATGCTTACTTTTATTTTGGTTATAATTTGCTGAATTCTTTGTTTTCCCAGTTAATATTTTGGTTCATGATTTCGTTTTGTTTTTGCTTTATACATATTGTAGTTTCAAAGGTGTTTGGTAAGAGATCAGTTTTAAAAGGCCCATGTCAGCTAGCATTTATAATAGCACAAAATGCCTGTTGAATGGTGTTTATTTCTATCAAGCTTTCAAAAAAATTGTTTTTTTCCAGTTTCGTTTTTATAATATAAAGTGGCAAAACATGGGTTTAACTCGGATAACAAACGAAGTCACGTGATAGAGACCGATTCGAGATGATCAATCTCCCAATAGACCCGTAGAGTGGGTTAGGCTCCAAAGAACACAAGATTAGAAATAGAACTTTTTATCCAATTTTTCTTCCCCTAATATTGAAACATTAGTGCCCTTTATATAGGCTACAAACAAAATGGAAATAACTTCAGGAAAACTAACATGAGGTAACTACCTAAACATGGACCACTATCCCACTACTCTAAATTAACTAAATTTAAGAAACATGGAAAGAAATGCAAATGTGGGTCGTAACATCACGCCACGTAACGGGAAAAACGCCTAAACTCCCGCCGCGTGGGTAACAAAACCTAGTTCATAAAAGAATTGCTAAATGCATAAATGGGTCAATGTCCCAAAAAAATTTACCAAACTCTTAAGGAGGTTAAAAAACCAAAACTTGGGTCAACGTGAATGTAAATATCACTACTATATCAAAAACATACAGCCATAAGAGACGTGTTAAACTTTTCCCTTTACTTTTTATCTATATAGAGTCAAAATAAACATCGGTGCTGATCGGAAAACATTCAATAACCAATCCAGATGGCCACCGGAATATTCTTCCAACAATTAGAACTACCTCAGCAAAAGTCTCCGGCCGACGGCGTTCTTTTTCCGGCAGTGTTATCCCCCACCTCTACACTCCAACAACTCTCTACTTTTAAAGAGGCAATCATAGCTCATAAGCCATGGCTAGAATCCCTTCTCCTCAACAGTGGCGCCATTCTTTTCCGTGGCTTCCCGGTTACATCTCCTTCCGACTTCAACGACGTCGTCGAAGCTTTCGGCTTCCCGGAGTTTTCCTACGTTGGTGGCCGAGCCTCTCGAACCCAAGTGGTTGGTAGAGTGTACACTGCTAATGAGAGCCCTCTTGATAAAGAGGTTCCTTTCCATCACGAGATGTCTTACGTAAGTAATTCCTTCATTCACTATATATTGTTTTATCTAATTACTTTCTATCACATAGAAGGCCTTTGTATTGTATTCACTGTATATTGTTGATTTAGTGAGATCCATCACTTTACACAATGTGTTACACTTACACATACCTTGATTAATAACAGGTGTATATTAGATTATAAACTAAACGTATGTTTAATGTTTATGTAATTATGTGACAATATCTAGGATATTTGTACTATGATTTAATCCGATGCACCGGTTGTTGGTTTGTGGTAATCTTAACGGTAACTAACTCCAATCAGGAGCTAACTGCGCCGCCACAATAACAGGCGCCCAAAAACGAGTATGAGGCGGCGCCTCAGGTAGTTCTTTTGCATGTGCGCCTCAGGGAATTTTGATGTTTTGTACTTTTTGTGTTAATTTTAAACATTCCATGTGTTTTTTATATGTGTTTTTGATGAATTTGATGATGAGGTTAGTATTTTATTTTTCATAAGATATATAATTTTATATATAATTTTTAATTACGCCTCAGTTTGCCTCGAGGCTTACGCCTCATGAGGCCAAGGGAAAACGTCCTGAGGCTAGATTCCCTACTTTTAAACCTTTCATGTACTTATATATTTAAAGGGGTCTTCAGTTCCATTCGAAGATCGCCAAGATTAATCCAATTACTGTTTGTTGAGATTAATCCACTTTGTTTCTCTACACATTTCACCAATTAATTCACTTTGATTTCTCTTTCGATTCCATATACGTATTCTGGGCCATCAATACAACACTTTCTATATATAACAGGTTCCGGTTTCCCCCAAGAAATTATTTTTCTTTTGCGAAGAAGAGCCGGGAGAAGGAGGCGAAACCCCCATAGTTCTGAGTCATATCGTATACGAAAAGATGAAAGAGAGACACCCAGATTTCGTTAAACAGCTTGAGGAGCATGGATTGACGTATATAAAGATAGCAGGTGATGAGGATGATCCATTGTCCGTTACTGGCAGTAGTTGGAAGACGGCATACAAAACCGATGACAAGAAGGTTGCAGAGGAAAGGTTTGTATAGTTGTACCTATACAATAAATATTGCAAATTTACCCAATTAATGTAATGAGAGTGGCGTCATTGACAGGGCGGCAAAGCTAGGAACAAAGCTGGAATGGATGGGGAATGCTGCAAAAGTTATAACAGGTCCAGTGCCTGCGATCAGGCTTGACGAGGCAAGTGGCCGGAAAACATGGTTTAATAGTCTTGCAGTTACTTATAGTGTTCCTGCGACTGAGAAGCGGAATACATGGGTGGAGCTGGGTAGTGGCGACCCTGTGGATGATGATGCTGTGAAGGACATGTTGAAAATCTTGAAAGAAGAATGTGTTGCAATACCTTGGAAGAAAGGCGATGTTCTTTTGGTCAATAATTCCGCGGTTCTTCATAGCCGGCGGCCACTAATAAAGCCTCCCCGTCGCATACTAGCTTCCCTGTGCAAGTGATTCTGTAAAGCCCCCCCTGCCAATCTGCCATATACTTGCTTGTTGAGCTGCAAGTAAGTTTTGTGCTTAAAAATGTATTTTTTGGTTCTAAAGCTATATAGTTTATATGCTAATAAAAGGTTTGGCTTTGTATATCTTGCCCAATTGTAACACAGATGTAATCTTTTAGAGTGGCAAGTTAGATCAATCAAGGGGAACTAGAACTACCATATATTGGAATATATGTCCTACATGTAATAATAAGAGATAGTATTTGATATTTGAATAAAAATATTTCCCTTAAGTCCCATAATTATTAAAGTTTACAAGACAACATGTTACTTATGGGTTACAATATTTGTATTAAGGTGTTAAAAATACATCCTATGGTTATAATTCTAATGTTAAACATTTGTGGGCCTGGACTACTTGTATTAGTCTTATACTTTGGACTAATTATATTCTTGAAGTATTGGGCTTTTATTTCAGTAAGTGAAGTGGGCTTTGGTGGTTAATGGGCTTGAACGAGTTCGTATGGATTTCTGGCCGTTGGATTATTATCTCGAAGACTTGTGAGAGCCGTTGGATGAGATATTCCTGATGTCCAGCTATATAAGCTCATATCGTTATTATTTTTATTCATTCGTTTATTTTTTCATCTTCTCTGTATTAGGGTTTCTCTGTTCTTGTATTCATCTGCACTTGTGTAAGTGTTTGTATTATCATTCTCATCTGCTGATCTTATCAATCAGCAGAAGACTCTGTATGATCATTATTGATCTTTGATTTCAGTGATTTGCTGAGATCATCTGGGTATTTGGTGGGCAATATTTTGGGTTGGTTTTAATATAGATTTTGTCACCGTTTTCTGTCGCTATACCTTGTGTTCTTGTATTGTTCTTTATTGGTTGAGTGTTTGTGTTGTTTATGTTGAGAAACCCTAAATTTCTACATGGTATCAGAGCCTTAGGCTCTTGATTCTGGTCTTGTTTTTTGTTGTTATTCCGCTGTTTGTTGTTTTACATCTTGGATCGGATCTAAATAATAGATCTGATTCTTATTCTGTCTCTTATAATAGATCTGATCTTCTAAATAGATCTTGTCTATTATTGTTAGTCTCTGTTCTTAGATCTAGGGTTCCAGAGGTCAACTATTGTTGATTACTTTGGGATATTATTCTGGTGAGCTGTTGGATTGGAAGCTTGCTCTCTGGTGTGGATCCTGGTTCTGGATAGCTGTGGATTTTGCTCTCTGGTCGTGTAACCCTAAGTGAAGGTTACAGACTACGAGTTCTGGTGAGATTGTTCCTGTCTTGTTCTTGTGTCTAGGGCAAAGGCCCGGGTTAGGAGGACCGGAATTGTGCCAACTATTTGGTGTCTTATTTGTTTTGTGTATTGCTATTGTGTTGTCTGATTATCTGTCTTGGTTTACTATATATACATAGTAGTTATTAAAGGGCTCCTGTGTTAAGATCTGCGTGGGCACCTATGAGTGATGAACCCATGATCTGAACACTGACACAGCTTCGCTCTCTAGGGTTTTATCTGGTTTTTACTATCTTCTTGGTGCTTGCTCTTGTTTGTATTTGTTGTAATTGTTTGATCTGTTCTTTACTATGGGTGATAATGTGAACCCTAATGGTGGTGGTGGGTCTGTCATCAACACTGGAGGTGGTGTTGACCCACCAGTACCTCCCAATACTCTAATTAGCAAATTAGATATTGGTGATCCTCTGTACATTCATCCCAGTGATACTAGTACCTTGTCTATTATCACTATAAAGTTGAAAGGTACAGAGAACTACTCTGTGTGGGCAAGTTCTATGAAACTTGCACTTGAGGCCAAGAATAAATATGGCTTCATTGATGGTTCCACTGTTAGGTCTATTGATGATGATGTCCTAGGGAAACAGTGGGATAGGTGTAATTCTGTTGTGCTAACTTGGTTGCTTAATTCTGTTAGTGAAGAACTGTTTCTAGGTCAGGTGTTTTCTAAGTTAGCTAGAGATGTGTGGTTAGATCTTAAGGAAACATATGATAAGGTTGATGGGTCAGTGGTTTTCAACTTGTATCAGAAGATTAACTCTATAACACAAAATGGAAGTAGTGTTTCTGAATATTACCATAAACTTAATACTATGTGGAAGCAGTTGGACTCTATAGTTCAACTGCCTTCCTGTTCATGTGCTGCTTCAAATAAATTTAATGATTTCAACAGTCTGATAAAACTAATGCAGTTTCTAATGGGTCTTGATGAAATTTATCAACCTGTTAGAACTAATCTTCTGATGCAAGACCCATTGCCCACTATTAAGACTGCCTTCTCTATTGTATCTAGAGAAGAATCTCATAGGACCTCTAGTTCTGGTACCAAGGGAACAAATGTGTCCTTTGTTGCCAAAACTTCTCAGTCCTTTGACCCAAGAAAGAGGACTAATAGAGGTCCTAACCCAAACCTGAAGTGTAACCACTGTAATAAACTTGGTCACACTTCTGATAGATGTTTTGAATTGGTTGGGTATCCCCCTGGTTTCAGAAGGAATGCTCCAGGTCAGCCTAACAGACCTAACATTCCTGGAGGAACTGGAGGGAGATCAAATCAATCTAGTAGCAATTCTAATAATAATGTGTCTTCTAGTGCTACTGTTCCATTTACTTCTGAACAGATAAGCAAACTGATGAGTCTTATTGGTGATAAAGTTGGAAGTGATACTGCTCAGTCTAATAGTGTAGGAGGTAATCAGAATGTTATACATGGTTTTTCTAGTGCTTCTGTTTTAAATAAACTGAGTAGTGTGTTTAAAAGTTTTGCTAGTACTTCCAACTTTCTAAAAACTGCACTTCTTTTAAAGTGGATCATGGATTCAGGTGCCAACCAACATATGGTTGGTACTGATGAATACATGGTCAACTGGGTGGATGTATCACAGTTTGATGTAACAGTGAAACATCCTAATGGGTCAAGTGCTAAGGTCATGAAGATAGGAGATATCAAGTTAGGAAATAACATTATCCTAACTGATGTATTCTATATTCCTGACTATTGTGTTAATCTAGTGTCTGTTAATAAACTAGCTAAAGATAACAGACTAAGTGTTTTGTTTGATGATCATGCTTGTTATGTCCAGGATTCCAAGTCCAAGAGAATCCTGGAGACTGGTAAAGAGCATGATGGTCTTTACTTTATAGGTTCAAATGTGAGTAATAGTTCTATGTGTTTTAATAGTTCTTCTGGTGTTAACCTTTGGCACAGTAGGTTGGGACACCCCTCTGACCAAGTTCTAGCTGTGTTAAAAGGAAGTTTAGATGTTGAAACAACTCATTCTGGTCCTTGTGAGATATGTCACAAGGCCAAACAAGTTAGGGTTCCTTTTCCTTTAAGTGAACATAAAACAAAAGAAGTAGGAGAATTAGTTCATCTAGATGTATGGGGTCCTTACAGGATAACTAGTAAGGAAGGTTTTAAATATTTTTTAACAATTGTAGATGACTTCTCTAGATCTGTTTGGGTCTATTTGCTTAAAGGAAAAAGTGAAGTGTTTGAAAATATTGTCACCTTTTATGAACTTGTTAAAACACAGTTTAACAAATCTATTAAGACTTTTAGGAGTGACAATGGTACAGAATTTATAAACAAACAAATGTCTAGTTTTCTTAATTCAAAAGGAATTATGCACCAAACATCTTGTGTGCATACTCCTCAACAAAATGGAGTTGTTGAAAGAAAACATAGACACCTTTTGAACATAGCTAGAGCCTTGTTGTTCCAAAGTAGTGTGCCACTGAATTTTTGGTCTGAATGTGTTTTAACAGCTGCTTATTTGATTAACAGGCTGCCCTCTTCTGTGCTAAATGGTGTTAGTCCTTATGAAAAAATATATGGGTTCCCCCCAATTATGAGTCATCTTAGGAATTTTGGATGCTTGTGTTTCAAAACCATTTTAGATGAAAAAGATAAACTAGTAAGTAGAGCTGATAAGTGTGTTTTAGTTGGATATTCTGTTTTCAAAAAGGGTTATAAGTTGTGGAATTTAGAAACCAAACAGTTTGAGTTTTCCAGGGATGTCAAATTTTATGAAAACATTTTTCCTTTTAAAACAGAAACTGGAAAACTTGAGTTTAAAGATTTAAATCATTTAAATTTTTTTGACTTATATGATGACACAAGCATTGGAAATTCTGATAGTGATAATAATAATAATAATAATAATAATGCTCCCAATGATGAAGGGGGAACCAGTGTTGCTCATGAACACTCTCCTGAGATAGGATTAGATGACTCTTCTAGGATCACTAGTGAGGCAGATCATTATGATCAGCAGCCTAGTAGTTCTAGGTTTAGAGGGACTGATTCTACTCATAGGATTGAGGGTTCAAATGATGAGAACTGTACTCCTGAGGGACATAGAATTCAACCTAGAAGGTCTGATAGGAATTCTGTTTTACCAAAGAAATTTGATGATTTTGTTGTAGAGGGTAAAGTTAAATATGGTGTAGAAAAGGTGGTTAACTATTCTGTTTTATCTTCTGAAAATTATTGTTTTGTGTCCAGTCTGAATAAGACTGTTGAGCCTAGTAGTTATTCAGAAGCCTCTAAAGATCCTAGATGGATAGAGGCTATGAATGATGAAATGGAGGCATTGCATAGCAACCAAACCTGGGTTTTGACTGATCTTCCTAAGAACAGAAAACCTATTGGTTGCAAATGGGTTTATAAAGTTAAATACAAGTCTAATGGAGAAGTTGAGAGGTTTAAAGCCAGGCTTGTTGCCAAAGGCTATAACCAAAGAGAAGGTCTTGACTTTGGAGAGACCTTCTCACCTGTTGTTAAAATGGTGACTGTTAGATGCATGATTAGTTTAGCTGTTCAGAACTCTTGGCCTTTGTATCAACTTGATATTAATAATGCTTTTCTTTATGGGTCAATAGATGAGGATGTTTACATGACATTACCTGAGGGTTATTACTCAGATAATGAAACCAAGGTGTGTAAACTAGTAAAGTCATTGTATGGCCTTAAACAGGCTCCTAGGAAATGGAATGAGAAATTGACTAAGGTTCTTTTAAACATGGGTTTCAAGCAAAGCATATGTGATTATTCTTTGTTTGTAAAATCTGTGGGAAATGTGTTTGTTGCATTACTTGTCTATGTGGATGATATAGTTATTACAGGGAATAGTGAAACAGAAATAGATAACTGTAAAAATCTACTTAAAACAAGTTTTAAGATTAAAGATTTGGGAAAACTTAAATACTTTTTAGGTATTGAAGTTTTATATGATAAAGGTGAAATTTGTTTGACTCAAAGAAAATATTGTTTAGAACTTTTGAATGAATTTGGGTATTTGGGATGCAAACCCATTAATACCCCAATAGAACAAAGTTATATTGTATCAGCAAAGGATTCCAAACAGAGTCCTTTACTTGACAATGTAACTGGATATCAAAAGCTGATAGGGAAACTTATTTACTTGTCTCTTACCCGACCTGATATCAGTTATAGTGTTCAGTTTTTGAGTCAATTCATGCATAAACCTACTAAGTGTCATCAGCAAATAGCTTTAAGACTTTTAAGGTACTTAAAGCTATCTCCTGGAAAAGGAGTTGTGTTTAGAAAAGCTGATAACTTTGATCTTAGAGGTTATGTAGATGCAGATTGGGCTAAGTGTTTAGTGACTAGAAAATCTGTTACTGGGTTTGGTATTTTTCTAGGAGATTGTTTAGTCTCCTGGAAAAGTAAAAAACAAAATACCATTGCTCGTTCATCTGCAGAGGCTGAGTATAGAGCAATGTGCTCGGCCACCTGTGAAATAATTTGGCTGAAAAATCTATTAGGTGAATTACAAGTGCATTGTAATATGCCAGTAGATCTCTTCAGTGATAGCAAGGCTGCTATATCAATTGCAGCTAATCCTGTATTTCATGACAGGACTAAACACTTTGAAATCGATCTTCATTTCATAAGAGAAAAGATTTCAGATGGTGTTATTAGAACTGTCAAAGTATCATCTGATCAGCAACTTGCTGATATATTTACTAAGGGACTAAATGTTGTTCAGCACAACATTTTGTGTTCTAAACTGGGCATGAAAGACATGTTCAACATTTGAATTATGGGGGGGTGTTAAAAATACATCCTATGGTTATAATTCTAATGTTAAACATTTGTGGGCCTGGACTACTTGTATTAGTCTTATACTTTGGACTAATTATATTCTTGAAGTATTGGGCTTTTATTTCAGTAAGTGAAGTGGGCTTTGGTGGTTAATGGGCTTGAACGAGTTCGTATGGATTTCTGGCCGTTGGATTATTATCTCGAAGACTTGTGAGAGCCGTTGGATGAGATATTCCTGATGTCCAGCTATATAAGCTCATATCGTTATTATTTTTATTCATTCGTTTATTTTTTCATCTTCTCTGTATTAGGGTTTCTCTGTTCTTGTATTCATCTGCACTTGTGTAAGTGTTTGTATTATCATTCTCATCTGCTGATCTTATCAATCAGCAGAAGACTCTGTATGATCATTATTGATCTTTGATTTCAGTGATTTGCTGAGATCATCTGGGTATTTGGTGGGCAATATTTTGGGTTGGTTTTAATATAGATTTTGTCACCGTTTTCTGTCGCTATACCTTGTGTTCTTGTATTGTTCTTTATTGGTTGAGTGTTTGTGTTGTTTATGTTGAGAAACCCTAAATTTCTACATAAGGTCATGACATAAGGAAGCTTAAAGCTACCAGTAGCTAGCTAGAAACAAAATGCATATCAACGAGTTTGGATATCTCATCAATCTTAGCCTTCAACTTGTTATTACGTGACGGTATACATTACACATCATTAGCAATGCTAAGTGATTACATGGGGGTTACATTGAGTTCCACACCAAATGTGTATATCAACGAGCTTTGATCTTTTGAGGCATTACGGCTGGTTATAAGACATGTAAACATACAGGGTGTCAGATTTTCATTTAACTTATTACAAATTACAATAACAGGGGTCTGATCTCATTCAAGTATGTACTTGCATGTTAGATACATTATGCATATAATTAAACCATTTAGTTCATATTACAATATGTATCATATTTTTGTTGAAGTGATGCTAACAATTAGACTACTTATTCTTACCGACAATCATATATCAATTAACTATCAAATAGGCAAAATTAATGGAAGTTACACAAACCAGTGAACACATGAACTGAAAGGTATCCCATGAAAATACACTGTATGCACCTTAGATTTGCTAATGATAATCCATTCTACATAACTCCATAAGGGCGGAGGGGGCACCTCCCTCGAGTACCCAAAGTACTCACTTAAACTATCCAATAGAATTATGTCACCTTAAAATTACTCGAACTTTAAATACTCAAATTTAGATGTGTCTCATAGCTTAACCCACTACCTATACTCTGTTTATCCACCCACACACATCTAAGTACTACAACGCGGGCTAAACTACTTGATACCCTAAGAGGGGGGGGGGGTCGGCAATGTTTATCCGTGCTACTCGAATTACTCAGGGGGTGGCCGAGCAGTCCACCCCCTCCACCCTAATCTTAGCAACTTCCTTAATCCAATGACTGCCTATGATGAAATGAACATGACCAATTCACCATTTTAGACTTTTAGTGCATTTTGCTCATATAAGTCAAAATAACAAATTCCATCTTACTTTGATCAATTTTATATATTCAATCTGAATGTCCACTTCAGCTTGTCATGGGAAGAATTAAAAATTTCTCCATGTTTACCAAAAGAGACGTGTTCAACTTTTATGTTTACTTTTTTTTTATCTATATAGAGTCAAAATTAACATATGTGCTGATCAGAAAACATTCAATAACCAAAATCCAAATGGCCACCGGAATATTCTTCCAACAGTTGGAACTACCTCAGCAAAAGTCTCCGGCTGACGGCGTTCTTTTTCCGGCAGTGTTATCCCCCACCACTGCACTCCAACAACTCTCTACTTTTAAACAGGCAATCATAGCTCATAAGCCATGGCTTGAATCCCTTCTCCTCAACAGTGGCGCCATTCTCTTCCGTGGCTTCCCGGTCACATCTCCTTCCGACTTCAACGACGTCGTCGAAGCTTTCGGCTTCCTGGAGTTTTCCTACGTCGGTGGTCGAGCCTCTCGAACCCACGTGGTTGGTAGAGTTTACACTGCTAATGAGAGCCCTCTTGATAAAGAGGTTCCTTTCCATCACGAGATGTCTTACGTAAGTAATTCCAGACACATAGAAGGCCTTTGTATTGTATATCATCACTTTACACAATGTGTCACACATACCTTGATTAATGAAATGTATATGCTAGATAATAAACTAAAATATATTTATGTTTATGTAATTATGTGACAATATCTAGGATACTTGTACTATGATTTAATCCAATGCACCGGTTGTTGGTTTGTGCTAATCTTAACGGTAACTAACTCCAATCAGGAGTTAACTTGGCCGCCACAATAACAGGCGCCCAAAAAACGAGTATGAGGCGGCGCCTCTTTTGCACTCATAAGGCTGAGGCGCTAATTAAGAAAACATGCGCCTCAGGGAATTTTGATGTTTTGGACTTTTTGTGTCAATTTTAAACATTCAATGTCTTTTTTATATGTGTTTTTGTCTTTTTGATGAATTTGATGATGAAATTAGTTGGTATTTTATTTTTCATAAGATATATCATTTTTATATTTATTTTTTAATTACGTCTCGGTTCGCCTTGAGGCTAGATTCCGTACTTTTAAACTTTGCATGTACTTAACTACTTATATATTTAAAAGGGTCTTCGGTTCCATTCGAAGATCACCAAGATTAATCCAATTGCTGTCTACTGAGATTAATCCACTTTGTTTCATTACACATTTCACCAACTAATTTCACTTTGATTTCTCTTTCGATTCTATATCTGGGCCATCAGTACAACATTTTCTATATATAACAGGTTCCGGTTTCCCCCAAGAAGTTATTTTTCTTTTGCGAAGAAGAGCCGGGAGAAGGAGGCGAAACCCCCATAGTTCTGAGTCATATCGTATACGAAAAGATGAAAGAGAGACACCCAAATTTCGTTAAACAGCTCGAGGAGCATGGATTGACGTATATAAAGATAGCAGGTGATGAGGATGATCCATTGTCCGTTACTGGCAGTAGTTGGAAGACGGCATACAAAACTGATGACAAGAAGGTTGCAGAGGAAAGGTTTGTATAGTTGTATCTCTACATTAAGCCTTTGAAAACTCTACCCACTTTATGTAACGAGAATGGCGTAATTGACAGGGCGGCAAAGCTAGGAACAAAGCTGGAATGGATGGGGAATGCTGCAAAAATTATAACAGGTCCAGTCCCTGCAATCAGGATTGATGAGGCAAGTGGCCGGAAAACATGGTTTAATGGTCTTGCAGTTCCTGCAAATGAGAAGCGGTATTCATGGGTGGAGCTGGGTAGTGGCGACCCTGTGGATGATGATGCTGAGAAAGACATGTTGAAAATCTTGAAAGAAGAATGTGTTGCAATACCTTGGAAGAAAGGCGATGTTCTTTTGGTCAATAATTCAACGGTTCTTCATAGCCGGCGGCCACTAATAAAGCCTCCCCGTCGCATACTAGCTTCCCTGTGTAAGTGATTCAATAAAGCCTCCCTCCATATACTTGCTTATTGAGCTGCAAGCAAGTTTAGCTGTTTAGTGCTTAAAAATGTATTTTTTAGGTTCTAAAGCTATATAGTTTTATAAATGCTAGCTACTGACATAATAAAAGGTTTAGCTTTGTTTATCTTGCCCAATTGTAACACCAATGTAATCATTTAGAGTGGGAATTTAATCTGAATAAAAATGTTTCTTATGGGTTACAATGTTTGTATTAAGGTAATGATATAACTAAGCTTAAAGCTACCAGTAGCTAGCTTGAAACAAAATGCATGTCAACGAGTTTGGATATCTCATCAATCTAAGCCTTCAACTTGTTGTTACGTGACGGTATACATCACACATCCTTAGCAATGCTAAGTGATTACATGGGGGTTAAACATTGAGTAACACACAAAAATGTATATCAGTGAGCTTTGATCTTTTGAGGCATTACGGCTGGTTATGAGACATAAACATACATTATGCATATAACTAAACCATTTAGTTCATATTACAATATATATCATATTTTTGTTAAAGTGATGCTAACAATTAGACTACTTATTCTTAACGACAATTATATATTAATTAACTATCAAATAGGCAAAATTAATGGAAGTTACACAAACCAGTGAACACATCAACTGAAAGGTATCCCATGAAAATACACTGTATGCACCTTAGATTTGCTAATGATAATCCATTCTACATAACTCCATAAGGGCGGAGGGGCGCCTCCCTCGAGTACCCAAAGTACTCACTTAAACTATCCAATAGAATTATGTCACCTTAAAACTACTCGAACTTAAATACTCAAATTTAGAGGGTTATTTACCCGTGAGTACTCGCCTTCACTATCCAATGATATTGTGCCTCATAGCTTAACCCACTACTTTTCTCTGTTTATCCACCCACACACATTTGAGTACTACAACGCGGGCTTAACTACTTGATCCCCTACCCCGCTAGGGGTCGGCAGTGTATATCCGTGCTACTCGAATCACTCAGGGGGTGGCCGAGCAGTCCACCCTCCGCCCTAATCTTAGCAACTTCCTTAATCCAATGACTGCCTATGATCAAATGGACATGACCAATTCACCATTTAAGGGCTGTTTGGTTGTCTCACATTGGTAAGAGAGCCTCATTAAGATTCAGCTTACTTCAGTGCTTGATGGTTCAGCAACATCCCAAATCTTAATGGTTCAGCCTTAACCATACCATTCAGAAGGTGAAACAAACGCGCTGAATGCTGAATCATTCAACGCTGAATGGTTCAGAGCCTCATTAAGAGACTTACCAAACAGTCCCTAAGACTTTTGGTGCATTTTGCTCATATAAGTCAAAATAACAAATTCCATCTTACTTTGATCAATTTTATATATTCTAACTAATGGGAATCTGAATGTCCACTTCAGCTTGTCATGGGAAGAATTAAAAAAAAAGGGCAAATGCAACCATTAGTTCTTTACATTGTGTTTGTCTCATATAGTTTACCAAAACAAGAAAACTTGTATACTTAATGTAGCCTAATTTTGTTGCTACTCATAAAAGTATCCAAGGCTTTTGAACATATGCAAATTTTATAATTTGTAAACGGCAGCTAGTTTTGTTGCTACTCTAGTTTTGTAAAAATGTTATAATTTTAGAGAATTTGTGAAAAAAGCAATTGCAACTTTGTTAATTTAACATAAAACACCCCACACCCCTGAAGATTGTTATATCATATTTTGTATAATTTAAATTCTTTTGGATAGGCAATACTATAGTGTTAGAGATAATGTTGCAAAATTGGTTAACCAAAGTGGTAATGAATAGAAACGCGGCCAGCTAACCATCGAAGTCATACATCCCCAAGGACATAGTGTGGTGGTAATGTGACTTCCCTCAATCAGTGAGATGCATAATTTAGATCATGTGGGGGTACATATGTAAGAGTATTTAGGAGTACGTTAGTTTGTCATTCAAAAAGAAAAGAAAACAATGAAATAATAGATGGCGGAATCATATAATATGAAAATACTTTCAAGTAGGATATTATATATTGTTGAACGAGAAAAGAAAACAATGAAGTAATAGATGGCGGGTATCTAACCTGGTAACATATGTGACATCCCAACCTTCAATTTAAAATTAAGAAAATACAAAATACGATGAATTCAAAAGTAGAACTATGAAATTTGTCCCTTACCTATGTCCAGTATAACTCTAGTAATTATGCCAACCTCACTTCATTCTTGGACTAGCACCCTATTAGTTTCTTAGTTATCATCGTATGATCATAAAAGAATCGTTACTTTTGATTTAATAAGAATAGTGTCTCTTTGAAGTTTATATATACACACACACATGCACCCATCCGCGATAGGCAAAAGATCAAACTCGCGGCACTACATACACACTGGAAATGGCTACAAGAAGATTTTTCCAAGAAGTACAATTACCCGAGCAAAAATCTTACGACGATGGACTTATCTTCCCAGTGGTATTATCCCCAAACAATGCAGATGAAAAACTTTGTGTCTTCAAGGAAGCTATCAGAGATCACAAGCCATGGCTGGAATCTCTACTACAGAAAAGTGGTGCTATACTTTTCCGAGGCTTCCCTGTTGTCTCTCCTTCTGATTTCAACGACGTTGTGGAAGCTTTCGGCTTCCAGGAGTCGCTCTATGTGGGAGGCCGAGCCTCTAGAACCAAAGTCATTGGTCGGATTTACACTGCAAATGAATGCCCTCCGGAAATGCGAATTCCTTTCCA
This sequence comes from Ambrosia artemisiifolia, assembly GCA_032199755.1. Taxonomy (NCBI): domain Eukaryota; kingdom Viridiplantae; phylum Streptophyta; class Magnoliopsida; order Asterales; family Asteraceae; genus Ambrosia; species Ambrosia artemisiifolia. The sequence continues at coordinate 65,835,779 of CM063512.1, read as the reverse complement.
TCATGAAATGACATATGTAAATTCCTTGATATATCTCTCAATTTCCCTCTATAGTTATTTGACTTGCTTCCTCAATGTTAAGAGTCAATGAATAAAGTTAGTTACATGGTTAGTGAGTAAGCTAGCTTAGCGGTTAAGTGGTCATTGTATTAAATTATCCAAGTGAAGATCCAAAAAGTGGTCGTACCTGCTATTTGGGCTAGAACAGGGACGATCCTATGAGATCTTGTAAGCTTCGAGCTGAGTTAGTACCTGCACACGGTAATAAACCGTTAGGCTCGTTACAGAGGAGGAGGAGGAGGGCCTCTCTGTAACCACCCTCCGGCATGAGGATAAGTATTTGTTTAGATAGAGAAAGTAGAGAGAGAAAGTGTAGTTCGGAGTGTGAGCATTCGTGTGTAAATTGTACTTTGTGAGGGGTATTTATAGTGGTCCGCAAAGTTGTACTTTGCTTCGGACCCCCTTGTACTTACCTTCGGAAGTGTTTGACTTCCGAAGGTCATATGTACTTACATCGGTGGAGAGGGCTTAGTTCATCTCATCATGTGCTGCGGCTTTAAGTCAAGAGCCGTAGCTCATGACAAGCCGCGGTATAAATCTTTATAACTCTTCACAAAGAGATTACAATTACATTTTCACATCATGCTTTTTCTCTAGAGAGTTGAGGTACTTTTAGCAGCACTCTTAGTTTAGACTAGATTGTCAATCACTTTACTCATAACTTATTGATGCTAATAGGTTCCGGATTCTCCATCCAAGTTATTTTTCTTTTGTGAAGAAGAACCAGGAAGCGGGGGAGAGACCCCGATAGTTTTGAGTCATGTTATATACGAAAAGATGAAACAGAGACACCCGGATTTTGTTTCACGATTAGAGGAGCATGGACTAACTTATATAATGATGATGAGTAACGATGACCATCCATCGTCATTCACTGGCAGTAGTTGGAAGTCTGCATACATGACCGATGACAAGAAAGTTGCTCAAGAAAGGTCTCATTTAGTTTGTGTTTCGCAACTTGCATTACGTACTATATATTTATTAAGTAAATACATTTACGAAGTTATTTTTTTGTAGGGCGGCAAAGCTGGGAACAAAGCTCGAATGGACGGAAAATGCAGTAAAAACTATAACAGGTCGTTAGAGATAAACTTGAAAAGTGATCGATAAAATTGTCATTTAAATTTTATAAGTATCCTTATCTCACATGTAATACAGGTCCACTGCCCGCCATTAGATTCGACAGGGAAAGTGGACGCAACACTTGGTTCAATAATCTCACTGGTCCGGTCAATGGTGAAGGTAAAATTTACGATAAGGATATATTTATCGAGCTTGGAAATGGTGAAGCTGTGCCTGATGAGGCCATGATAGATTGCTTGAGAATCTTGGAAGAAGAATGTGCAAGCATTCCTTGGAAGAAAGGTGATATTATGCTTATTAATAACATGATGGTCCTTCATAGTCGAATGCCACTATTGAAACCACCTCGTCGCATCCTTGCATCCCTTTGCAAGTGATCCATGATGATACTTGTACTTTCTCATTGTAAAATGTTGATATTCCTTGACCTCATACCAAAATATATGCATTGTTTGTCTCTAACATATCACCAATGGATTTATGATAGAAGTGTCTTAATCTATAGTATTTGCCATTATTTCACAGCCTAAATATACAAAATCTTGCTACTTTGAGTTGTTTGGTTACGCAACACTTACACCTATTGATTGATTAGTTAAGTTTAGACACGAATTATGCAAACTCCACCAACGGGACATCTACTGCACATCTAGGGACTCTCTACACCGTTGGAAAATCGACAATAATTAGTCTTTTAACATAATTAAACAATAACACAAAAATTAATATGAACCCACGTGTCACAATTCATAATAATTCAAACGTCGAATACAACTACGTACATCAAAGTTAAACATTTAACATAACCGAATTGTAACCCCGATTGTGATCGTGCGAACCAACTAGCTTTGCACTAAGATGAAAAATAAATATTTTCAGTTCGTAGCCTCTAAGTCTCATTCTTGATCGCAGCAAGGCACTTTAAAACCTGCCCTTCAGAATAGCCATAAAAAAAATCAGCTCAATTAGACTTTTACCACCAATAGGCTAATAGCCCACTTAAAGTTTTCAACCTACTCAATTTATCATCTGGGCCTTTTTAATTCAGCCCAAGAAAAGCCGAATAACATAATCCACCATTTGCTTTACAGCAGAGGTGCACAAACCGGGTTTTTTCAATACCCGGACCCCGGTTCCGGGTATGGAACCGATTCAAGGTAGGGTCGGATATCACTTTGACTGGGTATTGAAAGAACCGGTTCCGGTTCCTATCATGAAAACCATGGGTATACCTGGTTCCGGTTTGTTCCGAGTATACCTGGTATTAAAAAAAACCCGTGTATATCAGATATTGAAAAAAAACCCGGGTATGATGAGTATTGAATTCTTTTTATACAATAATGTCAAAAGGTAGTGCGACTTAGATGATTATAATGCGGTTGTAGAATTCTTTTGGATGAGACGCATCAATCTTAGGTTGTCGAAGTGGTCAAATGGCAACCCCTCTTGAATCACGAAGTGACCCATTCCTTCCCGAACCGCCTCAACATCAAAATGCCAAATAGTCCCGTCGCTTGACATATACATTTTGGATATTTGGAAAACCCGGTTCCTGATAACTCCATATTTTGTTTACCATGTATTTGTAATTTGTGTGATTAAGCGTATTAAAAGCAGATCACAAGAAAATTGTGTTGTTTGTAACAAACAGGGTGGCTTTAATATAAATGGTTGTCATTTTCACTACGCCTAACTCTAGTTGACCATATTAATTTAAGTTTGACTTTGCCATAACTATTTGTTCATAAAAGATTGGTATGTGCGCACCAACTAGAAATTGTAATATCCAACAAATAAGACTTGTCGTTTGTTCAATGAAGCCACCAACTTTTTATTATAAAAATATATAATGTATAACAAGGTTACTTGTCTATGAAAACGCCATATATAATTCAAAAACTCGTATCAAAGGCTCTCCCTTTGTCATATGCATTGCAAACTAAGTTAATTACCTAGTGATCATCATATACAAATTGGCGATATCATCAAACTCTAATTTATTTAAAAAAAATCACCTCTTGAAGTTTATATATACACACATTACCAAAGAAAAAAAACAACCACATTACTATCTATATGGCCACAGGAAGATCCTTCCAAGAAGTAGAGTTACCCGAACAAAAAACTTACAACGATGGCGTTGTCTTCCCGGTCGTGTTGACCCCAACCGCTAACATGAATGTCACGGTCTTCAAAGAGGCCATTCGAGCTGAGAAGCCATGGTTGGAATCTCTTTTAAAGAAAAGTGGTGTTATTCTCTTCCGAGGCTTCCCGGTTGTCAGTGCTTCTGATTTCAATGACGTCATTGAAGCCTTTGGATACCCTGAATCACCCTATGTCGGGGGCAGGGCAGCTCGAACCCAAGTTGTTGGTCGGGTCTACACTGCCAATGAAACCCCACCTGACATTAAAATTCCGTTCCATCATGAGATGGCTTACGTACGTAAATTCTTTGATTATATAAATTTCCATAATTTCACTTTTTGGTTTGACCTTTTTTTTTCATTCCAAACTTGTTAAATTATATCAAAATAGCAGGCAGACGGGCAACAAGCTGCGTTGTCACCCCTTTTCTGTATAACTATTAAATTACAAGTTAGCAATTTTTGTGTCTAAATGTAAGCATTAAACCAAGGGGGGTCAAGAAGGTTTTTGACCCAGTCATCGGTGTAGAAGAAACCTTATAATGACTAAAAAGTTCTGATTTCGCTACTGTCTAATAGGTTCCGGAATACCCCTCCAAGTTGTTTTTCTTTTGTGAGGAAGCACCAGGAAAAGGGGGACAAACTCCAATAGTTTTGAGTCATATTGTATATGAAAAGATGAAAGAAAAGCACCCAAAGTTTGTTGCAAAGCTAGAGGAGCATGGAGTGACATATATAATATTAACCGGTGATGAGGACCAACCATTGTCCTCCACTGGCAGAGGCTGGAAGGCCGCATACGATACCGATGACAAAAAAGTTGCTGAGGAAAGGTTTACATAAGTTTCTCTACATCAAACTTTATTTGCCATAACACAACTTTACATTGATCACTAACAATATTTGTAAGCAAGTTCTCTTTGGGCCTCTAAAATGGTTTAGCCGACCTTGGTTGCAACCTACCAGTGATGTATCATTGGTTCTTACCCTCTGTGACGAATTCTTGCTTCTACAATATATAAATAGATGGGCATATCCAGAGGCGGACCTAGTGTATAACTAGGTGCCGCGTCCGTTGCTGCTCAACTTCGCGCGCGTAGTGGAAAATTAGTGGAAAATTTGTTTTTTTTACGAAATTTGGAAAATGTTGCTACTAAAATGAAAAAAATGAAAAACGTTACTACTGAACTTCATTTCTAAATCCGCCACTGGGCATATCTACTAAGATGACATGGCGCAAGAAGTATTTAAAAAGAAAAATAGTTGGCACCTTGGCTTAGGAGTTGACTTTCCACGTGTCATCATGTCATTGGATAACCTTTTGGCGAAAAGAATTGATTGGTCTAACATGGTTGACTTTCCAAATCCTATATTAACTATTTCACAATCAAGTGTTTGATGGAATGCAGGGCAGCAAAGCTAGGGACAAGGCTGGAATGGATAGGGAATGCTGCAAAAGTTATAGCAGGTCCAATGCCTGCCATCAGATTCGACAAGGAAAGTCAACAGAAAACTTGGTTTAATAATTTGACTGGACCCACAAGGGGTGCTCGTAAGATTCATGATAAGGGGGCATTTGCTGAGCTTGGAAATGGTGAAGCTGTGGATGATGATGCCATGGATGATTGTGTGAGAATTTTGGAAGAAGAATGTGTGATAGTACCTTGGAATAAAGGCGATGTCATGCTTGTTAATAATTTGACAGTTCTTCATGCCCGTGAGCCACTGCTAAAACCACCTCGTCGCGTACTTGCATCCCTTTGCAAGTGACGGGACAATTGAAGTGGATTCACCTTGTGAACCACCACATTTGGATTTTAAGTTGCAAACCAATAATCTCTCTTGTAAAGTATTAATAAATTAATAAATAATATACGAAGTATATTGCAAGAACGAAATGAGAATAGATCGATAGAAAAAATAAGTAAAATAAAAGAGTTGTGTACCTTGCATTTTAATACGATAATGACATTTTATTTTAAAATTGGATAACCTTTTTATCAGCATGTACATATTTTATCTAGATAGACGTTGTGTCCAAAGGACAAAAGGTACAAAAGAATGTAATAAATAGGGTGGTCGACCATTTCTTTATGCATACGGGGGAGAGTTCCTTGAGTTCGTATCATAATTAATTAATATGTTATGTATCATATGACATACTGACATGGAGATCATACACAATATACTCATGTTATAGGTTCCGACATGAGAAGGTAAGATATTTTTAAAGTTCGAGTGATATCGTGTTTTTCAAGACGATAACATCTATAAAACTATAACTAAGTTGGTTATCGTAATTTAATGCATGCTAGTGATCTTGAATTCTTTTGTTTATACGAAATTCTGATAAATTATTTTCTAACGAATAAGTTGTAGATGTACGTTTTATATATATTTTCTTATTTGTTATATGTAGCTAGGATTTAACCCCCGCGTGTTGTGGCGCGTTAAATTGAATCGTGGTTTGTTAATATGTATGTTTGTGCTTCGATTACACCGAAACTCGGCATAGAATCTGGAAGAAGAAGCCTAAATACTGTACCGCTAGCATCCGAAAGAGAAAACTAAAAATATAAAGCGGTAGTGCAACTATAACGGGGGATGTAGTTTCAAGTGGTTTAAAAAAGGGAAATAACTTTGTTAGACTTCATGGATTCAAGGATACTAATGTAATTTGGTTTTAAAAAAACTAACAAAGTTTGAGCGTGCAAAAGTGAAAAGAAAAATCTTACAAAATTTTAGGGGGCAAAGATTTGAGAAATCAAACCTTTGTGAGAAAACATGGAAAAAATAATGTGCGCTTTATAAATGCCACTCAAAAAATAATTAATTACCAAAATGTCATAACAAAGATAACTTAATGATACGTGTATGGATGAATTAAATAAAAAATAAAGAAAATTACAATTTTTGTGTGGGTCCTTTAAAACTTTTAGTTTCAGTCTTTATCCTTTATATGAAATGTTGTCACGATTTTTGTCCTTTACACTTAACCCAGTTAATATAATCCGTTAAGTCACCCCACGTGCAATGCACGTGAGGGTATAAATATAATTTCACCTCCCATTTTAATCCCTTATAAATCTAATTCATTACTACCTTCTCCCCAAATCTATTTCAAAGATCAATCAAAAACCCTAAAACATTCACTTATTCCAGGCTGCAGATTTGCTCAAACATTCACATCTTCAACCATACATTCATAATCTCCATCTAAATTTCAACAACCCAAAACGTGATGCTTATCCAGTCCGGCGGTCATACTACAACTATGAAAAGAAAACAACATTTGTTGAACCCGAAACTGAAGCTGAACCTCAAATGGTTCATTTTAACAGAAACCAGAAGCAATCTTTTAGCAGTGATCGTGCGTTAAATCCTAATATATCTGAACATGATCAAGTTTCTTTGTGGTCAGAGAAAGTACAGGATCTGTCAAGACCCTTGACTAGAAAGCTATCCACTGACAGTATGGATGGAGAGAAATCAATGGCTACTAAGACACCAGTTGCTACCAAAACGCCAAGATTTACACCAGCAAAAAAATCAACTCCCAGAAGACAAACTTCTTCGCCAAAGGTAACTACAGTGGTATCGGGGTCGGTAATGGTGGAGACGGTGTCTGTGCTGAACGACGGTTGTATTGGTGCAGATCGACGGTGTGGTAGGTGAAGATGGTGGTGTTCGCTGGTGGGGTGGTGTAGAGTGGGTGTTCCGTGGTCAGTCAGGTTAGGGTTTTTAGTGGATGGTGGTTGTTGGTGATGGTTGTGAGTGTTTGGAAGGTGATGGACAACGGTGAAGGTGTACGACGGTGATTACCGGAGGTTGAGAAAAAAAAAAGATGCAGCCAATGGTGGTTGTGGTTGTACTATCCAGTCCGACGGTCATACTACAACTTAGTGCAGATTCATGTGTTTTGGTGTAGTATGCATAAGTTTTTTTTTTGTCTCAACCTCCATTTTTTAGGGTTTTTGGTTGATCTTTGAATTAGATTTGGGGGAGATGAAGTGATAAATCAGATTTATAAGGGATTAAAATGGGGGGGTGAAATTACGTTTATACCCTCACGTGCATTGCACGTGGGGTGACTTAACTGACTATACTAACTGGGTTAAGTGTAAAGGACAAAAATCGTGGCAACATTTCATATAAAGAATAAAGACTGAAACTAAAAGTTTTAAAGGACCCAGTCCATAGTTTTGGTATTTTTAAAGGACAAAAATTGTAATTTTCTCTAAAAAATAAGGGTGTGTGGCTATAGTAGCAACTTGTTCTTTAATACATATAATTATTAAAAGTAGCGGGGAAGCTTAAACTTTTAGATAGTGTGGGCTAAAAATCACGAGACTTTTTTTTAAATCGGTGGGGGCCAAGCTCAAAAATACAAATTTTTTGGATAAAATCGGAAAAATTTACACTACTGAGTCAAAAATCAGTGGTACCCCGAGCCCTCATTAAACTTCGCCCATGATTAAAGGATTTCTTATATTACTAAATATTATAATAAAAATTGAAACTTTGTGAATTGTGACATAAATCATTTAGTTGCCGATGGTTTTAGATGTCTAATTTTGAAATGTTTATAATGTTTAAATCAACATATGTATGTACTATGTATAGATTATCTTCAAATGTCTCACCTCTCTCCTGGACCAGACAAGAATAATTGACTTTTCAACTATGATCGATCGTCTATATATTTTTCTTCTTTAAATGACTGAAACACACAAATCAAATCATATCAAACATGGCAGAAGAGAGTTTATTCCATGAACCAATTGGGTTACTACCCCAACAGAAATCTTACGATGGAGTCCTCTTCCCCATCGTCCTCTCTCCAAACCCAAAACAACCCAAAGCCGTTGACTTAACAGAAGCAATCAAAGCTAACACAACATATATAGACTCTCTACTCCATCGATCAGGTGCCATCCTCTTCAGAGGCTTTCCTGTTTCCTCTGCTTCTGACTTCAACGACGTCGTTGAATCCTCTGGCTATGAAGATTTCAGCTATGGCGTTGGTGGTGGTGGCTCCCGAACCAAAGTTGTTGGTCGTGTTTATACTGCTAATGAAGCTCCACCTCATCAGCACATCCCCTTCCATCACGAAATGTCTCATGTATCATTCATTCATTCATCCATCTCTCTTAATTTGTTTGTTGAAATCAATTTAGAGAAGTTGATTTTTAGATTTTTTTTATTAGTCATACGTGAATCGATTCGGTTACCCATGTGAATATTACTACGCCGGTATGAAAAGTTCTGAATGTTAATTGAGTGCCCGGCAATAATAATTAAGTAGTCATGAGCTGGACTCCGGCCATGATATAATTGACAAATCCAATATGTACTCCTACTAATGGAACTTAGCATTAGTTTATCACGTGCACAAATACCGCACAATACTGACGTAAATTACTATTAGATGTGTAGACTTGATTGGGGTTGGGTTAGGTTAGGTTTATCTCTCCCGCATTTTTTGTATGTGTGTTTCGGATTTTCTATGAAATTATTTACATAATCTCTATTACGAATCCTTTGTGTCCCTTAGTTTTCCTAGCTATCTACTCGTTTTTATCAATCTACTTTCGGGTAATACATATGGTACTAGATAGTAAAAACCTCAAACTTATTGACTTTTCTTGACTTTTGTACATAGGAAATGAGATTTGATCTTTTATATCAAATTTCTAAGCCGTTTTTTTTCACTCGTATAACTATCTGGTTTCTTCCATAAACCCACGGATAATGAATAAAAATCAAAATATATATTCAACTCATGACACTTCCTTCCTAGAAAGAAAAGAAGTAGCGGTAATTTTATGTCTTAACGAATCACACGTATTAGATATATTAGTAACACACATAGAGTTGATTTATGGATTCATCTTTTATTGTATCTGGATTCACTTAATTTGGAACTAATCTAGCTTCCTTTTGACAGTCTCCTGTCTTTCCCTCCAAATTGTTCTTCTTCTGTGAAGTAGAACCAGGAAAAGGGGGAGAAACATGTATAGCTCTGAGTCATGTCATATACGAAAGGATGGAGCAAAAGCACCCGAAATTTGTCAAAGAAATGGAAGAAAAGGGATTGATTTACTCGCGAGTTGTTGGAGATGAGTCGGATCATTCGTCGCCAGTTGGTCGAAGCTGGAAGGAGGTGTTCATGACTGAAGACAAAACTGTAGCTGAAGAAAGGTTTGTGTAAAAACAATGTAAACCTTGTGAGTTTGTTACGAATCCGATTAAATCCATAATTTGGTTGATACAAAATTGCAGGGCTGCAAAGCTTGGCATGAAACTAGAGTGGATGGAAGGGGCTGTGAGGGTTATAATTGGGCCTAAGCCTGGTTTCATATATGATGAGATTAAGAAACATAAAATTTGGTTTAATGGAGTGGTAGGAAGATTTGAAGATAAACTAAACAATGATCCTTCAAAAGCAGTGTTGTTTAGTGACGGTACGTCGCTGCCAGCTGATGTTCCTGATGACTGTTCTAAGATCTTTGATGAAGAGTGTGTTGCATTACAATGGCGGCAGGGCGATGTTCTGCTGCTAGATAACTTGGCAGTCTTGCATTCACGCCGACCTTTGATCACACTACCTCGCCGTGTGTTGGCTTCATTTTGCAAGTGAATTTTGTGATTTTGAGATGAAATGGCTGCAAGTTTCTTTTCAAATATTGACGTTTAATAACGGCATAACACTTGTGTGTTATGTATTTGTGTTAGTTTCACATTTTGTTTAATATTTCGAAATATCAAGGTTTTAAACTTATATAAAATAGTGTGCAAAGTTGCAAACGGACTAAAATGGTTCGATACAGCTAAACGTCTAAAGGTTTTTTTTATTAACTTGTTGGTGCATTTGGAAGACCCGTAACGAACCTGTTTTCTCTAACAAAAGAGAATGGTGCAGTCGGTTATCCTTTTAACTTGTTGGTGCATTTGGAAGACCTGTCACGAACATGTTTTCTCTAACAAGGCTATCTAGGTGAACAACCTTTTTTTCTTGGAAATCAAATCTATCAAGTATGATCCGTGCATCAAGAACAGGTCCAAAATTCAGAACTTGGATTGATCCCATTGGAGAAATTTTGATTTCAGTTTTCTAATGGTTTTAGCATATGTTTCTTTCTTGCTTGTATTGCCACCTTAAAAAAGGGTAAAGGTCCAAAATTTATTGAAGACATAAAAGGATCAATTTTCTATAAAAATAGAGCAATAAGTATAGCAAATTGAAAATATTTGAACTCTTAGGTTGTAAAGGAACAAAAAGTTCAGTGAACCATTCAATGAGAAGCTTGTTTATATTTGTTTATTTGATATATGAACGAATATGAACAAAACTTTTTATTCATTTAGTTAAACAAACGAACATTAACAATACCTTTTGTATATTTAGTTAAACAAACGAACATTAACAATACCTTTGGTTCATTTTGTTAAACAAACGAACATGAACACGTGTCTCATTTGTTCGTGCATGCTAGTGAACGTTCGTTTAATTGGTGAAACCTGAGGTAGTTTGGGTTGCACCCCGCCCCTATATTTTCATAGAAAAAGTGTTTTCGTAAAAAAAAGGTTTTTTTTTATATGATAAGATAACCTCTGTACAAAGTATTGGCAAATTTAACACGGAACAAACGATAAATACAAAGTAATAAAAGCACTTGGATAGTTGGACACTTGTTAAATGTAATAATATAAAGTGATTATCCATTTGCAATGGACTTTTTCTTACAGCAAACCTTTACATCAATTCGGGTTTTTATCGACTTTTTTTTCATGAAATTAATATGAATCCTAGTTAGAGCTGATTTGGAGCGTTGTAAAAGGATCATTACTATTAGAATATTATTGAATGGATGCCTTTTTCATTCCATGACAATAGGTATATATACAAGAGATGAGATCAATCAGAATCGCGTAATAAGGATATAATCAATTTACAATTAATGACAATTATACTAATGAGATATAGGGTCAAGTTATTCTACATAGTATAATAAAAATGAGAAAGGTGAGAATGATACAAAAAACACAATAGATCACAAAATATGACATAATGAACCACAAAGTATAACACAATGCTGAAAAAAAAAAGACAGTGACGAAAAATAACACAATGCTAAAAAAAAGACTCAATGAATGGCGAAAATAACACAATGACGAAAAATAAGAAAAAAACACAATGCTACATAAAAGACACAACGATATAACGTAAATTCTAAAAATTATAAGCTAAAAATAAAAAAAACGAAAACCTAAAAACTAAGATCATAAGGTTCGGTGAGAGTCTGTTTGATACCTATTTTTCTTTCACTGTGTATTTGATTGTAATCTATGAAATATATACGGAATGATAGTATTAATTACATACAGGGATAGATATAGATAAAAAATCAAATATATATATTTTAATTTAATTTAACTACGGATAAGCATGGTTACGGTTACATCCAGCTGTGAACCTGGACGAAAACCCGGTCAAAGGGGAATCTTTAACCTCATCACCAATTCACCATCCATCTCCCTATATGCTCTGCTTTTTAAGGATCATCATAGTATCCTTAACCTGATGACAACACTAACACTAACCATGCCAGAAACTTTCTTCATTGAATCCGAATTACCACACCTCAAAAAATACACCAACGCAGATGGAACCACAATCGTCTTCCCAACCCTCCTAATCCCTAACCGTAACTTCGGTGATTATAATCTAAAAGACGCCATCCGTGATCACAAACCATGGCTACAATCCCTCCTTCACAAAAACGGCGCCATTCTGTTCCGTGGATTTTCATCAGTCTCCTCTGCTTCTGACTTTAACGACGTCGTTGAAGCTTTCGGATTCGACGAACTTCCCTATGTTGGCGGCGCTGCTCCTCGTACCAACGTTGTTGGTCGTGTGTTTACTTCTAATGAGTCTCCTCCTGATCAGAAGATCCCGTTTCATCACGAGATGGCTCAGGTCTTTTTCTACATATCCAATTCACTCCATATTGTTTTATATTTAGTTCATCATATAATCATCAAATAGGGTTTTGATCTTATTGATTAGGATTGTAATTGAATTGGGTATCGATAGAGATTTGACAAATTTATGTTAATTTGGTGTGCTGGACATTAAAAACGAAGGACAGTTAATCATGTATCATGTGGTGGCGTTGATAGCCAAAAGACAAGGGGCACATGCACCAATCGAGCTTGTCCCGATTGCTAAGTGTTACGTGCCTTATGTCCAAGCCTGATACAAAACCACTATCGAGCCGGGGGTCTCACTGGAAGCAGCCTCTCTATTCCCACGGGGTAGAGGTAAGGCTGTCTACGTCTTACCCTTCTCGGACCCTACCTTAGCTTTGCTATTGGTGGGATTAACCGAGTATGATGATGATGATGATGATGGTGTGCTGGACATTATTGTAAATTTATTTTTGTGAAACAGGTTCCTAAGTTTCCATTGAAGGTGTTCTTCTTTTGTGAAGTGGAACCAAAAGTTGGGGGAGAAACGCCTATTGTGCTCAGCCATGTGATTTACGACAAGATGAAACACAAATATCCTGAATTTGTTGATCGGTTGGAACAACACGGATTGATTTATACAAGAGTGTTAGGTGAAGATGATGATCCTTCATCCCCGATCGGTCGTGGATGGGTATCCACATTCATGACCAAAGACAAAGCGGTTGCCGAAGAAAGGTTTGCGATATAGTTAGAAGATATGATTTAATTAGGTTTTATTTGTATTGATCTTCGTTATAGTATTCCTATAAATAGTTGGTCAATAATAATAATGTGTGACAGGGCGGCGAAGCTTGGAATGAAGTTAGAATGGACAGATGATGGAGTGAAAACGATAATGGGACCGATTCCAGCAATCAAGGTTGACGAAACATGTGGCAGGAAAACATGGTTTAATAGCATGGTGGCAGCTTATACTGGTTGGGAAGACGCAAGAAATGATCCTGTGAAGGCGGTGACTTTTGGAGATGGTACACCGTTGCCAGCACATGTCATACATGACTGCCTGAGAATCTTGGAGGAAGAAAGTGTGGCAATACCGTGGCAGAAAGGGGACGTAATGCTGCTGGACAATTTGGCGGTTCTCCATGCCCGGCGGCCATTTGAGCCACCTCGTAGGGTTTTAGCTTCTCTTTGTAAGTGAAAAGTAGAACAGCGACTGTGGAAGCTGCATTTGCACCTTTATTTATACCTTGAATGAAATAAAAGCTTCATCTTATAATTTCATCAAATATGCACTGATTTAGGTAATGGGTCGATTTGGGTGATGTTTTATGTCAGACAGGTTAAATGGGTAGAACACTTTAGAAGTCATGTTAAGTGAGTCAAAATGCTTAAAACCTCTTAAATTGCTTTATTCAATTGTAATAGTCTAGTTTTGTAATCATACTCCTTAATTGCTTAATTATAAACTTCAACAAAAAACGTTTGTGTGTTTGCCCAACCCAAACGCATCATCACTAAGCACCATAAAGTCGACCCATTTTGACCCGAACATGGTTTGACCCTCTACCCAACCACCCATTTTACCACCACTTGTAAAAGGCAAAATTCAAACAGCAACCTGCAAGAAGATAAAACCATCTGTACATGATTAAATTTCTTCATATAAAGAGACCACAGACAGGCTTATCTACATCAAACACATCAGTCCCAATATCTGCAGGAAGAAAGACACAACATAAACTCAAAAATTTCACGCAACAAATAAAGTCACTATTAACATAAACCATAGACCGAAGTACAAACCTTTTGGAATGTTGGTATGATTGTCACTGGATTCTCTATAGTCTGTCCCTGGTCATTAGATTTGCAGAAGAGTCGTCCTGAACCACACCGGAAGCTTGATGTTCTTAATATATGGTACTTACAACAAACCTGCTCATTTTTAGTATCCTTTAAACGATTGCGTTGGGCATCATGGAAGCAAAATGATGATTTCACACACAAAAAATACTCCCTAAATCCACCAATGCTTTAGAAGTGTTTAAAATCTTTATGAAGAAGTTAATGAAAGCAACAAAAGATAATGCGAATAAAACTAGTGTCGAATAACCAACCTGAATTCAGTGGAATTTGATAAAGGGCACCATTAACACTGATGTTATCAGGATTAAGGAACCAGTTAACGGTCTCCATGCTATCCATACTAAAACCAAATCTTCTTGCTAACGATTCAGCGCTATTCCCTTCCATCAGCGCATAACTCATAAAGTAATTCCACAATCCACTTGGACAACCACAAAATAGCTGCAACGAAAGCATTCCCCAAACGCGGCCCCTGACAGATATTACCGCAAGAACAAAAATGAACCATCCATTTTTTTAAAAAATTTAAAGAAAATGTGTCCCTGCAACTCTCTGTTGGTCCCAGATTAAAGATATATCACAAATACAGAGAATTAATATGATAATCGTATTGAATCAATCGAATGTTTGTTCATGATGTTCTTCGGTTTTCTCTCAAGGTTGATGATATTGGATTTGTTCTTTGTGCAAATCTTTGGTAACCATCAAATGAAGAGAAGGGGCCGCATATATTGGTTTCAGTTGGGTTTTACTAACCGCCAAGTAATCGTCAACTATATTATGACTATTACATATAACTCTTTTACTTGGACAAGTGCTACAACCGTGGAGCTGAGGAGCAAGACTAAGGTCGACCGTTAGGGAGACTAAAGCAGGAGGCTAAAACGAATGCTTTCATGTATACATATATAAATATATAAATCTGGCTTATATTTTAACACTCTCTTCCAAAAACAACATATATGAACAAGACAGCGTAGAGTTTTTCTTTTGTTGTAATAATTTATTGTTGTGTAATGAGTAATGACCATCACCTACTATATGTGTGTATAGTCATTTAATGCAAAATTATTTTTAAGTAGAGAACTCCTAGAACCGTATATATACCATAGTTGTCAAAGCGTCTAGGCGCACTCAAGGCGCATAGGCCGAGCCCGGAGCCTAGGCGCAAGGCGCTTAAAAAACGAGGGCTTTTTATAATTAGGCGCATAGTATAAAATACATTTTTTAGGGATTTTAGAGATGTTTTAAGCTTGTTTAGGGCCACTTTAGGATGTTTTAGGGTTGTTTATGACTTATTCATGACTCCTTTAGGATGTTTTAGAGGTTTATGCAACTTTTAGCCTGAATTTGGCCGGAAATCAGCCGGAAAACAGCCCTGATAGTGCGCCTCAATGCCTAGGCGCGCGCCTCACAGGGCGAAGCGCACTTGGTGCGCCTCGAGCCTAGGCGCGCCTAGGCGCACGCCTAGGCACGCTTTTGACAACTATGATATATACATGTATTTGTAGTACATAAAGCAGTTATGTAAATAAATAGCTATTATACTTGACCAGCAATATGCCAATATATATAAATAATTCTGTGGTTCTTGTAAATTTTTGCTTAGAATTAGTTATGCTTTTAATAAACCGATTTGATGTCTCCTAATGGCTACAAATGATTACTCCCATTCACTTGGATCAATATTGATAAACTAACCTATTTTACAAATTTGGGTCACCCGTAATCATAACCATCCCAAAAAGAGCAATTCTTTCTTGCCCTTTAACAGTCTTTTTCCTGGAAGCCAAATCCTACTTTTAAGGGTTCATTGCATGTATCCTTATTTGTCCATGATCACCTAGAAGAATACCTTTTTTAGTAACTTATAATCAATTATTTGCCTGATATTTAATTATTAATAGAAGTAAATTGTTAACATCATGTATGCTTATCATCCTATGATTACATCTTTAAAGATTACACTTGTGGTAGTGATGATAAAGTAAGATGGCCTTCTTCACAACCAAAGGAAGTGAGGCTTCATGCCCCTTTCTCTTTATTCAAAAGTGGTTTTGTAGTTATCCTTATTGTCTCTTTTATGTGACATATATATCTATATTAAAAATAAATTGTCATCTTTTAAACAGAGCCCACAAACTTGTTCCATTTCCTTAATTATTGGCATTATGCATGTGATTGAAATATATTCTAAGGGTCATCACAAAATCGAAATTAAAAAACGTAACATTTGATTCAAATAAACTAACATGATTTTCCATTTTGCATAAACTCCTAAATCCATGATATGGTTAAGGATTTCATTGGCAAACGACTCGAAAAAAAACATGATACCCTAAAGCCAGATAGATTGAAAGTTGTGACTGTATTAGACTGTAGTGATATAACTAGGGTCTACATGAGATATGGTTTATATATACCACGATGTTACACATTGAGTCCATATGCTATCACTAAACATCATAGTAATGTTAGAGTTTTTTTTATTAAATATAGATTATTGATAGTTATTAAATGTTGAATATTTTGCTGGCTATTAACTTATGTCATTATTGCCCAAGCCATAAAGTATATACAGCATTTCTTGGGCTGAAATGGCCCAAACAAAGATAGGGATGAACTATGAAGAATGTGACAACACTTTGTGGGTGGACGTGAGATGATGACACATTTGATTTTTGATGTTGAAAACGTGGGTTTTATAATAAAGATGTGGGGAAATGGTAAACGCCGTCATATAAATTTTTTTTTTTTTTTTGAACTAGTCGTATAAATAATAACACCTTACCAAACCTTTAACATGACACCAATCCACGTATTTCTAAAATCAATTTAAATTCTTTTAATGTCTAAGCCGTCCAATACTATTGTTGGTATTATTTTCTTAGAATGACGACACAATTTTTAGCTCTATCGGGAAAGATAAATAGGGATGGTAAATCATGTATATTTAATTGGTTAAAACACGAACATGATAAGACATGAACACGAATCAAGTGACACGAACATGACACGATAACTTATTGTGTCATTTTTCTAACCCGTACACGAACCTGTTTATACCATGTTAACACGAAAAGACATGATACTGCCTGTTTATACAAGGTTAACATGATAAAACACAAAACTGTTTTCCAAACCCGATATAATAAAGGGCACCATCAAGCATTAAAAATGTAGATTCCACCTAGTAACAATGTATAACTCCAATACTACACCCCACAACCTGCATTTAAAAAAAAATCATTAACATGTCTTAACGAGTACTAAACAGGTAAACATGTGATAGGTTTTACAAAGAAAAGCCTACAAAACTTCCAAGAAATCAAGATAGAGATGGAACAAACACAAAACTTTCTACAAAATATTTTCTTCTTTTTCATTAACTCAAAAGCTTAAATACAATGAAATAGAAATATGGAAGACAAATGCAAAACATAAGGAAGAACATTGGTTACTAGATAACTTCCTAACTAATAAATAATGCAAGCATAATTAAAAGAGATGGATAGAATAGCATGTTGGTAAACGTGGTTGGATACGTATCAACATGTATTTCACATTTTCACCTGTTTAAACACGAAAACTAATAGGTATATTTGTTTCTACCTGTTTCGGAGACGTAACTTGTTAAAGTCGTGTAAGTTCGCTTAATGTAATCATATCCATGTCAAAAATTGGCAGCCCTATAATTTATCATCTCAACGAGTATTGTGACATTTCCAAATATATCATAATCGACCACTTTTATCATCTTCGGGAAACCAAGTAACTCCACCACCAATATCGTAGACGAGAATGGTAACGTGCACATATAACCATTTTCAATTTTTTTTCTGTAGTTCATATAATAGGACGATTATGATTAGCAGTGTATGATATTAATGATAATATATTTAGTATTAGTTTATAGGGCTAAGTATCCTATGAAAACCTTGTTGAGTTGTGAAAACTCTAAAAACTCATCCAAGGGTTCTCATCCTTCCACATCTCATTTCTCATCATTTAGAAGAAGGGCAAGATGGTAACTTCCACCCTATCCTTTTCTGACCACCTTTTTAAACAAGCATCACACACACATACTACCCTATCTCTCACTAACACTCCTCTCTCTCTCTCTCTCACAGACACACATTACTCTTTCACTCTCTCTCACACACACTCCTCTCTCTCTCTCTGTCTCTCTCTCATCTGATGATGAACCGACGGTTGTGTTTTCGAGATGGTGGTTCGACGACGACAGACAACAGACGACCACCGTGAGTGGTGGTGGTGGTTAAGGGGTTCTTGGAGATCTTGGATCTGGAAGAGATGACGTCCCATTGAAGAGCCTAATGCTTCAGATCTGGAAGAGATGACGACCACCGTGAATGGTGTTTGTGGTTTCGAGGTGTCGGGTTTTTTATGGATTTTTGTTGTGGTGGTGGTGGTCTTAATGATTCAATGAAGCCTAATGCTTTAGATCTAGTTTTATTATAGGGGATCTTAATCAGGTATGTTTATTATTATTATTATTATTATTATTATTATTATTATTATTATTATTATTATTATTATATATCCGATCCGACCACCGTAAATGGTGGGTTCTTTTTTCGTTTGAATATGTATGTATAAGGTTTGACTTTTTGAGTTGTGGAATTTTTTTGATGTAAGTTATCAGTTCGTTGTTTTGGTTTAAAATGTTAAAGTGGTCATGTTTATGGCCTTTCCTTTTTTTTTTTGATGATTATTATCAAATATCTGGGTTTTTTGTTCTCAGCATCTCGGTTTCTTGCTTTCTGATCATGTAAAGTCAACCAAAGTTTTTCAAAAGAAAATGTAAATATTATAATAATAATAATTTTTTTTCAAAAAGGAAAGGTGAATAAATAAAAATTAACAATTCAAACAAATGGGTTGAGTTAATGACGTGGTGTTTGGTTGGAATCTTTTTTTTCCTTTAGTTTCATGTTTTAGCTTTAATAATTTTTTAATCTTTTTTTTAATCAAATGATTAATGCATCAAAAAAGTGTAAAAGATATGTTATTTTGATGCAGGTCTTTGAATAAATTATGTTTTAGCCCTCACAAGGGATCATGCTATCAGTTTAAAAAAAAATTAAAACAGAATTAAATATGCTTCAAGAAATTGAAAAAGATTTAGTATGTGATAAAGTTTTAAGGTATGTATTTCTTGATAATTTGTATGTATTTTTTTTCTTTTTCCTTTTAATTAGGTTTATCTAAATTTCCATGTTATTTTTTATTCTTGAAAAATATTTTTTAAATTATGTGTTCTAATAGCTTTTACATTGTTGATTGAATCAGTAGTACCTGGTGGTTTGTTGATTTTGGTAGATGGGTTGATGAAGATGAGAAAAAGGGCTTGCTTTTGGATGTTTTTTTTTCTTGTAACACTCTTAAACTGTAATCATTTGTTGTTTTTTCGTGTAACATTTGTTACATATTTATGTTACAATAGATTCTTCACATGTAAATACTTAAGAGTTCATATGTTTTTCAATGTTACAATGTTAAATTTTTTTAGTTACATGTATATATGTAATGTTACACGGTTACATAAATAGGGGTAAATAGCAATGTTACACATGTAACTTCGGTATGTTGTTATGTAACACTTACGTAACAGTTCGCAAATCATAGCATCTTGTTAATAATCATAGGTCTGGTTTAAAATTTGACCCATTGACCCATATACAACGTAGAAAAAAAAATATAACTGATATTAAGTTTTTGAAGTTGATAAAAGGATATTGGGATTGATGGTGACATAAAGTAAAAAGTACAAAAGTAAGAAAGATAGTAACACTCTATGACCAAAATACCCTTGGACACACTTAGAAACAAAAAGGACAAGTATTTTATTAATATAAAATTGTTGGATGAATCTCAGCCATTGATGAGTGTAGATCAATGGCCACAAATGGGTTTCTAGAGTTTTCACAACTCAAGAGGGTTTTTATTTTAACCCAACCCTAGTTTATAGTTTATAAAGAAAGTGGCTGGAATAAGTAGTAGCCCTCATAAGCCATAAGCCATCCTTGCTTTATTGGTGGAATAGACACAGTGATAGACTTAGTAGTGAGTAGTGTTTCATCACCAAACTCCTTTTGCCCTGTGCGTGATAATCATGCGGTTACTAGAACATATTGGTTGAAGACATCAGACAATATGAAAGATGCTACTCTAAATAAAACCGTAGACGTCATAACATAGCGTTAAGCTACTAGGTGTGGTGACCGTCCTCTTTGTATTATTGTCATGTCAGCATGTTCTCTATCATCAACCCTTGGGTGTGGTGATGATCCTCCCCCGTCCCCTTTCTTATTTTTTTTCTAACAATTTTTTTAATCTGTTAAATGATTCATTATTTTTAAAATTAATTAAATTATTTGATAACCAAAATAATAATACAAGTAAAATTGTAAAACCCCAAATTTACATTTTTTTCGTTCCATACCACCCTTAACCTCACAAAATTGCAACCCGTCCAAAATTCTGAGAGGGAGGAAGAGGGAGAGCAAGCAGGAAGGAAAGAGAGGGGGCAAGGGAAAGAAAAGGACAGAAAGGGGTAAAGAGAGAGAGACAAGGGATAGAGGGAGAGACGTGGGATGAGAGTAATGGAGGGAGAGAGAGAGAGAGCAAGAGCAAGAGCGAGGAAGGATAGCAAGGGGGGCCACATAGTGGACCACGGGTCGTGCCTCATGTCTAACGCCCAATTCTTGGAACATGTACAAACACCGGTCGTGCTTCGTGTCCAGCCTCTATAAAAGGCACCCTCTACCTCCATTTTCATTTGCTCAATATTTCTCATCTCCTACAACACACTCTACTTCTACCTACTTATAAGCTCTGTAATTTAGGATTTGTAAGAAGAATCATTATTCATGATCAATCTTGTGATGATTAATACAATCTTTTCAAATTTGATGAAAATTATCTTGATGGCTTTTATTGGCTGAGGTTCTTATGGGTGTCTGGGGAAAAACAAACCCCTTTCATTAGGAGTTAACTAAAACAAACGATAAGTGTGTGTGTGTGTTAGTGACTTTAAGTAAGAAATAACATATTGTAAATGAGCGCAACACTCGTGTTTCTTCTAACTCTTTAAAACATAAAACTAACTAATAATCTTGTGTTGCCACTAGCGAGCATTTATGTTTTCTATGTCTATGTAGAGTCAAACATGTTGATGTCTCAAAAGGGGGTTAAAGGTTTTGGTATGGGTGTTGGTAAAATCTTGCTAAAGCGTGGAGATAGGATAATGATGCCGAGGACTTGGTTTGTATTATCGTCATTTCTCTTGGGGAGATAGCACCAAACCAAGGGGTCCATAGTGATAGGTTATATAAATCCCTTGTGATATTTTCTTACTTAATACTAAACCACAACAACATATAAATTCCCTGTTGATTCGGCAAATATCGTTGTGGTTTGATCAAACCTTGCTGGGAGTTTCATTGCTAATGCAAACTAATACAGTCGAGTGTGTGAGGGTCCCTCTCTCTAATCCACCTCAATGTTCGTCCCTCAAAGTGAAAGACATCCACGTTAGAGATGGTTCGAAGAAGTTAAAACTTTAATTTTCATAGTTAGAGAAAAATATAGCAAGACGACATGTGTACTATCTAACAAGACTTTTTTTTTTTTTGCCATGCATACTAAAAAGATTAGTTTTTACAAGTAAATGACACCATATTGACCACGATAATTTCTATAATGGATTTTAGCAACAAAAAAGTCTGTATATCGACAAATGGCAAACTATATAGAGCTTTACATAAAAACAAACCTGCCTAATCTTAATGAATACATAAAACTACAAAACCTCTTGCTATTTACGTATTCTATCCTTCAAGTTTCACATCATTTACTCTTCCACAACAAAAGTCAATTCTTTTCAACTCCAACCACCATCATATTTTCAATATTTAGAGCTAAAAACTACAATGTACAAATGTACAATCAAAGCTCGAATTAATTAGGTGCCGGTTATTTTTTGAACTTTAAAACATGTATTGAATGAACATTTATAAAACTGTTTATAAAAATGTTTGACTTGAAGGGAACATGAGACCTACTACCACTATTTATACCCTCCTTTGATCTTAAAAATTGTTAATTAATTGTCGTGTGAATTTGGATTTCAATGTGACAAGATGTGGTTAGGGGACAAGATGGGATGGAATAAAAAAGTCAAGGACTCAAAGGGTATTAAAAGTTGAAACGTAATTATATATTAATAAAAAAGGTTGAAAATCTTAACCAACCCAACTTAATGCACACGAGTTGAACCGAACTTTCATCTCAAGGAAATTCTCAATTTCTTCAAGTCATCCATTGAGTACCAATACGGGAAACATCTTAATCCCATTGTCAAGAAAGTCATGGTTTACTATTATATTTTATTACTCCATCATTTGTTAATCATAAATTATAATTGAATTTCGGTCACCAATAGATATAGAACATAAAAAAAGGAAATATTTTGGAAGAATTTGTTCATTTACATAAATATTGTTCTTAACTCAAGTCATCTAATTTTAGGTATTTAGGAATCATACACTCCCTAATTAGGAAGCATACACCCTAGCCTACATCACAAACCAATAAAAGGGTGTCTGTCACATACCCCAGAATGTGATGTCACACCCACAGTATGTAATGTCACATAGTGTATGAAACCCGAAACCCCTAATTTTATTGCATAATTACCTTCAAAGTAGTTGTGACGAACATGTTAAAAAAGTACGATCAACCGATACGTAATATGCAGTATGAAACTTTAGTAAATTTCGTAGTTTATACGACTATAAAAAATTAAATATATAACTTTCTCTTCCAATACATAAACATATTTAAAAAAAAAGTAATGTACATGCTCTTGATTGCTCAACTCTTAATCTTTCTTTACTTAAAATTTAATTACCTTATAATGTGGCAACTTTAAGTTCTATTATATGGTTAAACTAGATTAAAACTTAATTAATAACAGAATAAAAAAAGAAGCATAGGGAGATGCGCTAATATAAGCCAATTAAACCAAGTTGCTGGAAGAAGAGGGAGCTGAGGTGATGTGTATGTCACAGTCTATTCTAATTTTATATATATATATAAAACAATAGACCCTATTGCATATATGCTTATAGGCTACAAGTGTAAGTGTGTGAAAAGAGAATATTTTTTATGCCTTTTAATGTTTGGTTCAGGGAGAAAGAAGGCACGCTTTGCTTGTTGAAACACACTACATATATATATACATATATATTGTAGAGATGTTGCGTGTATAGTGTATATATATATGTGTGTGTACACACACATTTACTGTGTGTTTTGAGTGAAAAAGAATCTCTCTCTTTCTTTTGATTTCTTTTAACTCTTTTCCTTATTGGTCTATCCTCTGCAATCTTGAAGATTTAGAGACAGACCTGTAGACATAGCCATAAAGCACACCAACATAGACACAGAAAATAGGGAAATAATAATCAAGAAAAGATATTCTGTGTCTTCCAAATCCCAAAAATAAATTACTGTAACTTTTTACCACCCTATACCCATCACACATCTGGAGTTCTGTTATATTAAAGTTCATAGAGTTTTCATTACCTTGTTGGTGTTCTTGAGAGCAAGGAAGCAGAGCAGGCTTTTGTTCAACTAGGTAAAACAAGTTTCTCTTTCTTTTTTTTTTCTTTTTCTTTAAATTTTTAAATATGTGTATTTTTAGTTGTGTTTTATTTATGATTTGAATGAACATATGTTGTTTGATGTTTTCTGCAGTTGGGTTTGTAAAAAGACACTTTCTTGTGTTGGTTTTATAAAAATCTTGAAATATTTTTAAAGAAAAAAAAAGTCAAAATGGATGGAGGGTATTCCAGGATGAATGATGAGGTTCATCCTCAACTGTTGGATTTGATTCCTAATGAGAGAAACTGGTTGGTCAAAAGAGATGATGATGACAATAATAATAATCTTCAAGGATCAAGGGGTAGCCATGGAAATGGAGATGAAAAGAAGCTTGAGTTAAGGCTTGGTCCACCTGGTGTTGAAGATTGGTCTCTTGTTTCAGATGCACAAAAAAACTACAAATCACCACAAAAAGCAGCTCAAAAAAGGTATCATTTTTTCTTTTTTCTTTTTTTTTTTAGAAATTGTTAGAGTTTAGTATTATTTCATTGATTGTCCATGCATGTAATCACAAAGAAATTTCATGTATTTTTCTCTCTCTGTACACTCACAAATGCACTAATTTGGATTTCATATCTTTTTTTGTTTATATTTTTCTTTGTATCTGTTTCATATTTTTGGGGAAACTCACCAACTCGTGTGTATTTTTGTTTTGTTTTGTTTGGACAATAATAGTGGTGCCACTCTGTTCCCTGATTTTCTAAATCTTTACGTGTCATAAAAAAATTGCAGTATCATGGGCTGCTGCTAGTCTTTACCAACCACAAAATCATTAATTTTAGCTATATTTTTTATGGGATTTTCTAAAAATTTAATCTTTTTAGCTGTAAATTTTATGGGACTTGTTTTTGCTATTAAAAACAGTTAGCGGGCGCAGCTTGTTGTCTGTTCGCCTTCTGTTTTCGATGTGATTTCTCGATTTCTATCAAGTTGACTAACAATGTTAGATTAAAAAAAATTAGTAATTCTTGATTTTAACTTTTTATATATTTTGAAAATCTTGAAGAAGTGCACCTGCTCCAGTTGTGGGATGGCCTCCAATAAGGTCATTTAGAAAGAATATTGCAAGTAGCAGCTCAAAACAGGCTCCTGTTTCTGATTCTCAAAATGTTGTTATTTCAAACAACGTTGTTCAGAAGGAAAAAATAGTGGAAAAGTGTCAAAAAGGTTTCTTCGTGAAGATTAATATGAACGGTGTCCCGATCGGTAGAAAAGTTGATCTTAATGCTTATGACACCTATGAAAAGCTTTCTGGTGCTGTTGATCAACTCTTTAGAGGACTTCTTGCAGGTTAATTTGTTAAAACATATATTATATGAAGTTACCCATTTTTATTAAGTATACATGTATTATAGAGTACTGACTTGTCGAATGTGTTTACACAGCTCAAAACGATACATCGGAACATGAAAAACCGATTACCGGTTTGTTAGATGGGAATGGAGAATATACTTTAGTGTATGAGGATAATGAAGGAGACAGGATGCTTGTTGGGGATGTCCCATGGCAGTAAGCATCTCATCACTTAATAATATTTATGCATTTTGTCACAAAAACTAATATAAATGTTTGTCGTAATTGAGACGTTTCTAAACACAAGTAGTTGGACATTTACTGTTTATTTATGTTTATTGTCTTGTTTTCCATTTCTATAATACTCATAAGTTGTTCTATCTCTCTCTTGTGCCCACATAAGCCTAAAAACAGAACTTTTTGTGATTTTGTCTGCACTTAAGAGATTCCTCTATAACACTTACATATCATTCCTTTATTAATAATATATATACAGACTCATAAGATGCTTGTTGTGTGCAAATTTGCTTCCTTTAAACACAGAAGTCTAGATCAGAATGATGTTTTAAAATGACAACTCATTTTACTGACTCTGTCTTTTTATAAACTAATGCAAGTGTGTCCATTATTGCATATGGCTACTGCTCCAATTGTTGTTTATTTCATATTCCATCTAAGTATTTATTATTGACATGTGATGTGCAGCATGTTTGTTTCTTCGGTTAAAAGGCTGCGCGTGATAAAGAGTTCTGAAATTTCTAACATATCGCGCTGTGAGTAACCTTAACTCATTGTTCATTGCATCTTGAAGAAGGTTGTTTTCAACTAACTTTTTAATGGTTAATTGCAGTGGGAAGTAAGCAAGAGAAGAGTAAAGTTTGATGCTGATAGTGTTGGCTGTTTGCTGCAGTTTATATGAACCAAGTTGAATTGAAGAAGAGACTATTGTTGTGTTTTGGTTGGACAAATCACTATGTAACACTGGTTTTTCTAATCAATTTTCTTTAGATTTGTGATGGTTTAGTGTTAAAAAATTTGTGGGAATATCAAGCTTAGATTTTTAGAATTATTATAACATCTTTTCCTTGCTTTTGGTACCAATTTTTAACATCTTTGATAAGTAATACGGATTGCCTACATGTTTATGAGCCGAGCAGGCCTTTGCTCGTGCTTGGCACGTTTACAAACTAAACCAAGCCGATCGGCTTGTTTTATAACTGAGCAAGCATTTTTCGATGCTCACGAGCGGTGAATGATTCCTACAACCATAAATTTGGAATGTTTACTTCAATGTTTCCATTGTCGAGTGACTGTTGAAGTCTAACTGTCCGACAATATATGATTAAATGTATACTACTGTAATTAATTATTTATTAAATATAGTAAGTTTGAGTTACGCTCGAGAATAAAAAACTATTAATGTGGCAAGCTCGAGCTTTCCTAAATTAAACGCGCGAAACTTCGCCTAATATGATCCAACTTTCGTCTATAAGTTATCACAAACACAAAACACATCAACTTAAAAGACAACATGCTAATATTAATGTGATAGTATCAAGGTTACAAAATTACCAAACTAGCCCTCGTGTTCTATCCCTGCAAGATATCTCTAACCCAAACATATGATCACACACTCACCGCTAAACCTAAACAATCAACACTCAGGACTACCTTTAATTTCCTTCCAACCAGCTTGCTGTGCAGAAAACAATCATGGCCAGAGATACACACAAGTTATATTCACCAAACAGAACAACATTACCACTTACCATAACTTCTGGCTTCTGTTCTCTACCTGCAGATGCACTTTGATCCTTTTCAAGCCGTTGACGTCACTCCTAACCTGATATATGAAAACAAACCAATACAAAACCTATATAAATTCCAAGAAAAATAAATCATAAAGTTTGATGACACTTGCCTCGTAACTGTTCTCTGCTCCAAGTCGGCTGCTTGTGTTCTTGAATTTAGTACCATCTCCACTTCCACCTTTGGCTTCACAACATTAAAACACAACCAAAAATCAATATTAGAAAGATCCGTGTTCCCACACCGTTTACCTTACTTGGAACAACTTACCATGGTTAAGTCAACAAACACAATTAAAAAATATAAGTAAAAAAAATTTAATAACCACAACCTCAACAACTTCTAACACCTGACTGTTACCACACCCATTCTCCAACTTGCTTTCTTGAATCCCATGCGAATGAACAATAACAGGAGAAACCGAATCACGATTCTGTGGACTTAATGACTTCCTTTTATGACACTCGTTTTGTTCCACACGTGTTCCTTTATCTTTTCTCTTTCTAGATACTTCCTCAGATGGGTGTTGACTTGACTGTTTTGATAACTGCGCATGTTTGTGACCGTTTGGAAACACGTACAACGGGATCTGTCTTCTACGCACATGAGAAACATAAATCTCCATCCCAGGTACCCAAAACGCATACATATTCACCGAATGCCTAAACTCATCAACGGTACCACGGATGTCAAACTGTTGACCTTCTAGAACCACTTCACCTTGTTTCCTCTGCAATCCCATGAAGAAAGCACTGTGTGAACATTGCTTTGATGGATCAGAATATTCATGAGGATACGGATGGCACTGCAGTTTCCCCGATGTGTCACGCTCAATCTACATAAAAAAAAGAAACCATAACAAAATTCTTATAAAAAAGGAAACTCAAAGGTCAATGTTAACCAATCAATGGACTTGGACACATTACCATTAAAGTCAGCTGCCTTAGACGAGATTCAACCCAGCCTTTCCACGAACGCAAATCATCGGTATTTGCAGCAACAATATCCACCTGAAGATAGTTTCTGTAGCTTTCAAAAAACATATACGGTTCAAACAGTGCAGGCCACTGGGCTTTGTTAAGTTCTATTGCCTGAAAAAGTCAATTGTCAAAGTAAGTAAAAATAAACACCAAAATGACAGTAAACGGGTAATTACCATACCTCGCATATTCTATTCCCAAATTGAAATTGTTCTGTCATGACACGCAGTGTGCTAGTAGAGACATTATAGCTGGAATTCATGCAGGGATATGCAGGTGTTATTATTGGCATATGGTGAGTGCGGTCCTTAGGGTTCCTACGGGGATCCCACACAGCAAATCCTAGCTCTTCTTCCTCTTTTGCACATAGCATAACTGGATTCGGCCACCGCCACTGTGTATAAACCCTGAAAAACCTAGACACTAGCATACTCGGAATAGCATTTGGATAAAACTGACAAATCCGTGCAACCAAAAGAGCCCAGTTAACACCACCAAGAAATCCAGTCACCTGAAGATAAGAACAAACAAGTCACATTGTCTAACAATAAAAAGAACGGAATGTAAAAAAACAGTATCCATCTACTTACATTTGAATAAACGCCACGCTGTTTGGCCCAAAACTTTAAACAACGAAGCGTTGTACAAAAATGCTGTAAAAGAATTGGATAAAATAGAAATAAAAGTTAAAAAAAGATCACGTTTAAGTTGTTGTCAAGACCGAATTAAAACAAAAATCACACCTCAACATTTGGAACATGTTTAAGAATCTGATCAGCAACCCTGCAACCGTTAAGACTCCTAACTGTAGGCTCGTCAACATCATACAACACAGACACATCGGAGATGTCTAGATTCTGTTATTAAATATAATATTTGTGACATCAATTTTTAGCCAAAATATAACAATATTAAATTGCAAAAAACCACAAAAACTTACATCTGGGACAACCAAAAGTGAAATACTGGCGTAAAGAAGATCAATAGAAATCCCATCAAATTTGAACTTCATGACTGGAACATGAGCATCCGGAATTGGTTGAAGTTCAGTAACCTCCTCCATTCCACTTAATATGTCGTGCAAAACAAAGAAGAAATCCTGCTGAAAATATTAATACATGGCGTGAGTTGTGGGCATACATAGAAACAAACTCCTAATTTTTTAAATAATCTATTAACTACTTACATCTCGATTCACATAAGAAGGCCCGATACACAATGTGTCAATGTCTGCCCCGGGACCATGAACCTACACAACCAAAGTATGAAACTACACATCCAATTCTCGAAAACTTAAATCCTCAACGGTTATTCACCATTATTCATTACTAAAACTTACCCCAAGCCGATACGAACCAAAAGTATATACCACCGCATTCGCATCTTCAACCATTTGATCAGTATACCCGCGTAAACGAGTAAGTTGCTTCACCCAATCAACCACAATCTACAAAAACAGAATTTACAAAAACAATTGTACAAATCCTAATAAAAGAACACTAAATTAAATTACCTGTTAAAGCATACTATCTAGGTCAAAGATCTATATACATAATAACAACTACTATTCTACAAAGTACTCAAGATCAATAACAGAATTAAAACATACCTGCTTAATTCTACCAAGAACCTCCTCTCTCTTAGCAGTTTCTTCTTTACTTTCATACAATCCAGCATCAACCAAGAACTTCAACAACATAACAATTTTTCAATCAATCAAATAGAAAAAAAAAACCCTAATATCGTTAGAAAGTATAATTAAACACAAAAAAGGCATAAATTAGATAAGAGAACACACCTTATTCAACTTGTTGGTCCTTAATAGATCAGCATCAGATGGTCCTGCTAAAGACAAGGGTTTGGTAACCCCGTGTTGTCTTGGAGGACATAAAACCTCCGAAGTAACCATTATTAAGTTGTTATCGGATGATGAAACCCTAGAAGTTAAGAGGAAATCGAGGGTTAATGGGAAGGAGATTATTATTATTATTATTTATTATTATTATTATTAGTGTGTGAGAAGAAACTGTTAAAAAAAAACCCTAGAAGAAGAAGAATTAGGGTTGATGGGAAGGTGGTGGTGTGATGAAGAAACCGAAACGTAAGTTGTGAATTTATTATTATTATTATTTCTGTTACGGGTTTCACACTTGAACTAGGAAACTATCTTTGATTCTTTTCCCACCGTCTCAACTAAATCTTTAATTTATAGTCCCTTAAGTCTTGTTTCATGTGCATCATTGCCCTTCTATTACTTTTTTTTTATTTTTCTCTAAACCTTTAAAACACAAATTGTTGTAATGACTCATGTTGGATACATCAAGGTAGGTGTTGTTTCTATTTATTGGCTTCTAGAGTCATTTAAAAACTCAATCCTAAACGCCATCTAAAGGATAGTGACGCACATTTACGGCATTTGAAAATATTGATAAATGCACTCCCTTTTTTTTATTTTTACTGGTTACACTCCCCCCCTAAAGTTTTTAAATATATACAATTAAACCTTACATTTCTAGGTTTATAAAAATTACATTATTAAGCAAATTATTATAGTGTAATTAAGAAATTCATTACCGGCCCTTTGCATTTATCCTTTGTTAGCTTCCTGACATCACTAAGTTTTACTTAATTTTATCTATAGCATGACCCACTTGGTTTTTCAACCCCAAAACCAACACCTCGTGGAAGATCATTTTTTTTTTTTCACATGGAAGATCAATTGTTTTCTCATTGTCTGTTTTGTTAAACCCTTTAAAGAATTCATCCAAAACCCATTGTTGTAAAAGGTTTTGCAGCAAGAAAGTTGCTGCTTTTCGCTTGCTTTTTAGGTTGGTTCTGTTGCTTGATCGGTTTCGCACCCGAGTCGTTGGTTGGTACTTGATTTTGTATCTGCATTTGCTTTCATATTATCTAAAGCTAACATCCTCTCCTGATTTGCAATATGTCTGCCATTGCTCGATATGAAAGAAAATGAGGATAACTGACTAAAATTGAAGTCTAAACACACACTCAAACACCGATAAAGGCTTTTGGCCAGTACAAATCGGAGTTACCGACATCTGGTTGGCGTTGTGCCTGACAGAATCTGTCTTAACGACAAGCCTTAGCTTCCCCCTCTCTTTCCTTCAACAAAACCTTGAACCGATTAAGAATCGGAGAAAACGACACATGGTTCTGATTTTCCGGCGACTGTGATGGGGATGACCAACGGTAGTTGAAGGCAGGGATGGGGATGACGGACAGTATTGGAAGGCGTCAATGGTGATGAGAGGGACGCGAATGGTCAAGTATAAAAGTTTCTTTTATTAAAGGGTGAAATATGAAAAATTTTAAACTGATTATTTTGGAAAGGGAGTGTGAAAAGTAAAAAAAGGGAGTGCATTTAGCCAACCCCTTGAAAATAATAAAAACGAATACGAATACTAATATTATTATGATAATACTAATATCGGAATTGATGTTGTCGGCATGTTTCGATTCGCTTAGTTATTAGTTTGGGTATAGCTTATGAGAAAAACGTTTTGTATAAAATGATTTCGTTACACAAAAGTTGTCTGACGTAACTTGAAAAATAAAGTCATGTTTTAAATTGATTGAAAACAATAAAAAGGAATACCGATATTAGTTCTGATAGTATTAATACTAGTACTTGATATAGCTTACGACAAAAAAAAAGTAACATATTTTGAATGCAAATGCATTTTCAACAAATTTTTTAACAGAAAGTCGAGAAAAAAAATAAACACAACCTTATGTGTCCTTGTAAAGATATGATGTATCCTTTATAACCGTTTCAGTTCTCGTGCCTAGAAAAAATTAATTCTACAACTTTGTCTATTTCGTTGTAACAGTCGACATACACAAAATCTATCTATACTATATTATAATGCATGAGCCAGGGACTTCTTAAAACTTAAGTAATACAAATATAATTGCTTAAAGTACAACACTTAATGCACATAATAAAAAAAAAATTAGGGGCAAATATGTCTTTTTGAGAGAGGGGTATTTTAAGATACCCAAAAGTTAAGAACTAATTTTTTATTAATAACCCTAAAATGAGGGTAAAGTTGTCATTCATACATTATTTACACTTTATTACCCTATCTTATTTACACTTTAAATCCTCATTTCCAACTTAATTCCTGATTTTTAGTATGAAGAGTTAAGAAGTTTCAATCTCTTATCACATTGACACATTCTCACTTCTTACTTCTATACTATATTATAATGAGGATTTAAAGTGTAAATAACTTTATTTTCATTTACAACCCTAAAATAGGGGTAAAATAGTCATTCAAACACTTTTACACTTTAGTGCCTCATTTTAGTTACACTTTAATTCCCTCATTTTTAGTTAGTAGGTACACTTTTCTCCCTCCCCTTACAAAGTATGAATTCTTTTATTTAATCGTATCATAACTTTTAAACTATTATATTTTAAAAACATTTGAAAATACCGTGACGACCTTCTCATTTTTGTCTACGTTTCGATATTTGTCTTGTTCAATATTGATATGTGGATTGAAATGTATAAGCAAGTAATGTTCAAGTGATTTTGCCTATAAAATACCTTTCTACCAATTGAAATTAATTTAATCACAATGAAGGTGGTGAAAAAATGAGATGATCCGAATAAAATTTTCAAAATGTACAATTTTATAAATACCTTTCTAGCAATTGACTTAATGTACGGATATTAAAGTTAATGTCAAACATATTATATAAACATTTATACATAATTGTTTCCTATTAACATAATTATTGGTGTAATGGGTCCATGATAAACCATGTAATATTATCATGTATGTTGATATCAATGTGAATGAAAAATCGTGTGATACAATTAAATCAAATTCAAAGTGAAAAATGGGTTTACGATGAACAAACAATTCATGTGATAAAATAATTCAAATTCAAAGTAAAAAATGGGCTCTAGAAGCTATCCATGTGATAACAAAACTACCTAATTTAAAGGGTTCCTTTAACAAATTTAACAAAATAAAAGATAAAAACACTGTCAAAAAAATTTGAAACTTGATTAAACATTTTTTTACAGTTCAGTCAAATAGCAACAAAACTTCCTAATTTAAAGGAGTAAAAAAGATCCTATAGTTAACCAAGCGGGAAACAGTTTTTAAAATTTAAACCCTATAGTGCATTACTAGAGTTTATCCTATAAATATATATAGTAATACACACCTATTTCGTTTGCTAAAAAAATTAGGCATCGATTCAAATATAACCTTAAAGGTTGAAGCTTCTAAGGTTAGTTTTTGTTATTTTATGGTTTTCAATTGTCGCATTTTACTAATTACGCCTTTTTTTATACATTCGAGTCATGATAAGATAGTTTTGTGTGTTTTTTGGATCATTGTGTTAATTGGTGCATTTAACATATTCAAGGCACCACTAACTAATAACCCTGAAAAAGTTTCAGAAAGCTTGAAAAGAAATTATTGACCCGAATAAGGTAACTGTTACAACAAGTGGTGGGCTTACTTCCATAGGTCGTTCTGATCCATCATTACAAACACTCAAGGTATGACCACTTTATATCTCATTTGGTTGTTTTATTTTGTTTTTCTTTTAATGCATTAGTTTGTTTTTTATTGTTGAAATTTGGATAGGGTCAAGGTGCTCAAGTTATTGATAATGTTCCAAATGGGAAAATTTCTCCTAATAATAACCAGCTTAGAGTTACTATACCTTTTAGAAATGGTTTTATCTAACTGAGGTTTAAGTGATAATGGGCATGTGGTAGTGGATAAGGTTCATTCAAAGTTACCTTCCGGAAAAATTACTAATGATGTGAATGGAATTCCCAATATTTTAGGTGAACAGATCGCGGTCCTAGAACATCAACATCAAATACTCAGTTGACAGTTGTGTTCCCGAGTTTATTGAACGAAGGAAAAGAAGAGAGAGATAATTAAGGATCATAGTTGTCAAAATATTATGTTGTATGCACTTTTTCATAACAATTGGCTTTACGCCAATTGTTATAGATGATATCATTCAAATGTATAATGCATATGACTAAATTGATCTTATCATGACGCAAGTAGTTCACACTTGATATTTTAGTTTTCAATTATTATGTTTAAGACTTATTTTTTCTTATTCGTGTCTTATATTATATTAGTTACTTGATCAATGGTTTTTTGAGATAATTGATAATTTAAATGTTAAATATATTAGTTACTAGACACGTTCAACACTTATGACGTATATACACCACATTGATGATACAATAAATATTATACATATAGGAAAACTATAAAAAAATGACCGCAATATAAAGCGTAGCCCCCCGCCGCATCGCGCGAGCACTATACTAGTACTACATTATAAAGGAGGAGTGATGGCTAAATGTGTCCATATTGGCAAACTTAAGATGGCATTTGAAAAGTCATATGCTTTAACCCTCAAATGTCATGTAAATCTTCCCCAATTTACTCTTAAACGCATTAAGATACTTGTACCATAATGCATTAAGATGCTTGTACCAACCATTTTCCATTATCCTAAGTTAGTCTTATGGACCATAGAAATATGCAAAGTTATATTTTTGTAACATATTTACATATTAAAATAATTCAACTAACAAAAAGATTAGATAGTGTATGAAAATAAAAAAATATCTACGACTTGGAAAAAACAATTTATTGTTTTTGGCTTGAGGAACGGAGACTAAAGGGTCCTTCGACCAGCCCTAGCCAGGAGCTTTGGTTAAAATGTTAGAACCAATATGCAACTTTCAGGCTCAACCGGTCTAAAGGAACAATGTTTTTTCATGCCGGGCCCAGGACTCGTCTCGCACCTAGGTTTGTTTGTGCATTTCTAAAATGAAGTGTAACTGACTGGGAGATGTATACAATGGAATTTTGACATGCATTGAAGTTTTGAAGCAATATGTAAATAGATTTTGATTAACTTCATATTGGCTTTGAAGGATTTAACAAATTCTAAATCGATCCCCACACTCACATAATCACCAATGTCGACACCAAAGTGAATTCGGTACAAAATACATCATAATTAAATCTCATATCGGCCGGGACACCCGCAGCAACGCGCGGGCATTCACACTAGTTGTCAATAAGATGAGAACCTCTAAAAGGCCCGTGCATACCTTTTTTTTAGTCCATATGGTCTAGTATGTAGTATGGTAATTGGCTGTTCGAAAGTTAAGTAGGTTAAGTTGCATGTGAAAAAACTGCTCTAAAAGAAAAAACTTCTCTTTTGTTCTGTCTTCCGAATTTTGATTCCTTCATGGGCAGTTCAAACATCTCGATCAACTGGCCCAATAGCTTACCTAATTTTCTTCTGTTCTTTGTGGTCCAAGCCCAAACTATATATAGAGGCTGTTTGATAGCCTCTTAATGACCATTTAGAGGCTACCTCTTAATGGTTTATAACTCTGAATGGTTAAGAGGTAACCTTAAGTCTGAATGGTTAAGAGGTAACCTTAAATCTGGATGGTTAAGAGGCAACATCTTAATAGTTGCCTTTTAACCATTTATACTTAAGGTTACATCTTAATAGTTGTCTTTTAACCATTTATACTTAACCATTAAGAAAGTATTAACTATTCAGATGTAGCCTCTTAATAACCATTCAGAGGCTATCAAACAACCCCATACTTGCCTTTTTTCCTACATAAACTTTCTGTTTTGTTTTGTTTTCTCTTTTTTTTTTCTTTTTCCACAACCAAAAGCTCCTTTCAGGGGACACGTGTCAAGGTGATCTGGTTCTCTCCTGTTTTTTTTAATCATATTTAAGTTAATTTAAAAAATTAAATGTAGATAAATGAAGTGATGGGGATAATTGTAATTTGGTTCGCATTTTACCGTGAATCAAGCATCACAAACCTGTTTGATGATTTGATAAAATATGGAACATTGTCTCTGTTCTAAATGGTTCGCATTTTACCGTGAATCAAGCATCACTATGATTTGTGACATCACCTTATTGATTAATTTGTGTTAAACTAATAATGGGCCGCCATGGCTACATTATCAAGAGCCCAGACTAATATAATATGGTAGCCCATCAGCGATACACATTAATACATCATGGGGCTTCGTGGGCCACATGGCTACATCATGGGTTATAATTTATAAACCGCTATTTAGTGAATTAAATCAATAATAGCCCGATGATGGTTTGGAAAACCCAAACCATTCTTGTTCGGGCCAAGATTTTTATTTTTGTATGACTTTTTTTTTCATATTTATTATTTTTTAAAATTTTGTATAAAAATTTAATCAGATTCATGTTATTTGTTTTCTTAACACCCTTAATTTTCCGAGAATTAAAAAAAAAATCCCTATATTGAGGTAAGGTAAGGATAACTTGTTTACCATAAAAAAATTTATAACGCTACAGCTAATACACCGTAATATTGACTTTGTTGACCTTTATTTATCCAAATTTTCATGGGAGAATATTTATAGAAAATAGGGTGTGTTTTTTTTTTCCCCTGAAAATAGTGTTTTAAGCCTAAAAAGCGTAGAAAGCAATGAGAAAATGACACGTATACGTGTGCGAGCTTAATGGATGGTGGTATTTGTGTTCATTTATGTGCACAACTCTCTGACAAAGATAATCGCACCATATAAAATGTGATAATTGCAATATGGTTAGCGTAATCGAAAAAACAATTTCAAAGTTGGACATACATCCTAAACCGTGTAAGTTTGTTAGACACAAATCCACCCATGTAAGATGCGATAACCATGACATGGTAAACGTAAATAGAAGAACCATTTTCGACTTGGACAAAAAACCACATTTTGAAAAATTGTTGGACACAATCCACACTGTGTAAAATGGGATAACATTAGAGGTGTACAAAGTCGTTTTTTAACCGATCCAGTTCCTAAACCAAACCGTTTTTTATCATGGAGTAAAACCGGTTTTAGCACAAACCGGTTAGGGTTATAAACCGTAGGAGGGAAAATGTTTGAACCTATCAAATCGATTGGAGCCGGGTTATTTACTTGTTTCAAGCCGGTTCGGGTTATAAGCCGGTTTCAAAGAACAAGACTATGGACTAGTGCCGAATCTACGGGTTGGGTCGGGCAGACGGGCACAAAACGATTTTTTTGGTGGATCCATTTTGGGTCGCGAACCAGTTTGACGGGCGCAAACCGTTTTGTATGTACACCTCTAAACAACACCGTGTAAGTCGAATAACCGTACCATTTATTACCACAATGCAATAGAACGTCACACTAATAATAAAGTGAATAAATTGTCAATGTAAAAAAGTTATTTGGAGTTGTAAAATCTATGAAAAACAAACAATGCAATGGACAAATTCATTCTTCTATCCCTTTTAGTGATTAGCTCCTTTTTTTACTCATCTAGACCTCTAGTAGGTAAGAGAAAAGAAGGTTATTAATGGGAGGGGCAACCGAAAGATTAACTGGATAAGATATCTGATATTAAGCTACTACTTTTTTTTTTTTTTTTGTCAGCTCTAGATCACTGGAAACCCTTTAATTTGATACTCTTTTCTTCCTAAGTTCGAATCCCTCCCCACACGCCGGCCCCTTTCAAACCTATTGGGCATATTTTTTTCGATGAACGGCGGGACTCAAACCGGGTATCAATTTAAGGTGTGTTTACTCACTATATCTTCACGTATTAAGGCTCCTCTCTGCGAAGGATGTCGACATGTATGCGTTTGTGGCGTCGCGAGCTCAGTCCTGGAACCTTCAAGACCACATCCTACGAAATAGTGGGGTTTTCGACGCAGACTTGGACTACGTGCAAGCCCTCGAAAAGCTAAATGACTATCTCCCAGGTTTTGATATTGGCGGTTTTTCTAAGAAGGACACCCCCCCCCCCCCAAAGCCTCATAAAACTTTGGCGAATGCCCTTTTTGGCAAAATCGCTCAGAGCCTGAGTGAAGTTTTTCATCTCTCCCCCCGCCAGAGGGCAGTTATTGAATGCTTGCAAAGCCCCCACGCCCAAGATTTCCTGACTGTTATCCCGGTCGAAGGTCTAGGCCAAAGCATGTCCGCTATTGAATACAGGGCCATTCTTAAATATCGTCTGATGATCCCCATGTACCAGAAGAATGAAATCTGTCCGATTTGCCGTAAGACTTGCCTGGATGAATATGGGGAACATGCGGTTCATTGCAAGGAGTTATCCGTTTTCAAATATCGGCATGATTGGGTTCGAGACATTCTGTGGGACATTTTAAGACATTGTAAGGAGGCCCCTGTGAACTTCCTCTCGGCAGCCGAAGGGAGATCCACCCTACGACCAGCAGATCTCCTTGTCTTTGGGTGGGCCGGGGGGAAGCATGCTTGTGTTGACCTGACGGGTGTATCTCCCCTAGTTGGGTTGAGGGATAGTGGTTTCGTAGCAGGGCAAGCGGTGCAGAAAGCAGAGGCAAAGAAGGTAGAAAAACATGCTAAAGCCTGCAAGGAGAACTAACACGTTTTTATACCCTTGGCTTTTGATACCTTTGGCTCATTGGCACCAGAGGCTACCCGTTTCCTGACCAGGATCCAGCGGGTTATTCATAGTAGTGTCTCGGCTCCGGGTGGGCAGGGTTACGTTTTTAGTAGATTAGGATTTGCTATTCAGAAAGGGGTGGCGACGCAGCTTGTTGTCCGCCTGCCCATTATCTTGATGTAATTTTCTTTGTTCGGGAATGAATCAAATGAATGAATTCTTAATTAAAAAAAAAATCGAACTTTCAAACATGTATATTCTTCAATTTTTAATGTACGGTATCAAATAGAACTTTGAAATGATTAGACATGACATGAGCAATGTAGAGCCATAAATAACATACATGTACATACTCTTTACAAATAATGTTTGCAAAAAAAACCAGTTTGGCCCAAATCCTTTTAAATTAGGTTTGGACCCAAATCGGTTTAGAACCTGAACCGAACCATTGGGTAGGTTTGGACTTTCAAACTTAAAATCGGTTAATAAATCAAACTTGTTTGGGTAAAATAGGTTTGAGCCCATTATGAAAAGAACAATATCATCTGAACCAATTTGGGCCTAAACCCGGTTTTTGTACACCTCTATTTACATATATGTAAATAATTTACATATATGTAAGTACATAATAAGATTGCAGTTCAACCGATTATGTTATATGTAATAGATTGTTTGGCCATTAAGAAGACGCATGCATGCACATAAGATGGGGGTAGCAGAGATGAGGATGCTAAGATGGATGTGTGAGCACACAAGGTTATATTGGGTAAGGAATGCGGTTTTATGGGAACCGTTAGGATTGACTAGTATATCGGGTAAGATAAGAGAAGGGGGATTGAGTTGATTTAGGCATGGGAAGAGGAGACAAATAATAGAACTAGTTAGATAAGGCTTCTATTGGTCTTAGGGGCTTAGGTTGTCCTACGCTTTGTGTTGACTTGTATGTTTTAGTTATTTATTAATTTTATATCTTTTTTCTCCACCTATCTATGCACATGCTTTTAGCACTTTTTTGGTTTGTTTTCTTCTCTTATTTATTTTAGAGTTGCGTGTCTTGCTGGAAACAACTCTCTATCTCGAGGGATAGAGGAAATGTGTGCATACATTCTACTTTTCTCAGAGCCTATCAAAAGCTTTTAGTTATGAGTGAGATTTGCTGGGCAGCGTTGTTATTTTGGTAAATATTTATCTTATATATGTGTAAAAGCATAATTCAAATATACATTTACACCTGAACATAACAAAGAATAGATGTAAGAAACACATTGACTAAAAAGCATAATTTAAATTTATTTTTACACATATGTAGATAGATGTATACATATAGGTATGTAACAAAAAAATGTATGCATATATAAACACTAAAGAATAAATAAAATAATTAAAAGGTGGTGTTAGATCAAATATACACTAAAATAAAAATAGGAAGGCGTATGAAGGGTATCAAATGGAGTTTGATTGAACTTATTCAAGTGACATTGGAACGTCTCATCAAACCTACGATCTTAGTTATTAGGTTTCTTATTTTGTGGATTTTTAGCTTGTAGTTTTTAGAATTTGTCTTATATCATTGTGTTTTTTATATTGTATTGTGTTTTTTCTTTATTTTTATCATTGTATTTTTTTCCCTTTACATTGTGTTATATTTATTGTCATTGTGTTATATTTTGTGATCCATTATGTTTTTAGTATCCTTCTCAACCTTCTTATTTTTTACAGTGTAGGATAACTTGACCCTTAAAAGGTGAAGAACATACCAATTAATCTAAATAACTATAATTGGCCACATGTCACTGGCACTATACTTGTTGTCCCCTCTGCGCCTTTTGCGATCGTGGGACGTTGCCTGTTACCAGCGCTGGCGTGCTCTAATTGGCCACATGTCACTGGCATGTGTACCTTTGGTCTCCTTAGTATGGAGAGAGTCGTTAGGATCCTCCTGCTGGTAAACGCTGATTGTCTGGACGTGCGCCTCCTTCTTTGTCACATGTCCATTGACTCTGAATGGTTCGTGCAAGATCATCATTTGTACTTTCTCCTTGGCTGCGCAGGACTTTCCACGCAGGCTTTGTCAGAGTTGAGGGTGCGCTTACTTTCGTGCCCTGGTTGTTGTGCGTGTATGCGTATTCCCTGTGCGTGCGCTCTTGCGAGGTTTGTTGTCTTCCTTGCTGATTGTCTCTGGACTTTATTGAATATGGCCCTATTCTAATTTGTCCATAGATTTGGCTCATATCCCTTCAATTATAAATTAGCATATATTTGTATCAAACCCGAACTTTTTTTTTTTCTAAAAAAATGTCTAAAGTTGTGTCCTTTAAGTAGAAAATGAAATTTCATTATAAAAGTAGAATGTAACATACCTGTTGCATTATCTTGGCTCATTTGGGAACTAATGCTTTTTGTCTAGAATCATCAAACATTTTCTCCAGGTGCTATAGATAAAGGTCGAAGAGATTTATAAGTGGTCCATGATATTAAAGGGGAAGGGCAACATAAAAAGAAGAATAAAAGAGAGAAGATTCGAAAGAAAATAGATAATATTTTTCATTAAGATGTATATAGAGATAAATTATGATCATTTATGGAAGAGATGTTATAGAAAATTACCTATACTCTCATTTATCTCATTTGCTTGCTTAATTAATCTTCTTTCACTAAGTATCTAGCTAATTACTTATTTTTTATAGGCGAATTTTGTGAGTAATTTTGTGAGTCTTAAAAGACCTTCAAACGGCTAAGGTGTTTCTTAAAGGTTTTGCCTTTACTACCGCGTCTTTGACTAAATTACTAAGAATACCATTTAGAAAAGGTAAAAAAAGAAAAAAAACACCAAAACAAAATCGTATATAGAAACTTTTTTGAAAGGCCAATTTCATATAGATTTTATTTAAATTCTAAATGTTAAACGGCATCATATAATGCTATACGTTCAATGTATACTAACAATGTTCATGCCAAAGCTTGCTTTAAAACCTCAAAGAAAATGTTGTGCCATCGTAAGCATTCATATCATTTTTGTTAGATATACAACATCAACGTACTCAACGTGTTAAGAATTATCATTTTTCTAATTATCAAGACTTGAGTCTTATCTTGAAAATATACCGGAAACTTTACTTTATAGAGAACATGTATAGAGAACATAAAATTAGATCTCGTATTATTTGAAGAGATACATGTAAACACCATTAAATAACTTCTTACATTAAGTATAAGTATAATAATAATAATAATATAATATAAATTTGTAAATGATAAAAATAAAGTAAAGGATATGAATATAAAGTTAAGATGGTGCTTTTATTTTTATTACAACTAGGTGTTTTAATGATCGCGCGCTGCGCGATATATTCTGTGGCGCGTTGTGTCACAACCGTGCTAACAGTAATGTGAGATGAAGGTGTTAAACCATGTTATGTAGCAACGAAACAACGATCAAAACCAGGAAAATCGGCAAAAAAGAACTGTTGGATCAGTGGCAGTTTATATGAACACTTATGTGTTTGTCAGATTTATATAAGAGTTATTAAGCAGCGGAAATACAAGTGTTCAAAGGTCTAAAAGATCACTTTGATGAGGAGTTATTACTCCCCCTTGACTGAATAATAAATGAGAAACAATAAATGTTCTAAGTACAAAGCAGTAATAACAGTTTATGTTTCTCAGATGTGAAGTGGAAATTATAAGTTTAAAGCCCGAAGGATTTCAATATAAGTTCAAAGATATTACACAAAATCACATGCTAAAATAGATGAACAAACTCATCTATTTATAGACTAATGTACTAAACTGAAGTCTGAAGTAATCTAAGATATTTAACAAAGATATTATGCTAAGATAAGCTTACATCAGTCTGTACATTGAAACTTGAAATCAAGACTTTAACAAAACAATATAATAGTAAAACTGCTGAT
The DNA here is from genome assembly GCA_032199755.1 of Ambrosia artemisiifolia. Classification (NCBI taxonomy): domain Eukaryota; kingdom Viridiplantae; phylum Streptophyta; class Magnoliopsida; order Asterales; family Asteraceae; genus Ambrosia; species Ambrosia artemisiifolia. The sequence goes on along the minus strand of CM063512.1, from coordinate 65,793,491 downwards.
CTTCAGTCGGTTAGAAGCTTCTGAGTGAAAGTGCTGATGAGTGACAAACTGCTGATGAGCAGTTTGTCTTCAGTAGTTCTTCAGTGAAATGTCTGGTTAGACTTCAGAACTTCTGATGAATTTACTCTTCAGTACTTTGTGTTTGTTCTTCAGTACTTCTTCTATTTGTTCTTCAGCAGTTCTATACTTAGGCAGATATGGAAAAGACTAAGGTTATCAAAAGGTGGTTTCTTCAATCCTCTTCGTCCCAACAATCTCCCCCTGGATTGATGAAGCCAAAACCTTATCTATCCTTTATTGTTGTCCTTTTCTCTCTTCTAGCATCCTCCAGATCTCTGCTGTCATCCGGGTGGTAAGAGTACATCTTTGTTGCTCAGTGAGAGGACCAAGTTCAGGTGTTAAATGTTGAATGGTGAGAAGGTCTTTGGACGATAAAACACTCAACTCCTTTGAGTTTCTATAGACCTTACTTGAACGGTCTCTCCTGGTCACAAGTACTGAGTTGGATTCAGTAAATGACCATTTCACAATGTTTACCTTTGACCTGTCAAAGTCAGAGGCATAGGAAACCAAGCCTGTTTCCTTAGGTTGACCTGATTGAGGGATGTCTTCAATTTCAGTGACTCTCAGGTGAGACTCTTGACTTCCTTGTAATTCAGCAGCACCTTGGATTGGCATGTTGGGCAGGTGATGCTCTGTAACAACCCTTGTATGTGTTTCTTCTTGAATGGATTGTTGTAACTGATAAGCATAGGTAGCCTTGTCTCTGAATTGGGTCAAGATGGGTTTCTCTTCAACATCAAAATCACCATGTACCAACTGATCTCCTTCTAACAGAATCATTTTGAAGTCAGTTTTGACAATGGGATCTCCATCTGCTTTTCTTTTGGTGGCTGGCCTTCTTGATGTACCAGATGGTCTTTTGACAATAGAAGTTGTTTGGACTTCTTGGCTTTCAAATCTTTCTGGTTCAGCAACTTTCTTTGCTTTGAATTTCTTGTAAGCCTCATAGAGAGTTTGTTCTTTCCATTTGCTGATTGAGGCTTTTGAACCATAGCCATTTGCCACTAATTCTTCAATCACTTCAGCTCTTTTGGCTTTTCTCTCATTTTCAGTTGCTATTCTGTCAGATAGCATCTGTGCTCTTCTTGTCAGTTCTTGTGTTGAGAGTTTCTTGAGGGCCACTTGTTTGGATTTGGAGTTCTTTGTGATGAATGCTATTAGCTGTGCTCTTTTGTCTTCTTCAGCAGCAGCTTCAAGTGCTCTCTCTTCAGCCTCAAGCTCATCAAGTTTCTCTTGATACTTGATCAATTTTTCATCAAAGGTCAAGTCTTCTCTAGTTTCTAGGCTGTTCCATACTCTGTCTTCTTTTGCCTTCTTGGCAGCTTCTTTCAAACTCTTCTCTAATAAGTCTTTCGACATGCTGATGGGAGTAGGGTTTAAAACAGCTGTGGAAGTTGTTGTAGGCAAAGGAGTGGGAGCAGGGTCTTTTTCAGTTGCCTTAGGAACTTCTGATGATGGTTTAGGAGGTAGAACTGCTGATGTGGTAGGTTTGGTCACAACTGCTGAAGGATTGTCTTCAGTAGTTTGAGAAATGTAATCAGTAGTTCCCTCTGATGCCTTAGATAACTTGAACTCTGGTGCTACTTCTTTTCCTGGTCTTTGTATTGGTCTATCAGCTTCTTGATCAGGATTTGGTCTTTGTGTAGCATCTGTTGGTTCCTTAATCATCTCCCCCTTTTTGGCTTCATCCACTTCTGGAAGCCGAATAGAATGAGATGTTGCAGCAGACAACCTTGCAAGTTGATCTTGAGTTTCATCCATCTTCTTATTCAACTCTGCAAGTCTCGAGTTGATCAACCCAAACTGATTGTTAGCCTTTAACTCCCAAGCAGTTGTGAAGGGTTTGAGTTGATCAGTTATAATTTGTTTGAGTGCCTGATACAGGGGACCATCTGGGCTGCATAGTTGGTTCAAGTCTATGCTTGTGAGCCCAGTGAATTGGGTAGGTTGTTTTGGTGAAGGGGTGATTTTTGGGTGATCTTCAGATTGCTCTGAAGATGCCAGTTGTGGGGATTTTTGGGCTAACTGGTCTTTAACCTGATCTTTGGTGACCAGCTTCTTGAGCTTGGAGACCTTAGATGCAGGACCTTCAATGTCAACCGTCAATTCAGTTTGTGGAAGTTTTGATTCATCAACCAACTTAATGGAATCATCTGAATCCCTGATAGTGTCCTCAGAGAGGGCAGGATCAGTTATATCATGAGCTGGACCCAAACCAGTAGTCTCATGAACCTCTTTGTCTTGGTTCTGAGGTTTTCCTACCTCTGGCCTTAGGCCTTCATCAGTAGTTGCCAGATTTGAGGTCTTAGCTATGTTACTACTGTCCTCAGGTTCACCACTGGGTGATAAGTGAGTAGTAGCAGCCTCAAAAATATCAAAAGTTTGCAAGTTTGGGCTTACAAACCCTTGTTCATCCTCATTTCTCTGTGTTGGGCTAAAGGGATCCACATTCATGTCAACTTCTGAAGGCATCTCCCCAATTTGATGTGTTGTAAGGGGAGTGACATGTGGTGAATGGGTTCCTTTAAGTCCTGAGAGAAGTTGGGCAATTTCTATGGTTGTATGTGAGGGTTCAGGTTCAGTAGTTTGGATGGGTTGGTGTTCAGGAGTTTGGGTGGGAATGGTTTCAGCAGTTTCAAAAGCAGGGTCAACAGTTATTTGTTTCTTAAATCTTTTTCTTTTAAATATAACTGTGACAGGTTTTCTTTTGGGTGGTGGAGAAGGAGTGTGCTGAGAGGATGTTTCAGCCACTTCCTTTTCAAGTGCAGATTGCACATCAGTAGTTTCAGGTTTCTCCACTTCCTGAACTTTCTTTTTCAGTGACTTGGTTGTTTTTGGTTTTTGTTGTTTAGGCTTTTTAGTTATCTTTTTGGGTTTGGAAGATGTGGGTTCCTTGGGGATGGGTTGTTCTTCCCCTTGGTCATCTTCAAGCAAAAGTGCTGGTTTGTTGTGCCTAGAGAATACTTGAGCAGTTAAAGGATTTAAAGTTGTTGTTTTTCCCTCAAGTACTCCCTCACCAAGTTCTTTTATTATGCACTGCATAACAAACCTTGGATACAACAAAAATCTCTTTTTATCATTTTGATGATGTAAAACCAGTTCATTGAAAAACAGTTTTGATGCCTTGAAAGAAGTTTCATTTATGATGGAATGAAAAATAGGTTGAAAGGTTGAAGGCATCTGATCTATTGACCCAGTTTTAGGACTAAGACACATAATAATATAATGAAATAACAGTTTATATTGTGGGTCAAAATATTTTTTGTAAACTGTTGCTTGTGCCAAAGTACCTTGATAGCCACATTCTGTCATGGTCAGATGAATATCTGAGGTTGGAATATGCTCAGGTGCCTCAGAATCCTTCAAACCAAGCCTGATGCTTAGTGTTTCTGGTGAGATGGCCATCAGTTTCCCTTTTATGGAAGATTTGAGGGAAATCACTTCATTATTCACCTTCACCGTTTCTGAATTTGCCCAGAACTCATTAAGAGTTTCTTCATGAATGGGTGGATCAATGGTGAAAGCATCATAATATTGGGATTTTATGATGAGATCAAGTATCTCATCATACTGGGACCAGGCTTCATCTTTAACAAAGTAGCCTCTTTGGTTGTGTCCCTGTTTTAACACGAGAGCCATGGATGTTTTTGATCGAACAGTGATTTTTAGGTTAGAGAAGGGGTTTTGCTTTGAATTTGAGAGAGAAAGAGGGAATTTTGCTTTTTGAATGGATAAGTGTTGGAACAGGATATTTATCAGAGGTTTTTAACCGACTAGGTCAAACTTCTGACGAGTGAAAAGTCTGTTTTACCCTTTTAGTCAAACTGCTGAAGAAGAAAGGTTTCTTCATCAGTGGTTTTAGTTTTCTCATCAGCAGTTTCAACTGCTGATGCAGATGACTCTTAAAACACTTTTCTAACTTCTGATCTTCATCAGTAGTTATATCCATTTTGAAAATATCCCATTCAGTAGTTTTCAAAATTTGTTCATCAGAACTTTCTCTTTTCTCAAATTTTTGGTCTTCAGAGGTTTGTGACAGATAAGTATGTAAGTGAAAAATAAAATATGTGCAGAATTAAAAAGTGAAACACTTACAGACTTTCTTCTAAGTTTAACATCCCAAGCATGGATACTAACCTCTGAAAAGTTGTTGAATCAAGGGGTTTGGTGAAAATGTCAGCTATTTGATTAGCTGTTGTGACATGCTTCACCTCAATCTTTCCTTTTTCATAGCAATCTCTTATGAAATGATACCTGATTTCAATGTGTTTAGTCTTTGAAAACTGAACAGGATTTTGAATGATGCTAATGGCAGATTTGCTGTCTACAAAAAGTGGGGTCTTGGTCTCTTTGATTCCATAATCAAGCAGTTGATATTGGAGCCATTGTATCTGTGAAGTACAGCTTGCAGCAGCAATGTATTCAGCTTCAGCTGTTGAAGTTGCCACAGATGTTTGTTTCTTTGATTGCCAGGACACCAGACAGTTTCCTAAGAATTGACAACCACCAGATGTTGATTTTCTTGACATCTTGCAGCCTGCATAGTCACTATCTGAAAAAGCAGTTAACTTGGTATTGCTTGAAGCAGGATACCAAATCCCTAGAGTAGGAGTTCCTTTCAGATATCTGAAGATTCTTTTGACTGCAATTAGATGAGATTCTCTTGGTGCAGATTGGTATCTAGCACAGACACAAGTTGAAAACATGATATCTGGTCTAGAAGCAGTTAGATATAAAAGAGAACCTATCATACATCTATACATGGTTTGATCAATGTGTTTCCCTTGATCATCTGGTTCAACTTGTGTGATTGGTGTCATGGGAGTGGAACATGTTTTACAGTCTTGTAAAGAAAATTTGTTCAATAATTCTTTAACATATTTTGATTGATGTATAAATGTTCCATTTGACTGTTGCTTGATTTGCAGTCCCAAAAAGTACTGCAATTCTCCCATTGTACTCATTTCAAATTTTGATTGCATGAGTTTCTTAAATTCTTCACACAGTTTTGAATTTGTTGAACCAAAAATGATATCATCAACATATATTTGAACAAGTAAGACATGATTTCCAACATGTTTTATGAAAAGAGTTTTATCAATGGATCCCCTTGAGAAGTGATTCTTTAGTAAAAAGTTGGAAAGTGTTTCATACCAGGCTCTTGGAGCCTGTTTTAGCCCATAAAGAGCTTTGTCAAGTCTGTAAACCCAATCAGGATGAGAAGGATCCTCAAACCCTGGAGGTTGACAGACATACACTTCCTCTTTTATTTTTCCATACAAAAATGCACTTTTGACATCCATTTGATAAACTTTAATGTTGTTGGAAATTGCATAAGCTAAAAATAACCTGATAGCTTCAAGTCTTGCAACTGGTGCAAAGGTTTCATCATAATCAATTCCTTCCTCTTGGGAATAACCTTGTACCACTAGTCTTGCTTTGTTCTTGATGATCATACCAGCCTCATCTGATTTGTTTCTGAAGACCCATCTTGTTCCAATTGGTTGCTTGTTGTCAGGTAAGGGACAGATTTCCCAAACCTGTTGTTTCTTGAATTGAAGCAACTCTTCTTGCATTGCTTGCACCCAATTGTTGTCTTTGAGGGCTTCTTGATATTTCTTTGGTTCCAACTGAGAGATGAATGCTGAGAATAAGCAAAAGTTGGAGAGCTGGTTTCTTGTGAGTACCCCTGATGCAATATCACCCATGATTTGTTCCAATGGATGATCCTTGTGTTCAATCAGTTGTTGTAAACCTGTACTGGATGATGGCTCTACAGGTTCTTCAAATAAACCACTGAGATTGATAATATCTGGTTCAGCTGTTATTTGAACTTCAGGAGTTTTAGGTTCAGCTGAATCAGTAGTTTCAAAATGTTCATCAGTAGTTCCTGAAGTAGAAGCTATTGAAACTTCTGAAGGTTTAATAGTTGATCTTCTGACTGTATTTGGAGTCCATGGTGCAGGACTATCATCTTCAAATCCTTGAAAACCATTTTGAGGAGGTTTGGATGATTCAACAGTCTTTTCAGGTCCGAAATGAAAACTGTCAAGATCAAATAATTCAGCAGGATCTGCTGGAATAAGAGTGTGTTTTGATTCATTGAACTTGACATTCAGTGTTTCTTCTACTATCCTGGTTCTTGAATTGAATACTTTGTAAGCTTTTCTCAAAGGAGAATAACCAAGAAAATAACCTGTGTCAACTTTTGCAGCAAACTTAGAGATAGAGTCTTTGATGTTGAGGATAAAACATTGACATCCAAAAGCCCTGAAGAAGGAGATAAGGGGCTTAATGCCATGAAGAATTTCATAGGCAGTCTTGGTATGTCTCTTGTTGATAAGAACTCTATTCTGAACATAACATGCAGTGTTGACTGCTTCAGCCCAAAAATACAAAGGTAGGCCTGAATCAGCTAACATTGTTCTGGCTGCTTCAATTAATGTTCTGTTCTTTCTTTCTACCACACCATTTTGTTCAGGAGTTCTGGGAATGCTGAACTGTCTAACAATCCCTTTAGACAGACAGAATTCATCCAGAGTCTTGTTCCTGAACTCTGTCCCATTGTCACTCCTGATGACTTTGACAGATAGAGAGTATTGCTTCTCTACTTGTAGAATAAAGAACTTGATGATCTCAGCTGCCTCATCCTTGGAATATAAGAAGAAGACCCATGTGAATCTTGAGTAGTCATCAATGATGACCAAGCAGTACTTCTTCTTACCAAGGCTCATGATTTTGACTGGTCCAAATAAGTCCATATGGAGTAGTTGAAGACATGCAGTTGTTTTTGATTCTTCAATAGACTTATAAGAGGACTTATGCTGTTTACCTTTAAGACAGGAAACACAGTGTTCTTTGCACTGATATTCCTTCAAAGGTAGACCTCTGACCAAGCCCATTTTTGTGACTTTATTGATGGTTTTAAAGTTCACATGGCCAAGTCTCCTATGCCAGAGATCATTTTCTGAAGTTGATGCCTTTGAGAAGAAACAGGCAGTCTTGTTCAATACTTTGTCTTTTTCAATGTCCACTGCATAGACATTGCCACATCTTTTGGCAATTAGCAAAGTATGATCTTCAATGATCTTCTCTATCAACTTCTGGCCTTCTGGTGATATGATCTTGCATGCTGTCTTTGTGAAAAAGGAAGAATATCCTTTGTCACACATTTGAGAGACACTCAGCAAGTTGTACTCAAGGTTTTCAACCAGATTGACCTTGTCAAACTGCATTTTGCCTGAGGATACATTGCCATATCCTAGCACATATCCCTTGGCATTGTTCCCAAAGGACACAGATCCTTCTCTTTGACTGATAAAATTGTTTATCAGGTATCTGCATCCAGTCATGTGCATTGAGCCTCCACTATCCACATACCATATGCTATTCAAACCTCTGGAGACTCTCTGCACAAGATAGCAAATTAGTTAGTTTTGGCAACCCAAGCCAGTTTGGCTTTGGGTTTGCTCTTGAGAACAGGTGCAGCTTGTTGTGGACCATTTTTAGTAATCCATGTCTTTTTGGCAATGGATTTGTCATTAAGAACAATGGTGGGTTCTTTTTGGTTTCCACCATCAACTTTGGTCATCAGAAGTTTGACCAGGTTTATCAAATCATTAACTTCAGCAGTTTGTGAATCTGCTGATGAGTTAGGTGAAACTTCTGAAATTGAACTTTGAGAAGATGACCTTTGTTGAGATAAAGGCTTCTTCTTAGAAAGGGTTTTGTTTGATTGTTGTTTGTTGGGAAAAAAGGTATTTTGAAAATCTTGTTTTATCTGTTTTCCCACAATCAGTTGTTGTCTTTGTTTATTTAACTGATTTACCTTTCTAAATTTGCAAAGTTCAGTTATGTGGTTAAACAGACCACATATTTCACATGCTTTTGCCTTCTCTTTCCTTTTAGATAGATCAAGAGAGCTGGAAGGCAATTTACTGACAAAATCTGATTTTTGAAATAGGTCATCAGCAGTTTTCAGGGTCTCAACTCCTGATGTAGTTGAAACTGCTGATGGCTTATTGTCAGTAGTTTTCACTTCTGCAGTACTTCCCTTTTTGAGGAAGTTCTGATGGTAGGATGTGCATTCCTCCATATCAGAAGTTTGAATCAATTTCTTCCCATCATTATCAGTTTTGTGGGTGAAATCTGTTGGTGATTCAGTGTGGGTATATCCAATGCCAAACTTAACATTGGCTGCAGTTTGTTTGTTAAGTAACATTTGATACCCTTTACAAGACTCAACCCATTTTTCACAATCAACCTTGGTGTCAGCAAGCTCTTGTCTGACTTTTCCTAGGCTGTCTATCATGGTTTTAATTTGTGCTTCTGTTTCAATGGATTTATCATTTAGTTTGGAAATTTCTTTGTTTTTCAACATGACTTTTCTTTCCAAATCACACTTCATTTGTGTGTATTTTCTTTCCATGTCATTGGATTTGCCTTGTAAATGCACATTGGTTTCTCTAATTAAAGCAAATGATTCTTTGCAAGATTTAGTGCAAAGCTTTAAAAGAGATTGTTGTGATACCTGTGTGAGAGCAGAATTTGAAGAGTATCCTTCAAAGGCCATTAAGGCAAAATTCTTTCTGCCATTATCAGGTTCTCCCCAGTTGACATCATAGACCTTATTGTCTGAATCCTGACTGCATTCTGACGTGTCATAAGGAAGACTGCTCCAATCAACATACCCTGAGGTAAATAAGCTTTGTTGCTGAGGGGGTTGTTGAGTTTGTGCAGGAAGTTGAGCAGTTGGAAATGGAGGCATGAGCTGCTGTTGTTGTTGAGCAGGCATCTGTACATATTGTACTTGTGGCACATATTGAACATTTGGAGCTTGTGCCTGTACAAAATGAGCACTCCCATTAGTTCCATTATTCCTATTGTATGAGGGGTTATATTGATTTCCAGAGGACATTGGTTGGTTATAGCTAGAGCTTCTACACTCTCTAGCAAAGTGTCCCAACTTCTGACACTTATGACATCTCAATTTAGATTTGTCAAAACCAACTTTTGTTGAATTGTTTAGTCCTGGAAATTTCCTTCCTGACCTTTTGTAAAATTTGTTAGTTTTTAAGCTTAACAAGGCCAGTTGGTGCAATATTTCCATTTCTTCTAAGTCATCACTGCTAAAATATTTTAAATCATCCATGATGAAACACATGTTATCAGCAGTTTGACTTAGTTCCTCATTGTCATAAGCTGGGAAAGATCCATCTGATGAGATCCCAGCTGTTATGTCAATGTGGTCAAAAGAACCAAAATTATTAGAACAGGATGGTGAGTCATGTCCTAATAAGGCTGTGCTACCCGGAGTATAGTCATCAGCAGTTTTACCAGATTCTTGCAGCTTTTTCTTTTGATTGATTTCTCTTTCAAAAGTTAGTAATTTACCATGTAACCTAGTTAGGTTCAAGGTGTTAAAATCTGAACTGGTTCTGAGGACTATTGAGTAAGTTTCCCATTTTGAAGGTAAAGACCTTAAAAATCTATGTAACATAGACTCAGTTGTATAGGTCTGATTGTTTATTTTTAGCTCAGAGATGAGTGAAGAAAATCTTTCAAATTGTTGAGTTAAAGTTTCACCCTCTATGTGAGTAAAAGTTTCATATTGTTGAGCCAAAATTTCTCTGATGTTGGCTATCACCTCAGCAGTTCCTGCAAACTGCTCTTTTAGGCAATCCCACAGCTCTTTGGCACTTTCACAATGTAAAAGGCCAGCATAAATTTCGTTTGGGAGAGCCATAGCCAACATGGAGAAAGCTTTTGCATCAAGCTCAAATTTTAGGAAATCTTCCTCCGTGTATTCTTTTGGATCCTTTGGTCTTTCAGTCTTACCCTCTGGATCAGTAACAACTGGTTTGTGAGGTCCAAAAACTACAGACCTCCAACATCCAGTGTTTGTTTGAGAAATAGTATGTGCCAACCTTTTAGACCATATGTTATATTCATTTCTGACTAACATAGGAGGTTTGTTGGCAGATCCAGTATTGTAGGGATCCATTTTTAAGAAGTTTGGATTTGTCAATACTTTCTTAAAGTGATGGATTAAAAAGTGAGCCTTTTATCCTTTTTATTGAATATCAATATTGAGCCTGTGTCTGAATCTCAATTTGTTAGATTGATTTTGATCAGATTAACCAGATGCTCTGATACCAATTGTTGGATCAGTGGCAGTTTATATGAACACTTATGTGTTTGTCAGATTTATATAAGAGTTATTAAGCAGCGGAAATACAAGTGTTCAAAGGTCTAAAAGATCACTTTGATGAGGAGTTATTACTCCCCCTTGACTGAATAATAAATGAGAAACAATAAATGTTCTAAGTACAAAGCAGTAATAACAGTTTATGTTTCTCAGATGTGAAGTGGAAATTATAAGTTTAAAGCCCGAAGGATTTCAATATAAGTTCAAAGATATTACACAAAATCACATGCTAAAATAGATGAACAAACTCATCTATTTATAGACTAATGTACTAAACTGAAGTCTGAAGTAATCTAAGATATTTAACAAAGATATTATGCTAAGATAAGCTTACATCAGTCTGTACATTGAAACTTGAAATCAAGACTTTAACAAAACAATATAATAGTAAAACTGCTGATCTTCAGTCGGTTAGAAGCTTCTGAGTGAAAGTGCTGATGAGTGACAAACTGCTGATGAGCAGTTTGTCTTCAGTAGTTCTTCAGTGAAATGTCTGGTTAGACTTCAGAACTTCTGATGAATTTACTCTTCAGTACTTTGTGTTTGTTCTTCAGTACTTCTTCTATTTGTTCTTCAGCAGTTCTATACTTAGGCAGATATGGAAAAGACTAAGGTTATCAAAAGGTGGTTTCTTCAATCCTCTTCGTCCCAACAAGAACACAGATGAACGGAGACGAAAATACTATACGAACGTAGATGAAAACTACGTAAAAAAAACGTAGACGAACGGAGACGAAAAGATCAGGTGTTGCAGACGAACGGAGACGAAAATACTTTACAAACGTAGACGAACACTACGTAAAAAAAACGTAGACGAACAAAGACGAAAAGATCAGGTGTTGCAGACGAACGGAGACGAAAATACTATACGAACATAGACAAACACTACGTCAAAAAAACGTAGACGAACGGAGACGAAAGTACTATACGAATGTAGACGAAGACTACGTAAAGAAAGCGTATACGAACGGAGACGAACGTAGACTAACGCTATGTAAAAAAATACTATACAAACGTAGACGAAAACACTATACGAACGGAGAGCTACTTGGGTTAAAGAGCGGGTGTTGCAGACGAACGGAGACGGAAGTACTATACGAACGTAGATGGACACTACGCCAAAAAAAAAGAAATAAATTGTGGCTAAGACGGGGAAAAAAACTTAACTAAAAAGTTGGTGGTCCAAACGGGGAAAAAATGGGGGATTAAACTGTCAAACATTCCCCTGCCATAATGTAATGTGCTTCGAATGGCAAAATGGTAAAAAGAAGCTAAAGAAAGGAAAAATAAATAAAATGTGGCAAAAATAAGGAAAAGAAAACTTAACAAAAAAGTTTGTGGCAAAAATGAAAAAAAAAAACTTAACAAAGTAAAAAAGAAAAAAAAAAGGGCGCAAACTAAAATGTTGAAAATTGACTATTCCTAATACCTCTCCATTTAATATAAGTATAATTAACTTACACATAAAATTATTTGTTTTCACCCCAAAACAAAAGATGACTTGTCATTATCATTATCTCCATTTCTCCAACAAGGATTTCTCTAATACTAAAATAAAAATAAAATCTAACGTGTGTCAATTTATTGATTAAAAAGTTATGTTAATGGCTTTTATTTTTCTTATGAAAACAAAAACTTTAACTTAAAACACATTCTCTTAGGTCATTGGGTATACTTTAACATCACTTAGATATTAAATCCTTTACTTTTTCCCTTTTCATAATATTTCACTTTAAGGAAATGGTTTAACACCCTTTAACTCTATTTCATCCCTTAATTTTCTGTCTTTTCATTCTTGTTAACACGTTAACCTAGAGTTAATAGCCAAAATCGTCCCTGAGGTTTGGTCACTTTTGCCACTTCAATCCAAAACCCAAACGTCTTAAATCTGGGTCCTTAGGCTTTTGATTTTTTGCCACATTCGTCCCTGACAACGTTTAAATTGTGGACTGAAGTGGCAAAAGTGACCAAACCTCAGGGACGAATTTAGCAAAACCCAAACCTTTTTTGGGACGAATGTGGCAAAAAATCAAAAGCCTAAGGACCCAGATTTAAGACGTTTGGGTTTTGGACTGAAGTGGCAAAAGTGACCAAACCTCAGGGACGATTTAGGCTATTAACTCCGTTAACCTATGACCACTTTGATGCCCTTAACACGGAAAGGGAGTGGTATACAACATAGTTGTCAAAACGTCCAGGCGCACTCAAGGCGCATAGGCCGAGCCCGGAGCCTAGGCGCATAAAAAACGGGGGCTTTTTATAATTAGGCGCATAGTATAAAATACATTTTTTAGGGATTTTAGAGATGTTTTAGGCTTGTTTAGGGCTACTTTAGGATATTTTAGGGTTGTTTAGAACTTGTTCATGACTCATTTAGAATGTTTTAAAGGTTTATGCAACTTTTAGCCTGAATTTGACCGGAAATCAGCCTGAAAACAACCCTAATAGTGCGCCTCAGTGCCTAGGCGCGCGCTTCCCAGGGCGCAGCGCACTTGGTGCGCCTCGAGCGCCTAGGCGCGCTTTTGACAACTATGGTATACAATGAATGTTAAATTGTCACATCACCGTTAACACCCTTAGTGAGAAAGTACACCCCATGACCTTATGTTAGTGTAATTAAAATTATTTGTTTTTCGAAATCCCGTTCCCATTAATTTCATCTACCATCCCACCACTTTAACTAAGATTCTGCACGAAATGGCCAGAAAGATTTATTTAAAGATCAGTTAAAGCTTTTTCATTAATATTGTTTATCACCCAGTACTGTTAATCCAACATCTAGACAATGAACCACCAACACATTAAGAGTATTTAGGTCCACACTAGTTGTATATTATGAAAAGGTAGAAGAACACAATCAAGGGTTAATTTGAAATTAGAAGGTGGGTGTCCCCCATATGAGTATTAATTAGTTAGTTGACATCATAATTTCTTTCTTCTTTCTCAACTACTTTTTTGGGTTCCAACACTAATCAATTTAATTTTGTCTCTAATACTTAGAATTATTTGACTACATTTTGTTGGCGTGTGTGACAAGAGGCAAGATGCTAAATGAGTGTTTATTTTTTTTTGAAATTTAGGAAGTAGGTGTGGTGTGTATGTGTGGCCATTTGAGTACTTAAACTTCTTGACATCATTATTGCTACTTTTCACAAAACAAAGCCTTTTTAAAAGATCAAACTTCAAGTGATTTTGTCTCTGATTCTTGGCTTGTTTGACTGGTTTATTTGTTTGTGGTTCATGATTATACTTTATAGTTTTTTTATTTATTTTTGTTACATTTTTGTTCTATATATATACTTGTGTTCATAGGTTATTTAAATTGAAACTTCCCTCCATAGCTATTTTACTTCACACTACTTTCCTCTCTTGTTCTCAAATTTGAAAGATTTGTTGTAATCTAAAACTTGTGTCTCATATTCCAACTTTTTCCCTTGTTTCTTTCTGCATCATCTTTTTGTCACCTAATGCACTTCATCACGAGGTAATGTCAGAAACCCAAGAATAAAAATTCAAAAAATAGCCCATACATACATTATCTCTCTTAACTTAAAACACCATTATTTTAAGGTTATTGATGTAATATCTTCTCTCTCTTGCATCACCTCTCTGCATTTCCAACTTGTAAAAGATTCTAAATGTCCTTCCAAATGTTCCTTCACACATAATATACACTTGGCTTCCCTTGCCTCCTTTTGTTCTCACTATTGCATTTTTCCACCACATAAATATATACATCCATTCTCTCCCTCTCTTTATTTCCATATTTGAATTTAAACACTGCAAAAATGGGAAAGGCTACCAGGTGGTTTAAAGGTCTGTTGGGTATGAAAGATAAAGAAAATGTGAACCATTTGAACAACTCTAGTGACAGGAAAGAGAAGAAAAGATGGAGCTTTGGGAAACCTTTGAAGGAATCTCATCCGCAGGAGGCGGCATCAGCTAATGCTGCTTGGTTGAGTTCTTACATGTCCGAGACAGAAAAAGAACAAACCAAGCATGCAATTGCTGTTGCCGCCGCAACTGCAGCAGCTGCAGATGCAGCTGTTGCAGCCGCACAAGCTGCAGTTGCAGTTGTGCGGCTCACAAACCAACGTAGAGCCACACCTTATAACTGCGGCCGAGAGACATTGGCCGCAGTTAAGATTCAAACAGTCTTTAGATCCCATTTGGTAATTTTTCTAATTCCTATACACTTTTTTTTTATTTTTGGCAAGATTTTGAAATTTAAAATTTAAAAGTTTAATTAAGTTTTTGATGATTATTAATTTTCTCAGGCTAGAAAGGCTTTTAGAGCTTTAAAAGGGCTAGTGAAACTACAAGCACTTGTGAGGGGATTTCTGGTTAGAAAAAGAGCAGCAGCCACTCTTCATAGTATGCAAGCTCTCATTAGAGCTCAAGCCGCCATCCGATCCGAACGGGCTCGTCGTTCTTTCACGAAAGACAACCGTTACGAGCCGTCAGAGTTTCGCCATCGAAAATCATTTGTAAGATCTTGCACTTGTTATATGATTTTTTTTTTTTGCAATAACAGGTCTTGTTTTATTTCATACCAAGACAAAACAAGTTACATTTATAAATGGTGAGTTGTCTCAAATTTAATTAACTTGTTATATTGTGTAACGTTATTAGGGGAAAATTGACAATGAGAGAAATGAATTCCATAGCAAGAGACTCTCGGCTTATGAATCAAGTTGCTACGAAGAAAGCCCGAAAATAGTCGAAATCGACACCTATAGACCGCAATCTCGATCCAGACGCATCAACACATGTGCATCTGATTCAGGGGAGGATTCGCATTCGCATTCCCATCACATTAATACCATGCCATCCCCCCTTCATTGCCAAAACCCTGCGTGTCTATCGATTCCCGAATACCACCATAATCAAGACTTTGAATGGGGATACGTTGGTGACGATTACAAGTACTCAAACACGGCTCAAAGTACACCTCGTTTTATTAATATAAACAGGTTAAACGGGCCAATGACGCCAGCTAAAAGCGTGTGTGGGGATAGCTTTTTCCGGCCGTACTCAAACTACCCGAGTTACATGGCGAGCACGCAGTCGTCTAAAGCGAAACTGAGGTCGCATAGTGCACCTAAACAAAGGCCCGAACCGGGGCCCAAGAAGAGGTTGTCACTTAATGAAATTGTGGCATCAAGATATAGTTTAAGTGGTTTGAAGATGCAAAAGACTTGTTCTCAAGTTCAAGAAGCTTTTGATTTGTAATGGTGGTTAGGTTAATTAGCTACTTAGATTATCAATCAATGTGTTGTTTTGATAGAGAATTTGGCATAGATGTGAACAAGAAATCCTTTTTCTTGGTTTTGTTTGTGTAAATTATATTATATTATAAGTGTTTGAATGTATGAAGAAGCCTTCTTGAATCAACAAACTCTTATGAACTATTGTTTAATTAGTTATATGTATTTAAATTTAAAAAAAAAAATACATATGTTGGTATGATATTTGAACCCAATATAAGATGATATTTTTGAAGGTCCCAATTTCCCTCTTTCCCATTAGAGCCATTTTAGGACTTGTCCTAAACATTTGGTCAGTTTATGCAGATGTGCCATAAACAACATCATAATTGTACTCTATGCCTGTGTGGAGTGTGCCAAAATTACTTTTAACAAGTGGGCTTTGCTTCAATTGAATGCAACCGTTAAATTAGTTATTTAGCAGTTATAAATATTTTACAGAAAGTAAAAATTGTAGATTTGTTTACCTTTTTGGAAGATTTGTTTACCTCTTAGGAAGTCTTATCATGTTAATAAAATAATAGTTGTTTATTGTACGTACCATACTTTTAGTTATTTTATAACAGTGACGTGACACTAGTGTCATTTTACTGTTTTAAAAGATCACTTCTACAAAATGAGAAAAGAAGTTTTGTTTTTTTATGATAATTAAAACATAAAGTAAGTTGTACTCTTGAACGTTACAAACCCCACAGGCGTAGCAAGGAATTTTAGAGGTCCATTACTAAATTTTGGTTTTTTAGTCCGGTCGGGTTAAACTGTTCAGCTCGGCTATCATAATAAAAACTAGGTGTTAGTTGGCCCGCGCTTCGCCGCGGGCGCCGCTGTTGTGCATACATGTTACGCACAATGGGCGGCGGTTCGCTGTCGGGAGCTCCTGTTGCGTTGAGGGTTTGGCGGGCATAAAAAATAACATTAAGTAACTGTTATGCTCACGTGAGTTTCACAAAAATACTCGTAACCCATTAAGTTCCACACCAGCATTAGCACTTGAGTTGCCAATTTAGAAATAAAATAATAAAAAAAAGTTTCACACTTATACAAATATTGGGCTCTACCTATTAAAAAAACAAAGACAATAACAAAAGGCAACAATGATATTCACTTTTTGGGAGTCAACTTTGACGGCTGAAGGATACAGCTTATGTTAGCATACAGACTCTATTCATCTGTCTTTCTTTTAATATATAGGAGAATAACAAGAATCAAATTAAAATGCAAATAATTAATAAGAAGAAATACCTCAATCTATATTAAAAGCGAATAATAAAAATTCATTAAAGTTGCTTTCTATGGGGCTTAATCTCTGAAAGCCAATGACCTCCGGCTCAAGTGGGTTGGGGAGAGGTAGGAAGGTTTCCCACTTGGGGGTTTTCTGCCGGGGGTACCCAGTTCGATCCTCGCAATGGGGCAGACGACCTATCTTAAAGTGTTATGACTCTTGGGGAGAGACATGCTGCGTAGGATTTAAACTCAGGATGGGGCAGACTCGCGTCTTAGCAGCCATAGGTATTACCATTGATCCATATGGAGTCTATCTATCCTGTTCTTCAAAATCATAAGGATACATATCAGCTAATCGCATATTTTTGGTATATCAAACCCAGAAAAACCATCACATGGACTCAAACTACCTGTACACAAAGGTTCGAATGTTTCTTGAAGGAAAACAAAAAGAAAGAAACCATCACACGGGTTAAAGCTACTTATACAAAAAAGTAACTTAGATGTTACCTCGCAAGAACGATTTCTAAAATTTTGGATTCGTGTATCTAACAACGTGTTGAAACAATCAAATTCATAGTGGTGGTGAAATGTGATATTTGTCATTTGTCTTGGCTTTTTTGGGTTAATATATGAATAATTCATTTTTCATTATTTCAAGTTCATGTTTGGCGTGTAATGAGTTATGTTTTTATTGAATGTGGGTTACATGAGTTAGGGGGTGTTTAAGATTGATTATCCAAAATAGATTATGCGTTTTGGAAAAGCAGGGGTGAAGCTGCTTAAAAAACTGATTTTCTGCGTTTTCAAAACGCAATCCCAAACACTAAAAACTAATTATCTGGGTTTTTAAAACGCAATAATCGAAAAATCAGATTCAAAACGCAATCCCAAACACCCTCTAATAGGTTAGTTTTCCTAATAGATCGAATGTGGCTTAACAAGTTATAATTTTTTTAATGTGAAATATGAGTTAAGGTTCGTTGTCAAATTTTCTAAGGGCTTGGTGTCAAAGTTTATATGGGTTCGATGTCAAATTTTTCTATGGGTGCGATGTCGATATACATGTGTATATAACCCATTAAGGTGGTTAGCATTCTCAAATGCTTCTACATTTGCTCGGGGCTTAAGATTAATATTCACAAGTCGATGCTTTTTGGGGCGGGCGTTTCCACGGCTGAGGTGGAGTCTTTAGCCTCGGTGGTGGGATGCAAGTCCGGGGCCCCGCCATTCACTTATTTGGGCCTTAGGGTGGGGACGAACATGAATCGTGTTAATAATTGGAGACCGGTATATGAGGTGTTCGAATCTCGGTTGTCCTCTTGGAAGGCCGCTTGTCTCTCTATAGGCGGTAGAATTGCTCTAATCAAGGCGGTTTTGGAGAGTCTTCCTTCCTATTATTTTTCGCTTTATAAGGCCCCGGCTAAAGTTATCGATGATCTTGAGAAGATGATTAGAAGATTCCTATGGGGTGGCTCCGAAGAGGTTAGGAAGCTTCATTGGGTAGCTTGGGATCGAGTGGCGTGCCCAAAAAAGTTTGGTGGCCTCGGTCTCACGAAACTCAAGTTCGCCAATATTGCCCTTTTAAGGAAGTGGGTATGGCGTTTCAAGGCGGGTGGTGACTCTTTGTGGAAAGATGTGATCAACGCCTTCCACTCGGGAGGGCGTTCGTGGGATTTTATCCCTTTAAAAAGCGGCAGCAGTGGAACGTGGAGCAGCATTGCTAAGCTGCTGTCGAAGGTTGTGATTGCGGGCGTTCCTCTCCGCAGGTTATTTAAAGGCAGGGTTGGGAAAGGGGACTCCATCTCGTTTTTGTTAGACCCTTGGTTTGGTCCAGGGCTGCTGAAAGACGTCTGTCCGAACCTCTTTTCTATGGAGACCAACAAAAAGTGCAGGGTTTGTGACATCGTTAAAGGTGCAGATCGGGTCTGGTCTTGGCGAACTGTCCCTAATTCGCCTGATGAACTGGAGGATTTAGCTTACCTCACAGCGGCGCTGGAAGACGTGTCCTGTTCGAATAGTTTGGACTCCTGGTCATGGCTGGGTAGCGGATCTGCTTCTTTTTCTGTCAGCTCGGTGAAGGCTTCGCTCTATGACGATTTGGATTTCAGCAATAATTATGTCATGGAATGGTCTAAGTGGATCCCTAAGAATTGTAATGTCTTTGCGTGGAAGGCCGAAATGGATAAGATCCCTACTACCTTGGCTTTTCGTCATCGCAACATCTTTGTGGGGAATAGCTTATGTCCGTTGTGTAGTAGCGAGGAAGAATCGGTTGTCCACCTTTTTACCTCGTGTATTTTTGCAGCTACTTTATGGCAACATGTGAGCTCTTGGTGCAAGGTGCAAGGTTTCTATGCGTTCTCCGTTCGTGACTTACTCGAGTTTCACAACTATTCGGGCTTGTCGGGTATCAAGAAGGACCTCCTCCACGGGATTATCATCACCGGTTGTTGGTGTATATGGATTGCTCGGAATAGGCTTCTCTTTGAAAACAAAACGGTGCGGATGGAAAAGCTTATTGGGGATTTAAAGTCCTTTTCGTTCTTTTGTGCCAAACATAGATTAAAGCTTAATTCGTTGTTGTGGGAAGAGTGGTGTAATTTTTCTTTCATGTAAGCTTGTATAGTTGCCTCTTACCGCCTCGTCTTGGGGTTTTAGCGTTTATAATAAAGTATACCTTTCAAAAAAAAAAAAGTACAAACACTTAGTTCGAGGAAAAAGGAAAGACATGAAGATCAATCATGGCTGTTAAAATACACAATTTCGTCATCGAGACAGATGTTCAAAAACCATGCTACTACTACTTCTAAATGAGCTAATACATCGAATTGAAAAGTACGAATAATTAACGCAATTCTAGGATTTAAATTACAGAAAATTAAGGTATTAATCAATGAAAATCGAGGAGATGGGTATTATTTTAAGTTAGCGAATATAAAAACTTTGAATTTTGAAATGTTTGTTGGGTCCATCACCAAGAGAATTTGAAGGTAACGGCTATCTTATTCTTCTTACTTATATTTTTAACATCTTTCCTGGATTCAAAAATATAATATAAAATGGAAAACTATATTTGTATGTATTATTATTCAATTGAAGCATTAATCAATACTTATATTTCTACTCAGGCTACATCACCTACTCTGTTTTTTTATTAATATTTTAGTATTTAACCCATCAAATACTGGTGGTATATATCTTTTTAAATCCTTCCTAACATGCCTGACCACTTCGTTACCGTTAGTGATCTAAAAAATAAATCTAACCATGTTTTTTTCAGTCGAATATTGTGATTTACTTTCACTCATATTAGATTTATTAAAAGTACTTATTATGATACTCCCATATTTATTGCATATAATACGCAAATGGACCACTACTCGAAAGGAAGGCATGTTATTGAAAGTAGTAACCAAAATAATGTAAACAAATAATGTAGATAAGATTATGACGTAATTAAACTAAATCTTCGCTTTGGGAGACCAACTTTCATGTGCTATGTTCACTTCCAAACCACATGGAACCAACCTTTGTTTTTTTTTAATTGAAGGTGCAAAAGTTCACTTAAATTGAAGTAAAAGGCTCACTTCTAAATAGGGTGACATTCACCGAACCAAGTTATCCTATATATTGATTTTACAATTCTATTAATCACATAACCTTTTACCATCCTTATCTCTTTTGGTTGTTCTTGGACTTCTGAATGAGTTTTATAATATATCTTTTCTTATTTTTTATACTTGATAAGATAATTTATAGTTTTGACTTTTAAATGTGCATATCAAGTTGTATGTTAATAGACCATTTGACTAACTTTTGTTAGCCTAACATACTTGTATTTAAATATATATAATTTAAACGGCACAACTTAATATGCGTTTACTTGTCATTCTATTATAAATTTCAAATGCGTTATAGTACTTGAATGGTTACATGCATTATAACACATTAAGATGTAAACTATTTGTGCTATATTATAAAGTATTTGATAACAACTTCTTGAAATTTGAGAAGTACAAGTTGAATGGCTTATATTATAACATACAATGCATATAATAACTATTTTGGGGGCAAAAATGTCTTTAACACACCAAAATTAATCAAAATAAAGTCCAGAGTCAAGATATGCTTTATGATAGCTCATGACATTTACTTTAACAGTTATTTCGAACACAATAAATAGAAAACATATAGAAAACAATTCATAACGCTACATGTTTTGTAACAATCTTTTATATAAAACTAGGTACTTTATAAACGTAAAAGTTTTATAAATTTGATAATACTATAAGAAATCAAGAAATCAATAATGAAAGTTGTGTACTTATTCATGAGGTAATGGTTTGAATTTTGAAATTGTTAGGTTATATTTGTACACGTAAACATGCCTAATCATATCTAAACTATACGTCAAAGGATTCTATGACTTGAGAAAGTTTCTGTCTACAATGAATTTCAAACAAAGGTTTCACGTTATTATAGTTAATTGATCATGGTTAAACTAGATGGAAGTGAGTTTTGTTCTACCAAAAGTGAAGAAACAGCGAGTATAACGGTGATTAATACTAATCACCGTGTGGTTAATACCCTTGTCTACTCAGGAACGACCCTTTACCCACACCGGAGGTAGAACCGAAACCTTAAAAGCAAAGATAAGAGTAGTGTGTGAGTGATGGAAGTGAGAACACGAGAATGTAAGTGGTTCGGTCGTTAATGACCTACGTTCACTGTAAAGAGCCGAATATTATTACTTTGGAGATTATAAAGTTATTACAAAGGTTGTTGCTATCATAGCTCTTGCATACAAATGGTGATTTTCGAATCCTTTGCAAAGGAGATGGCCCATAAAGTCTTGTAGTTGCTCTGGGCCTCGGCCAGGCCCATATGTCTTCTGCCCATGGAAATGGCGGGAGACTATGTGACAATTAATGCTGATGTGAGAGAAAGTGGGAGCTGGTATGCAAAAGGAACGCGTGGCGCCTACTGATTGGACGCAGACGACGCTTCCCTCTGACACAGCATGGTTGACTTACCTGCTGGCGTCTGACGCAACGTCTTGCAGAAGGTAAGCATGTCTGTACAATAATGTAGACAGCAGCATGGTGGAAACATGAGAGCAATCATGTCGTTGTTCACGTCAGTTGTTGTTGGACCACTCCTGACACGTGTCGCCATTTGGTTTATGTCAAGTTTTCGCTCAAAATTGACGTATTGCGCCTGGACCTGAGAAGGAGTTAGGCGGAGAACGTCTTTTTTCGATTTACGTCAAGTTTTCGCCGAAAATAGACGTGTTGCGCCTGGTCCTGAGGAAGAGTTAGGCGGAGAACGTCTTGTTCCGCTTTACGTTAAGCTTTCGCCAAAAATAGACGCGTTGCGCCTGGTCCTGATAAAGAATTAGGCGGAGAACGTCTTTTCTGTTAACGTAAAGTTTGCGCCAGCGCTTGTGCTAACTTAGACTTGTAGTAAATGCTTCTGTAGTTAATGCGGTCCCAGAGTTATATTAAATGTTGGAATGATCGGAGTTAAATGTGTCGCCAATAATTTGAATTGAATGCGCTGGAATTTGAATAGGTGTAATTACTTCAAGGGGAAGCTGATGTGTAAACCGAGGAGTCTGCTGTGTCAGACTGTTGTCTGGCACGTCGTCATGATGCCTGTCACGTCAGACGTGTGGTGGGACACATTTTCGCTTTGTGTCAGGCGCGTCGTGCGCCACGCGCACAAGTAGCTTGATGAGTGATCATGATCGTGCCATGTGTCCAAGGGCAAGTGTGCTCTATCAGGTGCGTGGATGACCACGCTCGTGCCAGTAGCTGGCATGGTGAGAGAGATGATTGACACGTGTTAATAAGTAAATGACATAAATACCTGAAGAAACAATAGGTATCACGGAGATTACGAGTAATCTACGTGGGGTTAATACCTAAGGTCGTCAAGGTTAATCCTTTACCCAAACCACAAGGTCAAACCCGTTTGATAATGATGTAAGTGTGTGTGTGGTGAAAGTAAGTGAGAACACGAGATGTAAGTGGTTCGGTCAAGTGTTGACCTACGTCCACTGTGAACTGCCGATAGTATTATTGATGATCGAATATAAAGAGTACAAGTAAGTAACACTAGGCTAGCAATGACTATTTTTTGGATGCTTTGGCAAGGAGAGGTATCCTTGTATTTATAGGAGAACTCGTGGGCTTGATCGAGAGGCCCACGAGTAACCATTCTTTATTGGGCTTGACCTGGGCCCAAATCCAATGTCTTCTCTAGAATTGGCGGGAGAACAGGTGCACTGTTCATGACGTCATCGGGGCAGCATGGTTGTTGCTCGAGGCAGACACGTGGCGATCCGTGGTTGGCAGACGGCGCCCCCTGTCAGTCGTTGACCATGCTTCTGACAGCAGCAAGGTATGTCTGCTGTTTACTGTAGACGCTGGTATGGTGGAAGCATGGCTGCAGCCATGCTGCTGTCCTTGTCTTGTAGTTGTTGGACCACTTTGCCACCTGTAGCTTTCCTATTGGCGCGTACCCTGTCAGTAATCTTTGTGAATCTTCCTTTTGTTGTCTTGTGTACTCTGTACGATGATTGTCAAGGGAAGATTCCGCGTGTGATGGTACGCGCTTATCAGGTGATGTTATTGCTTATCAGTTGTTCTTGCGCGCCTCCTTGCATGTATTGCTGGTTGCGCTTTGTTGGTTCCTCGCGCCACTGATTGGCGCGCGGAAGCTGAGTTATGGGGATAGGGATGCCTCTTCCGCCTGGATTAGGCTCCCTATCCCTTCAAGTCCCCCTAGTCTAGGGCTTCTCCTATTCTTTGTGAAGAGTAGGTGGAGCGCTAGACTCAAAGTATGAGGTCGCGGATGAAAGCTCATCTGCTGGTGTGTCTTGAAATTTGTTCCTCTGCAAATTTTGGCGGAGAACGTCTTTTTTGATTTTACGTCAAATTTGCGCCAGGAAAGAAGTTTGCCGCCATGACCTGTTAAGGCGCTGGGCGGAGAACGTCTTTTTTGGTTTTACGTCCAATTTGCACCAGGAAAGAAGTTTGCCGCCATGACCTGTTAAGGCGCTGGGCGGAGAACGTCTTTTTTGGTTTTACGTCAAATTTGCGCCAGGAAAGAAGTTTGCCGCCATGACCTGTTAAGGCGCTGGGCGGAGAACGTCTTTTTTGGTTTTACGTCAAATTTGCGCCAGGAAAGAAGTTTGCCGCCATGACCTGTTAAGGCGCTGGGCGGAGAACGTCTTTTTTGGTTTTACGTCCAATTTGCACCAGGAAAGAAGTTTGCCGCCATGACCTGTTAAGGCGCTGGGCGGAGAACGTCTTTTTTGGTTTTACGTCAAATTTGCGCCAGGAAAGAAGTTTGCCGCCATGACCTGTTAAGGCGCTGGGCGGAGAACGTCTTTTTTGGTTTTACGTCAAATTTGCGCCAGGAAAGAAGTTTGCCGCCATGACCTGTTAAGGCGCTGGGCGGAGAACGTCTTTTTTGGTTTTACGTCAAATTTGCGCCATGTTGCAGTTCTTCCGCAGTTGCAATAAATCTTGAATCATTGGCATTTAATTTGTCTCTCATAAATAGGAGTTAAGGCGCCTGGAATTCGAATGATCAGTTACTTGTGATGGAAGCTTGAGGGTTGCTGACGAGTCAGCCTCGTCTGCTGTGCTGACTGTTGGCTGTCCCCTCATTATGGTGCAGTTACCAACATTTCGTCTGTGTCAGGCGCGTGTGTTGTCACGCGCCCCACTTGTTGCTGGTGTGGTTGTGCTTTTGCCACGTGTCGAGTGGCACGTGAAGTTTGTCAGACGCGTGATGCCTCACGCGCCTGGTCAGTTTACGTTGGTGAGATCTGGTGACACGTGTCAGCCATCCGTCGCGTGACGGTTGGATTGTTTTATCCTTGTTTGATCTTAGCCGTTCACTCGCGCATGAGGACACGTGTCGTCATCTGCTTCTCCAAATTTTGAAAAAGTGTGACGACGTTTTTTCTCCTTGGGCCCCACTGCCATTAATGCAGTGGGTATATATATGAGTTGGGATGCATGTTGGACGGTTACTCGTTCATTTGTTCATCCCTTCTTCTTGCACTCTCTCAATTTCAAAAAACACTTCCGATCATTTGAAGTTTTCTTTGAATCTTCAAAGATTGTTTAGTCAATCTTCAAAGATTTATTGTGAAACTTCTTGTTGATCTTCTTCGTTTTCTTTGATTGTTCTTAGTTTCTTTCTTTTTCTTTGTTTTTCTTTGAAGATTCCGACTGATCTTCAAAGTGTTCGTTGAATCTGTTGAGTTTTCCGGCGAACTTCTTGAGTTTTCCGGCGAGTCTTCAACCATTTCCAGTTAGTTACCTTGATTTCTTTTCTTTTCTTTCATTCCTTTTTGAAGATGTCAGAAGCTTCTAACATTGGGTCTCCTTCCGGCGATGTTACCGGCAAGGAGCCAGTGATTGAAGAGGTGGAGGAGGAGGTGCAGGTGGAGCACGGAAAAATCAAAGAGCGAAAGCTCATGACAAACACTTTCTGTGTTTGGTCTGAAGAGGCCTTTGATAACTTTTGCAGGGGTTATGGCATTTTGCCAGAGTGGGAGCCAACTCTGCCGTCTCCGACGGAGAATGTGCTCTCTGCTGGACCTGGGCAACTTGCCCTTTATGAGGCCCACTTCACCAAGTGTGGCTTCCGGCTACCCTGCACCCGCTTCCAGATTGATACTCTGGTTGCTTATGGTGTTGGGCCAACCCAGCTTACCGCCTTTGGGATGCTGAGGTTGGTACATTTTGAGGCGTCCTGCCGCGCCTTAGACATTGAGCCTACTGTGGAGATGCTCAATGTCTTTTACTTTCTTGCGCGTGACGAGATGTGGTTCTCGTTCAAGCCGCGCCCAAAAGTGCCTCCAATGGCCACCCATACCCCCAAGTCCCTTCATTGGGCTAAGGAAAAATTCTTCTTTGTGAAGAGGGGGGTTATCCCCATCAGTCTGCCTTGGAAAGTTATTGCAGACGGTCAGCGGGTGGCTGACATACCAGTGATGAAGGATTTCAAGAAACAGGCCTGGTTCACCACCCTCACCGCCAACGCCACCAAGCTTGAGTTCAAAAATCTCACAGATGGCATCTTTTGCCTTCTGGGGATGAGCTGTCTGACTCAGGGTCCAGGAAAGGAACCCTACATTGCTGCGGAGGGTAAGCACAGTTTTTCATTTAATTGTCTTTGAATTGTATGTCATATTGTGCTAACTGTTTCTTGCGCAGGTGTGAGCAAGTTTCAATTTTATGCCGCTCGTCAAGAGAAGGGCATAAAGTGGAGGCGCTTGGCGGAGGGAGAGGCGTCTTGCCTTGAGGCGTTTGTGGACAGGTTTTATTATCCTGACCTGACCATTGCGCCCAAGCCCTATTACACCACAGGTGAGTCACACCAACTTTTGTTTTCTAGCCTGTTTGGCGATGATGCCTCTGACTCCTCAGTGGAGATTGTGGAGGTTCAAAAGGCGCCCGCGGGGCGTGGCCGTTGGAAACACGCTCCGCGGAGACGTAAACGTCGCCAACGCCCTTTGACAAGTTCTGATTCGGGCTCTTCCGTTTCAGTAGGTGAAGTGGTGAAGGGGCGGCGCCGAAGGAAGGACGGGCCCGCGTCAGAGGATGAGGAGGAGGAAGAGCCCTCCAAGTTGGAGAAAAGGAAGAAGAGGCGTACCACTGGCGCCACTTCTAGCAGCGCGGCTGCCAACTTGGAGAAAGCTGCTGCTGCCACCGGCGGGGAGAGTGGTGGGGTTGAAACCCCTGTTGCAGAGACCACTGCTTCCCCCTTGTCACCGGCGCAAGGGGTGGTGCTAGAGAAGAGCTCCAGCGCTGGAGGGGTGACTGCCCCCACTTTTAGTGTGGGTATAGGTGCGGCGCCTACACGTCAGCCTCTGTTCCAGAAGCTGTTGAAGAAGAAAGCCCCTGGTAAGTTAATTTCTTTTTGCTTTTTCTGATGTCTTTTTCTTTAATTGCTCTTAACACTTTGTTCCTTCTGCAGTTGCGCCGAAGATTGTGCCAACTCCTCCTCCCACATCTCCATCTGCGGAGGCGGGTAGGACAGAGGTGGATATGCTCTTTCAAGAGCAAGAGGCAGCGCAGCGGGAGGAAGCCCGCTTGAAGGCTGAGGCCGATGAAGCCCTTCGTAGGGCGGAGGCCAAAAAGAAAGCGGCGGCCGATGAAGCGTTGCGCAGAGCTGAGGCTGAGAAGAAGGCTGCCGCCGATGAAGCCAGGCGAAAGGCTGAGGCGGCTAAGAAAGCTGAGGCGGACCGCCTTCGTCTTCAAGAGCAACAGTTCTTGGAGGAGAAGGCTCGCCAGTTGAAGGAACAAGCGGAGCAGGGTGCTCGTACCAGCGCCGAGGGCTCTCATGAAATGGATGGGTTTGAGAGGGCCCTTTTGGCGTCAGGCGCTGGTGGCAGTGCGGAGGGCTCGCGTCAAGCTCGGCGCGAGTTCTCCAGGGTTGATGATAGGGAGCCATCAGGCGGGTATGATGGCTCCAGGTGGTCCGGGGGCGATGCAATTTGGCGCCCTCGGTGGGCGGTCAGGGAGAATACTTTATTCTCCAACTCCTTGGCCGCCGAGGAGTTTGTTAGGGAGGTGGTGCCTCCCTACGAGCGCGCACATCAAGATATGCTGAGTCGCGCAGACCTTATGGCTGCTTTGTGCGTTAATCAGGCGACTCAGCTATCTATGGTTGACTCGCTGCGCCGCCGAGATGCGGCGGTGTGGCGAGATATCCAGCGCTTGGAGGCGGAGAAGGCAGACCTCGCTGAGAAAGAGGCTGCCTTCAAGGCTGAAATTACCAAGTACCGTCGCCGCGCCCATGATGCAGAGGCTAAGATCACCAAGTTGGAAGGGGACGCGGCGGCGGATAAGCGCCGATGGACAGAGTCTTGCAAAAAGACAAATGCTGAAACCATGAAGTTAAGGCAGGCTCTGTCCGAGGCGCAAGAGGAGAGCAGGGTGCTGACTCGGCAAGTGGAGGAGAAGAGCAAGGCCCTCTCTGAACGGACTGCGCAAGTCGTAGAGAAGCGCTTGGAGCTTGAGTCCAAGGATGCGGATCTCGTTAAAGCTACTGAGCGCGTCTCCTTCTTGGAGCAGGAGAGGGTCCAGATCCTTCATGCAAAGGAGGATTTGGAGCAAGACCTTGGCTCGGCCGAGGAAGCCCGCGCTGCGGCTGTCAAGGAGTGTGAGACAGCCCAGCGTCTTTTGGAAGAAGCGATGGGCGCCCAGACGCAGACACAGGATGCCATCAAGTGGATGATGACTGATGGGATCACTGGGGTAAGTGTATCTCTTTTAGCGCCTTTTGCATTACCCTTTGAAGTTTTCATGCTAACTTAACTCTTTTTGCAGGTCTTCAAGAGGTTTTGGCAAGAGCCTAATCTGGGCGACCAAGTCGCTGCCATAGCCGCCACCGCCCATGCTTATGGGTATGGTGAAGGCTATGAAGATGGTTTCTTGGCAGCTCAAAATGGTGGGCGGATCGAGGATGCGGAACACTATGGGAAGCCCCTGAAGGATGATTATGAGGCGGAGCTCCTCAAATTTGAGAAGGTGGATTTCCCAATACTTCAAGTGGTTGCAGACTGCAACAAAAATGCTGATCCTTTGTCCGCCCTCAAGTACTACATCGACAAATCTGATGAGCTGACCAAGGAGGAGGAGCGCAAGCGCCTTGAAGAAGAGCGCCAACGAGCCAGTGGCGAAGGCACTTCAAATGTTTAGTTTAATAGGCGCTTGTCTTCTCTTTTCTTTTTGTTTTTTGTAAATATCTTGTAATTACTAAGGGTTTTTAAGTCCCTCACGATGAATGAAAATTTTGTTTTTCCTTATATCTTGTGTTTCTCGTCCTAACTTAACTTATCTAACCAAGTCGTCACCTGATTTAACAAGTTAAAATTAGGCGCGCGTCCTGCTAGATAGTCCGGCGTGTTAAGTATTTGCCTTGAAGACTATAGCGGGGCGCGACTTGTGCCATAAGGTCCGAGTTAAGCGCGTGTGCGCCTTGCCTAGAAGACCCATGACTGCGCGCTGAACTAGTTTGCTCTTTGTCCAACTTGTTTTACAAGTTTAGAAGACAAGGCTTTAAGTTTGTTCTAGCGGCGCGCGTCTTTAAGTCCGGCAAGTAAACTTGTCTTGAAGACCATCTTATGTGGCGTTGGTGTATGATTTTATAAGTCCGACGTGCGCGAAGCATGTCTAGAAGACTTTATCATGTTAGCACCGCCTTGTTTGTGGTCCGACGATAGTTTTGCTTAAGTCTTGAAGACCTTGGCGCGGAAAAACAAGTAGAATGACAGATATAGGGAATAATTTTCATTGATAGACGCGGCATGTGTAGCCGTAATTACAAGTGTTTTACAAGTAGCAGCGGCGCAATTGTGCTGCATTCCAAGATCTGGGGATAGGTGTTCCATCAAGCCTTTCTAGCGCGTAAGCGCCTTTGCCGAGTATTTCTTGTATCTTGTATGGGCCTTCCCAGGTAGGGGCTAGTTTTCCGGGCTTTTCGGCGTTGGAAGCCTCGTTGTTTCGGAAAACGTAGTCGCCGATCTTGAATGTGCAGGCTTTGACGCGCTTGTTGTAATAGCGCTCTAGCTGCGTTTTGTACCTCGCCTCTTTGATTGCGGCGAGTTCACGTCGTTCATCTAGGAGATCAAGGTTTAGGCGGAGTTCTTTGTCGTTGTCTCTTTTGTTGGTCATGAGTACTCTTGCAGAGGGGCAGCCGATTTCGGCGGGTATGACCGCCTCCGTTCCGTATGTCAAGCTGAATGGCGTTTCGCCATTGCTTGTTTTGGTGAGGGTGCGGTATGCCCATAGGACATGGGGTATTTCGTCTACCCACCCTGTTCTCTTGGTACCCAGCCGTGCCTTGATACCTTCAACAATAGTACGATTGGCCCGTTCGACTTGGCCGTTGCCTTGAGGGTGCGCGACAGATGTGAAGATTTGTTGGACACCCATTTGAGATAGCCATTCTTGTAAGGATTGGTCTTCAAATTGTGTGCCATTGTCGCTTACCAATTGCAGCGGTAGACCAAATCGGCAAATGATGAATTCCCAGATGAATTTTTTGACGTGTGCGCCGTCAATTTTTGCTAGTGGTTTCGCCTCGACCCACTTTGTGAAGTAGTCGATGGCGACGATTAGGTACTTTACGTTTCCTGGAGCCGTCGGGAATGGGCCTACTAAATCAATAGCCCATTTTTGGAACGGCCATGCCGCTGTGACTGGCACCAGGTTGTTTTTGGGCCGCAAGGTGTTCGGGGCGTGGCGCTGGCAACTGTCGCATTTGCGCAACTCGTTGACCGCGTCCACGTGCATCCCCGGCCAGTAGTACCCCGCGTTCATTAATTTCGCCACCACCATTCTTGGGCCCGCGTGTAGTCCGCATGTCCCTTCATGTATGTCTCGTAAAAGAAAGGAAGCATCTGCGGAGTCTACGCAGCGCAATAGCGGTCCCAGGTAAGAGCGGCGATATAGGATGCCATCGATGAGTTGGTACTGTAGGGCCTTGTTCTTGATCTTCCGGGCCTCTGACTTTTCGTCAGGCAGGGTGCCGGATGATAAGTAGGCCTTGATCGGAGCCATCCAAGATGCGCTTCCTGTTTGGATTATGTTGACTTGTCGCAGCGGAACAGATGGTTTGTCCAGGATCTCGACGCGGACCTCTTTGGCCATATGCTCAAAGACCGTTGATGCCATTTTACTTAGCGCATCGGCGGGCTTATTTTCGCTGCGCCGGATGTGCTCGACTTTGCATGAGTCGAATCGGCGCATCAGCTGTTTGGCCTGTTCGAGGTATAATGCCATGGTCTCGTCCTTTGCGTCGTAAACCCCGTTGATCTGCCGCGCTACAAGTAGTGAGTCCACGTGTGCCTCCACGTGCCTGGCCCCCATTTTTTCCGCAATGCGGAGGCCTGCCAGCAGCGCTTCGTATTCCGCCTCGTTATTCGTGCTTTTGAAGTCGAGGCGGATGGCGTACGTGAACTCTTGTTTGTCTGGGCTGATAAGGCGCAATCCCGCGCCAGCGCCATCCTCGTTTGAGGCCCCATCCGTAAATAAGGACCATTTTTGTGATGGGTCTTGCGCTAACGCGGGAGTTTCTTCCGCTTGACATTCGGGCACTTTATCTGCGGGAATTTCCGTGGCGAAGTCCGCAAGGACTTGGCCCTTGATGGCGGGGCGGGGCTTGTAGTGGATCGTGTGTTCCCCAAGTTCAATGGCCCATTTGGCCAGCCGCCCCGACAGCTCGGGTTTGGCGAGTATGTCGTTTATCCGGTAGTCCGTGAGGACGTTTATCGGATGCCCTTGGAAGTATCTGCGGAGCCTTCGGGATGCGTGCACCAGAGCGAGAACTAGCTTTTCCATGATTGTGTACCTTGTTTCCGCATCTAGAAGCGTGCGGCTGATATAGTATATCGGCGTTTGCACGTTCTTGCGCTCCACCATGAGGACTGCACCTATTGCGCGGTCCGTGACCGAGAGGTACAGCGTCAATGGCTCTTTGGGGAGGGGCGCTGTTAGCGTCGGAAGGTTCATTAAGCATTGTTTCATTTCTTTGAATGCCGATTCCGCCTCTGGTGTCCAACGGAAATTGCTTTTCTTTAAACAGTTCTTCAAAGTGTCCACAAACGGAAATGACTTTGAAGCGTAGTTGGATAGAAACCGGTTGAGGGCCACGAGGCGGCCCATGAGTGTTTGTACCTCCTTGATGGAAGCGGGTGAAGGCATTCTTTCTATGGCTTGTACTTTTTCTGGATTAGCGCGGAACCCATCGCGCGTTACGATGACCCCTAGAAATTTGCCTTCTTCCATCCCGAAGGAGCACTTGCTGGGGTTGAGCTTCATGCGCACTTTGCGCAACTGTGTGAACGTTTGTTGGATATCCTTAAGCATGTCGCTCTCATCTTTGCTCTTAATTACGAGATCGTCGACGTACACTTCAAGCCGTACGCCGATTTCATTGATGAAGGCGGTGTCCATGAGGCGCTGGTAAGTGGCTCCCGCGTTTTTCAGACCGAACGGCATTTTGGTGTAACAGAAAATGCCCGCGTCTGTGCGGAATGCCGTCTTGTCTTCATCTTCCTTTGCCATTTGGATTTGGTGGTAGCCTTTATACGCGTCTAAGAAGCACTTAAAGCGGTATGGGGCTAAAGAGTCCACCTTTAGGTCGATCTCTGGCAAAGGATAGCAATCCTTTGGACACGCTTTGTTGATATCTTTATAATCGACACACATGCGCCAGCCGCCGTTTGCTTTAGCTACCATGACTGGGTTAGCTACCCATGTCTGGTACCTGATTGGTCGAAGTATACCCGCGTTGAGCAGCTCGGTGACTTGTTCGTTCATGGCCTTTGTTTTCTCCGGGCCCATGCTGCGCTTCTTTTGCACTATTGGTTCCACTGAGCGGTAGACATTGAGTCTATGTTCCGCTATGTCACGCGGGACCCCAACCATGTCGGCTGGTTGCCACGCGAACACATCAATATTACTGATTAGAAGCTGTTTTAAGTGGTTTCGAATGGCCTCGGAGATTTCATGGCCGATGATCACCGTTTGCTCCGGAAATTTAGGGTTAAGAACCCATTTTTCCGGCTCGGCGCGGGTGTCTGTTTTTACCATTTTTGGCGGCTTGGCGGTTTCTGTGGTATGGCAGTCTTTGTTGCCTCTGATGAAAGCGATGCCTGTTTTGGTTGGGAATCCCACCATCGCATGCGCCGTTGAAGCATTGGCATTGAAGCGTGCGATGCCTTCCCGTCCAAGAAGAATGTCGTGATTGGAGTTAGCCGGTAGAACCATAAAATCACATATCTCCGTGCGCTCGTGGGTGCCGTCCGACCATGTTACTGGCATGGACAGCATACCCCGCGGCATGATGGTTTCATGAATGAAACCGGAGATTGGTTCGTTGACTGGTACGAGCTTTGCTTTGTCTTCCGGGTCTAATTGTTGGAAGCATTGCTCGTACATGATATCAGTACTGCTGCCGCCATCTAGGAACATGTATCGCGTGCGATAGTGCCCAAAAATGGCGGTGATGACAAGAGGGGCTGTGCATGAGGCGCCGCCTCTGATCTTTGGCATGAGGACGTCAGCCTCTTTCCATGAATCGGTTGGAGGTGGCGCTCGGGCGCGCTTTCCTTGGTAGGCGCTTTTGCCCTTCTTTGTCATGTTGCAGTGGTGACGAGGGATCAATGTGGCAGCATGAGTATTCAGGTCGCGGATCTTTTTTCGCGATCCTTCATCTTGATTCTCGTCACCTGTTTGATTCTTGCCCGTGCGGTGCACGTTCTTCACCAGATGGCCGAGTTGCCCTGACTTCAGCGCAGTTTCGATTTCCATCTTGAGGGTGTAGCAATTATCTGTGAGGTGACCGTAGTCGTTGTGATACTCACAGTATTTGCTACGGTCTACATTCTTGCGCTTGGCCAGGGGAGGGGCGGCCTTCAACGTGACCTGTTCAGTCTTTAAGACCTGAGATGGTGTCTTTGTCAGCGGGGTCCAGTCATAGTTTTTCTTTGAATGACCGCGCTGGTCCCGCGTTTGTTTGGGACTGATTATCTGCCTGGCATCCCCGGCTGGGGAATATTTTCCCTCATCCGCGGCGCCAGAGATACGGCTCCAGACTGACTTGTTTTTGTTTTTATTATTATTATGATGGTGTTGAAAATTGTGCGTCTGACTGAAGGACTTCTCAGACGAGGCATATATCTTGGCGGAGTGGATGAGGTCATCCCAGGACTCCGGTATGCCATCTTTACCTGTAAGGCATTTCATTAACTCTGGGCTGCGCACGTTATGCACGAACGCTGCCCTTGTGAGTTCTTCCCCGCACCCTATTAGCAGGGCCTCTTTGTTGAACCGAACAATAAAGTCCTCAATGGATTCATTGTCGTTTCGGCGGCACAACAGGATGTGCGCCTTGTCTTTCTTATGCTTGCGCAAATGCGAGAAATGGTTGTTGAATTTGTCGGTGAGGTCGTCAAAGTCTTTAACACTCCCCGCAGGGAGGTTATCGAACCAGACCCTTGCTGCGCCCGTCAGAGTTTGCGCAAATAAATGGCACCAAACCTGTACGGGCCAGTCAACCGACATTCCTGCGCACTCAAAATCGTGCACGTGGTCATCTGGGTCACGCAGGCCATCGTATCTGCCGATGCTGCTAGGGAGTTTTGCTTTTCTTGGTATTGTTGCTGTCGCTATACGAGCGACAAATTTTGACTTTTCGGCGAAAGCCTTTGGTCTGAATGGTTTAACCAAGTCATCATCCTCATTGTCGTGGCGCGAGCGATGATGACTTTTCTTTCCTTTGTAGCCTGAGTCGCTACTGGAGGATTCGTAGCCATCAGGCTCTGCTCGTTGCTTTGCGTAGCCCCGAACCCTGGCGTCTCCGCCGAGTTCCCCGCTACGACCAGCACCCGAGACAGCTGTGTCTTTCCCCTTTTTGGGCGGGATGTCATAAGTAAGGGCCTTGCCCTTTTTCTTTGCTTGTTGCAAGAGCTTACGCTGGTAGATTGCAGCGTTCTTCGTGTTCTGACGGAGGAGCCATTGGTCAAGGTCCTCCTCAGAGCTAGCACTGCTGTCGTCGTCAGTGTTAGCGTCCCGAACCTCAACTTCTTGGCTTTGAAGCCTGGAAGTAGGTTTCTTGACGACTGTGGGTGGTGTTATTTGGTCTTCCGGGAGCTGGGTGTTTCCCTCCCCGGAACGATTTATGGCAGCAGTGTTAGGGTTGGGTTCAGCCATGGGTGGGTTGAAAAGATGAGTAAAAGAGCGGTTCTAACCGTTGGATGGCGCCAATGAAGAAACAATAGGTATCACGGAGATTACGAGTAATCTACGTGGGGTTAATACCTAAGGTCGTCAAGGTTAATCCTTTACCCAAACCACAAGGTCAAACCCGTTTGATAATGATGTAAGTGTGTGTGTGGTGAAAGTAAGTGAGAACACGAGATGTAAGTGGTTCGGTCAAGTGTTGACCTACGTCCACTGTGAACTGCCGATAGTATTATTGATGATCGAATATAAAGAGTACAAGTAAGTAACACTAGGCTAGCAATGACTATTTTTTGGATGCTTTGGCAAGGAGAGGTATCCTTGTATTTATAGGAGAACTCGTGGGCTTGATCGAGAGGCCCACGAGTAACCATTCTTTATTGGGCTTGACCTGGGCCCAAATCCAATGTCTTCTCTAGAATTGGCGGGAGAACAGGTGCACTGTTCATGACGTCATCGGGGCAGCATGGTTGTTGCTCGAGGCAGACACGTGGCGATCCGTGGTTGGCAGACGGCGCCCCCTGTCAGTCGTTGACCATGCTTCTGACAGCAGCAAGGTATGTCTGCTGTTTACTGTAGACGCTGGTATGGTGGAAGCATGGCTGCAGCCATGCTGCTGTCCTTGTCTTGTAGTTGTTGGACCACTTTGCCACCTGTAGCTTTCCTATTGGCGCGTACCCTGTCAGTAATCTTTGTGAATCTTCCTTTTGTTGTCTTGTGTACTCTGTACGATGATTGTCAAGGGAAGATTCCGCGTGTGATGGTACGCGCTTATCAGGTGATGTTATTGCTTATCAGTTGTTCTTGCGCGCCTCCTTGCATGTATTGCTGGTTGCGCTTTGTTGGTTCCTCGCGCCACTGATTGGCGCGCGGAAGCTGAGTTATGGGGATAGGGATGCCTCTTCCGCCTGGATTAGGCTCCCTATCCCTTCAATACCCATTTTATCATTTAAAAAAACTTCCTTACAAGCTTTTAATTATGCATATTTTAGTCATTTTATACATTTTATTAAAAGCTCCAGCTTCTCTACCAAACACCAAAATATATATTTAAAAGCTACAGCTACTAGCTTCCAGCCACCAGTCTCCAGCTTCAAGCCACCATCTACCAGCTAGTTTTGTCAAACATACCCTTAATAACTAAAACAACTTTCATACTACAATTCTTAATTTCTAATTTTTTATTTTACTTTTGAATGAACCGTAGGTACCCACAGAACTCTAACCTAGTAACTAATTAAATATTAATTAAAAAAACATAATGAATATGTTTTTTGTCCTTTTGAATTTACAATAATATTATATCATTACTTCATGCTTACATTACTGTTACATGCGTTATAAATTGAGAGTTGCACTGTAGATTTTCCTAACAAGTGGAACCCATTCAGGGCATGTTTGGGATTCCTTATTTTACCTCCTTATAACTTATCTCCTTAATCAAGAAGGAGATAAGGAGAAAATAATGTTTGGGTAATGGGTTAAAAAGGAGTTTTTGTGGGTTGAAAAGGAGATAAGTTATAAGTAAGGATTTGTGACTTTTGGGATTAAGGAGATAAGGAGGTGGAAAAGGAAATAAGGTGATAAGGAGAAGTTTAGCCAAACATGGCCTCAAATTCCATTTTTGAAATATCACTATACGTCTAAGGGGCTGTTTGGTAGGATCTGTCTGATTAAATGTTGAATTATTAAGAGGGTTTGAATGGTTCAGCACCCTTTATTAGCTGAATAGTTAAGAGCTTAATGTAACTTTTTTTTTTCGAAAGGCAAGAGCTTAATGTAACTATTCAGATGTTTTTTAGCTGAATGATTAAGAATTAAATGATTACAAGGTTTATTAAGAGACTAACAAACACCCCCTAACTTAGTGTGCATACATACATACAAAAAACCACTTTGATACACTTTATACCAAGCAACTAAATTAACGAAAAACAATATAAATGGGTTTTATTAGAAAACCTTTACTCGTCAATGACTAAAGTAATTATTGAAATCCATAAAAATGGTAGATCACATTCTATCCCTTGCATAGACAAAACAACATCACAACTGGTAGTGTTTATTAAGAAAAAAAAACCTTTTTTCAACAGGATTTGTTTTTTTTTTTTTTGAACATTAACTTTCATTAAAACAAAGCAAGCTCTAAACTAGAGCCGCTCAACAACTAAGAACATATATACAACGGGTTCTTGACCCACTCCGACCAAACTACATTTTTAAATTTAGATCTAAATCTCAACCAAAGAAACGCTTTAGACTTAACTTCTGCCGCTACTTCGGTCACCTTTTTTGTCTTGTCTTGAAACACCTTTTCATTTCTCGCATTCCAAATCGCCCAGGTTGTTATCATCACAATACCTCTAATGATCTTTTTCCTCCATTTCCCTCCATGGACATTCTTGTGTAACATAAGCAAATCATCATAATCGTATGCAAAGAAAGGGTCAAGATGACACCAGCGACATATAATACTCCAAACCCCGTAAGCAAAACCACAATCAACCAAAAGATGTTTTAAATCTTCAAAACCATACTCACACAGCGGGCATTTGGGATCTTGAATCTGAACTCTTCTTTGCATCAAAGCTGCTCTAGTAGGCAGCCTATCCTTAGCCGATCTCCAAGCCACAAGAAAGACTTTAATAGGAACCCAACTTTCCCATTTAAGCACCCCTTGAGTCGGCCCATTGTTACACCCATTAAGCCAAAGCCTAAAATCTTTCACTGAAAAACTTTTATCTTTTGAAGGCATCCAGGCCCATTTGTCTAAACTGTCACTTAACCTTTGATCCGCTAACAGCCTATCCAAATCTTGATGCTCAGAGAGTTCCACCACAGTGCTAGGACTTCTACTCCAATTGGCCATGAAATGGTTCCCAACCAAAAGATTATTCAGCCTATCCTTGACCAAGCAATTTTTATTCTTGTCCAGCATAAAAAGGTTTGGCCACCTATCGCGCAACACCGTGTCACCCACCCAATGATCCTGCCAAAACCGAATCAACCGACCATTCCCAAGCTGCCCTTTGATCATACTTTGAACCGAATTATTATTAACCTTTATCGTCTCCAGTTGGTTCACAATAGCCTTCCAACACCCTGGAAGCGAGCGTTGAATCGGGAGAAACGCCCACCTACCCCTACCCCCATGGATACCAATTATAACATTGCGCCACACCGTTTCAGATTCAGCCTTGAATCGCCAGCCCCATTTGGCTAAAAGAGCCATATTCACCTCCGAAAGCCTCAAAACACCCAAACCGCCTTGGTTCTTAGGAGACGAGATAACCTCCCAAGCAACCCAATGCATCCTTCTTCTGTCGCTCGTACCCGACCATAGAAAGTCGCGCATAAGTTTTTCCAACATCTCAATAACTTTCACCGGGGCTTTATAGAGGGAAAAATAATAAATGGGAAGATTAGCGAGCACCGACTTGATCAACGTGAGTCTCCCTCCCATGGATAGAGTATTAGCCTTCCAAGACGAGAGCCTGTTCTTAACGGTGTCGACAACCGGATTCCACTGACAAATTCTGCTCATGTTTGCCCCAACCCGAATACCCAGATAGTCGAAAGGTAAAGATCCAACCCTGCACCCAATCTTATCCGCCATACCCTTAATCTCCTCATCAACCACGCCGATCCCATACAAGAATGACTTCTGGATATTTATCTTGAGACCGGAACAAAGGTGAAAGAGCCTTAAAACTCGAGCGACCCCCATCAAGTTTTCTGTGGACCATTCCCCAATCAAAAGGGCGTCGTCAGCATAAAAAAGATGGGATATGTACGTAGACCCCTCCCCCACATGTACGCCTCTTATCAAACCTTCCTCCACCGCTTTGTCAAGAAGGCAATGAAGTACCTCCATGACAATTAAGAAAAGAAAAGGCGATAAAGGGTCACCTTGCCGGACCCCCTTATGACACTGAAATTCGAATGTCGGCGACCCATTAACCAATACGGCTGAACGCGCGGACTCAAGCACCCCTTTTATCCAAGAACACCATTTTGTAGGAAAACCCATTTGTTGAAGCGTCGACAACAAGAAATACCAATTCACGTTATCATATGCCTTCTCAAAATCCAGCTTCAACAGGAAGGCCTTCTTACCCTTCTTTTTTAACCACCCTATCGATTCATTTATGATTAACGGCCCGTCTAAAATAAATCTGCCACTCAAAAACGCAGATTGCGTATTTGAGATAACCGAACCCAAAACCTTCTTAATTCGACTCGTAAGGACTTTAGATATCACCTTGCTCACAATGCCTACTAGAGTGATCGGTCTATAGTCTTTTAGGCCCACCGGGGATTTGATCTTTGGAATAAGAGTAATGAAAGACGAGCTACAACCCATACTAATAGTCCCGCAATCATGGAAATGCCGCATCAGGTTCGAAAAGTCATTTTCAAGGAGACTCCAAAAATGCTTTACGAATCGGAAATTAAATCCGTCCGGGCCCGGAGCTCTATCCGAGCCACAATCAAAAACCGCTTCCCGAATCTCTTCACCCGAAAAATCTGCAATAAGAGCCATACGATCTGAATCGGCAATCTGTTTCAGATTTGTGCACCGACATTCCGGTCTTCTCACCATAGAATCTTTAAAGTGGTCTCGAAAATGCTTATACACCTCTTGTTTTACCCGGGACGGCTTATCTACCCAAACTCCATTGATTAACAAACCAGGAATCGCGTTAGACGCTTTCCTCCCATTTATAACTCGATGGAAAAAAGCGGAATTCTCATCCCCATCAATAGCCCATTTGATCCGCGATTTCTGTTTAAGGTCTTTATTTGTACACCAATTCAAGTGATCCACCCCCTTCTTACACTCCTCCAAAACCCAAACTTCCTCTTCCTCCAGCTCCCTCACCTCCATGGCCGCTTCTAGTTTTTCCATCTCTTCTTTTAAAGACAACATCTCTTCTCCTTCTTTCTTACCAATGTCTCTCCACCACTCTTTAAGGGCTTGACGAAGTTTCCTGAATTTGCATATTAAAATCTTGTCCGGGCAGCCTTGAAAATCATTACCAGACAACACTTGTTCGACCACATTCTCACACCCCTCCTTCCCCAACCATGAGTTAAACCATCGAAATGGTTTTGGCCCATAATTGACATCCACCAGCGACATAAGTAAAGGACAATGATCCGAATATTCTCGTTTCAAAGCCCTTACCGACGCCGTTGGCCATCTACTAAAAAAATGACCACACACCAGAATTCTATCAATTTTGCTAAGTTTATGTTCCAAACCTTTACCAGCCAAGTACGTGAATTTGAAACCACTCATATTATATTCGCATAAACCCAATGAGTCAATAAAACTGTTGAAATCCGCCGCTACCCCATAATTGAAAACCGTATTCCTTCGTTCTTCTTGAAAACGCACAGCGTTGAAGTCCCCAAATAGGACCACCATGCCACAACAGTTACGCACCACCCTTTCTAGCTCCTCCCAAAGTCTTTTTTTGGCTCCCGCCCGCTGAGGCGCATAAACATTAACCATATTTAACAAGGAACCATCCGCCAACAACGTCCCAGACGTCATTAGAAAATTCCTGTTATGACGACTGGAAATTTTCTTAAAGACGCTAGGATTCCACATATTAATCAAACCTCCCGACAAACCTGTAGCATCAACGGACTCAAATTCCACCCCCCTATCACCCCAAAAAGCCGAAATCTCTTTTAACCCAACATCCGAAATTTTTGTCTCTTGCAACCCCATAAACTCAACCCCATGAATACTACGTAACCGTCTACACCAGGAAGCCTTACCCTCCACCCTCATCCCCTTAATATTGACAGAAATTAAATTCATTGATGACCAACCTGTAACCCTTCATCTCGAACCGTCTGTTGAACCAGGTTGCCATGATCTTGCAGATTAACCCCCAAGCGATTGCCCCATCGAATGGTTTCGTCAACCTCGAGATTGACGTCCACTGTTTGTCTTGATTGAACTTGAGTCTCTTGGCTTCGAGTGACTGGACAATTCTCAGGTTCTTCAAATGGCGAGTTGTTCTCAGACATGTTTGGGATATCTTCAATAATCTTTAAAACGGAATTACCATTTTGCCCCTCCTCATTATTGAAATTACCCTCACTGTCCCGAAACAAAACCCCAGACACATTCCTTTCTACTGGACCAAACTCTTCAACTTCAACCTGTTGGGCCTCCACTCCTTTGGGCTTCTTGTTTATTTTGGTTTTTTCTAAACTACTAGAATACTCCCCCACAAATTGGCCCAAATTTAAATCCAGTACATTTTTCTTTTTTCTTTTAACCACCTTATCATTTAATGCCTCCAACTCATCATTGGCACTAAAATCATTCTCAAAATCAAAGTCTATCCCAGGAGTAAATAAGTCAACCTTGTCACTTCCTATAACTGTTTCCTTAATTAAAGGAATATTAAGAGTTTCCATACCTGCTTCCACCGAATCCGCACCTGCCATAACTGAAGGACCTTCCTTACTTCCAAGATTTCCGGCGGCCGGCACCGTATCACCGGTAACAACCTCGTCCATGTTAACATCATTAGTCACGTTTTCCTCCTCTTCTTCATCGCTACTGTCTGAAACATCATCATTCCTGTTGTCTTCTTCCAAATCCGGAACCCATTCTCGGCTATCCTCCTCTACCCAAACCCGAAATCTCCTGCCTCTCCAAACAATCGTAACTTCTTCAGCGATCTTCCTCCCTTCTCCTACTAAAACACCTATATAATCATGAGACAGGTCCGAGTCTATCTCTGATCTAGGTGGTTTATGAATGATCTTTCCAAACTGTTGACCCACTCGTTCAATAACATCATCACATAATAAGTTAAGAGGCAAACCTTTGATCTTCAGCCAAACCAATCTTTCATATGCAAAAACTTGTCCCTCCCAGACCCAGATACCTGAGAAACGACCGAGGACTTCTTTAGCTTCTGTCAACGCTTTCTCCGCGTCCTCTCGATTGTGGAATGTTACCATTACAGACAGACCCCCCAAGAACTGAACCATGCAGTCTCCTGCTCCGATATCATTGAGAATAACATTAATTTTTTTGAGTGCGTCTAAATCGATCATCCTCATAATCAATGCACGTCCATGCGTCTTCTTGTAAGCAATTGTATCATCGGCAATCGTTACTTCCTTCCCCTTATCACTGCTGCTACTACGTCCAGTTAAAGATTCTTGAAACGACTTACCCGTTTGAACAAACGCTGTAGGAAACTCACGATGACGACCTGCTCCTTCTTTATCTTTTTTCGAATTCGGAACCGGTGGCGGCGGTGGTTGACCAATCTCCCCATCTTCATAAGCAAATCTTGCTACGTTCGCTTTCAAAAGAAAATCTCCCATTCTAACTTTGCACAGATTTCTTACCATCTCCGATGAGTCTTTTACGTCCACGAAAGAAATAAATCCGAATCGGTTGCCAAACTTATCCCTCTTACGAGCGATGTACAAATCGAAAATCTCCCCAAGAGGACGTGTAAAGCCTGCGAGATCATTCCCACTACACTTGTCTGGGATGTTAGTGATGAAAAACTTGGTGATACGACCTTGTAGCTTCTCCGGAATAGTTTTCCGGCGACTTCCCATGAGAGAGTTTTTTTTCCAAGGGGCTAATATTCAACAGGATTTGTTTGAATGCTTATGCATGCATTTAAAAAGTTTTTAACACTACTTTTATGATATCAACATGACCGTAACTAATTAAATATTAATGCAAAAAACAACATAATGAATATGTTTTATATCCTTTTAAATGTTCAATAATATTACATCATTACTTCATGCTTACATGCGTTATAATTGAACTAATTGTAGTCGTTATATCTTGTCAATACTAAGGTGCTGGTTGTTTTTCTAAAAAAAGTCTACGCATGCTCTTCTGTGTGCGTCGCGCAGACCACGCACAAACATTATCATCTGCAGACAGTTTGTCTTTTAGAGGTTGTTTCATTAAAAAACGTCTGCGTGAGCACTTCTTAGTGTAGACTTGGCTCATCCACTTCTAAGATCTTCTAAGGTGTGCAAAGGGTTAAACAAGACCACCACCGTCCACCTCCACTACCACCGTCTGTACACTACCATTAGTTTATTTTAGCGGTCTATAGACGTTAAAAAAATAAACACTCTTCTTCTTGCAAACTGCATAAGTTCGATCCACCTCTTCTTCTGCAGATGTAGTTTACAGACTGTAAACATTTTACCTCTGAAAAAACCAACACCTAAATCTACACATTTTATAAACGATAACATTGACTTAATGCGATACATAATTTAATAAGTTAATATAACAAGTCATTATAATAAATCTAATTTTTGAACTAATATATAAAAACTAAAACGGATTTAATTAAAAAAAAAAAGATAAATAACTTAAATGAAAACAATTCTTTTTATAATGAAAAGGATTTTACAAACAAATAGAAAAAATTAAAACATTATTATGAATGAAAAACATTAATTAATTTGAATTGTAAGCTATGACTACAAAATTGATTAAAAAATCATACTAATTCGATATGTAAAGTGGTTAACCATCAACAAAACTACAAAAGTTTTGATGAAAGTTGGAACTGGGCCCATATCATTTCTAAATGGTCCGATTAAATACAAGTAGTACTTGGGCTGGGCTCTGGGCCTGTAGCTGGTGTACAAGTATATAAACATAAAAACGTAACCGTTACGTAACAGGCCGACCCATGTTATATTATGGTCAAGAAAAGGCTACCCATCTCCAACGGTCAAAAAAGAATCAAATTTCAAAAAAAAAAAAAAAAATCTTTATAAAGATCGCAAACAGATATAACGGTCACATTTTAAATTTTTAATCATCTCTCTCATTTCAACACCTCACCTTCATCAAATCTTGGCTGCAGTAGTCTGAATATTATGGATAAACTCAACAAAGGTGTGTTCTTTATTCATTAACTGCCACTTAATACTTGTTTTATTATTATTATTATTCATCTAATGTAGTTACAACTGTATATTGAATTTTTATTAAAAAATAATAATAAAACAGATGCAGGAGGAAACAAATCAAACAATGAGAATGAGTTAAAAATCCATAGAAAGAAACAATTAGCCACTAAGAGTTTCATGAACTCAACCATATCAGCAGCTAATAAAGCTTCTGTCCCTAAAAAGAAAATCTTGGGTGAAAGGAATGAAACTGTGGATACAACAGAACAGATTAGTTTCGGGTCGAAACCCGTAAAATCGCCTGTTGTTGATTCTGATGATGATGTGGAGAAGGATGTTGTTGTTGGTGGTGGTGGTAAACCATGTTTGCTACCTTATGATCCTGTTAAGAATTATCTTTCCCCTAGGCCTAAGTTCTTGAGGTATAACCCGGATAGGCGTAGGAAGATAATTAAGTTACAGGAAAGCGATGATGAAGATCGGGTCATAATTAGTACCGATTTTGGACAAGAATCTGTGG
The DNA here is from genome assembly GCA_032199755.1 of Ambrosia artemisiifolia. Taxonomy (NCBI): domain Eukaryota; kingdom Viridiplantae; phylum Streptophyta; class Magnoliopsida; order Asterales; family Asteraceae; genus Ambrosia; species Ambrosia artemisiifolia. The sequence continues at coordinate 65,749,493 of CM063512.1, read as the reverse complement.
AAGAAGCCCGGGATGTGAATAGCGAAGAAGATGATGATGATGAAGATGAGATGGTTGAATTTGGGGAAGATAGATGTTGTAGTGTAAAGGGCTTTTTCAAGTTTGTGTTTGTGGTGATTGCGGTTATCTTAACGACACAAGCCATATGTTCGATGAATTCTCCCCCTTCTTCTTTGCAAACCGTGGATTCGGTTTGGGGTTTTAACCATTCGCTTAATCATGTTTATGGTTTAAGCTTGGCTGAAGTTGGATATGGTTCGATTAGGAGACCGGATATGTTGGTGGAAAGATTGAAAGAAGGAGATGGTTATGATGGTTATGGTAAGCTGGATGTGTCGGCGACTAGTGAAGAAATTGTTGAGGCGCGATTTGCGAAAACTGATGATTATGTTCATCAGGTTGAAGTAGAAAATGATGAGTTAAATGTCATCCAGGATGATATGTTACAAGAAGATGAAGTTAAAGCAAGTGAAGTGGTAGAAACCGAATATGTAGAGGCTGAAACAGTTGATGATTCTGATGCCAATGAAATGAATCATCTATTGACAAACGACGAAATATTCCAAGAAGATGAAATTAAAGCTAGTGAAGTGGAAGATACCGATTATGTAAAGGCTGAAACGGTTGATGATTTTAGTCAAGAAGCTGTTACTGAAGACGACGATTCTAAAGCAAATGAAAACAATCATCAATTGGCAAATGACGCCGAATTTGAGACTGCAAATGACATGGAGGATGGAGTGGAGAAAGACTTAGACGTTGCAAAAACCGATGATGTGTTGATCAAATCCACAAGTTTTGATCTAACGATTGCAATATTAATCGGGAGTATGCTAGTTTTGACATCTTTGGGTGCCATTTATCGCTCAAGATGTAAGAAGGTCGAAAAAGAAGAATTCAAGGATCTTGAACCATCTACAAATCCTCAGCCAGTGACAAAAGAAGAACAGTTGGTAACTAATGAAGCATCTTTATATGTACCTCCACAACAAAATGATGTGACAAAAGAAATTAGCAATGTTCATGTACCATCCGTTGAGCTGCTAGGCGAATTTGTGTTCGGTGAAGAAACCACTAGCAATATGTCACAAGAGATCATCCAAACAACTGCAGTTTCTTCCAGCCAAACAGAATCTTCTCATACCATCAAGAAACAGGTAAATTTTGAATCCCTTTATTCATATGTCAATTTTTAAATAGAAACTGATGTTTTCTTTTTCATATGTTTTAATTAATTTGGAACAGAGACGCAAAAACGCAGAAGTGGTTACGCCATCTCCAGTGTCCGTCAGGAGATCAAGCAGACTAAAAACGCGCTCCTCTGTCATGTCTCCGTGAATCAGCCTCATAACCTCTTTTTAGTAAAAACTAGGGAACCGAACATCGATTGATGATCTTTTTTTAACTCTTAGAATTATGTAATAATTTCATGTTCTCATGTATGTAGTGGATTTTAACTCCTACAATTGTGTAATAACTAGAATTCTGTCATGATCTAGCTAGTTAGATATAGCAAAATATCATTTGAAGTTTTAGTTGTATGGTTGAAATCATCAAATAAAGTTCTACTAGCATTGTAAATTAAAATGTGCTTCTTATTCACACGTTTACCCAATAACATCCCACTGCATAATCACAAGCATCACACATAATTTCAAAAGGTCAAGACGAATCTGGTGATTACAAGAGTGGGTGTGAATTGTTTCTTAGGTGCATTGAACGTGAGCATACGATCATCATCAAATACAGATCTTTATTCTTATAAAGGCAAATTAGACAATGGTTTCAAAATAGCACTAAAGTTTTCCATGAAAGGCCTATATGGGAATAGGGAAATGATCATTTGAAGTTGCCACATTAAGCTTGTGGTAGGCAATACAAACTCGCCCTCCCGTCACAAGCAGCAATTTGCCATTTATCCTAATCCTTCAACACTTGGTACACATGCATATTTAGGGACACTTTGGACTAGCCTAGTCAGAATCCACCCCCACCCCCCCCACCCCCCCCACCCCCCCCCCCCCCCCCCCCCCCAAAACCACTTCCACACTTTGGATTGGACTCGCGTATACCCTTCAAATTCACATGGTCCACCCCATGGCAATCTTGTGTTTGGATACTATGCGTACATACAGATGGTCTTATGCCCTTCACCAATGTGATGCAATAATCACTGGTAGGCTCTTGAATGTCTTTAGTTTAGGTATTAGTACTAACAAACTTTCTATCAGAAACTACATGTGTGTAAGATTGAACTCGTCAATGATATCAACTATGAAACAATAACTAGTTATGGGGCGATTATGCCGACTTTGAAAACATTTAGCCTCATTTTATAGAATCCCGAAACGGGTATGTACACCATTGATGATGAATATGAACATGGTCGCACCTACTCTTCTCCATCTCTGTACCACCCTCTATCATATATGTGAATGTATTCCAAAGCAATGGCATATATGTGAATGCATTATGCATGTGAAGAGAGCTTGAGGAGGAAAACTACTTGATTTATGTTGAAGAGGAAACCTCTATTTATAGAAGCGCTGAGCTCAACCTTAATGGGCCACTTTTAATTTAGGCTTGTCAAAATTGTACTTATGTTAATTGGACTTTGGCCCATTTAGGAGGTTCCTCTACTGCTCTACAACTACAAGCATTTATTGTTGCAAAGAAGGGTCGACCAAAAACGACTATTTGTTGAGCTTCTTAGGTTGCACGATATCTTGCGGCAAGTTAGAAGATAGGCAAGCAAAAAGTGTCTCGGCAAGCGGACTACGTGTCACAAGTGTACCGATATCGGTATGGCAATTTTGGTGAGAGTGTCTACCCACAAACTAAGCAAACGATTTGGTTTGTAGCCATTTGGTATGCTCATCTCCAAAATTAACCAATCATATTATTTTTTATTTAACTTGTAATTGGTTGTAGTGCATGAAACGTGTAGGATTTTCTATGATTTAACCACGGCAAGTAAAATGTAAGAGTTGAAAGAAGCGCTGACGTGGAAAGAGGGGGTTGTGGTGAGTTTGACAACTTTTCCAAGACTCCTTGTACCTATGGTACTCCACAACTGACCCTTACAACGCAAGAACATCCTATCTGATTATGGATGAGCGCAGGACGGTATCGGTACCAACCGGTACCGATCCCAAAAACCCCAAAACCCAATACCGAAACCGAAAACTTCTAAATGCGAATACCGATACCGAACACCCTCGATTCGGTACGGGATCGGTACGAAATCGGTATTCGGTGCAATATGCTCATCCTATATCTGATCATAAGATTATTCTACTTTTAATGTAACATCCATGATCCATCAACACCTAATCAAAGTTTCAATAAAGATTCACGGTTATTAATTACACCGCTCCCTGATCTCTTTTGTCCGCAGTTACATTCAACAAATCCAGATATTTGATACACAGATTTTATGGACACTCAATTTTGATGATTTGTGAAATCCAAATCTGAATATTATGGGCTTTTCAAAAACTAATCTTACATCTTTCTATACCTTTTATTGTTCGAAATGTACTAATCCGGTGCTTTTGTTACAATATTAGTCAAGAAACATGTTAATTTTAAGCCTTTTAATTCATGTCAATTTCTATAAATAGAAACCGATGTTTATTTGGCAAGACATCTTATTCATAGATAAACACATCTTTGATGATCTTATAACTATGTAACCGAACATTGATTGATGATCTTTTAACCCCTACAATTGTGTAACAACTTTATGTACATGGTTATCAAGAACATAAAATGAAGAGCCAAAAAAAAGGCTTATATTTACACCAAAACTTTATATATACACTCGTAGTTAAGAACATAAGATTACTCAATTTTTTATGATGCTATTCACAAACTTTTTCTTTCTGGAATTTTTCTTTGAGATGATTGGTTTAGGAAGCGTGTGAGATCTATAGCTTTTCTTCATCATCATCTTCTTCTTGTGTAACATGTTTTCTTTTTTAGGAATATCTTCTATGCTTGTGACTCTTGCAAGAGATGTAAATGAGTCTGATTTCCCATGATAAAACTTTGAAAGCCCTCTTCTGTAATCATAAAAAAAAAAAAAATAACCCATGTTACTATTACAATCTTTAATATAAAAAGCCATGAAATATAGATTTTTTTTTGTGTAAATAAACTCTAACTTACTTGATGGGTAGGTGAGACATGAGGTCTGTTAGATCATACAAAGAAGATCCACTTGAATTTGCTGAAGAAGCATCATCTGTTGTGTCAAATGAAGAAGATGAAGAACATGTACTTGTTGTTGTTGTTGATGATGATGATAGGTTAGAGATTGTTGAAGCTTCTTCAAAGGATGAACATGGATCTTGTTCATGTTCTTGTTCTTGTTCATGTGATTGTTTCATTGAAGGCCATGTTTGATGATGATTATTATTATGATCTTGAAAGTTATGGTTATTTAGTTTATCCATTATCATTGGATAGGATAAAGAGGATTGAGTGAAAGGTTTTGGTTTAAATAAATGGGTGGGTATGAAAATAAAGAAGGAGAGATGAGTGTTTGAGAAACACAAATCAGAGATAGGATTGTAACCATTGTTGGGGAGCATATAAATATGAGGACCAACAAAAGTGCAGACACGTGGCAATCAAATGCTGGTACGTTGAAACAGCAATTGCACATGAGATTATCAGACCTACCAACAGATATGGATGAATCCTATATTAAGCAATTTTATTTTATTTTAATTTATTTTCCCTTTGTTTTATCTAAAAAAGCATAAATTTACCTAAAATAAAATGCTATTATTCTTTTTCTAGGATATGATTTTGATCGTTATTTAAAGAAAAATCAGCATCATGAACTAGAAAAGGCTTTTTAAGAAAAAAGAATTAGTTTTTTTAAGTAAAAAAAACATTTAAATAAATGAGGTATAACTGTAAATCTTTTATCTATTAGGTTTTAATTTGTATCTCAATTTTTCATCCCTTTCAATGGAAAATGAAATTATTTTAATAGATTCAATTAATATTACTAATTGTACATTTTTAGTAAAGAAAATAGTCGTATAAATATTGAAGAACATGTTTTTGAATATACTCTTATGTTATAGTATATAGTGTGTTTGCTAAAAAAATATACAGAGTTTATAGTGAGCATCTAGTAAAACAAAATAAATAATTAAAAAGAAAACATTTAAGGGGTGGAATAGTTGTTTGTTGATGTGACCAAACACTCATATACACGTTGGTGAAGCGGATAAGCTCAGAGGGGTTATTGATTGGATATGGATGATCCCTATCATCCACGTTGACGGCTACCTCCATGTTTCTCTGCCCATTATCCTCCCCTCCCTTTTATTTTTTTTTAATTTTAGGATTAAATTACACAATTGACCTTTAAGCTATATTTAGTTCATTATTTTAATTTTAAAGTATTTAAAATTACGACGGCGGTTACAAATTCGAACCTTAGCATTTACCTTTTGGTGTTTAGGAATCATACACTATAGCCCATATCATACACCAATAACAACAGGGGTGTATGTCTTAAGAGCACTGCCATTTGGTGTTTAGGAATCATACACTATAGCCCATATCATACACCAATAACAACAGGGGTGTATGTCTTAAGAGCACTGCCATTTGGTGTTTAGGAATCATACACTATAGCCCATATCATACACCAATAAGAGGGGTGTATGTCTTAAGATTACTGCCATTTGGTGTTTAGGAATCATACACTATAGCCCATATCATACACCAATAACAGAGGTGTATGTCTTAAGAGCACTGCCATTTGGTGTTTAGGAATCACAGGATGTATGTAACCCATAACCCTTATCTTTTATGTCTTAAGAGCACTGTCATTTGGTCCGCTATAATTATGTGACAGAAAAACCTATAATATTTTATGGGGTTGGAAGTGGTTGTAAGTGAAGAAAAATGGGGAATCTATTGTTTATCGGTATATTTGGGATTATTTGAGAATCTTTTGAGGAAAACAGGAAACTTTAATTATTTTTTATTATTTGTTGAAAGTGGTTGTGAGTGAGGAGAAAAAAACTGTAATGATTTTTAATGTAATATATGGTTGTGATTGGTTGTGAGGGAATAGGGATGGGGAAGCTGCTGCGAATGCTCTTATATAAGGTTAAAAAACATTCTAAAATTCTTGAAAAGACCTATCTATCTGTCACAAGCTAACAACACCATCTGACCAACACCACCTTCTGAAAATTAAGGGCCTAAAATTTGATTTTTCCCAAAAAAACCACATCTGAAAAATAAGGATTCAAGCCTCAAAAACCTTTGTTTCGTTCTACCTTGTCTGAAAGTAGTGTTAGTGGATTCGAACTAGAGCTGTGTCCAACAGATTTAGCAATGTTGGTGGCGATATTGGTGGATGGTTAATGGTAGAAGGTGGGTGGTGCACTGGTGGTGGCAAGCACATGGTTGGGGGTTACACAACGGTGGAGAAATGGGGGTTAATCGACGGATGTTAACAGTGGTGATGATGCGGTGGACGAGTGGTCTGTAGAGTGGAGGTTGAGGGTTAGGGTTGGGTGCAGTGGAGTGAAGTGGAGGTCGATGGTGGATGTTGGTTGCAGGTTTGGGTCGATGGTGATTGCAGGTCTGGGTTTGGATGATGATGGAGGCGGGTGGATGAATCGTCCAGGTGATTATGGTGATAGTGTGGGTGGGTGTTGTAGTAGATAAAGTGAAGAAAAAGAAGAAGAATGGCTTGTAATATTTGATTGTGTTTTAAATTGTTAATTTTATTATTTTTCTATATAACACAATACCAAAAGAATATAACACATTTCTCCTAAAATTTAAAACACAATGCATACATAGACTTCTTACACTTCTTAGAAAAAAAAATAGACTTTTTAGCCAACTCCTTACCAAGAAACCATAATCAAATAAATATTAATTTAATGTTGGAACACAACCAAACCTTTTAAATGAAAAAAAAAAAACAATTGAATTCGATCTTAACTAAAGGTTAACAATTCAATCCAAATAACTTAGATAAAAACTGAAATCAATCATAAATAATTACACGAACCTTAACTAAAGGTTTACAAAATTTACAAGAACCTTTCACTCGGAGTTCATCAGAAAAGAATTAGTCAAAATAATAAATAATGAAATAATAATGTTACTTTCAAACTCCTTATTAAAGAAATTGCTTAAAAACTTTCCGCGTGCCAATGATGTCCAGCCAAGCTGGTCGAAAGTTAGAGGGTTTACTCCTTAGGGAGGTTCCTGTCCGGGCTTGGTCTCATGTTCGAGTCCCCCCACTCGCACTAAGGGGTGAGAAATTCACCACCCGCGTTTGGCCTGGATTCAAACTGGGGCTGAGGGGTCGTGCGTCGTTTCGATTCTCCGCTAAAACACACCTTCCAAAAAAAAAACTTTCCGCGTTCTCGTCTCGATTACAACGGGCAACTACAAAAATTGCCTAAAAACTTTCCTCCTTCCTTTTTTAGTAATTCCCTTCCGGTCTTCCACCACCGACTTCCGTTAGGCCTTTGTATATGGGCTGCCAATTCCATGTTCGTGTTTGGGCTCTGCATAATTAATTTATGCAGCAATCATAACCCAATTAAGTTACATCAGTTATCTAGCCCGTTTAACTTTGTTGTGCCATTTAACTTTTTTTTTTTTGAAGGGCTACTTTCATTAAAAACCGGAAATCTCCAAGATAGAGATAACCGAAACAAACAAAGCTTATTACATTACGTCAAAATTGAAATTTTGCCATTCCTTCCAACACACCCGAACATGATTGCCCCTGCTGTTAAACCATAAGAAACTAGAGGATTTGATGTCTGAAATAACTTGACTAATTGAAGCACTTTTCGCCTTAAAAATCTTGTCGTTCCTCATCTTCAATATTCGCCAGCAAGTGATAATCATAATACCAAGCACAATATCTTTCTTGACCATCGGGTACCTTAACTGCTCGGCCACCTCCTTAACATCCTGGATAGAAAATAATATAATCGGGGGAATACGACACCACCGGGCAATCCCATTCCAAATCCCATTAGCGAAGCAACAAGCGGAGAATAAATGATCAACCGTCTCTTCCGCATCATCACACAAAACACACATATTATCACCCACTCCCATGTTTATTTTTGAGAGCGCTATCTTCGTAGGAATACGGTCTAAGTAAGTGCCATTTAACTTTACGCCAAAAATCCATTCAACATATCATCTATGTCTATATCTATCTATCTATCTATTTATCTATATATATTAAATGAATAATAAACGAATAGGGGTGGGGACACACCAAAAATCAAATCACATATGCGCTTTACACACTAGAATCGTCTATCATCATTATGATGACATATCATTTGATACCAATTTGATTGTTTTTTTCAGGTTCACATTGCAGCTTTAAAGTGTCTTGAGGAAGTAATAAAGTTTTACATAGACTTCTTCACTCGAGCAAGAGGTACGCATGTAGAATTAGAAGTAGATTTTATGAGTTATCGAGTGTTAATCCTTTACAAAAAAAAAAAAAAAAAAAAAACTAAAAAAACGGTCTATTCCTTTTATGGTACACACATTTTGTCACTTCATATTAGATTTGTCTATCTTGAGAAGCTCCCGGAAGATAAACTAGTACTTTTATATTTCTTTTTAACTTTGAAGAGGTTAGAAAAACTAATACAAAAGAAAGTCATTTAACTTTAACCGAACAATCATTCGCATCTATTTGCCCCATATTCAAAGTAATATGTGCACTAATTCCGATGATTTTTGTTATTATTACTCTAAAATAACGTGTATCCTAAATGCACCGACACCATACCACTAGATCATGGCTGGAATTTATTTTCTCATTTGATTGTACTATGTTTCTAGGATATCGAGTGTGTTCTCTGTTCAGGATAATCGGAAAGTCTAGCACCTACAAATGAATATTCGACATTGGTTAAACAAATATAGATTTTTTTTACAGCTAAAAAAAATTATTTTGTAAACCACATTCATTTTATATGATGTTTTATCCCAAGCCTTTAAAAATATGTGCTAAATTAAACTAAAGGTAAACTCTTCATTGTATTTCATAAATCTAGCATCTTTATTCCTATGGCCTAGAAAGAGTTGGGTCATCAATTATTTCAATCATTTCAAGTTATAAAAAAAAGTTTAAAATATGCGTATGAAAAACAAGATAGATACAACAGACAATGAAACAGAAATACAGATTCGCTACAACACAAAAAGTATAAACAATAAGTCAAAAATAAACAAACAACCAAAGCTTTGCTTCAAAGCATCAAAAACTGTATAAACAAACATTACACATTCATTTTATCTCATTTGGAAGTTCAAAGTCCTGAGGAAGGTCGCGTACAGCAAGGCGAAGAACACGCAAAAACCAACAAGAACTGCAGCAACTGGACCCATGAAATCCAATTCGAAACCATAGTAGTCTTTGATGTAAGCTGTCATGGTTGGGCTAGGACTCATCCCAGGAACATTGATTTGGTGATTTGCGTCATGATATTGCGAAACAATGCATCCGTACACAGTCCACGCCATTGGGCAGATCCAGTAGTACCAAATCCACCATCCAGGAATTTTCTGAAATTTCAACCAAAAAAAAGTCAACGTCAGTCAACTGGAAATTTATAAAACTATAACAACCTAGTACAACAATAAGTAACCAAGATTGAAATACTTACGGGTCGTGGGATATAAAATCCTGAGAAGATATTGAATAGCAGGTAAAATCCAGCAGCGAATATAGCTGCTACTTGCTCATTTGGTGTGACGGAAACAGTCAACATTCCGTAGTATGTGAAATACAGGAATGAAAAGAAGTTGATGAAGAAAGACCAGAAGAATTTGGCTGCGGTCCATTCAAACGAAACCATGGTGTATACGATTGCAGTGTAATATATCGTTTGAAGTAACACATATGGTATCTCCACGAACACCTAAAACATATTTCATGCTCATAAGTTTCATTTAAATTTGTGAAAATGTAAATGAATTTTTTTGTTGGCATTAAGACAGACCTGTGCCATGGCGTATGGTAACGAAGAGTACATCCCTGCTGCTCTTTCACGATAGAAGACGGTTCTTTCTGTAGCCACGACTGGCTGCACTGTCTGTGAGTTATTAATACCAACGAAAAATACAGCAGAGTACATGGCTCCAATCACAGTGTACAGATCGTTGCTGCTGGACCTGAAATCGTTAAAATCAAGAATCAGAAAACTATGTTTATGAAATTATTTTTATAATTTTCTTAGAGGAAATGCTTACTTTTTGTTGCCAATTTTCCAAAATACGGTCCCAACCATGAGCGCGCAAAGCAAGGTGAAGCAGAAACGAACAAGGTTATAATCAGGATTACGCCAGTAACTCCACCACATCTTCCATATACAAGATTTGAATTGTCCCCATGAAGACTGAGCATATTGTGTTTCAAAGTGAAGATCAGTGGCCCCTGGAGGAGGTACGCTTAACTCCTTCACCAAAGCCTTGTTCCTCCTGTTATTATCATATTGAATCAATGAATATAGTTGTATAAAGATATAAGTTTACCTTTTAATATATCGCTATAATGTAAAGGACTTACTGATGCAAAGATGAGGCGGTGAAATGCTCAGCGAAATCAATGCCCAGCCGCATCTCTGCAGCACCAGAGCTCACTTCCAACATCCATGTTGCTGGATTGTATTTTTCGGGGATCTTTGGAACTCCATTAACCGCCTGATAATATATTACAAAACACAAAACATTTAGTTCAACTCTTTTTTTTTTTTCATGTTCTTCATATATTATGGATTTATGGTGGTTAATAGGTTATATAGAAAATACGAACCTCAAAGTAATCGATGATTTGTTGAGAATGTCTGCCAAGGGGACCTGAGTAGATAACTTGACCTCCTCTTTTCAATAGTAACAACTCATCAAAAGATTCGAAGATATCAATGCTAGGTTGATGAATGGTGCAAACAACTGTTCTTCCTGTATCAACGGTGTTCCTCACGGCTCTCATAACAATGGCTGCTGCTCTTGCATCAAGCCCGGAAGTTGGTTCATCCATGAAAATAATCGAAGGATTAGCAACAAGCTCAACTGCAATCGTTAACCTTTTTCTTTGTTCTGTCGATAAACCGCTAACTCCTGGAAGTCCCACTATTGCATTCTTGATGTTGTCTAGTTCAACTAGCTCCATCACTTCACTCACGAATAACTGCAAAAGTAATACCAATAATTATTATTATTATTAACGCTTATAATATGTCTAAGATTAATTAACAATAACAATGGTATTTACCATTTTGTCTTCCTTGCTAACTTCTTTCGAGAGACGGAGAAAGGCGGAGTAGATCAAAGATTCATGAACAGTGATTGTGGGAGTGTGGATATCAGTTTGTTCACAATATCCAGAAATTCTAGCGAATGTCTCTTGTTTCTTCGGGAATCCAGATATTCTAATATCTCCTTCAATATAACCGCCAGTCTTTCTTCCAGCTAAAACGTCCATCAAAGTTGTTTTTCCAGCACCACTGACTCCCATCAACGCAGTCAAGACTCCAGGTCTAAAAGCACCAGTTACATCACGAAGTAATTGCAACCTAGTTTCTGTCACCCCTTGTTCTCTCATTTCCTGTTTCAACAGATAATCATAAGACTTAACCCGTCATAAAAAAGATTAAATGGTAGTAACATTTTAGAATAAGAAGCTTACACCAGGCATGTCAACATAATAGTTCATGTCGTCGAATGACATGGCGAGTGGAATAAATGGAAGAACCATCCCTTTCTTGGATGCACCATTAGCGTCAGTAATTGCAGAACGAATCTGGCGCATTTCCTTATTTCCTTCTACAAAAGTTAACATATGTTAGAAAAGCTGGTAACCCATTTGTGCATATAAAGTATAATAGCTAGTAAGTTTTTGGAACCGTACTTGAACTGGCTCCTTCAGTAGCATGACCATCCATGGCTGCAGCTTCTTCCTTGGAGATGATCGCTTGCGGTTTTCCAGGGGCTGTTTAGTAAACAAAAGAACCATTAACGTTAGTTATTGAAACTATAACAAGTCTCTAAAAACTTAAAAAAACAATCAACTTACCTTCCAAATACATGAGAGCCACAGTGAAGAGGATGTTAAAGAGAAAAACAAAACCAAGAAGAGCTGCAGCACCGATCCAGTACGAGCTTTCTGTAGTTGGGACGTTCATGTTCTTTAGTACAGCGAATCCTAAGTTGGTCGAATTGTCGGAACTCTGCCAAAAAAATCATATTAATTGGCTTTTTCTTCCTTTTATGTAGAATTATTTAGATTTTATTTAAGAATTAGTTGCATACTCTTTGGTCGGTCCACCTAGGGTCAAGGAACTCATTGATGGTAATGGATTTGAAGATATAAGACAGAGGTGATAGCCAATAAGCCCATTGCCACCAGTCTGGAATTGAGTCTTTAGGTAGAATAAAACCACCCAACAAAAATATAAGCAGAAGTACAACCGATCCACCCGTGTTTGCAATGTTCATTGTCTTACAAACTCCGGCAATCAACCTAAACAGTCCGGCTGCAACATTCTGTATCAGGAACACCAACAAGAGATGCTTGAAGAACCTGTATCACACCATGCATATTCTATTAGCATAAAGTGCATACCTTTTTTTTTCTATTTTTTGTAAAAAGTAAAATGCTATTCGACAATATACCTGCCAGCGTCGGGAGCAAGGTCAACACCCCAGTAGAGAATAACGGTCCACATGACACTCTCTATCATGGATATGGGAATACGAAGCAAGAAAGCTGGAAGTGTGAAAGCCCATGGAGGGTGGAACATGAGGTCCCTTTGTTTGTAAACAACTGGAAGTCTCATCACAATGAGTGACAGGTCAGCAAGCCCGTTAAACATGTTAATAAGCATACTGTTCAGAAGAGCACCGACATAAAGGGACCCGTCTATTTCGTTCCTCTGGTGCATTGTGGTCCTAAGATACAAAGTCGTGCAAATAAACGACATAAACAGGATTTGTATGGTCTTAAAGACAAACACGGGAGCGTTTCTTTTCATCAGCAGCACTTCTTTGTCCCATGAAGCCTTAAGGAGTTCCATTTTTGGTACCAAGTATTTCTTATACACTAAAGCGGCTTTGTGGCTGTTGGCTTTGTCATACGGGACTGATAACTCCTGTCGCAGCTTCTCCCCTACGTGGAAACTCTTGAACCGTTCACAAAACTCACTCACTGGGATGTATCTGTATGCTTTGTTTCTATCGGCCCAATATTGCTCTTGATCCTTTTTAGAAGTCACCTATCATCAGCATTCAAAAAGTTAAGTAATTGCAACCAATTTAACAGTACCGCATAGCATATAACCAAAGAAAGCGGTTTTTAGTTTCTACCTCTTGCAAGAAGTCAGCAGTACCCTTTCTTTCAGGGCATTTGAACCCACAGCTCTCGAAGAACTCAACAGTGTGTTCTCGTGGACCCTGATACACGATCTGGCCCTCAGATAGCAGGATGATGTCATCGAAAAGATCAAAGGTCTCAGGGGCAGGTTGTAGCAGGGACATAAAGATTGTGGAGTCGGTGAGGTGTGCAACTTGTTGCATGCATTTCACTATCTGAAACGTAGTTGAGCTGTCTAGACCCGTTGATATTTCATCCATAAACAGAGTTTTCGCAGGCCCAACAAGCATTTCTCCGGTGGTTACACGTTTCTTTTGCCCCCCAGAGATACCTCTTCTCATTTGGTCTCCAACAAATGTGTCACGGCAGACATCAAGACCCAATATCTGATTTTTTTTTTTTTTGGTGTAACAAAACAAACATATAAATATATTATTATTATTGCCTTTAAAAAAGATTAAAACTTGAAAGAATGACACTTACTCTTAGAGTGTAGTAAGTGATCAAACTGCTATCATCTCCTTCAATAGCGGTGGCTTTCATGAAAAGGTCAACTTCAGCTTCAGGAATGATCCCTGCTTCCTTTTCTCTTCTCGCAAGCTCCGTTAACATTTCTGCATTTCATAGTTTACAGCCATAAATAAATAAATGGGCACATTGTTTCGAAAAAGTGATGGTAAGAATAAGGGTAAGTTAGTACCTAAACGAGATCCAATTCCTTGGCATCTGGCTGAGAAATCGAGTGTCTCCTTAACAGTCATCTCTCCAGCATGAATATCGTTCTGGCTGATGTAGGCGGCAGTCCTTCGAGGCTCAAACTCACTGAGTTTATGACCGTTGTAAGTTATCTCCCCTTCAACTCTCAAGCTGGGATCCAACCTTCCAGCCAAAGCTAACAGAAGTGTTGTTTTACCAGAAGATGGTGGGCCCAACAAAAGTGTCATCCTGCATACATACATATCATTTATGCAGTCTGTCATGTACTGTACTAAGCCCATTTGTATTTTATTTTAACGTATTAATATATATATATAGATACATACCTTGCTGGTTTGATAATTCCGGATATGTTTTTAAGAATGCGAAGCTTGGCTTTTTCGGAGAAACTGATGCCGATGGAAGCGAGAAGGGACTCAGCGATATTCCTAGCAGTGTTGGGCAGCGTTGGAAGTGCTCTATCACCAACATGGCAATCCGCTTCCACTGATAGATTTTGATACCGGACTTCTACTGTTGGAAGGGAGATTCCAACCCTGAATTTAAAAAAAAAAAATTAATATGCTATGGACATATTTCTCTTATGTATGAATTCTGTTCAATATGTTTAGACAGCATTTTCTTAAAAAGCATCCTCTGTTCAGAAAGAGGTGGCGGGGCAGCTTCTTTTGCCCATTGTTTTTCTTAATATATAAAAAATAAAAATAAAAAGATTTATTAATTTGAAATACCACGAAAAAATAAAACTACCTCACATGACTCTTTTCTACTTTGCTTTGCTTTTTTTTTTTTTACAATTTGCTTTACTTTTAATGTTATTACATTAAATATTCTTTTTCTACTTTTCTTTTCTTTCTTACCCTTTTTTTTTTGCAATTTGCTTTGGTTTTCATTTTATTACGTTGAAATACCCCTAAAGAATAAAAGTAGTTAATATATCTGTTAGAAGAAACATCCTAGTAGTTAAGGATGAAGTTGCAAATCGTCCGAGTTGACCGATTACTCGCCGAGTACTCGCTACAGGGTAGGTCACCGGGTATAGCCAAGTTGACCGAATATTCCGAGTACTCCCCGCATAGGCCGATTTGACCCCGAATACTCGCCCGACTAGGACGAGTATTCGCAACTCCCTAGTCAGCCGAGTTGGTAGCACCTAGCGAGTTCAGCAACCATGGGATGAACTAACCACCCAACTTCGGGTGGAGTGATACGGAGGCCTAATGATAGGTGACTTAGGGCATAATGGTCATAAGTTCGAGCCTTTAAGAATATATAAGGTTTTATTGGGTCGGGGTGGATGGTCGGTTTTCCCTGAATTGGTGACCTGGAGGACCGGGTGTTCCGTGGATATCCTGAATTCGTCAAGGAGATTTCCACGGAAATCCGTGACGTTTTTGTTGGCTTTAAAAAAAAGTTAAGATGAACTCACGAGTCACATCTAAGAGGGTGAGACTTCAGATCTTGAAAAGCGTGCACTTATCCTAAAAATTCTAAAATTGTTCAAAAAAAAGTAGAAATTCGGCTTTGACCTTAAAAAAATTTGACTCTAACTCAGTCAACAATAGCAACGTAGTCAGTCAGTACTCAAGATCTATCATAAATGACAAAAAAAAAAAAAAAAAAAAAAAAAAAAAACTTACTTATCAACCCGATCTCTAAACTTCCTCAAAAAAATCTCATTATCTTCTTCAGCAACTTTAAAGATCTGATCAATAAAGCTCTGTCGAGCCTGAGGATCAAGATCTCGTACATCCAACAACATCTGTTCAGTAGGCACCTGCTGCTGTTGATCAGCCGGTATATACGACTTAAATATAGTAGTCCTTAACCTATTATACGTCGGCAGCTTCTCCAAAGCAGCCCACCTTAACGCCTCTTCGTCTTCCATCGAGTGACGGCTGCTCCGGCCGTCGTGGCTGCCACCACCTCCCGGAGCAAACACGTCATCCATCCGCCAGCTTCCGGCGGCTCTGCTAATGCCGCGACTTATACTCCTTCCAAGACTTTGACTTATACTCATCTTACGATCGTCGTCCATGGTTGTAATGTGACGAACTAACGATCCCGTTAAGGTTCGGTGGTTCTATCTCTGAATGTAGCGATAAATGGAGAGATGATGGTTTATTTATAATTATAATAAAATGGGTTGATGGAAGCTTCAATCTTTTTTTACAACGAATAATGGTGGGGTGGGACAGGTACGACATAGAATAATATTTTTCTTCGATAGTTGACGACATAAAATATTTTTAAAATGGGGACAGTGTACAAATGGGAAAGCTGTGTGTACAAGTTTTTAATGCGGGAATGATATTCCCTCAACACACACGTTAGTGGGGTTTATTTTTTTTTTCTCGTCAATGTTGATGTGCTGAAGGACTTGACCATTGACCCTCTGTATATATTCATCAGGCAGCCAGGCCAGTTTTTTTTTTATTTTGGTGATATTTTTTTTCTAATTTTGTAAATAATAAACCGTTTGAATAAGGGTGTTCATTGGGTAGGGTTTTTAGGTTTTTGGCTTTAAAAGATGATTAGAAAACCGGCCCATTTAAAGGTTAGGTCGGTCGGGTTCGGTTTTTGCCAATGATGTGTGTTGAGTCAGTTTACGGGCTACATTGTAGCTTGACACTAGGCAGTACGTATTTGTTGCATCTTAGTAGCAAGTTGCTACTGCTTCAACTATCATACCCAATGAGACAGAGGAGTTCTCTTAAGAGAGACTCGAAATATGTTTTAGGCCATATTGGACACAAAAGCTCATCTATCAGTTGTTAAAGCCAGGGATACTACTACAAGTAGTCATTTTCCAAATACATCGACACAAATCAACTCTGTTTATACTTTATGTTCATTGTAGTTCGACATAAATCAACTCTGTTTATACTTTATGTTTATTGTAGTTCATTTTAGTATGCGGTAATGTATCCAACTATTTTTTTGAAAATAAAAAGAGTATCTTTATTTATTTAAGGAACTGGTCGACTGTAAAAAACGATAAGTTGGAGCTTGGGGCTATCAATTTTTCGGGTTTGTTTACGTTCATTTCAAATTCAACTATTCTCTCTTATAACAATTTTCTAAGGTTTTAATCTATCAAACTTTCGGTTGGGATCGATATTTATCATTGTTTTTTTTTTTCTAAAATTAGATGTTAATAGGTGATTTAGGATTTAACTTCGTCTAACATTCACACTTTAAAAATTAGAGCAACAACATACTTGAAAGGGTTTTTCTTTCCATTAAAACATTATCAATCTCTAATATGTATGATTGATTCTATACGGACACCTTATAAACATCGTATACAAAAAGTCAAAAGTGTATTTTATCATATTCCCACGTGCTTAAATCCTAAAAAAATAAACGTCTTAATTTAAAATATGCTTTAGCCCACACATAACTCATCTATCTATGATACATTAGATACAAAGTTCCAAGAATAGAGAAAATAAGCGGTGACAAAAAATTATTTGAATTCTTATGGTTAAAGAGCATAACAAAATACAAAGGTGTTCTTTGAAAGGATTTGTACACTTTTACTTTCATGTAACTATGAAAGCGATACACATTATACGTAGGTTGATGGAAATGTATAGGGAGAAGAAATGATATCTACATATGATATTCATTGACCTGGAAAAGGCATACAAAACTTTACCCCGTATACTAATTTGGGATAGTTTGGTGGGTAGAGGCATTCATGGAAGGTATATAGACATAATTAAGGACATATATGTTAGGACTGGAACTAGTGTACGTGCACAAGTAGGGGATATTGATTTCCTCTTGTGGAGGACTGGAGGTAGGACTCCACCAAGGGTCTGCACTGATTATGTTTCTTTTTGTAGTTGTGTTGGATAAGTTGTCAAAGTCAATCTATGAGACTGTTCTATGGTGTTCGCCTTTTACGGATGGTATTGTGTTAGCTTCAGAGAGTAAACAGAGCATGAATGCGAGGTTAGAGGAGTGGCGAGCAACTTTGATGGGAAACGTTTTAAAAATGAGCCACTATAAGACCGATGACGTTTATTGTGATTTTAGCGGTGCAGGTGACGAAGAGGACACTCACATCACCATAGAGGGCCAAGTGGTACCGCATGCAACTAAATTAAGGTACTTAGGGTCGTTTATACAAAGAGATGGGGAGATAGATAGTGACGTCGCCCACCACGTCCAAGTTGGATGGTGTAACTAAAGGGAAAGTTTTATAGGGAAAGTTTTATAGGGTTGCAGATAGATAGTGACGTCGCCCACCACGTCCAAGTCGCCCACCACGTCGCCATTAGGGTATTGTGCGACAAGAGGTTCCAATCAAACTAAAGGGAAAGTTTTATAGGGTTGCAGTTAGACCGACTATGTTATATAGAACAAAATATTTGGCCATAAAGAAGAGGCGGACGCGTAAGCTAGAGGTAATAGAGATGAGGATGTTAAGGTGGATGTATAGACACACTAAGCTAAACAAGATAAGAAATTAGCATTTTAGGAATAGATTATGGGTAGTTGGCATATTAACTAAAATAAGGGATGAGAGGTTGAGATGGTCTGAGTATTCAGGATGAGACAAACGACAAGCACAGTAAGAAGTGGATTAAGCAGGATTTGCTAGAATCGAATGGAGCGAAGGGGATGAGTAAAGGCAGGTCGGAACTAATTTGAGAGGGGCGGATTAGGCAGGATTTGCTAGAATTGCACCTCTCCAATGGCATGGTCCCGGATAGAAGTTTGTGGAGACGTAGGATTACGGTTAATGACTTTTTGGAGGATAATATGGTGTCGTTCTTTACTAACGAGATTAGCTTATCGGTTTGTTTTAGTGGCATTTGCATGTTATTGCTTGTCCGTGTGCTTTTTGATGTGCTAGTTGTCATATTATACGTTTTACTAATTGCATGTTTGGTAGCTTACTAAGAATATCTTTATTGCACTATGTTTATGTTGTTTTTTTAGAAGTTACGTGTCTATTTATGTTTTTGTGACATAGTTGTCTATATATTTTCGGAGTTGTGGCTTTTAGCCTTTTACTAAAAGCAGCCTTTTTATCTTTTGAGATATACGTAAGGGTTATCTACATTTCACCCTCCTTATAAATTAATAGCTTGTTTATGAGTATGACTTCTCGGGTACTCTCGCATTGGCTGGTGTGTTAGTTTTTTTTTTTTGAACGGCCAACAAATTGGAATCACTCACGGAACACTGGAGTATCATCGTACCACCAATGTTGCCACGCGATCATATTCTACCACCAAGTCACCAATTCAGGAGGAAACTCATATTATGAGAAAACCCCTTTTGTGAGATTCGAACCCAGGACCTTATGGCCCCTAAGTCTTATCTCACCACCAAGATACCACTAGGCTATAATGCCTTGGGTGGCTGGTGTGTTAGTAAAGTCTGCATTTCTAAAAAAGAAATGATAAATTGCTTATTTGTCGATATGAGTTCACGCATGAATGGAATCAGTTGCTGCACATGCATAAAATTAATTATTTACGAATAAAACGTTCAAAACGTGGTAGTAAAAAAGTGTAACCATTCAGCTTTGTTCTCAGTTTCTCTCTGTGTATTTTATTTTAAATGCAATATTGGCCGTTCCAAAAGGAAAAAAAACTGGGCTTTTACAATTTAAGAGTTTCTCTTTTCATGACATCCAACAATATGATAGAAGAACCCATAAGTTCTAGAATACTTCATCATCAGATACGTAAGAGAGAGAAAGTTGTAAGTTAATAATAATAATAAACAAATTAATCTGAAGTTTTTTTTTTTTACTTTTCCTTTTTATCTTTGGAGAATGGCATCTGGAGATATCTTAAAAAGGAGAAAGTGGCATGCACGCACGCACATGATGGCTGCTACAAGATACAAATATGCTTGGCAATATTAACAACTTGTTTTGTAAACAGCCAAAACGTATATTACATTAAGATTTATCCTTAATATAATATTTGCTAAGAATATAAACAGCTGTACCGAAGAAGATGTTAAAGAATTAATATGTATCACATGCATGTTTCAAAGTATACAACACTGAACGCATCAATAATTGATATTAATTCAAACATGTTGTGCAAATTTAGCATATTAATTTATAAGTATACAACTATATTAATATAAATGACTAAATGTCTCTCTCTACATACATATATATTGATAAATTTTGTTGGGTACAATGACTTTTAAATATATACAATTTGGTAAACATGTTTTGAACGCCGTTTATTAAGTTAAAGTGTTAGTAACCGTTTCGGTTTATGTATAACTTGAGATAAGATTTGAATTTACAAATTTTTTTATATGTGTGAAGGTTCAAATGACTGTAAGAAAGTTATAAATAAAAGTTGAATAACAGTTAAAAGAAAAAAAAAACATAAAACAAAAAATATTCATACAAATAATTAATTGATAAATTTTATATAAAACATTTAACTTTGTATGAAAATATGTTAAAATTCTCTATACAAATAACCAAGTCTATAAATTGTTGAGTAAATTAAGGTTGTAGCATACCATTTTAAATTGTTGGTACTTTTATTAAAAAAAAAAAAACTTATAGAAGTACCTAAGAATTTTAACATGTATATATTTTGGTATAGGTTATTTTATGTAAAGTTATGCTATGTTTATGTGAATTGGACATTTGGGCTTGGATGATAACATAATCTAAGGTAAATGGAAAGGTTTGTTATTGAGATCTCACAACTCGAGGTGAGAATAAAAGAGCTATACTTATAGAGTTGTAAAAGTTCTGTAAATATGAATAATTTAGTGGAGAGACATGAATATTTATCACGGAGACTCAATACTTAGCGTATAAAGAAGAAAGAACGGTGAGATGGTGATCAAGAAGCTAGGGAGATTAAACTAATTAAGTTGCTACTTGCTTAAGAAAAAGAAGCTTTACACTTTTTTTATGATAAGTTGTAATCTTCATTAATAAAAAACCATAACAAATTACAAGTGGATGGCTGGTAAACGGGCAACAAGCTACGTCACTACCCCTTTTGAATAGCAAAACTTACTCTATTAAAGATGAAGTTTTACACTCATCACAAGCAAATTAAGAAGAACAAAATGGCATCAATTCTTTAATCTAAAACTTCAAGATCGTGGTTTGTTATGAAGCCATGGTGTATCAAGTTTAAATTAATTATGGAATTTAAGTCTATTTAGGTTTGATATAGCTTCCACGAGTGAGAAAAGGTGATCAAAAATCTATAAAAAAAAAATTCATAATAGATGTATGAACCACGTGTATGTTTGGGTTTTTTTTAGTAATGAAGTTAAATTATGCCATGTTGGATATAATAGGATAGACAATGGGTATGTTTGACAATAAGTTTTAAGAGATTTTATAAGCTTTAAGCTTCAAGTTTTTAAGAAAAAACTCTTACTCAATAAAAAGTCTTGTTTGATTGAAGAAGCTTAAAGCTTTTAGGTTAGGAAAAAAAAACTCTATTTTGAAAAGCTACTAGTAATAGCATTTAAGAAAAAAACTCCTACTAGCTACAAACTTTTAATGAGTAAATGACACAACTACCCATTCTATCATAAAATAAAAGTAAAAACATCCTTATAAGCTTTTAGTTATGTCTATTTTGGTCATTTTATACATTTTATTAAAAGCTCTAATTACTCTTCCAAACACCAACATATATTTAAAAAGCTACAGCTATCACCTAGTTTGCCAAACATAAACATACCCAATGAGTTGTTAGGTTAGAAACTTTACTTTATTCTGGTTGTTGGGTTTGCTATGACTTGTTTAACAAATAAAACATAAACCATGATTGTGACGTTTTGAGGATATTTTAACCTCACTTGAGATAATTAACTATATACTAAATCCATCCTTTATTAAGTTAGGGTGTAAAGGATCAAAAGTCTGATAATAGTGAATTGCACTTGAAAGTCATTAACGACTTAGTATACAGCACTTGAAAGTCATTAACGACTTAGTATACAAATGATATTGATAAAAGCTTGCTTAGTTATAATGAGCAAAGAACTTGAATATTATATAGGTGAATGTGTTTAATTAACATGATTAATAAAGTATGATTATGAGTAACATAGGGTCAATTTGGTGAATTGATTCTTAAATGGATCAATGGGTCAAAAGGGTGAAACGGTGAATTAGTACTTAAAGTCAGCGTTTTGAAACCCGGAATGGTCGGTCGGATCGGGAAACGGGACCTGGGACGGTTCAGGTCAGTGGACAAGACCGGATATGCAGAGAACCGGGAGTTGACCCGGTGAGCCGTCAGTCGGACCACTAAACCAGCTGATCAGACCAGGATGCAAGGGCTGAACCAGTTCTGAAATCATGCAACTTAAATGCATAAAATTATATCTTGACAACAGGTACCGAACTACAAGTTACTGGAAATACAGGTTACCGACCAAATTTTTGACAGCAGCCGGAGACGAGAGCTTGAGAAGCTCTACAACTCGTCAGAAAGACAGATTTAGCTGCCGATGTCGCCTGTAGCATAGATTCTGAGTTTGATCTTGCGATCAATGAAAAGAGTGACTTCGACAAGCACTTCATATAACCGGAAATACTTGTATGTAGTTGAAAAAATAGGATTTGATAGAGAGGAAAATGGGTGTAGTGTACCAGAAACTTCAGAATATTTTTATATTTTGATGTAGAAAATTCTGGTCATAAATCTAAACAAAAATAATTTTGTATATAAAAAATATAACTTCACTTCAAAATTAGTGTTTTGGGTTGGCCCACACGATGCGGCGGTTGGCACCGAGCCTCTTTTAGAGAGGGTGTTTTTTGTTACTTGCACCAAGGTCACACGTTTTATAACAAACCGTAAGGACTAAGGAGCGTCAAATTTAATGGGACATGGTGGGTGTTAATTTCTGTTACAAAGTGAAACCGTTATCCAAATGCAGTTAGGAAAAACAAATGACTCAGTATCGTATATAGATGCATTAATGAACAATTCCATTTTTAATTGAGAATTTTTAAAATTCCTTTCACCAAACTTAATTAATTTTTTTTCTTAATTGACATGTTGACCTCAAATTAGTATTGCGGTCACCAACTTCAATATTTGATTACTGTTTAATGACAATTTGATTGTTTCTTATAGGTATTTTATTTATAAGCTTCATTATATTTATATAGTTTTATATAAAGCTACTAATGAATAAATGGTTATGGACCCTTTCAAATACCCATGTTAATTTCATGACTAACTTATAAATTTAATATTTTTATTAATTTACTCATCAAATTAATATTTATGTTCAAGTATTACACAATATTCAATTGGGTGTTTATGATGTTTATGAAGTGCTTACATCTTCATGTGTATACAAAGAGTGCATAAGAGATATATACAATTAGTATTAAAGGTTGTACATAAGGGCATAAAAGGAAGAAACTGACAAAAAATAGAGATTTGTAAAGGACTCTTGGTATACTATCTTAACTTTGAACAATTTGAACATATTTACTCATGTTTCCTCTTTTATAATGTAGTATAGATAGCATACTCTTATAGAACAATAAATTTATAAGAAAAATGAATCTTGAAATTCTATATTTTTTATTTATTCGTTATTCGGTTCTTAAATCCGATCTGGATAGTTTAACCGGTCCGACCAATGAACCAGTACCGTGACCGGTTTGATATCCAACCCAATTCTAAAACACGGCTTAAAGCACCACAAGTGTTAAAATGTTGTTAAGTGGTACTAACAACTTAGATTGATTCATTTAAGATTATTACAGGTGCATCGAGTCAAATCGTCCCAAATATGATAAAATGCAGTATTTTTTTATAAAATGTGTGTTTGACTTCACAAAGTCAACAAACCAATGTAGGAATTAAGGGATAAAAGAACATATAGGCAAAGGTGAGTGCTAGAAATATATGTATATGATTATGATGCACGCATTTGGATTAGTATTTGTTGGTATGTTCATGATTTGGTGTATTGATCATGTGGTGTAAAGTCTCACTTGAGATTAAGAATCATATTTGATTACACTTTTCATTTATTTCTTTGTACACCTTTTATGATTTTCTTTAACCATAACAAATATACATATTACATTGAGTTAAACAGAGTACGTCTAGACATGTCTTTTCATATGGTTAGTGCATGACACAACATTTGGACTAATACATTCGATGTATGCAACAGGTGCGTTGCGTATCGCTTGCGGGTCACACGATACTTGAACTAATTTGTTCATTGTTTACAATGTACCGGCGCCGCAACGGACACAGTTATAATTACTAGTTGGATATAGATCTTATCCTATGAAACCTTGAAGAACGTTATCGAGATTATTTTGTTTGGTTATTCAGTGCATTGTTGACTGCGATGGCTATATTATTAAAAATACTTACATATGTCAGAAACTGATAACGGAATTATCGTATTTATTAATTATTTGTTATTTTATTCTAGCAATTATTCGCATGTTGAGGACAGCCATTTACGGTTAAGACGTTCACATGGGACTTTATAAAGAGACAAGGGGAACTAATGAACCATTCGAGACAGATGGGTTCTTTTAATTTATATATATACGCATGCCGTATAATTTAATCGGGGAAACTTAAAATAAGATTAATTGGGAAGCGAAATATTTTGAAATTATGATTTAATTTATATATCATAAGTTGATTCACATGAGGTTAGACAGCAAAAAGTTTTTAAATTATTTTAAATTCATTTACGATTTGGTCCGTTAACGCATGAAATGAAATGAAATGTTATTTGAGATTAATCAAATGCGAATTAGCATTTCTAGTCCACCTATGAAAGTGTTTATATTAAAACCGTGTATAATTTATTGTAAGTTGGAGTAATATAGACTAGCATATATGCTAATCATTGAGAAAGAAAAATTGGTTCATTGTATGTGTTGTAATAGTATAGGTATAGGCGTATAGCTTGATTGTATTGTTAATTTATTTTGTATCAAATTAGCTAATTGGTATTATTTAATCTTAATTTAACGCAAGTAGTTATTTTATAACATGTAAGGATGTTAATTCTTCATCAATGTCGTTTTCGATTTAAAATATATATTACTTGCTTAAAGTATATTTTTACCTTCTTTTTCTCACAAAAATAGATTATAGATCTATTGAGTAGTCTCCATTGAAAGGTTGGTCAGGAAATTGAATTGTCAGCTAAACTTTAAAACTAATCCATAGTGAAATCGGCCCGACAAATTATTTATTTGTTTTTTCTATTTATGTGCATCTTGTTGAGAAGTAAAGGTATACAGTGTGAGTTTTCACTTTAATACTTTGTAAATTATTAAAAAAAATCAATATAAAAATTTTCAATTTGTATGATTCAAACTTTAAAATTTAATTCGTTTCAATATTTTTTTTTGATAATTAAAATATCATAATCCAATTATACATACATATATTTATACTCATCAGTAGAGGTGTTCAAAAAAGCCGGTACGGGTACCGAAACCGGTAAAACCGACCCAAACCGAAACCGGTACTAAAAAAATCCCAAACCGAACCGAAAACCGGCCTAAAACCGACGAAAAAACCGGTCAAAAGAAACCGAAACCGGTACACAAACCGGAACCGAACCGAAACCGGTATCGCTAAAAACCGGCCCAAACCAGTAAAAACCCAAAACCGAACCGAAATCGGTTTAAGAAAAATACATTTTTGGCCATAAACACAAATAAAACTTTGTTTTTTTGTATTAATATTCAATTTCTTTCTTTAAAAAACCCTAAAAGTTATTAAACGTTAAATTTTATGTAATTTATACAATTTTAAAAAGTGCGCGAAAAAACCAATTAAGAACCGAAAAAAACGAAACCGAACCGAAACCGGTGTTACGAACCGACAAAACCGGTCCAAAACCAAACCGGTTTGGAACCGAAACCGGTTCGGCCAGGAACCGGTACTGTAACGAGCCGGTTTGGAACCGAAACCAGTTTGACAAAAAAAAAACAATTTGATCACCTCTACTCATCAGTCAACCCCGAATGGATTTAGATACAAACTTCCACAATATGCTTCTAAGCACTTACCGTTTGAACCGACCAACTGAATTTGCAACACAAAAAGCAGTTAACCTTGTCACAAGAAGGGAACTCTTCGTGTGATCACAATAAGCATCTGAATATATGTATAGGGAGAGAGTTGTGAAAATCATTATCATCATACTCAGTTAATCTCAATAATAGCAAAAGCCAAGGTAGGGTATGAGGAGGGTAATATGTAGACAACCTTACCTCTAACTCGTAGAAATAGAAATGTTGCTTCCAGTGAGACCCTCCGACTCGAAGAGGTCTTGGGTTCAAATCCCTTTGACCATAGGATTAAAAGAAATTAACCTTTCAAAAAAATTTGATTGGTGCTAGTGGCGCATGTTTTAAGGGGCCGGGAGGTCGCCAGATCCTCCTGAATTTTTGTTTTGAAGTTTTGATTATATAGTATCCGTATATAATTTTTTTGGTATATACGGTTTCGAACCCCCGTGTTTTTTTAAACTAGTTATATTATATAAATCAAAACTAACAATATATCGGACGACACAAGGTTCCCAAATATCGGCGGTTTTACCAAGTGTACCATTTTGCTTTGTTTTTTTTATTGACCCGTTTTGAAAGGTACAACCCAATATTTTCGTTTCGCCCATTTTGTTCTTTAGGGATAGCCCAATTAAAACCTTAAAGGCCTAATTAATTTTGAATCAACACAATCGAACGATAGAATAAACTCTAGAAGCATATTTTCTCCACAACTTAACCTCTTACCTCTCTCTCGATCTCGCCCTCTGAGTTAGTTATTAATTTCCCATATTTTCTCAAGGTACGACTTAATTAATTTTGCATACTTTTGATTGGTTATTATTTTATTAAGTGACCCAAGCGCAAAAGATTAAATTATGTTATGTCGAGTTTGTGATCACACTTGATTATTAATCTTTTTGAACCATTCAAGTTTAGGATTGTTGTATATTAGCTTAATAATAATTGATGGCCTCTGATAGGAGGCCTAAAATAGTTTATAATATTTGTCACGTCGTTTAATAATTAGGGCTGAAAATAATTATGACTTTAAGTATAAATTAGGGCTTTAATTGTATTTAATATTTGACTCGACCCAAATCGAATCACCGACCCGAACATATCACCCGAAACATAGCTATATAAAAAAAGTCCTGTCCTGTGATCGGTGACTTTTGACCCCCTGATCTGAATTCTCAAGCTTCGCCACTGATTGGTGCCCCAAAACATGCATTCTGCACAACTCAGTAAACTTTTGAAGCATAATCACTGTTATGAGTAGGGTTGTTCACGAGCCGAGCCAAACCGAGCAAACCTTTGCTCGTGCTTGGCTCGTTTACAAACCGAACTGAGCTGAGCGGCTCATTTACAACCGAGCCAAAACCAAGCGAGCATTCTTCGAGCGTAAATTTTTCCGAGCAAGTGCTGGGCGAGAAACGAGCGGAGAGTAACTTGGAAAAACATATAATTAGGATGTTTCCTTCAATGTTTTCGTTGTTTGGGTGACACCAAAGGTCAAATTGTCTGTTGTTGACCTTAATATTGAGGTTCAAGTGTCCGAAGATGAGGCTTATGTTGAGGTAGTGAGGGGATGAGCATACAACAGAAAACAAGTGTCGCATTGTGACGTAGGGTGATATTAACTAACGTTTAGCAACAGACGACTAATAACATAATGAAGTCAAGACTGTTACTTCATGACATTGGGTTTACTATTTAACTCTGTGTTAAATTTTTATTTGATTAAGCGGGCTAGTTGTATTTTACTTGTTTATCTTGGGCCAAATGTTATATATAAAGCTATAAATATTATTGTGATTTGAGTGTGTATGTATAATTGTATTATGTATACATGATAAATAAATAATAATTTATTCGAGCCGAACCGAGTCGAGTGGACCTTTGCTCATGCTTGGCTCCTTTACAAACCGAACCAAGCCGACCGGCTCATTTACATCCGAGCAGAGGATCGAGCGAGCATCTTTCGAGCATTTTCTAAACGAGCGGCGAGCAATTAATTGACCAAGAATTCCATAATTGTTTATTTTATATTATTTTTGCATTGCAAAACCAGGATTACGAATTTGCCGATTTTAATGCATAAACCTATAATCTATACATATGAAGTAGGTAGGCTAAATATACCCACTTTTTACTTTTCATACTCCCTTTCAATAAAACATCAGTGTAGAATTTTTCAGATTTAATCCTTCTTAAATTCATTATTTATAAAGCCAATACTAAAATTATTTTATGTATAAGTTTAATCCGATAAACGAACCATTCAAGAAAAAGAACAAATTTAAATTAATAGAAATCCTCCATTTAATTATTGTATTTAATGTTATATAAATTATTTTTTTTTGTAACCCTCTAAACTGGTTAAATAAATGACTGTCATATTCATTTTCAAAATATACATTTTTAAAGCAAACCTAATTTGAAGTGAAGGATTATTTTGATAAGTATAAGATGAATTTACATATGTGTAGGATAAACGTATGATAATTTTAATACATTTATGATGGATTTTGATATTTGTGCGACAT
The DNA here is from genome assembly GCA_032199755.1 of Ambrosia artemisiifolia. Lineage (NCBI taxonomy): Eukaryota > Viridiplantae > Streptophyta > Magnoliopsida > Asterales > Asteraceae > Ambrosia > Ambrosia artemisiifolia. The sequence goes on along the minus strand of CM063512.1, from coordinate 65,720,791 downwards.
ATTTTGATATTTGTAGGATAAAATGTTAATTACTAACTAATTATATACAAAAGTAATTAATATAAGAAGAGTTGCAATATTTAATATTTTACCATTATGTCATTTCTTTTTTTTTCTTACATTAAAATTCTTTTCAAATAATCTTTCGTGAGCCATATATACGATATATAGGTAAGAAAAGTTCAGTTGGTGAATGGACCAGGGATCTCTCTTGAAAGTCTCAGGTTCGATTCCCACGAAGGACATAATGAGAAATGATGGATGACTCATGGCCTATGGTCATGAGTTCGAGTCCTGATCTCGCCAGGTTTTACCGGTTCACTACTGTCGTGCCTTCGGGCGGGTATGTGGGTCGGGTTTTCCCTGGAAGTGGGCTGTCGGGCGGGCTAGGGGTTTCGTGCGTCCGGGGTGGGCCGGGATGTGCCCCTGTCTTTGCCACTGGGGGGCCGCGTACGAAGTACACGGCATTGTTTAGTTGGCCGTTTAAAAAAAAGGTAAGAAAAGTAAATATTTTAATTTTATATCCGATGTTGAAATGTTTGATGGGTGTGTAAACATTTTTCTTTAAGTTAACGAAATAAAAGTGTATTTTTATTGCAATCATTAAATGTTTGATTTTATGGAATTTAATCCCTATATCTTTTATCAAAAGATATTTGAATAAAGATATAAAGTTGTTAAGTTCATGAATTTGTAAGCAAACATCATAAAAAAATGCTATTTAATTAAGGAGAAATACGATGGAGTTTGATTTTTTTTTCTTTACCAAAAGTCGTGTGATCCTTAAAAAGGAGGGGTCGGAATGGATGCGTATAAAATTTTTAAACGAAAACGCGTATATTTACACTACTTAGCAAAAAAAAAACGAAGAGGGTCATACTCAATAAGTATGAAAATTCGGAACAAAAACTAAAAACTTTACACTACTTAGCAAGGGGGGGGGGGACCCTCGGGCCCAACAAAGCCTCGTCCCTGGTGATAAAATAATTAAAATAGGCATGTTGACCGATACAATCAAACATTGACTTTCATCCTTTCCTAAAATAGACATTTTCAAAAGGTTTAATAAGGAGATGACAAATAAGATTTGCCGCCTATGACGGCTGGAGCTTAACCGACACTAAAACTCATGGTGAAGTACAAAATGTTACACATAATAGCCATTCACATTGATATATCAGTAAAGCGTGAGCTAAATTAGTCGGCGGCTAAGATTTAGCCATTACTTTTTCATCAACCAGCTGATCTAAACCTCGTTTTTCATCCACCAACTGGCGTATCCCATGTTTTTCATCCGACGACGGATATAGCCTCAACTTTTTTATCCACCTGCTAAATTTGTCCACCATTTATACGTTTGCGTAGATCTCACGTGGGTCTCTCCTTTGGTTGGGTTAAGGGAAACAGGGTTTGTAGCTGGGCAAGTATTGAGAAAGGCGGAATCGAAGAAGGTAGATAAGCATGCTAAAGCCTGTGCAGAGAACCAGCATGCCTTTATCCCTTCGCCTTTGATACCTTTGGATCCCTAGCGCGAGAAGCTATACGTTTCTTGACCAGGGTCTAACGGGTCGTCCATAACAATAGTTCATCTCCATGGGACAAGGATTTGTCTTTAGTAGACTAGGGTTCGCAATTCAGAAAGGGGTGGCGGCGTAGCTTGTTGCCCGTCTACCTTCTATTGTGATGTAACGTTCGTATTTCGTTTTAATACCTAATTTTAGTTATTTAAAAAAAAATTTATACGTATATTATTTTGATTTTTTTTACCTAATTGACCTTTTCAAGGTTTTTATTAATGTTGGCTAAGTTTTATCTATCTTTTTTTTTAACGATCAACAAAATTATATTTCACCAACGCTAGTCCGAAACTAGCGTTACGCCTGGTCACCAATAAAACAAAAGACTACAACAAATTACAACACATCACCACCCAATACTAGAAACGTTGAAAGACCTCCAAGAGTTCCAATCCAAAGATGAGTGTCTAGATCTCGCCTTAACCCAAAACAAGCTAAGTGATTTAATGTCACCAAGAACCCTTTGGAGAGAGACTTGATGTTGATTGAAAACCGCCTCGTTTCTATGTTTCCATATGCACCAAATGGTCGTCAAAACAATAGCGTAGAATGCCTTCTTTCTCTTGGTCGAACCACCTAAGTAACCATGAAGCTCTAGTAGATCTTTGAAGTGAAAAATAATAGGAGAACTCACATTACACCATTGTGCCACCAATTGCCATAAAATCTGGGAAAATCCGCAAGATACAAAAAGATGTTCTGTCGATTCAGCGAAATCTCCGCAAAAATGGCACGAATCCGCACCAACATAAATGTTCCTGCGAGTGAGAGCCACTTTGGTTGGAAGTCTGTCGAGCTCCGCTCTCCACGCAAAGATAATTGCCTTCCTAGGGACCCACGAGTTGTTCTTCACAATAAAGGATGCACTATCAAATCTGGTTGATTGTAGCCGCCCTTTGAGCGACCCAACAGTGAAGACTCCACTACTGTCCAGCCTCCATGTCCACCTGTCTTGAGACCCATTTAAGTTCGGAACCATGATAAGAGCGCAAAGCTGCTGAAGTTGTGCCTGTTCCACTGCAGAAAAATGTTTTTTTTTCCAGTCCCAACCCCACCCGTTGCCCGCTGAAAGCACCCGGTCAGCCACAAGAGCTGATTTGTTTTTTTCAAGAGAGAACAAAGCCGGGAACATAGACGCCAAAGGCGTGTCTGTAGTCCAGCTGTCCAGCCAGAAAAAAAACACCCTGCCCATCCCCCAAAAGCCCACGGATATCCCAACCCATATCCACCCCAGCCCGTTTAATCATTTGCATCGAAGTGAAGACCCGTTTCCAAGGACCGGAGATCGAAAGCCGCGTAGGAATCGGACTCCAGTCCCTAGATGAGCTATGGATAGCCCAAATAACTTTCCTCCAAAGCGCATCAGGGTCAACTTTAAAACTCCACCACCATTTAGCTAATAAAGACAAGTTTGCGTCCTGAAGAGAGCCGAAACCAAGACCACCAAATTCAACCGGGGCATTAACCCTTTGCCAAGCAACCCAATTCATCTTATCCTTTTCTTCCGATCCACCCAAAAAAAACACCCTTCTAAGTTTGTCCAACTCGTCGATAACCTTCACGGGGGCCTTAAAGAGGGAGAAATAATAAGTGGGCAAGGCATTAAGTACCAATTTCAAGAGCGTAACTCTACCACCAAAGGAAAGCGTCTTAGCTTTCCAAATAGAAAGTTTATTCCTAAAAGAATCCACCACCGGTTTCCAATTCTTATGTAAATTCATGTTAGCCCCCACTTGTAAACCAAGGTACGTGAAGGGAAAAGAACCTGGTTTGCATAAAAGGACATCCGCCATATGTTGTATATCATTATTTTCCACCCCCAGTCCGAAGACACTACATTTCCCCAGATTTGCCTTCAAATCGGACACCAAATAAAAGCAACGAAGAATCCGCTTTAAGTTTAATGGATTATCATTCGACCATTCACCAAGGAATGGAATAGGATTAGGTCACCCGAGCCACAAGTCAACCCCTTGAACAAACCGGTGTCATTTGCCTTCCTCATAATGCCCGTGAGAGCTTCCATAGCCATAAGAAACAAGAACGGCGAAAGGGGGTCGCCTTGCCTAAGGCCACGACCACACACGAACTCATGTGTTGGTGACCCATTGATCAACACGGACGCCCTAGCCGACCTCACAATTGCCATACCCAATGACACCACGTGACTGGGAAGTTCATTTGGAGCAAGATGGACTCCAAAAAATCCCAATTCAACGTATCATACGCCTTTTCCAAATCCACCTTGAAGATCATCCCTCGCTTTCTATTCCTTTTTAGCCACCCAACTACCTCGTTTAACATAAGTGGGTCGTCCGTAATGTTTCTACCGTATAAGAACGCGGATTGCTCAGGTGAAATGAGTTTCGCCATCAATGGTTTGAGTCTAGCCACTAGAATCTTTGAAAGAACCTTGGTGACACACCCCACCAAACTAATCGTCCTATAGTCCTGAAAGCCAACGGGATCATTTTTCTTGGGAATTAACGCAATAAACGAAGCAGAAGACCCTTGCCCAATCCGCATCCATTATGGAAATCATCAAACAAGCGAATGAAATCATCTTGGAACCCCTCCCAACACCGTTTAAGAAATTTGAAGTTAAACCCATCCGGCCCCGGTGCCTTGTCACCATCGCAATCCCAGACCGCCTCCTTAATTTCCTGAATGGAAAACGGTCTACAAAGGGAAATTGCATCCGCTTCTGAGACTTTATTCAAGTACGGACACACAATCCTTGGGTCGCTGTGCCATCGGTTCACGGAATTTATCTTCAAAAAACACAAAAGCGCTATCCTTGATGACCGTTGGATTTGACACCCATTCACCATCAACTAACAAACTATACATTTGCACCAATAATACCATGAAAGAATTTTGAATTCTCGTCACCATCGATTGCCCACTTTACCCTCGCCTGTTTTATCTATCTTCGTTGGGGGTTCTATATGTTATCTCCTAATTGGTTGGTTTAGAAATGTCTATTTTGACACAAGCTAGAATTTGGTATCTATTTAATTACTTTTGTCGGTCAACATGTTTAATTTTATCTGATTTTCAATTATTTTAGTGATTTCCCCTCAACTAGCTAGTATTTTTTTTGGAAGATGTATTTCAGCGGTGAAACCAATCGACAGACAACCCTTCGACCCGAGTTCGAATCATTACCCACGCACCGGTGTCCACTTTGAAGTTATCTCAAACCGTTACAGGGAATTTTTTTATGGTATGCAGGATTCGAACTCAAGACCAAGCCCGGGCAGGAACCCTCCGAAAAGGTAAACCCTCCCACCTCTCCCCAGCTGGGCTGGAGGTCATTGGCCCTCAACTAGCTAGTATGGTTCTCATCTTTTTAATTGTATCTGATTTTCACTTGCAATGAGAACAAAATTGAATGTTAAGATCAATATTAAAAGATCCTATATTGAATAAGAAACACCGTACACAAAAAATATGTACATAATAAGTCTAAACAAAGTTCTTTATAGTTTTTACAAGGTTTTTTATATATAAAAAAAACAAAATAGGCGTAGAAGATTCTAGAAACACAGATTTCAAACAGGAAAGTTTCAGTTGGTTGGAAAAGTCCTGTCGGGTTCTTGTTTAGAAATCTTTTAATCATTATTATTGTCTTTTAATAATGCAGAATAAAGAGAAAAATTTAGAGTTTTTTTTTTCTTATTATTTTTTTTGAACAGCTACATTCATAGCCGTTGAACTTGAAAGGGTGTGAAGTGTAAATGAGAAGGGTTCTGGAAGAGCAATGGAAAAAGTATGAACTATGAAGGGTGTGAAGTGTAAATAAATTATTTCCAGAATAATTTTGGTGAGTAATAAAGAAGAATGTAGCTAAAGACATTATAACCCAGCGGTATCTTGGTGGTGAGATAAGACTTAGGGATCATAAGGTCTTAGGTTCGAATCTCACAAGGAGAGTTTTCTCATAATTATGAGTTTCCTCCTGAATTGGTGACTTGGTGGTGGAATATGATGGCGTGGCAACATTGATTGTACGATGATACTCCAGTATTCTGTGAGTGATTTCAATTTGTTGGCGTTAAAAAAAAAAATAAAGAATGTAGAATGGTATAAAGTATTGCAGGTGACCGTCATAATGTTTGCTATGACTAAAATGCCTCCAGAAAAACGTACAGGAAGAGATCAATGTTCAATAGTCAATGTGACCTGACTATATGACCCTCGATACAATTGCCAGGTCAATTCTTACCCTCAATTTAATAATATTTCTCAAAGCTTGTTTTGACCATCACGAGTGCTTTGACTACTTTCCTTCGGTCACGGTTGCGTTTAAACATGTATACAAACCGAATAGATTGTTCTGTAAACTGTTTACGGGGAATTCAATTTATGATTTGTTTGATAAATAAATGAACAAGAACAAATTTTTTGTTTGTTAAACTAAGAACATAAACATACATCACGTTCGTGTTTAGGAGATGGAGTCAAATGGCTAACAAATTTGTTCAATCTTATTTTTGAATCTGGAAAAATGCTAGACCAGTAGAGGAGAATTATTGTAGTGCCTTTATATAAGATCAAAAGAGACGCCCAACGTTGTGGGAACTATAGAGGGATTAAGTTGTTAGGACATACTATGAAATTATGGGAGAGACTAATTAAGATTAGACTTAGAAAAAAAAGTCAGGTTACAGTAAACCAATTTGGTTTTATCCCGGAGAGGTCAAGTACATAAGCGATACACATTCTAAGAAGATTGATGGAAAAATATAGAAAGAAAAAGGCGGATCTACATATGGTGTTCATTGACCTGGAAAAGGCATATGATATTGTACATTGTAGGCTGATATGGGACAGTCTAGAGGGTAGATTGTAGAGGGCTTCCTAGGAAGTATTTAGACTTAATTAGAGATATGTATGTTATGACTGAGACAAGCATCCGGTCACCGGCAGGGGATACTAATTTTTTCCTCGTGGAAGTATAACTCCACTAAAGGTTAGCTTTGAGCCCTTTCTTTGTTGCAGTTGTCTTAGATGAGTTGTCAAAGCTGATTCAAGAGACGGTTCTATGGTGCTTGTTTTTTGCGGAGTGATATTGTGTTAGTTGTAAAGAGTAAACAGAGCTAAAATGAGAAGTTAGAGGAGTGGTGAGTAGCTCTAGAGGGCAAAGTTTTAATGATTAGTCCATCTAAGACCGAGTATTTGTACTGTGATTTCAGTGGCGTATGGACTGATAAGGAAACTCAGATCACCATTGAGGGTCAAGTGGTTCCACAGGTGACTAAGTTCAAGTATATAGGATCATTCGTACAAAGGGATTGGGAGATAGATAGTGATGTAGTCCACCACATCCAAGCTGGATGGTATAAGTGGAGAGCAGCTACCGAGGCATTGTGTAATAGGAGGTTTCCTGCTAAATTAAAGGGGAAATTTTATAGGGTAGCAATCAGACTTGCTATGTTATATGGGACGGGCCATCAAGAAAACACATGCACATAAGATGGACGTAGCAGAGATGAGGATGATGAGATGGATGTGTGCGCACACAAGGTTAGACATGATAAGAAATGGGGTTCTTAAAGAAAGGTTGGGAGTAGCTAGTATATCGGACAAGATAAAGGAGAGGAGATTGAGGTGGTTTGGGTATGTGAAGATGAAACAAACGACAGGGCCAGTTAGAGGTATGGAAACCCTCACTATGAAAGGGATGGGGGGTAGGGGTAGGCCCAGATTGACGTGGGATGAGAGGATTAGGAAAGATTTACTAAAGTTACATCTCTCTGTGGACATGGTCTAAGATAGGACCTTATGAAGACATAAGATTAAGGTTAATGACTATTAGGATAGGTTTATATGAGTTTTTAGATGTGTCATAGGAAATAAGATTTTCACACACGTTTTGTTGTTGTCTTCTTATACTTTATAGGTTGTTTCTAGTTGTATATCTTTTTCATTTTTTACCATGTACTCTTCCCACCATCTTTATAATACTGGTAGTTTAAATTTCATGTTCTAGTATTTTTTGTGGTCTTTGGAGCCGATGGTCTTTTTGGAAGCAGTCTCTATATTCTCAGGGAAAGATGTAAAGTCTGTCTACATCTCATCTTCCACATACCCTATCACTAATTGCGCTATTTATGAGATTTATTGGGTAAGGTGGTTGTTTGGTTTAGAGTTGCTCGTTTATAGCCTGTTACTATTTAGTATGGTTTCATGAAACTTAAATGTGGTCTAGTTGCGTTCTTTTTAATCCAATTTTCAAGTTTATATGGTTTAAAATGAAATTTGATTATGTATTTCTAGGGTTGTAAATGAACCAAATGAACACGAACAAGATTTGTTTGTGTTCGTTTGTTAAGAAAAAAATAATGTATTAACGAACTGTTCATGAACACTTATCGAACAAGTTTTTTTGTTCGTGTTTGTTTGTTAAGGAAATGACGTGTTCACGAACTATTCATGAACACTTACCGACCAAGATTTCTATTCGTGTGCGTTTGTTAAGGGGAGTAATGGAAATAAATAATCCCAACTATTGACCATTGGCCAATAACAGTCCCAACTACGAAAATAATCACTAGCGGTCCCAACTTTCGACATTTAGGCCACCAATGATCCTAGTTAGTATGATCACTAACGCCGTTAGTGGGTTGCTGATGTGGCATCCTACGTGTCATAACCTAACACACATGTTCGATGACGTGGGTTGCTGATGTGACGCCACATCAGCATGCAATTAACGGTGTTAGTGATCAGACTAACTGGGACCATTGGTGGCCAATATGTCGAAAGTTGAGACCGCTAGTGGTTATTTTCGTAGTTGAGATTGTTATTGGCCAATAATTGGGATTATTTGTTTCCATTACTTCTTGTTAAGGAAATGAACATAATCTTGATCACATAATTACCATAACATAATGCTTCATAAAAAACATAAAATTATCATATTAAACTTGAAATTCTCATTTAATCCAACTAATATAATAGTTAATTGAAATAGGTGTTTTAGATCCACACATGTGCATTACCATCCCATCCAGATAGTCCTAGTTAAGTCAGCGATAATTTCATCCATTCACCTTTTAAAGTTTTGTTTGCTAAAATCGTCCCCCCCCCCCCCCCCCCAATTATTAAAAATTTAAATTTAAAAAACTGAAAGAAATATAATTAATATATAAAAATTTAAGTGAGTCCCACCCTACCCCACACATTTCATTTTCTCCACTCTAACGCCACCACCACCCATTTCCACCTTTCACCACCAACACCACCCACCACCCATCTCCACCGACAACCTAAATAAACACCCACCGTTTCATAAGTCCCCCTTATTTCATAACATCCCTTTCACCATCACCACTCATTTCATTTTATTTTCTAAACCCTCTTCCTCAACCCTCCACCGTTTCATAACACCCCTTATTTCATCATCCTCCAACAAAACCTGCTTACAAAACCTCCTCTGCATCGTAACCTACAAACATGGTTTTCTTCATCTAGATCAACCACACCTCCTGCAATTTCCGACGACACTTTGTCTTCCCTACAGGCCACATCGCACCACCACCACCCACCACTCATCTCCATCGACATCCACAATCATGGTACGATTATGACAAAAAATCAAAAGTTTATATGTAAGTGACAACTTTCACAAGCTCGTGGATAAACAGATTCGAGAATCAATAAAAAGGTTCCACCCTCCCTTGAACCTGAACTGGTCGAGAGAGATGAGGACAATTTTAGCATCCCCTTTTAACTAAATACTATTTTTATTTTTATAGAACAAATTATCAATAAAACAGAAATTATTAATTCACGAGTTTCTATTTTGGTAGCTTGATAGAAGATATTGGATTAAATGCATTGCTGAAAATATCTACAATAGCTATACATAACTATAATAAAAACTAGGTATTAGTTGCCCGCGCTTCGCTGCGGGTGCGGCTGTTGTGCGAAACGCAGCGGGAGCTCCTGTTGCGTTGAGTATTTGGTGGACGTTAAAGATCGCGCGTCGCTGTGGGAGCTCCTGTTGCCTGGAGGGTTTCGTGAACATTAAAAATAATATTAAGTGACTGTTATTCTTGCGTGGGTTTCAAAAAAATACTCGCGGCTAAAAGCTAAAAATTTGGTGGTTAAAGTTTGAAATCCTAAAAGCTAAAATGTTGGCCAAAGTGCAATGCAAGTTTAAAAAAGTTGAGTGGTCAAAGTTTGAAATCCTAAAAGCTAAAAGTTTGGTGGTCAAAGTTTGAAATCCCAAAAGCTAAAAGTTTGGTGGTCAAATTGAAAGAAAATAAAGTTAAGCTAAAAGTTAGTGACAAAAGTTTTAAATCCTAAAAGCTAAAAGTTTAGTGGTCTAAGTTTGGTGGTCAAATTAAAAGAAAATAAAGTTAACCTAAAAGTTGGTGACAAAAATAAAGTTAATCTAAAAGTTGGTGACCAATATATATATTAAAACAAAGACACTATTAAAGTGTGTTTGTTTTAATATAGAAGAGAATATTAATCAATCATTAATATTCTATTCCTCTAAAGAATATTATCCCGCCATCCACCACTCATAACAGTTAACACCTACAAAATAGATCTCTAAAAACTGCACTATTTAAACTCGTCATTATCATAATCTCGCCTCCGTTGATGACGCCGCCGCCGCCATGAACTACCAACACCCAAATGAGATTAAAGTAAAAAGAAGAGAAACAGAAATAGATCACTCTTTTTTAAAAATTATCGGAGTTATACATAGCTCTAAAGAATGTCAGTTAAAGTATGATTATGTTAATTAAATGTGTAAAAACATGTTTATAGTTTACTGCATAGGTGAGTTATTATAATCCATGTTCATGTTATGCAACTAAAATATGTACAATGATTTACTTTATAGCTAGAAAGCTTGACAGTTTTTTTTTTGAAAGGCGAATTTCTTGCTCCTTGTGAGACTTGAACTCAAGACCTCACACTTTTAGTGTATTAAAAGGCTTTGCCTTACCACTGGACCACCAACCCCAATGGCGAAAGCTTGACAGTTGACACGTCCTTCCATAGACCCAAAGATTTACTTTTACTTTCATATGGTTATATGATCTTTATCACAATTAGTATTATATTATATGCTAGCATCAAAAGCCATCAACATAAAACTTTATTAAAAATAATCAAAAGTTAACATCACTTGATGGATACCTTGCCATCTTGATTAACATGCTATATTTTATTATTCCTTAATATATTCGTAAATTGTGATATTAAATTCTAAGCAGCCATGCAAAAAAAAGACAGGATCCAATGATCTATTCATGGAATCATGACTCATGTGTGTGGTGTTTGGGCCCAATACCGCAAATCACAAAGAAAATACAATGCGGAAATTTTGAAGTGAAGGAAATACAAGGAGACCAACAAGTTTCCAAGTTGCATATTAAAAAAAGACATGTAAAGATGCTTGGAAAAAAATGTGATGTATCTTTATCTCACTTGGAAATTCAGGATTGTTAAGCACAAGGCATAGACGGAAGCAAATAACACCAAAAAACCCATTAGAACCACAGGCGGCCCACAGCAATGGGACCCATGAAATCTAATATAGAACCAAAGTGGTGTTTGATATACCGGTTTAAGGGCGGCTCATATGACATTCCATGCACGATGATTGCGTTCTCAACATCATGGTATTGTGCAGTGGCGAAACCGTATATACTATAAAAATTCTATACGAATACATATGAACTTCTGAGCGAAAATTTCGGGAGGGTGGCCGCCCTCTCCCGCCCTAAGAAAGCTACGCCCCTGGTATTGTGAAACAATGAACCCATAAATGGTCACGAGCCGAGCCGAACCGAGCGGACCTTTGCTCGTTTACTAACCAAACTGGGCCACGGCTTGTTTACAACCGAGCCAAAAACGAGCGAGCATTTTTCGAGCGTGAATTTTTTTGAGCGAGCGCCGAGTGAGAAGCGAGCGGAGAGTAACTCGGACAACCATAAAATTAGGACGTGTCCTTCAATGTTTTCGCTGTCGGGGTGACACCCAATGTCAAATTGTCTGTTGTTGACCCTAATATTGAGGTTCGAGTGTCCGAAGATGAGGCTTAAGTTGAGGTAGTGAGGCAATGAGCATGCTGCAGAGAACAAAGTGTCGCATTGTGTGTAGGATGATATTAAGCGACGTTTAGCAACGGACAACTAGAAATCTTTATACGGCCTTAAACAGGCTCCACGGGCTTGGTACACCCGGTTTGCCTCTTATATATTACAGCATGGGTTTCGCAACAGTGCTTGCGACAACTCCCTTTTTATTTACCAAAATGGGGCTGATCGAGCATACTTGCTTTTATACGTTGATGATATTATTCTTACAGCCTCTAGCACGTCTCTTTTAAATAATATTATCCAAGTCCTTTCGAGGGAATTTGCTATGTCTGATTTGGGGGCTTTACACTATTTTCTTGGGATCAAAGTTACACGGCATTCTCATGGTTTGTTTCTAGACCAATCTCAGTATGCGAAGGACATAACTGCGCGTGCTTCGATGACAGCTTGCAAGCCTTGCACTACTCCCGTGGATCTCTCATCCAAGTTGAGTGCAACTGAGGGGCCATTATTTTCTGATCCTACTTTGTATAGGAGTTTGGCGGGTGCCTTGCAATACCTGACTTTCACCCGCCCCGACATCTCATATGCTGTGCAGCAAGTGTGCCTCTTCATGCACGAACCACGGGAACCTCATTTTGCCTTTATGAAGAGGATATTTCACTATCTTCAGGGAACAGCTGATTATGGAATTCGGATTGTTAAAAGTGCTTGCCGTGAGTTAATTGCGTATTCGGACGCAGATTGGGGTGGTTGTCCGGATTCGCGGCGTTCCACAAGTGGCTATTGTACGTTCTTAGGTGACAACTTAATATCTTGGTCATCTAAACGCCAAAACACAATTTCCAGATCAAGTGCGGAGGCTGAATATAGAGGCGTGGCGAATGCGGTTGCCGAAGTCACTTGGTTACGCAATTTGTTGTTCGAACTACATGTTCCTCTGCAGAAGGCAACGGTTGTTTATTGTGATAATGTATCGGCCGTTTATTTATCTGACAATCCCGTTCAGCATCAACGGACCAAACATATCGAAATCGACATACACTTCGTTCGTGAAAAGGTTCGTATTGGCCACATCCGAGTTCTTCATGTTCCTGCTGCACTTCAATATGCGGATATCTTCACAAAGGGCCTCCCAAGGGAATTATTTCAACAGTTTCGCTCCAGTTTAAGCGTTTGTACTCCGCCCGCTCAAACTGCGGGGGAATATTAGCACCGTATATTCTAGAGTATTCTAGATTAAGTTATGTTTATGTGATAGATTATATTTGAATTAGGAAACATTATCTATTCCTAATTAGGTGTTTGTATAGGTTCATGATTCCTCCCTATATAAAGGGATGGCTTGTATTCTTTATTCATTCATTCAATAATAACAATATCATGAACACTTTCAAGCAAGACTGTCACTTCACGACTTAGGGTTTACTTGTGTTAAATTTTGATTGGATTAAGCGGGCTAGTTATATTTTATTTGTATAGCTTGGGCTAAATGTTATATATAAAGTTATAACTATTACTATGATTTGTGTATATATAATTCTATAATAAATAAATAATAATTAATTTATTCAATCCGAACCGAGCCATCGACTCATTTACATCCGAGCAGAGGATCGAGCGAGCATCTTTCGAGTATTTTGTAAATGAGCGGCGAGCGAGCGATGAGCGAAGAACAATTTGAAAAGTCTTAGTCCATGCTATGGAACAGATCCAATAGTACCATACCCATCACTTTCGAATTCTCTAGAATTCAACAATGTGTTAAACTTTTATATAACAAAAGGCAAGATATAATTAGTGTATTGATGACTTACTGGTCTTGGGATGTAAAACCCTGAAAAGGAATTAAAAATCCCGTAGAAATAAAACTGTTAATATTGTCGTTGATTGCTCATTTGGTGTGATGGAAACGATTATCAATCCTTAGTATGTAAAATATAGGAATGACAAGAAGTTGATGAATAATAACTCAAAAGAAATTTGGTTGTTGACCATTTGAATGACACCATGGTGTACACTGTCAAAGTGTAACACGTTTGAACAAATACATATGGATAAAATTTGTTCAATTCGATAAACTCTAACCTATGCCAAGGCATATGGTAATGTTTAGTACATTCTAGCTAGCTGCTCTTTCTTGATAAAAGACCGCTCTTTTTGAGGCTACCACAGGCTGCACCATTTGGCAATTGTTCATACCAACAAAGAATGCTCCAGCATATAAGGCGCCGACTATTGTGATCAAAGTGTTGATGCTCTCTCTGAAAACATCTGTATAAAATCATGTATTAGGACAAAGGATTTCACAAACCAGATTAGTCCAAATAGACATATCTGCCTTTTATGGGCCTCTCCAATCTCCCACTTAATTATTTAATCAAAATGTATTAATTGCATCCCTCTAAAAGTTCAGCCCATTCGAATTTCTTTATTTGGTTGCAATACATATACAATGGTACTATCTCACATTAGTCCCATCATCATGTTTACCTAATCACCTCAATGTGCAATATGAATTAATTAACTTCAATCAGATAAAAGCTTATTTGATGCCCATTAACTAATTTGATGTACAAGGGGTAGATTTTCAAATCATGTAACGGTATTGGATTACTTATAAGTAGATTAGTTCGCCATAAAAAAAATTATTTGATGTACAGTGGTGGTTAATCAGCCCATGGTTGTCTTTAATTCCCTTATTGCAACTCAATTTCATTTAAGTAATATGACAACATTTTTGTATTTCGTTTTGAATTTGAAATCCAACGCCAACTTCATATTACCCAAATTTGCGTAATCAAAATGGCGAACATTTTCTGAATGCTTGTGTAATTTGTGTTGTAGAAAGAGAAGCTACTTGCTAGTGTTATACATGAAGCTTTAATTGATTGTTTTCAAAAGATGAAATTACTAATTAGAGGACAATTGTAAAATGTATTCTAATGACGTGTAATGTTTACAACTTAATTAGATTATTTTTACATATCTTTTTTTGCCCCCTCCCCCTAGTAGAGATCCTGGACCAGCCACTATTTCAATCATATCATGATTTTCAAGATTGTTTGATCTCATATGTCAAACAAGTCATAACGAAAACCCCGTATAAAAAAGTCAAGATATCTACTAGATAATATGGAACCAAATGAGCATAAAGTATAAATATCAATCCTAGTGTAAGTTATGTGTATCTTGCAAGAGGGGATAAAAAGGCTATTGTGGGTTTGCTTGTTCAACAAACCTCATAACTCGATGTAATGTAACACTACAAACCACTAAAGTTTAGTCCTAAATTTGCAAGAATGATCTCAGAAAACGTCGAGGACTTTTTTGTGACAGAGGGGCCAACATATATTATTCTAAACATTCATTTGCGGCTAATGGTTTGAAGATCCTAGCTAAGACATAACACAGATTACAGGAAAGTATACAAGTTATGAACTTGTTTGCAAAGGTGGGTTGATGATTTATGAAAGGAAATGATGCACATATATCAGAATAGGACATTAATATCAAACGGATCATGAAACAACAAGGGCCTGAAAACGAAATAGGTTCTTCAAAATTTAGAGGGAAGTAATAGATAAACTAATTAGGAGGGCGAGATCAGTTTCAAGTCCGGAAAGAAATTGTATGCAGTTTGTTCTTGGTTCGAAAATAATTACGAGCTTCTCATCAAGGATGTATGATTAAGTATTTAAGAAATTGATTATGATAAAATTTAAAAGAACTAGAACATAGAAAAGTTTTTGAGAAGTAGCAGTAGCGATGGATATAAAAAAAAAAGAGAGATCATTTCTCGGTTGGGCCTAGCTGTCATTTTTCTTTTGCAGGCCAAACCCAGCTGGGTAGTGGGCTGAGTAACTAATGGATTGTTTCCACTGTTGCGCACTTGCAATTAAAACGGTTGTTTTGGTAGCTTATAAACTAGTGGGTAACCCGCCTGTTGCGGCGGAGTTGACAATACGAGGTAGGGACATGAAATGTATCAGACACCAGTATTTTGCATGTATTTTAACTGAGTCTCTTTTCGCCTTTCGAGGAGATTTTGAACCCATTTGGGTAAAACCGTAAAATACTACTTGTAAATGTAACATCTAAATATAACAGTGTCAATAAATCAAATTAAAAATATATAACATTCAAAACTCAAACCTCAAAGCATGTAGGTAGGTTTCACTGTTTTAGCAATACACTATCATAAAGATAAAAAAAAATTATGTTGCTTTCTGTTTAACTACTTAAAAATTTAGGGACCTTATAAATGATGAGAGAATCAAAAGCATCAACATTGCTAACATTTTGTTTGTCATCATTTGGAGTCATGTTTCAAGTGCTAGCTAGAACAAACAACTCATACTAACATATTTAAATCATAGGGTTAGGAGTAAAAACAAGTTTATTGTAGTGAAAGAAGATGTGAACTCAACCAGACTTATGTATAGTAACCACAAATTTGCTTCTCATTAATTTTCATATAATTGATCCTAAGACATGTACATACAATAATTATTAAATAAGCATTTTTCAAATGGGCTGGGAGTATAAACAAGGGTGTATCACAAAGGTAGATACAAAAATAATGAAGGATAACTTGATTGTGAATTTTTGATAATTTAATGAAATAAAGTTACCCCATGGGCATTTAGAGAAGAAAAGTGGTAAAATTTAGAAAATTTTAAATAAACCCTTGGTATACCGTCTTAACTTTGAACAATTTGAACATATTTGCCCATGTCTCATCCTTTATAATGTAGTATAGATAAAACAAGACAAATAAAAAAAACAACCTAGTATGCATTTATGTGGGACGATGTCAACAATTTTGATTGACCATCCCATGCGCTCTTTACCCTCCGGATGTTTCTCAATTTTAGGCAAATCTTCGATGATGTTCGAAAACCCATTAATATTACTTCATCGATGCGGGTGCAAATGAGTCGAGTTAAGCTCAATAAAAGAGAAATTCACTGGGATAAAAATACTAATTTTACATGTTAAATATTTATTAAAATTATATAGAAAAAGAATTATTTTTACATATTGTTTTTGGAGCTTTTGCACATAAACACATGTAGAAGACATTCAAACAAAAAATGCTAGAATTCTTAGACTATTCAAACAAAAAATGCTAGAATTTTTAGACTATTATTTTGACTTTTTTTTAATTAAAACATATTCTACATTTATTTATATGCAAAATTTCTGAGAAAATTGTGAAAATGATTCCATCTTTACTTTTATTTAACATATGACTTTTTTTAAGTTCACCATTTAAGTCACCCCCCTCCCCCCCTATATATATAGGTGTATTTTGAGTCTAAAACCTTCAATCGTATCTGTACACCCATAGAAACTACATAAGTATTATTGAAAGGAAACAATTTCAAAATAACACAAACATGTACATAAAAAACTTACAATATCCCCATTAAGGACAAAATAAACTTGATTTTACACGAAGATGAAACTAATTAGATTAAATCAACAAGTTTCATATTGAATCTGAAAAGTACATAAACATACTTAGAAATATGTGACGTATGATTATCTAACTTGGAAATTTAGGGTCCTCAAACAAAAGGCGTAGATAAAAGCAAATAACACACAAAAACTAACTAGAACCGCAGCAACAGGACCCATGAAATCTAATCTAAAACCAAAGTGATCTTTGATATACCAATTCATGGGTGGGTCATATGACATTCCGGGAACTTTGATCGTGTTCTCGACATCATGGTATTGTGAAACGATGAACCCATAAACAGTCCAGGCTATAGGGCATATCCAGTAGTACCATACCCACCATTTTGGAATTCTCTGAAATTCAACAAAGTGTTAAATTTATACAATAAAAACGAAAAATATAACTGTTATTGACGAAGACTTACGGGTCGTGGGATGAAAAATCCTGAAAAGAAATTAAAGAGACCGTAGAATAAAACTGCTACTACGGCTGCTATTTGCTCGTTTGGTGTGAGGGAAACCGTCATCAATCCATAGTACGTAAAATACAGGAATGAAAAGAAGTTGATGAAAAAGAACCAAAGAAATTTGGTTGCTGACCATTCGAAAGACACCATACCATACACTATTAAAGTGTAATATGTTGTTGCAACAAATACATATGGTATTTCCACTAACACCTGAATGAATAACGGATCCCCATTTACTAGTGAGAAGCTAATTATAAACAAAGATTAATTTTGTTTGAATTTAACCATTTGAACATTTATTCAAACCCTGACCTGTGCCAAGGCATACGGTAATGTTGAGTACATTCCAGCTGCTCTTTCTCGATAAAAGACAGTTCTTTCTGAGGCTACTACAGGTTGCACTGTTTGGCAATTGTTCATACCAACAAAGAACACTCCAGCATATAAAGCCCCAACGATTGTTGTTAAATTGTTGCTGCTCTCCCTGAAAATAAATGTATAAAATGAAGTATTAGGAGAAAGGATTTTATAAATCATTATAAATGATTTTATATTGAAGCATTTTAGGGTGACCTCTTTTCACCAATCTTCCAAAATGTTATTCCAACTAGGAGTGCTGCAACCAATGTAAAGATGTTGCGTACAAGGTTATAATCAGGATTTCTCCAGTAACTCCACCACATCTTCCATATACAAGACTTGAATTGTCCCCCAAAAGATTGAGAATATTTTGATCCAAAATGAAGATCTGTTGTTCCCGGGAGAGGTGTGCTTAACTGCATCACCAATTCCTTGTTCTTTCTATGGTTAATACAAAATACATAAATAATTATAATTACAATCTTTAAAACAACTTGTGTTATATCAACTCAAATTTATCATAAGATAAACTTACTGATACAAGACAGACGATTTGAAGTGTTCTGTGAAATCAATCCGAAGTCGACTCTCTGCAACAGCGGAAGTGACTTCTAACATCCATGTTGCGGGATTGTATTTATCTGGCATCTTTGAAACTCCAGAAATTTCCTAATTTTACGACAATTCGTTAATAATATATTAGAATTACATAAAACAAAACATTTTTGTTATGCTTGTAAAATACCTCAAAATAGTCTATGATGTTTCTTGAATTCCTCCCCAGTGGTCCTGCATAGATCATTTGCCCACCTCTTTTCAATAGCAGCAACTCATCAAATGATTCAAAGATATCAATGCTAGGTTGATGGATGGTGCAGACAACAGTTCTCCCTGTATCAACAGTGTTTCTCACAGTCCTCATTACAATGGCCGCTGCTCGTGCATCAAGCCCAGAAGTCGGCTCATCCATAAAAATTATTGAAGGATTAGCAACAAGCTCTACAGCAATTGTTAGCCTTTTTCTTTGTTCCGTTGACAAACCACTAATTCCTGGAAGTCCCACTATTGTATCCTTGAGATTATCTAGTTCAACCAGCTCCATCACTTCGTGTACAAAAATCTGAAATGTAATAAACACAAAGATATTAATTAGTGCCTCATATTTTCTTTGCATTTGATTGTTTTGAAAAAAATTGACTACGTAATCATCTATTTACCATCTTCTCTTCATCACTGACTTCTTTTGGGAGGCGAAGAAAAGCTGAATAAATCAAAGATTCATAAATAGTGATATTAGGTGAGTGGATATCATTTTGCTCACAATAGCCAGATATTCTAGCAAATGTTTCTTGTTTCTTTGGAAATCCTGATATTCGTATATCTCCTTCAATATAACCACTTGTCTTTCTTCCTGCTAAAACATCCAACAATGTTGTTTTACCTGCTCCACTAACTCCCATCAAAGAAGTTAAAACTCCAGGCCTAAAAGCACCGCTTACTTCACAAAGTAATTGCAACCTATTTTCTGTCACTCCTTGTTCTCGCATTTCCTGTTTAATTAATAATGGTTGGATTTATAAATGAATGTTGTTCAGTAACTAATTTATAACTTTAAGTAGTTGTTTTAAATTGAGAAAAAGTTAGAGGGGATAAGAGTTTACTCGGGGCATGTCAACAAAATAGTTCATGTTATCAAATGACATGGATAATGGAGTAAATGGAAGAATCATTCCTTTCTTAGGAGCCTTAGATTCATAAGAGTCTGATTGACTTCTTACAAGTTCCTTTTCTGTAGATCCATATACAAAAGTCATACATATATATAGTGTTAATAGGAAAACATATGTGTATTGTGTGTAATTTTTTTTATTTTCATAATATTTTCTCCTTATTAGAAATACTTCTATTCGTTGTAAATAGAGATTGAGGAATTCTATCATGCTTAGTTGTGAATCTTGATTATTTGAATGTACCTTTTTTAGCTTCCATTCCTGTAGATGCTTCTTTGGAGATGATTGCTTGTGGTTTTCCAAGGGCTGGTTATTTAATTATAGAAGTGACAAAGTTAGTTAGTCATAAGGTATTCGGGGATTTCAGTAGGGGTTGAAGTTTTGCGAAACTTACGGTCTAAATACATTAGGGCAAAAGTGAAGAGGATGTTAAAGATAACTCCAAAACCTACAAGAGAAGCAAAACCTATCCAGAACCAGCTTTCTTGAGTTGGGATATCCATGTTTTCTAGTATTGCTATGCCGAGTCTAGTTGTATTGTCCGTACTCTATGAGCATGAGAAAATGTATATCATATTAGAGGTTTAGAGGTGCACATATCGTTTAAAAAATAACCGGTTATAAAAGCGTGTTAGGTTGATAACTGGTTTTGAGTGGTAGAAATCTAGAACCTATTATAAACGATTAGGTTAAAAAAACCGGGTCTCTCTAGAATCAACATTTCTATCCTTAAGGATAAGGGTAAGGTTTTGCCACATTTCACCCTCCCCAGATCCTACCAATAGCTTTGTTATAGGTGGGATTTACTATGCCCGATTGTTATTGTTGTTGTATGTTAAAAAAATGGTCAACCTATAGCAGGTTAAAATAATCGTTTTTTATTTTTATCAAAATAAAAAAATGCCAAAACGTATAAACTCAATTAAACTTGCTTTTTATTAATGTGTGTATATATGTATGTGTATGGGGGAAAAGTGGTAAAAGTAGTCATATACTGATAAAAATGGTCTAAAAAAACTAAAACTGTGATAATAACCGGTTAACCAACAAATCGTTTACTAATCGTATCATAACCGGTTCCAAACCTATGGTTATTTTTGAACCTAACCGTATTTTAATATATCAGTTAGTAACCAATTTTTTTCACATCTCTATTTTAAATACAAACATAATGACTACACATCTTTTTACGAACAAATTACTTACCATTTTGTTCATCCACCTAGGTGAAAAGAATTCATTTACTGCAAAGGCTTTGAAGCCATATGACAACGGCGATACCCAGTATCCCCACTCCCACCAATCAAGAATTTGAGTTCTAGGAAGAATGAAACCACCCAAAAGAAATATTGAGAGAAGTGCAAGGGTTCCACCAGTGTTTGCGATGTTCATTGTCCTACATATTCCAGCAATAAATCTAAAATATGCCCCTCCCACGTTCTAGATCATAAAAACCAACAGGAAGTGCTTGAAGAACCTACACATGAACCATAGTATGATGTAACTTGTTAGTGATTAATAGTAACAAAAAAATATTTCGTACAACCATAATAATATTTGTAACCTGCTAGCTTCAGGGGCAAGGCCAACACCGTAATATACAATAGCCATCCAAACAATACTCTCTAACAAACATGATGGTACACGAAGCAAGAATGTTGGAAGTGTGTAAGCCCATGGTGGGTGAAAAAGAAGGTCTCTTTGTTTGAAAATTACAGGAAGCCTTATTATGATAAAGGAAATTTCAGCTAGACCATTAAACATATTTAGGAGCAAGCTGAACACTAGTGTTCCTATATATATTGCACCATCTTCTTCATTCCTTGTGTGCATTCTACTCCTAAAATACACAGTCATTGCTGTGAAGGCTAATATGATGAACTGTACAGTCTTGAAAACATAAATAAAACTGTTTCTTTTCATCAGTAGCCATTCCTTATTCCATGAGGCCTTAAGCAACTCCCTTTTTGGTACCGTGTATTTCTCGAAGACTAAAGCAGCTTTGTGGCTTTGGTTTTTGTCATAAGGGATTGAAAGCTCATTGTTTAGCTTCTCGCCCACATGAAATTGCTTGAAACGCTCAACAAATTCACAAACTGGGATATATTTATATGGTTTGCTTCTATCTGCCCAATATTGCTCTTGATCCTTTCGAGAGGTAACCTGTTGTCATGATGTTGTATACAAAATGTAAAGTTAATAATAAATTTCAAATTCACTAACTTAGTGGTAGTTTCTACCTCTTGTAAGAAGTCAGGAATGCCCTTTCTTTGAGGACACTTAAATCCACAATCTTCAAAGAATTCAAGAGCATATTCTCGTGGTCCTTGATACACAATTTGTCCTTCTGATAATAATATTATGTCATCAAAAAGATCAAAAGTCTCTGGAGCAGGTTGTAGCAGGGACATCAAAATTGTTGAGTCACTAAGGTGTACAACTTGTTGCAAGCATTTCACTATCTGAAATGTGGTGGAACTGTCTAGACCTGTGGATATCTCGTCCATAAACAAAGTTTTTGCTGGCCCAACAAGCATCTCTCCTATTTTAATTTAGCAACATAGTTAGTTCAGATATAAACAACTTACATTGTCATGACTTACAGCAAACATGTTCGTGCATTCAAGAGTATTAAAGAATAAAAGAATGCATCAAAGTTTCTAGTTTAGTTGTTTTTTTTTTCCTTTTTAAATATATTTAGTTTCCTTATTATAGACAAGAAATGTGTATCGTTAAATATGATTAATCATAACCAATTACACACTAATTATTTCAAGCTTACACAAGACGTAGAGTTATAGAGAAAAGAGTTATTAACCTGTAGTTACACGCTTCTTTTGTCCACCAGATATTCCTTGTCTCATCGCGTCACCAACTAAGGTGTCCCGACAGATATCAAGGCCAAGTATCTATTTCAATTTAACACACATCTGAATATTTTGATTTTTAAACATATTTTGAGATTGAAATAAGCAAAACGAGGATTATAGTGGAATTTGAAAAGCTCTATCTTACTCTAAGAGTGTAGTAAGTAATCAAACTGCTGGCATCTCCTTCTATGGCAGTTCCTTTCATGAAAAGGTCGATATCAGCTTCCGGGAAAATCCCTACTTGCTTCTCTCTTCTTGCAAGCTCCGTTAACAATTCTATATCGTTATTAAGTTATAAACGTCTTTTTTTATTCAAGATTTAATACATCACTAATTAAAAAAACATTACCTATTCTCGATCCAACTCCTTGGCATCTTGCTGAGAAATCTAAGGTTTCCTTAACTGTCATTTCTCCAGCATGAACATCGTACTGACTTATGTAGGCAGACGTCCTTCGCGGTACAAATTCATTGAACTTATGACCATTATAGGTTATATCTCCGACAACCTGTTTAGCATGTATGATTGTTTAAATAAATTTGACCATCTCCAAGTGTATGTCTTTGAACGTCTTTAAAGTGGGAGATAGACAAGCCTCACCAAACACCACTCTTAGAGTTTGGCCATCTCCCTTGAGAAGTTTCCTTTATTTTGATTATTCACTTTTGTTACAAATGAATTTGAAGTAGTGTCAAATCATTTTAAATTCTAAGAAAAAATTACTTATGTAACTTTTTATAGTGATTTTGTTTTTTAATATGATACTTTGATTTATATAAATTATTTTACCAACAGAGTAGTTATTAATTATTAAAAAAACTAAATTATATATATTTTTTACAAATAATATGTTTATATGTACAAGAATCTGATGACGTAAAAAGAATTTAGAAAGAAAGTGATAATGTAGAAATTTAATGAAACTCAAAAGTAGTCAAAAGTAAATCTGTAGTGTTACAAAGAAATTGATGTTCTAGTTAAGCAGACAAGTACTTTAATGACAAAATTATATTCGTAAAAAATATAAATTCTGAACCAAATATGTGTTTCTTTATAAACTATAACTAATAAGACAACAAGATATATAAATTAGAAGTTGTGAATGATTTCTAAAGTTTAAAAACATCATCTCATTCCATATGAGTATAGACGAAAGTGGGAGCTGGTGTTATCGACTAATGCCAACGCTGCCGGCCATGTTAATCCATATATATACACCTAATACCTCATTCCAGATGGTCATAGCAAAAAGTATATATTACAGAATTAGTTTAATCATTTCGCACATTCTGATTTGAAATAAGTCATTTTAATATACTGTTTTTATATGTAAAGAAA
This sequence comes from Ambrosia artemisiifolia, assembly GCA_032199755.1. Taxonomy (NCBI): domain Eukaryota; kingdom Viridiplantae; phylum Streptophyta; class Magnoliopsida; order Asterales; family Asteraceae; genus Ambrosia; species Ambrosia artemisiifolia. Next base: position 65,696,909 of record CM063512.1, on the reverse strand, counting down.
TAATGTGTTACACAACATGAGTTTTTCAACCAATATAACCGTTTACCATCGTGCCGGCCAAACAAACCACCACCTTTCATCTTTGTCAATTAAAGATTTCAATCTTTTATAATTACTTTTACAAAACTTACTTGTGCGCTCTAACAACAAGAGAGCTTCTTTCCAAAAGGTACCAAGGTATGATTAAAAGGTGTCCCTTGTTGTCAGATTGAGGGTTCAAATCACATAAGAGCACCCGTAGTGGGGCGTTATTGCCCGGGTTTTTAATCCATAGCGCCCGGGAACACCATTACACCCCGGCGCTATGGATCAAATTTGGCTAGGGGCTTTATCTAAATAACGCCGGGTATCAAAAGCATGGACCAATAACATCGCGACACGTGGCGGCTGGGTTGAAAAAAACGGTCAAAAATTTGACCGTTGCCCCACATTTAATTTTGAACGGTAATTTTTTTTATTTGTTTTATATATATACACACACAATCTTTTATAAAAAAACCAACCAAACAACTAAAAAACACACACCCTAAAAAACACACACACTACTAAAAACACAATGTTTCCATACGGTTCACCATTTGGGGTCCCGGGTCGCCCGGGTTCGAGGCCAAACAATACTACTCCACTGCCACCCAATTGGCCGGAGTTTGACCCGAACACAATGCAATACGCGCAACTACTCCAGGGTCACTTTTATCCTCCACCAAACTATGGACAACCGGGCCAATTTTTTCCTCCACCAAACTATGGGCAAGGTTCTCAAGAGGAGCCCGAGCTCGTGCCAGAAACTCAAGTGGAGACCGAAGAACCCGAGGGTTCTCAACGGGGGGGCCGCGGGCGCGGGAGTGGGAGCGGGCGCGGGAAACGCTCGCATAAAAAGAAAGATCCTACCCAACCTCGTCAAAAAAAGCAACAAGAACGTTGGACCCAAGACGAGGAATATGCTTTAGCGAGAGCCTGGCTCGACATATCGGAGGATCCACAAGTTGGTTAGTAAATTTTTTATATTTATATATAATTTTTTTATATATATATTGTTCGTGTTTTATATATAGTATTTATTTTTTAGCTTTTAAATTTACATATAATTTGTTCGTGTATATATATAGTATTTATTTTTTGTATTTATACTTATATATAATTAATCGTTATATATTTCTAATCGTATAATATTTTTTTGTAGCCAACTATCAACATCTTCCTGAGTTTTGGATTCGGGTTCGAGGGCTGTTTTTTGGTGTGATGGGTAGAGGGGAGTATCGAGAGAACGACTCGGTATCGGGAAAGTGGTCGGACATAAATAATAGATGTCACCCGTTTTCTCAGGTTTACCAGCGTTGTATGGACAACAGGGGCAGTGGGGAAGGTGATGATGGTGTGTTGACAAGAGCGTTGGACGAGATGAGATCTACCCGCCAGCCGTTCCCGTATTTGAGAATTTAGGAGATGTTGAGAAAAAGTCCTAAGTGGGCTAAGGTACCGGCTATGGGGTCGAGTGGTAGGAGGAGGATCAGGAGAGGAGGAGGATCAGGAGGAGGAGGACCATCAAAACGTAGCAAAACCTCCTCCTCGACGCGAGATCCGGATACACCGTCATCCGATGCTCGCTATGTGAGTTTAGGTGATCATGTTAATTTGGTTGATGAGGAGGAGGATGAGGAGGATGCAGAAAAGAGTGGTCGAGAATAAAAGGTTTGTCGAGAATAAAAGGTTTGTCGAGCTCCAAGAGGCGAGGCAAAGGGAAAAGGACATTGAGTTTTTGTCGAAATCGATCGAAGACCTCGAAGGAGACGCGCTACGCCTTGCAATGCTTCACAGGCAACAAATCCTGAAAAAATATGACCTCTAGTGTGTTTGGTTTTTTTTTAATATTAGTTGTAATTTTTTTTTTAATATTAGTTGTAATTTTTTTTTAAATTTTAGTTGTAACTTTTTTTTAATTTTAGTTGTAACTTTTTTTTTAATATTAGTTGTGTGTTTTTTAATATTATTTGTAATTTTTTTTATATTTATTTACCTTTTATTTTAATTATTTTGAGTTAAAAGAATAAAAATAATAAAATCCACGTGGACCAATCAGATTTAGGGGCTTTATATATAAAGCCCCACCACTACACCCCTTTTTCAGTTTCTCTCTCCATGCTGACTCAGCAGCCACGTGGACCAATCAGGAAGGGGGGCTTTATATATAAAGCCCTCCACTACACATGCTCTAAGAGAATGATATAGATTTAGCAGTAAGCTTAGCGAGTGTACTGTAAGTTCACTTATGTTTTAAATGAATGAACATAAACGAACATAACAATTAAATTTCTTAATGAACGAACACGAACACAAAAGTGTGTTTGATTATGTGTTCATGTTCGTGTTCGTTCGCTTCGTTTACAGGCCTAACCACTCCGATCCCCATCTTCACGGCGTTATGGCCACCTTCCGTGGTAGTGATCACGATCAGAGGCGGAGTTAGGGGGGGGGGGGGGGACTGAGGCAATGGCCCAAATTTGTTAAGTTTTTAAGGTAAAAATTCGATAAAATTGTATCAAGCCCCCCTGTTTTTAAGGTTAAAATTCAATAAAATTGTATCAAGCTCCCCTTAACGCTTACTCCAATAATCTAAGCCCCCCTTATCATGAAATCCTGACTCCGCCTCTGATGACGATCATGATGTTGTGATGTGTTGGTTTGCAATGGTAATATGACCATTGCCATTTAGTTATGTATTTTTTTATTTCAATTATGCAATTTTTATTTTTATTATGTATTCAATTTTAATCATGTATTTTTTATTTTAGATATTAATTTTAAGTTATTAGAAATAGATTTAAGTTACATGAAAAAGAACATGATTGAAATTATAATAATTAAATGGCCTTTATCTCACAACACATTATTTAAGGTTCCGGGTTCTTTAAAGTTCTATGAGGCTTTATACCACATTCCCAACCTAAAGGTGAAAACAAGTGAGTGAGACTCGTGTTTACGTGGTAGTGACACTGTGTGAAAAAAATAAATAAAATAAAACTATAACACATAGTCTTAAGATGTTTTATGGTAGCTTAGGATAAGAGTGAGATGACAATGTGAGATTGGTTGAATCCAGTACTTATTGAGCACTCATCGTCCCATAAAACAATATATACTTAAACAAATACAAAAAGGTGCAAACACAAACTTCTTTTTTGGACGAGTTCAGTACCATAACGGTGCTGAATTGAAAACTACCGATTCTGAAAAACGCAAAAAGTGGGTAACAATACCGATCTTAAAAAACCCAAAAAGTAGATATCAAGTAACAAAACTGACACGATAAAGTACGATTCGATTACAAATGCTCATCCCTACTTTTTAGGTGTAAGAAAGACCCAAGATTATCTAGAGGTTAAATTTACAGTTGTTTTTTAAGTTTTGTATTTTATATTTTTATCAAATTTTAGGAACTAAATAAACCTATTAAGTTAAAAATACGCATTACTTTTAAGTTTTAACCAGTTATAAATTTAAGGAGAACTTGTTTGGCTAATATATTAACGTTCACCATGTAGTGGTTCTTTATATATTTACGATTCGATTACTATTTTCATCTTAATTTCTCTTTTTTTTGGCATAAAACTATATGATATAAACGTTCACCATGTAGTGGTTCTTCTTTATATATAACGTTCACCATGTGTGCAAGGATCAAACCTTCTAAATTTCCAGATAGGTTTTTAGATCCTATCATAAGTCTTCTCGCACTCATTCATGTTGTCAAACCAATTTTGTTCGCTAATTATAAATAGGACTTAATTAATAACCCCTTTTGCCAAGAAGTTTTTTTTTTTTTAAATACCACCATTTTTTTAGAAGAATAATTTAATAAATAAAAACTTAAATTTATACTGACCTTTAAGCTGGAGTCAAGCTTTCCTGCCAAAGCCAACAAAAGAGTTGTCTTTCCAGAAGATGGCGGACCTAATAGAAGGGCCATTCTGTAACATAAAAAAAAGTTCATAATATTGTTACACATAGAAGTGCCATTCATTAGTCATTTACCGGCTTTATTTGGGTGGTCGGATCTATGAATTGAGAACACGATGGCATATGTTATATGTACCTTGAAGGTTTGATTATCCCTGATATATTTTGAAGAATGGTGAGTTTGGTTTTCTTGGACAAACTGATTCCAATAGCACCTAGAAGTGATTCGACCAAATTTCTTGCCGCGTTTGGTAGTGATGGAAGTGCTCTATCACCGATGTAGCAATCTGCTTCCACGGTCAAGTTTTGATATCGAACTTCAACCGTTGGAAGAGAGATGCCAACCCTGAAATACAAAATTCGTATTTTGTCAAGTGAAAAGATTATTAGGATCACGTTTGAGATTGTTTATTAAAACTTACTTTTGAAATAACCAAATACATTTTATTTCTCCATAAAAAAATTCTAAAAGTTATTATTCAAAGTTCTCTATTCCCTCACAACTTTTTAACATGCCTTTATTTAAAAAAAATTCCAAACAGAAGTTACTAAAAAACATCTTATAAAGGCAATCTAATTAAGCACCTTTAAACACCTCATAAAAATAACAAATTAAACATATTGATGATGGAGTCTTACTTATCAACTCGATCTCTGAATTTTTTCAAGAACCTTCCATTGTCCTCTTCAGCATCCTTGAAGATCTTGTCAATGAAGTCTTGATGTGCTTTTGCATCAAGCTCTCCAACATCCAACAACAACCTCTCAGATGGTGTTCGGTCCTTAAGATCAGATGAAATATTAAAATTCTTGAAGATGGTTGTTCGTACTCGGTTGTAGGTGGGTAGTTTCTCCAAAGCGGCCCATCGCAACGCCTCTTCGTCTGCCAACGAGCTGGGGCTGCTCCGTTGATACGGGCTGCCGCCACTACCAATGGAGAGCACATCTTCCACTCCCCTACTTATGCTTCTGATAATGTTTACTGCACTGTTTTCCTCCATCATTCTTTAATTTACTTTCAGAACACCAAAGATTAGAGTTCCACCAGTAATTGAGTCATAGTGTGTTTGTATTGTTGATTCAGTAGCTATTTAACGATTCAGTTTTTTTGTCGTGCTTCATTTATTTATTTCTTTGTATTGTTGTTTTTGTTCTGGTCTGTTTATGATCCAAAAATATATTATTTATATTAATAATTGAAGTGGTTTTAACTTAACTAGAATAAATAATTTTCCCTTTACAACCGTTTTGAAATCTAAACGTATCTACATTAAAGGTTCTTTAAGGGACTTTGGTTTTCAGTTGCAGTCAGTTGGATGGTTGTAATATTGGATGTCTAAACAAACTTGTGTGCAATGTTTTAATTTGTTGAGTTGTTTAGGGCTTGTATGGTTCAGATATAGTTTGTGGTTAGCGACATTACATATTTACATGTTTAATAAGTCGTGTTTGTGAGTTGGCGTGCGGAAACCAATACGAACCTAAAAGTTTGATACGCAAACCCGAACACGGTATAAACTGGATTGAAAGTTATGGCAAAAGATAAAAAAAGTTTGATACGCAAACCTAAAAGTTGGAATACAACCGATGGCAAAAGATAAAAATAGACTGATTTTTGACCCACAATTATCTATGAACTCCTGTTATCGGATTGAAAGTTATGCATGCATTAATCCAAACAACCACACCAATACATTGATCCATATGTTATGTGTCAACTTTTAAAAGTTTTGTTCTATGTATGGGAAAAGTATGAATTTTTTGCCAAAATGGTGGGTTTTTTGGATATTTTTGTGATATTGGTGTGTGTCAGAAAAGTGTTTGGGATATTAGTATTCCCGCAATCTTAGATTGCGGGATTAGGTGACTGGGCTGCTGAATAGGACGAGCAGTGGACGAAGGAGCTGAGTTGGACATCCAGGTGGAAGACCCGCAATCTTAGATTGCGGGAGTGCAGAGGTTCGCAGAGCTACAGTAGAAGACCCGCAATCTCAGATTGCGGGAGTGCAGAGGCCTCTCCTGTTTGCTTTTGTCTTCAACACTTACACACCATCTCATCCCATCAATGCATGCATGAGAGAGTAGAGAGGTTTGCATGCCTTTGCATGTCTGAACTTGCATAGTAACTCTTACACATATCTAATCAACTTTAATCAAATTCAATGTTTGCATGTGAGAGTAGAGTGCAGAGAAATGGCATGAATTTTAATATATATATGGATGGACTAGTGCAATTGTTAACAACACAAAGCAAAGCAAACTCACAAAAAAAAAACTCACAACACAAAGCAGATAAACAACTTCATATCTTAAAAATTATGGCTTATCTACACCCTGGTCCAAGAGACAATTCTCTTCTATGGCTGCAGCCACGACATCGTTCTGCTTATATGTTCGAAGACGGTGGTGACGATGCCATAGAACTCGATGTAAGGCGAGGCGATCAGTCGTTATACAATCACATACGGGATAATGGTATTCACCCCAATGTTCGTAATCTGGTTAGTGTAGCTGGTTTTGGTGGCGTTCTTGAGGTTGGCTACCTATTTGCTGACCGTGGTTTAATAACCGCGTTGGTAGAAAGGTGGCGTCCTGAGACTCACACGTTTCACTTCTCCTTCGGTGAAACAACCGTGACTCTAGAGGACGTGAACGTCCTCATGGGGTTGCGAGTCAACGGTCCACCAATTGCAGGACTACAGGAAAAATGGTCCCGTGAAGTTCGAAATCAGCTAGTAGAAGGTATGTTGGGCATACAGATTACGAATGAGAGCATGCTTTCCGGAAATACTATTAAAACAACAAGCCTTCTAGAAAAAATCAAGGAACCACTGCCCGAAGGGGCAGATATTGATATGGTTAGACAACAAGCACGTTGTGTGGTGCTGATTATTGTGGGTAATTCACTGTTGGCTGACTCTTCTAACGGTTGGACGTCATTGGCATTTTTAAGGCACGTCGAATCGTTAGAAACATGTGGTCAGTTTAGCTGGGGGAGTGCTGCATTAGCTTGTTTGTACAGAAACTTGTGCAAAGCCGCATGCTCCACTGATAAAACAATTGGAGGACCTATCACCATACTCCAGTTGTGGGCATGGACCCGAATCAGTGTACTATCTCCCCGGTGTAGTACCCGGTTGATGCCTGGAAAACCGTATGGCGCAATGTATGTATTTTCTCCATCACCCTTCCTTATGTTATATTTAATAATTTTTTTATTAAATAAACTAACTCGTTCGTTTAAAACAGCTGGAAAGGATCGCGCGATTTCAGGGGGGTGGCCTCGCGGTCGTTAAAAGCGATACGATCGCAACTTCAAAATTTATATTCCGAACAGGTATGAGACTGTTTATTTTTTGTTACAGTGAAAAATATATTAAATTTTACTAATAGTGTTTCTGTTTAATTTTTTACAACAGTTCATTTGGAGACCCTATGAACGAGCCATGGAGGTACTCCCGGCAAGTTGCACCGACGGACGGGCCTCTTGGTGTTCGGATTGCTACATTCTGTGGTTTCAGGTGGTGGAATACCACCAAGCCAGCAGGGTCGTTAGACAATTCGGATTCCGTCAATGGATTCCTCAGGGACCACCCTTTACCCCCGAAGTCCACCTCGAGCTGCACCAAAGGACGCGTGCTGGGAGACCATACGAAAGTAAGTTAACAAAATGAGGTCCGGGGCTTTTTGTGAGGCCCGGGATCATGTCACGGAAAGTCCCGTAACACCTGGACCAGCGACGGCCCTGTTATATCACCCAAGGACGCCACGTTCGGCGATCCGGGTCCGGTAAAGCCCGGCCCGGGAGACGGATACAGGGGCCCGAAAAGGGCTCCCTGGGCATGTTTCAACACTAATTTTTCTTTATATTTTCATCCGGCTTTTATAATATAAGGATTTGTTATATTGACAAATAAAAAGTAAGTTAACAAAATGAGGTCCGGGGCTTTTTGTGAGGCCCGGGATCGTGTCACGAAAAGTCCCGTAACGCCTGGACCAGCGACGGCCCTGTTATATCACCCAAGGACGCCACGTTCGGCGATCCGGGTCCGGTAAAGCCCGGCCCGGGAGACGGATACAGGGGCCCGAAAAGGGCTCCCTGGGCATGTTTCAACACTAAGAAAACACAATAAGAAAACATTAAGAAAACAGAAACTATTTTTACAAACTAGTCAAACTATACAATCCACAAGTCGTTTAGTCAATAAACTTATTGAATAAAAACAACGTAAATTTATTATTCACACGAAACGTTAAATATACAATCTACCAAAGTTACAAAACAATCTATTTCCGAGACCACCAATTCCAATTTAGCTGCAGCAGCAACATACAACTACATATCTATCACACCACATATCTTTAGTGTTTTAACCAGCCCCCATATTTATGCATCTCTTCCCATATTTATGCACGCAGCGTCCCTCGATACTTGGCCCATATTTTAGCTTTATCTTTAAGTTCGTCGATTTGCTGTACATGGGTACCAAGTCAAGGGTATCTACGTAACTATGTCAGATGCCTGGTACTATCGAGGTACGAGCAGGAGCTGGTGCATCCGATATCCCCGACGTCGCTAATGACGGAGCGTGTTTCTTCGACGTCGGAGGGCCTTGCGCTGAAGGTGTAGAACCCGCAAGCGCAATAAAGTTTGCTGCGAAAATGATCGACTTTGATGACTCGACCACCTTCAATTTCCGAGAACACCTATTCCAACTTTAAAAGCAACTCCCCATCCACCTTTTGTTTTAACGGTAGAAGAAGAATCACCATTTTGTTTTACACGCCTTGCCACAATCCTACAGGAACAACGAGGACTGATTCCACGCCTCGCCATATTCCAAATCAGAGCAACGAGGAATGAAGCTTCAACTTGCGGAAGCTTCAGCTTTACGTGAATTTTCCGAGAACACCAATTCCAACTTCTAAAGGCAGGCGAGGCCCTGATGAACTCCCTCCACCACAGCTTCCATCGCCTGCCTTTGACGCCTGACGCGCCTCCAACTCTCTACATCAGAGCTACCTTTGACGCCTGCTGCGAAAAATCAGTAGCTTTGATGAATCCACCATCTTCAATGTTCGAGAACACCAATTCCAGATCAGCGTAGAATCAGCGCCCTCACCTACCTAAGGATTTGCTTAGAGGGTGGTTCCCAAGAAAGAAATAATTGGCCTGCCTGGGGGTGGTACACGGGATATTCAAACCACCATTGCAAGCCAGGTATTTAATTTTATAAACTACAATACCAATGTTGCATTCTACACGTGTTATAATACGTGCAAATGTAACATCGATCCAAGTAGTTTCATGCAAATGTAACATCGATCCAAAAATAAGAGGGTCATGACCAAACACTAGATGAATTCTTCTACAACCTTTGGACCCTCCAACATTAATATTTTTCAAATTAAATGACCAGACAGCCATTTAACACGTGCAAATGTAACACGGATCCAACAACACTAAAAAATCATCGCCTCTAACGCATGAGAATTATGAAATTCATTGTTTAGCCTGTTTGTGTTTGTGTTTGACTGTGTATGAAACGAACGAGTGTATGTTTTTGTTTGACAGTGCGGTGTAAACGAGTGTATGTTATATATAAGAAATGTAAATGATAAAGTGGGCATCTGAATTGAATCCGCAATCCCTATTCCCGCAATCTAAGATTGCGGGTCTTCCACATCACCTCCTCCAACTCCAAGTCAGCTGCCTCGTCCTAGCTGGAAGTCCATGTCACCTAATCCCGCAATCTAAGATTGCGGGAATCCTAAACACCTAAACTTGTTTCTGACACACACCAATATCACAAAAATATCCAAAAAACCCACCATTTTGGCAAAAAATTCGGAAAAGTATGCTAAACATGTCAAAACCAAACATAATTGTACAACACAAGTTATAGCAATCATGTAACGCGGGAAACCCACTAGTTGAAACAATATAACAGTTAAATCTCTTTTAGCACCGAAAAAAACCCGTGGTGGTTATATTTTCATCCATAGACTTAATTAATTAAAGTTGTATATACATTGTTTCTAAACGTGACATATGATGTAACTTGAAGATCGTAACTAACTCCAACATATGGTAAGGGTGTTTTTTTTTAAATCTTTAATTGTTTGTCTATTTCATAATTTAGAGGTAAAGCAGGTCATCCATGTTTGGAGTTTCACTTTAGTTTGATCGTGCTCTCAGCGATTAAAAAAAAAAAGAACTTTGGTGTCATGACCCTCGTGTCTTGATTGATAAAACTCGACAAGTTCTCATTCTTATAGTTGTCGTGTGTAAAATTTCCAAGCTATCATATTCATAACATAAAGTTGGTAATTATTTCGGTATATATATTATAATTTATAAGGCTATATGGAATGGAATGGGGTCCCTAGGGGCTCTATTACCACATCATTGCCACGTAGACAGAGTCCCAATTTAATAACATTCATGCAATGAAATAGCACAATTAATTTAATTAAAAAAAGGATAAAAAGAAAAGAAAAGAGAAACAAAAACAACATTGTCTGTTTTGCACCATAAATATATGTAACTAGGTTAGAGACCCGTTTGTCACACATTTTGTTATCATAAGTCAAAGATAAGTCAACTCAACTGCATTTTATAAAGTTCGAATCAGATATGGAGTACTTTCTAAGTACAGGGACTGAAGTTGACTATTATGCTAATAGTTTTCAAAAGTCTGTTAAATGACCGTTAGAGAGCTGATGAAGTCCTTAACCCTAATTTTGCCTATAAATTGGGGGAATCATGATCAGATTAGTCGAGTCTCAATTGTTTACACATTTCTTTTCATTCATTCTTTACTACTCCTCTGGTTGAAGTTTAATAATAATAATCATTCTTTGTTGATTGTTTTAGTTCTTGATTGTTGATCTTTCTGGTTGTTTAATAACACATTTGCTATAAATGTAAAATGAAAAAAATTAGAAAATAATTGTAACATGCATGTACGTTCCTGTGTACATATAATGTATTAAACTCCTATTCTAATTATTAGAGTCGTCAGTTACGGAACCCTTTCGAAGCTCAAAAGCCTAAGAATGAAAATCTGGTTCTTTAATTTAGTCATTGGAAAGGTCATTAGCTACGCAACCGGTAACCTAAGAATGTAAAATGAAACAAAATAGGTAAGTCATTGTTCATTTTGCTATTATTCTTGTAGTGTACGTATATTTTCTAAAAGTAACTACATAAAGTTATCATAGACTTTTACATTGAAACGTTGACAAAAATAAGGAAGTCGATCACAGCAGTATATTCAATTTTTTTTAAACATAATATTTTAAAAGATGACGGAAAACAAAAAAAAATAAAGTGTTGTGAGTGTGACACGCGGCAACGGATAGTTGGTTCAAAAATGAAAGAAAAGAAGCACATAAGCAGAGATGAAGTGGTAAAAGTGTAAGCACATCTCAAGTAACCAAAAGTTGGATAATGATAATGGGACAAAAGCGTATGTACTCTTTAAATAGCCAACGGTTATGTAAATCATGGTGTAAAAAAGAGAAATTTACCCTCTAACTAACATAAAAGAGTACATATCACACTCCAAATTATCCACCCTGCAACAACACACAAATCATGGTGTAAAAAAGAGAAATTTACCCTCTAACTAACATAAAAGAGTACGTATCGCGCTCCAAATTATCCACCCTGAAGATCCACTGTGGTAAAACCTCTGATACAACCTATAATAATTTTGCTCTAGGTGAGACTCCAATCCATAACTTCCACATTGAAAGGTCACGTTGGTGATCCCCTCTCTCCTTCAGACTCTTAATAAGACTTAGCGATTTGCAATGCAATTAATTTTAAATTATTGTTTGCATGACCCTCCAGCTCCTTTGGCTCCATCCTTTGGAGTCATGATGCGATGTAAAGTGTTGTTAGGTATATACTATAATTGAAGGATATTGTTGAAATGTTGCAAATGTATTGTAATTCAATTACTGTTGTTACTGGATCGTGATGTTGGGCTTGATATTATATCAGGAGCCAAGTTATAATAGCTTAGCCCATTGGCCTTTGGCCTGGGTCAGAAAGTGACTTGAACTGGTTCATGGACCAGGTCATTATATTTAAAGTTTGTTGGGTTTTGTGTTTGTTATACACAGATTGGTGAGCTGGCTTGTTTGTGATCGTTGGATTATTATCATCTCAGCCATTGGATGAGTATTAGCTGGAAGGTTCGAGGCACACGAGGGTTTCATTCAGTCGTTCACTTTTCTTTGTTATTTTTTCTCTCTGATTCAATCATCGTTTAGGGTTTGTAAGTCTGAAGTATTATTTCATTGTATTCTTTCTTATTCGTGATCTGTTCATCTTGTTAATCAGCAGATCCAAGTGTTGTACTATGTTCTTGATCTCAGTGTTTTGCTGAGATCTATTGGGGTATTTGGGGGCACTTATTTTGGTTTAGGTTATAAGAGATTTGTCACCTTATTTTATCGCCTACATCTGTTGTTAATGTGTTTGTGAGTTTATGTTGGCTTCATTGTTATCATTGTCTTGTTGATTTAGTATTTCAAACCCTAAAATTCTACCGATATTTATCCTTCAAACCAAAACTTGCGTCAACCATTGTTAATATGGCCTGACACAAACATATATTCTAAGATATTAATCATATTATTATAACCAATAAAAAACTTTTTTTTTTGTTAGAAAAATTGAAAACATGTGGTTAGTCATTACATACGAATATATTAATTTTAATAGAGCTGTCAAAACATCAATAATATCTTATGAAAAAAATATATAGAAAATAACTTTTTTTTTTGTAAAACATAATAATGACTTCTATCTATAAATTTTTTAGAGTGTATTGGATTTAAATAATCTTAACTATTAACTATTAGCTATCAACGGTTTCAACTAACAAAATATTGGCCACTAACACACTATGGGGCTGTTTGGTAGTCTCTTAATCAGTCTCTTAACCATTCAGGTCTGAATCATTCAGCATTCAGACTGTTTGTTTCAGCATCTGAATGGAATAATAAAGTGTTGAATCATTAAGCTAATAAGGGATGCTGAATGATTCAACTCTTAACCATTCAGAGTCTCTTAACTATTCAGATTATTTTAATGATTCAGCACTTAATCAACCAAACAGCTCCTATGACTAAAAACAAATATGTTCCATTTAGAAAATCATTTGGTATTTTGTTAGCCATAATCTATTAGTAATCAATATGTTAAAAGTTGGGACTAACAGTACACATATTTTTTTAGTTGAAACTAGTAACGGGCAATTGCTAATTGTTGAAATTATTAAATTCAATACTCATTTTTTTAATATTGTATGAAAAAGCTCGGTAGATAATTAGTTTCATTCTTTAAAATACTAAAAATTACAACCCATTACATCTAATCATCCCTCATGTGATATATTTTAAAGCCACGTTTTGTCTCATTATAATTTTTTAATATCGTACTGTATTGTTTAATCACTTTTTGGAATTTTGATTATTTGATCGTCGCTACGTGAATTAAAGAGAGACGAATACATTCAACTGGACCCTTTCTTAGAAATGTTGGAATTTATGTGTGAATGTGAGTTGGTCTTGTCCCACATTGGTTGGGGAATGAAAACTAGATTGCTTTATAAGAGGAAACCAAATTGGAAGAAATAAAATATTTAGTCACTTTATACTTGGTCACCTACCCGCGCTGACTTATTTTCTCTCTCTTTATACACTCCACACACAATACACATATCTATACATACACAACTTATATCTATCTTCATCTTCATCTTCAACTAAAGAATAGAGAGAAAGAAAGAAGAAACTAAACCATAAAAAAGAATAAAATTATGTGAAAGTTTGTGTCACATCCGTGAACTAAGCACGGTAACTAGAACCAGAATTTGGTTCACGGGACCACTACCAGCATGGGTGGCGACGGTGTTACCGTGCTGGTAGTGGGGTACCCATGACCAATTCCCGTCCCCTAACATTTCTCTGATATTTATTTGGGAATTTTATTCGTTGTTAATTGTTTCGTCACTTGGTGTGCTTCATCAGCCACAGTTTGACAGCAACTGAATTGGCTGGTACCTTCAGGTTCCAATTATCTGGAGCCAATTTCAACGTTTTTCTTGTCCGTTTGTTAATAAGCTTTTTAATATTGTATGCTTTTCATAAATTCTTATTTGTTATATGTAATTGGACAACTAATAGAAAAAAAAATCATTAGCATCTTAACAAGTTATTACATCAACTTTGGAAAGAGTTGCAGTTAAAAAAAAACTTCTACAAAATTAAAGTACTTTATCAATAAACTTTGACATAACGTTTGATGTTTTTTATTGAAAATTATGCAACTCAAATTCGAAATACTCTTGCTAAGTTTTTGTTAGAATGGTTAACTCACACACCCTCTTAATCTGCTTTTAAATTTGCATGTTTTCTTTCAATACGAGACTTGAACTCTTAGCACCGGGGCCAACTTTATAGGGTTAAGATTACAGGCAACAATATAGGGCTTCCAAAATTTGGTGGCTCCAAAAAATCAGCTACCTCTTCATGCTGCGGGAGGAAATCCTATTATTTATTGCAAGTTGTTATGAAACAGAAGGAAAGTCTATCTATGTTACCTTATTAAGGAGGAGACATGGTTAGGAAAGTAATTTTACACCCATTTTAAGATGGGATATCAAGAGACTCATGCTTTAACATAGATATGTCATGTAAAAGTTCCCCATAATACCCCTTATTGCATTATGCACTTGTAACCCACACACTAACATCCTCATCATTAATTGCATGTTAGTGAATGCGGATTGAATTCTTCAACTGAAAAGTCAGGCGTTTCTATCAATTCCATGAGCTTCCTCTCACCGCCCTCAAACTTTTTATATGCAAAAAACCTCACAAGTAGAAAAAGTTGGAGAAACTTCTAATCTCAGATGCTTTCCTTGGCTAGCATGCACCTAAGCATGGTGCAACCAGGTTATATCGGACAAAGGTACACATCCTTTTGCAGTGAGATTTTCAAATACACTCTAGACAGATGTTTAGATACTTTTCTTAATATTTTTTTTATATATACAGCTTGCATTTTTTCTTTATATTATAAATTCCTTAACTAAGACCAACTTTTTAATAAAATTTTGTTTTCATCCCGTGTCTACTTACGTAAAACGAAAGCAAGAAGTTATGAAGGGATATCTTGATGGTTAAAGTGTGTAGCTTACAACCAAAATGTTGGGGTTTCAAATTTTGTAGAATCTAGGTTGTGGTATATTTTATTATTGTAATTACTCTTATGCATACTTTGTTTTTCGTTTATGGTTTTCAAGCATACATTCGCTTGATGTAAAACACGTTTCGATAATATATTGAGCATGTTAAACGGTTATTATACCACGTGTTGATACCTTATTGAACTAAAGCGGTACTGACCGTAACCCGCTGCAAAGCGCGGGTAATCCCACTAGTCATTTATAATAACAATAAATGGGATTTTGGTTTCCATTATTTTTTTTAAACGATCAATAAATCAATCCCGGTCATTCATGAAGTACACTCTAGACAAAGGAGTACTCCGAGAGTAACCCGGTTTCCATTATTGTAATGGACCTTTTTCAAAACTTTATACTATTCGGACCTCGTTTTTCGTTACAGTTGGATTCAAATCGAGGAAGGATGTAACGTGTTTAGAACAATATTATGTATTAATTCATGCACATGTCTTGTTAAATTATTTGCGCTTGTTGCTAGATAAATTTATCAACTTTTAGATCGATTACTGATGAGTAATATAAGGTTACAATTGACTATCTGTTGTCATGTATCTGTGGAGCAATTCAGCATGTGAGCATTCCATATCAACACAAAGGTATGTTACATTTGTTCTTGCAAAAACAGTGAAAATGCTTTTGAATCTCTTAAGCCACTTGATTATATACATTTTGGTAAGCAACATCCATTATTTGGTTTTCACTCAAAAGGAAATTTGGAGAAGGGCCCTGGGTTTTTGTTTTGCCTTACACCTCCAAAATAGTTGGCGAACCATCAGAGCCAGCCCAAGGTTCAGTTAACCCAAGCATTGGGCTCAGTTAACCCAAGCAATTGCTTTGGGCCCTACCTAAATAGGGCCTCCAAATTTTGGAAAAACTAATTTATAGATTTATTATATATTATCTATATCGGAAGTTATCAACATAATGAAGCTGTAGTAATATGGTAACAAGCTCCTCCAAGCCAAGCAGACTCATGCTCGAATCTTGGCAATGTCATTTTCTTTTTTCATGTCAAATAAATGTTGAAAAAGGCCTCGGATTTTCGCTTTCGCTTTAGGCCACCACATTGGTTGAGCCGGACCTGCCGACCATGCTTAGCACTTAGGGTGTAACCCATTATTCCAATGTCTTGATACCACTATGTCACAGACCTTTTGGCATTTGAAATTACTTCCTCCGTCCCATTTTAAATGTCCATTTTCTACTTTTTGTTGTCCTAAATTAAATGTCTATTTCTAAGCAATTTTCAGTTTTGCGACAAAAGACAATATAAAATTTGAAATAATAACTTGAGGATATTATTGTCATTTTACAACTAAGAGAATATACAATCAAAGATTTCTTAATCTGTGTGTTTGTGGGCCTAGGACATCTAAGACGGAGGGAGTACTATACTACAAAAGCAAATGATGAACACATCCCTCTCACAGTTTTTTTATGTCTATATGTTTGATTGTGTGCGCATTCATTTGGTTCTATTTTGGAGTAATAGAAATAAATAATCCCAACTATTAACTATTGGCTAATAATAATCCCAACTACGAAAATAATCACTAGCAGGCCCAACTTTCGACATATTAGCCACCAAGGGTCCCAGTTAGTCTGACCACTAACGCCGTTAGTGGGTTACTGATGTGGCGTCCTACGTGTCATAACTTAACACACATGTCCGATGACGTGGGTTGCTGATGTGAGCAACATTAGTAGGAGAGCCTCATTAAGGTTCAACCTAGTTCTGTGCTTAATGGTTGAGCAACATCTCAAATCTTAATGGTTCAGCCTTAACCATTCCATTTAGAAACTGAAACAAACGCGCTGAATACTGAATCATTAAGCGCTGAATGGTTCAGAGCTTCATTAAGAGGCTCACCAAACAACCCCTAAATTGGGCATCTTAATGGTTAGTTTTGTTGTCCCACATTAATAGGAGAGCCTCATTAAGGCTCACCAAACAATTTAACCCCTAACGCTCTGTTCCAGAGTTTTATTAAAGGAGGGAAGAGAAAGGATATCCCTCCTCTTCCTTTCTCTCCAATTCCTTCCAAATTGGAAAGATTGGAAATCAGCCTAAAAACCCCTTTATTATCCCTCCCATTCCCTCCCTTTCCCTCCTACATAAAACTCTGGAACACATTTTTTTCCCACTTCCTTCCCAATCCTTTCTCTTCTCTCCTTTAATGAAACTCTGGAACAGAGTGTAAGAGGCTCACAAACAGCCCCTAAGTTTCAAACCTGTTACACAATCAAACATTAGAAATAACTGTCTACCGGTGAAAGGAATCGCTCAGCAAGTTGATACATGATACAAATTGGAGTTATAAAAATTAATTTTAAAAGCATGGACTAAACCATTTTGTATACAACCGGTGGTTAAATTGTTATTTGTATTTAGGCTTTTGTTCATTTTATGATATGCAAGCATCTGAGGACACAACTCCAACAACAGTAACTGTTCCATTCAATTCTTTTTCCAATTTTACCAGCCACCCCACAAATTTGACTTAATAATGTAGTAATTAAAAATCAGCTTGAATTGATATACAACCGCCCCTTCGAATTAAAGTTGAACACAAACAAAAGGTGAATATATAATTTTTTTTTTAAAGTTGATATCGAAAATTCGAATTACAAACTAAAGTTTAATTAGTTTTATCAACCAACTATTCAGTTATAAAGTACCCCAAAAAACAATAAGATGGATCTAGCAGATATGTTTTAAATATTTGTGCAGACGCTTATGTTGACTCAAACAAATTGTTGGTGGATAAAAAAATAATTCTAAGTAAACAAAATAAACTTCATACATATATTTCATCAAGGATAAATAGACTAGTGACAGTCAGAACTTAGAAGCACACATTGATGTCAAAACAATTGTTGTAAGAGTTCTATAAAATGGAACATGAAGAGAATAAAACACACATAGCTCACAAATGACTCAACAATCTACAAATCTTTGCTTGAAGTTCAATAAAAAGCCAGAAAACAGCACAAAAACCATGATCCAAATTCAATTCACTAAATTTCAAGTGCAGCATCCCGACGAGACCTAAATATAACAAAAGCAGCCGGCAACTCCTACAAAGTACAATTAAATGATGATTCAAAGCTTCGCTCAACTATCCTCGGCATACATGGGTGTTTTAGGTTTTAAGTGTTTAGGTATGCACATTCTGCTACTTATCACATCATTTAGAGTCAAAGAATCAACTTTGTATAATTAGTTTGATAATAGCTGCTATATAACTCATTATCTAAGTGTAAAAATTAATGTAATTTTCTTATTAACCAAATATATATGGATACCGAATGTGTTTTAGTTGTCATTTGTAAGAATTCTAAATTGGTAGCTCATCTGTAAACGAAATGAGAAATACAACGACCTCAAAGTTCTTGCAGCTTCTTTTTGCTTAATTAGACTGAGTGCATTGCATTTTCTTGTGTGCAAGCTCAGTATTTGTTATCAGGGAACTTGTTCAAAGACTAAACTTATGAGTAGCTAAAATACAAGGCTCTCAAACTAAACTTATGGAACTTGTTCAAAAACAAGAAAAGCTTTTAGCTTATGGTTACGACATGACAAAATGAGTTACCAAGCATATGATCTATTGAAGCTGCAATCACGGATAACCTGACTATTTCATAAAATAAAATCACACCTTAAGGTCCATGTTAAATAAACAACAATTGTACAATATTTTTTTTATTCTTTTTCAGTAATTAAACAATAATTACAAATGATTAACGATTATAAATTGAATAAATAAACTACATGATTAGTAGAGATCATAACAGGGTCTCTCATGAGTTCTTTCGAAAGAGGGCAACGAAAATGCATCCGACATGACACCCAAATAGACTTCGAACTTCCAATATACTTCGATTGTTATCATTAAAAAAAATTTTATCGTTGTTTCCCGCCCTCTTTCACGTCTAATTTCAAACCCTATACCCACTTATTCAGTTTGTTATTAACTCGACCGCTAAATAACTACACTCTACCTGTTTCGCAAAAGATACAACCAAATATACAACAGATAAGTTTTGCTAAAATGCGTACCTTTTGTACATGCTACTAATTCGCATTAATGGGAAAACTTGTTACCATACGAGGGTTGATTACTTCCACGACATATTTGAGTATGTAACATTTCAACTTCAAGTTTCATCTATATCAAATAGAATGAAGGAATACTTACATGTACCTCGTGATCTATCGTTCTTGACTCATGCCTTCTTAATTCAGTTGCACCGCCAATTCCGAACATCAAATAAAGTTTCCTGCATCAACAATTATTGCGCACACACATACGCGTCGTCAATATCACACAATACTTGGTGTAATAGTTTTCATTGCATCCAACTCACCCATGTTTCTTTATTTGTCTTCCATTTAACACCAAATACACATAAAAAAGCAATCTTTCCACATATTTTGACCCATTTGATCCATTCTATAATGATACAGCTTTTATACAAAGAAAACTTTATTTTCAATGCTGCTCGTTTCATGCAGCAGCTGTTCACAACCCTTTTTGGCCTCTATACAATTTTTATTAGCTCTTCATGTTCAAAGATGGATTAAAATAGACTCAAAGAGCTTTCCAAGCATATATAGTACACCTTGGTTGGATTTTTATATGGTTTTATACAACATTTAGAAAAACCGATCAGCAGTAAAATTTTCTACTGATCAGCTTGCTGACCTTTTGTTATAGACACGAGTATATCGCGAATAAGCTTCTAAGTTCTAATGTTCTATGATGAAATGTAGAAGACTCATAAGGCTTTTCCAACCCATAAAGAATCACCTTAATCGGGTCAATCGTCTATTTAATATGAATATTATATATACAGGACAACAACATGTTTATTTTCAATCAGCTCTCTCTTTCTTTTTGAGTGAGGCATTTTAACAAACAACTTATGTGCATAAATCTTTAATCATACTACCATCATCTATGGTGATTTCTCTACCTACACTACTTAAGATAACAATGAAGTTTGTTGAGTTTTTTTTCCAAATAGGTGGAGGTGGAAAAATTATTTATCAAAATGGGTGATTTGAGAAATGTTTACCAAAATGGGTGATAGGAAATAATGTTTCTTTTGTAAATAAAAAATAGGTTAAACCTACCATCATATACGACGTTTCAGAGTCAAACTGATTTTACTAGTGAGTTGGGAAAAGACTTTCAATGACAAGGAAGAATTTACTAGAGTTGTCAAGTTGCATAGTATCAAAACACATAAACATTTTGAGGTTGTTGAATCACGACCAACCACTTGGTGTATAAGATGTAAGTTACATGAACAAGGTTGCAAATGGCACCTTCGTGCAAGTAAACGTAAACGCAGTGGATCTTTTGAGATCACAAAGTATATCGGTCCACATACTTGTTTGCATAATATGATTACTCAAGACCATCCAAATTTAGATGCAACCTTGATAGCTCAAGAAATCCAACATCTTATAAAAGCGCAACCTTCTATTAGTATTGCCGCTTTAAAAGCCGAAATAGTTAATAAATTAGGCTATACTCCTTCGTACAAGAAGGTTTGGGTGGGAAAACAGAAGGCAATTGAACAAGTCTTTGGGAATTAGGAAGAATCCTAGACTCAAGAATCCTATACCGTTTTACGTAAATTTTTATATACATTACAAAAGTTCAATCCAGGAACTGTCGTTGAATGGTGTGTTATGAGAAAGAACAGTGTAGTGGAATTTAGACGTGTATTTTGGGCATTTGATCCTTCTATCAAGGGTTTTAATCACTGTCAACCTGTAATTAGCATTGATGCCACACATTTGTATGGTAAGTATAAAGGCAAGATGATGATTGCCATGGTAGTTGATGGTACTAATCAATTATTACCACTTGCATTTGCAATCGTGGAAAATGAATCTTATCATAGATGGAATTGGTTTCTTTCTCATGTCAAGAAACATGTGGTGAAAGATAGTGAAGGGGTATGTTTAATATCTGATTGGCATGTTGGAATCTTAAAGAGAGTTAATGAGGAAGGTTCCCCTTGGTTAGAACCACGTGGTTTTCATAGGTATTATTTATGAAAATACATCATATTGGTTTGAATTATTTTTTCCCATGTCAATAATATTCATCACGTTGATTTTCATAGGTATTGCTTAAGGCATTTCATCAACAATTTTAATGATAAGTTTCACAACTCGCAATTGAAAGCTTTAGCTTATCGTGCTGGGAGTCAAAATCATATTAGAAAGTTTAATTCCATAATAGAAGAAATTGGAAAAATAAATCCAAAAGCTCGCCAGTGGCTCGAGCAACATGCACCTGATAAATGGACACTTGCACATGACGGTGGAAAGCGATCGGGGTGCTCACTACAAATTAGTATTTGATATTGAGACCTCTAGCCAATCGGTCGTATTTGGCATTTTGTTTTTATTTGCATTTGACATTTGACATTAAGACGGTCAACTTTTAAAGTCTATTTTGAGTTTTTGTGTTTCTTATTTGACTTGTTTTAATTTCCTATATATGATTAGTTTAGTTATATTAATGTGGTTTGATTAAAAAATAAGGAATTATATCAAGTTAGTTCAATTATGAAGAGAAGAAAATATGTTGATAATTGGTCAACTGAATGATAAATAAAAAGAAAAGATTACAAATATATTAGCTAAAATAAGTAAATAAGAAAAACACATGTTTTGGTAAATATTTCTCAAATCACCCATTTTGGTAAATAATTTTTCCACCTACACCTATTTGAAAAAAACTCGAAGTTTGTTAATACAAAGTGTCAATTATCATTCAGAACTATATCTTTTTTTCTTTGGCGTCGCCATCTTCACATCAGACGCATGTCTGATTATTTGGTAAATATTTCTCAAATCACCCATTTTGGTTAATAATTTTTTCACCTACACCTATTTGAAAAAAAACTCGAAGTTTGTTAGTACATAGTGTCAATTATCATTCAGCACTATATCTTTTTTTCTTTGGCGTCGCCATCTTCACATCAGACGCATGTTTGATTATTTTGGAAGATGTGAAGCTGCCACTCACCCCCCCTCGAAATTTGATTTCTTTTGTTATTTCGTTATATACCGTTAAACCTTCCAACTAACCAAGATAATACATTAATGTAAACTCCAAATAGGTCCGGCTCAACCATTTTGAAAGCCTAAAGCAAAAAAAAAATTCGGGCCCTCCAAAATTTTTATTTATTTATATTTTTAGTTTTTATTTGGGTGGAGGTTAATACCTTAGGGTACATTTATTGATAAGAATGTAATTTTTAGTGCTTTATATATTGAGGTGTTTGAAGTAATCATCGGTATATTGGTGGTCATACTATAGGCAATATCTTGATGTTCTTCAATTGCAATTACATTATAGCGGAATGGAAATTTCTATTGTTTCGAAAAGAGATAGACCTAAAAAGAAAAAGAAAGTTTTAATTTTATTGGATTGCGATTCGAACTCGGTCAACAAAGCAGAAACACATGATTCCCACAACAAAACTACAATCACAATTATTGATTAAAATTATCAAAGTATGAATAATATTCATAATATTTATATATATTCTAAATAAATGGGGCCCTAAATATTTGAGGGCCCAAAGTCACAACTTCAAAATAATTGGGCTTGGGCCGACCCTTACTCCAACTTATCTCTACTACATTATAAAGGAGGAGTGATGGCTAAATGTGTCCATATTGGCAAACTTAAGATAGCATTTGAAAAGTCATATGCTTTAACCCTCAAATGTCATTTAAATCTTCCCCAAATTACCCTTAAATGCATTAAGATACTTGTACCATAATGCATTAAGATGTTTGTACCAACCATTTTCCATTATCCTAAGTTAGTCTTATGGACCATAGAAATATGCAAAGTTATATTTTTGTAACATATTTACATATTAAAATAATTCAACTAACAAAAAGATTAGATAGTGTATGAAAATAAAAAAATATCTACGACTTGAAAAAAACAATTTATTGTTTTTGGCTTGACGAACGGAGACTAAAGGGTCCTTCGACCAGCCCTAGCCAGGAGCTTTGGTTAAAATGTTAGAACGAATATGCAACTTTCAGGCTCAACCGGTCTAAAGGAACAATGTTTTTTCATGCCGGGCCCAGGACTCGTCTCGCACCTAGGTTTGTTTGTGCATTTCTAAAATGAAGTGTAATTGACTGGGAGATGTATACATTGGAATTTTGACATGCATTGAAGTTTTGAAGCAATATGTAAATAGATTTTGATTAACTTCATATTGGCTTTGAAGGATTTAACAAATTCTAAATCGATCCTCACACTCACATAATCACCAATGTCAATACCAAAGTGAATTTGGTACAAAATACATCATAATTAAATCTCATATCAGCCGAGACACCCGCAGCAACGCGCGGGCATTCACACTAGTATTTTCTAATTTCCAAGTTAAAAACTTTTACCAACAACAATTCAAATTGATATAATCAAGTTTCCACTATTGTTATATGCCCCATATAAAATCCTATAAAAGTTGCAACCTCTTTGAAATGAACATCGTATCAAATAGATTGTATTTTATAACTTCCAACATATATAAACACACATATATAACTTCCTTTTCCTCTTCTTCTTTTTCAAACTCGTCTTCTTGATATTCTTCTTCTTTTCCGTCCGAATCGAGATGTATATGTCGTTTTGAGTCACTCTATGGTAGATTTTGGTAAGGGGGGGGGGAGGTTGTAACGCAAAGTTTCCTTTTCAATTTTGTGCATTGGAAGGTTCAACCCCAACAAAACCATCACTTTTGAGTTTATAATCCAAGTTCCTATCATGACTTTTTATTATCTTTGAATAATATTTCACCAGTCTAATGATGCGTTAAAAACGCCAAAATTTTGTCTACGATCATTGATCAATGATGACTTAGTGGCTATTTATGGAAACATGTGTGGGAGTTGTAATTAGGATTTGATGGTTAAAACCGTTTTCTTGCCAATGAAAATATAGATGACAAGAACCTATATTTAAGCATTTTCACTTATTAATCAAAGGTAAATGCAATTGAGTAAAATGGTAGCGTATCTTGACAATAAGAAAGACAAGAACCCCATTTTTTCTTTACACGTGCACATCGAAACAATATAAGCTTAGTTGCTTCATATCTTGCTATAAGTTTGATCCTTGTATCCGTATAAGCAGTTGTTTGATATTGTGGGTTTACCGATCTAATATTTTAACTACAACATCTTTGCACTTCTGCTTTCAAATATAGGAACTTAAAATATCCCTTATAAAACCATGAAAAGGGTTTTTACATAATCTATTATGATACAATACAACCAAGTACTAAAGCAAATTTGAAAAAGAAAAAAAAACAGACATTAATGAGAAGACCATTTGGTGTAGGTTTATCTCATTTGGAAGTTCAATATCCTTATACATAAGGCATAGACGAACGCAAACAATAAGCAAAAGCCAACTAGAACTCCAGCAACTGGACCCATGAAATCTGGTCTATAACCATAATGATCTTCGATATATGAATTCATGGACATGTTATATGGCATCCCGGGAATCATGATCTTGTTCTCAACATCATGAAATTGAGAAACCATGAATCCATACACGGTCCAGGCCAATGGACATATCCAATAGTACCACACCCACCATTTGGGAATTCTCTGAAATTCAAAGGTACATCAAATTTAGCCTCTAAATAAAGCAGTTATAATAAAGTATAAGTATGGAAGATGACATACTGGTCTAGGGATGAAAAATCCTGAGAAGATATTGAAAATTGCATAGAATGAACCTGCAAATATGGCTGCCACTTGCTCGTTTGGTGTGATGGACACAGTCATCATTCCATAATATGTGAAGTACAAAAACGTAAAGAAAATGACATAGAAAAACCAAAAGAATTTGTCTGCTTTCCACTCGAACGAAACCATGGCATACACTATCAAAGTGTAATATGTTGTTTGAAATAAGACGTACGGAATCTCTACCAAGACCTGAATAGATTATGTTAAAACCTTATCAAAAGTTCTCATGTAACCATATGAGTATTGATAAATTATGTTTAAACTATATCAGAAGGTTTTTCATGTAATCAAATAAATGTTGGTTCAACTCTCACCTGTGCCATGGCATATGGGAATGACGAGTACATTCCTGCTGCTCTTTCTCGATAAAAGACTGTTCTTTCTGTGGCAACTACTGGCTGCACAGTCTGGCAATTGTTCATACCTACAAAGAAAGCAGCACCATACATGGCCCCGATGATTGCATTCACATTGTTGCTGCTCTCTCTGAATATATAAAATTATTAATTATGAGATTGGTTTGTACAATCAAGATTATTGTTTTATTAGTGTTTAAGAGGAACCTTTTTTTGCCAATCTTCCAAAATATCGTCCCAACCATTAGTGCAGTGGCTAAGGTGAAGAAATTACGAACAAGGTTATAATCAGGATTTCTCCAGTAACTTAACCACGCCTTCCATATACAAGACTTGAATTGTCCCCATGAAGATTGAGAATACTGTGTTTCAAAATGAAGATCTGTTGCTCCAGAAGGTGGTGTGCTTAACTCCGTCACTAAAGCCTTGTTCCTCCTGTTGTTTATAGATTAATTTCACAATATTTTCATTATTATATGTCAATTTAGAATCATTATAAGGAATGAACTTACTGATACAAGGATGATGATTTGTAGTTGTCAGCAAAATCGATGCCAAGTCGGATCTCTGCAGCACCCGAACTTACTTCCAACATCCATGTTGCCGGATTGTATTTTTCAGGAATTATTGGAACCCCAGGGATCTCCTGATCATACGAAAAATTACCAATTAATCACAAAACTTGGAAAGAGTTATTTAGTGATATAAATAAAAGTGTTAGTAGGCAAGAACATAACTATAAGCTCTTTTTTACTTAGCCTTTTTTTCTTTAAATGTAGGAAAACTATGCATTTACCTACATTTATAGGTAAAATAACCACACATTTTAAATGAATAACTTTTTTGTTTTGATGCCATTATTTTATATGTCACCAAGTAACTTTATATCAAATTATTTCCAAATATCTACTCTATCTACCTGAAAATATTCTATGATTTTTTGAGAATTGTGGCCTAACGGTCCAGCATAAATCACTTGCCCCCCTCTTTTCATCAGCAACAACTCATCAAAAGATTCAAAAATATCAATGCTAGGTTGATGAATTGTGCAAACAACAGTTCTCCCAGTGTCGACAGTGTTTCTCACGGCTCTCATAACAATGGCTGCGGCTCTTGCATCAAGCCCAGAAGTTGGTTCATCCATGAAAATGATTGAAGGATTAGCAACAAGCTCTACAGCAATTGTAAGTCTTTTTCGTTGTTCTGTTGACAAACCAGTAACTCCTGGAAGCCCCACTATTGCATCCTTGACATTTTCCAGTTCAACTAGCCCTATAACTTCACGTACAAAAAGCTGAAATATATTGAACAAGAAGATTTAAACACAACATGAATTCTCAATATCTTGTTTGACAAAAAGCATAATTATTTCTACCATTTTCTCTTCATCTCCAACTTCTTTTGGGAGCCGAAGGAAAGCTGAGTAAATCAATGATTCATGTACAGTGATTTGAGGAGAGTGGATATCAGTTTGCTCACAGTATCCAGAAATCCTTGCAAAAGTTTCTTGTTTCTTTGGAAATCCCGATATTCTAATATCTCCTTCGATGTAACCACCTGTCTTTCTTCCTGCCAAAACATCCATCAATGTTGTTTTACCAGCTCCACTAACTCCCATTAGTGCAGTTAGGACTCCAGGCCTAAAGGTACCCGTTACTTCACGAAGTAATTGCAATCTATTATCGTCCACCCCTTGTTCTCTCATTTCCTGTATAATAAAAAGGTCACAATATAACCAATTGATTTCAAAAGGAAATTTAAAAAGAGAATATAACAAGTTCAAGAAGAAACATAATTACTTGGGGCATATCAACAAAATAGCTCATGTTGTCAAATGACATGGCGAACGGAGTAAATGGTAAAACCATTCCCTTCTTATGCACAACACCACTAGAGTCATAAGAATCAGATTGACTTGTTACCGGTTGCATTTCCATTTTTTTGTCTACACGAGTTGGATATTGTATTATAAGTAATAACTAAAGTAGAGTATATAAATGTGTGCACAATTTGCTGAAAACTCGTTTTCTTACCCAGATTACTTCCATCAACCGAGTATTGAGGAACTGGATTTCTCTTAGATTCAACTATTCTAAGTCTATGCTGTTGACTAGCGTTCTGTTTAACTTCCATCTCAATGTTTGCTTCTTTAGAGATAACCGCTTGTGGTTTTCCAGGGGCTGATTAGTTAATTAGAGTATGAAGAACGTTAGTTATGTGTACTAAACACATTAATGGTGATTTTGTAGTTAATCACTTTATGTGAGAATGTGGAAACTTACAATCTAAATACATTAAAGCAAGAGTGAAAAGGATGTTGAAGAGAAATGCGAATCCTAAAAGAGCGGCAGCACCGATCCAATACCAACTTTTTTGTGTTGGGACATCCATGTTTTCTAGTATTGCTATTCCCAATTTCGTTACATTATTCGAACTCTGTGAACATTAAAAAAACATAATGAGTATTAGTTCTTTTATTATAGTCTTTAGTCAAGAACTAAGGACTTACCATTTTGTTCATCCACCTAGGAGCAAAGTACTCATTTATTGCAAATGCTTTAAAACCATATGACAATGGTAATGCCCAAGTAGCCCACTCCCACCAATTAGGAATTTGAGATTTAGGAAGGATGAAACCTCCCAATAGAAATATGAGTAGAAGCGTAAGGGTTCCACCCATGTTCCCCATGTTCATTGTCCTACACACTCCAGCGATAAGCCTAAAGAGTCCCCCTCCAACATTCTGGACTAAAAAAACTAACAAGAAGTGCTTAAAGAACCTGTACACCATATGCAAAATGTATATCTTTACAAACAAATAATTTTTAAATAGAAAAACTACAAATTTTGGAACAACAAAATTACAAACAATGTATAATAGTGTGTTACCTGCTAGCTTCAGGAGCAAGTCCAACACCATAATATAGTATGACCATCCAACAAACACTCTCAAACAAACATATTGGTAAACGAAGCAAGAATGTCGGAAGTGTATAAACCCATGTTGGGTGGAAAAGAAGATCCCTTTGCTTGAAAACTACAGGAACCCTTGCTATGGTGAGGGAGATTTCAGCTAGACCATTGAACATGTTTATAAGCAAACTTAACAAAAGTGCACCGTTATAAATCGAGCCATCATCTTCATTGCGTGTGTGCATTTTGGTCCTAAAATATAATGTCATCCCAATGAAAGCTAAAATAATGAATTGAACACTTTTGAAAACGTAAACAAAAGCATTTCTCTTTAAAAGTAGCCATTCCTTATCCCACGAGGCTTTGAACAGGTCCCGTTTGGAGACTAAGTATTTCTTGAAAACTAGAGCTGCTTTGTGACTTTGGCTTTTATCATAAGGAATTGCCAACTCATTCTTTAACTTCTCGCCGATGTGGAAACTCCTAAATCGCTGAACAAATTCACTTACAGGGATATATCTGTATGGTATGCCTCTATTTGCCCAATATTGCTCTTGATCTTTTCTAGATGTAACCTACAAAGAAGATATCAAATGTTGATAAGCTTGTAGGCTTGAAGTCATCACTTTTGATAACAACTAGTACCTCTTGCAAGAAGTCAGCAATGCCCTTTCTTTCAGGACACATAAATCCACAACTCTCGAAGAACTCAAGTGCATTATCTTTTGGTCCTTGATATACAATTTGGCCTTCAGATAGTAGTATTATATCATCAAATAGGTCAAAGGTCTCAGGTGCAGGTTGTAGTAAAGACATCATGATTGTTGACTCGGTTAAATGCACAACTTGCTGCAAACATTTCACTATCTGAAATGTAGTTGAGCTGTCTAGACCAGTAGATATCTCGTCCATGAAAAGAGTTTTTGCTGGCCCAACAAGCATTTCTCCTGAATCCATTTCAAGGTAAAGTGGAACTTATAACCCAATCAGAGTCCAATATAAATAGTCTACATCATTAATATGTCGGATTTTATCCGGAATGTATAATCACGACTTGTACAAAGGCCAAAAAAATTGGGATTATGGGTTTCAATGAGTTTTATTAGTTAATCACGATCTCACTAGTATTGTTAAAGTTAGTTAAGAAACTCAGTTAGTATAGTTAGGGTAAAAAGTGTAAATATTATAAGTACTAGGGTTAGCTTCGGATTTATTGTAATATACACATAACGTCGTGTTTGTTGTGAACCGTCGTGTTGATTTCGATGGTGGCGTGCCTGCGAGTAAAAATAGGTAGTGCTGGTCATTTGTAAATCCATTCAGAAAATAGATTTTGACATTTATTTTGGACATCTTGCTTATATAAAGTCTCACTAGATTATACCCCGGGAATATCCCGGGGTTGAAAAATCTAATATGACATATTAGTTTTACATATGAAATAGAATGATGCGCTTTACAGTTACATGCATGAAAGCTTCGGGTAGCAGCTAACCTAAAACAATTAAAAATATATCTCCAATGTTAACGCCTAACCTTAAACAATGTATAACTCTAATATTAATATCTAACCTAAAACAATGTATAACTCCAATGCTAACGCATGTTGAAAATATAATTCATATTTACTGATTTGAATATAATTAGTGACTTGCCTATACATGATTAATGATTTACCTGAATACTTTGTGTTTTTTTTCCTGTTTGAACAAAACCCAACAAAAAATAGTTGTTTTTTTCTCCGTTTTTATATATCAATATGGTACTCGTTGGAAAGATAATAAAACGCTCGTTAATTTAGTGTAATTTTTTTCTTTAAAAAATCTCGTATATAAAAGATATTAACGTTTAAAAATTATGGGAGGAAACATAAGAGAGAAAAATCTAATTTTGTTTTTAAATTATTTTTTTCCTAAAATATCTCAATGCCACATGGGATGATACATGGCACACTCAAAGAGGAGAATGCCTCTTTGAGTGTCATGTCATTAAAATGGCTTTGGTTTATTATATGTATAAATACCTCCAAGTTCAAAACTTGTTTAACGGCATGTGTCAAAACTCAAAAGTAATGACCTAATGTATTTTTAATAGTCACAAAAAACACATACATGCATATGTCAATATTACGCTTGTTGCTAATCTAGATATTTCTTGTATTACGAAATAAGTTTTTCAGGAGCCACGACGATATATGTGAAGTTTTCAAGGACTAGATGAAGACTTTAAGTGGTTCTTAAGTTATTGTAATTTGCTCAAAGCTAATGGATTATAATGAATATTTTGATGATTGTTGTGTATATATTTTACCGACATAAGATCATTTTAGTTAATTTGCAATTACTTAAGATCAATAGAAGATAAGACTCAACATTGATACTAGTTATTAGGTGTGAAATACATGCTCATTCAAAGACTATTTTAATTTAAAGAACCAAGGAACCCGACAGGTTCATGAGGGCAGCGACCTAGGAGGGATCCAAGGAGTAGAGCCCCTACTCCCCTAGTCATCAAGGAAAATTGGTCGTCTGTAACAACTAAGCATCACTAGTGTCTGTAATCATAAAAACATCAGCAGCAACTACAAGTAGGGATGAGCTCGGTAGTTGGTACCATACCAGTACCGAAAGTTCTGATTCCGAAAATTGCCAAAAATGGATACTAATACCGAAAATGCTTGGTACGATAGGGTACTACTTTAGTACAATTCGAAGTTAAAAGTCGGTAAAATACCGTACCAAACTGAAAGTACCAATCCAAAAAAAGCCCAAAAATGGCTATCTAATTCATACCTAAATACGATCTGTATGGTACCATTCGATACCATACCAAAATGCTCATCTCTAACTACAACTCGGGCAACTGATAATAGTGGCAACTATATGTTATCAATAATAAGTGTGCAAGTGTGCATCAACATCAACTTGGGCATCATCAGTAACTAAGTTACTTACGATAGTGTTACTACTAGAGTTACTTCCGATAGTGTTACTACCAATATAATAGAATAGCAACCGTTTTAACCATCAGCTTTTATATTTTTCACAAAGAATTAAATGTTTAAAAAATGTTATTTTGGTTCAATGACTACATATCCTCTTTTTTAGTAACACTTAGCAGAAGAGTATACAAAACCTTTTAATTTGCACTTCTTAAATGTGTCACAAAAACATCAAATTTATTCCTAGCTTATTTTACTTTTCTATGCGTAGGGTCAAATATGACATTTAGTGGCTTAATTACTAGCTTCTTTAACTTTTCGTTTTGTTAGTGATCGATGTATAGTATATTGGTTTGCTAAGCATCAGCCTCCTAAATGTTACAGTTTCGGTGAATGGGATGCATATGTTATTTTGTTTCTATTATCATTTTGATACAAAGTAACAAATCAAGTTGAAAAAAATTCATGAATCAAGATGAGACCAGTACAAAGCATAACTTCAAATTGTTTTTTTATGATCAAGTATGAGTGTTCCCTTTAATGATAGAGAAATTAGAGTAATTTACCTGTAGTTACACGCTTTTTCTGGCCACCAGAGATCCCTCGTCTCATCGCATCACCAACAAAGGTGTCACGACAAACATCCAAGCCCAAGATCTGTTTTGTTTGAGAAATACATGCATATTTTAGTTTAGTCAAAGTTTTCAAATGTAGAAACATCAAACTAATTTGGTTCATATAATTTTTAAAAAATGAAAACCTCCGTCTTACTCTAAGAGTGTAGTAAGTAATCAAATTGCTAGCATCTCCTTCTATGGCAGTTGCCTTCATAAAAAGGTCGACTTCAGCCTCTGGGAAAATCCCAGCTTGCTTCTCTCTTCTTGCAAGTTCCGCCAGCATTTCTATATTCCATTAGTTAGTAATTATACATTACATCTTTTTGGGTCTAGTATCAATAAGGGAAAATCTGCTTGGAAATTAAAGCTAGCATAATTACCTAATCTAGAACCGACTCCTTGGCACCTTGCTGAGAAATCTAAAGTTTCTTTAACAGTCATTTCTCCAACATGAACATCATTTTGGCTAATGTAGGCTGATGTTTTTCGAGGTACAAATTCATTGAGCTTATGACCGTTGTAAGTAATCTCCCCTTCAACCTATTTTAAATCATATGTTACACCGCTATCCATTTTGCACTTTGCATGTAACCCATGTAGATTATATTATTTTTATGCCGAGTGTTTATACTAACCTTTAAGCTTGAGTCGAGCTTTCCGGACATAGCCAACAAAAGTGTTGTTTTCCCAGAAGATGGTGGACCCAACAAAAGTGTCATTCTGTAACATCTCAAATACATTGTTACTTGTGTGTGTGTATATACATAGGGCAGAGAGTTCTTAAAAACAGGATTTTTCCCTAAAAAGTGTAAGAAGGAATTTCACACTCCATCTTAAATCAATGACTGAGATAGAGAAAAAAAGGGTTGGAAGAGTATATTAGGAATGGCAACTTTTATTAACTTTTTTTTATCATTCTAGCTTTCTTTATAGTTTTTCCAAACGTTCATAACTTAATTATACGACATTATTTTGTGTTGCATAAAGTAAAAAAAATCATCTTTAATTTGTGTGTGTGTATATATATATATTATTACTATAAAAAATATTAAAATGGTGCTTATTTTTTTTGTTGAATATTTGTTATGTATCGTTTGGTCCGTGATTTTATTTTTTATTGTATATTTTGTGCTATAATTTTATACTGGAATTTGAGGCAATTATCCTTCATTTTTAATTGTGTCATATGTCACTCTCTTATTCCTTCCTATATTGTTTAGGAAAAAATCAACCTTTTTATTTGATCGGATACATACATGCATACATAGAAGTGATCATAAATAACTGAAATAATACTAGAAAACTTCTAGAAAAACACTTGTAAAAATGATTTTATATATAATATGCATTATTTATGTTTTTTTATGATCACTTCTCTAAACTTAAATTATATTAGAGAACCTTAAGAAAATCACTTGTAAAAAGATTTTATATATATACACACACTAGTGGCACAGGGTGGGAGCCTAGATTGAGAAGAACATTTGATGTATATACCTTGATGGTTTGATTATTCCGGATACATCTTTAAGAATGGTAAGTTTGGTTTTCTTAGACAAACTGATCCCAATAAGATCCAGAAGATATTCAAAAGTATTTCGGGTCGCATTCGGTAGTGATGGAAGTGCTCTATCACCAATGTAGCAATCTGCTTCTATGGTCAAATTTTGGAACCGAACTTCTACACTTGGAAGAGAGATACCAACCCTGAAATACAGAGCGAGGGTTTTGTAATCAAGTGAAAAGATTGTTACTTACCTCTGGGGAATAACTAGTTGACTTCTCTATATAACAATATGGGAATATTATATAAAAATGGTAATCAACTTTTACTAGTGTTCCAATTAGATCACTCATAAAAATATTTGTTCCAATTAAGTCAATAAAGTTTATTTTATATTCTAATCCTATATAGTTTACCTAAATTACAGGTATAATATCTATGATTGGAACATTAAAGTAAACTTTAGTGACCTGATTAGAACCTCAAAGTAAAGTTGACTTATCTAATTGGGAAAAAAAGTTTTATAAAAATTGTGAATATTTAAAAAATTTGCGAAAATTTTAAAAATGTTTATAGTTTTATTTTTTACATTTTTTAATTAATATTTTTAGCCAATTTTAAAAAAAGTTCGCATTTTTAAAAAAATTTTCATTAGTTTTTTACTTTTTTTATAATTTTATATATTTTTTTATAATTATTTTAAAATTTTCTTCATAATTTTTTGTAATTTTCATATTTTTTAGTAATTTTAAAAATATATTTCCCAATTTTTTAATCCATGTTGTTATTGATAATCCAAGTCAACATTTAAAAAATTAACCAAATAAAAGTCATATGGATTGGTGACCTTCTTAATAGGTAAATTATCTATGATTAGAACACTAAAATAACTTTAGTTACCTAATTAAAACATTTTTTATATGAGTGACTTGATTAAAACACTCCTAAAAGATTGTTACTTACCTCTGGGGAATAACTAGTTGACTTCTCTATATAACAATATGGGAATATTATATAAAAATGGTAATCAACTTTTACTAGTGTTCCAATTAGATCACTCATAAAAATATTTGTTCCAATTAAGTCAATAAAGTTTATTTTATATTCTAATCCTATATAGTTTACCTAAATTACAGGTATAATATCTATGATTGGAACATTAAAGTAAACATCAGTGACCTGATTAAAACATCAAAGTAAAGTTGACTTATCTAATTGGGAAAAAAAGTTTTATAAAATTTGTGAATATTTAAAAAATTTGCGAAAATTTTAAAAATGTTTATAGTTTTATTTTTTACATTTTTTAATTAATATTTTTAGCCAATTTTAAAAAAAGTTCGCATTTTTAAAAAAAAATTCATTAGTTTTTTACTTTTTTTATAATTTTATATATTTTTTTTATAATTATTTTAAAATTTTCTTCATAATTTTTTGTAATTTTCATATTTTTTAGTAATTTTAAAAATATATTTCCCAATTTTTTAATCCATGTTGTTATTGATAATCCAAGTCAACATTTAAAAAATTAACCAAATAAAAGTCATATGGATTGGTGACCTTCTTAATAGGTAAATTAACTATGATTAGAACACTAAAATAACTTTAGTTACCTAATTAAAACATTTTTTATATGAGTGACTTGATTAAAACACTGCTAAAAGATTGTTACTTACCTCTGGGGAATAACTAGTTGACTTCTCTATATAACAATATGGGAATATTATATAAAAATGGTAATCAACTTTTACTAGTGTTCCAATTAGATCACTAATAAAAATATTTGTTCCAATTAAGTCAATAAAGTTTATTTTATATTCTAATCCTATATAGTTTACCTAAATTACAGGTATAATATCTATGATTGGAACATTAAAGTAAACTTCAGTGACCTGATTAAAACATCAAAGTAAAGTTGACTTATCTATGATTAGAACACTAAAATAACTTTAGTTACCTAATTAAAACATTTTTTTTATGAGTGACTTAATTAAAACACTACTAAAACTAGGTTATTATTTAGCAAAGTTACCACTAACAATATATGGGCATGTTTGGCTCTCCAACTAACTTGTTTACTTATTTCTTTTTTCACCTCCTTATCTCCTTAATCAAAAAGTCATAATTTGTAACTTATAACTTATCTCTTTTTTAAGGCACAAAAAAACTCTTTTTCAAACCATTACCCAAACATTTTTTTCTCCTTATTAACTTTTTGAAAAAAATCATAAGTTATAAGGATGGCACATAAGGAGAGCCAAACATGCACTATATATAGAATAGGGAAAAATACCAATATAAGCATTATTGACCCACACTTTACCAAACTAGACAAAGGTGCCGCCTAAGCCAATTTAGCCAGCAGTTTTGCCCATGATTTGCCGGCTAAAACTGGCTAGTTAGCGCTTTTGTTTATTTTGGTAATTGGTTGGTCAAAAATGCTTATTTTGGTAATTTCTCAATGGAGCGTCTAAGTTTTAGCAATTTAAGAAAGCATGAGACCCCTACGCATGAGACCCCTACGCAAAACCAATAACAGCTTGACATGTGTCTTAAACATCTTGAGTTATACGAAATGTCTAATATTAGACGTATAAGAATCTTTTGATGAACATCTAAGAATCAGATGAAATGTCTAAGAATATGACGAGACGTCTAAGAATCTAATACACTAGACAATTTATACACATGCCTGATTGTAATTGGTTGAGAGCGTGGATTCCTTGTTTTTTTAAAGATCAAAGACTTAGACGTTTGATACAAGAGTCATCCTCTGAACAAACTTGTTTTGCGTGACTTCTCTAAATTTAGACTAGTTAAATGTTCATTTTGGTGATATATTCGTCAACGTTCATTTTGGTGATTTTTTCCAAAAAAAAAAAAAAAGAATCTATCAACTCTAAGCTTAGTATCTTTGATGTTTACCTATATATGTGGTATAAACATACATAGGAAGTCCCTTATTTATATTTTCTCATACAAATCAACAACATAAAAGAAAGATTATGGAGATCAAACGAATGCTTACTTATCAACACGATCTCTGAACTTTCTCAAGAACCTTCCGTTATCATCTTCGGCAACCTTAAAGATCGAGTCAATGAACTGTTGTCGGGCATTTGTGTCTAGCTCTCGTACATCCAATAACATCTTGTCCGTTGGCATTTCCTGTTGATCCGCCAGAACATAAGGCTTGAAGATGGTGGTTCGTAAACGATTGTAGGTGGAGAGTTTCTCCAAAGCAGCCCATCGTAATGCCTCTTCGTCTTCCATAGAGTGGCGGCTGCTCCGCGTGTGATGGCTGCCAGCCCCACTGAGGGAGAACACATCTTCAATTCCTAAATTCCCAGCTGCCCTACTCAAACTTCTGCCTATGCTCCTAACAATGCTCACTCTATTCTCTTCCTCCATCACTCTTTACCTTTGCATGTCCAACTTCTATCTATAGGAACTTGTTTAATTTAGTTAATCAAGTTTATATAGAAATGAGAGATACGACTTTGTGCTTGCAATCATTTATTGAACTAGCTAGTAACACATGTAAACCCCTATTTTCTACATATGGTATATACAAGAAAATTTTGTTACTCAATTTGGCTGGCTTTATTTAATAATCATAAATAGTGGAACTAGCATAATGGTAAACGTACCGAACACTGCCTAAAAGTTTTTGCAAATAAAATTCCGAACACCCTAAAAGTATGTTGTTGTTTATTACCTTATCTCGTTTGGAATTAATGTACTCTATAAAAATTAGCCATAAAACCTAAACATGACAATTTACTTGAGTAATAATGCTATTTGTCAACAAAAAACATCCAATTTATTGCAAGTTTTAATATTACTATTACACCTGCAGTTAATTCACCAACGATATAACTGTTAACGACTTAATATGCATCTTCTGATGCATGTATATGGGTAATAGTTACTTCTTGCGCATTTAACTTTGTGTCAACAAAAAACACCTAATAGACGTGTCAGTATTATTTTTTTTAACAACGAATGCTACTCTACTCCTAAACTACACCAATATGTTCTTAATTATACCACATGCCAGGAATTAAACTTGGTCTTCTTACCTACATGCTATACCACCCAACCAACCCTGGAATGACGGTTCGATATCACTATTAGGTGTGATTTATATTTTGTGTTTGGTTCGCATATCACTGTTTGTTTATTCCTTTTGTATTGCTATGATTTTGAATTTTAAAAAATTGTATTTGTATTCTGTCTTTTCATTCATAAATTTTAAAAGTATTTATTAGTTGTAGTATATATTCTTCTAAAACATCAAGGACATGAAAGAATGATGTAGATCTTAATAATAGTCAACCCAAACAAATAATTCATTGAGCTACTGCAATTCCTCAACATGCAAATAAAATTCAACCAAAAAATATTGCATGCACAAAGCCAACTTTTGTCGAACATGCTACCTTCAATCAACACCAAAATGTATGTTAGACAATAACGCTAACAGACATGTGAAAGATTAAGGGAAGAATATTGCATACATTAATTGAACGCACCTTGGCTGAGCTTTTTTCCACTCGATCCACGGTGATAGGCTACCAGGCACCAGCAGAAGGATTGAAAAAAAGTATGACTTTTCTCTTTAGTTTTCCCTCAACACACCTGTTTTAGTAGTGCTCGATCAACATTCAACTTAAGTGGCTAACACATGTATGGCTTATGACTATATATAAAGAGAAAGAGAGACGTTCATATATAGTAAATAGTAAAACCTCTATAAATTAATAATCTCGATAAAATTAACAATTTGTCCATCCCCAATTTGATAAGATAATAACTTTTTTAAATCATACTGTATATATATTTATCCCAACAGAAATATAAATTAATAATTACTAAAAGATTCCAAATTTAATGTACATGGGTACAATAGGAATAGCCAACATCAACTTTTTTACTTAAATTTGTTTTTTATACTCAAATAACTTATATATACTTCATTGTCTTAAAAAAAATTATAAATCGATAATTATACTATATCTAGTTCGAGTGTCTTTGTGTGTGTATAAATATGTTAGGAGTTCGCTTCAAAATCCAAAACTTCTAAAAAGTGTAAAAACTAATGTGGACCGTTAGATTAGAATAATTTATAGACTTTTAGGGTTTGAATATGGTATTTTAGTAATTTTCACTTTGTTATTTGTGGGTTGTGTTTATGTTTTTGGTTGATAAGGATGTGATCATTGAATATTTGATAAATTGGTATCTTTTTTCTAATAGTAAGGTGTTTATGTTGACTATCATGTGGTGTTGTATATTCATAGTTGTATGATGGTGTGTTTAAAGTTATTGTGTGTTAAAGTTCGAATATGGTGTTTAAGTAATCTTCGGTGTTAGATGTTTTAAGATGGTGTTTTACCGCACTCCATGGATTTTTTTACACTTTAAGGAATTTTGTACCTAAAAAAGTGAGGAACATGAGAACTATTAGTTTATATCATCATCATCATCATCATCATACTCAGTTAATCCCACCTATAGCAAAGCTAAGGTAGGGTCTGAGGAGGGTAAGATGTAGACAGCCTTACCTCTACCCCTAAGAATAGAGAGGCTGCTTCCAGTGAGACCCTCGGCTCGATGTGGTTTGGTATCAAGCCTTGGACATAAGGCACAAAACACTTAGCAATCGGGACAAACCCGATCGGTGCATGTACCCCCTTTGTCTTTTGGCTATCAACGCCACCACATGATGCATGATTAACCAACCGTCATTCTTAACATTATTTTCACGAAATTAGTAAAATAACGTTAAAACTAGTGCAATTTTACTTTTGCCTCCCGAGGACCACACATATATACATTATATGCGCTCACCTTAAGTGGGGCGTAACTATTAGTTTATATGTAAAATAAAAATAGAACATCAACATTTTAAATAGAAAGAAAAATCATTTTTACAAAAAGAGTTTTAGAGCTTTTGCAAATAAACACATGTAGGAGTTGTCTTAATTATAAACAACTAAAATTTTAAAAAATAAAAATGAAAAAAAAAATCAACAAAAAATAATTTTTTAATTCAAATGCGTTCTACGTGTGTGTTTATATGTAAAATCTCTAAAAAGCGTATGTAAAAATAAATTTTTTTTTGCTATTCAAAACTACTTTTTAATAAATATTTAACATGGTTATGATCAAATAAGATGTTGATTTTGTCTATGTGGGGTGATAAGTCAATCTTAACCTTTTATTTTTCAAATCAATGGCTAAAATTAAAATGTAGGAAAGAGGGGTATAAGGGAATTTTTGGGATAGCAATTTGTTAACTTTCTTTCTTCAAATGCAAGGTACATGCATACTTTCTCCCATTTCTTTAAACGGTCATAATTTTTTCCCACAAACTTATTTTTTTTTTAAATTGCATCATAAAATCGAGCGTCTTTTATTTGTGATTTGAGTACCATGTTGCTTCATAAAAACGTCAAATGAAAAAACCCAAAAAATTGTGTTGTGTTTCTATTATAAAATTTTTGCGCTGGACTTTTTTGTGCTAAATTTTTTGCTGAAGTTTAAATGCTGGATTTTTTATACTGAATGTTTTGTACTAGATTTTTTTGCTATATTTTTCTACTATAATTTTTTTTTGCTAGATTTTTTGTAGCAGACTTTTGCTGGAATTTGTGTTAGATTTTGAGAAAGGCCTAATCTATTTTCACTTCCTGTTGTCTATTTTCACCCCCTTCAAAGCGCCTCGCTATGGCAATAGCGAGACACTTAAGGTTACTTTTTCAGACTTTCATGGTACGAGGTTGACTAAAGGTCTGAAAAAGTAACCCTAAGCGCCTTGCTATGACCATAGGGAGGCGCTTTTTGGTAAGAGGGATGAATCTAGACATCTGGGTAGGTGGGTGTTAAGAGGGTTTTGGTTCGGGTTTTAAAGTATTTTTTTTATATATTTTATTTAATTGTAATATATTTTTTAACAAAACAAAGTAATAACCTAATCAAACTATTATTAACCAAAATGAAAATTCTACCCTAAAGTAGGGTTTGAGGGAAGGGAGGCACTTTGAGACGTGTGAAAATAACTTTGGGGGGCGGGGGGGATTGAAATATAACGACCCTTTGAGAAAACAAAAGAGTGAAATTTGTGTTTTGAGACAAAAATGCCCTTTAACTGAATGAAGAGTACGACGTCATCTAGGGGTATTAAAAAATCCGAATTCAAAACCGAATCCGAATTATCCAAATCTTCGGATTTAGATTCTGATGTGGATGTAAAAAAAATTAAATAATTTGGATATTCGATTATCTAAAATTAGAAAACAAATATATATGTATGCATGCATGTATGTATGTATGTATATTGGTATATACGGAACTCTAAATCCAAATTTTCAATATTGTTTTGTCCATTCAAAAGAAAATTACGGTTGGGAGTTCCTCTCCCAGCCGTCTCTCCCGTCAGCCATCACAGCTTCACCATCGCTATCTCATCACCGCCCTCTCCTCATTCTCGCTTATCTTCTCTCACTCGTCTTTCGATTTGCAAGTTCTTTTTTCAATATTATCAAAGAATGATAGATGAAGCTCACAAGCACGCGTATGCAAGTATAAAGAAAGAAATAAACACTAAAAACATTGACAAGGAAAAAGAAAAGAAAGGGAGATATTTCCTTTATCTTCCTTTCTGTTCCTCTGTTTTCTTTCTGTTTCTTTTCATTCCATTCTTTTCAATTTGGAATGATGGAATTTGGGCTCATTTTCCCTTATTTTTCTTTCTATTTTCATTCCAAAAACAAAATATCTGGAACACACATTATTCTCATTCCTTCCATTTCATTCCTTAAAAAGAAAAAATAATGGAACACAATTAAACTTTTCTTTCTTTCCTTCCATTTCATTTCTTTTCTCTTCTTAAGTGAACTCGGGAACACAACAGAACTAGCAGATTTATGCAGAGAGAAAATGCTTTTGTTCATTGATACAAAAGGAAAGATTTCTTTTTGTTCAGTATTACCTAATCGGTTGATCTAACTAAATTTGTTGTATTTGAGAAAAAGCGCTACTAGTTTTAGTTTCAATCGATTAATTTTGGGTTTTAAAAGTGTTGTTTGAAAAAGGTGTTGATTTTTTTTGTATCTTCTAACTGCGAACAAGTGTATTCAACAATGATCATAATTTTCATTGTAACGAATGTAGGAAACAATTTTTTTTTAACTTCGGGTATTCGTTTTAAAATCAAAATCTGTATCCAAATTTCGGATCCACGAAAACCGGATATCCGAGATTTCGGATCCCCAAAGATCGGATATCCGAGATTTTGGATACAAATTCGGATATTGAAATCCAGTATCCGAAATTTTCGAATATCTGAAATTCAGATAATCCGATCTTGAACACCAGTAATTGCCATCTATAGTCTATACAATGTTTTTTATGTTGCTTAGGCAAAACCTACTTTTTAGGTAATCTGTCCCTTATCTATAACTTATAATAAAAGAATTGAACTTTGGTGATGTGACATTCAATGGAGGTCCCAACCCCTCCTTAAATGTGCCACGTGGCATCATATAGAATTTTTTAATTTTTGAGTTTTTTTAATAAATCTATATATATATTATAACTAGCTTTTATCCCGGGAGTGTCCCGGGTTGAAATATCTAATATAACATAATAAAATATCTAATATGACAACATAATTAATGATTTGTCAATACATGATTAATGAATAATAATAATACATGATATTAACGTTTAAAAGTTATGGGAGGAAACATTAGAGAGAAAATTTAATTTTGTTTTTAAATTCTTATCTTTTCCTAAAATAATTATAATATATATAGATTTATTAAAAAAAACTCAAAAATTAAAAAATCCTACATGATGCCACGTGGCATATTCAAGAAGGGGTTGAGGCCTCCATTGAATGTCACATCATCAAAGTTCAATTCTTTTATTATAAGTTATAGATTATAGATTATTTTAGGAAAAAGATAAGAATTTAAAAACAAAATTAAATTTTCTCTCTAATGTTTCCTCCCATAACTTTTAAACGTTAATATCTTTTATATACGAGATTTTTAACAGAAAAAAATTACACCAAATTAACGAGCGTTTTATTATCTTTCCAACGAGTACCATAGTGCTATATAAAAAACGGAGAAAAAACGACTATTTTTGTGGGGTTTTGTTTTCAAATATATTTTACTCTACTAATAAATCACAAACGATAAACATAACTTCATATGCAGAGATTCTTTTTTTTATATTTGAATATGATAACTTATGGCA
This sequence comes from Ambrosia artemisiifolia, assembly GCA_032199755.1. Lineage (NCBI taxonomy): Eukaryota > Viridiplantae > Streptophyta > Magnoliopsida > Asterales > Asteraceae > Ambrosia > Ambrosia artemisiifolia. The sequence goes on along the minus strand of CM063512.1, from coordinate 65,654,270 downwards.
GAATTTTGTTTAAAATAAATAATAATAATAATAATATTTTTATTATTATTATTATTATTCATTAATCATGTATTGGCAAATCATTAATTATGTTGTCATATTAGATATTTTATTATGTTATATTAGATATTTCAATCCCGGAACACTCTCGGGATAAAATCTAGTATATGTATATTCTTTTAAGGACGACATTTATTTGAAAAATGTTACGCTGCGATCTTAATCGTGTGTTTAAATTATTTAAAGTGGTGCGTCTAAATGCATGGAGTCACGCCATTACATTGGTGCGTATGAGAATCACTTTTAACTTAATGGACACATGTTCAATAACCCAAAAATACATGTATCGCGTCATGGACACTTCATACATCTAAAATACTTTTTTCCATTTTACACAGGTACCAACCTAATCTGTCTTGAATTCACTTCCCACCTATTATTTTTGTTGCACCAGGCTCCGGAAGAGGTCATAGAAACGCTAAATAGAATTAGAAGAGTTTTTTTTTTTTTTTTTTTTTTTGGGGGGGGGGGGGGGGGGTCGATGCGAAGAAAAGGCGAAGCTTAATTGGGTGGCGTGGCAAAAGGTTATCGCGCATGTTGATTACGGGGTTTTGGGTTTCGGGTCACTAAGGGATGCGAATTCGGCAATGTTGGCGAAATGGTGGTGGAGGTTTAAGGTGGATGAGAACGAGTTATGGAGGAAGGTTGTGTGGGCGCTTCATCATAGTCCGCGTAATTGAAATTTCATTCCAATAAAGTTGTCGTACGGCGGGACATGGAAGCAGATCAATCGAGCGGTTACGGACATACGGGGTCAGGGTTCGATGTGGCTTCGACTGTCAGGGGGTTATTGGGTCGGGTTCCAGCGTCCAGTTTTGGCTGGACTGATGGGCTTGGGGGTTTCCGCTATACCAAGATTTTCCCATTCTATTCGAGTTGGAAAGGTCTAAAGAGGCTAATGTTGCAAATTGGGTAGGGGTAGGTCATAACGGGTTTGGGTGGGATTGGAAAAGAGAATTACATAATGGGTTAGAACTTGATGAGCTTGGTCGATTGGAATAGTGGGTTGGGGGTCAAACTTTTAATGGGGTGGGGATAATTGGGTTTGGAATTCGGGTGAGTTGGGTGGTTTCACAGTTAAGAGCTTGAAGGCGATTCTCAACGATATGAGGTACGACAATGTTCAGCGTTAATTTAAGTGGTGTAATTGGGTGCCGAAAAAGGTCGGCATCGTGTCTTGGCATGCGGAGCTGCAGAGGCTTCCTACTTTAACGGCATTATCAAGGCGAGGGATTCAAGTCGGTTCTTGCTTTTGTCCAGTTTGCGGTGAGGCCGAGGAGACCATCGATCATTTGCTCGTTTCTTGTGGCTTTGCTCAGTCGGTATGGCTTGCGAAAATAACCAACTATTGACTATTGACCAATAACAGTCCCAACTGCGAAAATAATCACTAGCGGTCCCAACTTTTAGACATTTTGCTCTCAATGGACCCCCCGTTAACTCACACTAACGCCGTTAGCTAAAACTCACAATTCTAGGCGATTTTTCACCGGGTTTGAAAGAGGGAATCGAGACGATGATATTGGTATGTTCAATTGCAGAAATGAGCATGGTTCGATGGTTTAATCATTGGTTCCGGTCATCCCATCCGAGGAGAACATCAACCTACAACCGACAAACCATGCTTATTTCTGCAATTCAACATACCAATATCATCGTCTCGATTTCCTCTTTCAAATCCCGTGAATAATTGCCTAAAATTGTGAGTTTCAGCTAATGGCGTTTGTGTGAGTTAACGAGGGGTCCATTGAGAGCAAAATGTCTGAAAGTTGGGACCGCTAGTGGTTATTTTCGTAGTTGAGACTGTTATTGGCCAATACTCAATAGTTAGGATTATTTAAATCCATTACTCAAAAAACATAAACTACTTACTTTTCTTTTCCTTTCTTTCAAACTCGAGAACACGATAGTTACTTAAATATTTTCTTTTTACTCTCTTTTTTTTCCCTCCTTAATTCCTTTTCTCTTCTTTTCCAATTCTCCAATGATGTAAGAATTTAAAACCGTTTAATAAAGTTGATGAAATCAGGTTTTTTTTTTTCGTAAAAAAATGATACATGCCAATACGTATTTATTTGTATATTTTTTAAAAACCTAGTTAGCTTATATATTTTTTTTTTCTTTCTTAATCTGAAGATTGGAATCTGAAAAAAGGTAGTTCCCTTCATCATATTAGTCTTGGCGAATGACGGTGAACCAATCAACCAACTAGTAGTTTAGCTTCTTTTTTTCTAATTTTTTGAGGTATTTCGAATTATCTTTTAAAAATTAACCTACGTGACGATTTATCTACTTAAATTATATCAAACTTTTTTTCTACGTTGTTGTTGTTGTTATTATTATTATTATTATTATTATTATTATTATTATTATTATAAAACTTTATATAGCCAACACATAAAAAGGATTTACATCAAGGTGGTAGGTAAGCGGGCAACAAGCTGCGATGTCACCTCTTTCGGGATAGCAAACCCTACTTTACTGAAGACATATTCGTGACAATTTGGAGCCGATACATTGCTGGGAACAACCCTACGAACCCGATCCAAGAAACGCACTGCTTCAGGGGCTAAGAAACCAAAAATGACAAATGCAAAAGGAACAAACATGTGTTGATTCTTGGAGCAGGCTTTATCATGTTTGTCCACTTTCTTCATCTCAGCCTTTATAACAGTTTGCCAAGTCGTAAAACCATTACCCCGAAGATCCACAGGGGGGGGGGGGGGGGGCACACCAATGAGGTCCACACAAGCATCTTACCACCTGCCCATCCAAAAACCAAAACATCAGCGGGCCGCAGGAAGAACTTCCCCTCAACGGGGTCTCTAAGGAAATTTAACAGAGCATCCTTTTTCGCCAAAATCCCAGCCCTCCGAAGGACATTAAACAACATATCCCACTAAAAAACAAGAGTCTGTACCAAGTAATTTAACCTCGCATCGTTACGAAAATAATAGTGAATGACCTAAATTCCAATCACTTTCTATCGATTTTTTTTTTTTTGAATTTTTTATCGAATTAATTGCAGAAACATGTATTTGTTGATCATAATAGAAACCAAAGTGTATATAAAAAGACAAGCAAACATTTGTCCTTTACATTTAATATATTAGTAATTTATCTTGACTTTAAGCGACTGGTTTTACGTGGACAAGAGATGGTCGATCATTAACTAACATATGATCATAAAGTCATGGTGATGTATGATGTAACCTTACCCAGCTCTTCATGATAGTTACGCACCTATTGTATGTTATATTAAATGCGTATATTTCATTTAAAATATGGGCTAAATGTGTGTACATATTGTCAACAGATAATCAAAGCTGGGCTTAAAAAATGTGAACGGCCATGACTTGGATATCACAATCAAACAATAAGGGTTATTAAATTTTATAGACCAGGGGCCATCTTTACTATCTATGGGCCTAAAGGCTAAAGCTACATTATAAATTTGATGGTTGAAAAAACAAAATTGTATTCAAGAATTCAAGTATTAAGTATAATGCAATGAATTTAGAAAAATACGTACTATATGAATAGTGAATAGTGATGTGGTATGTCTATATGACTATTTCGGTTTCTAGATTTGGGAAATTATATCATATCTAACGGTGAGTTGGAGATGTCGTCCAGAAAGCAAACCGCCCAAGCGGACGAGAGCCACTGTCGGAGGAAGTGAGCTGGTGTTGTTCGGTTTGGCACACCGGACGCATCCGATCATGACATGTGAGCCCTCATCAATTTTTAAAATCCATGAAAATGGAGTTTTATTAACAACAAAACATTTGTTCAGTAACATAAATCTTTTTGTTTAGCTACAAACAAAGTTTAAACTGCGTACCGCGGCAAAGTATGGTTGTAAACCACGTCCCTTGGCAACTCGCGAGTAACCATGGCTCTAGTTAAATATTAGAGATGTCATAAATAAAGGCTTTTAAAACTATATTCGCGTAAGTTCTTCATAGTAAGAAGTTATAACTTACGATTCATGCAACTCTACCTATAAAATAAAATAATTAAGCATTCCATATGTCATAAGTTAAGGCTTTTAAAACTGTATTCATGTAAGTTAAGAAGTTATAATTTATGGAGTTAAATGCCAAAATGACCCCTGTGGTTTGGCTCAAATTGCCACTTTAATCACTTTTTTGAATTTTTTGCCAAAACCACCCCTCAAAGATCGAAAAATGCCAAAATGACCCATATTTAACTGAGTTTTTAACTGAGGATGGAAAGTCAGTTAAGTCTCAGGGGCAATTTTGTCCTTTCATCTGTACTTCATCTTCTCCATATAAAAACCCCCAAACCTATTATTTGCTCAGCCACCACCTCCAAAAAGAAAAGAAAAAGTTTATGTTGAAACGTAGACCAATTTGTATTTATACCGACACATATATAAAAAATTTGCACGTAAAAAATAGTTTTTTTCAAATAAAGATACGAAAAGGGATATACTTGAAATTTTTCAAAAGAAAAAAAAGTTTGAGTCGAAACGTAAACCAACTCGTTTTTATACCTATTCATATCCTTTCTAATTTCTAACAATTAGACTCACACAGTTACGGCGCAGGTACATTGCAAGCAGCAAATGGAGTTATAGTTGGGGATGTGTAAAAATGAAGTTATAGTGTAAAATGCAAATTTTAAAACATGAGGGGTGATAGCGGTAAAATTGGAGTAACTGTGCAGTAAAAACGCAAATGTTAAAATTTAAGGGGCGTGAAGGGTTACAAAGCATATGGCAAAAACGTAAATTACAAAAGTATGGGGTAAAAATATAAATTACAAAAGTAGAGAGTAAAAAGGGAAAAACCTATAAGTCAAAAACGTAAATTGCAAAATCTTGAGTAAAGATGCAAATTATAAAAGTAGGAGGAGAGAAAGAGTAAAGAATAAACAATTGTGAGTAAAAGTCTTTAGCCATAAGAAAATGTAATGGCTGAATCTGTAATAGCAAAAAATAAAGAGGATGTAAAGTAGAAAAAAAGCACCGACATTACTAAATAGGATATAGACTAGTATTTTGCCCGCCGCGCGTTGCGGTGGCGCACGACGGGTCGAACCGTGCAGCGGAAAGCAATTAACATGGGAGTCGGACGTTGAAATGGGTGGTTTTAACCGTAATCGAACTTTCGGAACAATTATTTAGTATAAATAATGTTGTTTATAAGGTTTCGGAAGTTGACGGATCATTGTAAATGAAGGAAGGCACGACCGAATCAATTAACGCGATTTAAATGCGTGTTTTGAAAGAACGCAGCGGATGACAGAGAGAATAATAGAATAGCTCGCTATAGTTGTGATTTAAATTACGAAGGTAACCGACGAATTTTTGAATTTAATTGTCAAACTGAAACTAAAACCGTAACATATTACGTTAAAACAGTCGTCAAGTCATCTTCAAGCCACTCCACCGCCTCCGTGTAACCGCGGAGGATTAAGGTTAGTCATCGGAGGATAACTTTTTTTTTCCGGTGACGAAGTCGTTAAGTCGGTGGTGGTCGCGTCGGTGCCTACGCATGAGCACGAACCAAAGACGTTGTTTAGACCTTAAAACCCACACCGCCATTCATTTTAGCGAATTAGCCTCACGACCGTGTTCACCGTCTTCAAGTTACCGGTGGTGGCTGAAGCACGCACCAAAATTGCATCTCCCTGGCATCGCTGCCGCAGGACCACCGTGACGACCCCTATCTCTGCTCTGTCTCTTTATTCACTCGCGTCGTACGTCGTCAACTCCCGATTCTCTCATCTGGCTGAATGGCTTTGGGAAGATATGAGATGCAAGAGGACCAGAGCAAAATCAAGACAAAGCATAAGGGTTGAAAGTGTAAAATAAAGTGGGTAAAAAATGGATAAACGCACCGACATAGCAAAATAGGATATAGATAATAATAATAATAGTAATAATAATAATAATAATAATAATAAAAATAATAATAATAATAATAAGTTCAGAGGGGCAACGCCCGTTATGTTCATGACGTTCAAAGGGGCAGCGCTCCCATAGCGCCCGGGAAGGGGGGCAATGTTCCCCGGCGCTATGGGGCCCAAAACGCCACCATAGCGCCACCACTACGCATACTCTAAGGTTTAAATATTAAAACTAAATTGAAAAAGGAAACTGCAAGATAGAGATAACTATTGGTTTAAGGGAATATTTTATAGAATAGTAATCAAGTTTTACTAGTGTTTTAATTAGATCACTCATAAAAATATTTGTTCTAATTAAGTCATTAAAGTTTATTTTATGTTTTAATCCTATATAGTTTACCTGAATAGCAGGTATAATATCTATGATTGGAACATTAAAGTAAACTTTAGTGACCTGATTAGAACATTAAAGTAAAGTTGACTTATATAATTGGGAAAAAATGTTTTATAAAAATTGTGAATATTTTAAAAAAATGCGAAAATTTTAAAACTAAGAGTGTGTGTGAGTGTGTGGGTGGGAAGGGGGGTTTGTTGTGAAAGGGGTGTCACCCGCACCTACACCGCCCCATATTGGTGTGAAAGGTGTTAGCCCCTTTGGGGGTAGGGGGAAAGGAGCATGAAAGGGGTTTCACCTGACCTACACCATGTTGACGTGAAAATGGGTGTTAGCCCCTTAGGGGAAAGGTTTTCATGGCGTGGGGGAGAGGGAAACGATGTGGCATCTTTTAATTGGTTCAAGGAAAAAAAAGAAAAATTCAACTATATAACCGTTTGGTGTTTAAAAAAATAAAAATGTTAAAAATATTGAAAGACTAACCCTCATTAAATAAAAAAAAGTATAATAATAAATAATAATAATTTTTTTAACATAAACCGTTTTATATATTAAAACATTACATAAACTTAAAATAAATCATTACATACTCTTAAATTAAAACATCAATTAAAACATTACATAATCCTAAATTAAAACATTTATTTTACTCCTAAAATAAACACGCCTATCGACACTGGTTGTGAACGTCGGCAGCGAGAATATCGCCTGAGGGTGGAAGGTCCGGCTGCCTCGTTATGATAACCACCATCCATATCTTTGATTGTTTGTGTGTAGATTGAATTGTGAGTGATAATTGTGACTGACTCTTGGTTTTCTGTCTTGTATTTATAGGGTTAGAAAACTAGTCGTTTGAAAAGTAGCCGCTGGAAAAATATCCGTTTGAATATTATTTTTTTATTAAATTTATTTTTAATAAATTTATTATAAATAGATTTACTTTTTGTATTTTTGTATGCTTTTAATTATTTTTTAAGTTTAATGTGACTTTCAATCAGTTTATTAAAATAAACAAATTCCACATGGCATAAATTAAACTTAATCACCCTCTCACGCTCACAGTAGTTGCCACGGGCCGTCCTGGGACCGGTTAAGCAGGGCCGGCTAGGAGGGTGGGCGGGGTGGACACCGGCTCAGGGCCCGACCCTTTTGAGGGCCCGAATGTTTTTTTAAAAATATACACGGGTATCTGAAATCTGATGGGTTTTAAGAGTTTGACCCCTCATATTTTCAGTATATTAGATGAAATGTAGAGAGAAAAGTGAAGAAAAGTATAGATCTGATACTTGGACATACTTTCCGGTGAGGCAGATTAAAGCTTTGAAGTGCAGGTGCAGCTACAAAGAAGTTAGTGAAGAAAACGAGGATAACAAGATTTTAGTAATTTAAATTTAGGTTAAACTAGTCTTTTGGGCCTATTTAACCAAGCCCAATATAAAACTTTTTAATGTACAAGAGATAAGCCATGGTAGTAAGGCCTATTTAACCAATCATAGATACTTTATTATGATTCTTTTTTTCTAAGTTAGTGGATAAATACACTACAAAACTTTATGGGTTATTTTATCTAAACTTTTTTTATTTAAACTTCATCAGTTACTATGTTATTTACATAGCACGAATTGGTAAACATAGTTTATACATTCATGAATTAAAAAGGTAAATCAGTAAATTGTATGTGACTCTCCGGTTAAAATTTTGGGCTCTAGACTAGCATCATACTCAATTTTTTTATAAATCATTCCTTTTTACAAAATTTTGGGCCCAAATTTTTTTTCGCCCAAGGCCCAAATTTTTATTAGCATTTTCGGAGACGGCCCTGCGGTTAAGGGTCCGTCATGGTAGTGTTTATCACCCAGGTGGGCTAAGGCGGCAGAGGAGTGTACGCCATACAACACATGGTCTATTTATTATAGATTTAAATGTGATGACTTTTTGTCAATTAACCTAGTATTGTAGGTTTTGTACGTTTTCAACCATATAACATGTTTGACATGAATCTTTATGCGCTACCATTTAGTTCTTTATCCAGTTTTACGACATGAATTATTGATTTAAAAAGTTAGTGCACCTCTATCTGGGGTGGCAAAAATATACAGATGCATACAGTAACAAAAAAATTCCAACAAGCCACGTTGTTGCTTTCATCCGGAAAAATTTGAACATTTGATCTTTCAAACGCCGTGAATTGGTCATGGGACCCCCTAACGCTAGATCACAATTTATTATTTCTTTTACCGGAATCATTATTTCTCATTCTTAGGCCTGTAAACGAACCGAATGAACACAAACACACGCGTGTTCGTGTTTGTTTATTTAACTTTAACCGAACATGAACACATAATCGAACACATTTTTGTGTTCGTGTTCGTTTATTAAGAAATTTGTCATGTTCGTTTATGTTCGTTCATTTAAAAACTAAACGAACAGTTCATGAACATAAACGAACACAAATGATCAATATAAATGAACATAAACGAACACAAACAAAAACAAGTTAATAATGATTCATTACAATTCAACCAAGTCTAATACATCACAATGCAACCAAAACCAGTTGATGGGGATAAGAAATACGACGACGCTATGGTTTGTGGAGACGGGGATGAGGGAGACGACGGCATTGTGGAGGCTGGAGAAGAAGGGAGGTGGGGCTATGAAGTGTGGATAGTGTCTGATAAGTTATATGGTTAGAATGTTAGGGTTAAGGTTATGTTTTTAGAACATATGAATTAAGATACTTAACAAAAGAAAATAAATAATAAAAATAAAGTTAAGTTTAATTAAACGAATATAAATGAACAAAAATAAACGAACGAACATAAACGAACACAAATGAACATAAATGAACGAACAAAACATATGTTCATGTTCGTTCGTTTAATTAAACGAACTTCCCGCCGAACAGTTAACATAACAGTTCATGAACGTTCGGTTCGTTTACAGGCCTAGCTATTCTTAAACTATACTGGGTCAAGCCTAATGGCTTAACATGATAAAGTGGCTTGAATTGAATGGTTCAACCGAGTTGAAAAGTACTCTTTTGCTTTTAGTGTTCATATTGAACCGTAAGTCCGTAAGATGTCCTCTATGTTGGCCCAGACAATTAGATCAGACACAAACACGAGATAGTTGGGCGGGGGGGGGGGGGGGGGGGAACCCCGACTCTTTCTATTAAACCAAACGAACTTAGAAACAAGGGACAATTAAAAACATTAACCTAGACCCTTATTTATACTAAATTAACCATACTAATCTTTCTTAAATACTACTAGCAATCATAATCTAATACTAACCAAACATCATTATCTCTTAAATAAGATAATTCTAAACATTCAAATTAATCTAAACCAATCTTTCACTTTAGTCCTTCAGCTTTCAACTTATACGCGTTTTAGGATTAACTTTTTTTTCCGTCCATCCTTTTAATTGAGCAAACCCTTTACTTTTTTTTTCAGTCCACGAAAACACAAGACAACAAAGCTTTTTTGTTTTGGTCAAACTCTACCCCTTGTGACAACATGTATAACACCAACCCACTAAAAATTCCATGATTCATCTCCATGATACAAGTCAACGATGATTTTATTGTCAAAGTTATCCATGGAATCCCACAATATTCCTTGAGGGGCTTGGTTCAATTCTCATTAGCTATATTTGGAGGACAATGGTGGAAGAGAGGGATGACCCGGCCATTGGCTTGGGTTCGAGTCCTGACCCCGACCGGTTTTACCGATTATTTCACTGTCGTGCTTTTGGACAGGTGAGTGGTCGGGTTTTCCTAGGAATTGGTGGCAATTGGTGGCCCGGGTACTCTCGAGTACCTGATTCGCCAAAAAGGGTGCCCGAGAGTGCTCGGAAATTGATTCGTTGGCCGTTAAAAAAAAGAAACAAATTTCACCTATTGTTTTCCAATTGTACGTGTGGCCCTTTTTTTTCTCTATCTTCGTCTTCGATCACGGCCCAGACAATTAGATCAAATACGAACACGAGACAGTTGTTGGGGGGGGGGGGGGGGAGGGGAACCCGCGACTCTTTCTATTAAACCAAACGAACTTAGAAACAAGGGACAATTAAAAACATTAACCTAAACCCCTATTTATACTAAATTAACCATACTATCCTACTCAAATACTACTAGCAAGCATAATCATTTTTTTTTGAAGAGTAGTGTTTCAGTGGTAAAGATGTCCCTTTAAGAGTACCCCTGCCCAGGATCGAATCCCTCCCCACATGGGTTTCTCCTTTCAAACTAGGGATGAGCTCGGGACTCTTCCCAGATTCTTTTTTTTTTTCTTATGACACGAAAATTCAATCCGGATTCTTGGATTTTTTTCTGCTTCCTCTATTATTTTAATAATACCGGGTCGGGCGGTATCGGTACCGAACCGATAATACCGATACCGAAAAGTCCAAAAAACCAATACCGATACCGAACACATACGGTATCGGTACGGTACAAGTATGGTATCGGTATTTTACCTTAAAATACCGATACCATACCGATCTCGTACCGATAATACCGAAACTGAAAATCCATAAATATGGGTACCAATAACGACCCCGAAACCCCTCGGTTCGGTACGGTATCGGGATCGAAACGGGACGGGATCGGTATTCGGCCTTTTATGCTCATCCCTATTTCAAACCCAATGGTTATTTTTTCGGTGAAGCAAGGATTCGAACCTAAAACCCCTGGGCAGGAACCCCACTAATGTGGGTAAACCTTCCACCTCCATTGCAACCACTGGGCTACAACATCATTGGCAGCAATCATAATCTAATACTAACCAAACATCATTATCTCTTAAATAAGATAGTTCTAAACATTCAAATTAATCTAAACCAATCTTTCACTTTGGTCCTTCAACTTTCAACTTATATACGCGTTTTAGGATTAACTTTCAACTTAAGTCCGTAAGATGTCCTCTAGATGCTCCCACTTCACCACTTCTTTTACGTTGTGTTCCCGAGTCTCATTTGAGGAAGAAAAAGAAGAGAAAGGAAAGGAAATGAAGATGACTCTTGTTTTAGAGTTTTTTTATTAGGAGGGAAATGAAAGGATATTGAAGAATAGGTGTTCCAAAGTTTTTTAGGGAGGAAAATGAAGAGAAAAGTAGGCTTATTTTTATCATCCCAAATTATAGAGATTTGAAGTGAAGAGAAGAAAAAAAAAGGTGAGAAGATTTTTATTTTCCTTTATTTTCTTTTGTCTCGTTAAGTAAACTCGAAAAGATACGTCTCCCCACCCCAACACATTCAATGTGATTTTGTTCTCCCCAGCCCTCCCAAACATATTAAGTTGTCATTTTGTTCTCTCTTAATTATTTTGGCATTTTTGACACACAAATAAAAAAATATTATTGAAGTACCAGTTTTAGCTTGTTCTTTCTCCTCTTACACACGTGAAATCCTAATTTGGATTTCTTGATTCAGCTCAAATTCTTGCTCTGGTTTTGCATTTGGGTTTCTTGATTCATATATGCGTTAATGAAAAACATGATTGATTCTGAAGTTTTTGCATTTGGGTTTCTTAATTCCATCTATTCAGCTCATGATATCACTTTTTCAGGAGATTACACTAAAAGTGAAGTTGTTTTTTAATTTGGGTTTCTTGATTTCACCCAATGTTACCCAAATTGTGTGTCATCCTCCAATTTACCCGTTGGAATCGTACCGGCCAAGACTCTGATAGCCGGTATAACCGGTATTTACAGGCCGCATTTTTGTATTAATAAATTAAGAGGGTGTTTGGGATTGAGTTTGGAAATGCAAAAGTGTTTGGATTAGCTTTTGGGATGGGAAACGTCAAAAAGTCAATAGATTGTTATTTTTTTAAGTGTTTCGCTTAACTTATTGTGAATATTGGTTGTATGGGTGATAAATTTGTAATTTTTTTCCAAAAGTCAAAAGCCAAAAGCCAAAAGCTAGGATTTATAACTTTCAAAACAGCTTTTCCACCCTTAAAAAGCTAAAAGCCAAAAGTCAAAACAGAAAGTGCTTTTGGGTTACACAAACAGCTTATTGACTTATTAACTTTTTCAAAAAGCTAGTAAGTCAATAAGTTGGTATGAAACTCAATCCCAAACACCCTCTAAAAGTCAAATGACTCAAATCCTTAAGAAAAACTGGGTGGTCTCATATTAAGTGAACAAAGGAAAAAAAATACAAATCACATATCAATATGTAGACAGAAAATAACAAATCAAATCCAAAACCATTACAATGAAGAAATCTATATTTTTTTTTACCTCAAAAGACATTATAGACTAATTCAGCAAGGCAAGAACCCTGTTATCTGACTTAACTTTAGAAGCGGTTTTAAAAACCCCGTCTAAAGATTGCTACTTGACGCGGATTCACTTTTTAGACGTGTTTAATTTCATTTTTTTGAACAACTAAATGTCTACCCCCAGTTCCATCTTTGGTGGAATCGAACACCCATCTCCTCTAAGAGAAGTTTTCCCCTCTACCACCAGGTCCGCCTAAGTGGGTTCCAATTTATTTAGGTCGTTTGTTTTGGTACGCGGTTTTAGCCATAACCCCTTCTAGAAATAAAATTCAACCGTGTCTATAGATCAATGGACTAGTGTCATTTTTTTTAAAATTCATGTTTGGCTTCTTCGAAACCTAAAGTCGATCTTTAGTTCTTTAGGCTTATACTAAATGGTTATGCTAGAAATGAAATTGTTGAGTAACAGATGATAAAAGGAGTTCAATTAATTTTTAAAAGGGTGGTGTAATTTTAAGGAACTGAGTGTCTATCGCAAATCATGTTCTACCCGATCTCAATGGTTAGTAGGGTATTGGTGAGATCTTGTGAGTTTTCAGTAACGGTTCTCATAATTAAAAAAGGTTATTAGGATTCATACACCCTCTATTTAGGATTCATACACCCTGGCCCACATCACATACCAATAGGAGGCTGCCACATACCCCAGAATGTGATGTCACACCCCCAGAATGTGACGTCATAGGGTGTATGAATCCCAGAACCCTTAAAAAAAGAATATGATTTCAAGTATTATATGACCATATACAATTTGAAATTACATCTCAAGACCAGTCGATACATGATAAATCCGGAAACCTATATTTAAGTGTTACCATCACAATGGCTTAATAAAAATACATATCTATATTTTACAAATTGTTTTACCTAACTATCGCATTTGAAAGTTCAATGTCTTTAAGCAATAAGCGTACATAAAAGCAAAAAACGCCGCAAAACCAACCAAAACTATAGCAACAGGTGCCATGAAATCTGGCTCGTAACCAAAATGGTCCTTCACATACCACTTGATTGTAGGATCATTTGGCATCCCAGGCACATTAATAGTGGCCTCCACATCACCATATTGCGAAACAATTGCACCGTACACAGTCCATGCCAACGGGCAAATCCAGTAGTACCATATCCACCATTTGGGTATCCTCTGAATTCAAAAGAAAAAAATTATTTTATTTTGGTAAGTTTTTTTTTATCATTATACGTGTTAAATATGCTTATATACAAAAAAGAAAAAGGCATACCGGTCTTGGTATAAAGAAACCAGAAAAGAGATTGAATAGCGAGTAGAAAGCTGCTGCGAATATAGCTGCTACTTGGTGATTTGGCGTTATGGATACCGTCATCATTCCATAGTATGTGAAGTAGAGAAACGAGAAGAAGTTGATAAAAAAGAACCAAAAGAATTTAGCTGCTGTCCATTCAAATGCGACCATAGCATACACTATGAGTGTGTAATATGTTGTTTGAATTAACACATATGGTATCTCCACAAAAACCTATTGACAAAATAATAAAAACAAAAAGTTAGTTTATCAACAAGAACATTAACATGAATCACAAAACTGTTTCCAAATTGTTTTTTTCTTTCTAACCTGTGCCATGGCATATGGTAATGCTGAGTACATTCCAGCGGCTGTTTCTCTATAAAAGACGGTTCTTTCTGTTGCTACAATTGGTTGAACAGTTGAGCAATTATTGATACCGACAAAAAGGATCGCAGCATACATAGCTCCAATGATGGTTTGTAAATCACTACTGCTGTCTCTGAAAATTTCAAAAAAGAAGGGAATTAGATATTAAGTTTTGAAGCATGTATACATGCTTTTTGTTTCCAACCAAAAAAAAAAAAATCAAACCTTTTTTGCCCAATTTTCCAGAAAATGGTACCAACCATGAGCGCACAAGCCAAAGTGAAGAAATAACGAACGAGATTATAATCAGGACTTCTCCAGTAACTCCACCATTGTTTCCATAAGCAAGATTTAAACTGTGCCCATGTTGATTGAGAATATTGTGTTGGAAAGTAAAGATCTTTTGCACCTGGTGGAGGCGCGCTTAACTCTTTCACCAAACGCATGTTTCTTCTGTTAGATTGACATGAATTTGTGTTAAGCCTTACTAATAAGTGTTAAATTAAACAAGTCTTGAATGTATAAAAAGAAGCACTTACTCATGCAAAGCTGATGCTTTGTAATGTTCAGCAAAATCGATTCCAAGTCTAACCTCAGCCGCAATTGAGCTTACTTCCAACATCCATGTTGCCGGATTGTACTTTTCTGGTATTTTTGGTACCCCGGGTATTTCCTAAAAAAATATGGTATTTTCGATTAAAATCTATCTCTTCGGTTTTCATTTCCTGCAAAAATCGTATTAACGAGAAGTACCTCAAAGTATTCAACAACTTTCTGGGAATTCCTGCCCAATGGTCCAGCGTAAATCACTTGTCCGCCTCTTTTCATTAATAGAAGCTCATCAAATGCTTCAAAAATATCAATGCTAGGTTGGTGAATAGTGCAGACAACTGTTCTTCCGGTATCAACTGTATTTCTAACTGTTCTCATTACAATGGCAGCTGCTCTTGCATCAAGCCCAGAAGTTGGTTCGTCCATGAAAATAATCGAAGGATTAGCAACAAGCTCAACTGCGATTGTTAACCTTTTTCTTTGTTCTGTTGATAAACCAGTAATGCCTGGAAGTCCCACAATTGCATCTTTGAGACTCTCTAACTCAACTAGCTCCATCACTTGGTCAACGAACGTCTGAGAAGTTATTAATTCAAACATATTAATCGAAACTTTAAAAATAACTTAAATTTCATGTACAACTGGTAATAATGTCTTAATATATAGATAGCAAAACAAGTTACTCACCATTTTTTCTTCATTGCTAACTTCTTTTGGAAGTCGAAGGAAAGCTGAATATATTAAAGATTCGCGAATTGTGATCTGGGGCGTATGGATATCAGTTTGTTCGCAATATCCAGAAATTCTTGCAAAAGTTTCTTGATTTTTCGGAAATCCAGATATCCTTATATCACCTTCAATATATCCACCTGTTTTCCTTCCAGCCAAAACATCCATTAACGTAGTTTTTCCAGCGCCACTTACTCCCATTAAAGCAGTAAGAACTCCAGGCCTAAATGCACCCGTTACACCACGTAGTAATTGAAGCCTATCTTCTGTCACACCTTGTTCTTTCATTTCCTGTTTAGTTTTAACGTTATCATTAACTGTTGATTTGGTTATTAATCGTAGCTTTTAAATGTAACTTATTAGTAAAAGAACAACTTACAGCAGGCATATCAACATAATAATTTACAGTGTCAAATGACATGGCTAGAGGAGTAAATGGTAAAACCATCCCCTTTTTAGGAGATACACCATTTGCAGCATCAGGATTTGAATCTTCATTTCTATATAGATCTTCATCTCTATATAATTCATGGGCCCTAGTTCGACTGTTCATTCGATGCATAGCCATTTCTCCTGAAAATGAACCCCATTTTAATGTCTTGAACATAAAAAAAAATGTTACTTTACGTTAAGTGCGAATTAATTAAAACGTATTATCATACTTGTATTGTTCCCATCAGCAGCTATTAATGACTTAGGTGGTTTTTCTCTCTTTGATGTACTTATTCTTAGTCTTGGTGATTCTTTTGAATCTTCCTGGTTAGCTTCCATTTCCGCGGCTGTTTCTTTGGATATTATTGCTTGGGGTTTCCCGACCGCTAAAATATCAGCATTTGTATTTAAAAGGTTAGTCTTTTCTGAAAACAAAAGTAGGCCAACATTAAACCTTTAGATGTTGAAACTTACGATCCAGATACATGAGAGCCAAGGTGAATAAAACGTTTAGTAGAACCGTGAAACCAACAAGAGCGCCAGTTCCAATCCAATACCAGTAACTCTCAGTAGGAACATCAAAGTTCTTTAGAACTTGTATACCCAACTTGGTGACATTATCAGAGGCCTGTATAGGATATAAACATATAATCATTTTAGCTTTTGTCGTCAATATTAATTCGTGTCACATTAGAAAGACAATGGTAATAAGTATGTGACATACATTTTTGCTCATCCATCTATCAGCAAACATTTCATTTACTGCAATGGCATTGTACGCATACGTCATGGGTGAAACCCAGTAAGCCCATTCCCACCAGTCCGGAATTTGACCTGTACAACACAAGGCCTTAAATAAGGTAAAAATGCATAAAAGAAAGTTCATTGAAGAATTTCGCCGAAAAGTTTATTTGCATTATTCTAGTCTTTCCAAACCAAGTCACTAACCTTTAGGAAGGATGAAACCACCCAAAAGAAACACAAGGAGTAGCGTGAGCGCTCCCCCGGTGTTGGCAATGATCATGGTTCTACAAATTCCAGCAATGACCCTAAAGATTCCTGCAGCCATTTGTTGGACTAAAAATATCAACAAAAACTGCTTGAAGAACCTACTAGCTTCAGGTGCAAACCCAATAGTGTAATACGAAACAACCATCCAAACAGTAGTTTCTAGAACCGATATAGGCACTCGAAGCAAGAAAGTTGGAAGAGTAAAGGCCCATGGAGGATGAAACAACAGGTCTCTTTGTTTAAAAAACACAGGCAGTCTCTGAATAGTAAGCGACAGTTCTGCGAAACCATTGAACATATTAATAAGCATACAAAACAATAATGCCCCAATGTATCCAGCCCCATCGTCTTCGGTTCTTGTGTGCATTCTAGTCCTTAAGAACACAGTTGATCCAATGAAAGCCACTATAATAATTTGAACAGTCTTGAACACATAAACAAATGAGTTTCTTTGTATTAGTAGCCATTCTTTGTCCCATGAAGCCTTCAAAAGATCACGTTTAGATACCAAGAACTTTTTAAACACTAATGCAGCCTTGTGGCTTCTTGATTTGTCATATGGAACCGATAGTTCGTTCTCTAGCCTAAGCCCAACATGAAATCTTTGAAACCGCTTTGTGAACTCGGTAACTGAAATGTATCTGTATGGTTTTGTTCTGTCGGCCCAATATTGCTCTTGGTCCTTCTTTGAGGTAACCTATGATAAATGGGTTTAAATGTTTTAGATAATATTCATGTTATGATAGTATAAAAAGGCCCATTTATTTTATAGAAGCCCATTGGGTTGGGACTAGAGAGCCTACCTCTTGTAAGAAGTCCGCGGTGCCTTTTCTTTCTGGGCATTTGAACCCACAACTTTCGAAAAACTCTACTACATGTTCTCGTGGGCCTTGATATACGATTTGGCCTTCTGACAACAATATAATGTCGTCGAACAAGTCAAATGTCTCAGGTGCGGGCTGTAGTAGGGACATTAAGACGGTCGCGTCTGTAAGGTGCACAATTTGTTGGAGACATTTTACTATTTGAAATGTGGTTGAGCTGTCGAGCCCAGTTGATATTTCGTCCATAAACAATGTTTTGGTAGGCCCAACAATCATCTCACCTGTTTTACGAGTCAAAACGTTATCACGTTAAATCACATAATTTATTTAACAAGTGTAAATCTCACTTCTCATAAGCTTTGTGTGTTACGGTTATAATAACACGTATTATTTCAATGTCATTGTCTTAAAAATGTTATTAACGGTAATTTCCTTTTTAAGGGGCCCATTTTAGATTGAACGATTCTTCATCCAAACACAAGAAGACATCAGAGTTATGGAAATAAAATGACCATAAAGACAAATAACAAATTGGCCTAGCCAGCTACAATTTATCCTTATAAACTATAGACACGAGACATGACATGACAAGAGACATGATATCTAAATATTATTATAATATACATTTTTTTGTTCTTGTCTGTTATCCGTAAATGTTTAAAATTAACTGTAAAAAATTACGCGTGTTTTTTTATAAAAAAAAAAAATCAATAATTTTCATGACTATGCATGATATATAATTAAATTGATGGACCACCTAGCCAATAATTTCACATTGGTGATGTGGGTTTACCTAACATGACTCGAAACAACTTAACCCATTACATATTAAGGATAAGTGAATCACTTTGTTTGTTACAATTCAACTACCCACACCCCCACCCACCATGAGATGACTTGGGTTTGGTGTGTTCAAATCAATATTTTTAGTCAATTTAATCATATATTTCAACTTTTGATCTCTAAAAACAGTATAATTAAATTAACTTTGTGTGAATTATTAACCTGTTGTCACTCGTTTCTTTTGACCCCCGGAGATCCCTCGTATCATTTCATCACCAACAATCGTGTCACGACATACATCAAGTCCCAAAATCTGTATGAAAAAGGTACAATATATAATTATACATAAGCTTTAAAAAGGTTAGTTCACCAACCATAACGTTGAAAATAACTCAAAGCCGTAGAGGAATAAAACGACATGCTACCTGAATAATTTAATGGAATTAAATGGGCAGATTGGTTGACCCACAACGAGAAAAATACTTAAAATAATGTTGTGGTTGCAATCCTGCTAGTGCTATTATCTTTAGCCCCCCAAATAACTATTTTTTTTATTTATTTTATTTTATTTAATTTAATTATATAATGTTTTGGTTGGCAAAATATATATATATGTACAGATGTGTCATGCTTACCCTAAGAGTGTAGTCGGTAATTAAACTACTTTCAACTCCTTCCATTGATGTTGCCTGAATTCACAAAGTCCTTTTAATTATTATAAATAATTATGATTAAAAATTATAAAGGCTATTTGTTTTACATGAATTAAAAAGTCAATAAGTTACCTTCATGAAAAGATCGACTTCGGCTTCAGGGAAAATTCCAGCTTCCTTTTCTCTCCTAGCAAGCTCCGTTAATAACTCTACAATTAATATATAACGTTATACTTGTTAAAATTATATTTAAAAACGTTCAAATGTTCAATACATGACCAATTTAAAAATACGGTCATATGATAGTACCATAACGTGAGCCAACTCCTTGGCACCTTGCAGAGAAATCTAGTGTTTCTTTAACCGTCATTTCACCAACATGAACATCGTTTTGGCTAATGTAGGCTGACGTCTTCCGAGGTTCAAATTCATTGAGCTTATGTCCATTGTAAGTAATCTCTCCCTTAACCTATTTTTAATTGTCATCATTATTTTTATTTAATTGCACTTACTATAAATAATGTATTTTTTTATTTGCAAGTCCAAATGTACCTTTAGGCTAGGGTCCAACTTTCCGGCCAGTGCCAACAAAAGACTTGTTTTGCCGGATGACGGTGGGCCTAGTAGCAGTGCCATCCTAATGGTTAAAAATTTAAAACAAACAAAACCGTCATTAATATCTTAATTTAGTTAATCAATATATGCTTTAAATGTCATTTTCATTTTATCAAAGCTACGCATGCATTTAATTAGATACAGTATTTTTCTCGTCGTATAATATAACATACGATGTTGTGTGTCTAATTGTGATATTAAATATATTATATAATAAGAATTATGACTAGTACATGTTTTATTTATATATCAGATAAATCTATTTCAAAACGCAACCTAAAACTCCTTTAATAAAAAGTTTTACCTTGACGGTTTTATAATCCCGGATACATCTTTAAGAATGGTGAGTTTAGTTTTTTCAGCCAAACTGATACCCACACACCCTAAAGCTAATTCAAAGAGATTTCTTGCGGTATTGGCTAAGGACGGAAGTGCTCTGTCCCCAATATGGCAATCGGCTTCGATTGTTAAACGTTCAAACCGTACTTCCACAGTTGGAAGGGTGATCCCGACCCTGAAATGACCAAATTAAATTATATTTTGTTTATTTTCAAGATTAGTGTAGACAAACAATGATATAATATAAATAACACAAGGACTAGTTCAACATATATATATATTACACTTAATTAAGCATATAATATTAAAATATGCAAGTATCTGAACTAGTCCAAGTTATAAACATTTCCTCACGAAACGAGCACTTTCTGAGTTTCAGTGATAGGCGACAATTGTATAATTATTTTTCAACACAATAGTTCTAAAACTATTATGTTTATCTTTACATATTTTAATTAATATGCTTTAACAATATTCTTTTACATCATGACCGTTTCCTGAGCCAGCAAGATTGCATATGAACCATTGACTTTTCTATTTGCATGCATGTGAACACAGATATATTCATCACAGGATAGATGCATAGCTAGCTAGGTATTATATCATATAAACTATTAATCAAGCATACGTTAATATACATATATTGATTGTGACTTCTTGAGACGTTAAAAAGCATTTCAGCGTATTAGTATTTGAGAAAATCTTTTTAAACATAAATATAATTTTTGGGGTTCATTTATACACATGTCAAACAGTATCATACAAAATTATACTCTTTCTAGCCATAATTTACACAAACAAATTGTGAGTATTTATTTTATGTTACGTTCGTTTATCACTTATTATATTATAAATGTTTCACTGTACATCAAATAATTAACGTATTTTTAATTATAATAAAATATAATAATAACGAAATGAGTCTTATCCTATTTTTCCTCATTGTTTTGAAGAAGATGGACAACCACTACAAAAGTTAAATCAGTTTTGACGCCCTTTTCAGTCAGAAAAAGTCAAAATCATATCGTCATATTATTGTAGCATAAGCATATGGTTAATTGAAAAAAGGAAGAAATAAAATAAAATAAAATAAAATAAAACTTACTTGTCAATACGATTTCTAAACTTTATCAAAAACTTTTCATTATCTTCCTCAGCCACCTTAAAAATCCGATCAATAAACTGTTGTTTATCATTAGGATCAAGCTTTCTTACATCAATTTCTTTATGCATCACATTATTCTTAAACCCAGCTCTTTGGTTCTCATCATCATCATTCATATAAGACTTCATGATGGTGGTTCGTAACCGGTCATAAGTTGGTAGTTTCTCCAAAGCCGCCCATCTAAGCGCCTCTTCATCCTCCTCCGAGTGTCGGCTGGACCGCCGATTATAGCTGCCACCCCTGCTGCTCGAAAACACATCTTCCATCCTCCAAGCGGTGCTCCGGTTCCTACTCATGGTTCGACTCGCGGTTCGCCTCACCGAACCCCTGGCTCTTGCTTCTTCCATCTTTGGCTACTTAACTATTTTATCGTGTGATAAAGTTGTACAAAAGTTTGTAAAGATAAAGTGATGAGTTATATATGATTATGGGAGTTTTAAGATGAGGTGTGGTTGGATAAGGGTTGAAGCATTGTGTGTAGAAACTGTCACGGTTTGGTTTGGTTTGGTAATTAAGACTGTGTCTTATGTTTGATCGTTGATGGTGTCAAGTTAGCATATTTATACAATGAGTTTGGTCTAGCGGAGTATTTAATTATATTTATATGTCATCATATAAATACAAGTGTTTCAGACTCAGGGGATTACATTAAAGCTATAATTCCAAGTGGCTGGTCGCCAATTTTCAAATTTCATTTACTTTGGTAACGTGCGGTTGGTGAGAGTGAGACCGGGTTAAGGTCATAGGCTATAGTAAATATTATATGGTTTTTAAACCAATTTGGATATATTAGTAATATGCTAAATTTGAAGTTAATGTTTTATGTAATGCTCTTGCTTAAAATTGAAGTAAAACCCATATAAGTTATTGAAATAAATATATAAATATGGAATTATGGATGATAGCTTAAAATTTTGTTTTATTCGACCAAAAAAGGAAAGTGATAAATTAACGATACAACCCAACAAAAGATTGTATAATGTATTAATAATTCGATTTTGACGCGGGTAGATGTGTTTGCATGATTGGAGGAGGTCAGAGGAGATAAGGTATTACATGAGACCACATGTAATGGTCTGTTAAATGGGTGTTAATAGGCAAAATTGACGCCCTTTCACCCAGGAACACACCCCCCCCCCCCCCTTGTTAAAGGGGCTCTAACCATTCCCCAGCGAAATATTTCACGTAGCTCAAACATTGCCCCACCCAATCCCATGTGAATACGTGGCAGAAGCAATTAATCACCAATCATTTTTTTTTGTTTTTAGTTTTAAAAATGCTCCTTTCACCCACCAAATTTCACCCACCATTACACCCCTTGCCTATTTCAAACTCTTTTCACCCACCAAAGTGACCCCACATGCCAAGTGTTAAGAAATGCCCCTTTCACCCACCATTACACATGGTCTGATACCATACTCGTTTAATAATACCAATAAGATTTTTTAAAACCAATCTCAACTATGAATGCATGTCTAAGTACCCATCCTTGATATTTTAGGTTTCACCCAGAAGGTTCAAGTTCGTTTGTGATCCCTGATTCAACGTTACTACATAGAATTGTTAGTACATTGAAGCTGAAGCAATCCAAATTCCAAAGACTTAGAGACATCAAGTTGCATAAAGACGAAGACATCTAGAAGCTATTGTAAAGGGGGAGTTTGTTGGTGCATTTCTGTTAGACAACAGCTTACTAGATAGAATAGCTAGTAGATAGTCGTTTTGTATAACGTGTAATCGTAGTTATTATACCCTAGCAAACAAATAAGATAGGAAACAAAGAAGTTAGCAAACAAAGAAGATAGTCATCTTCTTTGTTGAACAAAGAAGATAGTCATATTCTTTGTTCTAATGTGGGCATCTTCTTTGTTTGCAGGCCAGGCCCATACTAGTATAAATACCTAGCATAGGGTGTAGGCTAGGGTTGAGAGGTTTTGAGAGATTATTCAGGAAGTTGTCAGTGTGTCTGCAACCACTTGTTTGTGTAGTTGTCGTGAATTGGTTGTAATCTGTTTATAATCAATAGAAGACGTTTTTATAATATTCTCATTTTGTTCGTTCTTAATCGTTTCATATTTGGTTTTTGCATAAACGTTAATCAAGGGATTCCGCACCTTGGTTAATCTGATCTAGCTTGTATCGATCAATTCCAAGGACCTACAACAACCCTTATGTAATTATATGTTAGTATAAAAGATTTTTTTATGACAAAATATTCATGTTGGTGTGGTTGTGAATGTAGTTTGATTCCCTGTGATCGATTGAACCACATAAGTCCTAACTGGTTGTGTATGTTTTTTCGCATTTTATGTGTACGGTTATTGCTTATGTGCATTTGGATATTGACTAACCATACATGGGGTGTGTGTACATTTTTAAGAATGTGCATTCATCAATGATGAAGTAATACAATTTGAAGACAGTGATAAATGCTAGTGGAAATTTAGACGACGATAAAATATGCTAATCATAACCACCTTGGAAGTGAGAAACATTCACCTATTCAAACATCACAATCACAAATCTTTTCAAATTTAAACAACGATAAAATGTTCACTAAAGTAGGGTGTTGGTGTATGCAATAAGGATGCATGTGAGAGAGGGGAGAAAGAGAGTGGTACGTATGTAATAGAATGTACGAAAAGAGAGATGTAATATGGGGTACAAACGTAGATTTAAGGGTTGGGGTGCATACAATTAGTTAACCGATGAAGTATTAATCCTACCATAATGGTTTGTTTTAGATTTTTACCAAACATGTGGTACATCTAAGAGTGAGCAAGTTAAGGTTTAAGACCCTCAAAACCGAGAACCCGAACTGGAACTGCATGGAACAGATCATTCTATATTATAAGGGTTGGGTTTCAGTTATATGTTAACACCTAAATTCGTTTTCGGGTTTGGACATGCGATTCCTGAATTAGGATCACAAGAACCGATAATTCCCTTAGATTTTCACAGAGAAACCATTGGACTTCACGTATAACATACACTATGTTTTTCTCCGACCTAACCTACATTCAAGTCTAATATTGCAATTGAATGATCCTTATAATCAACCAATCGAATCCAGGTTTGTTCTCTAATATCTTCACCTTTTTTGTTATTCTTGCGTCAAAATTTTGTTTGAATTATGATCTTTTGGTGGTAGGATTTCATAAGAGCCACAAAATTGAAAAAAACAAAGTTTAGAATTAGCTGGTCCCTAAATGACCGCTCAGTGATAAAGGAGGTAGGGGTGCAGAGACAACCAGGAGATTTGCCTAGAAGCAGTCACCCTTGAAAGAGTGCATAATAGCTCACTGGTCGAGCGCTCTTGCGCTGAAGATGAACGGGGCTAAGCGATCTGCCAAAGCTGTGGGATGTAAAAATACATCGGTTGGGGAGTATTCCGCCTTAGAGTGAAGCACACGCGTGAGCGGTAGTGGACGAAGCGGAAGCAAGAATCTCGGCTTGAGTAACGCAAACATTGGTGGGAATCCAATGCCCCCAAAACGTAAGGGTTCCTCCGCAAGGTTCTTCTTCTCTTTTGCAAACAAGCCTACTACGATGACAAGGAAGGCCTTTACTCTTATTCCTGTTCCTAGAATGCTTTCTTTCTTCAAAGTCACGTACGAAATAGAAAACGTATGGCTAAGCTCCTGGGACATGTAGAGGTAAAAAGGCATAGCATAGCATTAAGGGAAACTCCTTCAGATGTATTGGAAATGGAAAAACAGATCAAATACCTTATGAGGTGGTGTTCCCTACATACAGTCCTACAGTATGGAGGGGAAGAGAAAAAGGGCTGGGCTAGGCACATAAAGTGGGGTTACGAATTCGAGCCATAGCACATGGTTTCATAAAACCACACGATTTTCCCGACGTTTTTGTATACCCGCAGATATTTCTATTTCTAACCAAACAATTACTAGTACTGTAGTACACCTATTGTAATTCCTAATACAGGAGTAAAAATAGGGATAAGCACCCAAATGATCCCATAGACCTCTTTTAATAATTCCAATTTAGAAAAAGAATTGATATAATAAATTTTCTTTAATTCTTTTGTAATCATTCTAGCAAGTATTCTAGGATCCAAGCTGTAATTAAACATCGGTTCTATCCCATCAAAACCTCATAACCTGGAATCAGACCCGCAGAAATGGGTCGGTTCGTCGTTCTCACTTTAATAAGTAAAAGTAAGAACCTTGTATGATTTAGATAAAAATTACTGGAAAGAACCCACTAAAATTGAAAATTTGTGGGTTTATTGGATCCGCCACGGTTATACCAAAAACATACTCCGTAATATATAGTAATTATTTAAATTTTGTTGATATCCTTCTTAAATGTATTATAATATAGTACATATAGATACATCTAAATAGCTTGGTAAATAAATAACTTTAGAAATCAAGTCATTTTTTATATTTTCAAGTTAAACAAATTAAGATGTTAAAAAATAACTTTAAACCCAATACAGAAACTTAAAATTCATTTATTTTTAAATAATCCAAATGTATTTGAAGAATAAACTAAAGCCAACACAAATTAAGATCGTTAAAGCACTTGACGTTAAAATTATGGAAGTTGATTAATCTAATACCAACCTTTGAAAACATGTAAAATACTTGAAACGTTATCTATAGAGGTGCGAATTAATTAGTGAGAAACTGAGGAAGTTGAAATTTTTATAGACAATAAAATATTAGACCGAATTCAAACATGATGGCCGAGACTAGTGTTCCCACTTGACCAATATATATAACTGATCATGAGTGTGGTGAACTGGTGGTGATGCCAACCCATGGGATTCTTCCTCGAACCAACCGGCCACTAGAATATAATCATATATCGTTGGTCCATGGACCTTCTAACTCATCACTCATGCCACCGTTAATAGCAACTTGCACTTGCACCATGTCGTCCACTAATTTAGCCACTCAAAAAGACCCGGCCAACTCTTCTTGTGGTTGGTGGCCTTATATTTTTATATGAATATTTTTTTAAACTATTTTGGACCCATTATAATAATCCATATACATATGCATTTTACAATAAGACAAGGTCAACGAAGTCGATTCAACAAGAACAAAGTACAAACCAAATAATAATAAAATCGTTTTACGTTGAATGTAGAATTAAAGCAATTGCTTACATTTTAGTATTTTACTCATGCAATTTTGCATGTGTCCGGTATCAAACTTACTCGAATTAATTATGATGATCATATCAAGTAATCTTTGGTATAACTAATATTTGTTCTGCTTCTTTGTTTACTCGATTTTATTTTTTCATTGATAGTCAAATATAAGAACCAACCGTTAAGAACTTGTATATATGATATACATAAGAGAGAACGTATAGTGTTTTCTTAAAATAGAAAGGATATGAAGGATTTTGGGCGTTAGAAAAAAAATCAATGGATGAGATTGAGAGACAAAACTGAAGTAAAATCTACATATGAAAAATCAAAAGAGGAAGTGAGGAAGGGTAAAATATGTATAACCTATAATTATTGACTTTTTCTAAGTTACACCCTCATTTTTTAAACTTCTATAAATTGTATTTGATGTAAGAAAAAACTATGGATAAATGAATATCATAATTCATTTTCAAAATGTATTATTTCAAAGTAAACCTAATTTGTAGTGAAAGATAATTTTGTATATGTGCATGATAAATGTTGGATGAGGTTCAATGCGTATGATAAATGTATTGCTAATAACGATGTGGGTATGATGCATTTTAATATGTGTAGAATAAAATTTTTATAACTAATTAATTTGAAACTTGTTGCTCGTGAGCTCGTCTGCCGGATATCCTAGTATAAGTTGCCCTTTATTAATGAAATGAAGCTTTCTAAGGAAAAAAAATTAGAAAATGAATAATTTAATCTGAAAAGAGTTAAGGCATGAACAACTTAACAACCTAATTAAATGACGCTTTTGGCTAAAAAATTAATCCTCTATTTTTTTCACTTTCAAATAAAATTAACAAAAAAGCATCATGACATCCGGTAAAACCACGTACTTTGTCTATTGAATGACGTGATCTTCAAGAAGATCTCGCGAGGCGGACGGTTTTAACTTTTCGTTCTCTATGCTACTACCCTAGACAACTACCAATCTTTGAGTCAATGAATTCATAGCCGGACAACTAACAAAAAAGATTTCTTATTGCTATGTTGTTATTTTACTTATATTTTAAATAAAGCCAGGATTAAACCTGCGCGTTTCGCTGCGTGTTAAAACGAATCATTTTTGGTTTCATATTATGTACACCTGTGCTTTGATTGCATCGAAACTCGGCATAATAAGTGAAAGACGGTACCTACGTACATGTTGTCATGTTAGCAACCCGAAGAGAAAACTAAAAATATAAAGCTGCAGTTAAGCCAAAACGATATGAAAATTTACGTCAAACGTAAACCAATCTAAATTTATACGGACACATACAAAAAGTATAAAGCGATAGCATCTGGTACTTTTGTTAGCAACCATAAACCTCGGTGGTGTCTCTGAACTTCGGTAGGTACTTACAAAGTAACTAACGAGCGGATACCGGTGTAACTACTATAATTGCAACGGTATAATTACCAATTGGAAATCGCAATGGTTCAACCCCATATAAGTAGCTAAAAGTCATTTTGTCTAATTGAACATTGAATTCCATACTTTGGATTTCACAGATAAATTAAACTTTGCGCTCTTGGAGAAAATTTTATGTCTTATCCGATTATTGATTTCATATACAAGCGAATTGTGAAATGCTTTAATCTTAATTCTTAAGGTCACAAAGTATCCAAATCCATAAACGAAATCTCAAAGCCTACATTTATACGTGTGACAAAGGGCTGTCACGACACGATATTAACTTTTTGTTACTCATGGAGACCAGGTAAAGTCTCAGGCCGTTCAGAAAGTGTTGATAAAAGTCAATAATCAAGCTTAAACCAATCAAAAGTCTGATAAGTCAAAAGTCTGCTAACCTAAAACTCTGTTCAGTAGTTAAAGCTCTGATCAACCTCTGATCAGTAGTTGTTCAAACGTCTGTTCTAAACTCTGATAGAACAAACTACTGATGAGTAGTCTTAAACTACTGACTCAAACTACTGATGTTCAAAACTCTGATCAGACTTCTGATAAAGAGTTTTGACTTAAAACATTAAATGGTGAAACCCGAAGGACTAAAAGTAAACATTTGGAGGGTTAATTATGTTAACCTGAAAATATAACCGTTAAGAATCTGTTACGAGATTTAGGGGTACAATTAGGGTTTCGTAGGTCTATAAATTGGGATCTTTCCAATTATTTTGTATTCTTTTATTCTTTTCGCAATTACTCCTCTGGTTGAAGTTTAATAATAATAATCATTCAAAATCTTTCATTATTGTTCTTGATTTCACTGTGTTTTTATAACAATTGGTATCAGATGTAACATTTGTGCCCCTCACACTTCTTAGTTATTTACATTCCGATCCTTGTACTTTATCATATATCATGTTTGAACTCTTGTATTTGATTTAAAAGTTTTCTTGTTAATAAAATCAAGTGTTTTCATGTAATTTATTACGATAGTAACGACACTCTAGTATCGGAACCCATTCTTTTACAAAAAGGGGGCGTTAGGATCCACGCGTTAGCTTTCCACTCCTTAAAAGGTAAGAGTCGAAAGATATCAAATCCTTGAACGAGTATCAAGTTAATGAATGGTGGTTTTATTGAAAAATCTTGAGTTTCGGTCCGAAAAACAACCCGGTAAACAAAGAAATCAAGTCCGGGGGCTAAATTTAAAATTTTGAAATTTTTTTATACGCCGCGGACCGCGGAGGAAAGGCAAACCCTCCTGTGCTCCACGACAGATCTTTAAATCAGATTTGTTATTCTTTAGCCCCGCGGACCGCGGAGCAATTACCTCTTCTCCCGCGGTCCGCGACGCAGTGTCTGGACAGCAAAACCCACTTTGATTAAAAACACGATTTCTACCTTGATTGATTGATGCTTTCGGCCATAATTGCGCTCAATGGACGACCAAACACTACCCTACCCATTCCACTACTCACTTGTCGTTCATGAAGCATGATTGTTGACCAATCATTCAAATTTTCTTTAAAACCCACTTGAAACTTCAATCTAATCTCACACCTTCAATACTCTTTTTTGTTGCAATTAAATTCGTACACATAATCCTCTCAACAAGTCTAACATTTCTACAAAAGAAGTTTGGGTTTTCATCACGTATCTTGGACGAATTGGAAGCATATTTTTCGGATTCTTATTCGGTTTTCTTTCTTCTTTTTAAGCTATCAAAACCGTAAGGTTTTCCAATTCCTTTTGCAAATTACTTCAATATTATCAGTAGATCAAAAGCCCTCTATTTGTTGTATCAATTATAGTCTCTAAGGATTCCAATTGAAAACCTAGGGTTTAGGATGTTCTTGATTATTTGGGAATTTATAATTAAAAGTTTACAAACTTTAAAATTCTATATCTCGTTATCTATAGCTCCAAAAATTATGAAATTTGACATGTTAGTTAACATAACGGATTAGAAGTTTTTGAAATTCTTTCGGGATTTTTAGACACTGTTTATTATTTTTCATTAAATAATAATACTTTAAACATGATTAAATCATATAAAATCATAGGAAACGTATTAAATCATGAAAATTGGTAGAGATACTTCCCATTATAGTAGGATAATTATCATACCATTTTCCCTCTGTTTTAACACCATTTCATATGTTATTACATTTTTGTTGATTAATTATATTTTAAACAAATAATATTCACAATAATATAAATATTGCCTTAAAATTTATAAGAAAATTATTTGGACATCATCTAGGTCAGTAGATCAAGTTCCATGAACAATTTAAATTTTGAAAGGTATTTTTGAATTATTTACGAATTTATATAAATTAAACGGTATATAAATTCTATAAAATTGTAAATAATGAATTTTGACATCAAAATTGGTGGAAATATCTTTTAATATATTAGGATAATTATCATATCATTTTCCTACTGATTTAGAACATTTTGCATATTAAACAATTTTTATCACTTAATATATATCTAATCGAACAAGAAATTATAATAAATAGATTTTAAGCACAAAAATTCTATAAAAATTATTTTTGGGACATTTCAATCAGTAGATTAAAAATTCTCAGAAATAATAAATTTTAGAAGTGTTTTAAATTTATTTACCATTTTGTAGTAAATATAATATTACTCACGATTACAATATTTAGACTAATTCTATAAAAATACATTTTGTAACATTTTATAAAAAAATATATAATTTCATAAAATGTTCATATAAATGTTTTCCAAGTTTCAAGGTTGTCTAATAAATTTTATAATAATTTTTAGACAAAACAAATTTGTATAAATACTATTTCACAATAACTTTAATTATAAACTCAAAAACCCCAAATATAGATTTAACATCCTAAGTGCCTTAGATTAGGAATCCTAGACTTAATTAAACCCAAACACTTATATTAGATATTTGAGCATTTAGGTTGAGTCTTCAGGATTCACCTCACTAACACTCGCTACAGTACCAAACCTACCAACTAGCGAATGTGAGTATTATCTTTTTCCCCTTTTTCAAGTTTTACACTTTTGGGGTGACTCATGTACAATTATTACTACACTCACTTATTCAAGTTTATCATATTATCATAATCGCAATTCTTGTATGTGTTTTACTTGTTGATTCGCTGATAGCTTGTACCTATGACCTTAATCATTAACCCGTTGGGCCTAGCATAGCAATAAATAGTACTTAACTATTGTTATGTGTAAACTCATCATGTCGCATACTATTTTGGCGAATACTATACATAATATCCCATTATTCTCGGATATCATTTATCAAAGGTCTGATTTTGGGTGGCATTTGTACAGCTTGAACATCAAATTGTAGAAAGTTTAACACGTGAATTGCGAAACAGTTTTTACATTATACGCACCAAACAGATGTACTCACCAATGCATTATATGTGTTGACAGATTCTATTTTCGTACATGTTTCAGGTGAAGTTTGAATCATCACATTTAGGCATGGACTTAGAGCCTAAATCAATAAATCATTTCATGTTTTGTATTTTCAGTTTAAGACAATTCGTATTTCAATTTTCATTGTAATGAACATGATGCTTTAAATTATATTATCACTTTTATTCCACGAGCTATTGAACAATCATCACTACGTGATACCCCGATGTTTCTGCCATCGGTTGGGGTGTTACATCAGAGCCAGGTTGGCTCAATTGAGTGAAATCTTGTGATTAATTCCGCTGTATCTGTTGAACAATGGTGTCGACTAAGTTTGAATTGGAGAAGTTTGATGGCAAGAATGATTTTAGTCTGTGGAGAGTCAAGATGAGAGCGTTGCTTGTTCATCAGGGCATAAGTGATGCTCTGTTGGGTGAAGCAAACATACCTGGAGATTTGACAGATAAGGAGAAGAAGGATATACTGGAGAAGGCACATAGTGCTATTATCCTGAATCTTGGAGATAGAGTTCTCAGAGAGGTGTCAAAAGAAGCTACTGCAGCAGGGGTGTGGGCTAAACTTGAGGCTCTGTATATGACAAAATCATTGGCTAATCGTTTGTATCTGAAGAAAAGATTGTATACTTTTCAGATGAATACTAGTAAGTCTCTGGAAGATCACACTGATGAGTTTAATAAATTAGTGTTGGATCTTGAGAACATTGAAGTGATATTAGATGATGAAGATCAGGCAATCATCTTTCTCACATCATTGTCATCTTCGTATGAGCATTTTGTGGACACTTTGATGTATGGGAGAGAGACTTTGACGATAGAAGAAGTATTGGCTGCTCTGAATTCAAAAGAGTTGAAGAAGAGGTCTGATTTGAAGGATGATGGTGGAGATGGCCTGTTTGTTAGAGGAAGACCAGAACAGAAGAGTTCTGGGTCAAAGTTCAAGAACAGATCAAAATCCAAGATGAGGAGAAGGTGTTTTATCTGTAACTCTGATAAACACTTGAGAAAAGATTGTCCTGAATTCAAGAAGAGAAGAAGTGAAACCAGTGGTGGTTTCAAGGGTCAGTCAAGTCATGTTGCCCAAGATGACTTGTCTGAGGGATATGAAAGTTCTGATGTACTTTGTGTGACAAGTACAAGTGAAAAAGAAATTCATGTCATGGATTCAGGGTGTTCATTTCACATGGTGCCTGAAAAGGAGTATTTCAAGAATCTTAAGATGGAGGATCTTGGTACTGTGAAGCTTGGTGATGATAGACCATGTAAGCTTGTTGGTTCAGGCACAATTACAGTGAAGATGAGTAATGGACAGGAAGTTGATATCCACAATGTGAAGTATGTTCCAAATTTGAGAAGAAGCCTATTGTCTCTTGGTACATTTGAGAAAGAAGGCTGTCATGTCAGTCCAAGAGAAGGAAAGGCCAAAGTTATAAGGGGTTCTATGGTGATTCTGTCAGGAACAAGAGGTAGGAACAATACCTACTTGTTGGATGGAACAGTGATGATGGCTAATACAGTTTCTGTTGCAGCAGTTGAACAAGGTAACTCTGTTGCTCTTTTGTGGCATAAACGACTTGCACACATAAGTAGTCAAGGACTTGTTGAATTAAACAAACAACAAGTTATTGATGATATTAAAAACAGTGACTATGATATTAGTTTCTGTGAGAGTTGTGTAATGGGTAAACATAGAAGAGTGAAGTTTACAAAAGGCAGACACACAACTAAGGGTATATTGGAATATGTACACTCGATTTGTGGGGTCCTGCTAAAACTGAGTCTTTTGGAGGTGCTAGGTATTATATGTCTATTGTAGATGATTATTCTAGGAGAGTATGGATATATATTATCAAGCACAAGAGTGAAGCCTTTAGGAAGTTCAAAGAATGGAAAGTATTAGTTGAGAACCAGATTGGCAGGAAAGTAAAGAAGCTTAGGACTGATAATGGGCTTGAATTTTGTAATAATGAATTCAACCAGTACTGTAAGTCTCATGGAATAGATAGGCATTTGACTATTCCTGGAACACCTCAACAAAATGGTGTAGTTGAAAGAATGAATAGAACCATTTGTGAAAGGTTGAGGTATATGATTAGTCATGCAGGGATGCCTATGCAGTTTTGGGCTGAGGCTGCTACCACTGCAGTTTATCTGATCAATAGATCACCCTCAGCAGCCATTGATATGAAAACTCCAATGGAAGTCTGGACAGGAGTGAAACCAGACTTTGGTGACTATAATGATCTAAAAGTTTTTGGATCATTGGCTTATGCTCATGTAAGTCAGGGAAAGATTAACCCCAGGGCTATTAAGTGTGTTGTTTTGGGAAACACTGATGGGGTTAAGGGTCACAGGTTGTGGAGAATGGATGGTGGTAAACCTAGGGTGTTTAATAGTAGAAATGTTAGGTTTAAGGAAGATATCTTGTACAAAGATTTGTTGGAGAGAATCTGAAAGATAAAGATGAGTTGTTTGATGAAAACAAGGGTGTTCAGATTGAGGTGGAGCCCAAAGAAAGTGTACAAGAAAAGGAAGTTGAACCTGAGGGTATTTCTGGAAATAATGATAGTGGTAGTGGTGATCCAGGGTCTAGTATTGCCAAAGATAGACCAAGAAGAGAGATCAGGGTACCTATAAGGTATAGGGATCACCAGGACAGTATTTCAGCTGTTGCATTCACAGCAGCTGAGTTTGAAAGCATCTATGAACCATTGACCTATGAGGAAGCTGTTGTATCAAGTTATAAAGAAGAATGGTGTAAGGCCATGAATGAAGAAATGGAGTCTTTATATAAGAATGATACGTGGGAATTGACAGAAAAGCCTCATGATAAGAAGCTGGTGTCTTGCAAGTGGATCTTTAAGCTGAAAGAAGGATTGAAAGAAGGTGAAGGTCCAAGGTTTAAGGCAAGACTGGTGGCAAAAGGATTCACACAGAAGGCTGGTGTTGACTATAATGAGATATTCTCTCCTGTAGTCAAACACACTTCTATTAGAATCATCTTATCTTTGGTTGCTACATTAAATCTGGAGTTAGAACAAATGGATGTTAAAACTGCTTTCTTACATAGCAGTCTAGAAGAGCAGATTTATATGGCACAACCAAAGGGATATGAGGTAAAAGGTCAAGAATATAAAGCTTGTTTGTTGAAGAGGTCTTTGTATGGGCTCAAGCAGTCTCCTAGACAGTGGTATAGGAGATTTGATGAATATATTGTGAGCAGTGGGTTCAATAGAAGTCCTTATGATAGTTGTGTATATCATAGGGAGTATGACAGGGGTAAATGTGACACCCGGCAAATTCAGGTTAACAACGTTGTCTAGATTAAAGTCTACCTTAGCGAGTCACGCGTATATTATACTTGACTGGGTTAGTTGAGTCGTGTTATGGTTCGGGAACTGTTATTTTAGTCTAGAGGATCGTTAGATATCAGTCTAGAGAATCAGTAGATGTCAGTCCTTAACCAAGTGTACAAAGGGTGACGATTCGTAGAATCGTCAAAGCATTGGGAACATACAAGTCTCGAGTCCCGGGAATTGGTGAACGAGTGTGAATGTGTTTGTTTGCAAGTATTACGTGTTTACAATCATTATGTGACTTGTCGGTATGTGAAAATGTGTTAACATATGTTAAAACGGGGTTTAACGAGCAAAATACGCAGAACCAACCCCTATAGGCGATTAGGGAGGGCTAATCGCCTAAAGGGGTGGTGATTAGCAGGCTAATTGCCTAAAGGGGTGGTGATTAGCAAGCTAATTTCCTAAAGGGGTGGTGATTAGCAGGCTAATCGCCTAAAGGGGTGGTGATTAGCAGGCTAATCGCCTAAAGGGGTGGCGATTAGCAGGCTAATCGCCTAAAGGGGTGGCGATTAGCAGCCCTAATCGCCTGCAACTGAACCATAATCGCCTGCAACGTGGGTTACGACTAAAAACGACTATAAATACAATATTTGACCTCCTAAACTTCATAATATCAACCCTAGTCGCCCCACAACTCGTCCCAACACCCACACAACCTCTGGAACACGATTTTGGATCAAACAACTTGATTTCAAGCCTATTTCATCAATCAATCATAATCTTAAGGTGTGGTTTTCATCCATGCAATCTTTTCTAACGTTTTTATTGAATCCCTAATGGTCCAGACCTGTTCATAAACACTTGTGTCTTCTGTAAATCGTTAATAATCATTATTGTATGGATTTTTGATGCTATGCATGTTCTATGTGTAGGTTTTAATTTAAAGATAGGATTTTTATGATTCAAGCAGGGTTATTAACATGATATTAGGGTAGTTACTGAATTATAATGATGGTTTGATGTGGTAATCTGATTGATTGTTCATTAGGGTTGTGTTTACGCATGTTAGTGTGATGATTCATGAGACTTGTGTTATGTTTTAGAAACGTGGTTGCATACAGGACTGCTAGAACAAGGTTAAACGATGTATTTTGATGTAAACATGTTTAGGATACTTGTTTGATTGATATTGGAGGTTAACACACGTTCTAGGTTTGATTTGGAGTGTTAAATGCGCGAAACCAGAACAGACCTGCAGGTAGCGATTAGCAGGGCTAATCGCCTAAGGGATAGGCGATTAGCAGGCTAATCGCCTACCAGAAGGGGCTAATCGCCTACCCTGTAGGCGATTAGCATGCTAATCGCCTGATATGGTGTGTTTTTGCATGCTGCATGACCCTAATCGCCTAATGAGTTCTGAAATGCATGTCTTATGACCCTAATTGCCTAAAGGTGCATGTCTTATGACCCTAATTGCCTAAAGGTGCATGTCTTATGACCCTAATTGCCTAAAGATGCATGTCTTATGACCCTAATTGCCTAAAGGTGCATGTCTTATGACCCTAATTGCCTAAAGATGCATGTCTTATGACCCTAATCGCCTATAAACTCCTGAATTGCATACCACATGACCCTAATTGCCTATAGTATAGGCGATTAGCATTCCTAATTGCCTGTTGACCAACATAATTGCTAGTTGACTTTTCCTAATCGCCTGTACTGCTGCTGTAAGTATATTTTAGCATTCCGAGACCCGTTTTGACACCTAGGAACATGCTAGGAACCCCGTAACATGTCTGATAACTTGGTAACATGTGTTCGGGTCAATAATGTGTTAATGGAACTATGTGCTAGAACTTGTTGGACTTTAACGTATGTTAAGTGTGACTGCATGATTATGTGTTTGTGAATACTAGTGTAACACGGGAAGTCTCGGGTCACCAATGGGATGTCGAGTCTTGTACGTTGGGTCATGTTAACAGTAAACGTGTTGTCAAACAAACTTGGTTAAGGTCTGGACATCTAGGGACTAACTAACCTACGGGTTATTAGTCTAAGTACTTGTAACTGTCATATGTTAGGTCGCCGCTTTACGGGGCTAGCATAGCTTGTTGACTTATTCTGTTATCTGAAGTAACGCAACCTAAGGTGAGTTTACGGCCCCACTTTACTTGGTTTTCATTTTTGGGGGAGAAAACATGTGTTAAACAACTATTTGGTAACAACTGTCATACTATGGTTTTCAAACGGTTTACTATACGATCTTTGGAAGTCCCGGGGGGAACCATGAATGTGCTGGTTTGCACAACGGGGAAATGTGAATAGCGCTATTGGGAGTGACCAACCCCACCCGTCGGCATGGAGCGCCGGGCGGGTGCATATTGTCTCAAACAGGAACAGGTTTACTATTCGGGCACAACATCTGGTTTGCGAGTTAGTAATGGTTTTCCAATCGTAGTAGTAATGGAACATGCGCCTAGCTAGCGTACTTGGTTTACAATTGTTATAGTATGGACAGGTTGAACTTGGAACTTTGATTACAAACCTGTAAACTCACCAGCATTTTTGTGCTGACGTAAACTCTTACATGTTTTCTCAGGTCGCTAAGGTAGCAAAGTGGAACTAGGGCGCACGCGTCTGCACGGCGTCTGGTTAGAGTTGCATGGTCTTTGAACATTAAACATTTGGTTTTATTTTGGTTATGTAACGATATTTAGCTTCCGCTGATGTTTGGGATTTTAAAACTATGTTTTTGAAATTCATTTAGTATTGTTTATTGTGATCATTGACTTGGATCCTGGTTTGTCATGCGCCTCGCGGTAAAACTCCGCAAGTGGATTTTGAGGGTGTGACAGATTGGTATCAGAGCCAGGTTATAGTGAACTAGGACTGCATGTAGAGTCTAGTCTATAACTGAGTCGCACACACTAGATGATCACATGGTACTAAACTTTATACTGGGTTACTTATAGACTTGTCGGGGTGTCTCTAAATCATCTTACCCTTCTGTGTTACATCATCCATTCTCTCTTACTGGGTTACTTGCTTACTAGACAGTGCGGTACATTGGGGTTAACTGTATACTCTTGAGATTGGTCCAAGACTCGGACATCTCCCTTTCCTACCCCAATAGAGACCCTTGTCATGAACTACCGTAGAATTACGGTGTATAGCTAAGAATCTATGTCCGGTGATTTGAACTTTGAACTAGGAGAACACTTGGAGGACCATGTAGAGCGGTTTATCATTTTGGGTGCACACAAAATCATAAACCGAAATGCATGAAAACCCTAGTGAGCTCTGGGTTTGAATGGATAGTCCTGGGTGGGATCTAGCTTTGATCTTGTGAACGCTAGTGGTTATCATTGGCTGTGAAACTAAATTTTCTCGTCCTTTTTGTCAGAATCATGTCTGGAGTACGAGGAGGACGTGGAGGTGGCCGTGCTGGTGGGCGTGGTAATGGTGGTCGTGGGGGTGTGAACCTCACGCAGGAGGACTTGAATAACTTGCTGCAAGCTGCCTTCCAGCTAGGGCACAATGGCGGTAAGTTGACCTAACCACTTCTATCTCATCGGTGAACTTTGTTTACATTTCCCGTGGTTTTCTTACGTGTTTCTTTACAGGTGGTCATGTTAATCCACCACCACCACCCATGTGCACCTACAAAATGTTTCGGGACTGCAAGCCCCATGAGTTTTCGGGTACTTAGGGTGCAGTAGGTTTGCTCAGGTGGTTGGAAAAAGTGGAGTCTGTTTTCCTGATGTGTAACTGTCTCCTGGAGGATCGAGTCAAGTATTCTGCTGGGTTACTCCAGGATGTTGCGTTGACCTGGTGGAACGATATCACCCAGACTATGGGTATAGGGGAGGCTTATGCTATGCCTTGGGAGAATTTTGTGCAACTACTGAAGCGGGAGTACTGTCCCAGGGAGGAGATTCAAAAGCTGGAACACGAGGTGTGGAACCTCAAAATGTCAGGATCGGAAATCGAGAAGTATACTGTGAGGCGGAACGAATTGGCCGTACTTTGTCCTGATCTACATGTGCCGGAATATAGGAGGATTGAGCATTATATCTCGGGTCTTGTGCCAGAAATCGCAGGGTTGGTAGCTGCGGGGAATCTTCCTACCTACTCGGATGTGGTCCGATCTGCTCATAGAATGACTAACCTGAAGGTGAGTGAGGGTATCTTGCCTGCCAAAGGTTCAACTGCTAAGGCTCCGGAGAGCAACAAGCGAAAGTGGGAAAATGAGGTGAAGAGTTCTACACCAGCACCAACTCAACAGGGGAAAAGGTTTGATAGTGGGGGTTCGTCTTCATCGGGTTCTAAGCCAAGTGGTGGTTATGCGGGAAAGTTACCAAAATGCAATAAGTGTGGACGCCATCATCATGGGGGTTGCGACAATAATCGTTGCCATCGCTGTCAGAAGTTGGGGCATTTTGCCAAAGACTGTAGGGTGACTCTTCCATTGACTCAGGCCCCAACTACTACTCCGACTTCTGCTACTCAGGGGACTGCGGGCAAACAGGGATGTTTTCACTGTGGGGAAACTGGGCATTACAAGAAGGAGTGTCCAAAGCTGAAACAGGGAGGGAACGGGAATGGTAATAGGAATGGAAATGGTAACAACGGGGGCGGAAACAGGAACGCACGTGCCTTCGTTATTGGGACTGCAGAGGCAAGACAGGACCCTGACACAGTCACTGGTACGTTTCTTCTCAACGATCGCTCTGTTAGTGTTTTATTTGATTCTGGTGCCGATAAGAGTTTCATATCTGTGGAGATTAGCCGTTTGCTAGATGTAGTACCTGTACCTCTAGAGGCTAAATATATTATAGAATTGGCTGACGGTAAGAAGATAGAAGCTACTTACATTCTTCGGGAGTGTCACATAGAGTTGTCGGGTTTGTCTTTCCCCATCGACCTTATGCCGGTACCTTTGGGTAGTTTTGACGTTGTTGTAGGCATGGATTGGTTGTCTTTGTATCGCGCTGAGATCGTTTGTTACGACAAGATTATTCGGATTCCTCTCCCTGATGGAGAATTCCTTTCTGTGTATGGTATCAAGGGCGGTGCTCCGCTAAATCTCATCTCCAGCATGAAAGCCCTTAAGTATCTTCGAAAGGGGTATTCGGCCGTTTTGGCACTTTTATCTGTTTCCTCTACCGATGAGAAGAAGATCGACGATATTCCTGTAGTACGCGAGTTTCCTGATGTTTTTCCCGATGATTTATCTGGTCTTCCTCCCCATCGTCAGGTTGAGTTCAGTATTGATCTTGTACCGGGGGCTGCTCCTATTGCTCGGGCCCCCTACCGTCTTGCACCTCCCGAGATGCAGGAATTGTCTAGTCAGTTACAGGAACTCTTGGACAAGGGTTTCATCAGACCAAGTTCTTCCCCTTGGGGAGCCCCGATTCTGTTCGTTAAGAAGAAGGATGGGAGTTTTCGTTTGTGTGTGGATTACAGAGAGTTGAACAAAGTGACCATCAAGAACCGTTATCCTCTTCCATGTATTGATAATCTATTCGACCAACTCCAGGGTTCTAGCTACTACTCTAAGATTGATTTGAGGTCCGGTTATCACCAGTTGCGAGTAAGGGAAGCTGACGTTGCAAAGACTGCCTTTCGTACACGTTATGGCCATTTTGAGTTCTTGGTCATGCCTTTCGGTCTCACAAACGCACCGGCGGTTTTCATGGATTTGATGAACCGCGTTTGCAAACCATATCTTGACAAGTTCGTTATCGTGTTTATTGATGACATCCTGATTTACTCCAAGAACAAGACCGAACACGAGGAACACCTGCGGTTGGTTTTGGAACTTTTGCGACGGGAACAACTTTATGCTAAGTTCTCAAAGTGTGACTTTTGGTTGCGCGAAGTTCAGTTCCTAGGACATGTGGTTAATGAACTAGGAATTCATGTCGATCCAGCTAAGATCGAAGCGATCAAGGACTGGGAAGCACCAAAGACGCCAACTGAGGTGCGACAATTCCTAGGCCTTGCGGGCTATTATCGTCGTTTCATTAAGGGGTTCTCGAAGATCGCTCAACCCCTCACCACTCTTACTCAGAAGGATAGAAAATTCGACTGGGGTGAACCACAAGAGTCAGCATTCCAAAAACTGAAGACTAAGCTTTGTTCTGCTCCTATTTTGTCCTTGCCTGAAGGCACTGATGATTTCGTTGTTTACTGTGATGCTTCTATTCATGGTCTCGGTTGCGTGTTGATGCAACGCGAGAAAGTGATTGCGTATGCTTCTCGTCAACTCAAGGTGCACGAGAGGAACTACACCACCCATGACTTGGAGTTGGGTGCAGTGGTTTTCGCGTTGAAAATTTGGAGACATTACTTGTACGGTACCAAATGCACCATCTACACCGATCACAAGAGTCTTCAACATATTTTCGACCAACAACATCTGAACATACGACAGCGTCGTTGGGTTGAACTCCTGAACGACTATGATTGCGCCATCAAGTACCATCCTGGCAAGGCGAATGTTGTAGCAGACGCCTTGAGCAGGAAGGAAACACCAAACCCTCGCCGCGTTCGGGCGTTGCAGCTCACCATTCATTCCTCTCTACCTGACCAACTCCGTTCTGCTCAGTTAGAAGCTTTGAAGGAGGAAAACCTTAAAGCTGAGACGATGCACGGTGCCGACAAACACCTCGAACGAAGGCCTGATGGCCTGCACTACTTCGCAGAACACATATGGGTTCCTTTATTCGGGGGACTTCGGGAGCTTGTCTTAGATGAGGCTCACAAGTCCCGTTATTCTATTCATCCTGGTTCGGATAAGATGTACCAAGATCTAAAGGTGCTCTACTGGTGGCCAAACATGAGGTCGGATATAGCCTCATACGTGAGCAAATGCTTGACCTGTGCTAAGGTCAAGGTGGAATACCAGAAACCGTCGGGTCTCTTGCAACAACCTGAAATTCCAGAGTGGAAATGGGAACGAATTACGATGGACTTTGTCACACAACTACCTAAGTCACCGAATGGGAATGATAAGATATGGGTGATTGTTGATCGGTTGACGAAATCAGCCCATTTTCTCGCTATTAAGGAGACCGACACCATGGATCGTTTGGCTCGTCTTTATCTGAAGGAAGTTGTTTCTAAGCATGGGGTGCCGGTTTCTATTATCTCAGATCGTGACTCCCACTTCACTTCTCACTTCTGGAAGTCTTTACACAAGGCTTTGGGTACACAGCTAGACATGAGTACGGCTTATCACCCACAGACTGACGGTCAGAGTGAACGTACGATTCAAACTTTAGAAGACATGCTTCGGGCATGTGTGATCGATTTTGGCAAAGGTTGGGAAGCTCACTTACCGTTAGTAGAATTCTCTTACAACAACAGTTACCACACGAGCATCAAGGCAGCTCCGTTCGAGGCATTATACGGACGGAAATGCCGGTCTCCTCTTTGTTGGGCTGAAGTGGGTGAGAGTCAACTCACTGGGCCTGAGCTAGTGTACGAAACTTCGGAGAAGATCGTACAGATACGTAACCGGTTGGCAGCAGC
The DNA here is from genome assembly GCA_032199755.1 of Ambrosia artemisiifolia. Classification (NCBI taxonomy): domain Eukaryota; kingdom Viridiplantae; phylum Streptophyta; class Magnoliopsida; order Asterales; family Asteraceae; genus Ambrosia; species Ambrosia artemisiifolia. The sequence goes on along the minus strand of CM063512.1, from coordinate 65,612,069 downwards.
ACGGGATCGGCAAAAGAGTTATGCCGATCATCGTCGCAAACCATTGGAATTCCAAGTTGGTGACAAAGTACTTCTGAAAGTTTCACCGTGGAAGGGCGTCATACGCTTTGGGAAGCGTGGAAAACTCAACCCTCGGTATGTCGGACCATTTACGATCCTGGAACGGATTGGACCGGTGGCATATCGTCTTGATTTACCGACGGAGCTCGGCAACGTACATAACGTCTTCCATGTGTCCAACTTAAAGAAGTGTCTGGCTGACGAGTCTCTTATTGTTCCACTGGAAGAGATCAAGGTTGATGATCGTCTTCGGATTGTGGAGGAACCTGTCGAGATTCTTGATTACAAGATTCGTAGCCTACGTCATAGCAAGATTCGCATTGTTAAGGTTCGCTGGAACTCGAACCGGGGACCAGAATACACTTGGGAACGGGAGGATCAGATGAAGTCTAAGTATCCTCACCTCTTTCCTAAGGAAGCGTTCGAATCAAGATATGTTTCCTCTGCAGCTGAATGAATCTCGGGGCGAGATTCCTTTTTAACGTGGGGATGATGTGACAACTCGGGTAAATCTCTCTCTTGGTTTCTATCTTTTGTCTGTTCTTTTGTTATTCTTTTTGGTACTTGTGCAAATTTTCGGGACGAAAATTCTTTTAACGTGGGGATGATGTGACACCCGGCAAATTCAGGTTAACAACGTTGTCTAGATTAAAGTCTACCTTAGCGAGTCACGCGTATATTATACTTGACTGGGTTAGTTGAGTCGTGTTATGGTTCGGGAACTGTTATTTTAGTCTAGAGGATCGTTAGATATCAGTCTAGAGAATCAGTAGATGTCAGTCCTTAACCAAGTGTACAAAGGGTGACGATTCGTAGAATCGTCAAAGCATTGGGAACATACAAGTCTCGAGTCCCGGGAATTGGTGAACGAGTGTGAATGTGTTTGTTTGCAAGTATTACGTGTTTACAATCATTATGTGACTTGTCGGTATGTGAAAATGTGTTAACATATGTTAAAACGGGGTTTAACGAGCAAAATACGCAGAACCAACCCCTATAGGCGATTAGGGAGGGCTAATCGCCTAAAGGGGTGGTGATTAGCAGGCTAATTGCCTAAAGGGGTGGTGATTAGCAGGCTAATTGCCTAAAGGGGTGGTGATTAGCAGGCTAATCGCCTAAAGGGGTGGTGATTAGCAGGCTAATCGCCTAAAGGGGTGGTGATTAGCAGGCTAATCGCCTAAAGGGGTGGCGATTAGCAGGCTAATCGCCTAAAGGGGTGGCGATTAGCAGGCTAATCGCCTAAAGGGGTGGCGATTAGCAGCCCTAATCGCCTGCAACTGAACCATAATCGCCTGCAACGTGGGTTACGACTAAAAACGACTATAAATACAATATTTGACCTCCTAAACTTCATAATATCAACCCTAGTCGCCCCACAACTCGTCCCAACACCCACACAACCTCTGGAACACGATTTTGGATCAAACAACTTGATTTCAAGCCTATTTCATCAATCAATCATAATCTTAAGGTGTGGTTTTCATCCATGCAATCTTTTCTAACGTTTTTATTGAATCCCTAATGGTCCAGACCTGTTCATAAACACTTGTGTCTTCTGTAAATCGTTTATAATCATTATTGTATGGATTTTTGATGCTATGCATGTTCTATGTGTAGGTTTTAATTTAAAGATAGGATTTTTATGATTCAAGCAGGGTTATTAACATGATATTAGGGTAGTTACTGAATTATAATGATGGTTTGATGTGGTAATCTGATTGATTGTTCATTAGGGTTGTGTTTACGCATGTTAGTGTGATGATTCATGAGACTTGTGTTATGTTTTAGAAACGTGGTTGCATACAGGACTGCTAGAACAAGGTTAAACGATGTATTTTGATGTAAACATGTTTAGGATACTTGTTTGATTGATATTGGAGGTTAACACACGTTCTAGGTTTGATTTGGAGTGTTAAATGCGCGAAAAACCAGAACAGACCTGCAGGTAGCGATTAGCAGGGCTAATCGCCTAAGGGATAGGCGATTAGCGGCTAATCGCCTACCAGAAGGGGCTAATCGCTTACCCTGTAGGCGATTAGCATGCTAATCGCCTGATATGGTGTGTTTTTGCATGCTGCATGACCCTAATCGCCTAATGAGTTCTGAAATGCATGTCTTATGACCCTAATTGCCTAAAGGTGCATGTCTTATGACCCTAATTGCCTAAAGGTGCATGTCTTATGACCCTAATTGCCTAAAGATGCATGTCTTATGACCCTAATTGCCTAAAGGTGCATGTCTTATGACCCTAATTGCCTAAAGATGCATGTCTTATGACCCTAATCGCCTATAAACTCCTGAATTGCATACCACATGACCCTAATTGCCTATAGTATAGGCGATTAGCATTCCTAATTGCCTGTTGACCAACATAATTGCTAGTTGACTTTTCCTAATCGCCTGTACTGCTGCTGTAAGTATATTTTAGCATTCCGAGACCCGTTTTGACACCTAGGAACATGCTAGGAACCCCGTAACATGTCTGATAACTTGGTAACATGTGTTCGGGTCAATAATGTGTTAATGGAACTATGTGCTAGAACTTGTTGGACTTTAACGTATGTTAAGTGTGACTGCATGATTATGTGTTTGTGAATACTAGTGTAACACGGGAAGTCTCGGGTCACCAATGGGATGTCGAGTCTTGTACGTTGGGTCATGTTAACAGTAAACGTGTTGTCAAACAAACTTGGTTAAGGTCTGGACATCTAGGGACTAACTAACCTACGGGTTATTAGTCTAAGTACTTGTAACTGTCATATGTTAGGTCGCCGCTTTACGGGGCTAGCATAGCTTGTTGACTTATTCTGTTATCTGAAGTAACGCAACCTAAGGTGAGTTTACGGCCCCACTTTACTTGGTTTTCATTTTTGGGGGAGAAAACATGTGTTAAACAACTATTTGGTAACAACTGTCATACTATGGTTTTCAAACGGTTTACTATACGATCTTTGGAAGTCCCGGGGGGAACCATGAATGTGCTGGTTTGCACAACGGGGAAATGTGAATAGCGCTATTGGGAGTGACCAACCCCACCCGTCGGCATGGAGCGCCGGGCGGGTGCATATTGTCTCAAACAGGAACAGGTTTACTATTCGGGCACAACATCTGGTTTGCGAGTTAGTAATGGTTTTCCAATCGTAGTAGTAATGGAACATGCGCCTAGCTAGCGTACTTGGTTTACAATTGTTATAGTATGGACAGGTTGAACTTGGAACTTTGATTACAAACCTGTAAACTCACCAGCATTTTTGTGCTGACGTAAACTCTTACATGTTTTCTCAGGTCGCTAAGGTAGCAAAGTGGAACTAGGGCGCACGCGTCTGCACGGCGTCTGGTTAGAGTTGCATGGTCTTTGAACATTAAACATTTGGTTTTATTTTGGTTATGTAACGATATTTAGCTTCCGCTGATGTTTGGGATTTTAAAACTATGTTTTTGAAATTCATTTAGTATTGTTTATTGTGATCATTGACTTGGATCCTGGTTTGTCATGCGCCTCGCGGTAAAACTCCGCAAGTGGATTTTGAGGGTGTGACAGATTGGTATCAGAGCCAGGTTATAGTGAACTAGGACTGCATGTAGAGTCTAGTCTATAACTGAGTCGCACACACTAGATGATCACATGGTACTAAACTTTATACTGGGTTACTTATAGACTTGTCGGGGTGTCTCTAAATCATCTTACCCTTCTGTGTTACATCATCCATTCTCTCTTACTGGGTTACTTGCTTACTAGACAGTGCGGTACATTGGGGTTAACTGTATACTCTTGAGATTGGTCCAAGACTCGGACATCTCCCTTTCCTACCCCAATAGAGACCCTTGTCATGAACTACCGTAGAATTACGGTGTATAGCTAAGAATCTATGTCCGGTGATTTGAACTTTGAACTAGGAGAACACTTGGAGGACCATGTAGAGCGGTTTATCATTTTGGGTGCACACAAAATCATAAACCGAAATGCATGAAAACCCTAGTGAGCTCTGGGTTTGAATGGATAGTCCTGGGTGGGATCTAGCTTTGATCTTGTGAACGCTAGTGGTTATCATTGGCTGTGAAACTAAATTTTCTCGTCCTTTTTGTCAGAATCATGTCTGGAGTACGAGGAGGACGTGGAGGTGGCCGTGCTGGTGGGCGTGGTAATGGTGGTCGTGGGGGTGTGAACCTCACGCAGGAGGACTTGAATAACTTGCTGCAAGCTGCCTTCCAGCTAGGGCACAATGGCGGTAAGTTGACCTAACCACTTCTATCTCATCGGTGAACTTTGTTTACATTTCCCGTGGTTTTCTTACGTGTTTCTTTACAGGTGGTCATGTTAATCCACCACCACCACCCATGTGCACCTACAAAATGTTTCGGGACTGCAAGCCCCATGAGTTTTCGGGTACTTAGGGTGCAGTAGGTTTGCTCAGGTGGTTGGAAAAAGTGGAGTCTGTTTTCCTGATGTGTAACTGTCTCCTGGAGGATCGAGTCAAGTATTCTGCTGGGTTACTCCAGGATGTTGCGTTGACCTGGTGGAACGATATCACCCAGACTATGGGTATAGGGGAGGCTTATGCTATGCCTTGGGAGAATTTTGTGCAACTACTGAAGCGGGAGTACTGTCCCAGGGAGGAGATTCAAAAGCTGGAACACGAGGTGTGGAACCTCAAAATGTCAGGATCGGAAATCGAGAAGTATACTGTGAGGCGGAACGAATTGGCCGTACTTTGTCCTGATCTACATGTGCCGGAATATAGGAGGATTGAGCATTATATCTCGGGTCTTGTGCCAGAAATCGCAGGGTTGGTAGCTGCGGGGAATCTTCCTACCTACTCGGATGTGGTCCGATCTGCTCATAGAATGACTAACCTGAAGGTGAGTGAGGGTATCTTGCCTGCCAAAGGTTCAACTGCTAAGGCTCCGGAGAGCAACAAGCGAAAGTGGGAAAATGAGGTGAAGAGTTCTACACCAGCACCAACTCAACAGGGGAAAAGGTTTGATAGTGGGGGTTCGTCTTCATCGGGTTCTAAGCCAAGTGGTGGTTATGCGGGAAAGTTACCAAAATGCAATAAGTGTGGACGCCATCATCATGGGGGTTGCGACAATAATCGTTGCCATCGCTGTCAGAAGTTGGGGCATTTTGCCAAAGACTGTAGGGTGACTCTTCCATTGACTCAGGCCCCAACTACTACTCCGACTTCTGCTACTCAGGGGACTGCGGGCAAACAGGGATGTTTTCACTGTGGGGAAACTGGGCATTACAAGAAGGAGTGTCCAAAGCTGAAACAGGGAGGGAACGGGAATGGTAATAGGAATGGAAATGGTAACAACGGGGGCGGAAACAGGAACGCACGTGCCTTCGTTATTGGGACTGCAGAGGCAAGACAGGACCCTGACACAGTCACTGGTACGTTTCTTCTCAACGATCGCTCTGTTAGTGTTTTATTTGATTCTGGTGCCGATAAGAGTTTCATATCTGTGGAGATTAGCCGTTTGCTAGATGTAGTACCTGTACCTCTAGAGGCTAAATATATTATAGAATTGGCTGACGGTAAGAAGATAGAAGCTACTTACATTCTTCGGGAGTGTCACATAGAGTTGTCGGGTTTGTCTTTCCCCATCGACCTTATGCCGGTACCTTTGGGTAGTTTTGACGTTGTTGTAGGCATGGATTGGTTGTCTTTGTATCGCGCTGAGATCGTTTGTTACGACAAGATTATTCGGATTCCTCTCCCTGATGGAGAATTCCTTTCTGTGTATGGTATCAAGGGCGGTGCTCCGCTAAATCTCATCTCCAGCATGAAAGCCCTTAAGTATCTTCGAAAGGGGTATTCGGCCGTTTTGGCACTTTTATCTGTTTCCTCTACCGATGAGAAGAAGATCGACGATATTCCTGTAGTACGCGAGTTTCCTGATGTTTTTCCCGATGATTTATCTGGTCTTCCTCCCCATCGTCAGGTTGAGTTCAGTATTGATCTTGTACCGGGGGCTGCTCCTATTGCTCGGGCCCCCTACCGTCTTGCACCTCCCGAGATGCAGGAATTGTCTAGTCAGTTACAGGAACTCTTGGACAAGGGTTTCATCAGACCAAGTTCTTCCCCTTGGGGAGCCCCGATTCTGTTCGTTAAGAAGAAGGATGGGAGTTTTCGTTTGTGTGTGGATTACAGAGAGTTGAACAAAGTGACCATCAAGAACCGTTATCCTCTTCCATGTATTGATAATCTATTCGACCAACTCCAGGGTTCTAGCTACTACTCTAAGATTGATTTGAGGTCCGGTTATCACCAGTTGCGAGTAAGGGAAGCTGACGTTGCAAAGACTGCCTTTCGTACACGTTATGGCCATTTTGAGTTCTTGGTCATGCCTTTCGGTCTCACAAACGCACCGGCGGTTTTCATGGATTTGATGAACCGCGTTTGCAAACCATATCTTGACAAGTTCGTTATCGTGTTTATTGATGACATCCTGATTTACTCCAAGAACAAGACCGAACACGAGGAACACCTGCGGTTGGTTTTGGAACTTTTGCGACGGGAACAACTTTATGCTAAGTTCTCAAAGTGTGACTTTTGGTTGCGCGAAGTTCAGTTCCTAGGACATGTGGTTAATGAACTAGGAATTCATGTCGATCCAGCTAAGATCGAAGCGATCAAGGACTGGGAAGCACCAAAGACGCCAACTGAGGTGCGACAATTCCTAGGCCTTGCGGGCTATTATCGTCGTTTCATTAAGGGGTTCTCGAAGATCGCTCAACCCCTCACCACTCTTACTCAGAAGGATAGAAAATTCGACTGGGGTGAACCACAAGAGTCAGCATTCCAAAAACTGAAGACTAAGCTTTGTTCTGCTCCTATTTTGTCCTTGCCTGAAGGCACTGATGATTTCGTTGTTTACTGTGATGCTTCTATTCATGGTCTCGGTTGCGTGTTGATGCAACGCGAGAAAGTGATTGCGTATGCTTCTCGTCAACTCAAGGTGCACGAGAGGAACTACACCACCCATGACTTGGAGTTGGGTGCAGTGGTTTTCGCGTTGAAAATTTGGAGACATTACTTGTACGGTACCAAATGCACCATCTACACCGATCACAAGAGTCTTCAACATATTTTCGACCAACAACATCTGAACATACGACAGCGTCGTTGGGTTGAACTCCTGAACGACTATGATTGCGCCATCAAGTACCATCCTGGCAAGGCGAATGTTGTAGCAGACGCCTTGAGCAGGAAGGAAACACCAAACCCTCGCCGCGTTCGGGCGTTGCAGCTCACCATTCATTCCTCTCTACCTGACCAACTCCGTTCTGCTCAGTTAGAAGCTTTGAAGGAGGAAAACCTTAAAGCTGAGACGATGCACGGTGCCGACAAACACCTCGAACGAAGGCCTGATGGCCTGCACTACTTCGCAGAACACATATGGGTTCCTTTATTCGGGGGACTTCGGGAGCTTGTCTTAGATGAGGCTCACAAGTCCCGTTATTCTATTCATCCTGGTTCGGATAAGATGTACCAAGATCTAAAGGTGCTCTACTGGTGGCCAAACATGAGGTCGGATATAGCCTCATACGTGAGCAAATGCTTGACCTGTGCTAAGGTCAAGGTGGAATACCAGAAACCGTCGGGTCTCTTGCAACAACCTGAAATTCCAGAGTGGAAATGGGAACGAATTACGATGGACTTTGTCACACAACTACCTAAGTCACCGAATGGGAATGATAAGATATGGGTGATTGTTGATCGGTTGACGAAATCAGCCCATTTTCTCGCTATTAAGGAGACCGACACCATGGATCGTTTGGCTCGTCTTTATCTGAAGGAAGTTGTTTCTAAGCATGGGGTGCCGGTTTCTATTATCTCAGATCGTGACTCCCACTTCACTTCTCACTTCTGGAAGTCTTTACACAAGGCTTTGGGTACACAGCTAGACATGAGTACGGCTTATCACCCACAGACTGACGGTCAGAGTGAACGTACGATTCAAACTTTAGAAGACATGCTTCGGGCATGTGTGATCGATTTTGGCAAAGGTTGGGAAGCTCACTTACCGTTAGTAGAATTCTCTTACAACAACAGTTACCACACGAGCATCAAGGCAGCTCCGTTCGAGGCATTATACGGACGGAAATGCCGGTCTCCTCTTTGTTGGGCTGAAGTGGGTGAGAGTCAACTCACTGGGCCTGAGCTAGTGTACGAAACTTCGGAGAAGATCGTACAGATACGTAACCGGTTGGCAGCAGCACGGGATCGGCAAAAGAGTTATGCCGATCATCGTCGCAAACCATTGGAATTCCAAGTTGGTGACAAAGTACTTCTGAAAGTTTCACCGTGGAAGGGCGTCATACGCTTTGGGAAGCGTGGAAAACTCAACCCTCGGTATGTCGGACCATTTACGATCCTGGAACGGATTGGACCGGTGGCATATCGTCTTGATTTACCGACGGAGCTCGGCAACGTACATAACGTCTTCCATGTGTCCAACTTAAAGAAGTGTCTGGCTGACGAGTCTCTTATTGTTCCACTGGAAGAGATCAAGGTTGATGATCGTCTTCGGATTGTGGAGGAACCTGTCGAGATTCTTGATTACAAGATTCGTAGCCTACGTCATAGCAAGATTCGCATTGTTAAGGTTCGCTGGAACTCGAACCGGGGACCAGAATACACTTGGGAACGGGAGGATCAGATGAAGTCTAAGTATCCTCACCTCTTTCCTAAGGAAGCGTTCGAATCAAGATATGTTTCCTCTGCAGCTGAATGAATCTCGGGGCGAGATTCCTTTTTAACGTGGGGATGATGTGACAACTCGGGTAAATCTCTCTCTTGGTTTCTATCTTTTGTCTGTTCTTTTGTTATTCTTTTTGGTACTTGTGCAAATTTTCGGGACGAAAATTCTTTTAACGTGGGGATGATGTGACACCCGGCAAATTCAGGTTAACAACGTTGTCTAGATTAAAGTCTACCTTAGCGAGTCACGCGTATATTATACTTGACTGGGTTAGTTGAGTCGTGTTATGGTTCGGGAACTGTTATTTTAGTCTAGAGGATCGTTAGATATCAGTCTAGAGAATCAGTAGATGTCAGTCCTTAACCAAGTGTACAAAGGGTGACGATTCGTAGAATCGTCAAAGCATTGGGAACATACAAGTCTCGAGTCCCGGGAATTGGTGAACGAGTGTGAATGTGTTTGTTTGCAAGTATTACGTGTTTACAATCATTATGTGACTTGTCGGTATGTGAAAATGTGTTAACATATGTTAAAACGGGGTTTAACGAGCAAAATACGCAGAACCAACCCCTATAGGCGATTAGGGAGGGCTAATCGCCTAAAGGGGTGGTGATTAGCAGGCTAATTGCCTAAAGGGGTGGTGATTAGCAGGCTAATCGCCTAAAGGGGTGGTGATTAGCAGGCTAATCGCCTAAAGGGGTGGTGATTAGCAGGCTAATCGCCTAAAGGGGTGGTGATTAGCAGGCTAATCGCCTAAAGGGGTGGCGATTAGCAGGCTAATCGCCTAAAGGGGTGGCGATTAGCAGGCTAATCGCCTAAAGGGGTGGCGATTAGCAGGCTAATCGCCTAAAGGGGTGGCGATTAGCAGCCCTAATCGCCTGCAACTGAACCATAATCGCCTGCAACGTGGGTTACGACTAAAAACGACTATAAATACAATATTTGACCTCCTAAACTTCATAATATCAACCCTAGTCGCCCCACAACTCGTCCCAACACCCACACAACCTCTGGAACACGATTTTGGATCAAACAACTTGATTTCAAGCCTATTTCATCAATCAATCATAATCTTAAGGTGTGGTTTTCATCCATGCAATCTTTTCTAACGTTTTTATTGAATCCCTAATGGTCCAGACCTGTTCATAAACACTTGTGTCTTCTGTAAATCGTTTATAATCATTATTGTATGGATTTTTGATGCTATGCATGTTCTATGTGTAGGTTTTAATTTAAAGATAGGATTTTTATGATTCAAGCAGGGTTATTAACATGATATTAGGGTAGTTACTGAATTATAATGATGGTTTGATGTGGTAATCTGATTGATTGTTCATTAGGGTTGTGTTTACGCATGTTAGTGTGATGATTCATGAGACTTGTGTTATGTTTTAGAAACGTGGTTGCATACAGGACTGCTAGAACAAGGTTAAACGATGTATTTTGATGTAAACATGTTTAGGATACTTGTTTGATTGATATTGGAGGTTAACACACGTTCTAGGTTTGATTTGGAGTGTTAAATGCGCGAAAAACCAGAACAGACCTGCAGGTAGCGATTAGCAGGGCTAATCGCCTAAGGGATAGGCGATTAGCGGCTAATCGCCTACCAGAAGGGGCTAATCGCCTACCCTGTAGGCGATTAGCATGCTAATCGCCTGATATGGTGTGTTTTTGCATGCTGCATGACCCTAATCGCCTAATGAGTTCTGAAATGCATGTCTTATGACCCTAATTGCCTAAAGGTGCATGTCTTATGACCCTAATTGCCTAAAGGTGCATGTCTTATGACCCTAATTGCCTAAAGATGCATGTCTTATGACCCTAATTGCCTAAAGGTGCATGTCTTATGACCCTAATTGCCTAAAGATGCATGTCTTGTGACCCTAATCGCCTATAAACTCCTGAATTGCATACCACATGACCCTAATTGCCTATAGTATAGGCGATTAGCATTCCTAATTGCCTGTTGACCAACATAATTGCTAGTTGACTTTTCCTAATCGCCTGTACTGCTGCTGTAAGTATATTTTAGCATTCCGAGACCCGTTTTGACACCTAGGAACATGCTAGGAACCCCGTAACATGTCTGATAACTTGGTAACATGTGTTCGGGTCAATAATGTGTTAATGGAACTATGTGCTAGAACTTGTTGGACTTTAACGTATGTTAAGTGTGACTGCATGATTATGTGTTTGTGAATACTAGTGTAACACGGGAAGTCTCGGGTCACCAATGGGATGTCGAGTCTTGTACGTTGGGTCATGTTAACAGTAAACGTGTTGTCAAACAAACTTGGTTAAGGTCTGGACATCTAGGGACTAACTAACCTACGGGTTATTAGTCTAAGTACTTGTAACTGTCATATGTTAGGTCGCCGCTTTACGGGGCTAGCATAGCTTGTTGACTTATTCTGTTATCTGAAGTAACGCAACCTAAGGTGAGTTTACGGCCCCACTTTACTTGGTTTTCATTTTTGGGGGAGAAAACATGTGTTAAACAACTATTTGGTAACAACTGTCATACTATGGTTTTCAAACGGTTTACTATACGATCTTTGGAAGTCCCGGGGGGAACCATGAATGTGCTGGTTTGCACAACGGGGAAATGTGAATAGCGCTATTGGGAGTGACCAACCCCACCCGTCGGCATGGAGCGCCGGGCGGGTGCATATTGTCTCAAACAGGAACAGGTTTACTATTCGGGCACAACATCTGGTTTGCGAGTTAGTAATGGTTTTCCAATCGTAGTAGTAATGGAACATGCGCCTAGCTAGCGTACTTGGTTTACAATTGTTATAGTATGGACAGGTTGAACTTGGAACTTTGATTACAAACCTGTAAACTCACCAGCATTTTTGTGCTGACGTAAACTCTTACATGTTTTCTCAGGTCGCTAAGGTAGCAAAGTGGAACTAGGGCGCACGCGTCTGCACGGCGTCTGGTTAGAGTTGCATGGTCTTTGAACATTAAACATTTGGTTTTATTTTGGTAATTTAACGATATTTAGCTTCCGCTGATGTTTGGGATTTTAAAACTATGTTTTTGAAATTCATTTAGTATTGTTTATTGTGATCATTGACTTGGATCCTGGTTTGTCATGCGCCTCGCGGTAAAACTCCGCAAGTGGATTTTGAGGGTGTGACAGTAAATTTGTCTATTTGCTCTTGTATGTTGATGACATGTTGATAGCATGTGAAGATAAAGATCAAATCAGAGAAACCAAAGAGCTGCTAATGAGGGAGTTTGATATGAAGGACTTAGGAGAAGCAAGAAAGATACTAGGGATGGAAATCAACAGGGACAGGAAAGCTAAGGTATTAAATCTGTCACAATCTTCCTATATTGATAAAGTGCTGAAGAGCTATGGAATGGAAGATTGTAAACCTGTGAGTACTCCTCTTGCTGCACACTTTATGTTGTCCAAAAGTGATGCTCCTAAGACTGATCAAGAGAAGGATTACATGAGTAAAGTGCCATATGCTAACACTGTGGGCAGTTTGATGTATATCATGGTCTGCACTAGACCTGATATAGCATATGCAGTAAGTCTGGTTAGCAGGTATATGACAGATCCTGGAAAGAGTCATTGGGCAGCTGTAAAATGGATATTAAGGTACTTGGCAGGTACTAAGAAAGTTGGTTTGAGGTTTGAAGATAGATCTGACCAGAAGGACAATTTGGTCAGAGGTTTTATGGATGCAGATTTTTGCAAAAGATAGAGATAGTGGTAGATCTCTAACTGGATATGTGTTTTCTGTTCTAGGCAATGTTGTTAGTTGGAAAGCTCAGTTGCAGCATGTTGTGGCATTATCTACAACTGAGGCAGAGTACACTGCTCTAACAGAAGGGGTGAAGGAGTCATTGTGGCTCAAAGGGATAGTGACTGATCTGGGAATTAGTCTAGATGGTACAGAAGTGAATTGTGACAATTCTGGGGCTGTACAACTATCCAAGAATAGTGTGTTCCATGAAAGGACCAAACACATCAAGGTTAAGATGTTTTGGATCAGGGACATTATTGTTTCAAAGGAGGTGAATGTCAAGTGGGTTGCAACTGATGCAAATCCTGCTGACATGATGACTAAAGCACTACCAGGACCAAAGTTCAGGTTCTGTGTTGATGCTGTGGGCTTAGGCTAAAAGCTTGATGATGACTTAGGTGGAGATTGTTGATAAAAGTCAATAATCAAGCTTAAACCAATCAAAAGTCTGATAAGTCAAAAGTCTGCTAACCTAAAACTCTGTTCAGTAGTTAAAGCTCTGATCAACCTCTGATCAGTAGTTGTTCAAACGTCTGTTCTAAACTCTGATAGAACAAACTACTGATGAGTAGTCTTAAACTACTGACTCAAACTACTGATGTTCAAAACTCTGATCAAACTTCTGATAAAGAGTTTTGACTTAAAACATTAAATGGTGAAACCCGAAGGACTAAAAGTAAACATTTGGAGGGTTAATTATGTTAACCTGAAAATATAACCGTTAAGAATCTGTTACGAGATTTAGGGGTACAATTAGGGTTTCGTAGGTCTATAAATTGGGATCTTTCCAATTAGTTTGTATTCTTTTATTCTTTTCGCAATTACTCCTCTGGTTGAAGTTTAATAATAATAATCATTCAAAATCTTTCATTATTGTTCTTGATTTCACTGTGTTTTTATAACAGAAAGGAAGAATAAAATTGTATGGTTTTTAGGATGTGCAAAAATGCTATTTGTTTAACGTTTTAGATTTGCATCACCGTGTTTCTTCAAAACAAGTGATAATTTGTTGGTCAAAAGATTGTGTAGGTTATCTAGTAGAGAAAAAAGGCTATTAATTGAATAAGAAATTAAGAATTGACATGCATAGTAGAGAAAATGGTAGATTAGAGTTTTCATTACCGACACATATACCACTTGTTGCGATAGCGGCTATGAGTTGGAAGGTGTAGTTGACCTCAAGTGGTCGATGTGTTTGACTGCTAGCTGACTGATCACATGCATATGGTGCTCAAATACTACAAACAAACAAACAAAAACATAGCTACTTGAACTATGGACGGCAAAATTACTCTAGAAATATTTGATGGGGGCAAATAGTCTAAAAATATGTTTCACTAATTAGTAACTATTACTTAATAGAGTCAAGTTATTCTACACAGTATAATAAAAATTAGAAGGATACAAAAAACACAATAGATCATGAAATATGACACAATGAGCCACAAAATATAACACAATGCCGAAAAATATATCACAATGCTGAAGAAAAAAGACACAATGAATTGAAAAAATGACACAATGATGAAAATAAGAAAGAGACACAATGCTACATAAAAGACACAATGATATAACGTATGTTCTAGAAACTACAACCTAAAACTTCAAAAAAGCGGGGGGGGGGGGGGGGGTCGGAAATCACTAGTTTCGGGGGTAGAAAACCAGTTTCGGGGGCTCGAACTGCACATGCCAAAAAATTTCTATACGAATACTATATAATCGGAACTTCTGAGCGAAAATTCGGGGGGTCAGCCGCCCCTCCCCGCCCCTTAAGAGCTACACCAATTCTTCCTACGACTTCCTATTTTTCTTTCACTGTGTATTTGATCCTAACACCCTACTTAATAATCTATATCTATACTACATTATAAAGGAAGAATGAGGTCTGCAAATGTCGTTTTACATGAATTTTTAGATGGCATAGGAAAAGTCTCATGCTTAAAACCCAAATGTCATGTAATTTTTTCCCTTTCTACCCTTCATGCAAAACCTACTTATACATATTCTGTTATCATAACCTCCAATTACTATTAATCTATATCTATTATTTATATTATATAAAACATTTGAGAAGTGTATCAAACAAAATTAAGTAATAACTACATTTTATTAAAAAATTGCAATTTTAAATAAATAATTTATATATAACAAAATTATACAAAAAAATTTCCACACATACAAATATAGAGTAAAGATCTTGTACAAAGTGTTTTTTTGGTAGAACTGTGAGAATCAAAGGAGGTATTTTTTTATTTTTATATTTTTTGAAATTTTTTTCCCATATTGTTAAACATGTATTATAGTATTGAAAACTAAAAAAAAATAATTTTTTTTTGGTGTAGAGTAATTACGTGTAGAGTAATTACGTGTAGAGTAATTACATAATTACTTTAGTGTAAACTAATGTATTTACTTTAATGACGTAATTACACTAATTTTTTTTGTATTATTCATCTAGAAAGTATATGTTTAAGCACATGGGAAAAAAATTCTAAAAAAAATAAAATAAATTTTTTTTACCCCATTTGATTTTCACAGTTCTAACAAAAAAAAAACACTTTGTATTTTATCTTTACTCTACAAATATATACCTATCCACATTAAAAAGATTGTAAGTATCAATAAAAGTCAAACTTTACATAAAAAATAATAATTTTGTGATGTCTTTTCTTAAAAAAATGTGCGCATGAATTGGTTCACGAACCCAAACCGAACCGAAACCGGTCTTTCAAACAGGCGAAACTGGGGCCGAACTGGCACCAAACATGAGCCGGTTTGGAACTGGTTCGGTTACTAGAAAAAACCCGATCTGTGCATGTCTATAAAGTTCTCTGGTCGGGATGTCTTATGTGGAATATTTTCAACTAACCTAAGTTCCAATTTCACTTTCCGATACCACTGATAGAAACTTATGGTGCATTTGATTAGCAGTTGTATTGCATTGCTTTTATCATGTGGAAAAAAATATGGGTATGCTGCTTTACAGGTTGATTACATATGAGCCGTTCCAACTTCCTCTTAATGTGGATCTTATAAAGGTCCCTATGATTTCCTCTTCTCAGAAATCTCTCTAGAGTTGGCACTTTCAACATATTGTGTAGGACTATTAGTATAATAATAGTTGCTAATGAGTCAAACCGCTACTTCCATTTTTTTTACCGGCATGTAGGTAAAATTGTATATGATATATAGAACATAGCTTGCTATCAGGTCTCCTTATAGCTTTTAAAAAATTACCCCAATGTGAAGCACATGTGCTTACACAAATACAAACATACATATGTAGTACATATTGATTCTTTTAATTGTTTTAAGATTTAAATTACGTTTCCGCCCTATATTGTCGACTCCGCCGCAACGCGCGGGTTCGCTGCTAGTGGTTCGTAATATACGTACAAAATTTATTAAAAGATGATAAACACTTGCAATATGTTTATGTTTGGACTTGATGGAGCTGATGATGCATTCGTTAGGTCATTTTGATATCACTGGACGTTCTTGGTGAGAATTGACCAATTTAAACACAGAGTGGAATTTTATAAAACTATTAAGTTACAAACGATATTATGAATCAAATTAATTTGATAGAAAGGAAATTTTTTATCTGAAATTAACCAATTTGATCCACATGTTTTAAATATCAAAATTACATCCACAAGCGAAGTCCTGATATTGATTGCTTAGATGTTGAAGGTCGCTTTAAGTGTGCTTGTAATCATCAAGCTATTTTGAATTAGGGGTGGTAATTCCTTACACGATCTGAACGAAACAAGAAAAAGTAAAGGTTTGGGTCGGGTAACACCACTTGGTATTATCTAGCATGTCAACTCTAACATGACTAATGTATTAATTGAGTTAAGGGGCTGTTTGGTTGATTAAGTGCTGAATCATTAAGATGTTTGAATGGTTAACAAACTCTGAATGATTAAGTGCTCAATGGTTCAGCTATGCACAAAGTCTGAATTGTTCAGTTCTTAATCATTCCATTTAGAGCCTTGAAACAAACAGTCTAAATGCTGAACCATTCAGAACTGAATGGTTCAGAGACTCATTAAGAGGCTACCAAACAAGCTCTTTAACCTAAACACTACACTTAACAAATAGATTGATTGGACTTACCCATTTAAGGGTTTTTTTAGGAATGTTCATATTTAGATTTTAAAGATTAAAAGTGTTAATATTTAAAGTTATTTTTTATTAAAAAAAATTCCACCATCTTTTTTATTGTCCCTTTTGAACACTTCATCAACTCTTCCCTTTCAACATATGTATTTTATAAGTTAATTACGGATTCTCTGATTGTTCTATCTATTTCTTCTAATATCAAGTTAAATACATATGCATTTTATAAATTAATTGCGGGTTCTCTGATTGTTCTTATCTATTTCTTCTAAATTCTAATATCAAGTTAAACATACAAACCCAAGTTTGAACTCGAGAATGATAAAAACAAAAACAACTAAATCACATGGTTACAAAAGGTTTCATTTGAGTCTAGGTAATTGATTGTTCGAAATTGTTATAAAGTCACTAGTTATTACTCATATCTACAAATGTACATTAAACATGTCGGCACTAAACACTAGCCGAACATCACACGAATATGGTTTCGATACGACATGACATCTATAATCTATAATCTATAACTTATAATAAAAGAATTGAACTTTGATGATGTGACATTTAATGGAGGCCTCAACCCCCCCTTGAATGTGCCACGTGGCATCATGTAGAATTTTTTAATTTTTGAGTTTTTTAATAAATCTATATATATTATAATTATTTTAGGAAAAGATAAGAATTTAAACACAAAATTAAATTTTCTCTCTAATGTTTCCTCCCATAACTTTTAAACTTTAATATCTTTTATAGGGGAAAGATCCGGTACAAATAGTTTTTTTGGTAAGAACTGTGAGAATCAAAGGAAGGTATTTTTTTTTTAAATTTTTTTTCCCATGTTGTTAAACATGTATTATAGTATTGAAAACTAAAAAAAAAAATTGGTGTAGAGTAATTACATAATTACTCTAGTGTAAACTAATGTATTTACCTTAATGACGTAATTACACTAAAAAAAAAATTTTTTAATTTTTTTTTTGTATTATTCATCTAGAAAGAATGTTTAAGCACATGGGAAAAAAAATTCTAAAAAAAAATAAAATTTTTTTACCCCCTTTGATTCTCACAGTTCTTACCAAAAAACTATTTGTATTTGATCTTTACTCATCTTTTATATACGAGATTTTTTAAAGAAAAAAATTACACCAAATTAACGAGCGTTTTATTATCTTTCTAACGAGTACCATAGTGCTATATAAAAAACGGAGAAAAAAACAACTATTTTTGTGGGATTTTGTTTTCAAATATATTTTACTCTACTAATAAATCACAAACGATAAACATAACTTAATAGGCAAAGATTCCTTTTTTTTATATTTGAATATGATAATTTATGACAGAAATTTGTTTAAAATAAATACTAATAATAATAATAATAATATTATTATTCATTAATCATGTATTGACAAATCATTAATTATGTTGTCATATTAGATATTTTATTATGTTATATTAGATATTTTAACCCCGGGACACTCCCAAGATAAAAGCTAGTAAATATATATGGTTTAGTTTAATGTTGAAGAATTCAACCCATTAACCTGACACAATTGACACCTCATTAAATAACGTCTTTAGAAACATTGTCCTGGCAATAAACTTTTGTATATTATATTTGGGTAACAAATCTTTTTTTTTTTTTTTTCACTTTGTGAATAGACTTTCTAATATTCCGGTTTGTTATTGTCAACTCATTTTGGGTCTCTGTGAAAAGAGAAAAAAGAATTTCTATATACTTAAATAAAACAAGAAGGAATCAAATACCCTCCAATTCTCCAAACAAACGATAATTACAAAACTACCATTGGACGTGTTCTAGCAAGAACACGATATTCATTTGATCTCTCCTATTAATACATATAGAATGGTTGAATATATGGACACTTTCTCAATTTGGATTCCCTCGTTTATTTCAATCCTTTTCAGTCGTTTCTGTTTACCAATGAAAAACACCTACATAACTAATTAATGTTGAAGAGATACCAAACCCGGTATATCAAAGTTAAATATAGCCCTTGTGATCCAAATTCAAGGATCCCATATCGGGTAAGGAACATTTATAAACCATGTTGATGTTCTCATGAATTCATGATAGTGTGATCACCAATCCCCTCAATGGGTCCATAGCTCTGTAACAGTGCCAAATAACAATACCTGGTATACATATTGATGACTTCATGTATGTCAATTCATTTAATCTCTTAACTTTCCTTGTTACATAGGAATGAGCATTTCACTCCCGGTACCAAATGGCACCGTATTCACCAAAATTCGGTACCCACTTTTTGGTGTTTTCGGGAGCCGTATTTTCGTTTCAGTGTGATACCAGTATTTTATAGATTTTACTATAGCGTATTATACCGAGTATTTTTTGGTACATGTACCGAGCTCATCCCTATTCTTATGTAGTTATTTTCCGGTAATAAACAAATGCATATTCACACAACGGATGGCAGTCACATTGAGAATTCCCTTTCTATGGCTGAGGCAAAGAGCGTTTGTGTTTTGTAGATTAGATCCATCTTCATCTTAATCGGTTTTAAGTCTTGCTTCTTCAAATATATAACTTTTCACTTACGCTATTTTGACAACAATATGATCGTTCTAACAACGCAGTATCATATCAACTTTATTTCATAGATACGTAACGTCCAATGGTAGTTTTGTAATTATCGTTTGTTTGGGTCGGGTCGGGGTGAGCATCGGTCCAAACCCGACCCGACCCGACCCAAACCCGACCCGACCCGAACCCGAAACCCACATAAAATCAAAACCGATTTCAGACCCTAATCAACGGTTCGGTCTTCGGTTCGGTGTTACCCGGTTCCAGTCGGTCCAGAGTACAAGACCCGACCCGAACTTCATTCTTGGTAATTCTTCTTTGATCCATCTTAGTTTGCTAAAAAAAACAAATAATTATGTCTTATATGAATATGCATATTATGTATAAAATAAAAAACTGAAACTGAAACTCAATCGACCCATTTGACATGTTTGAAGTTACTGATCTGATATGTATAAACCATAATTGCATAGTTAGTTAATGAGGCATAATTAGTTAATGAGGCATAATTGTATATGTATAAAATAAAAAACACACACAAACATGCTTCATAATATCTAGCAATTTGCGTAATAGAACGATTAAAGGCACAACCAGTATTGATTCAATATTATTGAACATCCAAATTCCAAAATCTAAAAATAACATAAACAATGTAAGGTCATTGAGTTTGAGTAATCAGTAAAGATAAATGGCACAAGCAGTAAACAAACATCCAAATTGAAAAATAAATATATGGAACTTTGTCTAATAATACCAGCTTGAATGATTGCAGGTTTGGAGAATTGGAGAAGATGTTCGCAGGATACCAGCTTTTTAATAATTCGTATATGTATATTACTTAGGTTAGGTCATAATTGATTTATATTATACCATCTTTACTCTTTAGCTGTACAATGAATAAAGCCCAAGATTTGGCACCTAAATAGTTGGAGTTAGTTATATTTGGATAGGATGTCGGTTCTCGGTTTTCTAAAGGATTATTTCGGGTCCTGGACCGAACCGACCCGAAACCCGACAGCAGGTAAAATCCAGGACCGTATTCAGACCCTACATTGCAGATCCGGGTCGGTTTTGTTGATTTTTCGGTTCGGGTCTCGGTTTTTTTTCGGTCCGGCTCGTTTTTGCTCACCCCTAGATACGTTTCATATATTTGACAACAATAACAACTCGGTAATAACTTTATTTGATAAAATAGCATATATTGATTGTTAAAATAGATTTTTGACCTTTTGCGGACAAAAAATTCCTACAATCCTACCAATAAAATTCAAAATATACTTCCTTTTATAAAAGTATATTGATATTTTCTTTTAGTTCAACGACCACCCAGTATCAGCTACCACCTACCAAAGAGTCGCAAAATTCTAATCGACTTACGAGTATGTCTTTCATCGTTGAATTTTGTGTGCCTCGTTGTTGGTAGATGGGCCTGTGTTTGGTGTGAACATTTGACTGCCTGTAGTATCTCCTATTTCTTTTTTGGAAATGTGAACAAATAGAAGTGAACCTTTATTACTTTTTTTTATTTTTTAACTGGTAGTCATTTTTTTTATTTAAAATATAAACCAGATCACAACTACGAAAATTACATCACAATAGCGCGCAAGCGGGCAATAAGCTGTGTCGCCACCGTTTTCTGAATAACAAATCCTAATCTACTAAATACATACCCTTGTCCCTTTGGCAGCAAGACATTTGGAGGGTGTTTGGGATTGAGTTTCAAACCAACTTATTGACTTATTGGCTTTTTGGAAAAGCCAATAAGTCAATAAGCTGTTTGTGTAACTCAAAAGCACGTTCTGTTTTGACTTTTGGCTTTTAGCTTTTAAGGGTGAAAAAGTTGTTTTTAAAAAGTTAGAAATCCTGGCTTTTGACTTTTGGGAAAAAATTACAAATTTACCACCCATACAACCAATATTCACAATAAGTTAAGCGAAACACTTAAAAAACTAACAATCTATTGACTTTTTCACGTTTCTCATCCCAAAAGTTAATCCAAACACTTTTTTTTAAAACTCCTTTTCAAAAAGTCATAAGCCAATAAGCAATTTTGTAAAAAGCACTTTTGCATTTCCAAATTCAATCCCAAACACCCTCTTGGTTGTTGAAATTGGCCGCAGCTTTTAATTGTAGCAAGCATGACGTACGTGTCACTCTTTGAGATGGGAGTCCAAATGAAGAAATATGGGCTAGATGGTTGAGCCCAAAACATCATGTTTACTGGGAACATAGTTTTCTAAATAAAGAATTGTGTGCTAGATGATTGAGCAAAACTACTAAAATCAGAATTTGTTTGCTCATTAACCTACTTATAAATAAGAAAACAAAACAAACTCAACAAGCCCGTCTAGCTCAGTTGGTAGAGCGCAAGGCTCTTAACCTTGTGGTCGTGGGTTCGAGCCCCACGGTGGGCGTTTTTTCTTTTGCCAATAATTCGGCTTCTTGGTTTATAAACTAAAAAGTAAGGGTACATTTTGATACAGCAAGTGGCCCAAAACAACAATTTTGTGAGTATGGGCCTGTCATCTAAAACAAACTAGCCAGCTAAATGGTCAAATACGTCCAATTCCAATAAATGGAAAGTAGACTCCTTCACGACAAAATTAACACTCTTTGATGGCCTCCAGATATATTTTTCCTACATTATACCCTGAAAGCATCCTCGGGTTGACTGTGAGATCTCAGGATCGTTTGAGGGAATGATTGAGAGGAAAAACTAACTGTTTTATAAACAGAAAAGTTTGACAAATTACAAATGAAAACCTATGGACCTATTTATACTAAGTGAACCGGTTTGTGTTGAAACATCACAACCGTTCAACTACATTAACCGTCTATAACTGCCATGCGACACACCCTTTCCCTTTTCCTATTTTAAACTATAGGTTATACAATAATATTTACACTTATTTACAAACTATATTCTTTGAGTCTTGTAACTTGTTTTGATGCAAGGGATTATGTCCAACATTTTTCCCCCTAATCTTTGCATCAAAACTCTTTGTGCAACCTTTACTTTCTGGTGCGCTTCTTTGGTGGAAGGTTTCGGTCTTCCAAGTCTTTCTTCTTTCGATCCTTTGCTGCACCGCTGCTTTCTCTAATCATGATTGTGAGCTCTCTAACCTTTGTCATTGTTCGTGACTTCTCTTTTCAATTTTGGAAACTAATCTTCTTTAAAACGGCCTACTTGTCTTTCGATCACCACTGGATTTGATCAATTCTCTGCTAACTGCTATTGATCAATTTCTTCCTGGATCAAATTTCTGACTTTTTACTGGGAACAGACCACTGGTTGTTCGACCGCCACTGGATTTAATCAAACCTCTACTACACTGCTGTTGATTAATTTCTTCCTGGATCGAACCTTCGAACCTGCTGTTCCTTAACTTTAACTTCTTTGGTTTCGGATTGATTTGATATCAACTTTGCTTGTCTCGGATCAAATCAATATCAACCTTGCTTTGGATTAATTTGATATCAACCTGAGTGACTTCGGATCAAATTATCTTCTTCTGGTTTTTCGGTCGCGTAGCGAATCAAAACCTTACTTCCGAGAATAGTAACGGGGTCTTTCGGTCGTTTAAAACGAATCAAAACCAACTATTCCTTTTTTTTTCACAACAACAACGGGGTCTTCGGTTGTGAGACGAATCAAAACCTACCAACTGGGTCTTTCGGTCGTCTAACAAATCAAACCAATTGTTGCGTGCCGAGAACAGTAACGGGGCTTTCGGTTGCAGGACAAATAAAAACCAATAACGGGGGTTTTCCGGTTGTCAAGCAAATCAAACCAACTGTTCTAGGAACCGGTCCTTCGGTTGCAGGGCAAATCAGAACCGTTCCTTCCTTTTTGTTTTTGTTTTTTGATTTTTCTAAATCATATACTCTCCCTTTTTTTATCAGTGAACAAAACAAACACTATATTCAACTTATAATATAAACCCTCAATTATATTATAATATTTTTGAGTTTGACTTCAAAAGTCAACCATCTTCTCCACGTAAACTTCTGGCCAAATAATCAAAACACACTTTTCTTGTATTTTGGCTGATCCAAATATGGAACAATCTCTTGTTCAAAATAAATTTGACTTTTGGATCCTTTTGAAAACAATAATCCAATACGAAAATAAAAATCAAAAAAAAGTTTTCGGTCCAATTCTTGAACCCGGAAAAACAAGTCTTAATCCTTAGTGTTTTGAATTCTAACGTTGTTTTCTAAACCTGTTATATAATAACAAACGTTCGGTTCAAGTTTTGAATTCAAGCAACTTATTTTGGTTTATAAAAGTTTTGGCGGGAAAACGTTTGCCAAACAAAAACAGGGTATCGATGTTACATTTATTTTTCGATTGGATTAAGATTCAAATATTCGATTATGCTTATAAATAAAGGGCAGCAATATGTATAACCGTTTAATCGCGTTCTAAACGATCCTTCTGTGACTGCCGGTGTCTCGCCGGAAAGTTTCAGACTCGCCGGATTGTTTCTTTTCCGGCCTGTTCCTTCCTTAAAACGGTTATAGAACTTGTGTATTGATCTTTCTTAATCCTGTTTGGCCTTTGTTTTGATGTTCCAACCTTTGAAATAATCTGTTCTGTTGGTCTCTGTTTCTGAACAGAAAACAGGGGATTGATTTCCTTTGTTCTTCGTCTTCTTCGTGATGTATGGAACAATTCGATTAACCTTTGCTCTGATGCCAAATGTGAGATCTCAGGATCGTTTGAGGGAATGATTGAGAGGAAAAAC
This sequence comes from Ambrosia artemisiifolia, assembly GCA_032199755.1. NCBI lineage: Eukaryota > Viridiplantae > Streptophyta > Magnoliopsida > Asterales > Asteraceae > Ambrosia > Ambrosia artemisiifolia. The sequence goes on along the minus strand of CM063512.1, from coordinate 65,588,106 downwards.
TAACTGTTTTATAAACAGAAAAGTTTGACAAATTACAAATGGAAGCTTTCCTACATGTAAATGTGAAGTGCATCGATTTATTTCATATATAAAGTTGATATGTTATATTAGATTTGTCAATGTTGGACATAATCCCTTGCATCAAAACAAGTTACAAGACTCAAAGAATATAGTTTGTAAATAAGTGTAAATATTATTGTATAACCTATAGTTTAAAATAGGAAAAGGGAAAGGGTGTGTCGCATGGAAGTTATAGACGGTTAATGTAGTTGAACGGTTGTGATGTTTCAACACAAACCGGTTCACTTAGTATAAATAGGCGAAGCTTGACCCGAAACTTCGGGGGGTCGGAAATCACTAGTTTTGGAGGGTCGCAAACCAGTTTCGGTGGGTCGAAACCGTATATACCAAAAAAGTTCTACACGGATACTATATAATCGGAATTTCTGGAGCGAAAATTCGGGGCGACCCGCCCCTTAAAAGCTACGCCCATGGCTTCGGGCAAACCTTAAACAATGTATAATTCCAATGTTAACATCTAACCTAAAATAATGTAGAACTTTAATATTAATACCTAACCTAAAACAATGTATAACTCTAATGTAACTCTAATATTAGCACATATCCTAAAGGCTGAAAAAAATGTAAAACTCCAACATAGTAATATTGATACCTAACCAAAAACAATATATAAATCCAATATTAACACATATCATAAAAGCTAAAAAAAATCATAACTCTAATATCAATATTCAATACCTAACCTTAAATTTCAAACATGTGAATATTTGACATTAACAATGTGTTATTTTTTAGTTAGAATATTATAAAGATAACAATAGTCTCATTTAGCCCTTTCAGATCTAGAAAATTGACACAAACACATCATCATATATAATTATGAAGCTAGTTACCTGAAGAGCATTTTCAAGATTATTTGAAAGTTGCGAAAGCGAGCTAGCAACATAATCAAACCCCTCAACAACAACAATGAGTCTTATAATAATACCTCAAAATCACTCTTATGAGCGCTAGGAACCTTAAGAGCCTCAACACCAAATGAATCGATCCTCGGCCTGGTCTGAACCAACTTCTTGTACAAACTATCCTCCTCCGAATCAATATTATTATGAATATTAAAATCATCCCCGTCAGCGTTATCATTATCCTCGAAATCGATCTCTGAATCGTCCTCCTCGTCCTGAAACACCCGGCGGTGTGATTCCATTGAATCCATTGAACTTAACCCTCCGTTTCCTTTGCTTGTGCTTCCTCAATCCGATTCACTTGACGCCACTGATATTAGTATGCTATATCATGAAGAGAACCATGGAGCGGTTCAACCCAAATATAGTTTTCACATCCTATTGATGAGTAGGACACGACCTCGAAACAAATAAACTCAGAAGAATATAAATGGTATTCAGGTTGACAACTCCATTAAATGTCTCATCATAATCAAGTTAGGGCCAAGGTCAACTTTAACAATAACTTTATTTGTCTGGTATAAGTATAAGACTATCCGTTGTGGCTAGAGTTTAGTGATAACTTTATCGAATAATATTTAACCACGTCAACGCCTACTTGGCACTGGTTAGCGCCCGGCGACCGCTCGCGGCAGGGTGTTGTGGCTAAGGGTTACCGATTGTTTTTTTACCAAATATATTATTTAGCATAATTTTTTTTATAAAAAAACCATACCATTAAAAAACATAAAAATAATATTCCATTGCATAATAAAAACATAAAATAAAAAACATCAAAACATTAAAAACAAGAAGACTACATAAGAAAATATCCCCTCATAAGTCGTCACACCCTTTCATGTGGGTACTTGTCATTGTGGGTGTCTCGATATTGACTACGTGCCATCTCAACCCAGTCTTCATCTTTCAAATCTGGGTTGGCTCTCATCGCAGCCATGAAGAACCCCTCAAAAACGATGCACTTCGCTTTCATGGAATAGTATTTTCCATAAACCATATCATGAGAACGAACGTTCTCACTCCTTCGTCGCCTAAAACGAGTGACCATCCCTTTCCAAAAGGTTTTGGTTCGGTCGTATTCTCCTCCGATCTCGTGTTGGCAGATATAACACTCCACCAAACAAACTTCTTCCTCGTAACTCCATGGTAGTGTTACACGGTTCATTGAGGGAGGGATTGGATTTGCCATTTGTTAAGTGAATGATTAAAAAAAATTAACCTAAACCTCTATATATACAAGTAAAATTTTATAAAAATCAAGGAAAATTAATTACCATACTTAAATTCTGACCGTTAGCTAAGCTGCCAACGGCTAACAACCTTTGACTTGCACCCGTTATTGAACGCGACCTTCGTCACTTGGGCTAGCTCGCGGGACCTTTCGCTGACCACCGTTATGGGCCAGGCTATTCACCTGGATCACATTGTGGCTCGCGGCAGGCTGTTCGCGGGCCACAACGGATAGTCTAATTGCATACCAATGTGGATTGTTTCGGGTTTAGATAAAGGATTGAGGTGTAGACGGCATGGTATGACATTAAGGTTAATATTTTGATGGATTCGATAATTTCATAGTGGTCACGAGTGACCATGGAATGGGTTAGCGGAGGCTGTCTATTGGATAGTGATTCGGATGACTATGTCTTGAAGAATGTAAAACCCAAAATATGTGAGAAAACTTTTTTTTTATTCCTCTTTTCAATTTTTATTTCAAGCTATCACTTCAAGCATTAATATGTTACTTATGTTAACTCTATTTTAAAAACACATTATAACTTGTTTTAAAATCATGGTAAATGATGTATACCTGTAAATTATTAGCTATATATGAACAAATGTAGATACAATTATTAATTTCTAAAGTTCTAACAGTTACCTATTAACTTAAAGCATGTTTGGCTCTCCTTATTTCCACCTCCTTATAACTTATTACTTTTTCAAAAAGTTAATAAGTTAAAAAAAGTATTTGGCAAATGAAAAAAGACTTAACGTTTTTACTTTCATTTGCCTATAATAAATTGTTTTGAAAAAGTAAGGGATGTGCGACTTTTTGAACCTCATTATAACTTATTGATGGATATTTACCTACATGTCCTTCTTATATCTTTATACCTACACTCTTTATATCCTTTTTGAACATTTTACCTAAATAAGTTAAACCAAACACTTTTTTACAAAATAACTTATCAACTTATTGTTTTTCCCCACTACATAAGCTAATCCAAATACTTTTCTAAAAACTCATTTTTAAAAAAGTCATAAGTTAATAAGTCATTTTAACCAAAAGTCACTTTGATCTCAAATAAGTTTATCCAAACCATGTAAATATATTTTACATATGCAGTATAACATTTGTTGTATGGCGTTACTAGCATGCCCCAAAAATGTTACATATTTTATAGTTTGTGTTTGCAAAGGGGCCAAAACTAATAGATAGTACACAGATCACACTCATCTTTAAAAGCCTGCGTCGATCAAAGGTTTAGACTTTAGATCGAGCTTTAAAAGAAGCGTTGGTGGAAATGTAACGGTGGTACCAAAATGTAAATGGAATTACTTTTAGGCACCAATAATTGTTGAACCAATCAAGCTTCTACCACTCGATAAACTTAAAAGGCGGCATGCCTAGATGTCAACATGTGTCTTTCAGTTTCTTCGGATTTGGCCTAACGTGGTATCGAAAGTAAACTTTTGCTTTTAATTTCCCACACTCCACGACTGTCTACTTTTAACTTGTATTTCTAGTTTTTTTAGATAATATCCTCTTGACAATATAATATAATACTAAAAGCATCAACATAAACTTTCATTGTAACATTTATTCATCCATACGAAATCCGCAGTGATAATTATCATTATGTCAGTGATACTCGATCCTGTTTAATATCTTTATTTTTAGTGTAAATATACTTTAATGACACTTTTTTATATCAGTTTATGGATGACAATACCATATGTTAGTATTTGTTTTAACAATTAATATCCAATAGTTATACACATTTTAATTAGAGCATCCACAACAGTCCATCTATCCATTTAAATCAAACCTGGCATGTTCAAACTACAACAATTTTAAGCTCACTTTTTCATACAACAATAAACCATTTCAAACCTTCATTTCACACCCTATTTTTTCAAAACAAATAAAATAATAATATATGTGTGTATGGTAGGTCCCATTTCAAATGTTTTGACTAGTCAAACCAAAGCCACATCACCTCCTATAATGGTTGATTGGTTTAGAATTTCAAACACCATTGTGGATGCTCTAATAGAATATTTTGAGATTTCAAATTTGTGGGTTAAAAAACCAATATACATTTTTATTTTTCAAAAAGAAAAAAAATTGTTTAAGTAAATTTAGGTATATTAAAATCTTTCGATTGCTAATTAAAAAAACCCGAAAAACCCACTACAAAAATGTTCTTGTATAAAATGTATGTACTTAATTGGAAAATTTCCAAACTAATTAGTTCCCTTCACCCTTCGTAACACTTGGCATCATGAAAGGTTGAACTTGAATTTGAGGTAACTCTAAAATTATTGGGGTCTAAAAGTTATTGGACCAAATGACCAATCAATATATACACACAAAATAAAACAAAAGAAAATCAGAGTGCCAACATTGTCAAGAATCTCGCCAGCCACTCAAACACTGTTCATCTCCAAAGAAGTGTGAAAAAAGCAGACCACATAAGGTAGCTCCCAAAACATAGCAACTACAGAACAATTGGTTTCCTTAAAAAGTCAACATTAATTTACTATTTTGTATTTAATCATCTTTTACTATGATTGAATATCATAGAAAATTGTCAACTTTGAGTTTTTCTTTTGAAGTTACTCTAAAAAATTAGAGCCCGAAAACCAAACCATGGCCGCTTAAAAACCCTGGTTTTTCGGAAGATGGAGCAGACAGAAGAAGGGGATATCGACGGAGAAGAAGATTGGCAAGACGTAATCAATCAACGGAAGAGAAAGCAGCAAGTTAATAAGGAGGGACCACGTACTACTTTTTTTGTCTCTAATCTACCAGATGATGTCACCGATCTGGATGTTGGGAAGGTGTTTAGTCAATTCGGAATAGTGGTGGATGTGTATGTGGCCAGGAAAAGGGATAAACTGGGGAATGTTTTTGCGTTCGTCAGATTTGTTAATGTGGTGGATACCCAGGGGCTGTTAAAATCCTTGCAGGGTATTAAAATAGGTTATTGTAAGCTTTTTATTAAACTAGCCCAGTTTGACAAAAGGGGTAGGAAGACTGATTACGCGGCAGAAGGGAGGAAGAAGGATAATGGTAAGAGTGTGCTGAGGCCGGTAGAATTAGGACCAGAGCGTTCAAAAGTCTCCGAAAGTGACGATGCAGTGTCTTTTAAGAAGGTTTTAAATGGCTCAAGTTGGCCAAGCTTGAATAGTCAGGTACTTGTGTTACCAGATAACATACACCTAGCTCAACGGGCTTGGGACAAGGTTTCGCTGCTGGCCTCGGTGAAAGATATTACCAGGCTATGTCATCTTGAAGATATGCTCACTTTACTAGAGAATGTTAAAGTGACCATTCGGTATGTTGGAGGTTTAAAGGTTCTGTTAACCTTCAACGGGACCAAAGAAGCGAAAGACTTTCTAAATGAAAAGGGAGACTTATGGAGAGGATGGTTTACAACCTTAGAAGAATGGACGGGCCAGAAGATTCAATTTGAACGCGTGGCATGGGTGAAAATAGTTGGAGTACCAACCAACCTCTGGGATAAACAAGTGTTCGATATCATCGCAGGAGCTTATGGGACGGTGGTCCACGGTTCAGTCGCAAATGCTAAAGACGATGTCTTGTCGCATGGAATAGTGGGAATATTAGTACAAGACGGCAGAAAGGTGGTGCAGGAAAGAGACGTTAAATGGAGAGATGACACTTTCCGAGTTTGGGTTACGGAGATTGATGCTAACTGGTGCCCGGATTTTGTTGCTAACAACTCTAGAAAAGTAGTGGATCTAGAGCTTGTAAGAGATGCACAAGTGGTATTGAAATTGAAGGATGACCCGATACTGCCTCAAGAAATGTCGGTGCAATCTGAAAATGATGTAGAGGAGGGGGAAATAACCGGAGACATTAACGGAAAAATAATCTCAGGTGAAGAACCGACGGTAGTGGAGAATGTGAATGAGAAGCGCGTGGGTCCCACTCCAAGCCATGTGCAATGCGTGGGAGGTTCTATTTCCTATACAGTGCAACGGTTGGCAACTCATGTTGAAAATTCAAATTCAAAATATGGAGATAGTGGTGGACCCCAGATGAATAATAATGATAAATCAATTAATTATGGGGAACATGGAAACGTCTTAAATACTAGAAGTGGGGTGGCGCATGCATATGGAAAAGAGGAAAAAGATTATATTATAGAGGGGAATGTTTTGCATATGGAGAAAGGCAGGGGGTCATACGTGGAGTCATCAATTGGTGTTGTGGACAATGTGGATCAAGAAAATTACGCAGAGGATGTGGGACAGTTAGAGGTTTCTACTCCGGTCAGTTCTCCACTTCCGTTAAGCTTGTCCTTTGCGCCTAAGTCTCGAAAGAAGGCTCGACCTAAAATGGATCCTTTGGATTTGTCACTTGGCTTGGCCAGTGAAATTTATAACATGTCCAACCCTGGTGTTCCTTGGGATGAGACAATTGATGTGGTTGAAAAAGAGAATGGCAAGATCCAAAGGAAAAACCGTCGGGTGAGAAAAGGTGTTAAAGTGTCAAGGTTTAAGATAATGCTTCCAGTCGAGATAATTGATCGGTTAGCATAGTTTTGGGGGTCTATGGCGGTTTGCTTAGGTTTTTAGGCTTGGTAATGTATGTTTCGTGATTTTCGTTTTTTTGGTGTACCTCTAGCTTCTTGCTAGTTTGTTGGTGGAATATAAGTTTTCTTCTCCGTTAAAAAAAAAAAAAAAAAAAAAAAAAAAAAAAAAAAAAAAAAAAAAAACTTAATTTTAGAACTTCAATTATTACACACGCAGAAAGTATTTTTAAAGGCAAAATTTTGTCACTTATCTTGCCGTGCACTAAAATTTGATTGAAAATAATACCCAAAATTTGATTGAAGATTATAGTAACAACATAACACTATATACATATGAATATATAAAATAAAAATTGATCCGTAGAAAGATTCTGATGCAGATTTGATTCCTTAATGTACCAAATCTCTGAAAAGTACTGTATACAAGAATTTGGTATGAATTAATTTGTACTTGCACGTACATGTACATCATCAAGATTCATTCTTATGATAATTATTACTATTCATTTATTTCTTAAATAAAAAGACACACAATTATCAGAGAAGCTTCCAAACAAATACACTGGCTGCAACTAGTCTACAAACCCAAAACAGCACAAGATATATATTGTGTACATAACAACCCCCTGATAATTTCACCCTTTACATTTCACACCCAGAACTTAACTTTGCCTTCTCAAATCGTTATAAAACTTCATTATAAACTTCTCAGCAGCCTCATCAACATAACAATCCTCCTCCCCATTACTTAACGGAAACGGCGAGTCCGTAACCCTTAACTGCCTAACCATTGGACTTCTCCCAACCCCATGAACCGCAGGAGACGCCGCGGTGCTAGTCAACATCTCTAGCGCCTTTATCACTGAAGGGTCAACTAATATCTGATCATGTTCATTGTTAACGGTTGTTTTAGTCTTGTATGAGGTACTCTTTTTGTGTTTATGATGTTTCTTGTTGGTGGTGAATAGAGAGAGTGGGTACACTGGTGTGTTGCTGCAGCTGAATTCGTATTCATCGGTCGGTGGTGGGAAGGTGAATTTTGGTTGGTTGTGTGAGCGGTGGTTGTGGTGATGGTGATGGTGATTGAAGATTAGGTTTTGTATGGCTTTTCTTGAGATCTTACTGCGCTTCATCATTAAGTTGAGATCGAGGAGTAGTTTTCTTTTGCATATGTTTTTCTTGATCATGTAAAGCATTGCACGTACCAAGCTCCATACTTTCTTTGCAACAACTGGTGCATTTTGTTCCATTTTTGCTTTGTTCGTTGTTGGATTAATTAAAGTTTCTAGATTGGAATATTATTGTACATAGGGTGATTTTTGATGTTGGGTTGGAGCCTTGGAGGAGGAAGGGTAGGACTATTTATAGGAACAAAATTAAAGTTTTTATTTTTATTTTTTTTATTTTTTTGAGTGTGTGTTTGTGGGTTTTACTTTAAGGTGAAGTTAAAGTGACAGGCGATTCACATTTTTTTCGTCCCTTTTTATTCCACTGATTTTAAATTAATTTATGTACAAATTTATTATTTAATAATATATATTGAATTTTTGATTGAATAAAAGTAATCATTCATAAGATATTTATAGTATTATATTATTTGTTAACAGCACAATGTTGGTAAAATTCATATCAAAACTATCTTTTATTATTAGGTATTAGAAAACGAAGAAAAGTATTATAATAAAAGTTTAGTAATTATTGATTTTCTTTTTCAATTTCTTCCCATGCCACTTATTCCAAATTAAGTACTGTATATATCAATTTATTATATATCTACAATTTTGATTGAATAAATAATCAATTATATAATATTCACAATTCTATAGCATATATACATTTAGCAACTTAGTGAATAGCATGTCTCATTGGCTTTTTCCCTCATCTACAAAATATTATTGTGTTTTCAGTCTCTTCCATGTCAAGTTTTTGAATTTTGAAATGAATAGTGTTTTCAATTACTACTTTTAAACACCACTAAATTTCCAAGCTTCCTCTCTTTTTTTTTCTTTTTTCTTTTTTTCTTCATGTAACCACCAAGAGCGAATAAAGCTAGCAGGGTGTTAACACCTACACCTGAGCAAAGGCATGCTAAGGACGCTGCTTACTCCTTCAATAGCAGATTTAATATCATAGAAAAGAAGCGCCACCACAAAGACTAATCAGAGTGTCGGATGACACTTGGTTTCCTAACTCATTTAGAGGGTGTTTAGGATTGAGTTGAAAAACAACTTATTGAATTATTGGCTTCTTTAGCCAATAAGCTATTAGGCTACAGCAGAAGCATTTTCTGTTTTGGCGTTCTGATATGGGTTGAAAACTATTTTAAGAAGTTGCAAATATTGACTTTTTGTTTTAGCTTTTGGAATACAAATTACAAATCTACCACCCATACAACCATTTTCATAATAAGTTAAGTAAAACACTTAAAAAAACAACTTATTGAGTTATTGACTTTTTCTATCACAAAAGATAATACAAACACTTTTTTAAAAACTCTTTTACAAAAATCATAAGTCAATAATCACTTTTGACAAAAAGCACTTTTGAAGTTAAATAAGCAATCCAAAACACCCTCTTACCTTACTTGAAGCCTTTCATTTTTAGCAGCTAAGGAGGCAGTCTGGGTCGACCATCCTAAGTGTGACACTTCATTCCCGAATTTTCTTTCATCCACATAATATTGTTGTTACAGTTTCATACACGTCGTTCACTCTGATCTGAAGACCCAACAAGTGGCCTGCAATAGAGGCGCCTAGGGTTGTCTGCTTTTCATTTACATGTCATTGTTGCATCTCTAGAGGAATGAATACCCCACTATGTGCTTCTCAATGGCTCTAAATCAACATCTTGTGCTTTCTCTTCATTTGTTCAAACCTGAATCAAACATCTGAACCTCAATTTCAACAATCAGAAGACCTGAAAATTATGTTTACTTAGTCGTTGCGCCACTTATGTTCTTCGTTTGCTTAGGATGAGGCTTCTGTCATGATTCTAGCTTGTTGCTTTTGTGGTGTTTTTTTATTGATGTAAGGAACCATAGAATTATAATTTAATCAATTCTCATAATTAGGGTTCTTATTATTTTAAACAAAATATAACCATTTGGTAAAAGAAATTAAAATAAAATTTGTTATGCTATTCTTGGTTATTAGAGTCTCGTATTTCTTAATTTGTTAATCTGAAAGTTAGTTTGTTGCTTCTTTTCTCTAACAACAAAATAGGATGACTTATATGCTTATTGGATTAGGATATGTTTCTTGATAAGACTAGGTTATGTGTTAAGTTGCCGCTCAATTTCCAAACCTTCATGTCTCTTTTTTTTTTTTTTTTTTTTTTTTTTTTTTGGAGAGTAGTGTTTCAACGGTAAATCCCGTGTTGCAAAGCGACCACTGCCCATGATCGATTCCCATAGGAACCACACGGGTTTCTCCTTTCAAACCCAACGGTTATTTTTTTGGTGGAACGTGGGAATCGAACCTGAGACCAAACCCGGGCAGGAACCCTCCAAGGAGGTAAACCTTCCCACCTCAAACCAGCTGGGCTGGAGATCATTGGCACCTTCATGTCTCTTGAATCAGTGGTATTTCTACCTTTAGGTTTTTATAACTTTTAAAAATTATACTTGAAATAAAGCTAAACTTTAGGAGATAAGAATCTTGTATCTCCTAATGCAAAACAATAAATAAATAATAATATTGCGGCCTTTTTAACATTTGGTTTGTAGTGTGAAATGTTTGCATTTTTATTCGATTGAGATTTGGATTTTTACATTTAAAATTTAAATGTCTAGAGGTACAATCAGTTAATTTGTACTTATATGTACTGCAATCAATCATACGAGAACTATTCAAAGGTAAAAGTTTAGAAAAAATATATAAAGTATATATTATTCATTTATCTCTTAAATAAAAAGATAACTAACTAAATATAGCCTTAGTTCACACAATTATCAGTGGAGCTTCAAAACAAACACACTGGCTGCAACTAGTCTAAAAACCCAACACAGCACAAGATATATTGTACATAACAACCCCCTGATAATTTCCACATTTACATTTCACACCCAGAACTTAACTTTGCCTTCTCAAATCGTTATAAAACTTCATTATAAACTTCTCAGCAGCCTCATCAACATGGCTATCCTCCTCTCCGTTACTTGACGGAAACGGCGAGTCCGTCACCCTTAACTGCCTAACCACTGGACTTCTCCCAAACCCATGAACCGCCGGAGACGCTGCGGCGCTAGTCAACATATCCAGTACCTTTATCATTGAAGGGTCAACGAATATGTGATCATGTTCATTGTTAACAGCTGTTTTCATCTTCTGTAAGGTACTCTTTTTATGTTTATGGTGTTTCTTGTTGGTGGTGAAGAGAGAGAGTGGGTTCACCGGAGTGTTGCTGCAGCTGAACTCGTATTCATCGATTGGTGGTGAGCGGCGGTTGAAGGCGGAAGCATGGTGGTGGTGCATTAGGTTTTGTAGGGATTTTCCGGCGACTTTGCCACGTTTCATCAATAAGTTGAGATCGAGAAGTAATTTTGTTTTGGATATGTTTTTCTTGATCATGTAGAGTATGGCACGTACCAACCTTAATACTTTCTTTGCAACAACTGGTAGATTTTGTTCCATTTTTTGTTTGTGGGATTTAAGGTTTTCAAATATATTAAAGATTTGCGGTTTTTTTATGTTGGGTGGAGGAGTAAGGAGTAGGAGTATTTATAGGGGAAAATTGTTCATCGATTTTTTTTTTTTTTTTTTTAATTTGGGATGGGATTGTGCGTTTACTTTAACGTGAAGTTAAAGTGACAAGTCACAATTTTCTCATATGCTTTTAATTCCACTCATTTCAAGTTAACTGTATATGCCAGTTTAATATTTTAATATATACAAAACCAATCAATCATAAGATATTTATAGTTTTATATTATTTCTTACCAAGCAATGTTTGGTAAAATTTTTATCATATATTTTATTTTATTTTTACTGGTAAGTTAGCTAAAAGTAACAGAGTTTTATGAACGTTTAAAAGTGTTTTACTTGGTTTACAGACACGCCGCCGAAGTATAATTGAAAACCTTTAAAGGAAATCAAGCGTAAAAATATCACGCCCCATACCAAAAATGGCCCGAAATGTTTAGGGAGCGGTGTTCCCGGCGTTGTGGGGCATTTTGGGGGCAAACCGCGCTCATTTCAACCCACCACTACAGATGGTCTTATTAAAAAGATACATACGGGTGAAGAATGGAGATTATTTGTTTTCCATAAAAGTTGCACATTTAACAAAGACCACACCTAGCTAGTTGATGCGACATGGACCTGATTAACGTAGACAGCCAAACTAAAATCATCCATGAGTATAAAGGAAATCTATCATGCTTTCAATTCCATATCTATGTTCTTTTTTTGAAAATTAAATAATCCTGACGAATACGACCACTATTTATATACGTGGAAATATGGAATACAATTTATATACGCACTAACATTATAATTCTAAACTAGCGGCATAATCCGCCGCGTTGCGGCGGCGATTTGGTTACCGCACGAAGCAATTAGAAAAGGAATGAATATTTGTCATCTTTGTTACGGATCTAAAAACAACCAGAAACAGAATAGGAGCACGGATAAAAGACAAACAGGACATATCAGAAACTGTCAATTAACACGTGTACAAAAACTGTATAGCACTCGGTCACAACCTGATAAATAACAAAGTGAAATGGATTACATTGTTGATCACCATCAAAAACCATCACAATGCATCCTCTAAATCTAGAGTTGGCATAAACATAAGCCAAAAAAACAAAATTGATTTAAAAGTTGCCCTTAAAAGGCGGGCTCGTGGGGTTTCATTCCTACGTTCAGGGAAAATTGTACACCCAAATAGCTCTTCAAATCGGGTACTGTCTGAATAGATTGCATCAATGCTGCGGCTACGTTTTCCTGTTCATCCTTTTTATCCTGTGTGAGTATCTTCTTTTCCTGTACATAAAATACGAAACTGCCACGGTGCTATTCATCTTATGTTTCCAAGCACACATAGTATATATAACACATACATGAATGTTAAAGCGTATCAATGGCTCAGAGTTTTTAAAATTGATGGCTGCAAGAAGGGTTGAAGGTAAAAACCAACCATCCGCGATCCTTGCCATGCCATCCCCACCAACAATCAGGAAGTAATTTTATCTCATCATAGCCATTTAAGGCAGCCCATGGGACAACCAAATACCTAATTGCGCCCACTATCAACGCTATCCTCTTTCCAACATTAGCTTTGGTTTTTAAGCATGGCCTATTTCGTTGCGATCAGCGTATGATATCGTAACACCATAGAGCTCAGACAATATACAGTGTACTGTACGAAAGGAGCCTCGCTCGGTTGGGAAAGGTGTAGAGGGGAAGTAGAAGTGGGGACAGGACAATAGGGAAATTTTTTGATTATCCTTGGGCCGACTGTGATAGCATCACTATGATGGAACCAATGGCTATCCACTATGATGCAACCAATGGCTATCCTCAGGGATGTGGTTATTTGCTATGATGGAACTGTTAGGAATGTTTGCAGCAACTCTATTATTCAATTTGAGTATGGGGCCCTGACAAAAAATCTGTTTGCTGTTGGTGAATTGTGATGTCATCACTATGATGGAACCAAACGGCGTCAGTGGCATTTGGTACTGCACAACACGCCACCTGGTTGCATCTTAGTGACGTCATCACAGTTCACCAACAGCAAACAGATTTTTTGCCAGGGCCCCATACTCAAATTGAATAATAGAGTTGCTGCAAACGTTCCTAACAGTTCCATCATAGCAAATAACCACAACCCTAAGGATAGCCATTGGTTGATCATAGTGATGCCATCACAGTCGGTGAACGCAAGCAACACAAGCGCATGAATGCACTGTCATCATCGCTCTATGCGAGTCTTATGCTTTGAAAAAACGACACAACAAATAATTGCAACAAAAGTGATTAACATGAACCACTTTATAATTACATAAGAAAAAGCTATTTCTAATGTGTTCCTAAAGCGGTAATCACAGCAAACTATTTATTTTTTAGCAATCGCCCCTTATCACCGGCATAGGTACCCTCTTCGGAGTATCCGACACTCTCCCTAATTAATATCCCAATGATCATTTAGTAAAATAACAAATTAAAATAATGTCGAAACCGAAACTATTAACAGAACCAAATTTAACCAGATCTTAAAAATAAAGCCTTACCTGAGCCTCCTTTAAAAACTCAGCTTGCGTGCGGCATTCATTAAGCATATTTTGAACCGCCTGACCTTCAATAGACATCTGAACCCATCGAGCACTAACCCTAGCCTGGAGCCGAACCAACGCCTGCATGTAGCGCAGAGTCACAGTAGCTTGTTTCCTAACCTGCCGACCTCGAACCAAAGCTTGCAACCTCACTACTCCTTTCAAAGCTCTCAACGCGATAAGACGCCAAACCCAACTGCTTAGGTTGTACAAATTATGCAGCATGAATTGAAAAAAATTAAAAAGCGTAATAAACAAATAAGAATCCAAAGCAGGCTTAGAGTCGGGGAAACCAACACCACTTTGGCTGCAGGGCAGGTTGCACGAAATGAAGTGCCATCCTTGAACCCCGCCAGGTCAAAACGGCAAGCACTTCAACTTTACACTCAGAGATACCAACTCATCATAGCCTTTACGGAAACCATAGTTCCCCAAACCAGTGAAAATGACATTCAATAGACAACCGAACCCGTAGAACCCTGACCTTAGCCTGGACCCGAACCAGCGCCTACATGTAGCGCAAAGTCACAGCATGTTGTTTCCTAACCTTCCGCCCTCGAACTAAAGCTTGCAGCCTTACTACTCCTTTCAAAGGTCTCAATGCGATAATACACCAAACCCAACTGTTTAGGTTGTACAAATTATGCAGCATGAAATGGGAAAAATTAAAAAACGCAATAAACAATAAGAATGCAAAGCAGGCTCAGAGTCGGGAAAACGAATCCACTTTGGCTGTAGGGCAGGTTGCACGAAATGAAGTGCCATCCTTGAAACCCGCCACGCCAAAACGGAAAGCACTTCAACTTTACACTCAGAGATACCAACTCATCATAGCCATGACGCAAACCATCGTTCCCCAAACCGACTAAAATGTCATTAAGTTTCAAGTTACTATATGTGAACAAATAATATAACACTCTTAGTCATGCTGACAGTGTTGCTAACCACTCCACTATAAACACTGTTGGTTATGTGTGTTTTCCAGCCTTCCGTTATTTCCACCCGACAAAACTTATTATCAAGGAATAAGTCATACAACCAGCAGCACTACAAACCCTAACGGCGGTAAAATCATACAACATCAGAGGTAAACATGTTCCCCCAAAAAAATACACAACATGTAACATCTTCAAACTTCCCTATAACATAAACATCACCTTAAAACGTATAACGCAATTCAATGATCAATCAAAACCTTAACAGCGAAACAAACCAGTGCCCTAAACAGAATCAACTAACCATATAATATTAGAAGCCACAAAAAATCGACTAAACAAAGAAGATAATAATAGCAACATTTAACGATCTTGGTTCAGAGTTTTCAGAACCATGGCTGCAAGGCGGGTTGCAAGTCAGGACCTACCATCCACCGGCCCTACCACGCCATCGTCATCAGTAATCGGAAATCATATGTAACTCATCATAACCAAGCAAAAGGTTGCTATAAAGGTAAAAAATAACCTGTGAAACCGAAACCACAACCATCACCACGAACCAAAAGTCCATGAAAAACATAAAGGGTCCGAAAAAGAAAGTATAATAAATTGTGATCACATCTGTTGTTCATCTTCGTTGTTCGACCAATGGTCCAGGAATCGTCGCCGATGTAGTCACGCCCATAAGGCAGATTTATAAAATTTATAGTATCCAAACATGGATTCGTCACATCGGAAACCCTACCACTTCCTTAAACAAAGTCGTTTCAGCCACCGGTGACCGTACATTAGGTTCCGAGGGTTTTATAACTTCCTCCATAAGTTGGATCACACATCAATCAGCTAAAAGTCAAACAATATGTATACATAATCAGGCTCAGAGGTACAGAACCAGTTAGCACGCAATGGTTGCAAGGGGGTTGCGGGTAAACACCCGCCGTCCTCCATCCCTGCAATTCAATGTGTACACACCGTTCGTATAAAATCATCACAGCCCGGCGAGGGAACTAAACACCAAATGTTAAACACATCTACAAGAACCATACCCTAAATGATTCAAAGACAACCAATATAAAGATGAACAAAAGAAGTAGGCACCAAAGGCGACGCCGAACAACGGCCGACACCGAAAAAATTTTGGTCTCAGGCAACACAATGACAACCATCATAGACCGTTGCTGCCACTGATACAGTGGACTGTGGCCGCCATAGACAAACCCTCTGTCAAACAAAATCGAAAACGAAGGAGTGGACTAACCCCCGCTGCCATGCCTAACCTTTTAGGGTTTCGGAGGTAGCGAGTCACCACCATCCATCCTCGACGCTGTAACCCAGCCAAATCACGAAATCTGACCTTGGGGTTTGTCGATCTGCTCGAAAAAAGAACATGCATCTTAGGGTTTGTCGATCTGATCGAAAAAGGGTTTGTCAATCTGTTCGTTAATCGGAACCTTTGTCGGGACCTGGCCAGAGGTCACCGCCCCATATCTCTCATCGACTGTCAAGTGGAAGAAGAAGACATAAAGGTGAATAAGAGATTGCACAGAGAAGACATATCTCATCGGTTGTCATGTGTGGAAGAAGATGAACCCGTAGAGAGAAAGAGAAGACAATATCAGAGAGAAAGAGATAAACCAGCTGTGCAAAATTTGAAATGACTTAAATACCCTTGTAAAGACAAACAATCACAATAATGGCACAATTACTGTTCAAAAGGTTTGCAAATTATTATAGTGTAATGTAATTAAACTTGATTCATGTACCGCTTCAAAAAATGGTATACTTAAAACGGAAATAATGTATTGCATGACACACTTAACTCATGGCCGGCTCCATGTACGGGCCAGTCGTGTTGGTGATTATGAACTAAAGAATTAGATAGTAAGTTAGTAAGTGTATTTACGTTTAATATAATGATATTTAATTATAAAGCTAGATGAATTAGATCTAAGCTTTAAGTTTGTGTGATGGTATGGGTGTGGCTCGAGTAAGTGGTACGTGGCTCGAGCTACTGTTGTGGTCAAAAGGAGAGACGTTTCAAATTCCAACCGTTAGTCATAAATCATTAAACTATGAATCATTACAATTGAATTGTGTATTCAATTCAGACATTTCACATCACCGAAAATCCAAACTTTACAGGCCTTCGAACTCTTGTTTCAGGTAGATTTTTCAGGTTTTGTGCTAATTCTGGCAGTACAATCTGCTTAGGTTGTTGTACCCTGGGAAAAAGACAGGTTTAGTTGGGTGGCCTGAAATCTGTTTTAAAGGAAGTATGTTAAATACATGCCTCAACCATCTCAATTGTCTCTTTTGTTTTATTTCTATAATTTTGTTTCAGTTTTATTACTTCAAGCATTAAATCCCATCTAGGTGTGTTTTATTTGAAGTTGGTTTCTTGATTTAAAGTGGGTTTATGTTGAAATGTATTCAGGGATTCATACAATATCGTTGGATGGAAGTAATATAGGAGAGTATCCATGAGAGATTTGTTGATGCTGTTACTCAGCTTGGTGGCCCTGATAGTAAAAGAACTGGGTCATGGTTATGGTGGGTTATGGTTGAGGTTATGGCGGGTTGGTTTCGGGTGACAATAGAGGGTGTTGGTTCACGGTGTAGGATCTCGGTTATGGAGGGTTATGGTTTTGGGTTACGCTGCAGACGTTAGCAAACAAACAGTCTTCTTTATAGGCTGCAGATGTCTGCAAACATGGTCCGCAGACTGCAGACATTTTACCATTGAAAAACAAACAACACCTAAATGTATGTAAGAAAAGTTGACCTTAAATTGTCGGGTGTTACATATTTGTTCAAGTCTTGACGATAAATTCATGAGAATGTTAGTATAATTAAGCATGGCTTTTGTAATCTAGTCATTGCAAAAAGGCTTTGGATTTTTGTTTCGCTTTGGGCTTAAAAAATGATTGAACCAACACACATGTTATTAATATGAGTTTTTGTTTTCTATCAATGATGATTAATTAAAGAATCATTTGCGAAGATCATATGAAAACAAATAGCCCACCAAAGTTTGATTAATCTAAGTAATAGTGTATTTCGTCAACAAATGACCTGACATGTTATGGTTTAATGAACATCGGAAACCATATATGTGATTTATCTAACACTTTTACAAAAAGTTATAAAAGAAACCATGTATAAACATTCGTATACGTACATTTGTTAAAGATGTCATATGGAGTTAAAGGCGTTAAAAAACCACTCATCTCTAGGCATTAATAGTGTAAAAAGTGTCATTCGTTAACTGGCGTGAGAAAATCTTGAGTGAGTCATTTACACAGACACAAACAATTTAACATTAATTTTATAGGGGCACACATAACACTACGTCATCCGCGAATGACCCAGAAGTCGTCACGTACGTAGTACGCCACCCGCGCATATGCGCGCCATGCAGGCGCACACCATAGTCCATCGTGTGCTCTCCACTCATGCGCTACTTGAAGTTTTACAGTTTAGTCAACCTTTCGCCATGTACCAGACCATGCGCACAAGGTCAAAAATACAAAGGCGGCTCGCGGCGTTGCGAGTGTGCGAAGTGGAAAGTGCGTCATCAAAGCGCCATATTGCGCGCATCGCCCACGCCACGCGCGAGTTTAGGGTCCCCACTAATGTTTGGCTCAAGCTAAACAATATACAAGGAGTGCTTCTCCTTATAAACCACTTCATGTTTTGCCATCCCATCAAAGTGGGACAAGTTGACAACTTAAACCACTTCATGTTCCAACCAACAACTTTCAAGTTTCGATATCTCATTCATCTTACCTCTATTTTGGACGTGGTTTGGTTCGTTGTGATACTCTCACAATGTAGTACACAAACCCGGAAATAATTATTTATATAACACATATATAAATACATTTATTTAAGTTCAAAATTAGTGAAAAATTATTTTCCACTACCATTTTTCCAACAGAACCTTCTAGAAATATCGATCACCCGGAAACTATGGAGCTTGTAATCAAGGTACGTATGAACTCTCATAAACTGAATCAATAGAATTATTACATGTTACCTACAATGTAAAGCCTCTTTTCTATATATAGACAGTGAGATGAGCCTGACTAACAATCAACAACAATCATAACCGCTTCTTTAAAACTCTATAGTACAACTCACACATACTAATCTAGATACATATACTCTAATATGCCC
The DNA here is from genome assembly GCA_032199755.1 of Ambrosia artemisiifolia. Classification (NCBI taxonomy): domain Eukaryota; kingdom Viridiplantae; phylum Streptophyta; class Magnoliopsida; order Asterales; family Asteraceae; genus Ambrosia; species Ambrosia artemisiifolia. The sequence continues at coordinate 65,568,950 of CM063512.1, read as the reverse complement.
CCTCAAGTTGAAGAGCAGGTATCACGTGAAACTTAAACCTACGAGTGTCAAAACGAGATGATGACAACACTTTGGTCAAATATTTGCCAGCTGAACAAAACTTGGCACATATCGAACACAGACAACACCAACTATACTCCGGAATAAAATAGGATATGCCAAAGGAGTACTCGTGTGACGAGAAAGTTGGCGTCAAGGAGAAACAAGTGTAGATAAAGGTCGGCACTCAGCAAGTAACCAGTGTGCTGCAATACATACTCTAATAGAGAAAGCAGTTATGTAACATAGACTTAAACGGTCCAACTTTATTTTTGTTTATTTTTGTGTAATAATATACGAGATTGAAATTTACACCCCCAATATCTTAAAGTTAACTATTACAAGCTCAATCTAAAATTCACTTGTAAGGTGAAACAAGAACTAATAAAAATCCTCTACACCAATTCAGAATCATAAGACTTTTTTTAATCTTGGATAGATCATCGGACCCTCTTGACACTTTCTGGTTCCGTGCCTGCGAATTCAAAAGGAACCACTACCAAACGACGCCTTGGTATTCTGTCGTCGCAAGTCATTGTAAAACCGGCTTATGAACTGCTCTGCCGCCTCATCCACATGGCTGTCCTCGTCTACACTACCCAAAGGAAAGGGAGAGTCAGTGACTCTTAGTTGCCTAACCACTGGACTCCTCCCAAACCCTGGGAGAGCAGGCGAAGCGGTCTGGCTGTGGTAAACCATCTCCATGGCCTTCAGCACCGCATCCTCCGTCGGTTTCTTGGAATATGGAGAGAATGTGTAGCTAGTAGCGATAGGGCTAGTAGTGCAGCTGAACTCATACTCACTTGGTGGTGGGGAAGGGGAGGAGAGGTGGTGGGAGCCGCGGTTGGCCGAAAACGCCGCCCAATTGTGGTGGTGATGATGGTGGTGGTTGAACATAAGATTTTGCAATGCCTTACCAACGATCTTGCCACGTTTAATCATCATGTTGATGTCCATCAATATTTTTCTCTTGGAGATGGTTTTTCGTAGCATGAAGTAGACCACACGTACCAACCTCAACACTTTTTTCACTAAAACTGGTAGATTTTGATCCATTTTATTTATAATCTTTGAAAGTTTCTTGATTTGTTTTGAAAGGAATAAGATTTGTTGATGAGTTGATCGAAATGAGATATATTGTGTTGTATGAATTACGATGAAGGGTGGGACGGATGGGTATTTAAAGGAGAAGAATAAATGACACGTAGATTATCTGTCCTTTGATGTTAAGTTAACTCGACTTGGTGGTGGTTTCATTATGTATTGCATACTTTATTAGAAAAAAACTAAAGTAAAAGTGTAGGGGATTATAATATTTACATTTGTTTTGATGTGTCATTTATATATTTAAATTTGTATAATATTATAACAAAAATAGTATACTAGGCTACTTGGAGCTTTAAAGAAGCTTTGCTAGCTTTGGTTTATAGTGAACTGCTTTTAATTATTTGTGTGAACAATTATTGATAGATAGGATGGAGAAATTTGGATAATTGGATTGGATAAGATCATAGGCATGTGATAATAGATTAATATTTACCTTAAGGTCATATAAGCCAAACATTGTTTCTTTACAATGCTTCTATATATGCAACTAGAGTACTTTTGTATTGTTTGGATAGAACTATCCAATTTTATCTTTACAACGCACATGCTCATAGAACAAAACTGCAAATTCGAAACAATCTTAAGATTTTGTTGGCATTGCTTATATATATACACTCGACCATTCAATACAAAATACAATTTACATAAATAACGGTATAAACATGATTACTTTAAACGAGATACATAAGTTATATTTTGTGTAATTAATAAATCGTATTTGTGTCTACTATAATTATTATAGGAGCAAACTCTTTTTGAACGAAAATCAAAAAGAGATTAAGTTTTTTGATATGTAATTAGGAACATACAAGTTTAATAAGTTTATGTGGTGTGAGTGTTACCAAAAGTAGTCCATTATTTGATTGTAGGCGTTTTAGGGAAAAAGAGATTACTTAGCCAGCCAGGTTTTGTGACCACTATGCCCCCCACCACGTAGTCACCTGCCTCGTTATTTTCAAACGCCGTTATCAATTATCGCAATCCACTTAAACTCAAGAAAAAGATTTGTTTTTGTCTTTTTTTTTATTAATATTTCAAGTTTTAACTTTTTGGAAATTATATTTTAATATGCTGAACTATTAATTATTAGCCGCTGAAACACTAAACTACAAAATTGTTCATCGTCACACTGTACTTTCAACTTCTTGGCGTGTGTCACCCTCGGACTAACATGGTTAGTTTTTTGCTGACGTGGCCATTTTTGCTGATGTGGCATGGTGACGTCACCATGCCACATCAGCAAAAAATAGCCGCGTCACCATACTACATCAGTAAAAATGACCAAGTCACCATGCCACATCAGCAAAAAAACTAACCATGGTTAGTCTGAGGGTGACACAGGCCAACAAGTTGAAAGTACAAGAGTGGTGGTGAACAATTTTGTTGTTCAGTGGGTCAGGGGCCAATAATCAATAGTTCAGGATGTTAAAATCCAATTTCCCTAATTTTTTAAATGAAATTGTTTTTGAGTACTTAGATGCAAAGCAAAGGTGTAATGTTAGTATTTTGCCTTCATGTTGAGAGTTAAGGTAAAGTCCTACCGTGAAATAAAAAACGTAGATATTTATATTCATTCAAGCTTTTCAAATTTATCTTTCCTTCGAGTTCTTTCGGGAATTCCCTTTTCACTTTTTAACTGTAAAGTTTTTGTACCTAGGGTACCCAAGAAGGCAAGAATTTCCCTATGTTGCATTTCAAATTTTAATCTAGAAACAGTTAATTTAAAGAAAAAATTAATCCAAATAAATCAGTAGTACTTTGTCGTTTAATTAATTCCTTCAAATTAACAATTTTGTAAAACAATTTACAGTGACTATCTAGTTTTGTCACTAATCAGTGACGACACTCATATATGATATATGTTTGGCAAAAAGTTTTTAAAAACTTCAAGCTTTTAAGAAAAAGCTCCTACTCAATTCCAGCTAACAGTTTGCAGCTACCAGCTACCAGCCAACAACTAGTTTTGCCAAACATACCCATGGTCTCTAATCAGAAAGTGATTAATAAATTATGCAACCACGTGATTTTTGGTCCCTAAATTAATTCCAAATTAGCTGTTAGTAACGAATTTATCTAGTCACTTTTTTTTTGAACGGCCAACAAACTGATGTGTCAGCTACCTGAGCACCCAACATCGTGAAAGCGCCCATACACTCCTAGGTGAAGACACGTCTCAGGTGGCCGCCCTAGAATGCGCTGGGTAGCTAACACTCACCAAGCCAACCCTTTATCCGCCCGAGAGCACGACGATAAAGAGACGGTAAAACTCGGTGTATCAGGAATCGAACTCCTGACCAAGTGGCTAAGAGTCTTCCATCGTTTCTACAAACCACTAAGCTATAAGCGCGTGGTTAATTTATCTGGTCACTATGCCCGAATTTTGGTGAAAAGGTAGGTTGGAATGTGGGGCACCAGCTGTTAAAAGCATAATTAACATGCGTTTGTGGGTGATTAATTAGTATCTAATTATGGAATTAAAAAAGTGGTGTATATGTAGTTTGTAACCAAGATGTGTTATGGTTGGTATTCCTTGTACTCTAACTATACTCGTACGTGTTAAGTTTTTCCCTTTTTCTAAAGTTTGACCGACCACCCTCTTTTGCTTTCTGGTATCATGGGTAAAGTCGTGCACAGCATGATAATTACTAACGAAGGCATACATGAACACGTTTGTGTTTTTTAGAGTGTTGGGTATAAATCATAGTCAAATAAACTCTGGTAGACGTAGAGAAAAATGTATATAGACAACGTTCTGTATAAAGTGCTATAATTGTTGCTCACTGCAAGTAAATTGTTAGTTACGTAAACTATGGTCCAGCAGTAATGCAATTTCTATGTGAAATATATATGTGTTTAATTTTTGGAGTGGTGAAATTTGATATTGTGATTGGATATAAAGACAATCAAAAGCTAGCAAATTATGCCTAGGAATTCTTATTTTCTCAAAGTGAAAAGTGCTTCTCCTTTATCAAACGGTGTTTAATTGACTAAGATCCTTGAGTTTAAACCGGGAGTTTCGCCAAGGAATGAAATCAATAATCAATAAACCAAAATATAAGAATAGGTGGAAGGATCTACGCAGAACACTATGTATTACGAAAACACGCAAAACAAAATGAGTCATTCACTTTTTTCAATCTTAAACAACTAAAAAGTAAAAAGCAAATGTAATCTTATTGTTTCTTATATTAGAATTCGAAAAAAATATGAGAAAATTTCATTCTTTACGTACCTGCACAAATGTAGAGTAAATAATCTACATATATGTATGTTTGTAAAAGACATACGAAAACATTAATTTAATGGTTTTTTTATGTATATAACGAGTTGACTTTACCCGCGCGTTGCAGCGGAATATTGATTATGAAAGATAATTTAAATAAATAAATTAGGCTTTATAATATTATATGTTTTTGCATAACATACAAAAATAATAGAATGAAAAAAAACATTCATTCATGGGTTTTTGGCTCGGGTTCAGCGAGTGATGCATAACAACTTTTCCACTCTCAAGGGTGGGGGTTTGTTTTTAGCAGATTATGATTTTCTATTCAGAAAAAGGTGGCGGCATCGCTTGTTGTCTGCTTACCTACTATCCTTTATGTAATTTACCCTTTTATGATATGTATGATTAATGATTAAAAAAGAAAAAAAGAAACAGTAGTTTAATACATATGGTAATGCAAAAGATATGGTAATACATAAAATTTATATGTTAAGTGTTCTACTGTTTAGGTATTATTATTATTATTATTATTATTATTATTATTATACATAAAATTTATCAAATTAGAGGATATACTACGAAAGCAATTTTCATAAAAAAAAATAATAGGTAAAGTAATTAAAAAATTGAAAACCAAAGAGCTAGGTTTAAACAAACCAAATTATTTTAAACAAACTTTATGATAGGTTTGTATTTTCTTCAAAATTAGTATTTGTTAATAAGTAAATTATATAATTATTAAAAAAGAAAAACTATTAACTTCAATGCATACAAAAAAAGAATATTGTAGTCCAAAACAGATGTAACCTTCTAATACAAAAATAGACAAATTGCCCATAGTAAAAATCAAAACCACAGTCTTCGTCTTCTCTCTCTAATTATCACCATGCTCCAATATTCATCAACCATTCCCTCCACAATGTTCATCTTCCTATGTAGACGCAGCCACACCCCTTCTCCATCTTCTTTTTGTATTATTCTAAAAAGTTAATTGTTATAAACACCGGGTCGTTTCTTCTTGTTGAATTGTGATGGTGGAGAAAGTTGAAGATCAATGCCGAAATCGACATCAGAAACGTCTGTGTTTGGCGACAACTTTCATTGCGAGTTGATAGTGGTTATATAGGGCGTGAAATGGTGACAAACGACCGGGGGAACCTGTGGTTGGAGGAGATACGTCGATTTGGGTCATGATGTTAGGAACGGTGTGCCGGAGACGGAAGTTGTTATTGAGTAATGTTGGTTTTTGTAGATGCGATGGTTGGCCATGAGTTATAGACGGAACAGTGTGCCGGAGACGGAAGCAGTTATTTGACGGTTGACTGTTCGGAGGAGACGCAATGGTTGTTCGGAGGGGCTGCAACGGCTGCATGGCAAGCGTTGGTGACGGTTATTTAATAAGTGGTGGTGATTGACGGTGGCGGTTACTTTAACGGCAAATATAACAGACCGTTAAGTTGGTATTTGTTATATATATAATATACACATATGAATGTAAGAAACATAAAATTCAAAAAATATGAACTGTAAATTAGGAAATTAAATTATTTAGAGTTGTTCTTTTTGTTCTCGCGATAAATAGTGTTTTGAAATGATTCTTCCATTATAAGAATATTGGTTGAAAACTCGAAAATTAAGCTCTAGGTGGTCATTTAGAGCCTTTCAAAGCAAGTAGACATAATCCAAATGAGAATGAATTCAATACTGAACTAAAGTGGTAATAATATCAACATCTACTAGAATGTAGCATTGGTTGTATCTCCCGAATATATATATTGTTGAAGGGTTGGAGAGTGAGTGTTCTGATTGATTGGATGGTTCGGCTTTAGAGCAGAAGCCGTTTGAATTTATGAGGGTGAGTTCATGCCCCAACAACCTTGCGAAGGCTTGTATTTATAGGAGGCTTGGCACCTGGGCATTAATTACGGGTGATGATGAGGTCGGCGTGAACAGTGACGGCTGTCACTGTTCAGCCTGACCCGGTATGGGCTGTGTATTATTTAATTATATTTTGGTGGGCGGTGTCTTTAGTCTGTCGGTCCATAGCCGACTTTTGGTTTGTCCATTAGGTTATGTTTGGTCCGTCTTTGTCCTTTGGTCCGTTCTTATTGTCCATTGGTCCGTCCGTTTCGTTCGTTCGTCCAAATTGTTCAATCATCCTTCCTATGGTTTTTATATTTCAAGTGTCCTTTGTTCATTCATCCGTCACCGGGTGCTTGATACGGAACGGTACCCGAGTCATCAGCCCCCCAGTTCGGCGTTTCGCTTGGTTACAATCGGATTCGCCGAACTCTGTCGTATCCTTTTTTATTTTTTAACTATATTTGAACATTATTATTATTTTATTTTATTATTTTTTATTATTATTATATATATATATATATATATATATATATATATATTTTTTAAAAATGGCAGGTGACACGTGTCGAGCGTTTATTGGTAGGAATCGTACCGCCTTACTGTTCCTGACGAGACGTTTCGCATTCCCCAACGCTCGTCTTCGGTCTCCTATAAATACCCTCATTTCTACAGTAACTTTCTTATCTCGATCGGCTGCAGAGCACCATCCGATAGTATTTTATTCTTCCGATTCATCAGGTTCGTTCTTACCTGTCTTTCGTTTTTTAAGTATGGTAGGTAAGAAAGATATGCATGTTCATTTCTCTAAAGTTTCAGAACCGTCTCCGACGGCATTCTGTAACAAGTACTTCGATACGTCTGTTTATAAACCGCTTGTGCCTAAACCTACCGAATGGATATCCGATTGCCCTAAAGGCCACATCGGGCTTTATACTCGCTTTTTTGACTTTTCATCGCTCCGTCTACCGTTGTCAGTTTTCTTTCTCGAGTTTCTCCAGTATTATGAACTGGACATCCGGCAACTGAGCCCGTTAGGTGCTATGAAAGTTGTTCATTTCGAGGTTGTCTGTAGAGCCCACGGTGGGGTTCCTACACTTGGTTTATTTCGTCAATTTTTCCAACTGGGCATCGCCGGTGACTGGTTCACCGTTGCAGAGCGGTCAAAAACCAGATCCATTCTTTCCGATACTTACTCCGGCCTAAAGAACTGGAAAGATAGGTTCTTTTGGATGCCGAATAATGTGGTTCCGTTTCCGATGCCGTGGCGTGACCTTAAAGCCACGTTGAACAAGAAACACGAAGATGATATTTACGACGGCGAGCTTTATGATAAGCTTTTAGAGAAACCGACCCCCTTACAAATCTATCCGGAGCCGGTCCTAGTATTGGTGGGTCTAAGCCGGAAATGGCCTTATCCGGAGGCGGAACCCATAATTAAGAAAGGAGATAAGGGTATACCCCTATTTTGAGTTCTTTCGTCTTATTTTCAGCCGTTTATCTGACCCGATAATTATTAATTCGTTTGTTTTGTTTATATATTTTTTAGAGATGAGCTTGTTGGGCTTTGTCAAGCGGAAGGGAAAAGGATTGGTTGTTACTTCGAGGCCCCTTCAGGAGGGTGAAGATGATGTTATTAGCCGTACGGACGGAATTACTTACAACATTCCATTTGCTGAGAAAGATGATGTGCTTCGGCGCCCGTTGGGTAGGGACATCGTTCATGATTCTGAGAGGGAGGAATCCGGTGCAGCCAACCGGGAGCATAGGCCTTCCAGTGATCATTCTAGCCCGAGACATCCTTCGGGTGATAACTCTCCGCCTCGGACTCCGGTTGGTGATGCTAGTCAAGGTAGCGGTTCAGGCGGTTCGTCGGATACCCCTAGCCGAAAAAGGAAAGCACCGGACGTTGCTACCCAGCGGGACTCGGTTGAACCTAAGAGGCACAAGGAGGTGAGTAGTTCTAAGGAATCAGAATCGTATGCGGTTGACGATCCTTATGTTCCCAACTGGAAAGTCAAGAATGGGGATACATTGGCTGATCCAGCCACTTGCTACCAGATAGGGCTGGCAATGGGTAACCTGTTAAGACCTTCACCACTGCATTCCTCCGGGAGAACTTTCCAGGCATCGTGACAGGAAAGACAATCACCCGGCTGAAGGTGCCAGTGTCTCCATTGTTCGCTCCTTGAACTCTGTGGCTGAGCTTGTTCAGGCATACCACCGCTTATCAGCTCACGAGTCTAGGCTGAGGAACAAACTTGGATTGAGTTCTAAAGAGATCGGGAAATTAAATGGGAGGATCCGGAAGCTGAAGAGGGGAGGTTCTGGTGTCAAAGCATTGGAAGAACTTAAAAGTAAGCACGCAACCGAGCTGGAGGAGGCCCGTAGCGCCAACAAGCAGCATGTTGAGGAGGTGGAGGAGCGGAACAGCCGGTTAAGTTTAGACAAGGCTGAGTTGGAAAAGAAGTTGGAGTTGATGGAGGAGGAGAACAATCGGCTAAACCGATCGGTGAAGAGTTTGGAAGAGAAAATCACCAAGTTTGGGGAAGAGAAAGCGGCCTGGAAGGTAGCGAAAGGTAACTACGACAAGGCGTTGGCTGAAGGCGACAAGGTTATAGATAAGCTGAAGGAGGTTGTAAAGGAAACAGAGGATGATAGAGATGCGGTGGTTGGCGAGGTGATTCCGGTCGTAGTAGGTCGTTTGATGAAGTCAACCGAGTTTCTCAAACCGTTGGGTGAGATGGAGTCACTTCTGTGGAGTGCGGCCTTTCACGATGGGATTTTAGCCGGTTCGTTGCATTTTCAGCGTTTTTCATGCTCATTTTCTTTAATGTGGTTCTTAGCTTATATTTATTTCAGGTGTGGAAGGGTTTAAGGCCGGTCGGAAGGTGGAAGAGATCGACGGTTATGACAAAGATGCCAACAAGACGTACGAAGACGGAGTAAGATCGTGGGAGAAAACTGCCTATCCTTACCTGGAGCAGATCAAGAATTTGGAGCAGAAGCATTCCGCCGATGTATTGCAGCTCATGCCATCGGGTATGCTTCTGGATAAGGCTTAACGGGGGGGGGGGGGGGGGGGGGTTGTTTGGTTTGATGGTTTGTTGATTTGATACTTCTTTAGTGGTGGTTGTATTTCAGACAATATTTCTTTTTCCTTTTGACTTCTGTATGTTTGGCATGTTCGGCTCGGTTGTACCCGGCCGATTTTTGAATGGTTTGACTTTGACATGCACTCACCATGTTATTTTGTTTTATCAATCTCGTGTATGTATTTAATGTAGTTTGATTGAACCAAAGTTCATAGGGTACCGTATGTAGGTGACCCTGACTAAGTGACATGTTCTAGGGCGTCGATTCCCTTTACCGAGCGATATACTGACTCGGTCGGCATATTCGAAGGTGCCGGGCCTGTCACAACATGTAAATAGACGAATGCAGTTCGTCGTTCAAAAATGATTGCCATTGATTCAATTTGACTTCAAAGTACATGATAAGTTTGACAACCATACATTTTTATTTACTTTTAGCATACCTAGACTTTGTTGTTTGGTCTAGATGAAATACTTCTTAAGGCTTGCTACGTTCCAATGCCTTGGAACCATCTTCCCGCTCAACTCTGCCAACTTGCACGACCCCTTTTCATGTACCTCAATCACTTGATACGGCCCTTCCCAGTTGGGCCCGAGCTTGCCTGTGTTCTCTTTTCTGCTGGCTTCATTACATCGTAACACTAGGTCCCCTGGAGTCAAAGTCAGCTTCCTTACCCTGCTATCGTAGTACTTTTTCATCTGCTGCTTGTACTGAGCTTCCCTGATGGCGGCGGACATTCGGTATTCTTCGAGGTTATCTAGACTGAGCATCATCTTATCGTCATTTCCTTCCGAAGATTGGAGGATCCGCTCCGTTGGTATCATTATTTCCACTGGTACCACCGCTTCGGCTCCGTATACCAGACTGAAAGGGGTCCTGCCGTGGCTTGACTTTTCTGTCGTTCGGATTGCCCACAGGACGTTCGGTAACTCTTTCAGCCAATCTTTCCCATACCTTCCCAACCTTGTCTTTAACCCTTGTAGGATCGAGCGATTCATACGTTCAACCTGCCCGTTTGCTTGGGGATGTGCTACAGAAGCAAATACTTGAACGATTCCCATCTTTTCACACCAGACTTTGAGCCGTTTGTTGGCGAATTGCGGACCATTGTCGGTGATCACTTTCCCGGGTAAGCCGTACCGGCACACTAGGTTTTCCCATATAAAACTTGTGATTCGTTCACTTGTGATTGAGGACAAAGGCTTTGCTTCAACCCACTTGGAAAAGTAATCGATAGCGACCAATAAGTACTGCACCCCCCCCCCCTTAGCCTTCGGGAAGGGTCCCAGAAGATCCATCCCCCATTGGTAGAAAGGCCAAGGGGACGTGATGGGGACAAGATCATGTTTGGGTAGCCGAGGGATTGGTGCATGCACCTGGCAAGACTCACATTTTTGGCTTATCATTGCCGCATCCTTCCTCATAGAGGGCCAGTAATACCCCAGGTTGAGAGCCTTGGTTACCAGTGATTGAGCACCGATGTGCATACCGCACAAGCCTTCGTGTATTTCTGTCAGCAGCTTGATTCCTTCAGTGGTACTTACGCATCGGTATGATGGAGACAAGTACCCTTTCTTGAACAAAAGGCCTTCATGCAACTCATACGCCTTGCTTCTTTCTATGAATTGTTTGTCTTCAACCGTCTCCCCCTTCAAAATACGGATGAAGGGAGCGCGCCAATCGTCTTCCATGCTTACCGTGCATACCTGGTGACTTTGTTCTTGTTCGACCGATGCCTCTTCTAAGACTTCCACAATTACTCTTTTGGTGAGATGAGCAAATGCCACGGAGGCCATCTTGCTCAATGCGTCGGCCCCCTTGTTCTTGCTTCGGGGGATTTGTATGATTTCGCATGATTTGAACAATCGCTTTAACCTTTTAACCTCCGTTGCGTATTTTCTCATCATATCGTCTCTTGTCTCAAACCCGTCGTTCACCTGGTTGGCCACTAGTTGCGAATCAACGAAGACGTTTAACTTATCAATTTTCATCTTGGATGTTATTCTTAAACCGGCCAAAAGTGCTTCGTACTCGGCCATGTTGTTTGTGCATCTGAAATTTAGCTTAATGGCGTACGCAACCTCGATTCCGGCTGGATCAACCAGGACGAGGCCAGCACCTGACCCATCCTTGCTGGATGCACCATCGGTATAGAGACACCAACCGTCTCTGGTTCCGGAGCTTCCTTCCGAACAGGCAACCGAATCTATGATCATGGGATCCTCGTGGTTATTGTTTTCCACCAAGAAATCAGCCAACACTTGCCCTTTGATTGCCAAACGAGGTTTGTACTCTATTCCATAGGATCCCAATTCTACGGCCCATTTCGTCAGTCGTCCGGCAATTTCGGGCCGGTTCATTATGTCCCTCAGAGATGAATTAGTCAACACCACGATTGGGTGTGCTTGAAAATATCGTCGTAGTCTCCTGGCCGTGTGGACCAAGGCTAGAGTGATTTTTTCGATTGGCGTATATCGTGTCTCTGCATCTTTTAAGCATCTGCTAACAAAGAATATTGGGGCGAAGCCTCTTGGCCGGTCGCAGCAAAGAACGCTGCTAACGGCTTCGGTTCCGGCGGCCAAGTATACAAATAGTGTTTCCTCCGGTTCTGGCACGGTGAGAAAAGGAAGGCATGCCAAGTGTTCCTTCATCTGTTGGAAAGCTAGTTCGGCCTCGGCGGTCCATCGGAAATCATTTTTCGTGCACCCTTTTAAGGTCTTGAAGAAAGGCAAGGACTTCTCAGCCAGTTTGGAAAGGAATCGGCTGAGCGCCCCTAGCTTGCCGTTTAAACTTTGGACCTCTTTTCTGTTTCTTGGGGATCGCATATCCATTACTGCCTTTACCTTATCCGGGTTGGCTTTTATCTTTTTCTTGGCCACCACGTGCCCTAGGAAACGACCTTCTTCCATCCCAAAGAAACACTTGGAAGGGTTCAACTTCATGTTAACTCTTCTTAAGTTGTTGAATGTTTCGGCTATGTCCATCAGTAGCCGGGTCTCGTCATGACTTTTGATAACTAAATCATCCACGTAGGCTTCCATGTTCCGGCCGATCTGTCTTACGAAGACCATATCGATAAGCCGTTGATAGGTGGCACCTGCGTTCTTCAAGCCGAAAGGCATCTTCATGTAGCAGAAGAGGCCTTGACATGTATGGAAAGCCGTTTTTTCTTCATCTTCTCTGGCCATCTGGATTTGGTGATAACCTTTGTACGCATCCAGAAAACATTTAAATCGGAAACTAGCCACAGAGTCAACTTTGGCATCAATCTCCAGTAAGGGGTAATGATCTTTTGGGCAAGCTTTATTCAGATCCCGGTAGTCTATACATACCCTCCATGATCCGTTGGCTTTAGGAACTACCACCGGGTTGGACACCCAGGCCGGATACTGAACCTTCCTCATGATTCCAGCTTCTTCCAAACTTCTTACTTCTTTCATAACCACAATATTCCGTTCGGGAGCCAATGAGCGCTTCTTCTGTACCACCGGTGCTTTCTGGGGACTTATGTTCAGGTGGTGTTCAATGATGTATCGAGGGATCCCGGTCATGTCTGAAGGAGACCATGCAAAGATGTCTAGGTTATTTCTTAAATACCGTAGCAGGTGCCGTTTGCACTCCGGGGAGAGCGTCCTCCCGATGCGGATAGTCTGTTCCGGATATTGGGGATTGACTTCCCATTCTTCTGGGGCATCTTGATCTGCTGCGGAGTACCCGACTTCGGGGTACTGCACCAATGTTTCTACCGTCGCGATACCCCAGAGAGTGGGGAATTTGATCAGACCGTGTGCGGTAGACGGTATCATACTAAACTTCCTGATGCCAGGCCGTCCGATGAGAAGATTGTGAGGAGATGGTGCGTCTATGACGATGAAATTCAGTGCCTCTACTCGACGTTTATGGCCTTCACTTATTTCAACGTGAAGCTGAACTTGACCGATGGGTGCCACCTTCTCACCGGCGAAACCCACTAAGGGGCACGATACAGGCATTAGGCCTCTTTGCATTTCTTCGGGCAGCTGCATGAAACATTGCTTATACATAACGTCCGAAGCGCTACCACCGTCAATGTACGACCGGTGGACCCTTTGGTTTCCTATTGTGACACATATGATCAACGGGTCTTCTCGAGCGTCTTCATCGAGGGCTGGGTCAAACGTCATGGGAATAGAATTCCAACATTTTCTCCCGTCATCTGTGTCAACGAAGATCCTGGGTCTCTTTAGCGCTGTTGTGGCTCGGATGGTTAAGACATGAGTCTCTTTCTGTTTACCATCACTTCCTCTTTTTCTTCCCTTGATTTCCTTTACCAGATGAGCCAGCTGCCCTGACTGCACTGCTTCTTCAATTTGCTTTTTGAGCTGGAAGCATTCATTCGTATCATGCCCCTTGTCTTCGTGAAACTCGCAATACTTTCGCGAGCTTTGCTGCCGAGGTGTTTTCTTCAAGGGAAAAGGAGGTTTGAATTTGACGTTTTCCTGTTCCGTGGCAAGTATCTCTTTTGGGGTCTTAATCAACTCGGTGAACGATATTTCCCTTTTATACTGACCGGACCGCGAACTAGTCCCTTCTTTTCCGTCTGCTAACTTTCGGTCGTCGGAAGACCGGTTACGGAAAGTATCGTTCTTTCCGCTCCTGTCTTCCGATCGGTAAGGAACCCTTTGAGGCCCATCTGGGCCTCTCCGCCGATTATCTATGGCTTGAGCCGCTTCTTTACCCCTTACGAAATCTTCGGTTCTTCGAATGGCCTCTTCCAAACTGAGGGGGACTTTAGCATTTAAGTCTTCTACTAGCTGCTTTGTTCTCAGGCCGTGTAAGTATCCCGATATCCGCATTTTTTCGTCAGCCCCCCGGACTTGCAGGGCTTCTTCTTTGAACCGTGTGACAAAATCTTTCAAACTTTCTCCCTCCTTTTGCTTTATGTTATGGATCTCTACGGGATCCTTCATGTGCCTACGTTGTTGCCGGAAATGTTCCAGAAAACCAGTTTTCATGCTTTTAAACGAATCGATGCTCTCGGGAGGAAGGCTATTGAACCACACTCGTGCGACCCCTTATAGAGTCTGGATGAACATATGGCAACAGGTGGGCATAGGCCACCCATCCATATGCGCTGCTCCTTCGAACAACATGATATGATCTTCTGGGTCAGTCGTTCCTTCGTACACTTTCATATTCGAGGGCATTTTAAACCGGGTAGGGGAGACGAAATTTGCTATCCGAGAGGTGAACTTCGAGCCTTCGTCTGGTTTATACGGTCGGTGCAGGTCATCAGGGTCATCGGTGTTGATTAGCTCGGTATGCACGATGGGGCCAGTGTTAATCGGTCCGGGAGTAGTAAGGTTGGCATGGACATTAGGGCCTTTGGCGTGTTGGTGTATCATGTTAGTGAGCCAAGAAGCAGGGGTGGCGCTCAAGCCAATGGTCTCGGTAGCTGATGCGGAAGGTTGGCTGACTGCCGCACCATGAGTAGGTTCAACGTCGTCGAAGGATAGCCTCAGGGCTAGTCCTTTGGCTCTTTCTTGCCTTACATATTCGTTCATTAATTCTCGCAGTTGCAGGAAATTGGTTCTTACTAACTCGGGAGAGACCACCGGGGGAGTGTCCGGAGGTGGATCTTCCGAGGATGGATCGGAGGTTGCCATGTGTGATCAGTGGGAATACTGTGCCGGTCCCACGGATGGCGCCAAATGTTGAAGGGTTGGAGAGTGAGTGTTCTGATTGATTGGATGGTTCGGCTTTAGAGCAGAAGCCGTTTGAATTTATGAGGGTGAGTTCATGCCCCAACAACCTTGCGAAGGCTTGTATTTATAGGAGGCTTGGCACCTGGGCATTAATTACGGGTGATGATGAGGTCGGCGTGAACAGTGACGACTGTCACTGTTCAGCCTGACCCGGTATGGGCTGTGTATTATTTAATTATATTTTGGTGGGCGGTGTCTTTAGTCTGTCGGTCCATAGCCGACTTTTGGTTTGTCCATTAGGTTATGTTTGGTCCGTCTTTGTCCTTTGGTCCGTTCTTATTGTCCATTGGTCCGTCCGTTTCGTTCGTTCGTCCAAATTGTTCAATCATCCTTCCTATGGTTTTTATATTTCAAGTGTCCTTTGTATATGTATGCGCGCGCGTGTGTGTATATATATGATGACTCGGGTACCGTTCCGTATCAAGCACCCGGTGACGGATGAATGAACAAAGGACACTTGAAATATAAAAACCATAGGAAGGATGATTGAACAATTTGGACGAACGAACGAAACGGACGGACCAATGGACAATAAGAACGGACCAAAGGACAAAGACGGACCAAACATAACCTAATGGACAAACCAAAAGTCGGCTATGGACCGACAGACTAAAGACACCGCCCACCAAAATATAATTAAATAATACACAGCCCATACCGGGTCAGGCTGAACAGTGACAGTCGTCACTGTTCACGCCGACCTCATCATCACCCGTAATTAATGCCCAGGTGCCAAGCCTCCTATAAATACAAGCCTTCGCAAGGTTGTTGGGGCATGAACTCACCCTCATAAATTCAAACGGCTTCTGCTCTAAAGCCGAACCATCCAATCAATCAGAACACTCACTCTCCAACCCTTCAACATTTGGCGCCATCCGTGGGACCGGCACAGTATTCCCACTGATCACACATGGCAACCTCCGATCCATCCTCGGAAGATCCACCTCCGGACACTCCCCCGGTGGTCTCTCCCGAGTTAGTAAGAACCAATTTCCTGCAACTGCGAGAATTAATGAACGAATATGTAAGGCAAGAAAGAGCCAAAGGACTAGCCCTGAGGCTATCCTTCGACGACGTTGAACCTACTCATGGTGCGGCAGTCAGCCAACCTTCCGCATCAGCTACCGAGACCATTGGCTTGAGCGCCACCCCTGCTTCTTGGCTCACTAACATGATACACCAACACGCCAAAGGCCCTAATGTCCATGCCAACCTTACTACTCCCGGACCGATTAACACTGGCCCCATCGTGCATACCGAGCTAATCAACACCGATGACCCTGATGACCTGCACCGACCGTATAAACCAGACGAAGGCTCGAAGTTCACCTCTCGGATAGCAAATTTCGTCTCCCCTACCCGGTTTAAAATGCCCTCGAATATGAAAGTGTACGAAGGAACGACTGACCCAGAAGATCATATCATGTTGTTCGAAGGAGCAGCGCATATGGATGGGTGGCCTATGCCCACCTGTTGCCATATGTTCATCCAGACTCTATCAGGGGTGTTGGGACAAAGAGGATTGACGAAACCACCTTTTGATAACCTTAGTCTTTTCCATATCTGCCTAAGTATAGAACTGCTGAAGAACAAATAGAAGAAGTACTGAAGAACAAACACAAAGTACTGAAGAGTAAACTCATCAGAAGTTCTGAAGTCTAACCAGACATTTCACTGAAGAACTACTGAAGACAAACTGCTCATCAGCAGTTTGTCACTCATCAGCACTTTCACTCAGAAGCTTCTAACCGACTGAAGATCAGCAGTTTTACTATTATATTGTTTTGTTAAAGTCTTGATTTCAAGTTTCAATGTACAGACTGTAGTAACCTTATCTTAGCATAATATCTTTGTTAAATATCTTAGATTACTTCAGACTACAGTTTAGTACATTAGTCTATAAATAGATGAGTTTGTTCATCTATTTTCATATGTGATTTTGTGTAATATCTTTGAACTTATATTGAAATCCTTCGGGCTTTAAACTTATAATTTCCACTTCACATCTGAGAAACATAAACTGCTATTACTGCTTTGTACTTAGAACATTTATTGTTTCTCATTTATTATTCAGTCAAGGGGGAGTAATAACTCCTCATCAAAGTGATCTTTTAGACCTTTGAACACTTGTATTTCCGCTGCTTAAATAACTCATATACAAATCTGATAAACACATAAGTGTTCATATAAACAGCCACTGATCCAACAATTGGTATCAGAGCTTCTGGTTAATCTGATCAAAATCAATCTAACAAATTGAGATTCAGACACAGGCTCAATATTGATATTCAATAAAAAGGATAAAAGGCTCACTTTTTAAAACCATCACTTTAAGAAAGTATTGACAAATCCAAACTTCTTAAAAATGGATCCCTACAATACTGGATCTGCCAACAAACCTCCTATGTTAGTCAGAAATGAATATAACATATGGTCTAAAAGGTTGGCACATACTATTTCTCAAACAAACACTGGCTGTTGGAGGTCTGTAGTTTTTGGACCTCACAAACCAGTTGTTACTGATCAGAGGGAAAGACTGAAAGACCAAAGGATCCAAAAGAATACACGGAGGAAGATTTCCTAAAGTTTGAGCTTGATGCAAAAGCTTTCTCCATGTTGGCTATGGCTCTCCCAAACGAAATTTATGCTGGCCTTTTACACTGTGAAAGTGCCAAAGAGCTGTGGGATTGCCTAAAAGAGCAGTTTGCAGGAACTGCTGAGGTGATAGCCAACATAAGAGAAATTTTGGCTCAACAATATGAAACTTTTACTCACATAGAGGGTGAAACTTTAACTCAACAATTTGAAAGATTTTCTTCACTCATCTCTGAGTTAAAAATAAACAATCAGACCTATACAACTGAGTCTATGTTACATAGATTTTTAAGGTCTTTACCTTCAAAATGGGAAACTTACTCAATAGTCCTCAGAACCAGTTCAGATTTTAACACCTTGAACCTAACTAGGTTACATGGTAAATTACTAACTTTTGAAAGAGAAATCAATCAAAAGAAAAAGTTGCAAGAATCTGGTAAAACTGCTGATGACTATACTCCGGGTAGCACAGCCTTATTAGGACATGACTCACCATCCTGTTCTAATAATTTTGGTTCTTTTGACCACATTGACATAACAGCTGGGATCTCATCAGATGGATCTTTCCCAGCTTATGACAATGAAGAACTGAGTCAAACTGCTGACAACATGTGTTTCATCATGGATGATTTAAAATATTTTAGCAGTGATGACTTAGAAGAAATGGAAATATTGCACCAACTGGCCTTGTTAAGCTTAAAAACTAACAAATTTTACAAAAGGTCAGGAAGGAAATTTCCAGGACTAAACAATTCAACAAAAGTTGGTTTTGACAAATCTAAATTGAGATGTCATAAGTGTCAGAAGTTGGGACACTTTGCTAGAGAGTGTAGAAGCTCTAGCTATAACCAACCAATGTCCCCTGGAAATCAATATAATCCCTCATACAATAGGAATAATGGAACTAATGGGAGTGCTCATTTTGTACAGGCACAAGCTCCAAATGTTCAATATGTGCCACAAGTACAATATGTACAGATGCCTGCTCAACAACAACAGCAGCTCATGCCTCCATTTCCAACTGCTCAACTTCCTGCACAAACTCAACAACCCCCTCAGCAACAAAGCTTATTTACCTCAGGGTATGTTGACTGGAGCAGTCTTCCTTATGACACATCAGAATGCAGTCAGGATTCAGACAATAAGGTCTATGATGTCAACTGGGGAGAACCTGATAATGGCAGAAAGAATTTTGCCTTAATGGCCTTTGAAGGATACTCTTCAAATTCTGCTCTCACACAGGTATCACAACAATCTCTGTTAAAGCTTTGCACTAAATCTTGCAAAGAATCATTTGCTTTAATTAGAGAAACCAATGTGCATTTACAAGGCAAATCCAATGACATGGAAAGAAAATACACACAAATGAAGTGTGATTTGGAAAGAAAAGTTATGTTGAAAAACAAAGAAATTTCCAAACTAAATGATAAATCCATTGAAACAGAAGCACAAATTAAAACCATGATAGACAGCCTAGGAAAAGTCAGACAAGAGCTTGCTGACACCAAGGTTGATTGTGAAAAATGGGTTGAGTCTTGTAAAGGGTATCAAATGTTACTTAACAAACAAACTGCAGCCAATGTTAAGTTTGGCATTGGATATACCCACACTGAATCACCAACAGATTTCACCCACAAAACTGATAATGATGGGAAGAAATTGATTCAAACTTCTGATATGGAGGAATGCACATCCTACCATCAGAACTTCCTCAAAAAGGGAAGTACTGCAGAAGTTTAAACTACTGACAATAAGCCATCAGCAGTTTCAACTACATCAGGTGTTGAGACCCTGAAAACTGCTGATGACCTATTTCAAAAATCAGATTTTGTCAGTAAATTGCCTTCTAGCTCTCTTGATCTATCTAAAAGGAAAGAGAAGGCAAAAGCATGTGAAATATGTGGTCTGTTTAACCACATAACTGAACTTTGCAAATTTAGAAAGGTAAATCAGTTAAATAAACAAAGACAACAACTGATTGTGGGAAAACAGATAAAACAAGATTTTCAAAATACCTTTTTTCCCAACAAACAACAATCAAACAAAACCCTTTCTAAGAAGAAGCCTTTATCTCAACAAAGGTCATCTTCTCAAAGTTCAATTTCAGAAGTTTCACCTAACTCATCAGCAGATTCACAAACTGCTGAAGTTAAAGATTTGATAAACCTGGTTAAACTTCTGATGACCAAAGTTGATGGTGGAAACCAAATTGAACCCACCATTGTTCTTAATGACAAATCCATTGCCAAAAAGACATGGATTACTAAAAATGGTCCACAACAAGCTGCACCTGTTCTCAAGAGCAAACCCAAAGCCAAACTGGCTTGGGTTGCCAAAACTAACTAATTTGCTATCTTGTGCAGAGAGTCTCCAGAGGTTTGAATAGCATATGGTATGTGGATAGTGGAGGCTCAATGCACATGACTGGATGCAGATACCTGATAAATAATTTTATCAGTCAAAGAGAAGGATCTGTGTCCTTTGGGAACAATGCCAAGGGATATGTGCTAGGATATGGCAATGTATCCTCAGGCAAAATGCAGTTTGACAAGGTCAATCTGGTTGAAAACCTTGAGTACAACTTGCTAAGTGTCTCTCAAATGTGTGACAAAGGATATTCTTCCTTTTTCACAAAGACAGCATGCAAAATCATATCACCAGAAGGCCAGAAGTTGATAGAGAAGATCATTGAAGATCATACTTTGCTGATTGCCAAAAGATGTGGCAATGTCTATGCAGTGGACATTGAAAAAGACAAAGTATTGAAAAAAACTGCCTGTTTCTTCTCAAAGGCATCAACTTCAGAAAATGATCTCTGGCATAGGAGACTTGGCCATGTGAACTTTAAAACCATCAATAAAGTCACAAAAATGGGCTTGGTCAGAGGTCTACCTTTGAAGGAATATCAGTGCAAAGAACACTGTGTTTCCTGTCTTAAAGGTAAACAGCATAAGTCCTCTTATAAGTCTATTGAAGAATCAAAAACAACTGCATGTCTTCAACTACTCCATATGGACTTATTTGGACCAGTCAAGATTATGAGCCTTGGTAAGAAGAAGTACTGCTTGGTCATCATTGATGACTACTCAAGATTCACATGGGTCTTCTTCTTATATTCCAAGGATGAGGCAGCTGAGATCATCAAGTTCTTTATTCTACAAATAGAGAAGCAATACTCTCTATCTGTCAAAGTCATCAGGAGTGACAATGGGACAGAGTTCAGGAACAAAACTCTGGATGAATTCTGTCTGTCTAAAGGGATTGTTAGACAGTTCAGCATTCCCAGAACTCCTGAACAAAATGGTGTGGTAGAAAGAAAGAACAGAACATTAATTGAAGCAGCCAGAACAATGTTAGCTGATTCAGGCCTACCTTTGTATTTTTGGGCTGAAGCAGTCAACACTGCATGTTATGTTCAGAATAGAGTTCTTATCAACAAGAGACATACCAAGACTGCCTATGAAATTCTTCATGGCATTAAGCCCCTTATCTCCTTCTTCAGGGCTTTTGGATGTCAATGTTTTATCCTCAACATCAAAGACTCTATCTCTAAGTTTGCTGCAAAAGTTGACACAGGTTATTTTCTTGGTTATTCTCCTTTGAGAAAAGCTTACAAAGTTTTCAATTCAAGAACCAGGATAGTAGAAGAAACACTGAATGTCAAGTTCAATGAATCAAAACACACTCTTATTCCAGCAGATCCTGCTGAATTATTTGATCTTGACAGTTTTCATTTCGGACCTGAAAAGACTGTTGAATCATCCAAACCTCCTCAAAATGGTTTTCAAGGATTTGAAGATGATAGTCCTGCACCATGGACTCCAAACACAGTCAGAAGATCAACTATTAAACCTTCAGAAGTTTCAATAGCTTCTACTTCAGGAACTACTGATGAACATTTTGAAACTACTGATTCAGCTGAACCTAAAACTCCTGAAGTTCAAATAACAGCTGAACCAGATATTATCAATCTCAGTGGTTTATTTGAAGAACCTGTAGAGCCATCATCCAGTACAGGTTTACAACAACTGATTGAACACAAGGATCATCCATTGGAACAAATCATGGGTGATATTGCATCAGGGGTACTCACAAGAAACCAGCTCTCCAACTTTTGCTTATTCTCAGCATTCATCTCTCAGTTGGAACCAAAGAAGTATCAAGAAGCCCTCAAAGACAACAATTGGGTGCAAGCAATGCAAGAAGAGTTGCTTCAATTCAAGAAACAACAGGTTTGGGAAATCTGTCCCTTACCTGAAAACAAGCAACCAATTGGAACAAGATGGGTCTTCAGAAACAAATCAGATGAGGCTGGTATGATCATCAAAAACAAAGCAAGACTAGTGGTACAAGGTTATTCCCAAGAGGAAGGAATTGATTATGATGAAACCTTTGCACCAGTTGCAAGACTTGAAGCTATCAGGTTATTTTTAGCTTATGCAATTTCCAACAACATTAAAGTTTATCAAATGGATGTCAAAAGTGCATTTTTGTATGGAAAAATAAAAGAGGAAGTGTATGTCTGTCAACCTCCAGGGTTTGAGGATCCTTCTCATCCTGATTGGGTTTACAAACTTGACAAAGCTCTTTATGGGCTAAAACAGGCTCCAAGAGCCTGGTATGAAACACTTTCCAACTTTTTACTAAAGAATCACTTCTCAAGGGGATCCATTGATAAAACTCTTTTCATAAAACATGTTGGAAATCATGTCTTACTTGTTCAAATATATGTTGATGATATCATTTTTGGTTCAACAAATTCAAAACTGTGTGAAGAATTTAAGAAACTCATGCAATCAAAATTTGAAATGAGTACAATGGGAGAATCGCAGTACTTTTTGGGACTGCAAATTAAACAACAGTCAAATGGAACATTTATACATCAATCAAAATATGTTAAAGAATTATTGAATAAATTCTCTTTACAAGACTGTAAAACATGTTCCACTCCCATGACACCAATCACACAAGTTGAACCAGATGATCAAGGGAAACACATTGATCAAACCATGTATAGATGTATGATAGGTTCTCTTTTATATCTAACTGCTTCTAGACCAGATATCATGTTTTCAACTTGTGTCTGTGCTAGATACCAATCTGCACCAAGAGAATCTCATCTAATTGCAGTCAAAAGAATTTTCAGATATCTGAAAGGAACTCCTACTCTAGGGATTTGGTATCCTGCTTCAAGCAATACCAAGTTAACTGCTTTTTCAGATAGTGACTATGCAGGCTGCAAAATGTCAAGAAAATCAACATCTGGTGGTTGTCAATTCTTAGGAAACTGTCTGGTGTCCTGGCAATCAAAGAAACAAACATCTGTGGCAACTTCAACAGCTGAAGCTGAATACATTGCTGCTGCAAGCTGTACTTCACAGATACAATGGCTCCAATATCAACTGCTTGATTATGGAATCAAAGAGACCAAGACCCCACTTTTTGTAGACAGCAAATCTGCCATTAGCATCATTCAAAATCCTGTTCAGTTTTCAAAAACTAAACACATTGAAATCAGGTATCACTTCATAAGAGATTGCTATGAAAAAGGCAAGATTGAGGTGAAGCATGTCACAACAGCTAATCAAATAGCTGAAATTTTCACCAAACCCCTTGATTCAACAACTTTTCAGAGGTTAGTATCCATGCTTGGGATGTTAAACTTAGAAGAAAGTCTGTAAGTGTTTCACTTTTTAATTCTGCACATATTTTATTTTTCACTTACATACTTATCTGTCACAAACCTCTGAAGACCAAAAATTTGAGAAAAGAGAAAGTTCTGATGAACAAATTTTGAAAACTACTGATAAACATCAAAATGGGATATTTTCAAAATGGATATAACTACTGATGAAAATCAGAAGTTAGAAAAGTGTTTTAAGAGTCATCTGCATCAGCAGTTGAAACTGCTGATGAGATAACTAAAACCACTGATGAAGAAACCTTTCTTCTTCAGCAGTTTGACTAAAAGGGTAAAACAGACTTTTCACTCGTCAGAAGTTTGACCTAGTCGGTTAAAAACTTCTGATAAATACCCTGTTCCAACACTTATCCATTCAAAAAGCAAAATTCCCTCTTTCTCTCTCAAATTCAAAGCAAAACCCCTTCTCTAACCTAAAAATCACTGTTCGATCAAAAACATCCATGGCTCTCGTGTTAAAACAGGGACACAACCAAAGAGGCTACTTTGTTAAAGATGAAGCCTGGTCCCAGTATGATGAGATACTTGATCTCATCATGAAATCCCAATATTATGATGCTTTCACCATTGATCCACCCATTCATGAAGAAACTCCTAATGAGTTCTGGGCAAATTCAGAAACAGTGAAGGTGAATAATGAAGTGATTTCCCTCAAATCTTCCATAAAAGGGAAACTGATGGCCATCTCACCAGAAACACTAAGCATCAGGCTTGGTTTGAAGGATTCTGAGGCACCTGAGCATATTCCAACCTCAGATATTCATCTGACCATGACAGAATGTGGCTATCAAGGTACTTTGGCACAAGCAACAGTTTACAAAAAATATTTTGACCCACAATATAAACTGTTATTTCATTATATTATTATGTGTCTTAGTCCAAAAACTGGGTCAATAGATCAGATGCCTTCAACTTTTCAACCTATTTTTCATTCCATCATAAATGAAACTTCTTTCAAGGCATCAAAACTGTTTTTCAATGAACTGGTTTTACATCATGAAAATGATAAAAAGAAATTTTTGTTGTATCCAAGGTTTGTTATGCAGTGCATAATAAAAGAACTTGGTGAGGGAGTACTTGAAGGAAAAACTACAACTTTAAATCCTTTAACTGCTCAAGTATTCTCTAGGCACAACAAACCAGCACTTTTGCTTGAAGATGACCAAGGGGAAGAACAACCCATCCCCAAGGAACCCACATCTTCCAAACCTAAAAAGAAAACTAAACAGCCTAAACAACAAAAACCAAAAACAACCAAGTCACTGAAAAAGAAAGTTCAGGAAGTGGAGAAACCTGAAACTACTGATGTGCAATCTGCACTTGAAAAGGAAGTGGCTGAAACATCCTCTCAGCACACTCCTTCTCCACCACCAAAAAGAAAACCAGTCACAGTTATTTTCCAAAGAAAAAGATTTAAGAAACCAATAACTGTTGACCCTGCCTTTGAAACTGCTGAAACCATCCCTGAACCTATCCAAACTCCTGAACACCAACCCATAACAACTACTGAACCTGAACCCTCACATACAACCATAGAAATTGCCCAACTTCTCTCAGGACTTAAAGGAACCCATTCACCACATGTCACTCCCCTTACAACACATCAAATTGGGGAGATGCCTTCAGAAGTTGACATGAATGTGGATCTCTTTAGCCCAACACAGAGAGATGAGGATGAACAAGGGTTTGTAAGCCCAAACTTGCAAACTTTTGATATTTTTGAGGCTGCTACTACTCACTTATCACCCAGTGGTGAACCTGAGGACAGTAGTAACATAGCTAAGACCTCAAATCTGGCAACTACTGATGAAGGCCTAAGGCCAGAGGTAGGAAAACCTCAGAACCAAGACAAAGAGGTTCATGAGACTACTGGTTTGGGTCCAGCTCATGATATAACTGATCCTGCCCTCTCTGAGGACACTATCAGGGATTCAGATGATTCCATTAAGTTGGTTGATGAATCAAAACTTCCACAAACTGAATTGACGGTTGACATTGAAGGTCCTGCATCTAAGGTCTCCAAGCTCAAGAAGCTGGTCACCAAAGATCAGGTTAAAGACCAGTTAGCCCAAAAATCCCCACAACTGGCATCTTCAGAGCAATCTGAAGATCACCCAAAAAGCACCCCTTCACCAAAACAACCTACCCAATTCACTGGGCTCACAAGCATAGATCTGAACCAACTATGCAGCCCAGATGGTCCCCTGTATCAGGCACTCAAACAAATTATAACTGATCAACTCAAACCCTTCACAACTGCTTGGGAGTTAAAAGCTAACAATCAGTTTGGGTTGATCAACTCGAGACTTGCAGAGTTGAACAAGAAGATGGATGAAACACAAGATCAACTTGCAAGATTGTCTGCTGCAACATCTCATTCCATTAGGCTTCCAGAAGTGGATGAAGCCAAAAAGGGGGAGATGATTAAGGAACCAACAGATGCTACACAAAGACAAAATCCTGATCAAGAAGCTGATAGACCAATACAAAGACCAGGAAAAGAAGTAGCACCAGAGTTCAAGTTATCTAAGGCATCAGAGGGAACTGCTGATTACATTTCTCAAACTACTGAAGACAATCCTTCAGCAGTTGTGACCAAACCTACCACATCAGCAGTTCTACCTCCTAAACCATCATCAGAAGTTCCTAAGGCAACTGAAAAAGAACCTGCTCCCACTCCTTTGCCTACAACAACTTCCACAGCTGTATTAAACCCTACTCCCATCAGCATGTCGAAAGACTTATTAGAGAAGAGTTTGAAAGAAGCTGCTAAGAAGGCAAAAGAAGACAGAGTATGGAACAGCCTAGAAACCAGAGAAGACTTGAGCTTTGATGAAAAATTGATCAAGTACCAAGAGAAACTTGATGAGCTTGAGGCTGAAGAGAGAGCACTTGAAGCTGCTGCTGAAGAAGACAAAAGAGCACAGCTAATAGCATTCATCACAAAGAACTCCAAATCCAAGCAAGTGGCCCTCAAGAAACTCTCAACACAAGAACTGACAAGAAGAGCACAGATGCTATCTGACAGAATAGCAACTGAAAATGAGAGAAAAGCCAAAAGAGCTGAAGTGATTGAAGAATTAGTGGCTAATGGCTATGGTTCAAAAGCCTCAATCAGCAAATGGAAAGAACAAACTCTCTATGAGGCTTACAAGAAATTCAAAGCAAAGAAAGTTGCTGAACCAGAAAGATTTGAAAGCCAAGAAGTCCAAACAACTTCTATTGTCAAAAGACCATCTGGTACATTAAGAAGGCCAGCCACCAAAAGAAAAGCAGATGGTGTAACACCCCGGACCTAGGGCCCAAAAATTTTCATGTCTAAAAGTATTGTAACAAATAAATAAACGAATAATAAAATAATACGAAGTTGAACCGGTGAGTTACAAAATTATTTTGACGAGGGAATATTATTATACCCGTTACGTGACCGGAACGACACCCGATAACGAACCCGCCCGAACACACACATTGCTTAGTCACAATGGGGGGACATGTGTCCTCCCCATGTTTGGACAACACTTATTTAAAACCATTTGATGGTTTGTGGAAAACCATCAAAAGCCCCAATAGTATAAAACCCAACCCACTCCCTGCCCACCCTTTTGCTCGATGGATAAACCACACACACATACACACTTAATAATATTCAAGTGAGAGAGAGAGAGAGAGCAGGAGGACCGGTCACCACCCTCTACGGCGGCCAACGGCGGCGATCATCAACCAACACCCTAATTTACAGTGTAGCCTTGTAGAGAGAGGTAAATCTGAGGAGACCAAAGGGAGATGGGGCTCCGGTGGTTCTCAGCGGCAGGTTCAAAGAAGGAAGAAAGATAAGGAGAGACTAAAAGATGCGAGAGAGAGAAAGCTGAGAGAGAGAGATGAAGGCGGTGACCATGACAAGTGACGGCGGATAAGGTAGGGTTCCGGTGATTGTGATGGGTTCCGATTGATTATGTAAGCTCCAATAATATTCATTACTACTTTTAGTTTAGGTTACTGGTTTGGGTTTCATTAATGAATGTTAAAGGTGATTAGCCTTAGGAATAAGGTGGATTATCACTGTTGGTATTATTAACAGGAATACAGGATCTATCAAGGTGATGGCGGCGGTTGTAGCTTTGGGTTCTAATTAGGGTTAAGCTAGTGAAGATGGTTACTGTGGATATAGATTCTGTTGGGTACAGGTTAGAACCGTGTGATGGTAACTGCTAGGCTTGTTAACAATAAATGATGATGAATAGCTATTGTTGTTAAATGATGACCTGGAATCGATGGTCGAAACAGGAGGACAGAAGGCTGCTGCTATGGCTTCGGCAGCAGCGGCCTGTGGTGCAGAACCAAGTGATGGGTGGTATTATTGACAAGGGTTAGAGTTCTATTAAGAGTAGGGATGGATCGAGCGTCAGATTGTGTGGATGACAGATGTGGGTTTTGGAATTGGAGATGGTCTTTGGGTGTTCCGGTGTTCGGACATCAATAGCCAAGGCCTGGTCAACATCGGTCAAATGCCAGTCAAGGGCTGGTCAATAAAGGTCAACCGACCAGTCAACTGATGAAGGGATTCGAAAGGTATAAACGACAATTTGAAGATATAGTTATTTATTATATATAACATAATACACGTGTGGGACTCGACTTATAAATTGGACTCGGACCTAAACCATTGAACAAACCTATGAACTAGTAGACTTTATAAACTATGTGGCATATAGTATGTATTATGAAAAATGTTAGTATTATAGTGTATAAGAGTTGGACAATGGGGATTGTTAAAGACATATGATGGATGTGAGATAAAACATGATATGGAATACACCAAATAACTCGGACAATAGATAACTATACATATAGCTATATACCTTTGATTTAACATTCGGACTTGCGAGAATTACATGAACTTATGTATATACATAATATGAATCAACAAAACGGGCTAACCTATATGAGAACATTATGACTACTTGACTTTATATAGATTGAATGGTAATAATGGATTAGATCTTAGATGAATATACAAAACATTTGGACCCTAGAGGACTTTGGATGATTATATGTATGGCTACATGATATTAGCTCGGAGGTTAGAAGTTTGGATAAAGGTCCTAAGGGTGCCCACACGTGTAACCATAGTATTGGTTACACGCGCTAATATTTATATATTTGAATAGGACTTTGACTTGGAAGGATATGTGACGGTAAGATGTGATGTGAAACGCAACCAAAGGTGAGTTCGTGTACTTCCCCTTTTTCTGTTTTACCGTTTTGGGGTGAATACATGCTTGTGTGTGTTTTATAAACTGGTTGTGATGTAACGGGATACTTGACTGCTGGTTATACTTGACACTCATTAACTCTAGGATAGAGCCGACTTAATATATGGGTAGTACTACTTGGGGAAACCCCCACGCAAAGTGGACTCGGGACGTAAGGGCCCGGGAAACCCTCCACGACGGTTATGGGACCATTGCGGCATATATTTTGCAGGACCTATAATGGCAGTAGATAGAGTCCACGTAGGGTTGAGGTGTTGCTTGTTACATCACGTGTCTTGAACTGTTTTAAACTGTGTAACTTGGTTACGAACTGTTAAATTGTTTTTGGATCCACTTGATAACTTACACGGACTCACCAGTATGATTACTGACCCCGACTCTTTTAAGCATGTGTTCAGGTACTGCATTTGGATAATCTTGAGGACGAGGTATATGTTTGCTATTGCGGATTAGAGCTCCTAGAGTTATGATCGTGTAGAGACTGGATTGCTTAGTGGATAACAACCCGCCAGCTGCTTCGACGACCGCCGCGTCTCGTCCCTGCACAGTTACTAGTTTATTTATTTAGATTGTGTAATTATATTTTGGATTAGAAATTGTAATAAAACATTAAATATATGTTATCGTTGCTTCCGTTGTGCAAGTCTGTTACCCAACTGACGAAACGTCCAGCCCCCTCCTGGTCGGGTTGTTACAGTTGGTATCAGAGCAACGGTTGTGGCGAAATAGGATATCTCCCGATATCCTACACCACACCAGGACAACTTAGAGAACTTAGCGTTTAAGGCTCTAAGACTACCTAGCTAGGGAATGCCTTGAATTATTTAAAACTAATGAAAGTAAGAAACTAAATAGGTCAGAGACCCGAGTACCTGGACACACTAGAATGCTTACAGGGACTTAGAACAAGTATACGGACTCTGTGTGATTTGGGAATTATGACTACAACGGAGATTACTAGAATAATTTTGTGAGGTAAATTGACGATTACACTTGACGTCATGTAATTGTGAATTTACAGGCACGAAAAAGTTCTAAGAAATCCGAAGAGTCGCCAAAAATTGTGAGTGTTAACCTTGATAGCCATGAACTTAAGTGTAGAAATGGACTATGATAGAGTCGTAAACGAATACGTGATAGACTTGTTTGACTATGGCAAAGGCTTCGAATTGAACACATTTGGTACGACTTGGCATATTACGATAACGGACCATGTTAGAGGTGTAAACAAGAATGCAATAGGCTTGTGTGCCGTAATAAAGATTGTGAACTTAAAATAGTTTATACATTTGGTATATTTCGAAAAGTATGTATATATATATATATGTGTGTGTAAGAATCTACATAAATACTATTATTTGTAAATGATTTTTTCTTTATTTTAACCAAATTGTGAGCTAACCATAAGAATTAGGTACTTCCCCAAGCCTTGGCGCAACAAGTTGAAACAAACCGAAATACCAAGGCGAACTTTGAATAACTTAGCAAATGCATAACATGTAAGTTTCCTTCAAACCAAATAGATTTAACCATTGTGGGGTTCATGTTATAGGTATAAGATGAATTCTAGACCAAAAAATAAGAAGCTAAAACCATTGGTTACTAGATCATGTCATTAAGACTTAATTATAGCGGTCTCCGCAAATTTTAAGATAAATATAGTATATTGGATTGATGATTTCCTAACAGGTCGAAGAGATGATTCCTAAGTATCAAATAGAATACGGATAACCCACATTTAAGGATGTGGGTACACCGTGGATACCATAACCAGGCGACTCAAGGAAATTAGATTAAACGCTACATGAGGTATTTTTAAGATTTGATACATGCCCGTTACTTTAATACCACATATGGTCATCAAATTAGTGTCAAGATCTTCATGTTTGCTCCGTAGTCATTTGAATTAGTGACAAGTTAATGAAACAAACATGTTAGAGAGGTATAGGCAAGCTCTAACGGGGGGAGCGGAGACAATGGTGGTGATTGTTATAAGAACTATACAACAAGAGAAAACTAGGAATAAACGCCACCACAGGTACTTTTAAGGATTAATACATGTTCCGTAACTTTTAAGACTCTATGTTGTCTCTAGATTAGTGACAAAATCTTAGGAGTAGTTAACCTTTTAGCATAATGACAAGATATTCGTAAGATTTTCATAGATAGCAAACCAACATATAAGAAGACAAGATCTAAGATACCAAAGGTAAAAATTTCGACCCCTATAATACGTATAAGAACATAGTGCGTTTTGGATATCTAACTTTCCGGAAGTCATGACGCATAGTAACATACACCGTCGTGGAAATTTCAAAGGTTTAAGAATTCAACATTTTTGCGGATGACATAGATAGAATTAACCACAAGGAGTGGGCATAAAACTAGTAAGAATAGCATATAGTTCTAAGAACATTAGCCGAATGTAAGATCTCTGTTTTGGAAAGTTTAACTGACACCTATAGATTTTGAGGATTAGTAAGTTCCGAAACACACATAGGACTTTCCTATTAGGTACGTATAAAAATATGTTTTTATCAAGTTTTTGGGAAGATATTTAGTATGTTTACGAGTATCATTGGTGTGGTGGGTTAGCTGTGGTACACCCTATATATAAACACCAATGATGCATCTGAAACAAGACTAGAAATCAAACCAAAAACAAAATGTAATTTATGAAATTTCTAGGAAATTTTCAAAGTTACCAAAGGTGTGGTGGGTTGGCTGCGGTACACCCTATATATAAACACCTACGGTGCTTCGAAAATGAAACCGGAAATCAAACCGAGAACAAACTATAATACGTCAAAACGTTTAAACTATTTGCTTTAAGATCTAAATATGGTGTGAGGCTTAGTATAGAGCCACCTAAACTATGATGAATTTAAGAAAAGAATTATGTACGCATGGGTGTATAAACTTGAACATGGAATCCGAGTATGGGATATACTGGAGCTATCTAATGGATAGCACAACAATAATTCCGAGGACGGAATTCTTTTAACGGGGGGAGAATGTAACACCCCGGACCTAGGGCCCAAAAATTTTCATGTCTAAAAGTATTGTAACAAATAAATAAACGAATAATAAAATAATACGAAGTTGAACCGGTGAGTTACAAAATTATTTTGACGAGGGAATATTATTATACCCGTTACGTGACCGGAACGACACCCGATAACGAACCCGCCCGAACACACACATTGCTTAGTCACAATGGGGGGACATGTGTCCTCCCCATGTTTGGACAACACTTATTTAAAACCATTTGATGGTTTGTGGAAAACCATCAAAAGCCCCAATAGTATAAAACCCAACCCACTCCCTGCCCACCCTTTTGCTCGATGGATAAACCACACACACATACACACTTAATAATATTCAAGTGAGAGAGAGAGAGAGAGCAGGAGGACCGGTCACCACCCTCTACGGCGGCCAACGGCGGCGATCATCAACCAACACCCTAATTTACAGTGTAGCCTTGTAGAGAGAGGTAAATCTGA
The DNA here is from genome assembly GCA_032199755.1 of Ambrosia artemisiifolia. Taxonomy (NCBI): domain Eukaryota; kingdom Viridiplantae; phylum Streptophyta; class Magnoliopsida; order Asterales; family Asteraceae; genus Ambrosia; species Ambrosia artemisiifolia. Next base: position 65,536,806 of record CM063512.1, on the reverse strand, counting down.
GGAGACCAAAGGGAGATGGGGCTCCGGTGGTTCTCAGCGGCAGGTTCAAAGAAGGAAGAAAGATAAGGAGAGACTAAAAGATGCGAGAGAGAGAAAGCTGAGAGAGAGAGATGAAGGCGGTGACCATGACAAGTGACGGCGGATAAGGTAGGGTTCCGGTGATTGTGATGGGTTCCGATTGATTATGTAAGCTCCAATAATATTCATTACTACTTTTAGTTTAGGTTACTGGTTTGGGTTTCATTAATGAATGTTAAAGGTGATTAGCCTTAGGAATAAGGTGGATTATCACTGTTGGTATTATTAACAGGAATACAGGATCTATCAAGGTGATGGCGGCGGTTGTAGCTTTGGGTTCTAATTAGGGTTAAGCTAGTGAAGATGGTTACTGTGGATATAGATTCTGTTGGGTACAGGTTAGAACCGTGTGATGGTAACTGCTAGGCTTGTTAACAATAAATGATGATGAATAGCTATTGTTGTTAAATGATGACCTGGAATCGATGGTCGAAACAGGAGGACAGAAGGCTGCTGCTATGGCTTCGGCAGCAGCGGCCTGTGGTGCAGAACCAAGTGATGGGTGGTATTATTGACAAGGGTTAGAGTTCTATTAAGAGTAGGGATGGATCGAGCGTCAGATTGTGTGGATGACAGATGTGGGTTTTGGAATTGGAGATGGTCTTTGGGTGTTCCGGTGTTCGGACATCAATAGCCAAGGCCTGGTCAACATCGGTCAAATGCCAGTCAAGGGCTGGTCAATAAAGGTCAACCGACCAGTCAACTGATGAAGGGATTCGAAAGGTATAAACGACAATTTGAAGATATAGTTATTTATTATATATAACATAATACACGTGTGGGACTCGACTTATAAATTGGACTCGGACCTAAACCATTGAACAAACCTATGAACTAGTAGACTTTATAAACTATGTGGCATATAGTATGTATTATGAAAAATGTTAGTATTATAGTGTATAAGAGTTGGACAATGGGGATTGTTAAAGACATATGATGGATGTGAGATAAAACATGATATGGAATACACCAAATAACTCGGACAATAGATAACTATACATATAGCTATATACCTTTGATTTAACATTCGGACTTGCGAGAATTACATGAACTTATGTATATACATAATATGAATCAACAAAACGGGCTAACCTATATGAGAACATTATGACTACTTGACTTTATATAGATTGAATGGTAATAATGGATTAGATCTTAGATGAATATACAAAACATTTGGACCCTAGAGGACTTTGGATGATTATATGTATGGCTACATGATATTAGCTCGGAGGTTAGAAGTTTGGATAAAGGTCCTAAGGGTGCCCACACGTGTAACCATAGTATTGGTTACACGCGCTAATATTTATATATTTGAATAGGACTTTGACTTGGAAGGATATGTGACGGTAAGATGTGATGTGAAACGCAACCAAAGGTGAGTTCGTGTACTTCCCCTTTTTCTGTTTTACCGTTTTGGGGTGAATACATGCTTGTGTGTGTTTTATAAACTGGTTGTGATGTAACGGGATACTTGACTGCTGGTTATACTTGACACTCATTAACTCTAGGATAGAGCCGACTTAATATATGGGTAGTACTACTTGGGGAAACCCCCACGCAAAGTGGACTCGGGACGTAAGGGCCCGGGAAACCCTCCACGACGGTTATGGGACCATTGCGGCATATATTTTGCAGGACCTATAATGGCAGTAGATAGAGTCCACGTAGGGTTGAGGTGTTGCTTGTTACATCACGTGTCTTGAACTGTTTTAAACTGTGTAACTTGGTTACGAACTGTTAAATTGTTTTTGGATCCACTTGATAACTTACACGGACTCACCAGTATGATTACTGACCCCGACTCTTTTAAGCATGTGTTCAGGTACTGCATTTGGATAATCTTGAGGACGAGGTATATGTTTGCTATTGCGGATTAGAGCTCCTAGAGTTATGATCGTGTAGAGACTGGATTGCTTAGTGGATAACAACCCGCCAGCTGCTTCGACGACCGCCGCGTCTCGTCCCTGAACTTGGTCCTCTCACTGAGCTTGGTCCTCTCACTGAGCTTGGTCCTCTCGTCCCTGAATTTGGATAATCTTGAGGACGAGGTATATGTTTGCTATTGCGGATTAAAGACCTTCTCACCATTCAACATTTAACACCTGAACTTGGTCCTCTCACTGAGCAACAAAGATGAACTCTTACCACCCGGATGACAGCAGAGATCTGGAGGATGCTAGAAGAGAGAAAAGGACAACAATAAAGGATAGATAAGGTTTTGGCTTCATCAATCCAGGGGGAGATTGTTGGGACAAAGAGGATTGACGAAACCACCTTTTGATAACCTTAGTCTTTTCCATATCTGCCTAAGTATAGAACTGCTGAAGAACAAATAGAAGAAGTACTGAAGAACAAACACAAAGTACTGAAGAGTAAACTCATCAGAAGTTCTGAAGTCTAACCAGACATTTCACTGAAGAACTACTGAAGACAAACTGCTCATCAGCAGTTTGTCACTCATCAGCACTTTCACTCAGAAGCTTCTAACCGACTGAAGATCAGCAGTTTTACTATTATATTGTTTTGTTAAAGTCTTGATTTCAAGTTTCAATGTACAGACTGTAGTAACCTTATCTTAGCATAATATCTTTGTTAAATATCTTAGATTACTTCAGACTACAGTTTAGTACATTAGTCTATAAATAGATGAGTTTGTTCATCTATTTTCATATGTGATTTTGTGTAATATCTTTGAACTTATATTGAAATCCTTCGGGCTTTAAACTTATAATTTCCACTTCACATCTGAGAAACATAAACTGCTATTACTGCTTTGTACTTAGAACATTTATTGTTTCTCATTTATTATTCAGTCAAGGGGGAGTAATAACTCCTCATCAAAGTGATCTTTTAGACCTTTGAACACTTGTATTTCCGCTGCTTAAATAACTCATATACAAATCTGATAAACACATAAGTGTTCATATAAACAGCCACTGATCCAACAAGGGGTCGCACGAGTGTGGTTCAATAGCCTTCCTCCCGAGAGCATCGATTCGTTTAAAAGCATGAAAACTGGTTTTCTGGAACATTTCCGGCAACAACGTAGGCACATGAAGGATCCCGTAGAGATCCATAACATAAAGCAAAAGGAGGGAGAAAGTTTGAAAGATTTTGTCACACGGTTCAAAGAAGAAGCCCTGCAAGTCCGGGGGGCTGACGAAAAAATGCGGATATCGGGATACTTACACGGCCTGAGAACAAAGCAGCTAGTAGAAGACTTAAATGCTAAAGTCCCCCTCAGTTTGGAAGAGGCCATTCGAAGAACCGAAGATTTCGTAAGGGGTAAAGAAGCGGCTCAAGCCATAGATAATCGGCGGAGAGGCCCAGATGGGCCTCAAAGGGTTCCTTACCGATCGGAAGACAGGAGCGGAAAGAACGATACTTTCCGTAACCGGTCTTCCGACGACCGAAAGTTAGCAGACGGAAAAGAAGGGACTAGTTCGCGGTCCGGTCAGTATAAAAGGGAAATATCGTTCACCGAGTTGATTAAGACCCCAAAAGAGATACTTGCCACGGAACAGGAAAACGTCAAATTCAAACCTCCTTTTCCCTTGAAGAAAACACCTCGGCAGCAAAGCTCGCGAAAGTATTGCGAGTTTCACGAAGACAAGGGGCATGATACGAATGAATGCTTCCAGCTCAAAAAGCAAATTGAAGAAGCAGTGCAGTCAGGGCAGCTGGCTCATCTGGTAAAGGAAATCAAGGGAAGAAAAAGAGGAAGTGATGGTAAACAGAAAGAGACTCATGTCTTAACCATCCGAGCCACAACAGCGCTAAAGAGACCCAGGACCTTCGTTGACACAGATGACGGGAGAAAATGTTGGAATTCTATTCCCATGACGTTTGACCCAGCCCTCGATGAAGACGCTCGAGAAGACCCGTTGATCATATGTGTCACAATAGGAAACCAAAGGGTCCACCGGTCGTACATTGACGGTGGTAGCGCTTCGGACGTTATGTATAAGCAATGTTTCATGCAGCTGCCCGAAGAAATGCAAAGAGGCCTAATGCCTGTATCGTACCCCTTAGTGGGTTTCGCCGGTGAGAAGGTGGCACCCATCGGTCAAGTTCAGCTTCACGTTGAAATAAGTGAAGGCCATAAACGTCGAGTAGAGGCACTGAATTTCATCGTCATAGACGCACCATCTCCTCACAATCTTCTCATCGGACGGCCTGGCATCAGGAAGTTTAGTATGATACCGTCTACCGCACACGGTCTGATCAAATTCCCCACTCTCTGGGGTATCGCGACGGTAGAAACATTGGTGCAGTACCCCGAAGTCGGGTACTCCGCAGCAGATCAAGATGCCCCAGAAGAATGGGAAGTCAATCCCCAATATCCGGAACAGACTATCCGCATCGGGAGGACGCTCTCCCCGGAGTGCAAACGGCACCTGCTACGGTATTTAAGAAATAACCTAGACATCTTTGCATGGTCTCCTTCAGACATGACCGGGATCCCTCGATACATCATTGAACACCACCTGAACATAAGTCCCTAGAAAGCACCGGTGGTACAGAAGAAGCGCTCATTGGCTCCCGAACGGAATATTGTGGTTATGAAAGAAGTAAGAAGTTTGGAAGAAGCTGGAATCATGAGGAAGGTTCAGTATCCGGCCTGGGTGTCCAACCCGGTGGTAGTTCCTAAAGCCAACGGATCATGGAGGGTATGTATAGACTACCGGGATCTGAATAAAGCTTGCCCAAAAGATCATTACCCCTTACCGGAGATTGATGCCAAAGTTGACTCTGTGGCTAGTTTCCGATTTAAATGTTTTCTGGATGCGTACAAAGGTTATCACCAAATCCAGATGGCCAGAGAAGATGAAGAAAAAACGGCTTTCCATACATGTCAAGGCCTCTTCTGCTACAAGAAGATGCCTTTCGGCTTGAAGAACGCAGGTGCCACCTATCAACGGCTTATCGATATGGTCTTCGTAAGACAGATCGGCCGGAACATGGAAGCCTACGTGGATGATTTAGTTATCAAAAGTCATGACGAGACCCGGCTACTGATGGACATAGCCGAAACATTCAACAACTTAAGAAGAGTTAACATGAAGTTGAACCCTTCCAAGTGTTTCTTTGGGATGGAAGAAGGTCGTTTCCTAGGGCACGTGGTGGCCAAGAAAAAGATAAAAGCCAACCCGGATAAGGTAAAGGCAGTAATGGATATGCGATCCCCAAGAAACAGAAAAGAGGTCCAAAGTTTAAACGGCAAGCTAGGGGCGCTCAGCCGATTCCTTTCCAAACTGGCTGAGAAGTCCTTGCCTTTCTTCAAGACCTTAAAAGGGTGCACGAAAAATGATTTCCGATGGACCGCCGAGGCCGAACTAGCTTTCCAACAGATGAAGGAACACTTGGCATGCCTTCCTTTTCTCAGCGTGCCAGAACCGGAGGAAACACTATTTGTATACTTGGCCGCCGGAACCGAAGCCGTTAGCAGCGTTCTTTGCTGCGACCGGCCAAGAGGCTTCGCCCCAATATTCTTTGTTAGCAGATGCTTAAAAGATGCAGAGACACGATATACGCCAATCGAAAAAATCACTCTAGCCTTGGTCCACACGGCCAGGAGACTACGACGATATTTTCAAGCACACCCAATCGTGGTGTTGACTAATTCATCTCTGAGGGACATAATGAACCGGCCCGAAATTGCCGGACGACTGACGAAATGGGCCGTAGAATTGGGATCCTATGGAATAGAGTACAAACCTCGTTTGGCAATCAAAGGGCAAGTGTTGGCTGATTTCTTGGTGGAAAACAATAACCACGAGGATCCCATGATCATAGATTCGGTTGCCTGTTCGGAAGGAAGCTCCGGAACCAGAGACGGTTGGTGTCTCTATACCGATGGTGCATCCAGCAAGGATGGGTCAGGTGCTGGCCTCGTCCTGGTTGATCCAGCCGGAATCGAGGTTGCGTACGCCATTAAGCTAAATTTCAGATGCACAAACAACATGGCCGAGTACGAAGCACTTTTGGCCGGTTTAAGAATAACATCCAAGATGAAAATTGATAAGTTAAACGTCTTCGTTGATTCGCAACTAGTGGCCAACCAGGTGAACGACGGGTTTGAGACAAGAGACGATATGATGAGAAAATACGCAACGGAGGTTAAAAGGTTAAAGCGATTGTTCAAATCATGCGAAATCATACAAATCCCCCGAAGCAAGAACAATGGGGCCGACGCATTGAGCAAGATGGCCTCCGTGGCATTTGCTCATCTCACCAAAAGAGTAATTGTGGAAGTCTTAGAAGAGGCATCGGTCGAACAAGAACAAAGTCACCAGGTATGCACGGTAAGCATGGAAGACGATTGGCGCGCTCCCTTCATCCGTATTTTGAAGGGGGAGACGGTTGAAGACAAACAATTCATAGAAAGAAGCAAGGCGTATGAGTTGCATGAAGGCCTTTTGTTCAAGAAAGGGTACTTGTCTCCATCATACCGATGCGTAAGTACCACTGAAGGAATCAAGCTGCTGACAGAAATACACGAAGGCTTGTGCGGTATGCACATCGGTGCTCAATCACTGGTAACCAAGGCTCTCAACCTGGGGTATTACTGGCCCTCTATGAGGAAGGATGCGGCAATGATAAGCCAAAAATGTGAGTCTTGCCAGGTGCATGCACCAATCCCTCGGCTACCCAAACATGATCTTGTCCCCATCACGTCCCCTTGGCCTTTCTACCAATGGGGGATGGATCTTCTGGGACCCTTCCCGAAGGCTAAGGGGGGGGGGGGTGCAGTACTTATTGGTCGCTATCGATTACTTCTCCAAGTGGGTTGAAGCAAAGCCTTTGTCCTCAATCACAAGTGAACGAATCACAAGTTTTATATGGGAAAACCTAGTGTGCCGGTACGGCTTACCCGGGAAAGTGATCACCGACAATGGTCCGCAATTCGCCAACAAACGGCTCAAAGTCTGGTGTGAAAAGATGGGAATCGTTCAAGTATTTGCTTCTGTAGCACATCCCCAAGCAAACGGGCAGGTTGAACGTATGAATCGCTCGATCCTACAAGGGTTAAAGACAAGGTTGGGAAGGTATGGGAAAGATTGGCTGAAAGAGTTACCGAACGTCCTGTGGGCAATCCGAACGACAGAAAAGTCAAGCCACGGCAGGACCCCTTTCAGTCTGGTATACGGAGCCGAAGCGGTGGTACCAGTGGAAATAATGATACCAACGGAGCGGATCCTCCAATCTTCGGAAGGAAATGACGATAAGATGATGCTCAGTCTAGATAACCTCGAAGAATACCGAATGTCCGCCGCCATCAGGGAAGCTCAGTACAAGCAGCAGATGAAAAAGTACTACGATAGCAGGGTAAGGAAGCTGACTTTGACTCCAGGGGACCTAGTGTTACGATGTAATGAAGCCAGCAGAAAAGAGAACACAGGCAAGCTCGGGCCCAACTGGGAAGGGCCGTATCAAGTGATTGAGGTACATGAAAAGGGGTCGTGCAAGTTGGCAGAGTTGAGCGGGAAGATGGTTCCAAGGCATTGGAACGTAGCAAGCCTTAAGAAGTATTTCATCTAGACCAAACAACAAAGTCTAGGTATGCTAAAAGTAAATAAAAATGTATGGTTGTCAAACTTATCATGTACTTTGAAGTCAAATTGAATCAATGGCAATCATTTTTGAACGACGAACTGCATTCGTCTATTTACATGTTGTGACAGGCCCGGCACCTTCGAATATGCCGACCGAGTCAGTATATCGCTCGGTAAAGGGAATCGACGCCCTAGAACATGTCACTTAGTCAGGGTCACCTACATACGGTACCCTATGAACTTTGGTTCAATCAAACTACATTAAATACATACACGAGATTGATAAAACAAAATAACATGGTGAGTGCATGTCAAAGTCAAACCATTCAAAAATCGGCCGGGTACAACCGAGCCGAACATGCCAAACATACAGAAGTCAAAAGGAAAAAGAAATATTGTCTGAAATACAACCACCACTAAAGAAGTATCAAATCAACAAACCATCAAACCAAACAACCCCCCCCCCCCGTTAAGCCTTATCCAGAAGCATACCCGATGGCATGAGCTGCAATACATCGGCGGAATGCTTCTGCTCCAAATTCTTGATCTGCTCCAGGTAAGGATAGGCAGTTTTCTCCCACGATCTTACTCCGTCTTCGTACGTCTTGTTGGCATCTTTGTCATAACCGTCGATCTCTTCCACCTTCCGACCGGCCTTAAACCCTTCCACACCTGAAATAAATATAAGCTAAGAACCACATTAAAGAAAATGAGCATGAAAAACGCTGAAAATGCAACGAACCGGCTAAAATCCCATCGTGAAAGGCCGCACTCCACAGAAGTGACTCCATCTCACCCAACGGTTTGAGAAACTCGGTTGACTTCATCAAACGACCTACTACGACCGGAATCACCTCGCCAACCACCGCATCTCTATCATCCTCTGTTTCCTTTACAACCTCCTTCAGCTTATCTATAACCTTGTCGCCTTCAGCCAACGCCTTGTCGTAGTTACCTTTCGCTACCTTCCAGGCCGCTTTCTCTTCCCCAAACTTGGTGATTTTCTCTTCCAAACTCTTCACCGATCGGTTTAGCCGATTGTTCTCCTCCTCCATCAACTCCAACTTCTTTTCCAACTCAGCCTTGTCTAAACTTAACCGGCTGTTCCGCTCCTCCACCTCCTCAACATGCTGCTTGTTGGCGCTACGGGCCTCCTCCAGCTCGGTTGCGTGCTTACTTTTAAGTTCTTCCAATGCTTTGACACCAGAACCTCCCCTCTTCAGCTTCCGGATCCTCCCATTTAATTTCCCGATCTCTTTAGAACTCAATCCAAGTTTGTTCCTCAGCCTAGACTCGTGAGCTGATAAGCGGTGGTATGCCTGAACAAGCTCAGCCACAGAGTTCAAGGAGCGAACAATGGAGACACTGGCACCTTCAGCCGGGTGATTGTCTTTCCTGTCACGATGCCTGGAAAGTTCTCCCGGAGGAATGCAGTGGTGAAGGATCTGGTAGCAAGTGGCTGGATCAGCCAATGTATCCCCATTCTTGACTTTCCAGTTGGGAACATAAGGATCGTCAACCGCATACGATTCTGATTCCTTAGAACTACTCACCTCCTTGTGCCTCTTAGGTTCAACCGAGTCCCGCTGGGTAGCAACGTCCGGTGCTTTCCTTTTTCGGCTAGGGGTATCCGACGAACCGCCTGAACCGCTACCTTGACTAGCATCACCAACCGGAGTCCGAGGCGGAGAGTTATCACCCGAAGGATGTCTCGGGCTAGAATGATCACTGGAAGGCCTATGCTCCCGGTTGGCTGCACCGGATTCCTCCCTCTCAGAATCATGAACGATGTCCCTACCCAACGGGCGCCGAAGCACATCATCTTTCTCAGCAAATGGAATGTTGTAAGTAATTCCGTCCGTACGGCTAATAACATCATCTTCACCCTCCTGAAGGGGCCTCGAAGTAACAACCAATCCTTTTCCCTTCCGCTTGACAAAGCCCAACAAGCTCATCTCTAAAAAATATATAAACAAAACAAACGAATTAATAATTATCGGGTCAGATAAACGGCTGAAAATAAGACGAAAGAACTCAAAATAGGGGTATACCCTTATCTCCTTTCTTAATTATGGGTTCCGCCTCCGGATAAGGCCATTTCCGGCTTAGACCCACCAATACTAGGACCGGCTCCGGATAGATTTGTAAGGGGGTCGGTTTCTCTAAAAGCTTATCATAAAGCTCGCCGTCGTAAATATCATCTTCGTGTTTCTTGTTCAACGTGGCTTTAAGGTCACGCCACGGCATCGGAAACGGAACCACATTATTCGGCATCCAAAAGAACCTATCTTTCCAGTTCTTTAGGCCGGAGTAAGTATCGGAAAGAATGGATCTGGTTTTTGACCGCTCTGCAACGGTGAACCAGTCACCGGCGATGCCCAGTTGGAAAAATTGACGAAATAAACCAAGTGTAGGAACCCCACCGTGGGCTCTACAGACAACCTCGAAATGAACAACTTTCATAGCACCTAACGGGCTCAGTTGCCGGATGTCCAGTTCATAATACTGGAGAAACTCGAGAAAGAAAACTGACAACGGTAGACGGAGCGATGAAAAGTCAAAAAAGCGAGTATAAAGCCCGATGTGGCCTTTAGGGCAATCGGATATCCTTTCGGTAGGTTTAGGCACAAGCGGTTTATAAACAGACGTATCGAAGTACTTGTTACAGAATGCCGTCAGAGACGGTTCTGAAACTTTAGAGAAATGAACATGCATATCTTTCTTACCTACCATACTTAAAAAACGAAAGACAGGTAAGAACGAACCTGATGAATCGGAAGAATAAAATACTATCGGATGGTGCTCTGCAGCCGATCGAGATAAGAAAGTTACTGTAGAAATGAGGGTATTTATAGGAGACCGAAGACGAGCGTTGGGGAATGCGAAACGTCTCGTCAGGAACAGTAAGGCGGTACGATTCCTACCAATAAACGCTCGACACGTGTCACCTGCCATTTTTAAAAAAAAATATATATATATATATAATAATAATAATAATAAAAAATAATAAAATAAAATAATAATAATGTTCAAATATAGTTAAAAAATAAAAAAGGATACGACAGAGTTCGGCGAATCCGATTGTAACCAAGCGAAACGCCGAACTGGGGGGCTGATGACTCGGGTACCGTTCCGTATCAAGCACCCGGTGACGGATGAATGAACAAAGGACACTTGAAATATAAAAACCATAGGAAGGATGATTGAACAATTTGGACGAACGAACGAAACGGACGGACCAATGGACAATAAGAACGGACCAAAGGACAAAGACGGACCAAACATAACCTAATGGACAAACCAAAAGTCGGCTATGGACCGACAGACTAAAGACACCGCCCACCAAAATATAATTAAATAATACACAGCCCATACCGGGTCAGGCTGAACAGTGACAGCCGTCACTGTTCACGCCGACCTCATCATCACCCGTAATTAATGCCCAGGTGCCAAGCCTCCTATAAATACAAGCCTTCGCAAGGTTGTTGGGGCATTAACTCACCCTCATAAATTCAAACGGCTTCTGCTCTAAAGCCGAACCATCCAATCAATCAGAACACTCACTCTCCAACCCTTCAACACTTATTAAGGTCAATATATAGAGCTTTTCAGAGCAAGCAGACATGGTCTGGATGATAAGAAAGTATGGTTACATAGGAGTTTGACGGGTATGGTATCTGGATTAAGTGATCACAGGATAAGATGGTCGTCACATGAGAAGAGAATGCAATGATGTAGATAAGTCAAATGGATATCAGTACCTCTCGAGATAAAATCAAGGATACAAGAAAGTGGCTGACTTGAAATGACATTGGGCAACTTGTCGTATGACTTTCGCCCCCCCCCCCCCCCCTTAAAAAGAAATTTAAAGCTCCGCCACCGGAAGTTGCGTGGTACATGAAATGATCTTGACTATGGAAGGAAAAATGATTAATCTTGTATTTGATTTTTTGATCATAAAGAAAATTATAATTTAATTATTTTCTTGAGATAAAATGTATTGTTTTATTTGTTAGGTTTGGCTCAAAGTAGTTAAGATTTCTTGTAGACAGAATCACGGTTGTACAATAACATTTAAGTAACAACTAACAACAATAAAGGAGCTTTTCATATTGTTAGAGTTGTAAATGAGCCAAGCGCTTCACTTTTGGATCTCGATTAAGTAGGCTTGCGAGCCTAAACTATCATGTATTTTAAAAAAAAATACTAAATACAAAACTACTTATGAGCGGAGCTCAGTTGATACTCCTTTCCACCTTTATCCTGTAGAATCAAACAACTTGAGCCACATAAATCGTTATGTACGTTACCATAATCTTCATATTAGATAATACTGAGTATCACTTTCCTCCCTCTTGTTCACATCAACGCCATGTTATTTTCCCTTCTCCTCCTCCCTTAAATGAGGGAAAATGTTTCCACCTCCTTCGCCCTTCCATTTTTTTAAGCATAAAAAGGAAACGTACACGTTCACACACACATCACGCATACACTCTCTAAAGTTCTAAACCCATCTTCTCCAAACCCATCTTCTACAAACCCTTGTCTAAACCTATATTCTCCATATCTCACCCCCATTCTCTCTCTCTCTCTCTCTCTCTCTCTCTCTCTCTCTCCTTAAAACCAGACACACACACAACACAAACACACCCATCTTCCTTACTCCGGTGACGTACTCCGGCGATGTGCTCCGGTGGGAGTACTAGACACACACACACACACTCACTCACTCACTCTAACATTTGAAAAATCAGAAAAAAGAAAAAGGAGGACGGGGAAATTTCCCCTTGGTCACCGAAATTGGAACCCAGGGGGGGTGTTCCCCGACGGGGATGAGTGCCACATGAGCTCCCCGACCCCTTCTTTGTTCCCACACCCCATGGTCTTTTTTTTTTTTTTTTGAACGGCCAACAAATTGGAATCACTCACGGAACACTGGAGTATCATCGTGCCACCAGTGTTGCCACGCGATCATATTCCACCACCAAGTCACCAATTCAGGAGGAAACTCATAATTATGAGAAAACCCCCTTTGTGAGATTCGAACCCAGGACCTTATGGCCCTTAAGTCTTATCTCACCACCAAGATACCACTAGGCTATAATGCCTTGGGTACACCCCATGGTCTTATTCAAAACATTTTCCACATGTGTAATTCCCAAAATGAGTGACCAATATCACAACGAAATATGAAACTTTATAACATGATTGCTAGCTAGGCAAATTAAACCATATAACTCGAGTTAGGTCCTTAGTTGTTTACACCGTTAGTTTCTGCCTGTCTCATCAGCTTGATACTCCTAAATCGTTATTATTATGATCTTCCTATTAGATAATATCGAGTACTATGGATTAAACTCGATAAGTAAAAATTAGTTGTTGATTAAAGCTGTGAGAACAAGTAAAACCATATATTCATTATAAACATTTTCCACATGTGCGAATCCCCAAATGAATGACCAACATCACAACGAATTGAAACAAGAAAATTTATAACATGGTTAACCATATAATGTAATGTGTACATTAAGTACATATGTAACCAATATTCAAAAAACAAAAAATCATATTTTTCGGATAACACACATTGGTGATATACTAATAACACAAAACAAAAATTCTTATTGTGTACATATAACCCACAAATAATATATGTTCTTCTCACAATAATCATCATTCAACCATTATTATTTCACCACTATAGATCTGCTTCTGTCTCCGCAAGTCATTATAAAACCGGTTTATAAACTGCTCTGCAGCCTCATCCACACGGTTATCATCCTCCACATTATTCACTGGAAATGGAGAGTCCGTAATCCTCAGCTGCCTAACCACAGGACTCCTCCCAAAGCCAGGCAGCTCGGGTGAAGCAGCTTCACTATGAATCATCTCCATGGCCTTGAGAACCGCCTCATTGAAAGCCTTAACATCAAGCTCAGCAGTAGGTTGGTGTTTATTCTTTTGGAATGGAAAAATAGAAAATTTTGTAGAAGGGCTGGTAGTGCAGCTAAACTCGTATTCACCGGGCGGTGGAGGAGGGTTGTGGAAGGAGATATGGGGTGACGGAGAGGGGCGGTTGACCGCGAACGCTGCCCAGTTGTGGTGGTGATGGAATAGAAGGTTTTGCAAGGCTTTACCGGCTATCTTGGCACGTTTCATCATCATGTTGAGATCTAGCCATAACTTGTTTTTGGATATGCCTTTACGTAGCATGAAGTAGAATAAACGAAGTACGCTCCATATCTTTTTTGGCAATAGAGGTAGATTTTGATCCATTTTTTTATAGATTTGTTGAGTTGTGATTTGTTGTTGTCTTGATAGAAAGATGAAATGGTTAAGGATGTGGAGGGTAGGGTATTTATAGATGTGTCCGCCGTCTATTAGGGTTGGCCGGTTCGTTAATATTTAACGTTTCCGTTAAGATTTTTATTAGAATATATTAATGGTTAATAAACTAGCTTTCTAGAATTAAAAGGTTAAACAAATAGTAATAATAATGATATTGTGCATTTAAACGTTATTTCATATTTGTTGATTTAGTTTAAATAATGTAAAGTTGTACACAACAATTAATAATATTTTTATGAGAAATAAAGTGGCGATTCATATTTTTGAGTGGGGAGAAAAGAAAAAGACGCTCCAGTACCGTTAGAGGTCGATGATGGAAATGAATCTTGCAAAATGGAGGTTTTAGTTTGTATATTTGTAAGGGGATTAAACATGTGTTTATGGATTGATGGACCGTATTTAACACTAACATATGTTACATGTTGACATGCATATGGCCTCTATATAACTCAATTTTGTGTGTATGTGTTTTTTTTTAATTATGGATTTATATAATGAAATTAAAATTATACAAAACTTGGTTAAATATCAATTTCTTTTTCAAATTTTAACGAAAAGTACCTGTAACCATTTTAATTTTTGACTTATGACATATGACATTAAAGCAAAAAAAAACAGGTTAAACATGTCTCTCTCTGAATCCGTCAGATCAAACAGAACCCAACCTGTATAAATAAACGTATTCACAAGTTCAACAAGAAACGGACCTCCACCCTTTAAACTAAACTCAACCATAAACTATATGCTACATATATGTTGTACATGTTAATTTATAAATTCTCAACTCCATAAAGTAGGTTGTAAAACAAATCTAATTTTTATATTAATATATTAAAAGAAGTTTTAAGTTTAATTAAAAAGGAATTTTAGTTACAATAAATAATAAGTAGTTAGAGCATCCACATTTGGTCATTCGTAATTTTGTAAGACACAACCTCAAATTTTTTATGGGGTTGTGAGTGTATGTAAGTGAAGAAAATATGAAACCTATTGTTTATTGTAATGTTTGGGGATACTAAGGAATATTTTTGGGGAAACATTTTCTGTATTTATCTTTAAATATTTGTGGAAAGTGATTGTACGGGTGATTGTGGAAAGAAACTATAATAATTTTTAGTGTAATATGTGTGTACGAGTAATTATTTTTAGTGTAATATGTGTGTACGGGTGATTGTGGATGGGTTGGAGATGGTTAACCTAGCGTGAATGCTTATGATGATAGAATAGTGAAAGTAGAAACTATAAAGAACAATTTCAACTCAACTTTTTGGTGAAGTTGAAAGTCAAAAAGTCAATTACTTAGCGAGAGAGGTAATGTGAGGAGAACCACTTTGTCACCTGCCCCGTTACCCTATAACGTTGTCGTCGCACCAAACCCCATTATCCTCATAACGTTCCACGTCATGATTGGTGACCCAATCGACAATAGGTACAAATATTTCTGTTAATGTTGACACATTAAGAAAAAACCCTACAGCAAGATTAATATATATTCTTTAATTAAATAATTACCTTCTTAAATTTTGAAAATGTGACATTTTTTTCGTAAAGGTCTTATGCAATATTTATATAACATGCTTCTAACCATGTAAATAACATGGCGCCATAAATTTCTATTTTTGATTTATATAATGAACTTTTGTTGGAAGTTAATTACAAGCTAGTATTTTGGTTGCGGGCGTGCTCCACGATCCTGTGGCATATCAACTATGCATAAATACTAACTTGATAGATTATACATTAGTGTTACGCAAAATTTACGGTCGTTAATTTTAACTAAAATCATTTAAAAAATGTTGAACTCACACGCACATTGTGACGTGTTAACACACAAAATTTCGAATGAAACGTAAAACGAAAACTTACGGAAGATGAAAAGTACGATGGATCATAGCTGAAAGATGAAAATCTTTGGTTAAAAGTAAAAAAATCAAAGGGACTAAATTTTAAAAGAAGAAAACGTTTTGGTTCTAAGTAAAATGAAATTAAAGGAGTTAAAGTGCCAAAGATAAAAACTTAGAGTAACAAAGGAAAATGCAAATTTTTCTTTGAAAAACTTCCTCCGCAATGAGTACAACACGATGCATAAACAAAGTTGCTAAATATAGATTTTATAATGAGTACCTAAACCATGGTGCGTCTAACTTTCCGAGTGTGATTCATTATACATTGTATGTAAGGTGTTCAATTATGCTCTTTACTCTCATCATCATCATCATACTCAGTTAATCCCACCTATAACAAAGCTAAGGTAGGGTCTGAGGAGGCTAAGATGTAGACAGCCTTACCTCTACCCCTAAGAATAGAGAGGCTGCTTCCAGTGAGACTCCCGGCTCAATGTGGTTTGGTATCAAGCCTTGAACATACGGCACAGAACACTTAGCAATCAGCTATCCAAAATGAACCAATATATTACTAATTTTATTACCCGATATCAGAAATTGAACCAGGTAGGAAACAAGAGCCTCTCCTGCCTATCCAAAAATATGTGATTTTAATAATAAGTTTCTTACTTTGTACTGCCAACAACTTAAACTTCTTCCCGTGTTTTCATCATTTGTGTTATGTCTATCCAAGAAGGCAAAGAACAACCAGTGGGTCAGTCAGTAACCAACTCTCCACTTCCACTTTTTTCCCCACCAAAAACGACTTTACTTACTTATGACCCCTCATGTTCATATAATTATCTTTTCCTCCCCCACATGTTTTTTTTTAATAATATACTTGTGGAGCAAAAAGTTAAAAGCAAAACACCCAAATTTACGCGGGCACATCTTTTTGACAAAGAGTGATAAACGACGGCTTAGTTAAACAAATACACCATGCCTACATTGCTGCTATATTTGGTTATTGCTTTTCACAAGAGCACGTTCTTTGTTACAAAAGAAGTTTTCGAAACACTATTTGTGCATGTTTCTCCTGTGTTTCTTAAAAGTGATTTGGTACACTTTAACTTTTAGTACTCGTAATTGAAATTGTACACCATGTTACAACACGTTAAATTAACATGAACGAAATAAACATGTTTTTCACGTGTGTGCAAAGATTATATACAATGCTACGAGACTTAAAAGGATACGTGAATGTGTTTTCATAGTATTGTACTTCTTGGTAGCTTGTTACGTAATCGTTTCATGACACAACTTATTCTATAATTTTGCTTTTAATTCTTTGAATTTTATAGTAATTGCTTTTATAATATATATTTTAGCAAAATTGAGAACAACTAACAACTAGGTATGTTAATTATAGGTGGTAGAAATCAGTTAATTAAGCACGCTAATAGAATAACATTTTCTTTAAAGTTTGGGATTAATTGAGTTCATTTAAAAAATTGTCTTGAAAAACTATGTATTATATACTATTTTTTTCCCCTCGTGTACTTTTAACACTCACGACAAAAGTTCATGGATCCACTATTTATGTATGTTATTTGTTTCAAAGTATGAATATAATATAACCACTTAACATACAAAAGAAAGTGTCTCAGAAAAGCAAACACTAGTTCATAAATTGAAATTGAAAATAATATTATTAGTAAACATAAAACAAAAACACCCACAAAGACAAAACCAGTATAATCCAACAGAAATTTTTTTTTTATTTAAAGTGTGATTATAATGGTGAGAAGAAACGATATATTTAATTTGGTATTGGGTATACATGGAAACTACTACATATAAATACTCATATAAAGGAGATGTCGTACCATCGGTACACCAGCGACCAAAACTAGCTTAGAAGTTAGAACCAAAACCAACTTAGAAGTATTAGATAATTTAAACAACTTATTACAAACAAAAATAATAATTGATGGCATGTATATATATTAAATGAAAACGACAAAGAATACTTCGCTTTTGATTTTAAAGTACTCTTGCGTTCCATGTCTAAACCATAAACCAATCACCGAACCTCATTTTCCTATATCATAAGAATAAACCTTTTTATAAACTAGCGATTTCATTGTATAAGTTTTTCTTTATATTCACTCGCTATATCATTTTTCAGGTTAAACTACAAAAATAATTCATACCATGATTAACAAATAACTGACCAGAGTCAACTGACCCACAAAACGAATAAATTACTATAAATGAATTTAGGTCAGTTTTGAGTCATACAGTAAAAACGTTTAGTTATATAGGTTGTGCTCAAGTTTACCCTTTTAACTTGTTTATCTTTATGTAATAACTTAATGCTATATATTGAGTATTTAATGAAAATTTAATTATAAATTCAGTTGTATATTAAACTCGTGCATCAAAACCATCCTGTTAACATTTATTGGTGAACAAATTCGTCAATTAGCAACGTTTTTTTATAACCTACCATTTTCTACCCTGGAATTTAACAAAAAAATCATACTTTTTAAAAATTATCTCTCATTTTAAAAAATTTCACATCCCATCCATTATTTTTTTCTTACTCACAAACACTTATTATATTATATTTCTTAATTTTATACACTCACATAATTTGGTGGATAATGAATATTAGCTTTTTAATATGAAAAGCTAGTGGAGTAGTTTTTTTTATAATTTAGTGTTGATGTATAGAATTGGTGGATGAGATTTAGTGTATTTTTAGGATGTTTTCTTAAATTTTAAAGATAGTGGAATGTTTGGTGGATCGGATGTGAATGCCCTTAGGTGAAGGATTGATTTGGTTTTAGCATCGGAAAAAAATTATAGATTTTAAGGTAGAAATCTGAAATGATATGACGTAAGGTCAGAAAATCAAACACATATGAACATTGGAGATGCTCTATAAGAATGACTTGCATATCCTATCAACCCAAGTTCTAATTTTGTAGGGTTCGATTATTTTCAATTTTTTTTTCTTTTGTATGTTTCTTTTCTTATTTATTTTTTACTTTTTAATTTCTTTTATTATTATTCAATCCAATTTTTAGTTTTCTTTTTTTTTCATTTGTTCGAGCCTATTTTTAGGTTTTTTATTTGTTTAACGTTAGGGCGGAAAAAAATACGTGTCCCATTGCATAGCGAGGTAATAATACTAGTTAGTTATATATAAAACCACTCGAACACATGTTCGAAACACCACTTTAAAGGTTGCTTATAATATAAAAAGAAATGCGCATTTTTTTAACAGTCGAACGGTGCACCACCCTTAAGAACAACACCCCCACGCAGGATCGATCCCCGGGCTAGTCGAATGTGCCTTTAGCCCCCCCCCCCCCCCATAAGGAGTGGGATTCTAACCTGTGACCACCCGAACAGGAAACCCTAAGGAAAACCTTTCCACCTCTTCACAAACCAACTAGTCTGTGCGTCATTAGCAAAAGAAATGCGCATTTGTTTGCTATAAAATTATACAAATGTAAGACAATATTAATAGTTATATATTTATATTTAAAACTTTTTCTAGAATTGACTCATGATCCTAATTTAATGATATATTAGGTCCAACTAGGTGTATTAATACGCGCGTTGCGCGTTTTTCACATGACGTGTTAATGCGGGTTTTGGTAACCGACAAAGGGATAGAGACTAACTTTGGACAATGAGAAAATACAAAAGTGGCAGCGGCTACGCGGAGAATACCGTGAATTTAACAGCGGTCCGCGGCACATGGCGGAGATGGCACACGGTAGATATGGTCGGTGGTCGGCTGCGTACGTTAGAGTGAAGCAACTATTCATTTCGTGGTCGTTAAATATATAGATAATAAACGAACAAAAACCGAACCGTGCGAAATTGGGTAAAAAACGCATTATGTCGGGGGCCAAAATGGGAAAAAAAACTTAATAAAAAAGTTGGTGATCAAAACGGGAAAAATAAACTTAAACAAAAAGTAAAGAAACATTGTGTGGCCAAAATGAGGGAAAAAAAACTTAACAAAAAATTTAGTGGTCAAAATGAGAAAAAAAAGTTAACAAAACGTGCGAAATTGGGTAAAAAACGCATTATGGGCCAAAATGGAAAAACAAAAACTTAATAAGAAAGTTGGTGGCCAAAGCGGAGGAAAAAAACTTTAACAAAAAGTAAAAAACATTGTGTGGCCAAAATGAGGAAAAAAATTTTAACAGCGGTCCGCGGCACATGGCGGAGATGGCACACGGTAGATATGGTCGGTGGTCGGCTGCGTACGTTAGAGTGAAGCAACTATTCATTTCGTGGTCGTTAAATATATAGATAATAAACGAACAAAAACCGAACCGTGCGAAATTGGGTAAAAAACGCATTATGTCGGGGGCCAAAATGGGAAAAAAAAACTTAATAAAAAAGTTGGTGATCAAAACGGGAAAAATAAACTTAAACAAAAAGTAAAGAAACATTGTGTGGCCAAAATGAGGGAAAAAAAACTTAACAAAAAATTTAGTGGTCAAAATGAGAAAAAAAGTTAACAAAACATGCGAAATTGGGTAAAAAACGCATTATGGGCCAAAATGGAAAAACAAAAACTTAATAAGAAAGTTGGTGGCCAAAGCGGGGGAAAAAAACTTAAACAAAAAGTAAAAAACATTGTGTGGCCAAAATGAGGAAAAAAAATTTAACAAAAATTTTGGTGGTAAAAATAAGAAAAAAAAAAGTTAACAAATAGAGAAAAGGGCCAAAATGGGAAAAAAAAACTTATTAATTAAAAAGTTGGTGGCGAAAACGGAAAAAAACTTAAACAAAAAGTAAAAAAATTGTGTGGCCAAAATGAGGAAAAAAACTTAAGAAAAATTTGGTGGTCAAAATGAGAAACAAAAAAGTTAACAAAAAAAGAAAAAAAAAAGTGGTCAAAATGAGAAAAACCTAAACCTAACTATTTAAAGCCTAAGGCTTATTATTATTATTATTTAATTTTCGTAAACATGGTGTAGTTTAATTTCTTTATGAAAATAATAATAATAATAATAATAAAGTAAACAGGCATAAGCCAATGATCTTCAGCCCAGCTGGTTTGAGGTGGGAAGGTTTACCTCATTGGAGGGTTCCTGCCCGGGTTTGGTCTCAGGTTCGATTCCCACGTTCCACCGAAAAAATAACCATTGGGTTTGAAAGGAGAAACCCGTGTGGTTCATATACGATTCAATCATGGGCAGTGGTCGCTTTGCAACACGGGATTTACCGCTAAAACACTACCTTCCAAAAAAAAGTAAACATGCATAAAATGTATCCAAAGTTTTATTTAGATTTGAAATTAAAGTCTATACACATTAATCAAACCGATCAATGTCAGAAATTAATTGGTTACACATACGATAAACTCCAACACTTTCTCTTGCTACATTCAATCATATATAGCATATTGGATTTGGAACACCCTTGTAACAGTTTGAAGCCAGGCCTCTCCCTTGAAACAGTCTCTCTATCTCCAAGAATAGAGGCATAGTTTGCATGTGTCCCACCCTCCTCAAACAGCCGATTGCTTTGCTATTGGTGAAATTTAACTCTGTATGGCTTTTGTTGTTTTTACGGAAAACTTAATTCCCAACTGAAATTCGAGAACTAATTCTCCGAGTATTCTGCCTTCGCAAGTCGTTGTAAAACCGGCTTATGAACTGCTCGGCAGCCTCATCGACATGGTTGTCCTCGTCCACGCTACTCAATGGAAACGGAGAGTCAGTCACCCTCAGTTGCCTAACCACCGGACTCCTCCCAAACCCTGGCAGCACGGGCGACGCCTGCTCGCTATGATTAATCATCTCCATAGCTTTCAACACCGCCTCATTGACCGCCACTATATCAAGATCCTTCGTGTGTTGATGATGTTTCTTATGGAATGAAAAGAGAGAGAAGGGGTGGTGGTTATCAGTTGACGGGCTGTTGCTGCAACTAAACTCATATTCCCCCGACAATGATGAAAGGTTATGCATGGATTTACCGGCGATCTTGTGACGCTTCATCATCCTGTTTAGATCCAACAATAACTTACTCTTGGATATGTTTTTTCGTAACATAAAGTACAAAACTCGTACTAGTCTCCATACTTTCTTTGCAAAAACTGGAATGTTGTTTTGTTCCATATTTTGGAAGTAGGATTGAGATATGAGAGAGATTAGAGATGTTAATATTATATGAAATATGAAGTGGGAATTGTTTGAGCAAATGGTTGTTGTGTATGGACGTATTTATAGGGCAAGAATTGAAGAGTGAGTCATAGAAGATCCTTTGATGTAAGTTAAGTCGATTTGCTAGCTGTTGGCAACCAATAACAAGCATGTTTATAAAGAAAGTGGTTAAGGCGTCTAATTAAGTAATTAAACAATAAAAAACCATGTGTACCACCTTTACCATCTTGGGTTTGGTTTTATGGCTTTTTTTCACTTTTTCAAAAGGAAAACAAGTCTCGATTGATGTTTGCTTTTCGGTTTTCCTAACAAAACCATGAACAAAATGACTAGAGCTAGCTTTTATATAAACATGATCGGAATGCATATGTGTATAATTTTTACGTGTGGGTTTCAATCGCACCCGATTAAAAATCTTCTCGATTAATATTCATTCGTTATAAACCTTCTAAAAGTTGAATAATGTATAAAAAATAGTAGAAATTCGTCCTTGCAATGTAAGCGAGAAACATCTATATATGCATTGCAAAATAATAAAAAAAGTTAAAAAATTTATTTAAAATGGTATTAGGTTTAATTTCACAAATCGGGAGATGCCCAAATAATATCAACACATGTTGAACATCAATCAAAAACCAAAAATGAATGTCAGTAGCGGTACTGATGTTGTTCAGACAATATCGATCCATTCGATACAATGTCTTATTGGAACTAGAGGTCCACAAAAAACCGGTTCGTGAACCGAAACCGGTTAAAACCTAACTGAAACCGGTTTTACCCCAAACTGGTACTAAAAAAATCCGAAACCTAAACCGACCTAAAACCAACGCTAAAAAACCTAAAAGTTAATAAAAGTACTATTTTATGTAATTTATATGATTTTAAAAAGTGCTTAAGTGAACCGGAATCGAAACCAAAACGGGTAAAAAACCGATTTGTGGTCGACCAAACTGGTATGGAATTGAACTGGTTTGACTTGAAAATAGTCAACACCCAAAACGGTTTGGGTTCTTAAAAAAACGATGTGTGCACCTCTAAATGGAACTACAAGTCCTAGATTGGTTGATGAGGAGAACGAGACCTTCCTCATAACGGGTGAAAATATTCTCTAACTGCATTATGAATTTTGCGTGAAAGAGGAACCCGTCGAGTGAAAACACTTTGATTTGTATAAGGCTATAGGGTGTGGAGAGCATCTCTCCCAACTTCCCCAAATGCCAAATCAGCGCCACCTCATTTTCCTCTTTTCTTCCCCCAAAGTTTGGAAATGGTTTCCCTCACTTCCCTTCCTTTTTATTATTATTAAAAGTTTGAATTAAAAAAAATAAATAAAATTAAGCCAATCAAAGCTCTCGGCACAAACAGTGCCTTTTCACCGATCTCACCTAAATGTAATTGGGTGGGGGTGGGGGGTTGTGTGTGTGGTGGTTTAATTACTGATCGGCACTTCAGCCATGTCACACCATCGAACCATATCCCTGATTTCATACCAAGTAGTCTAAAGCGCACAATATTCTGACACGACGTATTTATTGGTGGTACTTTATACATAGATTAGATACACATGTAAAGTGGTCGTCCTACCACTAAGAAAACGTACAAGCCAATCCCATGTTACTTTTATTCAAACGAGCATTATTATATTTTGTAAATATTATTTTATAAGAAAGGGAAAGTAAAAGGAACCATATTTAGTTCAAATTCTATAATACTACAATTCAAATCGTGAACAGTGTCGCTACTCACAAAATCACTGTTGCTATCTAACGGTTCACATTTCTCATCCTTGATACGTGTCCTCATCTCCTCTGCATCCTGCCTACCTTCACTACCCACACCGCCTTCCTCTTTCTTCTCTCTAACATACACAGACACAATCTTCTTTAGATTCGGACCTTTGTTGGTCCGATTACCTGACATCTCCGGCTGATGTAGCGGTTCTCCACCTCCGTCGTTCCCGTTGCTCAACTTCGCACTCCACTTCCAGTCCTTGCTATTCGAGGTAAGATTTGCTTCTTATGGTTCTAGATCTGTACTTTTCTTCTTTATAAATCAGGTGCAGATGGTTACATTTACAATAAAAACCATGAATTTGAATGGTGATTAATGTTTTTTTTTTGTAACTTATATTTTGATCAAGGGTATTTGATCAAGGGTATTTGATAAAAGGTATACGACTTCGATGACGCCATATCAGGGTGGAAAAGTTGGAGTCGGAATGTCGGTGTCACCGTTTCATACTCCTATACAGGAATGCAGCAAGCCTAATTCGAGGGTCTTAGACGGGTTGAAGATATAGTCCCACAAACTATTGGTTCTCAGGTAGTTACAAAAAAACTTCAATTATTGAACCTCTTGAATGCAAAATTTGTGTTGAACCTATTGTTTTGGCTAGATGTTTGGGTTGGATAACTGGTCAAAACCAGTTCTGTTTCGAATGTGCTGTATTGGGTTAGGATGACACTCAATACGCCTTTTGTGTTCGTTCTTTAATGATCTACTTATAATTACAAAACACTGTTATTACTTATTACAATAATAATATATAAACCTTAACAAAATGATAGAGGAATGTGATATCAGTTTATGCACTAAAAATAGAATTTTGTTGGTTTCAACCCTTTAGACCTATTAAACCTCTGGCGGTTTGACCAGTTTACTGACCTCTAGCGCATTGATACGATTACGAATGTACAATAAGCAACAAGAGGTAATAAAACTAGGACAACAATAATTTATGGTTATAAAAGGCTTCTTTATGAATTACTTTGCTTGCTGAACTAATGTTGCTGTTTGTGTTGTTTCTCCACTAGCACTTTGACCTTCATTACTATGCAGATTTATTAGTTTAATTTTACCATCAAATATAAATTATTTTTTATCTACAACTAGCATCTATATATATACTTTTGTTCTAATCTTTATTGAAGAGGCGGGTCAAACGGGGGCATTGTTCTAACGTTTTATTAAGTGGGTCGAGTTGGCAGCTTTAGGAAGCGGGTCAGACGATTCCTTTTCCATAGGGGCGCTTGGCCACTCATTTTGTACAAGTTGACTAAACATATAACATCCCCGCAGCGTAACCCCGCAAAGCGCGGGAGGTAAACCGATATCTTTTTGTTGGAAAGAGTTAAAAAGAAGAATGAAAACTTATGTTGGAAATGGCTTAGTAGAAACTAAAAACATATAATATGTTGTCAGTCAGGTTTATATACACTGCCATTTTTTTATATACATCTATTAAACTAATTGTTTGTTATTTTATTAAATTGTTTCACCTAACACTTCATTTTTTTTAGTTACACGGAAAGCTTGAATGATGTTTACATGTACAACATTTATTTCAGCATCCAATATAAGTAGCAGAGGTAAATGAAAATGGAAGCGGCGCTAAGAGGTTCGATACCATTAGTCACTTTTTCAGGCTGAAAAGGGAACAACTTGACTATATCATGCTATTCCTCTTATTAGTAGAAATCGTGCTTTAACATGTAAGTATTTGTTTCATTTAATTTGACCAGATCATGCTATGCATCTTTAAGTTCTGTTCGAATGAACGATATGCTTTAATTTAATGTACAGTTTGTTTGTATATGTTAGTTGTATAATGTCCCTAATTACTTGTGTTTCCATCGTTTTCTACACTTTTTCTAGCTTTCGAAAAACTTAAGTATTCCGAGGTCCAACACCACAACGATAGTGTATACCAAACTAAACTGATACCGTTTGAAATCCCGCGGCGAAGCGCGGGTTTTTTACTAGTTAAAAAACAAAAGGTTCGATAGTATATTTTCACTCCATGAAGCAGATACGAATACTATTTATAATTGTTCTTAAGTTTTCATTTCTTTTAGCTCTAGCAAGTTTATTTCGAAAATTTCCATTTTTTAATTAATATTCAAACTTATACCTCAAAATGGAAGGCAAACGAGCAACAAGCTACATCGTTAGGCCTTTTTGAATGACAAAACTAATTTGTTTAAAAACTACATTTATAGAATTAAAGGTCATAACTAAGCATTACCCGTTGAACTCGGCTAATCAGTTTCACAACCTTAGAGGCAAGGAAACCAAAAGTATAAAATGCTAAACTAAGTCATTTAAAAACCACATTTATTAAAATGTTTCTAAAGCATTGTAACGTGTAGTGCTTAACGTAAATACCAAAATAGCTGTGTAACTGGTAACTATGTGCCGTTCCCAAAAAAAAGGATTAGTAACTATGTTAAATGATATGAAATATTTAGATTTGAACTGTTTTATTAGAGAATTACATATTTATTAAAATATATATAATATTGTGCAAGTGCAACCGAAGCTAAGCCATATTAAAAGCCCAAACTGCAAACATGTGTTTCAAAACAAGCTAAATTTATCTAATGGGCTAAGCCCATTTCATGGGCTTTTAAAAAAAAAATATGTTAGAAAACTGTAAAAACATAATTACATCTACGTAGTGCTTTGATTGTGATCCATAAGACTACGTAACCGACTATTTTCTCTCTAATTACTTTGATTGTCATTTTTTTCAAAACGTACAATTGTATTATGTGGTTCTCAAAGTTTTAGCATATTACTAGGACTGGGATGCCACCACCACTCGATTGCCTACCTAAAACCAACTGTACTGCTGACGCTAGAACCGACCATCGACTTGAGCGGAGCAGCCTCCCACATCTCGACTATCAACCTGATCTAAACCATCACCCGAGCCATACCAATGTTGCCACCTGGCACCACCGCCCCACTCGATTGTTGATTCAATCAGACTGTATATTGATCCCGACCTAACTTCCGACTTGACTGCTCCGCCCTCGCCACCATTGAACAACATAAACACCTTTTCTTTGTATTGTCAACAACCTAAACTTCTCATGTTTTCATCATGTGTATTCTTCAAGAAGGCAATGAACAGCCAGTGAACAAGTCTCCTCTACCACTTTTTTTCCCTGTCATAGTACTGTCAAATTTGAACCTGAAAGTGATCACTTGTTTTCTTATATCGTATTTTTGTGTTTGCTTACTCTCTTGATCATTTGCACTTTAATTTTATAATTGTTTAATCTGCATCAATCAAATTCAAAGTTAGATTTAATTTAAGTTTTTTCTATAAATTAATTATGTGTAATGCTTCTCCACGTGAATACAATACAACATACTACTTTATTTATCTTATAATTTAATTATGTTTTTGTATGACTTAAACATCAGTCATCAAAAGGTCGCCCGTGGCATTGAAGCTCTCTCCAAAACATGGGAAATGTCACCGATGGTATGCATAAGCATTCATCCTAAAAGCGGACATGGAAAAGGCGAAAGATTCGATCAATTGGGACTTCATTAATTATTTCGGTGTTACAACAAATGCGGTTCTCGGAGAGATGAAGAATGTGGATTAATGGGATCTTGGAGTCATCTAGAGCAATATCGGTTTTGATAAACGGTTCACCAACAAGAGAATTCCAATGTTTCCGTGGTGTTAGACAAGGTGATCCTCTATCCCTCTTTCTTTTTATTATTGCTATGGAAGCGTTAACAAGTTTCATCAAGGCAAAGGAATTGGATTTTATTAGAGGTCTCCAATAACCCAACGAAGGGCCAACTATTACTCATCCCCTAATGTATGCGGACGATATTGATTATATTGGCAAGTGGGGAGAGTCATATATTAAGAACATAATATGGCTGATTAGATGTTTTTTCCTATATCTCGGGGCTGAAGATGAACTACCATAAGACAAGCTTATTTGGAATAGGTATGGGGTATGAGCGGGTGGAAGACTTAGCTGAGTTAATCAGGTGTAAGGCGGATAAGTTCCCGTGTAAATATTTAGGCCTACCAGTGGGAGTTAATGTGGACCAATTGAGATATTGGGATAGTGTCGTTGAAGTTTTTAAGAAACAATCATCAAATTGGAAAGCAAAGAATCTCTCCTTCGGAGGTCGGGTAATTCTTCTTCGGGGCGCATTAGATAGCTTACCAGTATATTTTTTCATTATATAAAGCCCCTATTGGTATGATCGATACACTCGGCCTTTGGTCTCTTAAAACAATGAATGAAATTTGTTGATCAAGTGGTGGTGGAGATTTAAACACGAGAGAGAGGCACTTTGTCATCAAGTGGTTACGGCCATCCATTATCAACAAAACTCATCGTCCTATCTTCCAATTAAATGTGGTCTGACCGGCGCTTGGAATGCAATTAACAAGATAGGAGGTGTCGTTTTGGATAAAAATAAACGGAACATTCCTTCACTCTTACGTGGCATCTTGGATATGGCATAGGATTAGTAGATGGTTCGGAATCCCTCCGGTGTTCGCATTCACAGTAAGAGATCTTTTGAACATCTACAAAAGTGAAAAATGTAACACCCGAAATTCGAAAACCTTATTTTAATGATATTAATCCATTAAGAACATGGGTTACTAGTAACTCTTGAAATAATAAACATAAAACACTTGCTTAAGATAAGATTTATAAACTTTAAGCAAAAGACTAAACATTAGGGGCCAATTATAGACATGGGGCAAAGTTGAGAGGTGGGAAAGGATCAAAACACCAAAGTGGTGGTATTGGTCAGATGACCATCGACCAAAACACCACCAACACACACACACCCTTCACTTTCTTCTTCTTGTTCTATCAAAATCTGCAATTGGGAAGGGGATGTTAAGCTAAAACTCTGCATGTTTACGAAAAACAAACCCATACAGAAATCTGAATCTAAAGTATGTTAAATTATTTGATTTGGTGATGAATTACAAGAGTAGGGTTCATGATGATGAACCTCATTGTAAGGGGAAATCATTGAATTATGAAATAAAATCGTTGGTAGTAGTATAGAAACATCAAAACTCAAAGAAATTAGTTGAATTTTATGGTCACTAGCTAGATTTCATGTAAATGTGATGATGATTTTGGTGGATTTCAACCCTATGATGGAAACCCCCAAATCTTTGATTAAAATGTAGTTATTATGCTTATAAATGAACTTGTGTTGACCAATGATGGTCAATAAGCTGAAATTGGGTCATATGCTTGATAAGGTTGGGGTTGTAAACTAAGGATTGGGCTTATGAAATTACTAGTCAAAATACGCCCACCAAGTGTTTGATGAATTGCTTAAATGAATTGTGAATTCATAAGTTGTTGGGTGAAAACCACATCCGATAACTTAGATGCTTGAATTGACCATATCGTGGGACAAGGATAATAAGTTCTAACGAAAATATGGTTTATTGATTAGGCGAATCAAGTGGGAGCCAAGAAGTCAAGGGCGAACCGGGTACTCGCTAGAAGGGCAAGCTTTGAGGTAAGTGTTGGTTGTATTCATTTCTTATATGACTATTGTACGTAATATGTTATGGTGCATTTGTTATGAAATGGATTGAAAGATAAGTAATAAGAAGAATAGACTAGAAGAAATTAGATCACCAAAGCCTAAGTAGTCCAAAAAGGGCTATAGAGATGGAGCTGTGTCTAGAAATCTTGTCATGGTCGCAACTCATACGAAAACGAGTGAGATTAAGAGACCATGGTGCAATATCTACCATTAAGGACTCAAACGGGTCAAAATGGGAACTTGAGCTTAGAAAAGTCTTAGTAGGGGAATAGGACCAAGGTATAAGCAATCCTGTGTTGAGGCCTCCCCATAGATGAATAAGTTGAGGTATAAGCAATCCCGAGCGGGTCGTAGAGACCAAGGCATTTAAACTCTCAACCATAGTCATGTGATGGGTTAAATAAAAGTGCAAAACATGATGAGTAAAGACTGAACGACCGTTCGATCGACAATGTGAACGACCGTTCACCTGTGAAACAGAATGGCTCGAACCTTCTGTAAAGACTGAATGGCTGTTCGCCTAGAGCGAACGACCGTTCATTGGGCCAAAGATTAGATACCAACAGCAACAGTCGATGTGAACGACCGTTCGCCCAGGGTGAACGGCCGTTCACATGAGATCAGCTATGGATTGGTTTGATAGCCGATTTTAAATGCTTGTTCTATGCTAACTGACCTCGTGTGTTGCTTGTATAACAGGTTGAAGGTATAATGGACTTCCGGATGGAGGATCAAGCGCTCGAACCGAACCGAACACCCAAACTTTTGAACGAACCTTTTGTCTAGTGTTGTAGTAAAAACGGATTTGTGTATAACTTCTTGATGTTTTCCGATGCGTTAAAACTTAAAAAAAAACTTGGATTTATTGCTTGATATAAACAGTGATTCCATCAATTTTTTATATACATTTGGAAGTGTAACTAAAGTGGGTCATTTGATCTATTATTTTATTATAAATTGAGTTAAGCTGGGGGGGGGGGGTGTTTTACAAGTGGTATTCAGAGCCAAAGGTTGTTGTTCGGTTTGAAGCTTTATTGAGAAATCCGGAAAGAAATACCTCAACTAGGTAAGCAATAGCATAAGGCGAAATATGCATAGTAAGTTCAATTTATTAGAATAAGTTAAGACTTAATTCTAACCATGAGAAACATAATATTGAAACATGGTGCCTGGGGTATTACATCTCGTGTACCATGAAACGATGAGAAATAATGAAATGTAAATAAACTTGTTATGAACATTTCAGAAATCAAGATGTCAGACGAAGCCGGTGAGGAGTCAAATCCCATCACCCGAGAAGAGATCAATGAAAGGATTGCATAAGAGGTAGGGAAAGCTCTCGAGAAGGGCTTGAAAGGAATTACGGAAGACATCCGAGGGGCTAGTGTAGCCGTTGTGGAAGAAAAGATTAGTGAGTTAAAGGAGACCTCTCCCAGGATAGGGAAAGAACAAAAGAAAGAAGGGGACGCACGTATGTTAAATTCATGGCTTGCAAACCGCCACTTTACAAAGGGGAGGTCTATTGCATGCAAGAAATGGATTGATGACATTGAAGGTGTCTTTGAAAGAAGCCATTGTGACCCAAATGACCAAGTGGCTTACGCCACAGGTCAACTACGTGATAATGCCAAGACATTGTGGGACGTCCTAAAGGCAGAAAAAGGGATGGAGAATATGAGAAACTTGACATCGGAGGAATTCAAGCTTCCCTTCCTCAAACATCATAGCCCTAGAGCGGTGGTGAGTAAGATCAAGGAGGAGTTCATGAACCTAAGACAGAAAGGAGAAACCATTGACACGATCACTGGGATGTTCCTTGACAAATTAAAATTATGCACAAAACTGGTGCAAACTGAAGAACAAAAGATCTACCATTATAACAACATGCTAAGTGGGGAGTATCGGGAATTTCTAGAGCCTTCCAAATATACAACGTTAACTGAGAAAGTCGATCCTACCCATAACCGGGAGATCGAGCTTAACAGACAAATAGAGAGGGGGGAAAGAAGGCCAAGTGATGCAAATCCAAGCCCCTCACAGAAACAAAAGAAAAATGAGTCTCTAGTCAAGAACAACTCAAAGCAAAGCAAAGCCCAAGCACATGCAACATATATCACCAAAACCACAAAGGGGAATGTTATTACAAAAATAAGTCGTGCCCCAATTGCAACAAAACAGGGCACATGCTTAAGATTGTCCCACCAAGGTGAGCGTATGCTATAAGTGCTATAAACCGGGTCACGTAAAGGCGACGTGCCCCGAACTGTTGAAGGAAGCTGAAGCTAAGGCTAAGGCACCAAAGGAGGAAGTTCCTAGAGCGCGGGCAAGATCATTCCAATTGACCGCGGAAGAAACAAAGATTGAACCCAATGTGATGGCAGGTATATTCCTTGTTAATTCAAAACCTGCACATGTATTATTTGATACGGGTGCGAACAAATCCTTTATAGCTCATACCTTTTCGATCTATTCAAGCTAGCCGTGCCGATAGAAGTAGAGGTAGGTAACAATGAAAGTTTCCTTGTGCGTGACATATACCGAAGGTGCAAAATCACTATTGAAGACGAGGAATTCCTCATCGACTTATTGCCAATGGCGATGAGGGAATTCCATGGTAGTGGGAATGGATTGGTTGTCTCGTTACCATGCAATTGTTTGGTGTCACCGTAAGGAGATAGATTTAACCTCTCCGAGCGGAAAGCTATTGACTATACATGGGGATAGTGATTTCAAACTCATTCTATGCTCATTCCTTAAGGCGAAAAAGTTTGTGTGGCGTGGGTGCAAGGCATTTTTAACCCATGTAACCGACACCACAATACCAACCCCATCCATTGATAATGTACCAGTAGTAAAAGAATTCAAGGATGTATTCCCGGAGGAATTACCGGGGATACCTCCTTGATAAGGGGTCATTTGACCGAGCGTTTCCCCTTGGGGAGTGCCGGTTTTGTTCATGAAAAAGAAGGACGGTAGCATGCGAATGTGCATAGACTACCGAGAATTAAACAAACTCACCGTGAAGAACCGGTACCCTCTCCCGAGAATTGATGATCTATTTGACCAATTACAAGGCGTAAGATTGTTCTCCAAATAGATCTGATATCGGGGTACACCAGTCAGGGTAAGGAACGAAGACGTGCCAAAGACTGCTTTCCGGACTCGCTATGGACATTTCGAGTTCCTAGTGATCTCCTTCGGATTGACAAACGCACACGCGGCCTTTATGGATCTCATGAACCGGGTGTGCAAGCCAATGCTTGAAAAGTCAGTAACAGTTTTTATTGACGACATCTTAGTTTATTCCAAAAGTGAGGTGAATCATGCTCAACACTTACTGGAATTACTAGAAACCTTGAGAAAAGGGCAACTTTATGCAAAATTTTCAAAGTGCGCTTTCTGGATTCGGGAAGTGCAATTCTTAGGGCATGTGATAAAAGTGCCGACGGGATAATGGTGGATCCTTAGAAGTTCATTTAATTATTTATATAAAAAAAAAGTTGTATCGTTGTATAGTTTTTGTTTGGATAAAAGTAAAATCATCATATCCATTATATAACTATACTATTACCATCTATGAAAAAGAAAGTTATATTATTACTATTGGCGTCTTATTAATTAAAGATTGGCTAGATCTTTTGAGAGGCTGTGACGCCGTATTCGTGAACCCAGTTGGACATTCACATTCACATTGGTGAGTGCAGCCCATAGATATTTGTGAGTCACGAGCAGATCTCGTTTATGCATGCATGCATGGACCACATATATATACTTTGGTTGTTGGGTATGCACATGCATGAATAAACCCTAACCATCCTCATGAATTAATGGTTCGATTAACTTTTAGGTTCCATGATCTCTGTGACTCACGTGAAACTAAAGCTTCTTTTCGATTGGTTTAAAATGGAGCTAGGATATATATAGACTATAGTTTATATGGTTTGAGCATATCAACACGTGAACTCTTTCGCTGCCGTTAATTTGATGGACCCTTATAACTTATCAACCATGACTAAAGGTTTATGCCGTTAAAAAAAAGGTTTATGTTTTTAAATTTATGAAAAATAGTAACAAAAAAAGATTAGAAAGATACGGGTATGTTTGACAAAACTAGCTAGTGACTGGAAGTTGACAGCTAGTAGTTGTAGCTGTTTAAATATATTTTGGTGTTTGTCAGAGTAACTAATCACTTTTAATAAAATGTATAAAATGACTAAAATGGGCATAATTAAAAGCTTGTATGAATGTTTTTTTATTCTTCTTATGGTCGAATGAGTATTTGTATCATTTACTAATTAGAAGCTTGTAGCTAGTAGAAGTTTTTTCTTAAACGCTAGTGCTAGTAACGTTTCAATATAGAGTTTTTTCTCCTAACCTAAAACTTCAAGTTCATTCAACTAAACAAAGTTTTTTTTATTGAGTAGAAGTTTTTTCCTAAAAGTTTGAAGCTATAAGCTTATAAAAGCTCCTTACCAAACATACCCTCATCACAGTGATGCAATCAATGTTACGAGCAGGGACGCAGAGTGTTTTAGGGGCAAAGGTGTTAAGAGTGTTCATTATATCATAAAAACACGTTAACCGAACAGGGCGTAAAAACGAACCGGTTATAATGGCGTAATACCTCGCATGACAGGAGCATTTGAAGCCCCTTTGTTTTGTTCTTGCTTTATACTTAGATATAAACTAAAAAAAATTAAAACAATATTAAAAATTATATATGAACAAATAAAAATTTAAAGAACTAAGAAAAAAATCGAATATTCAAAAGTCAAAGTTAACCCGACCAGGCTAGTTCACGACTTGGCCCTTATACGACCCAGACTGTTTTGTGCTGATCATCACGCATGTTAAAGACCTGAACTGTTTAAACCAGGCCGAGCCTTTTAATGACTCGGACAGTTTCAACCTGAACGATTGGATCCGAACAGGGCGTACAAAGGTCGTCTAATAAATTGCCTATTGACGTTGTTTTAGTGAGGCTTAATTTTTAATAGACCATCGGTCGTCTATATTATACTCCGATTAGTATACATGAGTATACTCAGAAGAATATAGTTTAGAAGAACGGTGGTCTATGCGTTGAACACGGTTGCACTACAATGAATAGGCAATTTATTTGTGCATACAGGTTTTCTAAGAGTTTTTGGGTTGGCTAGCGTCACCCTTTATCGATGAATATCCTTTTACTTAACACAATAAACGGCCTTTGTACGACATTATAACCGGTTTGTTTGATCCACTTGTATTCTGCTCCTAGACTGAAAGCAGAAGTTAAGCAACAAGACTCGAACTACATTAACCCTCTATCTAATTACTCAAACACCTCGCATGACAGGCGCATTTAAAACAATATTAAAAATAATATATATGAACAAACAAAAATATAAGAAATAAATCGAACTAGTGTTTTCGGAAGACGGCGCGTTGCGCCGTTGGCCATGCTCTACGCAATGGGAATTTGAACGCAGACGAAAGTACTATACGAACGTAGACGGATGAAAGAACTATATGAATGCACGTGAACGTAGACGAAAGCACTATACGAACGACGAACGTAGGTAAAAGTGCTATACGAACGTAGATGAAAGAACTATACGAACGTAGACGTAAACGAAAGTAATATACGAACGCAGGAGACAAAAGTACTATACGAACGTAGACGAATGAAGTATATGAACGCGTACGAACGTTGGCAAAATACTATACGAACGTACGCGAAGACAGACGAACGTAGACCAATGTACTATACGAACATAAACGAAAGTTGGTAGCCAAAACGGGAAAAAAAAACATAACCAAAAAGCCGGTGTAAAAATACATCTTTATTGGTTTTATTTCCTATTTTTTATGAAGAGAATGAATCTTTTTATCGAAGGATCAGGAAAAAAAGGGTCCGGATCTCCTGCGGGAATGATTTGGAAGAGCCAAAACCAAAAATAGTGGTATTTGCTAGCAACAACATTAGCCTACATCTGTGTTCAAATCGGGAAAAAGGGCAAAAAAAACCTAACCAAAAAGTTGGTGGCCAAAATGAAGGGAAAAATACTTAAAAAAAGGTTGGTGATCAAGACGTAAAAATTTTTTTGAAAAAAGAAAAAAAAACCAACATTGACGAAAGTACTATACGAACATCGGTGAAATTAAATAAAGGAAAAAAAAATAAGAACTCAATCAAAAAGTTGGTGGCAAAAACGAAGGAAAAAAAGCTTAAATAAAAAGTTGGTGGTCAAAACGTAAAAAAAAAACTTTAGAAAAAACGGGGAAAAAAGGTGGCCAAAGCATAAAGTTGGAGAAAGTTGGTGGCCAAAACGAAGGAAAAAAAGTTTAAATAAAAAGTTGGTGGTCAAAACGTAAAAAAAAAACTTTAGGAAAAAAGGGAAAAAAACCAACGTTGACGAAAGTACTATACGAACGTCGGTGAAATTAAACAAAGCAAAAAAATAAATAAATAATAAGAACTAAATCAAAAAGTTGGTGGCCAAAACGAAGGAAAAAAAGCTTAAATAAAAAGTTGGTGGTCAAAACGTAAAAAAAAAAACTTTAGAAAAAAGGGAAAAAAAAGGTGGCCAAAGCATAAAGTTGGAGAAAGTTGGTGGACAAAACGAAGGAAAAAAAGCTTAAATAAAAAGTTGGTGGTAAAAACGTAAAAAAAAACTTTAGAAAAAACGGGAAAAAAGGTGGCCATAGCATAAAGTTGGAGAAAGTTGGTGGCCAAAACAAAGGAAAGAAAGCTTAAATAAAAAGTTGGTGGTCAAAACGTAAAAAAAAAAACTTTAGAAAAAAGGAAAAAAAAAAGGTAGCCAAAAGGAAAAGTTGGAAAACGAACTATTCAAATAGTTCGTCCATAAATATATTGTAAATATTCAAAAGTCAAAGTTAACCCGACCGGGCTAGTTCACGACCTGGCACTTATACGACCAGACTGTTTTGTGCTGATCACGCGTGTTAAAGACCTGAACTGTTTCAACCAGGCCGGGCATTTTAATGACCCGGACAGTTTCGATCCGAACGTGACCATTAACCGAACAGGGCGTACAAACGAACCGGTTATAATGGCGTAACACACGACATTTACCCACGCCATCACTAACGCAATCTCCTCATTTACATTCCACGAGGCCATTTTTACGAGATGATTAAAAGATGATTTTGGTTTTTGTATTAGAAATTATGGGGTTTTTATAAGGTAAAAATTAAACCGTTGGGGTTAGAAAACGGTAATATTACAGTTGGAAAATTTAAACCGTTGAAAAAATTTTAATTGGTTACTTTTATAAAGTTAAATGAAAATAATTAAAAGAAACAATGAAATGCTACCTCCAAAACTGTGTTTTAGTGAAGTGATGTGGCAGTGCGGGTTTAAATATTGAACACAATGAAGTGAAAAGAAACTTAGTTGAGTGCCTCTTCCCCCTTAGACCACATGTAGTGGTCACGCCAAAATTGAAGCCCAAATCCACGGATATTTTGATTGGCTGCAACAACAAAAGGTAAATTCACGCCCAAATCGAGTGTTGTTTTTTTCGCGCTGATGCCCATTTTTAACCATAACGCCAAATCGAGTGTGGGGCGTTATGGGGCGTGGTGGAAGGGGGGAAACGCTCAATTTTACACATCACCACACATGGTCTTGTAGATTTATAATCAATTTTCATGTCGATCCGATCCCTAACGGGTAACTGTACTTTATAACTTCAAATAAAACTTTTAATAAAAAATGAGAGAAAAGAAACACTGGTATAGTATCATGTTTTGTTTCTTAATGAGTATTCCATATTATTGTTTGTTTTCTGATCGAGAAGATATTTGCTCTTGCCAAAAAAAAGCATTGTATGCCAATATACATACATAGAAAAAGAAAACGGTTGGGAAAATCGTTAACTAGTTTGTAGTTGGCTAGTTGCCATGCTTTCTTTTCATTAATCACTAGTGGGAATGCCCGCGCGTTGCGGCGGGTGTCCTGACTTATATCATATTCAATTATGATGATGATTACGAATCATAACCTATTCCAGGTTTATAAAATTTTATTTCATTCAACGAAAAATAGTCGTAGAATCTAGGCACAAAAAAAAAACTTTTTGATTCGTTCAATGATAAAAAGAATGATTTCCAATATAATAATAGTATGCTAAACACAAAGAGGGGTACAGATGTAAGAAAAGCATGGAGATCATCAAATTTAGTCTATGCCTTTTCATTTGCCATCCTAAAATTTATGTGATATTATCCCATCTAGTTTGTTTAATAATGTATGAACCATTTTAACCCTCACTAAAAGGATCTTTTCTAAAACTATATGTTCTGACATGAACCCATACTGACCCAGAACCTGTCTGATCCATTAATCCGCCCTACCGACCCACCCATCTTGCCTGGTATAATGAAAAGTGAAAACAAACCCAAAATTGTTGGGTACTTAATTACCTTCATATGCAGTTTGCCCATAAAAAACGTAAACATGATGAACAATAGTATTCGATAGAGAGAGCAAGTGAGTGTATACTAAAATCTTTAAGAAGAAAAAAACCATTAAATTAATTGGTATTTAGAAAAGAAGACTTTTTTTCGATATCTAAAGTGTGTCTTTCCATTTATGTATCACCCTTTTGACATAGCTGTAATCAATTAACCAACATCAATACACCCTTCTCTTGATATGGATTTTCTAGTGATATTTTTTTCAAAGCTTTATACAATAGTACTCATCCTTTTACATCTGTTTAGGTTACCTAAACTAAACACATAATTTTAAACTACAAGTCTACAAGTAATTTTAAATACCTAAAACTGTTGTACATACATTTCTGCCGTTAACTTCAGGGTGTGGGATATTTTTGTAAGCATCAAAACACTTTGAAAACTTTAGTGCACCATGTTTCTCTAACAAGTCTTGCTTAGATCAAACAACCTTAACAATTCAGAAGAAGAGTAACATCCGATACATGTATCAGCAATATAACCAGCAAATATATGGTTAAACATGTTAAAGAAACAACAACAATGAAACCTTAGTAATATATCATATAAGAACAAATATTTGCATATCAAATCCTACATATACATATTTTGGACATGGTAATCTTGACCAAAAGCGCGGGGAATTGGTTAATTTGGGTAAATATTATTGCATTGTGGGTAGAATTAGGCAACATCATAATATAGAACAGGCAAAATGGGCAGTAACATAACATACAGCAGGTCGAAATAGGCAGTCTAAAAATATATGGATTTAAAAACAGGTTAAATAGACCAACATGTTTGATCAGAAAAATCACTTGATATTACTTATTTGGACCACGGACCACCAGCACATAAAATCATCTAATTAAATAGATATAAATATTACAAAAAAATAATCAATTAAAAGAGCTAAAATAAAAAATATTATTTCAATACTAATTGAATACAAGTCTGTAAACATTTATACATATTTATGGGATTTTATATGCAGTAAGAGGAGGAAAAAGGTTCAGCAGCAAATGAAAGAACAATAAATAGAAAATTTCAGCACCCAACTTACCCAGTTGCTCGGACTACTTCCTCATCGACCACCCCCAAACACTGCCATCACCACTATCGTTGGTGTTGCAGAGCACCACCGTGTTGTTGATGCAGCAATATCATCGTCACAGTAATTGGCACCATCTAACCACAAAATAAATATAGCGACATAAGCGATTTTGATATTTTTTC
Organism: Ambrosia artemisiifolia; assembly: GCA_032199755.1. Taxonomy (NCBI): domain Eukaryota; kingdom Viridiplantae; phylum Streptophyta; class Magnoliopsida; order Asterales; family Asteraceae; genus Ambrosia; species Ambrosia artemisiifolia. Next base: position 65,497,755 of record CM063512.1, on the reverse strand, counting down.
TAAAACTACTAATTCAACCCAACCATAACGATACTTTTTTTAAAAACGATGAACATATTTTTCTTAGAACCAATTCTGACTCTAACCATGTGGATTAAAAAGGGTCAACATGGGCAACAACATAAGTCATAACACCCAATGGGTCAAAGTGGGAAGCCCGAAAACTATGAAGATTTAGTACGACTATGAACAGGTTAACATGTTTGAATATAAAATCACTTGGTAAAATCGGGTCAGCTATGCAATTTATAAGTTAAAATCGGGTCAACCAAGTAGGATTCTGGCTTTGCCCAAAGTTTGTTGTGGCCTTCAACTAACACCAAATTGGAAGTCTCAAAATTATTAAGTCTTGTTGAAATTCTTATCAATAAGACCTTAATCTAAAGTTCGGCAAACTAATAATAATACATGTAAAAAAAGGAATTAGAACCTGATAGGACTGAGATGCAGGTGAAAAGGTGTGTCGATAACCGTTGCTGCTCCTATTTTTCGCCAAGCTTCTACGAGCTGTTTCAATTACCACATTTATTAACCCGTTAGCAGTTTATAGGATTTTATTAGCCAAACTGGATGATGTGGCATTTTTGGGGGTCTAAAACCGGTTAAATAGCTTATTGGCCATGCTAATGTTACATTTAAAGTTATTATAAACATACGTCACTAAACTAAATGAGCTACAACTTAACCTTGGTATTGTATGAATCTACGTGTTCCTTCAAACATTCATAAATCTCAATTAATTTAACCTTTTTCTTCTTTTGAAATATTTATTTTTCTCAAACCTTTTATACTATCTATGTGGTGACCGATTCATGTTGATGTTCATTTTTCAAGCGATGCTATAAAAAGCAGTTCATTTTATTTGGACTTTACTTTGTTTTAAAATATTCTAGTATACGCTTGCTTTATCATTTTGTAAGGGAATTAAATAGGTGATGTTCATATATCTCCTCTTACTTGGTCAACCTCTCACCTTATTTATGAGAGTTGTAATGACATTGTCGCTATGAAGTGAGAAGGGAGCCGTGTAACTTCCATGACCTCCAAACAAAAGAGACAATGGGAACCTTTGATGAAGAAGAGGAGGAAGATCACTTCTTTTTTCATCACCGCCCAGAAAGAAGTCCACATATGCTAGCATTAAATCAGATGTTGCACCTACCTACAACATTACATAACCATAACTTTAATCACTAAAAAATATAATTCAATAGGGAGTTATAAATGACTAAAATAATAAGAATGCGTGCTAATTTTATTAAAATAAATATATCAAAACTGAGTAACCTTTAGGCGTTCATAAAGAGCACGTGATCGACAAAAACTCGCATAGCCTTTGCAACTTTCATCTTTGGCTCCATTGTTGCCATGACCATGCAAGAGGATTAGCAAGGAAAAAAAGAATGTTGTAAATTGATCCCTCCCACCATTGATAAGTGGCTAAAGCATTAATTTCTTCTACAAATCTATTAAATGCACCCTCATACCTGCAATTTTAATCAATTACTCAAGTAATATGTTCACCTCTCACCATCTCTAAAAATAAAAACACAAAATAAAGGGAGCATGGTATTAGTGGTTAAGAACTTACACAATATCTACGACTTGCTCGGGAGGTGTGTGAGGAAGATGCCAAGGTTCCCTGAAAGTATTTTGTCCCATAAAGTACATCCTATGCACATGACCTTGAGAGTCCACTCTGTTTGTTTCCAAGACCTGCAGCAACACAAATCCAAAGAAATTTCAATAATCATCTGTTAGAAAAAAAAAAGTTTGTATAAGTGTTTGGATGTGCTTCTCTTATTTGAAGTTGTGATAACCAGTAGACCAGATAATCAGATCTTTCAGTTTTCGGCAAATCTGACTATGTGAAGAATTAATAGATAAAATGACCACAAAAGACATCATCATGAAAAAATAGACTTTTAGTTAAATGGAAGCAGATGTCTCTCAAATCAGGTGAAATATGGGTGAACTTGTACTTTTGTCTTAAGCTTAGATAACCTGCTTTGTTGCAGCTGGTTTAGAACTCTTATCCAAAACTAATCATTTGAGTCCTATATAATCGGATAATCAAAAGCCTGGTATATAAAACTATAAAAGAGCGCGTTAGGCACGCCTAGGTGCAAGGCAACACAAGGCTCGAACCCCTGCACTTTTGGTAGCATAAGGCGCACTTTTTTCAAAAAGCGCACCTGAGGCGCCTTGGGCACAAAAAGTGTTGCATTTTTGCGCTTGGCGCTTCGAGCCTCAATTTTAGTCCTTGTTAAAATTAATATTATATTAAGCAGCATATAGAAAATAATACCTCCTCAAAAGGATGAGAACCTGGATTTGCTTGCAAATCTTGCTGTAATTTCTGTAATAAATCGATATAAAAACATCAAAAACTGCTCACTCTACTAATTTAGCAACTTTTCTATCAATCCACAAACACACGCCTATATATATATATATAGGGTAGGGTTCCTGTAGGAAAATTGGTTTGTGTGAGAAGTGTAGGAAGGATTAAAAATTGATATGTATGCATCATTTTTTTGGACGTATGCATCATTTTTTAGACGTATTCATGATGTTTTGGATTGTGTTCCTTAGAAAAACAACAAACATAACAATTAATAACCGAAAACAATGTATTTTAGGCTTAAAACTTAAAACACTATGTCAATAACACTTTAGCAGAGTGTTTTAAGTAATTATTAGGGTGTTTTATATGTAATTTAAATTTAATGACTATAATACATTGGATTGTGTTTTAAACTTTTTTATATTGTTGTGTTAAGTGTTTTTCAAGCTAAAACAACCCAAAACATCATTCCAAAATAAAAAACATGATGTCTACATGTCAATTCTTAATCCTTCCTACACTTCTCACACAAACCAATTTTCCTACAGGATCCTCTACCTATATATATATATATATATATAATAGTAATCAGACTCGTATAAATTTAGGTTTTATCAGTATCAATTTATTCAATTACCTGAGCGAGAGACACAATTTCACCACGAACAGCGTACTCACATTTCAAGACCTGAAAAGAAAAGAGGAAAACATTAAAACACAAGTCTATGCATATAATCATCCGCTAGATTAGCAGGCTCCCATTAAGACTTATTTCATGGAAGCCAGAAAGCTGTATACAAACAAATCTCATGCATATCAGTTAAAACACCAAAACAAATACAATAAGAAAATACTTGAATACTTGCAAACTTTGAAAACAACGCACCTCATCCAGATTAACATGTTCAGGAAAAGGCATGAGTGTCCTTCCTACAGAATAACAGTTAAAGCATATATGAAGCTCTCTAAATCAAGAAACAATACAAGAAATAAGATTCAAAAAAAGCAGAAAAAAATGAAGACTCACTTTTAAAGCCTGTCTAGAATGTGAAATGTATACGTTCACACCAAACATTACACCTAATTGAGAACATAAGAACAAAAGGAGGGTTAGATTGGGGGGGGGTGATTTTGTTGCATTCAGTCCCATTCAATGACAAGGCGATTCAGACAATAAGACAGATGCTTTATAAAACAAAGGCCCTTTTCTTCTCAAACACAGCTGCATATTTATAAGAAGATCCCACTTTTGAGTTACAAAGGAAAACCCTTTGTGGAAAGAAAGAAAGATGTTTGCTACCTTTCTTGAGCCCTAATATCAGACAAGAAGATCCCACTTTTGAGTTAGCCAATACATCCATCAAGCATGGAAAGAAAGATGTTTCCTTGGAGCCCTAATATCAGAAGCGTACATCGGGGAGTATCCTAAGCCCTAATACTATCGCAGAGAACATATTTTATTGATCTGACATTGAATTGAACGATTGATTTCGATTGTAGGTTTCAAGAAGGCGAACAGACCATTGTGGGGGTAGCTGATGTCGATTAACTTCAATTCTTTCATCACCAGGAGGTTAAGGAGGTTACAGGAAGCTGGCATTAAATTGGTAGGGGTTATGAAGAGACTGCATTATGGGTTAAGGGAAACAATTTTATTTATAACTAAAATGTCATTACAAATTTACTAATATATCCTTTTAGGTGTCTTAATGTTCCACAAAGTTCCAATTATACCCTTATGATGTAAGCATAAATCGCTTGTACATGTTGCTTCTTAAGTTGTACGGAATTGAAAATTACTATCCTAGCCGTCACTCTTCCTTAATAAGATATAATAATAATAATAATAATAATAAGTTGAACATGTAGCTACAAAACTTGTACCCATGTCAAAATTCCAATATAGTACATCACTCCTCCTTTATAATGTATTATAGATAATAATAATAATAATAATAATAATAATAATAATATAGATTAAATAATTTGATTATGCCCATACCAACCTAGAAGTAGACATATGAAACATTAATTATGATTCATGTCCACCATTAGCTATTGAACAATGACATGTGAATCACTATGGTTCACACCACTCTACTTTATACCCTCTCACCCTCATTATAAATACCCCCATACACATTACTTCCCTTCTACACTAAGCCAACAATATTATTCATCATATCAAAATCTTCACATATAATTCCCGTTACACATTTTCTATTTTCGTAACTTAACATGGCACCTCATGGCGACGACATTGTTAGCTCCTACACGTTTAGTAGGCCACCGAGACTATCGTCTGATGGGCTCAAACGTACAGTGTCAGAAATGCCATTCGACTTTACCAAAGAGGCGGTTGTTATCAACTCCTTGACCACAATAGCCGAGGTGGTGGATGCTAAGTGCGAGTGTTGTGGCATGGTCGAAGAGTGCACGCCCGAATACATGGAAAAGGTGCACAAACGGTTTTTAGGCAAGTGGATATGCGGTTTGTGTTCAGAAGCCGTGAATGAAGAAATGGAGAAAAATGGTGGCAATAAAGAAGAGGCGGTTAGTAGTCACATGAACACATGTGTTCGGTTCAATAGGCGTGATCGAGCCTTCCCCGTTTTGTGTCAAGCGGAGGCGATGAGAAACATGTTGAAGAAGACTAGATTAAGAGCTACATCTTTGAGTCCTAGAGACCATGGGCTAGCCAAGAAGGGTGGCATTGCTAGGAGTTCTAGCTGCATTCCTGCCATTACTAAAGAGATCAATGGTGTCAACAAGGACTAAATAATTAAGCTAATTACTATCATAAGTAAATGATTAACCCTCATAGCTGCATTTAATGCATCCCGTAAAGGGTTTTTATTTATAACTATAAGTTTGTACACGAGACCACTGATTCAACCAACATATGTATCTTGACCCGGTTGTAGCTAGGGGTTTTTCTGATGTTGGTTAATTTTCAGTGGCTTTTGGTGGTTTATTACAACTGTTACTAAAGTTGTGTCAAGTTGAGTCAATTCTTGTATCGTGTATTGTAATCTACTGATTTAAAATTACCATCGTTTCTAATATTTCAATTAGAAGTTTCATGAACTTTTTTTTCCTCTCTTTTATTAACTTTTCAGTCACTGTCCCAATGACACTATGACTTTGTTAAATATTAGTGAAAATCACCAAGTTATCCATGTTGATCAAATAATTAACCATTTAAACATTGAATTTTTTAAATGACTAAAATGGGCATTGACTCCTCTCTTACGCCGTTGGAGCACGTCTTTTGATCCTGCGCGTGCAGAGCTTGATTTTTTTTTTTTTTTGCGAGGTTCGAAAGTCACAAAACCCTTGAAACGGAGGGCCCGGACTCAATACGTATAAAATTTTTGGACAAAAACGTGTAAATTTAAACTACTAATTAAAAAAACGATGGAGGTCAGGGTAACGTCTGGCCCCAACAAAGCTCCGCCCTTGCCTATGCCAACTACTCGTTTTCCTCAGCCCTGCGACAGATAACCTTCTCTTGAGCCAAAATAGGGTGGTTATAGGAATCACTTGCGCAGTTGCGCCGGCGTCACTAGCTTTCATCCCGCCCTATCTTAACCAATTGAAGGGCAATTTTTATTTAATTAATTTATTTGTTTATTATTATTATTATTATTATTATTATTATTATTATTATTAAAAACATGTCAGTTTCACTCTTCTTTTCTCCCTGAACTATGCAATAATGTTAAATCTTTACAAAAAAAAAAAAGAAAAGAAAAACAAATATAAATTATGAAATCCCTCGTAAATTATAAAACTGGATTCAACTGAAAACTTTTCATGTGTTCGCTTCTACTAAGGGGGTGTTTGGGATTGCGTTTTAAAATAGATTTTTAGATTATTGTGTTTTGAAAACGCAAATAATCAGTTTTTAGTGTTTTGGGTTGAGTTTTGAAATAGATTTTTAGGCTACCAAAACGCAATAATCTAAAAGTAGCTCCATCCATACTTTTCCAAAATGCATAATCTGTTTTGAAAAATCAATCCCAAACACCCTCTAAAAAACGGATCCACATACCACAAGCAAACCAAGTAACAAAACCAGGCTTGAACCTTTTTGATTGCTAAAACCATTTAAAAATAACCCATAAACATCCAGCCCAACTTTGTTATACAAGCCTGACATCTCAAAGTTCATATGGCCCAATAATAACTTTCAGAAAATGAAACTTAACCTTCCAAGCCACGACATGGTATGTGATTTAGATCATGTTGGAGATAAAGTCCAACTCAAATAACTCCGTATGAACTCCTGTTTGAATAAGGCAGTATAGAATTCGAGCTCCCCAAGTCCAACTCACAGGGCCATCCCTTAGAATCTCTAGAATCCATAGAACTATAGCTAGTAGAAATTCTAGGCCTCTAAAATATAATTTAAAAATGTAAAAAAGCTTAAAGTATAATATATAAACATACACATCCACATAAACTAGTGGGATAAACTCCGCTTGTTGGGCCGGATGGAAACTTTGTCTATTTTGATGCACTCACTATAGCAAACGAAAAATAAAACCCAAAAAATATATTCGTAATCTGCCCATAATATATTGGCTTCATTAGTTGTTGTACGATAGATGTGCTAAATATGGTCCATAAAAATAACCTAACCTAGACGCTCTATTAGTACTCTAGACCCTTTGAATACTATACCACAATGGTAGGCAAGTGTACATTCCGAATGTAGTAAAGTTTAATGAAGTCCAGATATCGAACCCACGAAACACTAGCAACACTTAAATTAGACTCTGACTAAAAACTTAAAGAAATTGGTTTTAATTGATTTGTGATTTTTGTGATTTAAACTAAAGAAAATAAAATCTAAGGGAGCTTGACACTAACATAACACAATTCAACTATTCAGGTGAAATCAAGGATGAGAAAACACTATCCAGGTCTAGAATCATGTTTGTGAAAATCGGATCTCTCTTGGATATGGTAACTATGATGGAACCAAGATATTAAAATACTTCACCCTCTCATAACCTATTGGATCCTTAGTCATTGTCAGGGTGTACCTAAAAGGAAACCCTAACGGCTTATAAACTCACGGGTTAGTTGGATTACCTCTCAGTCTCTCCAACAATACTAAAGTATTCACATACTAGATCACCTCTCGATCTCACTAATCACAATACACCCTAAAGTGCAACGAGTAACTTAAAGACACTTGATAATACTTGGAATAACAAAGGATATTAGGAAACCTCCTCAACAACTCCCAGGCAGCGTTTTAACCTAACACCAAAGACTACCCAACTACTTTTAACATCTCGGTATGGGTAAGACACTTAATTCCTCTAAACTCTTAAACAATGTTCTTATGGGATTCGAGCTTTAAAACCATAAAGTAGTTACAAACACATAGTAGGCAACCTAATATGCATCCATACATGAAAGACATTCATAAAGACAAATATGAAACAACTGAATAATTGTAAATCAATACTAAGCATGAACACACATCTTATCAAGTCTAATTAGGTTGTTTGCAATACTATTGATCCATCAATTAGTTACCAAAAGCAAAGAAATCACCAAAAGTCAACAAACATTCATCATAGACCTAGGTAATTAAGACATCGTTAAAATAAGAAAGCAATTCAAAAGTGTCATGCAAAACATGCTTGAGAATCTGAAAGTACAAAGTACAATAACTTAACGTTTTGCAATAACTTGATTCTCGATCTCTAGCTACAGTTATTTAATGCCAATGCTTCATCTAGTTTGAAATCGCCCAATGACGGCCGTGAATAATGTTTTACGGTCAATTGGATCGGATACATAGGAAGACTATATTTTTTCTGACTTTTAGTCTGCTTCACGTGTCGCAAAAACTAATGGTCAAGTCCCTCGCATGGTCCAAGGGACAAAATAGTCGCTTGGTGTTTCGGAGAAGTTCGTGCGCCGCGAACGGTAGCAATCTGATCTTAGCGTGTGGTGCGAAGATGACTAATTTCATATTTTTTATTTATTTTATTAGTTTTCTCTTACGTTTTCCCTCGTGTGCTTGTTTCTTCAAGATTTTAGTTCGTTTCCCGCTCCTTTTGCACCCCAACACCTGCACAAAGACTTAAAACTAAATAATAGCTAATAATGACAAAAACGACTACTGAATTATACAAAACTACACAAATACATAATAGATTTATTTTACAACACAACAATAAACAACGGAACAAAAAAATTAAAAGTTATTCAAATTGTTTATTTAAGTTTTAGTTAAGTAATCACAAAACAAATAAAGTAAATAATAAAATATTTTAATTTTAAGCTAAAAAGAAAAAAAAAAGGGAAAAAAAAAGAAAACAAAAACAAAAACAAAAGAACACCGCCCCCCAAAGCGGAGGTCTAGGAATAGGAAATCAATGCAGTGTTGCAGCATCCTGCAATCGCTTTCTTTGTGGAAAGACGGTTCTGGGTTTGCAGATCTTGTTCCTTCTCTCTTCGATTCCGCAGGAGGTGTTTCTTTCATCAAGGAGGAAGCAGTGGGGAGTGAGGCTACTGAAAAGAGCCCCAATGTCAAACAGTGCCTCCGGAAAGTACGGGATGGTCATTTCACAGCTGCTGTCAAGGTGTTGTGCTCTAGTGGGGTTGCTCCTTTTGGGGATTCTACCATGAAAGCCCTCATTGATAAACATCCAGTGTTGCCTCCCCCGTCCTTGCCCTCTAACTCCGACATCATGCCCGCGCTTGTGGTGGATGATGACTATGTGCTACGATGCATCCGTTCTTTCCCTAAAGGGACTTCCTGCGGGAGGGACGGTTTGAGGGCCCAGCATCTATTGGACGCCCTTAGCGGAGAGGGGTCTGTGGCTTCTACGGGTTTGCTCTCAGCTATTACTGAAGTCATCAACTTATGGCTGGGGGGGTTGTGTCCCGGAGTGCTTGCTGAATTTATTGCTTCGGGCCCCCTTACACCTCTTTTGAAACCTGATAACGGGATCCGACCCATTGCAATAGGGGCCATTTGGCGCAAACTGGTATCTAAAGTGGCAATGAGGAAGGTTGGTAAGGAAATGGCTAAGTATTTGGGGGACTTCCAATTTGGGGTGGGGACTCCTAATGGGGCAGAGGCGGTGCTCCACAGTGCTAACAGGTTCCTTAACTCCTTCCATGAAGACGGTTCTTTAGCTATGCTCACTGTGGATTTTTCAAACGCGTTCAACATGATAGACCGCACTGCCCTTCTCCGAGAAGTTCTTCAGCATTGCCCGTCTATCTATTTGTGGGTCCAGTTCTTATATGCCCAGCCAGCTAGGTTGTATGTTGGTAATGATTGTATCGGGGCCACTACGGGGGTTCAGCAAGGGGACCCTTTAGGTCCCCTCCTTTTCGCCTTGGCATTACACCCTATGGTTCTCCGGGTGCAAGAAAATTGTAACCTCCCATTTCATGTGTGGTACCTTGATGATGGGACAATTATAGGTGATGCCATCGATGTTGCGAATGCCTTAGACATCATCCGGAAGGAGGGACCATTCCTGGGGCTTCAACTGAATATTAAGAAAACTGAGGTGTTTTGGCCGTCCTGTAATGGGGTGAAACGTAGGGACGGGCTTTTCCCCAGTGGGATTGGCAGACCGGAAAAAGGGGTGAAGCTCCTTGGAGGGGCTGTTAGTCGGGACTCTTACTTTATACGGGAATTGGCAGAGCTGAGAGCCTCGCGTGCGGTTGATCTTATGAAACTTTTGCCCTGCCTTAGGGATCCCCAGAGTGAACTCCTCTTGCTCAGATCTTGTATGGGGGTCGCTAAGTTGCTTTTTGGTTTGCGGACCTGCCAACCCACCATGATGGATGAAGCGGTATCATGTTTCGACAAAGGTCTGCGGGAAGCCATCGAAGACATAGTGGTATGTGGGGGTCCGTTCTTTGGTGACCTACAGTGGCGACTGGCATCCTTGCCGATGCGTTTGGGAGGATTAGGGCTCCTCTTAGCAAAAGATGTTGGGGTGTATGCTTTTGTGGCATCCTTGCCGATGCGTTTGGGAGGATTAGGGCTCCTCTCAGCATAGTGGTATATATAGACACACACACGTAATATATATTTAAAAAGAATCGGGCCCTTAGGAAGATCGGGTCTGGGCTGTCGCCCACCAGGCTTATCCAGGGGAGCAGTTTAGTTGGGGCAGGGAGGGGCGGCCGACCCCCCGAATTTTTGCACAGAAGTTCCGATTATATAGTATTCGTATAGAAAATTTTGGAAATTTAGGGTTTCGACCCCCCGAAACTAGTGACTTCCTGCCCCCCGAAACTTCGGGTCAAGCTTCACCACTGGGCTTATCCCCAAAGCTGGCCTTGCCAACTTGAATAACTCCGGATGAATTCCTAATTGAATAACTTGATGGCATAATATGTGTTTTTAGTTGTGATAAATATTATAAATTAACACCAGAGAATCAGCAATTCAAATCAAACTTCTTCAAAGGTTACTTTATTAAAAATATTCAAACGATTATAAAGATCATTTACAAGAAATAAAAATAGAAATCGGTTATAACCCTAATCTGAGACCATCACTTCTTATATAGCCCTGATCCAGCTGGTTAAGGTTAACTGCCACTAGCAACCTGACCTTATGAATTGACAGAAACAGTCCCTAGACATTAGGACATTATTCAAATATAAACAAACCTAAAGTTACTTTGAGAAAAATACCAACTAGATAAAGGTGATAGAAAACATACACTATTAGAAACATTAAAATAAATAGTGATGATGTCCAATAATGGAGAGAAAATAATACATTATACAAACAAACAATCTCACATGACGGCTGACAACAACCCCTCACCCCCTGTCACGTGGTTAGTCGGATCCCATTACCATTTACATTATTTTTACTAGTTTATTATTTCTTAAAGATTAAAGAACATATATATAACCTTAATCTTATTATATCATAATTTCTAATAAACCATCTTAATAATCTTAATTTACACTATTCAATTCAAGTATGACACTTCAGCTGTCGATCAAAATGTTCAACAATTATCATAAAAATTACTTTGTTTACATTACCTAGCTTTTTTAAATATAAAATATGGAATAAAAACAATAATAAAATCATATGGAGTCCTTCCAAGAATAACTTTAGATGCAACGGATATGGTCATACACTCGTACTTTGAACTTGTTCCCCATCCTCACTCAGTGTTAGGATAAAAACATATCGTTGGATGAATAATGCTAATGCATTTATGCTTTAAATTTTTATAACAAGATGACTAAAAGAAATTAATATATATTACATTAATACTACTCCGTATAATATTAGTTATGATCACTATTTTCAAGTAATTAGTATATAATATTGGAAATAATAAACACCACCACCAAGGAGTCAACTGGATTTTATGTACGTACTACGTAGTAGGTGCAACATGATACACTCGATGCAATTTTAAATAAATAACTAAGTCAACTTTAGGTTGTTATTTTTTATAAGTTAATTTGGTCGACTCTCGATCTTTGAAGAATTCTAAACTGATACAAAATATACATCTTGAAAAGACTAGATGGAGATATTAGTAAAGATTATTGTTAGTCATAAGATTAGGTTAACTACATATAGTATCATATACGGGTTGGCTCCTTTGTTGCGTAGACAAGTCGGGCCCTTTGGAGTCTTGTAAAGTACATTCTATTTTAGTTATTTCTCTATTTTTAGCACTTTAATATATTAATAATTTTAAGGTTTCGATACTTTACGTCGTAGCAAAGCTAAATGTTTCTTTAACTTCATGTACTTGAGTGGTAACCGTGGCTACTCCTCCCTCACCGCACCCATCAAACCACGGTTCGTCATCAACGAACTTTTTATCTCATTCCTCTCTTGTGTGACGAACTTTATTATTTTCTTTTTCCTTTTGTTACGTCGTGAGAATGTAATGACATCCCTATAAGCATTCAAATCATGTGTATATTTTTTCTATATAAATTTAAACTTTTTGATAAAGTTAGACAAATAAAACATATATAAATGAAACCTGATTGCAAGGCTATGCGTTATTCGCTATCCTTCATTGTCACATTGCCACTTTTTCGGGTGGGTGTGTGAGCGTGTGTGTGTGTGGGGGGGGGGGGGGGGGGAGTGTGGTGTTCCCTTTCATCCCCCAATGTCGTATCATTACCCCACCCCAAGTATAACATCCACCCTAGATGATAAACAAGTGAGATAATAGTTAAGAAAAGATACATTACACAATGATCAAGTTTCATATACATAATGTAAAAAAATGAGAATGGTTTACGAAATATAACATAATAAGTCACAACATATAACACAATGCCAAGAAATATAATGCAATTCATGGGAAAAAAAGACACAACTAAGAAAAAAAAAGACATAGTACCACATAAAGACGCAATGATCTAACACATTCTAAAAACTAGAAGCTAAGAATCCGAAAAAGCAAAAACCCAAAAACTAATCGTAGGGTTCGATGAGACGGTTCCAATGTTGCTTGAATGAGTTCAATCGGAATCGTTTGATACCCTTTCTACGACTTTCTATTTTTGTCAGTGTATTAAATAGTAACCAAGATTTATATATTTTTCATTTGTTACACTTATTTTTTAATATTTATAAGAAAAAGTTAGACAGGATTGAAATACCTAGTGAAATGCAAGTGACTTTAGAGGAAGAAGAAAAAAACATTTGAAAGACTAATAAAGAACTAAACAAAATTAATAGTTTACGGTGCCCTACGCCATTGATGGATAAACGATTGAACGATTTTATGGTTTCTCATGCAATTTATTAACTAATGTCGCTCTAATGTTTATTTATAGTATTGTGACTGTATGACTGATAGTCCACTTATCGAATTTTAGACATTTGACCTTTAATTCTTCAAATGAAGTATATATTTGCATTTAAAATAGTGTAGATTACGGAAATTGAAATAACATTTTTTGCTAACCAAATTTGTTAAAACACAATGGTTTGACGTTCAACACGGTCAAAGTCACATCAATCCTTCCAACATACGCCATAATAACATCGGGTTCTTTTTTATAATTTATAGTATTTTGTAGTATGCATATTCACGTTACACCACGACGCTTACAGCTCATCTCAACCAAACGGTCGCCATCTAATCCTCTCACCATTGCACTGCAACTGCATAGTGTTTAGATTACAATATTATTTGTTTTTTAGTAAGTATTCTCACATTAAACAAACACACAATTCCCAAGACACAAATTCCTAATTATTAACTTTTTTTTCTTAATTTTTCACCTTAACTTTAGTTTAAACAAGTGAAATTCACGAGCATGTTGCGGCAAAAATTCAGTATCGATATGGCATCAACACTTCATATAGTAACTGCAAGATAAATTAAAAATATAAAAGTTGTGATATGTCAAAAAAACTTAAGACAGGTACATATACTGGTACTTATATTTGTCGGTCGGAATTGGTTGGCTTGGTCATAGACTGGTACAATATCAATATTCGCTAACCCTTGCCATACCAAAAAAAAGCTTTGTAATTAAAATACTACTTCGTTTCCACCATAATGCGGTCCTAATAGATAATATATCTATGGCACCCGTACAGTTCAGCAGTCCCTATGGCTTATGAGTTATGACACCGGAACTAACTTAGAAAGGGAAAATCAAAATCTAAACAAAAGTCACACACGTCGCAACGGTATATGTGTAATTTGTAAATCATTATATTGTATTAATAAAATACCAAAAAAAAAACAACGTAAAAAACTAAACCTCGATGATAGTACGTAGACATGTTACGTAAATATCAATCACATACTGTAAATGTATACACTCGTATCTGTTTAACCGAACATCCCTTCGAAGTAGATACATAAGCCAATGATAACCACATACAATCTTAAGTTCCGCGTATCCACACAAGTATTTTCATATAAACCATATTTTTGCCCTACAAATTGTTAATATTTAATTTTTAGGCTACACGTTGTGACGCCCACACTACATCACCTTTTATGGGGGTGCCAAATAGGGGCACCAAGGCCCAAGGGCTCTCTCGTAACTCGTAAGTAAGGTAACGAGCGCAAGAACAGAGATGAGCGTGTATATATGTCAAGGCATAAACCAATGAGAACACTCTCACACCAAACCACAACATGGAACCTTAACTATCAAATACCTTACTTCAAAAAGGTTTAAAAAAACGGGTGTAGATTAGATGGTACGTACAAAGGTATAATTCTATGTGACTTTGTTCCAATGGGCTATAACATCTACCGACTGATTTTTTAAACGCCTAAAGAATATTATATTATCATCAATATTTTATGAAGATATTTATAAGTTGTAACGCGTTTAAATGTTGACAAAGAGGAATGTAAATTGGTGTTACGAGAAGAAAATGAGCGCAATTACAGCTAACCCGGTGGACCAGAACCATTGGTGATTGGCTGGAGATATGCTTTTTGCATTTTCTTTTATTTATCCTATCACCCATCCAATAACAATAATTATTATTATGCTTGCATATCTTTTAATCATAAAATTTTACTAATTAACCAATTTTCACCACTTTACTAAAATCATGAAAATCAAATTATCAACCACCATTTCTGTGCATTTAAGTGATATAATAAAAAAAGGAAATGGCGGTGTTAGTTAAATTACAATAAATATATAAATAAAAATAAAAATAAGAAAAGAAAACCATGTGAAATATAAAAGAAAAAGAGAAAAAGAAAAAAGAAAAAGGAAAAAGCATTAATAGTATTTCAAAGTGAAGTGAAGAAAAAAAATACAAGGAATAGGAAACAACTTTACAGAAGAAGTAGGAATAGGAAGTGTGATCGAGTTGAGACATTAGATTCTAAATTTATTTATATTATTTTATTTTTTCACTAATATTTTATAAAAAATTAACAAATGTTACACTTTACCCCCCTCATCCCACACTCCTCAAATACCTCACACCACCAACACAACTTTTTCATCTCTCTCTTTGTTAATCAATCAAACAATCATTCATTCATCCATTCACAGACCAAAAACAAAACCAAACGCATTATTAATGGGAAGCTACTTCGGTGTTGGTGACTGCTACTTCGAACAACACAACGATATTATCACCGGTGGTAACCAGTTTACCGTTGATGACTTGCTCCTTGACTTCCCTAACGATGAAGACGCTGTCATGAACGACGCTTTTTATGACACATACAATTCCAATTCAACTGATTTTTCCAGCTCTAATTCTTCTGTTTCCGGTAGCGATGTTCAATTATCCGGCAATATCAGCTCCTACAGCCTCTCTGGTGGTGAACTTTGTGTTCCGGTAGGTTTATCTATACTATATTATAATACGCTATCTTACAGACCCGTGTATTACACAATTTGAAGTTTGAACATACATAACCGAATTATTTTTATGAAAAACTCTCTCTGTCCCATTTTAAATGTTCATTTTTCTATCTTTTGTTGTGTCAAATTAAATGTCCATTTAAAGAAAATTTTCAGTTTTGTCCATAAAAAAACAAAAGACAATCAAAGATTTGAAATAATAACTTTCATTTTACAACTTAGAGAAAATACAATAAAAAATTTCTTAATTGGTATGTTTATGGGCCAATGACATCATTAATAGAACAGAGGTAGTACAAAAATATAAAAAAAATCTTTAAATATTTTTTGTAGACTACATTTGTATATATTTGGACAAAAATGTAATTTTACGTAATTCAATTTGAGTAATACAACTTTTAAATTATATTATTGACTTTTGAACCGACTATGTAAACAATTTGTAAATGTAAACGGACATAATTTTTTCAATGTTAATTATACCGTAAAAATGAGCATTTTATTTTCTTTAATTTTACGACAAAAACCGATGAAATTCTTTGTTGAATTATGCAGTATGATGATTTGGCGGAGTTAGAGTGGCTATCTGGTATCACAGAGGAATCATTCTCCAGTGATGACTTGCATAACCTGCAGCTAATCTCGGCCGTAAATAAAGCTCCGGTGAATGACACGTCATCTTCCGGCAACACACCGGTATTCCAACAGAAAACTGCAGGTTGTAACAGAATTACGTCACCAGTTTTTATTAATGACGTTTTAGTCCCTGGAAAAGTACGTAGCAAACGCTCACGCGCGGCTCCTTGCGATTGGTCATCACGTCTACTCCTATTGAAATCATCTTCGCCAACTAACGACGTTAATAATCATAAAACGACGCCGTTGAAAAAGACAGAGGGTGGTTCAGAGAACTCGGTCTCGGTCAGGAGATGTTTGCATTGTGGGTCGGATAAGACACCACAATGGAGGAGAGGCCCAATGGGCCCAAAAACATTATGTAACGCGTGTGGGGTCCGTTACAAGTCGGGTCGGTTAATGCCTGAGTACCGACCCGCTGCTAGCCCGACATTTGTACCCGCGAAACACTCGAATTCTCATCGTAAGGTCATGGAGCTCCGACGGCAAATGGAGCTCCGAAACTCGCAGCAACAGTTGATTAATCATAGCCCAAGTTATGATGGTTGTAACGGACCCGATGATTACTTGATCCATAGACAAATGGGGCCGAATTACATGCACATGATCTAATCGGGTCATCATTTTAGCATTAAGATTAGTCAGTCAAGTCAGTCTTCCAAGAAGAATCAATGCCCTAGCTTTTTTTTTTTTTGTTATTGAGGATTAAATTTCTTTCATTTAGAGAAAAAGAAAAACATATTATAACATTATCAATTCATTGTAGAATTTTGTAACTTGTGTAATCAAATTCACTAATTGTTATCCGTCTTCCCGCTATCTTGATATAATATTTTCGAGGTGTAATGAATTCTAGTGTTCCACTTATATCAATTTATTTCTATCCAAATACTTTTTTTTCGATTTTATCGGCTCAGTTCATAACACGATTTACAGAGTAAAATCAAACGACTAAATACGTCGATACCTTCAACTTAGATGTGTATCCGAAAATCGCCTATCTTACTTCTCGGCTTGGAGGGATGTAATGTAGGGGCTAGTTGATTACCAGAAATCCTATTTCGTCAATTTTTTTTAAGAGTTAAGCTTTTCAGACTATTAGATTAAGTCAGGCGCTTTCCGTTTGTTTAAGGACGTTAGGCAGTAGTTATTGAAATGATTTAATGATTGTTTAACAAACATGATGGTATAAAAATATGGCGTTGAAAAATGCAAATGGGTGCACTAGCTAGCGTAAGCGGTATGGTCCATATTTGCACTCAATAGCACATGCAACCGCTCAAACTTTTATATCAAAGTCTTATCTGTTATCATTTCATTTTCCAAGGCTTTACTTGCAATATAACTATATCCAACACTCATTTATGTTTCATTTATTATAACTTTTAAATTTATTATAAAATGTACATATCATGTTTCTTACCGGAACATGGTTAAATTTAAATGATATGTTTCACAATTAAAATGTTAGAAGTTTAAGATATTTAGACTATTGTGATGGTTAAATGTTGTGCACCATATCTAAAATGTAGAAGTTTAAATTTTATAAGATTATTGATCTATTTACCCTAAAAACCTAAGATGTATTCATTTTTTTTTTTCTAAAAAAAGAGACATAAGTTTACATATTATAGTGAATCATATCAGCAAATTTATTATTACGTTCATATATCTCTAAAAATATCAAGTATGAATCAAAAAAGGTTGATCATGTTGGAGATAAAAGCAGATATGTGAAATGCTTAAGGTAGCCAATCGTGTCTAAAACATAAAGTGATGTATAAATAATTAAAAATGAGTAAAAATGACAAAAACAAGTATAATAGCTAGCTCCTTTTGTCTTCTTTAATGGGATGGTCGTGATACTAAGCAACATGATAATACAAGTTTTCATGATTGTGATTTCATACGTAAAATAAGTGTCGGTTAGGTTCAGATATAAGTATTCTACTAGTATTCCAATTAATAAATGTATTAATACTTTGATTTTAAGCAAATGTCATGTAATGATGAAATTTAAGTTTTACTTAACTTGAAGATTTCATTTTTCTTTTTCTTTTATATCTTTAATTCCAAGTTGTTGTTCCAACCCCTTAGTTATCATATCATCATAAGGACCGATTTTGAACAACATAAGATTAGAATCAATTATACTAATATTGGAAAGACAATAAAAGGAAAATAAATAATAATAAATAAATAAACAAAGTACTTGAAAGTACAATGCATGTACACACATGACAAGGGAGTGAGAGTGGTGAGGGTGGGGGGGCATACGTGCATGTGAAGAAGCACATGGTACAATAATTGAGGTACGTGAATAGAGAAATAAAAAAAGAAAAAAAAAAGAAAAATTAGATCCACTCATTCAACCATAGCTATTTGTCTTCCATGTTACTACTACTGCTATTATTCTTTCAACACGATACAACAAGCAATGGGACTTGAAGTTCCATACTTTCCCGTTTTCTCCATTGACCATTATAATCATCATCACATGCCACTCCAAAAATATCATAGTGGTATGTTTAATAGATATTTTTTTCGGTATAGAAATGCGACAAGAACCATATACAAACTTATTTTTTACTAATTAGTTGTAATGTAATACATAAAGCAATTATGTAACCGGTTGTTGCACTCTCCTTCTAAGTTTCATTTTATCAACAAAGTAATGGTGATCGTGCACAAGTATATTATAGGTTCTCATAATGTGTTATGTATTAAAATATTCCCTATTTTTTAATATAACAAACTTCAAAATCATCTAAGGTTCAATCTCTTGTTTTCTGCGTTACTGGTTTGACTTTTATAAGTCTAATCTTTATAGTTTAATTTACTTGTAGTTGCTAAGATTGAGACATAAAATAATTTACTACTTCATGACTATATGGGTAGATGAAAGATGAAGATCAACATCACGAAAAGAAATAGAGGGTGATCTTGATGAACTTGTTGGAACAAATTATTGCATAGATTTTGTAAATTGTATACATCATTTAATAACACTATGGAGCTTGTTTGTCTAAGTATAAGCTTAATAAACTGTCAGAATATGTAAAAGTTAATTGTATATCAAACAAGTTTTTTTGAACGCCGTGCCAACTACCGTGACACCGGGTGTTGTGGCCAAGGTCCACTACTGGACCGCCGCCAGCCTGTTGGCTCTCCTAGATGCACGAAAACCTGACCTCCACCTGCCCGAATGCACGACAGTGGAATAATCGGTAAAACCTTGCCTCCCATCCGAATTGAACCGGCGCCACGCCGCCACCCATATTCGCTATCCACTCCACCAGGGGGGGGGGGGGGGGGGGGGGGTTTGTATATCACACAAGTTGATGTGCTCAATAGTTTGTTCTTATTAGCGTGTGTATATTGCATACATTTATATGTGTTTATTACAAGAATACAAATGAATTGATTGAAAAACACACAAATATATTAAACATACACATTATGTACCTTTGTGTGTATATATATTTCGATATCGTGTTTTTAATTTATCTACGTGTTTATCATTGTATGTGTTCTTAATCCATCCCTTCTTTAAATTCGCTTTGGGAAGTTTCAGAAACCAAGTTATTGGATAACGAACTATAACGTATAAGATCTTTCATTTGTAACATTGGGTTCCCAATTCAAATATTAATACAAGCAAGGTCATTCAAAAGTCAACAAGATCTAACGTATTTCACGTGGTCAAAAGTAGAGGAAGAAGGCTTGCTTAGTTTGGCAATATGCCTAATACTTAAGAGTTAGTGCCAGCCTAACGCCTAATGATTTTTGCCTACCCAAAAACATTGTCATGTTCTCACAAGAACATATTCATCATCCCATCCCTTTCAATTCAGTTCCATACACATTATAAACACCATCATTGCTTCTTTTTAAATCTCACACCAAATACACATTTAAAGCTCTTTCACAAATGCCAACATCTAACGCGTCACATATAATATCAAAATTTAAATTGGACAACATTACAATTTTTGGCTTCGCTAGGGCTCTGATATCATGTTACTCTTAAAATACCATAAAGGAAGGCAGACTTGAAGATGTAATGAAGATGATAATCGATGACGATTACAAGCCAAACATCAAATCTACAATTTTGGAGACCATTGATTTTGCAGGGGAGGCCATGGTTCCACCAGAATGGGGGGTTTGATTGTGAGCTCGAGTAGATGCATTGAAGGCGATTGGGTCTGGTTTTCTGGTGGAGCTTGGTGGTATTGGCATAAACCCTTGATTATGCAGTCTGTCACTAAGAGATTGACGTTGCATTGTGTCACACCCTCAAAATCCACTTGCGGAGTTTTACCGCGAGGCGCATGACAAACCAGGATCCAAGTCAATGATCACAATAAACAATACTAAATGAATTTCAAAGACATAGTTTAAAATCCCAAACATCAGCGGAAGCTAAATGTCGTTACATAAACAAAATAAAACCAAATGTTTAATGTTCAAAACCATGCAACTCTAACTAGACGCCGTGCAGACGCGTGCGCCCTAGTTCCACTTTGCTACCTTAGCGACCTGAGAAAACATGTAAGAGTTTACGTCAGCACAAAAATGCTGGTGAGTTTACAGGTTTGTAATCAAAGTTCCAAGTATAACCTGTCCATACTATAACAATTGTAAACCAAGTACGCTAGCTAGGCGCATGTACCATTACTACTACGATTGGAAAACCATTACTAACTCGCAAACCAGTTGTTGTGCCCGAATAGTAAACCTGTTCCTGTTTGAGACAATATGCACCCGCCCGGCGCTCCATGCCGACGGGTGGGGTTGGTCACTCCCAATAGCGCTATTCACATTTCCCCGTTGTGCAAACCAGCACATTCATGGTTTCCCCCCGGGACTTCCAAAGATCGTATAGTAAACCGTTTGAAAACCCATAGTATGACAGTTGTTACCAAATAGTTGTTTAACACATGTTTTCTCCCCCGAAAACGAAAACCAAGTAAAGTGGGGCCGTAAACTCACCTTAGGTTGCGTTAACTTCAGCTAATAGAATAGTTCAACAAGCTATGCTAGTCCCGTAAAACAGCGACCTAACATATGATAGTTACAAGTACTTAGACTAATAACCCTTAGGTTAGTTAGTCCCTAGATGTCCAGACCATAACCAAGTTCGTTTGAAACACCGTGACTGTTTAATCGACCCAAAGTACAAGACTCGACATCCCATTGGTGACCCGAGACTCCCCGTGTTATGTTTACGCTCCAAAACATACAATCACGCAAGTGCACTTAACATACGTTAACACACAACAAGCTATAGCACATAGTTCACGTATCACCGAAATACATCCAAGTATATGTTACCAAGTTATTAGACATGTTACGGGGTTCCTAGCATGTTCTTAGGTGTCCAAACGGGTCTCGAAATGCTAAAATATACATACAGCAGTAGTACACGCGATTAGGAAAAGTCAACTAGCATTTAGGTTGGTCAACTGGCATTTAGGAAGGCTAATCGCATGTAACTACTAGCATTTAGGGCTAATTGCATGTAACAGCTAGCAATTAGGGCTAATTGCATGTAACAGCTAGCAATTAGGGCTAATTGCATGTAACAGCTAGCAATTAGGGCTAATCAC
The DNA here is from genome assembly GCA_032199755.1 of Ambrosia artemisiifolia. Taxonomy (NCBI): domain Eukaryota; kingdom Viridiplantae; phylum Streptophyta; class Magnoliopsida; order Asterales; family Asteraceae; genus Ambrosia; species Ambrosia artemisiifolia. The sequence goes on along the minus strand of CM063512.1, from coordinate 65,475,810 downwards.
ATGCAACAGCTAGCAATTAGGGCTAATCGCATGTAACACCTAGCAATTAGGGCTAATCGCATGTAACACCTAGCAATTAGGGCTAATCGCATGCAACACCTAGCAATTAGGGCTAATCGCATGTAACACCTAGCAATTAGGGCTAATCGCATGTAACACCTAGCAATTAGGGCTAATCGCCTGTAACAGCTAGCAATTAGGGCTAATCGCCTGTAACAGCTAGCAATTAGCCTGCTAATCGCCTGTAACCTTGCTGTTCCAGTTTTTCGCGCGTTTAACGCTCCAAATCAGATCCAGAATGTGTGTAACCACCCAATATCATCCCAAACACTATCCTAAACATGTTTCAACTAAAACCCTTCGTTTTGCCTCGTATTATCAGCCCTGCATGCAATCATGTAATCCAAACACCATTCACATAGCATGCAACATCATACTAACATGCGTAACTATAACCCTAATGATCAATTCTCAGATTATATCATCATAATATCATTATCAACACTGATCTATCATAATAACATAGCAAATCATCATCATGAATCACAAAAACCCTAGCTTTTTAATCATACACACTCATAACACATGCATATTAGTTATAATCCGATTAACAACCCTTATTGACGATTTTCAGAAAGCTTTTTCGTTTAACAACAGGTCTGGACCCTTAGGGATTGATTAAAAATGTTTATAAAGGTTTATGGATGAAAATCAAACCTTAGAATTATGAAAGTATGATGATTCAAGCTTGAAACCTTGAGTTTTGATCAAAAATCGCCTTCCAGAGGTTGTTTATGTGTTGGGGCGGTTTATGGGACGATTAGGGTTTGTATAATGAAGTTTAGGAGGTTAAGTATGGTATTTATAGTCGTTTTTAGTCGTCACTTACGTTGCAGGCGATTAGCTTTCAGTTGCAGGCGATTAGGGCTGCTAATCGCCACCCCCTTAGGCGATTAGCCCCCTAATCGCCACCTTGAGGCAGCTACTCGCCCCCTGGGGTGAGCTAATCGCCACCCTGCAGGTGATTAGCTCACCCTAATCGCCTGCAGGGTCCTGTTCCATGTATTTTGCGCGTTAAACCCCGTTTTAACACATGTTAACACATTTTCACATACCGACAAGTCACATAATGATTGTAAACACATAACACTAGTAAATACACATATTTACACTCGTTCACCAATTCCCGGGACTCGAGATTCGTACGTTCCGTATGCCCTGACGATCCTACAAATCGTCACCGTTTGTACACTTGGTTAAGGACTGACATCTAACGATCCTCTAGGCCAACATCTAATGATTCCCTAGACTCATATAACAGTTCCCGAACCATAACCCGACTCAACTAACCCAGTTAAGTACAGAATACGCGTGACTCGCTAAGGTAGACTTTAATTTAGACGACGTTGTTAACTTGAATTTGCCGGGTGTCACATCATCCCCACGTTAAAAGAATTTTCGTCCCGAAAATTATGTAAGTACCAAGAGTATGAACAAAAGAAACAGACAAAAATAGAAACCAAGAGAGAGAATTACCCGAGTTGTCACATCATCCCCACGTTAAAAGGAATCTCGCCCCGAGATTCATTCCGTTGCAGTGGTAACGTGTCTCGACTCGAATGCCTCTTTAGGAAAGAGATGAGGATACTTAGACTTCATCTGATCCTCGCGTTCCCAAGTGTATTCCGGTCCCCGGTTCGAGTTCCATCGAACCTTAACAATACGAATCTTGCTGTGACGCAGACTGCGAATCTTGTAATCAAGGATCTCGACAGGTTCCTCCACTATCCGAAGACGATCATCAACCTTGATCTCTTCTAGTGGAACAATGAGAGACTCGTCAGTCAGACACTTCTTCAGGTTAGATACGTGGAAGACGTTATGTACGTTACCGAGCTCCGTCGGTAAATCAAGTCGATATGCCACCGGTCCGATCCGTTCCAGGATCGTAAATGGACCGACATACCGCGGGTTAAGTTTGCCACGCTTCCCAAAGCGTATGACGCCCTTCCACGGTGAAACCTTTAGAAGCACCTTGTCACCAACTTGAAACTCCAATGGCTTACGGCGATGATCAGCATAACTCTTTTGTCGGTCCCGTGCCGCTGCCAATCGATTACGAATCTGTACGATCTTCTCAGAAGTCTCGTACACCAGTTCTGGCCCAGTGAGCTGACTCTCACCCACTTCGGCCCAACAGAGAGGAGACCTGCATTTCCGTCCGTACAATGCCTCGAACGGAGCTGCTTTGATGCTCGTATGATAACTGTTGTTGTAAGAGAATTCTACTAACGGTAAGTGAGCTTCCCAACCTTTGCCAAAATCGATCACACATGCCCGCAGCATGTCTTCTAGAGTTTGAATTGTACGCTCACTCTGACCGTCAGTTTGTGGATGATAAGCCGTACTCATGTCTAGTCGGGTACCCAAAGCCTTGTGCAAAGACTTCCAGAAGTGAGAAGTAAAATGGGAGTCACGATCCGAGATAATAGAAACTGGCACCCCGTGCTTAGAGACAACTTCTTTCAGATATAAACGAGCCAACCGATCCATGGTGTCGGTCTCCTTAATGGCAAGGAAATGGGCTGATTTCGTCAAACGGTCGACAATCACCCATATCTTATCATTCCCGCTCGGTGACTTAGGTAGCTGTGTGACAAAGTCCATTGTAATCCGTTCCCATTTCCACTCTGGAATTTCGGGTTGTTGCAATAGACCCGACGGTTTCTGGTATTCTACCTTGACCTTAGCACAGGTCAAGCACTTACTCACGTATGAGGCTATATCCGCCCTCATGTTTGGCCACCAGTACAGTATTTTTAGATCCTGGTACATCTTGTCTGAACCAGGATGAATGGAATACCGAGACTTGTGAGCTTCATCAAGAACCAGCTCCCGAAGTCCCCCGAATAAGGGAACCCAGACGCGTTCTGCGAAGTAGCGCAGGCCATCAGGCCTTTGCTCGAGATGTTTGTCGGCACCGTGCATAGTTTCAGCCTTAAGGTTTTCCTCCTTCAAGGCTTCTGACTGCGCAGAACGGAGTTGATCAGGCAGAGAGGAGTGGATTGTGAGTTGCAACGCCCGAACGCGACGAGGGTTTGTCGATTCCTTCCTGCTCAAGGCGTCTGCCACAACATTCGCCTTGCCAGGATGGTACTTAATGGCACAGTCATAGTCGTTCAGGAGTTCAACCCAACGGCGCTGTCGTATGTTCAGGTGCTGTTGGTCAAAAATGTGCTGGAGACTCTTGTGATCGGTGTAGATGGTGCATTTGGTACCGTACAAGTAATGCCTCCAGATTTTCAACGCGAACACCACCGCACCCAATTCCAAATCATGGGTAGTGTAGTTCCTCTCATGCACTTTGAGTTGACGGGAAGCGTACGCAATCACCTTCTCGCGTTGCATCAACACGCAACCGAGACCATGAATAGAAGCATCACAGTAAACAACGAAATCTTCAGTGCCCTCAGGCAAAGACAAGATAGGAGCAGTGCAAAGCTTAGTCTTTAGTTTTTGGAATGCGGACTCCTGTGGTTCACCCCAGTCGAACTTTCTATCCTTCTGAGTAAGAGTGGTGAGGGGTTGAGCGACCTTCGAGAACCCCTTAATGAAACGCCGATAATAACCCGCAAGGCCTAGGAATTGCCGCACCTCAGTTGGCGTCTTCGGTGCTTCCCAGTCCTTGATCGCTTCGATCTTAGCTGGATCGACATGGATTCCCAGTTCATTGACTACATGCCCTAGGAATTGGACTTCGCGTAACCAAAAATCGCACTTCGAGAACTTTGCGTACAGTTGTTCTCGTCGTAAGAGTTCCAAAACTAACCGTAGATGTTCCCCATGTTCGGTCTCGTTCTTGGAATAGATCAGAATATCATCAATAAACACGATGACGAATTTGTCAAGATACGGTTTACAAACGCGGTTCATCAAGTCCATGAAAACCGCCGGTGCGTTAGTGAGACCAAAAGGCATGACCAAGAATTCGAAATGGCCATAACGTGTTCGAAAAGCAGTCTTTGCAACGTCAGCCTCCCTGACGCGCAGCTGGTGATAACCGGACCTCAAATCGATCTTGGAATAATAACTAGAACCCTGAAGCTGGTCGAATAGATCATCAATACGTGGAAGGGGATAACGGTTCTTAATGGTCAATTTGTTCAGTTCTCTGTAGTCCACACACAATCGGAAACTTCCATCCTTCTTCTTAACAAATAAAATCGGGGCTCCCCAAGGGGAAGAACTAGGTCTGATGAAACCCTTATCCAAGAGTTCCTGTAACTGGTTAGACAATTCTTGCATCTCAGGAGGTGCAAGACGGTAGGGGGCCCGAGCAATAGGAGCAGCGCCAGGTACAAGATCAATACCGAACTCAACCTGACGATGGGGAGGAAGACCAGATAAATCATCAGGAAAGACATCAGAAAACTCGCGTACAACCGGGATATCGTCGATCTTCTTCTCGCTGGTAGTGGAAACAGATAAAAGTGCTAGAACAGCCGAATAACCCTTCCGAAGATACTTAAGGGCTTTCATGCTAGAGATGAGACTTAGCGGAGCACCGCTCTTGTCCCCGTACACAGAAAGAAATTCTCCATCAGGGAGAGGAATCCGGATGACCTTGTCGTAACAAACGATCTCAGCGCGATACAGCGACAACCAATCCATGCCTATAACCACGTCAAAACTACCCAAAGGTACCGGCATAAGGTCGATAGGAAAAGACAAACCCGACAACTCTATGCGACATTCCCGAAGAACGCAAGTAGCTTCTATCTTCTTACCGTCAGCCAATTCTATAATATATTTAGCCTCTAAAGGAACAGGTACTACATCTAACAAACGACTAATTTCCACAGATATGAAACTTTTGTCGGCGCCAGAGTCAAATAAAACACTAACAGAGCGATCGTTGAGAAGAAACGTACCAGTGACTGTGTCAGGGTCCTGTCTTGCCTCTGCAGTCCCAATAACGAAGGCACGTGCGTTCCTGTTTCCGCCCCCGTTGTTACCATTTCCATTCCCATTACCATTCCCGTTTCCTCCCTGCTTCAGTTTTGGACACTCCTTCTTATAATGCCCCGTTTCCCCACAGTGAAAGCATCCCTGTTTACCCGCAGTCCCCTGAGTAGTAGAAGTCGGAGTAGTAGCTGGGGCCTGAGTCGATGGAAGAGTCGCCCTACAGTCTTTGGCAAAATGCCCCAACCTCTGGCAGCGATGGCAACGATTGTTGTCACAATTCCCATGATGATGGCGTCCACACTTATTGCATTTCGGTAACTTCCCTACATACCCACCACTTGGCTTAGAACCCGATGAAGATGAACCCCCACTATCAAACCTTTTCCCCTGTTGAGCTGGTGCTGGTGTAGAACTCTTCACATCATTATCCCACTTTCGTTTGTTGCTCTCTGGAGCCTTAGCAGTTGAACCCTTGGCAGGCAAGATACCCTCACTCACCTTCAAGTTAGTCATCCTATGAGCAGACCGGACCACCTCCGAGTAGGTAGGAAGATTCCCCGCAGCCACCAACCCTGCGATTTCTGGCACAAGACCCGAGATATAATGCTCAATCCTCCTGTATTCCGGCACATGTAGATCAGGACAAAGCACAGCCAACTCATTCCGCCTCACAGTATACTTCTCAATTTCCGACCCAGACATTTTGAGGTTCCACACCTCGTGTTCCAGCTTTTGAATCTCCTCCCTGGGACAGTACTCCCTCTTCAGCAGTTGCACAAAGTTTTCCCAGGGCATAGCATAAGCCTCCCCTATACCCATAGTCTGGGTGATATCGTTCCACCAGGTCAACGCAACATCCTGGAGCAACCCAGCAGAATACTTGACTCGATCCTCAGGAAGACAATTACACATCAGGAAAACAGACTCCACCTTCTCCAACCACCTGAGCAAACCTACTGCACCCTCAGTACCCGCGAACTCATGGGGCTTGCAGTCCCGAAACATTTTGTAGGTGCACATGGGTGGTGGTGGTGGATTAACATGACCACCTGTAAAGAAACACGTAAGAAAACCACGGGAAATGTAAACAAGTTCACCGATGAGATAGAAGTGGTTAGGTCAACTTACCGCCATTGTGCCCTAGCTGGAAGGCAGCCTGCAGCAAGTTGTTCAAGTCATCCTGCGTGAGGTTCACACCCCCACGACCACCATTTCCACGCCCACCATTGCGACCACCTCCACGTCCTCCTCGTGCTCCAGACATGATTCTGGCAAAAAGGACGAGAAAATTTAGTTTCACAGCCAATGATAAACACTAGCGTTTACAAGATCAAAGCTAGATCCAACCCAGGATTATCCATTCGAACCCAGAGCTCACTAGGGCTTTCATGCATTTCGGTTTATGATTTTGTGTGCACCCAAAATGATAAACCGCTCTACATGGTCCTCCAAGTGTTCTCCTAGTTCAAAGTTCAATTCACCGGACATAGACTCTTAGCTATACACCGTAATACTACGGTAGTTCATGACAAGGGTTTCTATTGGGGTAGGAAGGGAGATGTCCGAGTCTTGGACCAATCTCAAGAGTATACAGTTAACCCCAATGTACCTCACTGTCTAGTAAGCAAGTAACCCAGTAAAAGAGTCTGGATGATGTAACACAGAAGGACAAGATGATTTAGAGACACCCCGACAAGTCTATGAGTAACCCAGTATAACGTTTAGTACCATGTGATCATCTAGTGTGTGCGACTCAGTTATAGACTAGACTCTACATGCAGTCCTAGTTCACTATAACCATTGGCTCTGATACCAATCTGTCACACCCTCAAAATCCACTTGCGGAGTTTTACCGCGAGGCGCATGACAAACCAGGATCCAAGTCAATGATCACAATAAACAATACTAAATGAATTTCAAAGACATAGTTTAAAATCCCAAACATCAGCGGAAGCTAAATGTCGTTACATAAACAAAATAAAACCAAATGTTTAATGTTCAAAACCATGCAACTCTAACTAGACGCCGTGCAGACGCGTGCGCCCTAGTTCCACTTTGCTACCTTAGCGACCTGAGAAAACATGTAAGAGTTTACGTCAGCACAAAAATGCTGGTGAGTTTACAGGTTTGTAATCAAAGTTCCAAGTATAACCTGTCCATACTATAACAATTGTAAACCAAGTACGCTAGCTAGGCGCATGTACCATTACTACTACGATTGGAAAACCATTACTAACTCGCAAACCAGTTGTTGTGCCCGAATAGTAAACCTGTTCCTGTTTGAGACAATATGCACCCGCCCGGCGCTCCATGCCGACGGGTGGGGTTGGTCACTCCCAATAGCGCTATTCACATTTCCCCGTTGTGCAAACCAGCACATTCATGGTTTCCCCCCGGGACTTCCAAAGATCGTATAGTAAACCGTTTGAAAACCCATAGTATGACAGTTGTTACCAAATAGTTGTTTAACACATGTTTTCTCCCCCGAAAACGAAAACCAAGTAAAGTGGGGCCGTAAACTCACCTTAGGTTGCGTTAACTTCAGCTAATAGAATAGTTCAACAAGCTATGCTAGTCCCGTAAAACAGCGACCTAACATATGATAGTTACAAGTACTTAGACTAATAACCCTTAGGTTAGTTAGTCCCTAGATGTCCAGACCATAACCAAGTTCGTTTGAAACACCGTGACTGTTTAATCGACCCAAAGTACAAGACTCGACATCCCATTGGTGACCCGAGACTCCCCGTGTTATGTTTACGCTCCAAAACATACAATCACGCAAGTGCACTTAACATACGTTAACACACAACAAGCTATAGCACATAGTTCACGTATCACCGAAATACATCCAAGTATATGTTACCAAGTTATTAGACATGTTACGGGGTTCCTAGCATGTTCTTAGGTGTCCAAACGGGTCTCGAAATGCTAAAATATACATACAGCAGTAGTACACGCGATTAGGAAAAGTCAACTAGCATTTAGGTTGGTCAACTGGCATTTAGGAAGGCTAATCGCATGTAACTACTAGCATTTAGGGCTAATTGCATGTAACAGCTAGCAATTAGGGCTAATTGCATGTAACAGCTAGCAATTAGGGCTAATTGCATGTAACAGCTAGCAATTAGGGCTAATCACATGCAACAGCTAGCAATTAGGGCTAATCGCATGTAACACCTAGCAATTAGGGCTAATCGCATGTAACACCTAGCAATTAGGGCTAATCGCATGCAACACCTAGCAATTAGGGCTAATCGCATGTAACACCTAGCAATTAGGGCTAATCGCATGTAACACCTAGCAATTAGGGCTAATCGCCTGTAACAGCTAGCAATTAGGGCTAATCGCCTGTAACAGCTAGCAATTAGCCTGCTAATCGCCTGTAACCTTGCTGTTCCAGTTTTTCGCGCGTTTAACGCTCCAAATCAGATCCAGAATGTGTGTAACCACCCAATATCATCCCAAACACTATCCTAAACATGTTTCAACTAAAACCCTTCGTTTTGCCTCGTATTATCAGCCCTGCATGCAATCATGTAATCCAAACACCATTCACATAGCATGCAACATCATACTAACATGCGTAACTATAACCCTAATGATCAATTCTCAGATTATATCATCATAATATCATTATCAACACTGATCTATCATAATAACATAGCAAATCATCATCATGAATCACAAAAACCCTAGCTTTTTAATCATACACACTCATAACACATGCATATTAGTTATAATCCGATTAACAACCCTTATTGACGATTTTCAGAAAGCTTTTTCGTTTAACAACAGGTCTGGACCCTTAGGGATTGATTAAAAATGTTTATAAAGGTTTATGGATGAAAATCAAACCTTAGAATTATGAAAGTATGATGATTCAAGCTTGAAACCTTGAGTTTTGATCAAAAATCGCCTTCCAGAGGTTGTTTATGTGTTGGGGCGGTTTATGGGACGATTAGGGTTTGTATAATGAAGTTTAGGAGGTTAAGTATGGTATTTATAGTCGTTTTTAGTCGTCACTTACGTTGCAGGCGATTAGCTTTCAGTTGCAGGCGATTAGGGCTGCTAATCGCCACCCCCTTAGGCGATTAGCCCCCTAATCGCCACCTTGAGGCAGCTACTCGCCCCCTGGGGTGAGCTAATCGCCACCCTGCAGGTGATTAGCTCACCCTAATCGCCTGCAGGGTCCTGTTCCATGTATTTTGCGCGTTAAACCCCGTTTTAACACATGTTAACACATTTTCACATACCGACAAGTCACATAATGATTGTAAACACATAACACTAGTAAATACACATATTTACACTCGTTCACCAATTCCCGGGACTCGAGATTCGTACGTTCCGTATGCCCTGACGATCCTACAAATCGTCACCGTTTGTACACTTGGTTAAGGACTGACATCTAACGATCCTCTAGGCCAACATCTAATGATTCCCTAGACTCATATAACAGTTCCCGAACCATAACCCGACTCAACTAACCCAGTTAAGTACAGAATACGCGTGACTCGCTAAGGTAGACTTTAATTTAGACGACGTTGTTAACTTGAATTTGCCGGGTGTCACACATTGGATCCACGGGTTTCACTCCAATTATCAATGCTCCATTTAGTTGCATTCCGTTCTTGCTGAGAGCCTTCTGTGCATCAAATCGACTCTGCAGAATAAAAATTATAACAATTAATAAATCAACGTTTTAGATGGCCTTAACTTGATTCCTGTGCACAATTTGGATACTAGAATTTGAGTTTCTAAAAGATATAAGACTCAATTATGCACTTATAGGTGTAAGTGAACACGTGAAAATGAATATATTATATGTGACATACTGACATATATCATCCTCTATCTGTAATGCTTAATTTTATGAGCCAAAAAAGCAACAAAGAAGCAAACAAACATACCCAATATAATCCCACTCATAGTCGAGCTATTGCTCCCACTAAGACCCACGCTCTTTTTCTATACATATACCTTATTGAGGTATCAAGCACACAACAGTACTCACAATGGAAATTCTAAACCATCGCAAGTAGCCTAGTATACAGTGCTGAGTACACTATAGTAGCTACAAATTAAAGAGCAAAGAGACATGTAAAAGAACTAAAGAAGGACTAACCCCAATGCAAGTACCTACCTTGGTTTTAGATAGATTGCGCGATGTGTGCGCATCACATATGCAAGGCATTTGTTATTAAAAGATTTAAAATCAATTATACATAACAGCACATACTTGTAACATATTGATAACACATTCTTGGATTTCAACATAACAATACACTTATAAAACACAATTAGTCATAAGCATAAGAAGACAAATCGAAAAGAACCCAGAACCCACTGATGAATCAAAAGAACAAAGAAGAAACCTTGGATCTTTGACGTAGGGGAGCAGAGAGATTGAGAGAATATTTTTATTATTAAGGAACTTTCTTTAGAGCAGCCAGCATAATCTAATTCAACTAACTAGCAACGGGCTAGCTACACGATTGCAAACACCAAAGAAAAAAGATACAACCCACCACTCCACCATAAAGAGCAAACAACAAGACAAATAAAACAGCAAACAACCTACAGGAAATCAAATCCTAAATACTTCAAACCTCCTCCAATAGAAGCATGTAATAGAGGACTCTTTGCACACCTTAAAAAATCAAATTCAAATTGCAATGTAGCTTTTTAGAAAAGTGAACTTTCGGTTTACAGATGTATGGAACTATGGGTAAAAAGGTCTAAGCCGGTTCATATTTCTGATCTGATTCTGACTATTTTGTATTTTTGCGCATCAATCTAGATTAATACGTCTAAACAGAACTAAGGAGACCTATATGTCTACACAGTGCTAAGGCAAGGCTAAAACTAAGGCAAACAAAAGTATACGGAAAGCTAATGCCAAATGCAAAAAAAAGTGTTGTAAGAATCGCTAGGCGCTAGTCGGCCGGTGGGGGCGGACTAGCGATTAATCAGGATTGATCGGATTGGGATTTTATATATAATTTTCAGGTTTATATGTATATACACACATTTTTATATGTATTTTTTTAGGTAGACATGTTTTAACACCTTCAATCCATATTCTGAAGTAGATACGACTAATTGCTGGTAATTGCAGGTTTTCAATAGAATCTGGCCGGAATTTAAAGGTTTTGGCCGGAATCACTAGATTGCCATTGATTTTTGGCCGATTAGGACTGGATTTGACCACAGTTGACCGCCTAGCAATTTATTGGCCGATTAGATGATATTACTTGGTGAACCTCCGACTAGCGATTAATCGGAGGCTAGGCGTGATTTTCAATATGTTAAATCACCACCAATTTCCTTCCTCCACTTTTTCAACACATGTACTAGTGTTTTTGCAGTTGCTGATTAAAGCGTCTTCACTAATTTGACCCACCCCTATAAATAATTTGCTATCCTTAAACAATCTTGATTCTTGACCAAGGAATTTCCAACAAACCCTGAATGCTTCTCATCAAAGACATAATCTAAAATTATCTCAATGTCCACCACTGATCATTACTATGTGTTTATTCTTCATACAATAGATATCGGCTTAAAAGATTCTTTTATGTCATCAACTACTGACCTACGCAGTTATAGCGATCCAAAATCAAAGATTTTCGTAACTTATATCAAAAGTTGATTATTAAACGCAAATCATCTCATAACAAAAGCATCTAAAATCAAAATATACAACCTCCAACCCAAGATTTTGACACTTCAATCTTCATATCAAAAACCGTTTAATTGTATGAAAGCATTTGAAATAAAATCATACAAGCCCAACTCTAGATATTAGCATAAAATAGATTATCAAACACAAATCCTGAATTGTAGAAGACGAACCTGTTTTAATTGGTTTGGACTTTGGTGTTAATTGAAGTGTGGGAGACGAATGTGTTTCAATTCGTGAAGTTTGGGCTATTATCAATGTTTAGTTGCTTATGTGCCATCCAAAAAATGAATTATCATGGGCTAATTATGTAATTTGGCCCGAAACTATGCCCATCTAAAAGTCGGTGCTACGACTAATATTTAGTAAATTAGATATTTACTAGTAATTAAACCAGACAAACACTACAACAAATATATAGAGAGAAATCGAGGCTAATCACATAGAAAAGTTATTTTTACACTACGTTCAGTTTTACTTGTGTGCCCTCCTTAGCCTGATGCCCAAACTATTGAGAAGGACATTTAAAGCATGTCTTGCAGCCTTATTTGTCTTCCACATGCATATATAATGTTGGGTTAATGTTGGATAAAACCAAGCTTCGGCATTTTAGTAGTTTAGTCCATTAAACCTTTTTCTTAACAACAACAACCACCACCATACCCAGTAAATCCCACAAATAGCATAACTATTGGTAGGGTATGGGGAGGGTGGGATGTAGACAGACCTTTCCTCTATTCCTGAGAATAGAGAGGCTGCTTCCAAAGAGATCCTCGGCTCCAAAGCCCACAACAAAAAAAAAAATACTAGAACAGGAGATTTAAACTACCAGTATCACAAAGATGATGGGAAGAGTACATGGTAAAATAGAAAAATATATACAACTAGAAACAACCTATAATGCACAAAGAGACAATCACATGTAAAGCCCAACAAAAACTACTAGAATCAAGTCAATGGACTAAACCACTAAAATACTGAAACTTAAAAGTAGGTGGTCTTATCTAACATTAACTCGTTTACATAAAGAATGCCAAGCAACAAGCAGACGCTTGCTACTAAAGAATGTGGCAATTACCTGATAAAGAATGTGCATCCAGTTAGAATCTCTTGGACCCAACACGTGCTTGAGAATGACACCACATTTTTCAAACTCCCGAAGAACTAAATTCGTATCTGCCGGTGAAAACCTGCAATTGCACGGTAAATAAAAAAAAGATATAAGAATTGTAGATAGATGTAAGAAGAAAAAAAGAGTCCAATTATCAGTGTCCACTAATCAAGCAACATACAAGTGCAGTGTTACAACTGAAATGATGCAGATAAAGTCTATCCTAATGACCAAAGCAAAAACACTCATAAAACTATAAAAGAGCCTAATATTATAAACAACAACACAGACTCCGAAGTCTATGCGAAAGAGAAGACCACAACATTGTTTGGTTGTAACCGAAATGACTAGTGGCCAGTTATCACCATCTAGCAAAATACATAAAGGCGATAACTTAATCGAAACAACTAACAAGTTCTTCCCTAATATGCCCATGTTCTATAATAAACACATTGTAAGAAATCAACTTCACCATAAGCACACATAACCTAAAAACTAACAACAATATAAATAAGTTAAAAGAAAAAAATACCCATAAACAGTAACCCATTCTTCCTCATCAACCGAACCCATCGGCACCGAATCCCTCTTCACATCCGGTCTAGCAACCTCCCTAGGCTGAGGCAACGTCAGCAAACCCCCTTGCTGACGCTGTACAACTCCATCCACTGGCGAACCCGAACCCGAACCCAAACCCAAACCCGTATTCAATCCCTTTCCTTTATCATCACCCTCACTCCTCCCACCTGCAGACCACCAACTTGAATCCACAACCGGACTAGCGTTTGAATTAGACTGAGGAGACTTATTAATATTATTATTGGGGGTGGAAAAGAACTTATTATTGGGGGTTTTGGAGGGGGTGGTAGCGATAGGGTTGGAATAGTCAGGGGAAGGGACCGGGTAATCGGGTTCGGGTGAGAAATCGGAGCGGTCTTCAAGGGTGAACATTGGGGGTGGAGGGAGATCTGACGTGGCAAAGTTTTCACGCCATAAGGCGGAGACAGCGGCGGCTTGACCCGGGGTTGTGAATTTACCCGACCCGGAACGACGGTTGGTGACAGGGGTGGCTAGGTCGTTGAAGAATAAGGATTGTCTGTTGGTTGATTTAGGGGTTCTGTGAACGGTTGAAGTCATGTTGGTTGATGATCGTTCAGCCACCGATGGAGCCTATGGGTGGTTGGGTATTCAAAAACCCTAGACGATGATGGAGCGTCGAGGATTTGATACAAAGGGTTTCGGGTTATTATATTCCTTCATAAATGAATTATTTTATGTTACCGTTAAACAAATTTCATTTTTTTTTAAAGAACAACACATTTTGTCTATAGCTACAAAAAATTTGAACGCACGTAACTTTTTTAGAAAGCAAATAGCTACAAGAGATGTATTGTGCATAAATGTTACATTTTCGAGTAGCTTGAGGTAGTTAAACAAAAAGAAAGAGAGACGGTTTTAACCAACTAGCATGAGGAGCTTAACTCTTTCAAACAAACTAGGATCTCAGGTAACCAATCCGGCTCATAGCATTCTTAGCTGAGATGTAAGATAGGTAATCTTTTTATACACATCTAAGTTGGAGGTTTTCAAAATTTTAAGAGTTTAAATTTACTCATGGTTGTAAAAATCGCTCTAGGCGGCCGCCTAGGCGGCGCCTAGGCGCTAGGCTGGACCAAATATCGGATATAAGCCCTAGGCTACGTTCTAGGCGTTTTGGTGCTTAGGCGGGTCATAGGCGGACCTAGGCGGGTCCTAGGCGGTCTTAGGCGGTCTTAGGCGGACCTAGGCGGTGGTTTCTTTCTTTTTCTTTTTTTTTGAAATTGAAGGAGGATTGAACATACCTTTATGGATGAATCAATGCTTGGAACGACCTGAATTCAGAACTGAACATGCCTTAGGCGGCTGTGTTTTTTTTTAGGGTTTAGAGGCAGCTTGATGTAGGAGGCAGCTTCTTTACTTAGGGTTTAGAGGTTAATGGTATATACAGGACTTTTTTAGAGCCCAAGTTGAAGTCTAATGGGCCTAAACTCAATTAAATGTGGCCTTATTTAACCACTGGCCCAAATAATGTTTTAAACTTCTAATGTGCTTTTGTTTTATGTATATATCTAAGTATTCCAAGTATTATGTGTATCATATCTTAACATATTTTCAAAAAACACCTAAATTTGTGTGTATATATATAAAATACGTATAAAAATACCAAAACGCCTAATTCCGCCTAGTCCCGACTAGTCCCTAGGCTAGACCTCACCGCCTGCCTAGCGCCTAGCGCCTTTTGCAACATTGGATTTACCCTGTAAGTCACAGTTCAAAAAACACAAATGTTATATATAGCTTAGATAAATAAATAAGTTTATTCTATACTGAACATTACATTTTTCTAAAAAAAATTACAAGTTTTGTTCTCTTAATTTCAATAATTACACTAAAATTAAATTCTAGTTAGTATTATGTAAATGGCTATGTTATTCTTGTTATTTTACTTTTATTATCAAATAGTACTAAAACAAAATACAATAATTCTTTTAATCGACAATTTACCTATCACACACAAAGACAGATGTGAGCCCTTCTACATACGTAGTCCTTTTCATTTTCGTGTTTGAAAGTTTTCAGTCCAATATTTTACAAAAAAAAACGCTAAATGTTCACGAATTCATAGATCAAGGACTAAAAAATCAGAAGATTTTAACCAAGCATCATTCAGTAACCAAATTTGTAACTTCTACATGTTCAACTCAAGGAGAAAGAGTCAAATCGAAGATTCTAATGTTGATGGTGAAATTAGAAATCTTAAATCAAGATCAAGAGTTCAAATTGAACATCATTTCAAACCAATACGAAAACTTAGAATATATCGAACCAACAAGGATGTTTTATTATACTTATATCAATATAGAAGTAACACTTGGCTAACCTAGTTTTGTTTTGTTTGGTTGGGATTGTGGTGATACTTGAATGTGGAAGATTAAGTCAAATCGACAATGGTTTATCTGCTAAGGTTGCTTATGCATTATAATTTCTTTTTGGATTATCGCAACATCAATGGTTGACTTCTACATATGGTCTAGTGGTGGAATTATCTCCAACATCTGTTTTAGTAGCGACAAACAAGAATGTGAACCCTAGGGCTCAATTTAGTCGTTTCTAGGGATTTGGATCAGAAACATATGTGACTTCATCTGATTCGTCGTTTTATTTTTCAACTGTTGCAACATACGATTGTCTCAGTTAATCACACCTGTCATTAAGTTTTTTTTTTCTTTCAAAATAACTCATTTTATGAAAACATAGTATCTTCGTTGAATAGGATCCCCCACTAAACACCACCATAAACCTGGACCAAAACACTACTATGAACCGTGATTTAAACCATGTCAAACCAAAGTTGCAAATTAAAAAACTAGAACTCTACCGAAACTAATACATCACCTCACATGATTGTGGTGAAAATAAACCAGAAAACAAGTCACATGGACTACAAAAATACAAGTTAAATTCAAGCTAGAAACCCAAAAATAAAACCTAAGAACACAATAAAATAATAAAAATAGTTGAATGACAAATACAATTCAAGCTTTAATAAGTTAATTATTTCATAACAATATCACAAATTTAAAGACGAAACCTAATGTTTGAACAGACCATACCTGAATTTATGACGTACTCCATTGGACCAACAACTGAATGATAGATATCACATTTATTTAGCAGAGCCACTAATGTAGTATCGATACATGAACCCCATATCCAAACAAAGCTTCATCAATCACGGACCTACCAACATATCACATTCCGCCACGTGTCTCTACTCCATTCCCACTTCAACATTTTATAACACGTACCATTCTCCTAAACAATATTCATCACTAAGCAGCAAAAGATATGGAGAGTAACGTGCTGAAAACGCCACCAGATTATACTACCAAGGATATTGCTGAGAGTAATTGTAACGTAGGCAAGGGGCTCTTTCGAAACTATGGCGCAATGCATTTGACGTTGCGACTTGTTTGCTTTTCAGCATCCTTGGTTTCCCTTGTCGTAATGATCACCGCGAAAGAGAAATCAACTATCTCGCTCTATGGGTTTGATATCCCCGTCTACTCCAAATGGTCATTCTCCGATTCCTTCGAGTAAGCGCCTTTTTCCTTAAATTTTCGTTAAGTGTTTATATCAGGTTTTTGGAAGTGTTTTGGTTTCTAGGGCGTGCGCTACCCAAGTATATATTCGATCACATGACAAGTGTTATACAACAACAACAACCTTACCCAGTAAATCCCACAATTAGCGAAGCTAAGAGTAGGGTCTTGGGAGGGTGAGATGTAGGCAAACCTTACCCATATCCTTGCGGATAGAGAGGCCGCAAATGAGTGTTATAAGAGAATAAATATAGTTAGTCTCTAGAAAATTTGACACCGGATATTCACTAAAGAAACTTCCTTGAATACGCTGATATGGCAAAACTAAAAAACGAGTCTGCTTCTTTGACTGGCGGACTTTTTGTAATCCAAACAAGTTCAAAAACCTTCTTAAAAACGCTTTTGATTTTTCTATAAAATTGGAAATTTAGGTACAAATTAATTATAAGATTTTTGCATTTCAATTGACAAAATTTTTATGTTGATCATGATCAAGCAGCTATTTAGTTGGTGTATCTGCAACTGTAGCAATTCACTCTCTACTTCAACTGGTCATCACATCAAGAATGCTGCTAAGGAAGTCTTCCATTATTTCATCCAAGAAACATGCATGGCTTCTTTTTGCTACTGATCAGGTAATTAGTTAAAAGGTTTAGACTTGTTTAGTTAATTATGAATTGAGTTGATTATGTATTGGGATAATTATTTGATCATACATACAGGTTTTCGCGTATGCCATGATGAGTTCTGGATCAGCTGCATCCGGTGTCACCAATCTAAACCGGACAGGGATCAAACACTCGTCTCTGCCCAATTTCTGTAAGCCGTTGCATAGCTTTTGTGATCGTGTTGCAGTTTCAATCGCGTTTACATTCTTCGGCTGCTTCTTGCTTGCTATGTCATCTGTTCTGGATGTTGTTTGGCTATCCGAGAACTGAAGGTTGTTTACTGCCGCTATCACTACCTGTTGAAGATAGATTTATGGAATATTGTTTGACTGATACATTCTGTTGTCAAATATTTGAACTGATGGTGTTTGGCCACTCTCTCTAGTTGTTACATTGTTTTGAAATGGTCCTTATTATGAAGATATGTTTGTTAGGCTACATGGTGTGGAATAGCGCTCGTAGTGGCTTCATTCTATCACCTCAGGTCCTCAGCGCCACTTTAAAAGGGGTTTCATTGCCTCATCCTAATAACACTAAGAAGATAGAATAAAACTCCATCATTACCCACTCGTTTACTTATTATTTTTTATATTTAAACTCAACAAAATAAAAATACGTAAAACGAATAAAAATACATAACATTAATATTAAAACCACATGTAGATATAAAAGACCCCATCATTGTTGTGCAAAGGGGTGTTTCTTAATTCTCCAAACCGCACCATTCAGATATTTATCGTTGTGCACGATAATGTGCTCTGCACGGGTCGCCTTAGTTGCCACATCCTCGTTTAAGCTCCCCTCGCGATTCAACGCACTGATAAAGGACCTCCCAAATCTTAGGGGGGACGGGGCGCCACCAGATTTGGTCACGGGTACTTCACTACCAGCACGGTAACACCGCCGCCATCCATGCTGGTAGTGGTCCCGTGAACCGTTTGCTGATTCTAGTTAACGGGCTGGTAGAGTGGTGTAATAAATGCAACGGTCGAATTTATATGTTTTTTAATTCCGATTTTGACTGTTCAACGATAACTTTTGTTGACCGTCTTTTATGCAAAGTATATAAAAGTCACACGGTTTAAAAAAAAAACACAAACAAATACTTGTGAATTAAAACAACTTTAAAACACAAACAAAATAAATGGATCCAAAGAAATCAAAGAGTGTTTCGAAGGGTGGGAGGGGAACCTCGAAATCTAAAGTCAGTGGTTCTAGTAGTCGAAGCAGAGGTTCAGGTTTAGGTTTGAGCTCGGGTACGGTTGACGCCTATAGGCCCGTGATCAATTTTCCACAAAGCCAACCCCAACCCCAACTGTTTTACCCACAATACCCACAATTCCATCAATTCCCACAAAGCCAACCCCAACCGTTTTACCAACAACCCCAACAAAGCCAACAACCCCAAAGCCAACCCATTTTGTATCCACAATTTTTTACGCTGCCTCAATTAACAACATCCCAACTAGAGGACTTCGAGCTCCACCTACATGACGATGCGAGGAAGAAACTATGCCAAAGACACAGTTGTAGGAATATGGAGATGAACAATTAGGCGATGAAGCGGAGGAGATGCTTGGTGTAAAGGATCAAGTTGTAGAAGTTGATGTGGGGGGGGGGGGGGGGGAGAAATTTGGAAAGCGAACAAAAGCTGTGAAGTAGAATACGGCACAAGAGATTGCTTTGGCAAAAGCTTGGTGCTATGTGTCGGAGAACAAGGAAAAGAGTAACCAAAGAAGCAAGGGAAGTTTTTGGAGGGCGGTCCAAAAATATTACGTGGAACTGTTGGGAGGATCCAGCCGAACAGTTGATCAAATAACTTCTAAATGGACCGCCAAGACCCCACAAATGAATTTGTTCAATGGCCTTCGTCAACAAGCGGTAACGATTATGATATATTTAATTTACGGTTTTATTTAATTATATAAATTGTTCTAAAATATATTTTACTTGCTTGAATATAGGAGCGCCTACGAGGGAGTGGGTGTAGTGATCTTAACGTCATGCAAACGACGTTGAAAGATTACAGAAAAACTCATCCTTCTGGTTTTAATCATCAAGCGGCATGGGGGATTGTAAAAGATCACGACAAGTGGAAAAAGCAAGCGTTGATGGGTGAAAAACTATCCAATAGTCATTCCACAAGAGACGGAAGTGTTCGGAAACCGGCAACTATC
This sequence comes from Ambrosia artemisiifolia, assembly GCA_032199755.1. Lineage (NCBI taxonomy): Eukaryota > Viridiplantae > Streptophyta > Magnoliopsida > Asterales > Asteraceae > Ambrosia > Ambrosia artemisiifolia. The sequence continues at coordinate 65,456,062 of CM063512.1, read as the reverse complement.
AGGCGACTGCCTTTTCTACACCGGACGACTCCACCCCCACCCCCACTAGCCACATGCCGGATCTCAAGGAAGATACCAACCCAACGAGGCCTAAATTTAAAAATAAAAAAGCCGCCGCCACCAAGTCTTCAAGCAAATCATCGTTGGTTGACGAATTTGGGTCATACCAAGCGATGAAAGAAGATAAACGGAACCAGTTGGTCACCCTAAAATCTCAACAAGGCGAAAAAACTTTAGCGTTTTTAGAAGAACAACGCGAATTGTTGAGACAAAGGCATTATGACCACGACTTGAATATGTATTCAAAACCATACGACCACTTCAAAGGTAAATCTTTGGACTTGGTTTTGAAACGTAAAGAGAAATAACAGCGAAATACGATTGGGAGCGTTATTGGGTTGAAGGCAACGAGGAGGATGAAGGCGGCGAGTAAATTTAGGTGTTTGTGTGTTTATTTTAATTGATGTTTCTTGTATTTTTTTTTAATTTTAATGGAACGGTTTTATTTTTTAAGTTTTACAAACGGTTCTTTTAAGTCAAACAGTCACTTTTTTTAAAACTGTAATTAAAAAAATGAAAACTAAAAAAATAAAGATTTCAGTGAATTGAATCAGTGTTGCCTTCAAAAAAGTGTTTCAGTAAAACAAATCAATGAAGTGATGTGGCAGCGCATGATTGGTTAAAATCAGTTAAGTGAAATAACAAATATGGTAGTGCCCTTTCCCCCTTATACACTTTGTTCAGAGAGCAAAAAACTCTTTTGTTATGGCATCTCTGCTACGATGGTTGTTACCCATTTGTTGATGGAATCTAGTCACAACCGTGTTCCAAAACTGTATCGTATTGACATGTAGTACATCTTGCTAGTGTGGTAACCCTAACTCCTGGCAAAATTGTATTTCTACATAAATATTAAATTGATCATTATTTAGATTTAAATAAATAATACATGTTTTAAATTGGATACAAGTCTTAAAGCTTTATACTAAATAATTAAGGGAAATTCGATTTTAACACCCTAAATTATTGACAATTGACCGCTGACGCACTGAATTACAAAATTGAACAACACCGCATTGTACTTTCAACTTATTGGCCTGTATCACCATCAGACTAACCATGGTTATTTTTTGCTGACGTGGCATGGTGACGTGTCCATTTTTGCTGACGTGGCATGGGGAATAAGCTGACATGGCATGGACACATCACCTGCCACGTCAGTAAAAATGAACACGTCACCATGCCACGTCAGCAAAAATTAACCATGGTTAGTCTGAGTGTGATACAGGCCAATAAGTTAAAAGTACAGTGCGGTGTTGGTCAATTTTATAGTTCAGTGCGTCAGCGGCCAATTGTCAATTGTTCAGGGTGTTAAAATTCAATTTCCCAATAATTAAACAGTTAAATAGTAATAATATAAGTAATAATAATGATAAATAATTATCGATCGTTACCAATTATGTTGCCGTAGTGGGAAGAGGACTACAACGAAGGAACTAGGTGATCCACCAAAGCTAATCGTCATAGGGATATAAACAGTGTTTAAGGCATGACAGGTTAAATTGCGCTCTCCAAAAGAGTCTCAGTGACACCCGTCACATTGCGTAGACTATCTTATTAAATACATAATATATAATTACTAAATAATAATAATAATTAAGTGTAAAGCATGTCCAGCTAGATTGCGTTCTCAAAAAGAGCTTCAGTGACACCCGTCACCTCGCGCGAGCCAGCTCACTAAGTCACTAGTATAGATTTATTAGTTGGATTAAATTATTAAAAGACGTAAGAGTATGAGAATCCGTAAAAACAAAAAAAAAAGTTACAAGAGTATAGGTAATTAAGGTGTTAAAAATACATAACATTAACATGTAGATATAAAACACCTGATTATTATTGTGCAAAGGGGTGTTTCGTAATTCTCCAAACCACACCATTCGGATATTTATTGTTGTGTACGATATTGTGCTTTGTACGGGCCGCCTTAATTGCCACATCCTCGTTTAAGCCCCCCTCGCGATCCAACGCACTGATAAAGGACCTCCCAAATCTTATACACTTTGTTCAGAGAGCGACAAACTTTTCTGTTATGGCATCTCTGTTACGATGGTTGTTACCTGTTTGTTGATGGAATCTAGTCACAACTGTGTTCCAAAATTGTATCGTATCAACATGTAGTACATCTTGCTTCAGTGTGGTAACCCAACTCCTCGCAAAATTGTATTTCTACATAAATATTAAATTGATTATTATTTAGATTTAAATAAATAATACATGTTTTAAATTAGATACAAGTCTTAAAGCTTTATACTAAATTATTAAACAGTTAAATAGTAATAATTTAAGTAATAATAATGAAAAATAATTATCGATCATTACCAATTGTGTTGCCGTGGTGGGAAGCGGACTACAACGAAGGAACTAGGTGATCCACCAAAGCTAATCGTTATAGAGTTTCATAGGGATATAAACAGTGTTTAAGGCATGACACGTTAAATTGCTCACTCCAAAAGAGTCTCAGTGACACCCGTCACATTGCGTAGACTATCTTATTAAATACATAAGTATATAATTACTAAATAATAATAATAATAAAAATAATAATAATAAGTGTTTAAAGCATGTCCAGTTAGATTGCGTTATCAAAAAGAGCGCCAGTGACACCCGTCGCATCGCGCAAGCAATTCACTAGTATAGATTTATTAGTTGGATTAAAAGACGTATGAGAATTCGTAAAACAAAAAAAAGTTACAAGAGTATAGGTAAGGTGTGAAACACAGTTTATTCTCAACTAGGGCTGTGCAAAGGTTCCAGAACCGACCTGACCCGGAACCACCAGAACCGTATACCCTTTTATTGTTGAAATTAGGAACCACGAACCGAACTTTAAAAGGTTATGTGGTTTCGGGTCCTAATGGTTCCGATGGGTCGGGTAAAGTGTCTGACCCTTTAGAACCTTTTAATGTAATGACCACTTTTAGAGGATTACGTATTCCTATTCTTTTACCATACTCGTAAAAGAATTCCTCCATAAGGTTCTAACAATAGCCCATGAGTTTTTTTTAATTCACTGAAGTGATATGTACTCGCGCACGCGCACGGCCCCACATCTCCACACACGTCAACACACTGCGTTGACGTGGACTTCTAGAAGTCTGCGCGTGCAACCTCGTACATGACAGCTGTCATCTGACAACGAAAGGGACACACAACCGATCAGAGGCGATTATTCCCTGCTCCATGATCACCTACAGGTACGAGGTACAGATAAGGACAGAAAGGACAGTCACAGGACACGTGGACCAATTGCAGTGAGACAACGCCAACGGTGACAACGGTCTGTGATCGTACAACCAGCTGTCATTCCTTCCTCAGCCAATTACAGGCCACTTCAGAAGCCTATAAATACCCTCTTCATTTCAGGAGAAAGGGATATTCAACCTAGGATAGAGAAATTCCTAGAGAACTCGTCTTATAGTTGAGAATGGTAGATTATAGTCGAAACGCTGTAACGATCTTATATTTGAGTCTTGTATTGTCCAACCGTTGTTAATAAGAATCATATCTATATTTGTGCTCTTATATCTCGATTGTTATATTGGTGTTTCTTCAGTCACTTTTCGTTTCTCGACTTATGTTTTCGTAACAATTTTTGTCATTCTCATGACTCGAAACATTGTGAATCTGTTATGTATACATCATAAATACACATACATTAGTGTGACATATATAAATATTTACTTCAAATTTGGATATAATATATAGTATATTATATTATATAATATATCACATCTTTCAAGATATACATTCTTATTCTTATAAATAACATTTTTAATATTGTATTAACATTACATGAAATCGATTACAATAACACGTAAAAACGAATAGTGAAAAGACTAAAAAAGTTATTATTTTTAATTAAAATACAAACGATTCTTGTGGTTCTTATATTAGAACCGTGGGTTTGGACCCGACCCGTAACCGATAATTCATACAAATCTAGAACCGGAAACCGACCCATATATTTAAAAAGGTTCGGATCTAAGGTTCTCGCGGGTCGGGGCCAAGGTTCCTGTGGGTCCAAACCACGAAATGCTCACCCCTATTCTCAACGACAATGACAACATTTTTATCTTGTCGTTATACTTTTATACCTTCTAAATAGTGGACTAACGATTGTTCTGTCAACGACTTGTTACATCAGAAGATTAATTGTGGTCACCATTCACTTCCAGTAGACCCCAAAACACGGTTTCCCGACCAAATGGAAATTGCTTAGGCAGTTATAGGAACTCTCTTGAAAGTTTACATTAAAGAAAGCATTCCAATCTCGACTTTAAAAGCACTTGTTTGATTGTTTATCTAGATTATGCCTTTAGAGAGACATAGATCAATGGCAGTTATGGAATGGAAGGTTAAGCAGGCAATCCTCGAAAATAACATGGATGCCCTTAAGGATATAGTCGAGCAGGATGAACAAGTGCTCGAACGAAGAATAGAAAACACTACAGTGTTACACCTCGCTTCAAAAATCGGAAACGCTGAAATGGTGTCGCTTGTTCTGGAACTGAGGCCAGAAATGGTGGCTGCTGAGAACAGTAACTCGGAGACACCAATCCATGAAGCGTGTCGCGTGGGACATGAGAAGGTGGTGAGATTGCTTATGGAGAAGAATCAATGGGTGGCTACCAAGCTTAACCGTGAGAACCAGAGTGCCCTGTATTTAGCTTGTAGTTACGGGCATCTTAACATTGTCGATTTCCTCGTGAACCATACCACTTGGTTGTTAGACATCGTTGATGAAGTAGCATGTCTCCATGTATCCGTGTCAAAAGGTCGAACAGGTAACATGCACAATAGCTCACTAACAACTCTTGTTTAACTTCGTCTTCTGTTTTTGTCCGTCTTCGTGGCTTTAATTTGCCAACAGATATCTTAAGGGTGGGTGGGGTGGTCATCACACTCATTACACAATCACACTTAAGCACCATGTGCCACCTCATTCCATCACAATTCATCACTAAAGTCATAGAGTGGAATGACATGACACCCATCAATAAACTTTTTTTTAAATAAACTATAAGACCATGTGTAATGGAAATGTGAAATTTTCATGGACCATTGGGCATTAATCGACACGTGACATGGGGTACCATTAAAGGATTCAAATTAGGATGAGAGTGTAGTGGTAAGGTGAAAATTTTCATGGAGCATCCTATCATTTAATATTAAAAATTTCATGACAAGAACGACTGATGTCGGTCCACTTGCTTGAGATTGAGTCCTTGTAACGATATTCGCCTCGACCCATCGCCTTGAAAAACGTTGATCGAACCTGTTGCCAAAAGATGATCAAATTTTGATAATTTGCTACAAAAATAAAACAAAAAAACAAAAGAGGGAGTTTTTATAAAAATAAAGGAATGAGATGAAAAAATGGGAAAGTGATGTGTGTTTAAATAGGAATTTGTTTTTTTTAAAGCCGTTGGCTAGTTTGAATTTGATTGGCCCAAAAACAAAAACCACGCCGTGGATTTTTTCTCGGTGGCCCCAAAAACACACCAATTCAGGTGGAGGGTGTACAAATCAGGTGGGGGCGTTTTTTGCCCCAAAAAACGCCCAGATTTGGGCACCATTAAACATGGTCTAAAGGTTGGGTGGGCATATGTTGGATTTGAGAGGCTTAGTGTGTAGGTTGTGGGGTTTGTGGTTCGTCTTGACGAAACCTAGCCGGTTCACCTAAATTAGGCGCAACCTTTGGTCAAAACTTTCGCTTCATAGACGCAAATTTCTTGCTCGATCCTTCTATCTTTTTGAAGTTTTAATGTATTTTGATTGAGGTTTAGGTTGTTAGATTGTTGAAAGTATTGTTTAATTGTTGGTGGTATTGATTTTGGTTGAAAATGAATAATATATATTTTTTTAAGGCCAAACGGTCATATGACCGTTGGCTAACAGTCAAAATTAGTTCCAAAGTCCCGCGATGGCTATCACATTTTAGGAGTCGCGGCCGTGATAAAGCTCGCACTCGATAACTAAACGAGACATGTTTCAAGCTTGAGCTCGGGCTCTGACTCGTTCGAGTTTTTTACCGATTCGATTCCAAGTAGCCCTCGAACCATACCGCATCATTTACACCCCTAATTCCCCACCCACCCTTGGTGCTTTGGGAGTTTGGGTCCCTTCCCTTATTGTCTTTTTGTGTGCTATCTTTCTTTTCTCTCTTTGGTAGTTGGTCCAGACTTAGCATTTGGCACCTACTCACTTGCCTTGGAATTTAATGGTATATAGAAAAATGAAAACCTTTTAATTAGAGCATCCATAATACAATCTTCAACAAACCATTTTAAACCGTTATCTAATCATTACCCACTTTTCATTTTGTTTAATTTATACTAGTGCTCACACACAATAAAAAAGCACTTTTTATTTAATCATAAAAAGTACAAAGGGGGACCGCCCCCTACCCAACAGAACGTTCGCTCTAGCAAACCGGCTGTGGCCCTCTGATGCTTGGTTTGATGTTGTTGGTCCGTCCGCTCAAAGTTGACCGTTCGAAAGAGAGCATTTTGGATGCTCTTAAGGCATCGTGTATTACTAATCAACTCTACAATAATAATAATAATGATAATAATAATAAAAGGGAACTTAATTAAATCATATATCCTAATTATGTGATGATCAAACAAACTATAGGAGTGTAAAGGATCCGGGCTTAAACGAGCTCATCCCGAGCCTAAAAATAAGTTTGTTTAGTAAATGAGCTCGAGCTCCATTTATCGAGCTCGAGCCAGCTCGCGAGCCTAAACAAGGTCATTGTTTATATAAATTTTAGTTATATATCAAATATACATATTTAAATTATTATTTTTATTAAAAATAACTAAATTGTATTTTAATTATAATAATGTGATTTTTATTATAAAAATTTGATTTTGATTGATTTCTTTTGTCTGTTCTCACGAACTCGTAACCTCGTGGAGGGAAATGGTGAGGATTACCAATGGAACACTCAATGTATTTGGTTATTGGTTTACCCATAATTTATTTATGGGTTTCTACTATATTTTTTATATACATTCTTTTCAAAATTTTCAAAAAGAGCAGGTTCATTGGAACTCAATCTACAAGAGTAAATTTACCCTGCATATATGTAACTCGTCGCTATGATGCTATATAATAACCGGTCAGAACATTTGTGGTCTTTTGATAGATTGCTAAAAGAGATAAAGGTAGTTCAATTAATAATATATGGTAATTTAAAGAGATTTTCAATTACTAAACTTTCTAACATTCGCGCCGTATTATTTCTCTCTTTCTCACACTCTCTCTCTTCTCTTAGCTGTCTGAAACCGATTTGCGCTCCCTCCAACTCAGCCTCATAACATGCCAATAACGTCTCCCCTCCCATTGCATTGTTGCTATTGGGGGGCACCATTGGTTGCTCGCCACCACATAACATGCCAATAACGTGACGCTGAGATCGCGCAACTCCATTCCATACCATATGGCCTGAGATATGTGTAAGATTATAGTAACGCTAACAGTAACGCTTATGCAGATATTGCTAAAAAGCTGCTTGAAAAGAGCTTGGATCTGGCAAATCATAAAGACATAAATGGATCATTGGCATTGCACTATGCTTGCAGAAGGGGGGAATTGGAGATTTCAAAAATGTTATTAGCAATCAACCCTGACCAAGCTTTGCAATTCGATAATAACGGCTACACGCCATTGCACTTAGCCGCCATAAATGGAAATGTTGCGATCTTACAGGAGTTTGCATCTATAGATCTTTCCTCCTTCCAACTTCTGTCGAAACATGGAGAGAATGTGTTCCATCTTACCTTAAGATTCAAAAAGTTTGATGCCTTCAAATATATAAATGGTATCCTCAAGGGCACATACCTGTTTTACCAACCTGACAAACTCGGTTATACCATTCAACATCTTGCTCAAATGGAAGGTTTTCAGCAGGTATGAATCCTTCTCTCTCTCTCTCTCTCTCTCTCTCTCTCTCTCTCTCTTAAGTCAACTTAACAATTCATTCATGTTATATGCAGTTTGAAGAATACATAATTAATGAAACAAAAGAGCTAAAAAATCATCAAAAGGTTGCTCAGAGTAATGTAGAAACCGCTCCTCTAGAAGTTGAAACACATTCAAATGCATCTACAAACAGGAAGTTAAAGACCTTATTAAAAGAGCAACGCAAATTGCACAGAGAGGCGCTACAAAATGCAAGAAATACAATCACGATAGTTGCAGTTTTGATAGCAACCGTTGCTTTCACAGCTGGTATAAACCCTCCAGGTGGGGTTTACCAAGACGGGCCTCTGATAGGCAAGACAGTTATGGGGCGAAAACGAGCTTTCAAGATCTTTGCTATTAGTAATCACATTGCTCTATTTGTATCCATGTGGATCATTATAGTCTTGGTCAGCATTATTCCTTTCAAAAAGAAGACACAAAAGTTAATACTAGCAACAGCTCACAAGATGATATGGGTCGCTATATCGTTCATGGCTGTTTCATATATTGCAGCTACATGGGTGATTATGCGAGTGCATCATGAAAAACATAGAATAAGCTGGACTTTTGAAGATTTGCTGTCAATCTGTGCGGGTACCCTTGGTATCACTTTCTTCGGTTTAGGAGTTATGTTTATTAGATACCAATTGGAGAAACGCAGATGGAGAAAAAAGCACTCAACCTCTTCAAATTCAGACGTCCCGGACCCATTGGTAAATGTATCAAAAGCTTATTACAGCACCAGTTTCATGTTTCAACTATTTTAGCATTCTGTTTGCAGCTTGTCATGTATAAGACAATGTCTTTTTTTTTTTACTACAAAAGGCCTGGCTTACAGTAATAGTTAAAACACCACCTTCACTGATCTGTAATGTTCTTTGCATTTTTCAAAGCTGAGATTTATGAAACATCTATTTCATTGCTATGTAATGCATGCTTAATTTTTATGTTACATGGTTCTAATAAGTTTCAATATGTCATGTTGTCAACTGCCAAACGGAGTTCAAAAAATAATTAAACAAGATAACTAATACGTAAATTGTTTGATTAATATTAAAATCAAAGAACCATCGCGCGCATCCATAACCTAGGCCAAATGATTCCTTTATATAAGGATTTCAACAGGTGCAATGAGCCAATGAGGCAATGCCCTTCTTGAAAACAACATGACAATTGGCTGTGATAACTGCAATAATTGTCAACCACTGACAGTTACATCAGTTCTGGTACTAAAGAACATGTTCATTACTGAAGAAAAAATTCAAGGACGGCTCAACCATTTTAGGGGCCCAACGCCAACGTAAAATATGGCACCCAATTAGATGGGCAACACCCCATTCAGTGTATTCATAATATGTTGTCTATTTGGCAACTTGTGGTTCACACGAAAGAAAAAAGAGATCCATCCATGGTTTCAGCAAGAATCATATCTGTTTTCTCCGATTTTCTTATAGCTATAGCTAAATATATTGCAACTCTGCAAGTGAAACTAATCATCCTCCAACTGTAAGTGTAAATCGTGTGAATGCTCGGTACTTTGAGAGAGATATGTACTTCTATATATATTTTTATGTTGCACTCAAATAAAAGGAAATACAACAAATTACATAACAACCGATCAATACAATATTAACTGATGGCTTAATTTGTCGGATTGCCTTTGACGCTATCAGTAAGCAACAAACTTTGTAACATAAGAACTTCTTCAGATTATCCACAAGCATAGAATTTCCAAGGCCTATGCTTAAAAAAAAAAAAAAGAAATTGTCATCATCTACAACATTCAATGGACCCAACTCCCAAGTACCCAAACAAAGTCTCCATTTAAGTAAAAGTAATATAAAACCAACAAATGTATAAGAGTGCAGGGAGGGGACCGGGGGGGAATCCCACCGGCGTGGGGGGAGGGGTGGAAGTGACGTGGAGGCAAGGTATTGGGTGGGACTATTGGGTGGTACCGTTTGAAAAAAAAAAACCATGTGAACGTTGGGCCATTTAAAAAAATAAAAAAATAAACCTAAACTAAATAAAGATAGATGACCATTTGAAAAATAATAATAATAATAACAATAATATGACCGTTGCAACGGTAATAATGGGAAAAAAATTAATTTATCTATACTACATTATAAAGTGTCAAAGATGGTAATTTCACAACCATTTTAAGATGGCATCTCAAAAGGCACAAGCATAAGTCCCTAACTTTTACCATTTTCTTCCCTCTATGCCCCTATGTACAACATTTGATGGCACCTGTATAAGTCACTAATGCAATTCATTGATGGCAATTGTTTTTGAAACTGTTAGGTATCAATAACAAGGCATTCATTAACAAGCATTCAATTCATTCCAGGAAGATAACTCATTCCAGATCAATATTATAGCATCCATACCAAATCATTAATTCCAGGAACATCCGTGGTTTCATATTCGCCTTCGAATTTCATACGATTGGGTCATAAATCATTCAAGAACGTCCTCCTTCAATGGCCAATAATAATTCATAAAGCTGAATGACTTATGGCGAAGTATTGGTTCTCCAGCAACTAGGGTTTTGCCAATAACCTTCAATTCCTATTTGCATTCCGTTCACCATTCATATATACATACAATTTTCTGTATCCATCCTCGAAACCAACCCAGACCCATCCCCATCAACGCATTTAAGTTTTCCCTCCGAAACGTGGCTTACGTCTTACACTCAAGCCATTTTATGTATTTGGTAAACTACCATTTTTTTTATAATTTCCTGCATTATTGTTTTCTTAATTTATGTGCCCTCTGTTGGTTGGTTGATTGTTATTTGTTTGTGTAAGTTACGTATTCTATCAATACATTTACACAGCATATATGGTTTTGCTCTATATTTTGTTATGTTGAAGAAATTCTATCTTTTTGGTATGTATTCTTGTACTTTTAGGTTTTTTTAATTGATTTGTATACTTGTATGCGAATCATATGTGTTTGGCTGAATTGTATGATTTGATTTGTTTGTTGATGTAATTAATTATGACCTTAGTTGGTGTTTGGATTTAATATGATTATTATCAATTCAACTGACAATTGTCATTTGTCAGACCCAGGTATGTTTTTTTGACATCCTTCTATCTTCAAAAGTAGTTTTTGTTATTAAATTGTTCTGTTCCAGGCCTTTTTCCCTTCATTTGCTGACTTGTGGTTTTCCTTTTTATGCAGTCGTCATGGGAGGATCAGGATAAGCGAAACGTGTATATATGTGTATACGTGTATATATGTGTCGATCTTTATTTCTTTTGTCAGGTGCTCTTTTTATGTAAAATTAGGTTTAGATTAGATTTGATTTGGTACACCAGTGATGTTTACAAATTTAGACTTGATTTGTTTTTTTTTTCTTTTACTAAAGGATGGTCCTACGTTTAAAGTCGAGTACATGTTCATAGCTTATGTTATGCTGCTTTATGCTCATATGGAGATTGGATTTTAATGGATTAGTTTGTGGTTATGTTGGTTTTAGATTCCGTTTATTTTCTGTGGAATACCCCATTTCCAGCATTTGATGTTCGTTACGGTAGTTTCATGTTTTGGTTTTAAATAATCAGATTAACCCAATGGCCCAAATCTGAAGGGCCCAAATCTGAAACCCTATTCCTTATTTCCCTCCCACCCCTCACTTCACTTCACCTCACCTCACCTCACCTCACCTCACCTCACCTCACCTCACCTCACCTCATCTCACCTCACTTCACGCTAACCTCAGCCATGGCAGCACCACCAAACGAAGCTGATGAAATGCCACAAGCCACCAGTGATGTTTTGGTTATAGAACGTAAATTAAATAATAATCATTCCTTCTTAATTTCAACTCTTATCTATCTTAGTATTATTATAATATTAATAAGAGTTTGTGTCTATTTCTTTCTATATTGTAGAAGAGCCGGGCATGAAGGAACTGCTACTAAGCTTTAAAAACAAACCAATTTCTGAGGCTGTGGGACAGCTTAAATGCTCCAGGACACACCTTGCTAATCAGTTAAAGCTATGCGGCTTGGGCAAGCCGAGTGAATTTTTTGCTGACAGTAGGGCTAGGGATAAGAGTGCCTACCCTCCTCTGACTAAAGAAGCGCTTCAAGAATTTCACGGGAAATCGGTTGTTGAAGCGATGCAACATTTCGGAGGTACTGATAAAAATTTTTTATGATATAAAAATTTAAAATACATTTGAAATATAAACTACTCCAGAGTCAACTCTCTTCCTCTGGTCCCATTCTTCCTATCTCTCTCCCTCTAGCTTTCTCTCTCTCTGGTCCCTGCTTTTCTCTGTCTCGGTTGAGGTGTGTTGTTTTTGTAGAATAATGATTAGGGTTTTTGAGAAGATGGGGTTATATATTTATTAATTTGATTAAAAACGAAAAATTAAAAAAAAAAAAAAATACTTGCACCACATTATGCCACGTGGCACATTCGGGGGGGGGGGGGGGGAGATGAGGCTACCAATAAATGTCATGTCATCAAAGTCTTATTCTTTTATATATATTAATAGATATATGTTCGGGTACAAAGGCCTCTTTTTGTGAGAAGGGTAAGAAGGCTTGTGGGAATGACACGTGGCAGGATATTATTTTAATTATAAGGACAATAAAATACATAATTATTCAAGTTTTGTAAAAAAAATCAATCTCTTAGTCTGATTGAGAGATTTTTCGGGACTAAGGATTAGTTCATGATGCTCAATTTTTTTTATTGGAGAATACAAATAAGCAAGTCTCTTCGCGGCCTGAAACAAGCGCCAAGAGCATGGTTTCAACGTTTATCCCAAGCTCTTTGTCTTTTGGGGTTCAGAGGGTCCACAACAGATCCCTCTCTTTTTATTTACTCGTCTGCAGGTACCTTTCTCTACATGCTAGTGTACGTTGATGATATTATTTTAACGGGCAACAATCCTACAGCAATTGACCACGTGGTTAAAAGCCTAAGCTCCACCTTTGCTCTTCAAGACATGGGTCCTCTTTCCTATTTTTTGGGTATTGAAGTTAAAACCTCATGTCAGGATCTTGTCCTTTCTTAGAAGTACATTCTGGAACTTTTACAAAATGCTGGCCTTTCACAGCTCCAAATATATAAAGCAGACACCAGTGGCGGATACAGAAATTTTTTACACGGTGGGCACAATACAAAACGACAAAATATTAGGGACCATCATTACATATCTAGTAATCTAAGCAATATCATCTTTTAAATGAGTTTTATCAAATACTTTTCAAATTACACATTCCTAAATCATAAAAATCATTCCTCAATTTATATATATATATATATATATATATATATATATATGGGTAATTATAAAATGAAAACTCCTTTGACTTATGCAAACTCAAAAAACCCAATTCTATGGCTCACATCTTGCCACATCCTACATTTAGTATTAAATTGTAAGGGTAGTTTGGGTAGTTTAAATATTTTCATCTTTCTATGCTTGTCTATGTCACTACATCCTGACTCCTTTTTATGACAACTTTTATCATTTTTTTAAGAACACCATTTCTCTCATATATCTTCCCCACACATCATGTATCAACAACTCAAAAGGATCCCAAGTTAATCTCCACCATGAAGTAGAGCAGAGAAATTAAACCAAGAGCCACAATCATCAAACCAAAAAGAGAAGAAAGCGAACTTGCAACCCAAGGGTCTAAGCTTGAACCACCGTCGAGGCTACCGTAAAGGAAGCACCGTCGAGGCTATCTCAAATCTAATCTTAGTATAATATCTAATCAATCTAACAAAAACTAAAATCATAATACCACGTATGTTTACTTTTTTCAACAATGTTGACATATATACCATTTCCTTAAATCTAATCTAATCTAATTTTTGTATTTTCTTTTGTTCTGTACTTCCAGGTCTATCTAGTTGTTTGGGTTATATACATGGATTTTGTTTGTAAATAATATCCATTTTTGTGGTTTTACAAGATGATGGATTTTTGTTTATTAGCTCTTGCATTTTTTTTTCACTTGCTCTTATATTTTTTGTGAGATAAGTTATGAAAACATAGGTTTTTTGTTTGTTGATTTATAATTTATTATATGTTTTTGGTGAGATTAGTTGTGAAACATATGTTTCTGTTGTTGGGTTATAACTTATTATATGTTTTTTGTGAGATAAGTTGTGAAAACATATGTTTTTGTTGTAAGTTTATATTTTGATTATATATTTTTGGTGAGATAATTTGTGAAAACATATCTTTTTTGTTGCTGGATTATAATTTTTATATGTTTTTTTGGTGAGATAAATTGTGAAGGCATATGTTTTTGTTACAAAAAGAAGAGAGAGAGAGAGAGAGAGAGAGAGAGAGAGAGAGAGAGAGAGAGAGAGAGAGAGAGAGAGAGAGAGAGAGAGAGAGAGAGAGAGAGAGAGAGAGAGAGAGAGAGAGAGAGAGAGATGAGATGGCTGATTATGGTCTGAAGAGAGAGAAAACATCAATTTTATCATAGACAATATTACCCTTTCTTTACTAAAAGATTCATTTTTACTTTTGATCAAATCAAGAAATAATCTCCACCTTAGATCACATAAATGGATGGTTAAGATATGGGTTTAATGGGTTTTCTTAAGTGGGGAGGGTTTTCAAATTATCCTTCCCCTATATATATATTAATGCCACAAAGAAAACATTAGAAAAAAACTCAAATGAAGAATTATAATAATCTAAAGGCAAATACTAAATAGTAAAAAAAAAATTGAAACACTATACGAAAATTAAATAAAATAATAAATTCATACATATAAATAAAGTGATCTTAGTTAAAATAGTTTAGAAAGTTAAAGAATGAAAAGTAAAAGACTAAATAAAAATACTTTTAAATTTTGTGTCAGACTAGTGGGGACAAAACCCATATAACATAATAAAATATTTGGTTTGCTACTTGTTCTCCTTCACCAAACCAAATAGACCTGCAACTTTAAATAGACCTGCAACTTTCACAACTCAGATGCTCCATCCATGCATCGCAAAAGGTCCCGTTACTCCCGTATGCATTTCTTCGTTTTTTCACACTTTTTTTCTAGTTCTACTGCTAAAACAAAAGTAGTTTAAAGGGTTAACCCACTTAAATGGTGTCGAGATATAAACAAAACTTTAGGCCGGCTGGAATACTCACCTTGGCGCCTAGATTGGACGGTGGGCACATGCCCACCCTACCGTAACTGTGAATCCGCCCCTGGCAGACACAAATATGTAGTGGCGAATAGTTTCCACGTGTGTAAATCAAAACAGTTAAAAAGGTAAGCATAAATATCAAGGTAAGCATAAATATCAAGGTTTATACATGTATAAATCATAATGGTTAAAAAATAAGCATATATATGAAGATTTACACATGTGTAAATCATAAAGGTTAAAAAAAAACAAGAAGAAGCATTGATATCAAGGTTTACACATGTGCAATCAACTACACATCTATGAAACAAACAAAGATATGTGTGTGATAGTGAATTATTAACACATAGCTCTAACTATATAAAGCAGACACAAATGTGTGGTCGCGAACAGTTTACACATGTGTAATTCCGCTAAGCATATTTAAATAGATATAAATATGTAATGGGGAATAGTTAACACATGTGTAATTCAGTTGAAAATATGTAAAGACAAACATATATTTGTGATAATGAACACTTTACACATGTGTAACTGAGGTTATTTGAAGGTTAATTGAAGATATTGTTCAAAGGTTTGAAGATTCGTGATTGTTTGTGTTTAAAATTCATGCATATTCATAAGTACTATTTTAATCTGTTGATGAATTTTGAGATCAGAATGTTCATGTGGTTGTTTTTACCATAAAAATAAAAATTGTAGTTTATATACAACAGAAAAACAAATGCTTATTTTGAAACTTGTCGAAATTCATGATATACAACATATTCAAAATCACAAATTAATACTGTTGTACTGTTGTAGTTTATATATACAACAGAAAAACAAATGCTTATTTTGAAACTTGTCGAAATTCATGATATACAACATATTCAAAATCACAAATTCATACTGTTGTAGTTTATATATACAACAGAAAAACAAATGCTTATTTTGAAACTTTTCGAAATTCATGATATACAACACATTAAGAGCCACATCCCTAGCTATCTCTAGAGCACCAATTCATCTACGTTACTGGTTGTCTGCTTGGCTTATGTGTTAATGCATTTGGGTTCCAAATCCTGATATTCTCAACTTACTATTTCATTACATCAACCTAACAGACAGGAATAGGGGGTTAGAATATCTTAACTTTTTTATTTTTAATTATAAGAGGTGATCTAAAAGAATACAACTTCACACTATATATATGGTGTTGTTAAGGACCAAACACATTACAAACAAACATCCATAATTTCTAAAAAGAATTGTCAAATTTTGTAATTTGAACATGGCCATGTGACTTATCAATCGACTGATGAGTATAATCAAGATTCAAGAATAAGATTAAATTGACATAAAGATTTGAAGTAAAATATAAAAAGATTAGATAAATGAACTAAAATACAAGGCATCAATGATCCTAGTTAACCAAGTCAAACGGCATATGCAGGCTTCACTTCTCAAATATAACGCAAAGTTGAAAGGAATTTAGGAATATACATAGGATGTAGTGTATTCAGTATACACTTGGGCCCATTCAGTTTAATTACAACAATTAGGTCCAGAATGGGTGTCGGTTTTTCTTTGTTCCTGAACCGACCCGAACCCGCATTGGCCTAAAAATCCAGAACCAAACAGTAACCTACATACTATATACCGGGTCGGTTTCAGTCTCAAATCGGTCAAAGTCTCGGTTTTTTTGGGCTCCGACCCGATATATGCTCACCCCTACCGGGGACCTTATGGGACAAGACAGATTTAATAAGGACTCACGTGCCAGATTAAGCAAAATTAAGATTCACATATAGCATATTTAGTAAAGGGTTAGTGCCTCAATATAGCAAAAACAGAGTTAATAAGGACTCCATGATCCTTGATGGAACAAGACAGACAGAGTTAATAAGGACCCTTCAAAATCAAGTAGCAAAAATATGGTTATAAGAGTTTCGTAACTACAAAAGCTACCCTTCAAAAACTTTCAGCACCACCCACCTGCTCACCTGAAACAATAACAATAAAGAGTAATGTACCTACAAAAACGCACATTTACTAAGCAGAGAACAGAACGTACCCAAACTCACTTTCAACATCCTACAGCATCTGGCCGGTAACTCCAACGAACCCTTGTTTTTAATGATATACAAACAGCCCTCTACATCGCTGTCATTTGATAAGCCATATACTTGCGTCTTTTCAACGTCCGAAAACGTCAAAGCAGGGTTGGCATCATCTGTTATATCAAACGCTTTCTTAACTTTATCCATCAAGCCCTCAAAATTAGCCTTGCTTTTGTCTAGAAGAACTAGCTTCACTATATTGTCAATTTCCACCCTAAACTCGTGGCAGCCAAAGTCGGTGGCAGGCATAACCTTTGCCCTTTTTGAAGGTCCTGAAAGAAATTATATTTTTTAAAATGTGATGAACAGAAACGAGCCTCGAGGCATTTTCCCTTCGCCTCGCGTGGCGTAAGCCCAAGGCGGTATTAAAAAAATGCATATATAAATTATATATCTTGTAAAAAAAATAAAATACCAACTATTTTCATCATCATATCAATCAAAAACATCAAAAATACACACATGAGGCGCACCTAAGCCCTATGAGGCGCACATACAAAATATATTTTAAGACAGTATAGGCAAAGATATCTTCTTGGTTATGTAATCCACGGTTAAAAGAAAAAAACAAAATAACCAAATAGTTAATAAGATAAAGATGCGCCTCATAGGGCTTAGGTGCGCCTCATGTGTGTATTTTTGATGTTTTTGATTGATATGATGATGAAAATAGTTGGTATTTTATTTTTTTTACAAGATATATAATTTATATATGCATTTTTTTAATACCGCCTTGGGCTTACGCCTCGCGAGGCGAAGGGAAAATGCCTCGAGGCTCGTTTCTGTTCATCACATTTTAAAAAATATAATTTCTTTCAGGACCTTCAAAAAGGGCAAAGGTTATGCCTGCCACCGACTTTGGCTGCCACGAGTTTAGGGTGGAAATTGACAATATAGTGAAGCTAGTTCTTCTAGACAAAAGCAAGGCTAATTTTGAGGGCTTGATGGATAAAGTTAAGAAAGCGTTTGATATAACAGATGATGCCAACCCTGCTTTGACGTTTTCGGACGTTGAAAAGAAGCAAGTATATGGCTTATCAAATGACAGCGATGTAGAGGGCTGTTTGTATATCATTAAAAACAAGGGTTCGTTGGAGTTACCGGCCAGATGCTGTAGGATGTTGAAAGTGAGTTTGGGTACGTTCTGTTCTCTGCTTAGTAAATGTGCGTTTTTGTAGGTACATTACTCTTTATTGTTATTGTTTCAGGTGAGCAGGTGGGTGGTGCTGAAAGTTTTTGAAGGGTAGCTTTTGTAGTTACGAAACTCTTATAACCATATTTTTGCTACTTGATTTTGAAGGGTCCTTATTAACTCTGTCTGTCTTGTTCCATCAAGGATCATGGAGTCCTTATTAACTCTGTTTTTGCTATATTGAGGCACTAACCCTTTACTAAATATGCTATATGTGAATCTTAATTTTGCTTAATCTGGCACGTGAGTCCTTATTAACTTTGTCTTGTCCCATAAGGTCCCCGGTAGGGGTGAGCATATATCGGGTCGGAGCCCAAAAAAACCGAGACTTTGACCGATTTGAGACTGAAACTGACCCGGTATAAGCTATCCAAAAAAATGAATGTTTATGGGCTCACTATGTTATTTAGCCCGAAACTACACCCACTTGGAAAATTGGTGCTATGACCGATATCTAGGAATCAAAATAGCGGTTAATAGCGCTGATAATAGCGGAAGCACTGTTTGACACCGCTATTTTGCAAAGGGCCGCTAAAAGCTATCCCACGGCTGTTAACTGCATAGGTCATCACTATGAACAAGTATACAAGTATATTAGATATTTGATTAGTAGTTAAACCCGACAAACACTACAAATATATATATAGAAATCGAGAATAAACACATAGAAAAGTTAAATTTACATCACTTTCAGTTTTACTTGTGTGCTCTCCTTAGCCTAAAGCCCAAACTATTGAGAAGGATATTTAAAGCATGTCTTGCAGCCTTATTTGTCTTCTACATGCAGATAATATAGGGTTAATGTTGGATAAAATCAAGCTTCAATATTTTAATAGTTTAGTCCATTAAACCATTTTCATCATGCTTTAATTATTTAAGAACAAAACTACTACAATAAAGTCAAGGGACTAAACCACTTAAATACTGAAACTTAAAAGTAGGTGGTCTTATCTAACATTAACTCGTTTACATGTTGAAACATGAAAGTTGTTTTGTTTTATCCAACATTAACCGATATATAAACTCATTCAACATACACATCCAAAATGTCATTTTCAACAAGTAAAAAAAGTTAAGAGATGTAAACAGCATCAAACTTAAGTGACTGGACTAAACTGCTAAAACGTTGAAAGTTGCTTGGCTTTACCCAATAATCCAACATAAACCTGTAACGCAAGCTTTACTTCAAATCTTCATAATTTCTAATTCTATAAATTGTGAATTTCTTTTATCACAAGCCAACCCCCTATTTGCCAATGGGGTCAACAACCATACCCCACGAATGCTTATAAATGTGAATAAACCAGAACTAGAAACAAGAATGCCATGCAACAAGCTGAAGTCTGCTACTAAAGAATAAATAATGCAGAAATAACCTGATAAAGAAGGTGCACCCAATTAGAATCTCTTGGACCCAACACGTGCTTGAGAATGACACCACATTTTTCAAACTCCCGAAGAACTAAATTCGTATCTGCCGGTGAAAACCTGCAATTACACAGTAAATAAAAAAAGATATAAAAATTGTAGATAGATGTAAGAAGAAAAAAAGAGTCCAATTATCAGTGTCCACTAATCAAGCAACATACAAGTGCAGTGTTACAACTGAAATGATGCAGATAAAGTCTATCCTAAACACCAAAGCAAAAACACTCATAAAACTATAAAAGAGCCTAATATTATAAACAACAACACAGACTCCGAAGTCTACCTAAAACACGATGCGAAAGAGAAGACCACAACATTGTTTAGTTGTAACCGAAATTAACTTCACCATAAGCAAACATAACCTAAAAACTAACAACATAAATAAATAAGTTAAAAGAAAAATACCCATAAACAGTAACCCATTCTTCCTCATCAACCGAACCCATCGGCACCGAATCCCTCTTCACATCCGGTCTAGCAACCTCCCTAGGCTGAGGCAACGTCAGCAAACCCCCTTGCTGACGCTGTACAACTCCATCCACTGGCGAACCCGAACCCGAACCCAAACCCGTATTCAATCCCTTTCCTTTATCATCAGCCTCACTCCTACCACCTGCAGACCACCAACTTGAACCCACAACCGGACTAGCGTTTGAAGTAGACTGAGGAGACTTATTATTGCTATTAATATTATTAATGGGGGTGGAAAAGAACTTATTATTGGGGGTTTTGGAGGGGGTGGAAGTGATAGGGTTGGAATAGTCAGGGGAAGGGATCGGGTAATCGGGTTCGGGTGAGAAATCGGAGCGGTCTTCAAGGGTGAACATTGGGGGTGGAGGGAGATCTGACGTGGCGAAGTTTTCACGCCATAAGGCGGAGACAGCGGCGGCTTGACCCGGGGTTGTGAATTTACCCGACCCGGAACGACGGTTGGTGACAGGGGTGGCTAGGTCGTTGAAGAATAAGGATTGTCTGTTGGTTGATTTAGGGGTTCTGTGAACGGTTGAAGTCATGTTGGTTGATGATGGAGCCTCTGTTTGTTTTGGGTATTCAAAAACCCTAGACGATGATGGAGCGTCGAGGATTTGATTGATACAAAGGGTTTTGGGTTATTATATTCCTTCATTTATGAATTATTTTATGTTACCGTTAAACAAATTTCATTAATTGATTAAAAAAAAAAGAACACCACATTTTTTTTGTCTATACCTTGTCTTTACTGTCACGGGGTTATCTTTTCATCCCTGTGTGGCGTCCTCAATTCTCGGGAACAAGCCAAACTCTCCCGCTTCTTTGATCTGGGTCACTGGTTTCGTCCTGCCTTGGACTCATCAGGAGAGCGGCAACAGCTCTCGACCAGTGGTGTGTTCGACACATAGACATGTCTAGACACGACTCGTCTTGTTCCGCTGAGACCGCTCCCGATGAAGTCCAAGATTCGGCCAGCGACCCTAAGCGTTCAAGCGCAGCCCATAGCATAACGACTATCATAATATTTGATCCGTGATACTCTCCCACCACCAAGTCATGCACGTCCTCGTGCATGTGCCTCGCATCGCGGCAGCACACCAGTCGGACAATGCAGCTTCGCCCTAAACGATTGAGCATAACTCACTCTGGTCAAGTGGAACACTCGGTAGCACAGCAACAATGATCTTCTTTCGTGCCGGTTCAAGAATTTGCCTCGGTCTTTTTATGTTGGCGTCGAGGTTCCGCCAGTTATTTCAGGCATATGAGAAACCTGAAGAACGTTACAGCTTTTAAGTTGCGGAGCTACAGAACCGTAGTTTTGAACTCGAACACGGAGGGCTTCATTGACACCATACTAGAACGGAGCTCACAGTCCCATACCTGCGGCTTACAAAGACCGTCACCGAAGTGGCCCCATATTTGGTCTTCTCCCACCACCATTGCATAATTATACTCTCCATTAAGGCAAAGTTATACCCTTCTTCATAAATTTTGGCTTCTTTTAAGATCGTGGTTTCTGAGGTGTTTACTCAACCAAGTTGATTTCGGCGTGCAACGACCATCCTCAACACAGATCCCCTTGATCCTGCCCCCTTGGGCCTGGTCCATTACCCTTTCCGGCAATCGTACGTAGTTCCAGGACTTCCCACACCTGGCCACTACCGAGCAGCTTTCCCTTAGGCCAAAGATCTACTTTCCCACTCTTCGATCTTCTCCCAACCACTTCTGATAAGCCATCTTTCTAAGTTCCTTTTGGGTGAGTGTACACGTTCCAACTTATCCGAGAATCGTTCTGCTCTGATACCAAATTGTCACGGGGTTATCTTTTCATCCCCGTGTGGCATCCCCAATCCTCGGGGACAAGCCAAACTCTCCCGCTTATTTGATCTGGGTCGCTGGTATCGGCCTGCCTTGGACTCATTAGGAGAGCGACAACATCTCTCGACCAGTGGTGTGTTCGACACATAGACATGTTTAGACATAACTCGCCTTGTTCCGCTGAGACCGTTCCCGATGAAGTCCAGGATTCGGCCAGCGACCCTAAGCGTTCAAGCGCAGCCCATAGCATAACGACTATCATAATATTTGATCCATGACATTACGCTTTCATAAAAATTTAAACGCGTATAACTTTTATATAAAGCAAATAGCTACAAGAGATGCATTGGTGCATAAATGTTACATTTTGGAGTAGCTTAAGGTAGTTAAACTAAAAGGAAGAGAGGCGGTTTTAACCAACTAGCATGAGGAGCTTAACTCTTTCAAAGGAACTAGGATCTCAGGTAATCAATCCGGCTCATAGCATTCTTAGCTGAGATGTAAAACATGTGATCTTTTGATACACATCTAAGTTGATGGTTTTCAAATTTTTAAGAGTTTGGGTTTACTCTGTAAGTCGTAGTTCAAAAAACACATAAATGTTATATATAGCTTCGATAAATAAATAAGTTTATTCTATACTGAACATTACATTTTTCTAAAAATTTACAAGTTTTGTTCTCTTAATTTCAATAATTACACTAAAATTAAATTCCATTTAGTATTATGTAAATGACTACGTTATTCTTGTTATTTTACATATGGTCAACTTCTACTTATGGTCTAGCAGTGGAATTATCTCCAACATCTGATTTAGCAGCGACAAAAAATGATGCGAACCCTAAGGCTCAATTTAGTCGTTTAAAGGGATTTGGATCAGAAACATACGTGACTTCATTTGATACGTCGTTTCGGCTGTTGCAACATACGATTGCCTCAGTTAACCACACATGTCATCGAGTTTTTTTCAAAATAACTCATTTTATGAAAACATAGTATCTTCGTTTAATAGGATCCACCACTAAACACCACCATAAACTTGTACCATAACACTACTATGAACTGTGATCTAAACCATGTCAAAAAGTGGCGAAGCTTGGTTCTCGAATTGGAAGGGGGCGGACTCAATTTTTTTCGATCAATAGTGGCCGAAAAATTAAATGGACTCAATTTACCTACAAAAATCGTAAATTTCTATCACTGCGCAAGGGGGGGGGGGGGGTCCTGCGCCCGTGACGTGAAACCAAAGTTGCAAATTAAAAACTAGAACTCTACCGAAACTAATACATCATCTCACATGATTAAATTCAAGTCACATGGAATACTAAAAGTCTAAAATACAAGTTAAATTCAAGCTATAATTAACCCAAAAATAAAACCTTAGAACATGATAAAAAATTTTAAAAAAATAGTTGAATGACAAATACAATTCAAGCTTTAACAAGTTTTATATTTCATAACAATATCACGAATTTAAAGACGAAACCTAATGTTTCAACACACCATACCTGAACTTATGACACCATAATTGGACCAACAACTGAGTGATAGATATCACATTTATTTAGCAGAGCCACTAATGTAGTATCGATACATGAACCCCATATCCAAACAAAGCTCATCAATCACGGACCTACCAACATATCACATTCCGCCACGTGTCTCTACTCCATTCCCACTTCAACATTTTATAACACGTACCATTCTCCTAAACAATATTCATCACTAAGCAGCAAAAGATATGGAGAGTAACGTGCTGAAAATGCAACCAGATTATACTACCAATGATATTGTTGAGAGTTGTAATGTAGGCAAGGGGCTCTTTCGAAACTATGGCGCAATGCATTTGACGTTGCGACTTGTTTGCTTTTCAGCATCCTTGGTTTCCCTTGTCGTAATGATCACCGCGAAAGAGAAATCAACCATCTCGCTCTATGGGTTTGATATCCCCGTCTACTCCAAATGGTCATTCTCCGATTCCTTCGAGTAAGCGCTTTCTTCCTTAAATTTTCGTTAAATGTTTATATCAGGTTTTTGGAAGTGTTTTGGTTTCTAGGGAGTGCGCTACCCAAGTCTATATTCGATCACATGACAAGTGTTATACAACAACAACAACAACAAACTTACCCAGTAAATCCCACAATTAGCGAAGCTAAGAGTAGGGTCTAGGAGGGTGAGACGTAGGCAAACCTTACCCCTATCTTTGCGGATAGAGAGGCCGCAAATGAGTGTTATAAGAGAATAAATATAGTTAGTCTCTAGAAAATTTGACACCGGATATTCACTAAAGAAACTTCCTCGAATACGCTGATATGGCAAAACTAAAAAACGAGTCTGCTTCTTTGACTGGCGGACTTTTTGTAATCCAAACAAGTTCAAAAACCTTCTTAAAAACGCTTATTATTTGTCCGTCTTAAAAAAATAATAATTTAGGTACAAATTATAAGATTTTTGCATTTCAATTGACAAAATTTTTATGTTGATCATGATATATCGAGCAGCTATTTAGTAGGAGTATCGGCAGCTGCAGCAGTTCACTCTCTACTTCAATTGCTCATGACATCAAGAATGCTGCTAAGGAAGTCTTCCATTATTTCATCCAAGAAACATGCATGGCTTCTTTTTGCTACTGATCAGGTAATTAGTTAAAAGGTTTAGACTTGTTTAGTTATGAATTGAGTTAATTATGTACTGGGATAATTATTTGATCACATGTACAGGTTTTCGCGTTTGCGATGATGAGTTCTGCATCAGCTGCATCCGGTGTCACCAATCTAAACCGGACAGGGATCAAACACTCGTCTCTGCCCAATTTCTGTAAGCCGTTGCATAGCTTTTGTGATCGTGTTGCAGTTTCAATCGCGTTTACATTCTTCGGCTGCTTCTTGCTTGCTATGTCATCGGTTCTGGATGTTGTTTGGCTATCCGAGTACTGAAGGTTGTTTACTGCCGCTATCACTACCTGCTCAAGATGGATTATGGAATATTGTTAGATTGATACGTTATGTTATCAAATATTTGAACTGATGGTGTTTGGCCACTCACTAGTTCTTACCTTGTTTTGAAATGGTCCTTATGATGATGATGATATGCTTCTTAGGCTACCTAGTTTGGAAGGGAGCTCGTAGTGGCTTCATTCTCTCAGCTGAGCGCCACTTTAAAAGGGGCTCCATTGTAGGGGTGAGCATAATTGGGCCGAACCGAATAAAAACCGAGAACCGGCCCGAATTTGCAGCATACCCGAACCGAAACCGTAGTATAGGTTCTTAGGTCGGTCCATATATTTCACTCATTTCGGGTCTCGGGTCGGGTCGGTCCAACAACAAGGATAAAACCGAATCATCCTAATGGACCGAAAATTTTGAAATACATATAAAAATTTTTTAACTATTTAATTTCATTTCACATTAGTTAAGAGAAATCGACTAAGAGAAATATAGTGAAAATTTTGAATCATCCTAATATTTCACCCAGCATGATAACAGAATCTCAATCAAGGCTAGAAAAAGCAACTAAATGATATTACACATTAAACATTTGACACAAACAAGAACCCAATGAATCAAACGCCATATGAAGAAACAACCATTAGTCACAACAGAAGAAGGCTTCTTCAAAGCATCATCATCCTCTACATTAAAACCATTACTTGTGCATATAGTATCACCTAGAAAAACGTACCTTCTGGTGGCTGAACAAGCTTTCGGTTGTGTGGGGCCGACATTGAAAGTTGGTAACTTGTTCTTTAATAAATCATTTACGCAGCATAATAATCAAATTGAATGTTGACTATGATATTGTCCCTATAAACCATTTACGCAACATTTTTTAAAAGAGTAAAAAAACATTGATGTTGCCTGAATATAAAATATGGTTAAAATCGATAACCGATTAGATGCTTGGTGGTCGGGTCGGTTTTTGTCTTTGGGACCGACGGAACCGTTGGTACAAGGACCGATGACCGAACCTAGTTTTAGGGTTTCATTTCGGTTCTTAGTTTATATGGTTGTCGGGTCTCGGGTTGGGTCGGGTATTTGCGGGTCGGGTCGGTTCTGGACCAATGCTCACCCCTACTCCATTGCCTCATAATAACATTAAGAAAATATAATAAAACTCCCGTTTACTTATTTTTTTGTATTTAAACTCAACAAAATAAAAATACGTAATACGAATAAAAATACATAACATTAATATTAAAACCACATGTAGATATAAAACACCTGATTATTATTGTGCAAAGGGGTGTTTCGTAATTCTCCAAACCACACCATTCGGATATTTATTGTTGTGTACGATTGTGCTTTGTACGGGCCGCCTTAATTGCCACATCCTCGTTTAAGCCCCCCTCGCGATCCAACGCACTGATAAAGGACCTCCCAAATCTTATACACTTTGTTCAGAGAGCGACAAACTTTTCTGTTATGGCATCTCTGTTACGATGGTTGTTACCTGTTTGTTGATGGAATCTAGTCACAACCGTGTTCCAAAATTGTATCGTATCAACATGTAGTACATCTTGCTTCAGTGTGGTAACCCAACTCCTCGCAAAATTGTATTTCTACATGAATATTAAATTGATTATTATTTAGATTTAAATAAATAAAACATGTTTTAAATTAGATACAAGTCTTAAAGCTTTATACTAAATTATTAAACAGTTAAATAGTAATAATTTAAGTAATAATAATGAAAAATAATTATCGATCATTACCAATTGTGTTGCCGTAGT
Source organism: Ambrosia artemisiifolia (assembly GCA_032199755.1). Taxonomy (NCBI): domain Eukaryota; kingdom Viridiplantae; phylum Streptophyta; class Magnoliopsida; order Asterales; family Asteraceae; genus Ambrosia; species Ambrosia artemisiifolia. The sequence continues at coordinate 65,429,150 of CM063512.1, read as the reverse complement.
GGGAAGCGGACTACAACGAAGGAACTAGGTGATCCACCAAAGCTAATCGTTATAGAGTTTCATAGGGATATAAACAGTGTTTAAGGCATGACAGGTTAAATTGCTCACTCCAAAAGAGTCTCAGTGACACCCGTCACATTGCGTAGACTATCTTATTAAATACATAAGTATATAATTACTAAATAATAATAATAATAAAAATAATAATAATAAGTGTTTAAAGCATGTCCAGTTAGATTGCGTTATCAAAAAGAGCGCCAGTGACACCCGTCGCATCGCGCGAGCAATTCACTAGTATAGATTTATTAGTTGGATTAAAAGACGTATGAGAATTCGTAAAACAAAAAAAAAGTTACAAGAGTATAGGTAAGGTGTGAAACACAGTTTATTCTCAACTAGGGCTGTGCAAAGGTTCCAGAATCGACCTGACCCGGAACCACCAGAACCGTATACCCTTTTATTGTTGAAATTAGGAACCACGAACTGAACTTTAAAAGGTTATGTGGTTTCGGGTCCTAATGGTTCCGATGGGTCGGGTAAAGTGTCTGACCCTTTAGAACCTTTTAATGTAATGGCCACTTTTAGAGGATTACGTATTCCTATTCTTTTACCATACTCGTAAAAGAATTCCTCCATAAGGTTCTAACAATAGCCCATGAGTTTTTTTTAATTCACTGAAGTGATATGTACTCGCGCACGCGCACGGCCCCACATCTCCACACACGTCAACACACTGCGTTGACGTGGACTTCTAGAAGTCTGCGCGTGCAACCTCGTACATGACAGCTGTCATCTGACAACGAAAGGGACACACAACCGATCAGAGGCGATTATTCCCTGCTCCATGATCACCTACAGGTACGAGGTACAGATAAGGACAGAAAGGACAGTCACAGGGCACGTGGACCAATTGCAGTGAGACAACGCCAACGGTGACAACGGTCTGTGATCGTACAACCAGCTGTCATTCCTTCCTCAGCCAATTACAGGCCACTTCAGAAGCCTATAAATACCCTCTTCATTTCAGGAGAAAGGGATATTCAACCTAGGATAGAGAAATTCCTAGAAAACTCGTCTTATAGTTGAGAAGGGTAGATTATAGTCGAAACGCTGTAACAATCTTATATTTGAGTCTTGTATTGTCCAACCATTGTTAATAAGAATCATATCTATATTTGTGCTCTTATATCTCGATTGTTATATTGGTGTTTCTTCAGTCACTTTTCGTTTCTCGACTTATGTTTTCGTAACAATTTTTGTCATTCTCATGACTCGAAACATTATGTGAATCTGTTATGTATATATCATAAATACACACACATTAGTGTGACATATATAAATATTTACTTCAAATTTGGATATAATATATAGTATATTATATTATATAATATATCACATCTTTCAAGATATACATTCTTATTCTTATAAATAACATTTTTAATATTGTATTAACATTACATGAAATCGATTACAATAACACGTAAAAACGAATAGTGAAAAGACTAAAAAAGTTATTATTTTTAATTAAAATACAAACGATTCTTGTGGTTCTTATATTAGAACCGTGGGTTTGGACCCGACCCGTAACCGATAATTCATACAAATCTAGAACCGGAAACCGACCCATATATTTAAAAAGGTTCGGATCTAAGGTTCTCGCGGGTCGGGGCCAAGGTTCCTGTGGGTCCAAACCACGAAATGCTCACCCCTATTCTCAACGACAATGACAACATTTTTATCTTGTCGTTATACTTTTATACCTTCTAAATAGTGGACTAACGATTGTTCTGTCAACGACTTGTTACATCAGAAGATTAATTGTGGTCACCATTCACTTCCAGTAGACCCCAAAACACGGTTTCCCGACCAAATGGAAATTGCTTAGGCAGTTATAGGAACTCTCTTGAAAGTTTACATTAAAGAAAGCATTCCAATCTCGACTTTAAAAGCACTTGTTTGATTGTTTATCTAGATTATGCCTTTAGAGAGACATAGATCAATGGCAGTTATGGAATGGAAGGTTAAGCAGGCAATCCTCGAAAATAACATGGATGCCCTTAAGGATATAGTCGAGCAGGATGAACAAGTGCTCGAACGAAGAATAGAAAACACTACAGTGTTACACCTCGCTTCAAAAATCGGAAACGCTGAAATGGTGTCGCTTGTTCTGGAACTGAGGCCAGAAATGGTGGCTGCTGAGAACAGTAACTCGGAGACACCAATCCATGAAGCGTGTCGCGTGGGACATGAGAAGGTGGTGAGATTGCTTATGGAGAAGAATCAATGGGTGGCTACCAAGCTTAACCGTGAGAACCAGAGTGCCCTGTATTTAGCTTGTAGTTACGGGCATCTTAACATTGTCGATTTCCTCGTGAACCATACCACTTGGTTGTTAGACATCGTTGATGAAGTAGCATGTCTCCATGTATCCGTGTCAAAAGGTCGAACAGGTAACATGCACAATAGCTCACTAACAACTCTTGTTTAACTTCGTCTTCTGTTTTTGTCCGTCTTCGTGGCTTTAATTTGCCAACAGATATCTTAAGGGTGGGTGGGGTGGTCATCACACTCATTACACAATCACACTTAAGCACCATGTGCCACCTCATTCCATCACAATTCATCACTAAAGTCATAGAGTGGAATGACATGACACCCATCAATAAACTTTTTTTTAAATAAACTATAAGACCATGTGTAATGGAAATGTGAAATTTTCATGGACCATTGGGCATTAATCGACACGTGACATGGGGTACCATTAAAGGATTCAAATTAGGATGAGAGTGTAGTGGTAAGGTGAAAATTTTCATGGAGCATCCTATCATTTAATATTAAAAATTTCATGACAAGAACGACTGATGTCGGTCCACTTGCTTGAGATTGAGTCCTTGTCACGATATTCGCCTCGACCCATCGCCTTGAAAAACGTTGATCGAACCTGTTGCCAAAAGATGATCAAATTTTGATAATTTGCTACAAAAATAAAACAAAAAAACAAAAGAGGGAGTTTTTATAAAAATAAAGGAATGAGATGAAAAAATGGGAAAGTGATGTGTGTTTAAATAGGAATTTGTTTTTTTTAAAGCCGTTGGCTAGTTTGAATTTGATTGGCCCAAAAACAAAAACCACGCCGTGGATTTTTTCTCGGTGGCCCCAAAAACACACCAATTCAGGTGGAGGGTGTACAAATCAGGTGGGGGCGTTTTTTGCCCCAAAAAACGCCCAGATTTGGGCACCATTAAACATGGTCTAAAGGTTGGGTGGGCATATGTTGGATTTGAGAGGCTTAGTGTGTAGGTTGTGGGGTTTGTGGTTCGTCTTGACGAAACCTAGCCGGTTCACCTAAATTAGGCGCAACCTTTGGTCAAAACTTTCGCTTCATAGACGCAAATTTCTTGCTCGATCCTTCTATCTTTTTGAAGTTTTAATGTATTTTGATTGAGGTTTAGGTTGTTAGATTGTTAAAAGTATTGTTTAATTGTTGGTGGTATTGATTTTGGTTGAAAATGAATAATATATATATTTTTTTAAGGCCAAACGGTCATATGACCGTTGGCTAACAGTCAAAATTAGTTCCAAAGTCCCGCGATGGCTATCACATTTTAGGAGTCGCGGCCGTGATAAAGCTCGCACTCGATAACTAAACGAGACATGTTTCAAGCTTGAGCTCGGGCTCTGACTCGTTCGAGTTTTTTACCGATTCGATTCCAAGTAGCCCTCGAACCATACCGCATCATTTACACCCCTAATTCCCCACCCACCCTTGGTGCTTTGGGAGTTTGGGTCCCTTCCCTTATTGTCTTTTTGTGTGCTATCTTTCTTTTCTCTCTTTGGTAGTTGGTCCAGACTTAGCATTTGGCACCTACTCACTTGCCTTGGAATTTAATGGTATATAGAAAAATGAAAACCTTTTAATTAGAGCATCCATAATACAATCTTCAACAAACCATTTTAAACCGTTATCTAATCATTACCCACTTTTCATTTTGTTTAATTTATACTAGTGCTCACACACAATAAAAAAGCACTTTTTATTTAATCATAAAAAGTACAAAGGGGGACCGCCCCCTACCCAACAGAACGTTCGCTCTAGCAAACCGGCTGTGGCCCTCTGATGCTTGGTTTGATGTTGTTGGTCCGTCCGCTCAAAGTTGACCGTTCGAAAGAGAGCATTTTGGATGCTCTTAAGGCATCGTGTATTACTAATCAACTCTACAATAATAATAATAATGATAATAATAATAAAAGGGAACTTAATTAAATCATATATCCTAATTATGTGATGATCAAACAAACTATAGGAGTGTAAAGGATCCGGGCTTAAACGAGCTCATCCCGAGCCTAAAAATAAGTTTGTTTAGTAAATGAGCTCGAGCTCCATTTATCGAGCTCGAGCCAGCTCGCGAGCCTAAACAAGGTCATTGTTTATATAAATTTTAGTTATATATCAAATATACATATTTAAATTATTATTTTTATTAAAAATAACTAAATTGTATTTTAATTATAATAATGTGATTTTTATTATAAAAATTTGATTTTGATTGATTTCTTTTGTCTGTTCTCACGAACTCGTAACCTCGTGGAGGGAAATGGTGAGGATTACCAATGGAACACTCAATGTATTTGGTTATTGGTTTACCCATAATTTATTTATGGGTTTCTACTATATTTTTTATATACATTCTTTTCAAAATTTTCAAAAAGAGCAGGTTCATTGGAACTCAATCTACAAGAGTAAATTTACCCTGCATATATGTAACTCGTCGCTATGATGCTATATAATAACCGGTCAGAACATTTGTGGTCTTTTGATAGATTGCTAAAAGAGATAAAGGTAGTTCAATTAATAATATATGGTAATTTAAAGAGATTTTCAATTACTAAACTTTCTAACATTCGCGCCGTATTATTTCTCTCTTTCTCACACTCTCTCTCTTCTCTTAGCTGTCTGAAACCGATTTGCGCTCCCTCCAACTCAGCCTCATAACATGCCAATAACGTCTCCCCTCCCATTGCATTGTTGCTATTGGGGGGCACCATTGGTTGCTCGCCACCACATAACATGCCAATAACGTGACGCTGAGATCGCGCAACTCCATTCCATACCATATGGCCTGAGATATGTGTAAGATTATAGTAACGCTAACAGTAACGCTTATGCAGATATTGCTAAAAAGCTGCTTGAAAAGAGCTTGGATCTGGCAAATCATAAAGACATAAATGGATCATTGGCATTGCACTATGCTTGCAGAAGGGGGGAATTGGAGATTTCAAAAATGTTATTAGCAATCAACCCTGACCAAGCTTTGCAATTCGATAATAACGGCTACACGCCATTGCACTTAGCCGCCATAAATGGAAATGTTGCGATCTTACAGGAGTTTGCATCTATAGATCTTTCCTCCTTCCAACTTCTGTCGAAACATGGAGAGAATGTGTTCCATCTTACCTTAAGATTCAAAAAGTTTGATGCCTTCAAATATATAAATGGTATCCTCAAGGGCACATACCTGTTTTACCAACCTGACAAACTCGGTTATACCATTCAACATCTTGCTCAAATGGAAGGTTTTCAGCAGGTATGAATCCTTCTCTCTCTCTCTCTCTCTCTCTCTCTCTCTCTCTCTCTTAAGTCAACTTAACAATTCATTCATGTTATATGCAGTTTGAAGAATACATAATTAATGAAACAAAAGAGCTAAAAAATCATCAAAAGGTTGCTCAGAGTAATGTAGAAACCGCTCCTCTAGAAGTTGAAACACATTCAAATGCATCTACAAACAGGAAGTTAAAGACCTTATTAAAAGAGCAACGCAAATTGCACAGAGAGGCGCTACAAAATGCAAGAAATACAATCACGATAGTTGCAGTTTTGATAGCAACCGTTGCTTTCACAGCTGGTATAAACCCTCCAGGTGGGGTTTACCAAGACGGGCCTCTGATAGGCAAGACAGTTATGGGGCGAAAACGAGCTTTCAAGATCTTTGCTATTAGTAATCACATTGCTCTATTTGTATCCATGTGGATCATTATAGTCTTGGTCAGCATTATTCCTTTCAAAAAGAAGACACAAAAGTTAATACTAGCAACAGCTCACAAGATGATATGGGTCGCTATATCGTTCATGGCTGTTTCATATATTGCAGCTACATGGGTGATTATGCGAGTGCATCATGAAAAACATAGAATAAGCTGGACTTTTGAAGATTTGCTGTCAATCTGTGCGGGTACCCTTGGTATCACTTTCTTCGGTTTAGGAGTTATGTTTATTAGATACCAATTGGAGAAACGCAGATGGAGAAAAAAGCACTCAACCTCTTCAAATTCAGACGTCCCGGACCCATTGGTAAATGTATCAAAAGCTTATTACAGCACCAGTTTCATGTTTCAACTATTTTAGCATTCTGTTTGCAGCTTGTCATGTATAAGACAATGTCTTTTTTTTTTTACTACAAAAGGCCTGGCTTACAGTAATAGTTAAAACACCACCTTCACTGATCTGTAATGTTCTTTGCATTTTTCAAAGCTGAGATTTATGAAACATCTATTTCATTGCTATGTAATGCATGCTTAATTTTTATGTTACATGGTTCTAATAAGTTTCAATATGTCATGTTGTCAACTGCCAAACGGAGTTCAAAAAATAATTAAACAAGATAACTAATACGTAAATTGTTTGATTAATATTAAAATCAAAGAACCATCGCGCGCATCCATAACCTAGGCCAAATGATTCCTTTATATAAGGATTTCAACAGGTGCAATGAGCCAATGAGGCAATGCCCTTCTTGAAAACAACATGACAATTGGCTGTGATAACTGCAATAATTGTCAACCACTGACAGTTACATCAGTTCTGGTACTAAAGAACATGTTCATTACTGAAGAAAAAATTCAAGGACGGCTCAACCATTTTAGGGGCCCAACGCCAACGTAAAATATGGCACCCAATTAGATGGGCAACACCCCATTCAGTGTATTCATAATATGTTGTCTATTTGGCAACTTGTGGTTCACACGAAAGAAAAAAGAGATCCATCCATGGTTTCAGCAAGAATCATATCTGTTTTCTCCGATTTTCTTATAGCTATAGCTAAATATATTGCAACTCTGCAAGTGAAACTAATCATCCTCCAACTGTAAGTGTAAATCGTGTGAATGCTCGGTACTTTGAGAGAGATATGTACTTCTATATATATTTTTATGTTGCACTCAAATAAAAGGAAATACAACAAATTACATAACAACCGATCAATACAATATTAACTGATGGCTTAATTTGTCGGATTGCCTTTGACGCTATCAGTAAGCAACAAACTTTGTAACATAAGAACTTCTTCAGATTATCCACAAGCATAGAATTTCCAAGGCCTATGCTTAAAAAAAAAAAAAAGAAATTGTCATCATCTACAACATTCAATGGACCCAACTCCCAAGTACCCAAACAAAGTCTCCATTTAAGTAAAAGTAATATAAAACCAACAAATGTATAAGAGTGCAGGGAGGGGACCGGGGGGGAATCCCACCGGCGTGGGGGGAGGGGTGGAAGTGACGTGGAGGCAAGGTATTGGGTGGGACTATTGGGTGGTACCGTTTGAAAAAAAAAAAACCATGTGAACGTTGGGCCATTTAAAAAAATAAAAAAATAAACCTAAACTAAATAAAGATAGATGACCATTTGAAAAATAATAATAATAATAACAATAATATGACCGTTGCAACGGTAATAATGGGAAAAAAATTAATTTATCTATACTACATTATAAAGTGTCAAAGATGGTAATTTCACAACCATTTTAAGATGGCATCTCAAAAGGCACAAGCATAAGTCCCTAACTTTTACCATTTTCTTCCCTCTATGCCCCTATGTACAACATTTGATGGCACCTGTATAAGTCACTAATGCAATTCATTGATGGCAATTGTTTTTGAAACTGTTAGGTATCAATAACAAGGCATTCATTAACAAGCATTCAATTCATTCCAGGAAGATAACTCATTCCAGATCAATATTATAGCATCCATACCAAATCATTAATTCCAGGAACATCCGTGGTTTCATATTCGCCTTCGAATTTCATACGATTGGGTCATAAATCATTCAAGAACGTCCTCCTTCAATGGCCAATAATAATTCATAAAGCTGAATGACTTATGGCGAAGTATTGGTTCTCCAGCAACTAGGGTTTTGCCAATAACCTTCAATTCCTATTTGCATTCCGTTCACCATTCATATATACATACAATTTTCTGTATCCATCCTCGAAACCAACCCAGACCCATCCCCATCAACGCATTTAAGTTTTCCCTCCGAAACGTGGCTTACGTCTTACACTCAAGCCATTTTATGTATTTGGTAAACTACCATTTTTTTTATAATTTCCTGCATTATTGTTTTCTTAATTTATGTGCCCTCTGTTGGTTGGTTGATTGTTATTTGTTTGTGTAAGTTACGTATTCTATCAATACATTTACACAGCATATATGGTTTTGCTCTATATTTTGTTATGTTGAAGAAATTCTATCTTTTTGGTATGTATTCTTGTACTTTTAGGTTTTTTTAATTGATTTGTATACTTGTATGCGAATCATATGTGTTTGGCTGAATTGTATGATTTGATTTCTTTGTTGATGTAATTGATTATGACCTTAGTTGGTGTTTGGATTTAATATGATTATTATCAATTCAATTGACAATTGTCATTTGTCAGACCCAGGTATGTTTTTTTGACATCCTTCTATCTTCAAAAGTAGTTTTTGTTATTAAATTGTTCTGTCCCAGGTTTTTTTCCCTTCATTTGCTGACTTGTGGTTTTCCTTTTTATGCAGTCGTCATGGGAGGATCAGGATAAGCGAAACGTGTATATACGTGTATACGTGTATATATGTGTCGATCTTTATTTCTTTTGTCAGGTGCTCTTTTTATGTAAAATTAGGTTTAGATTAGATTTGATTTGGTACACCAGTGATGTTTACAAATTTAGACTTGATTTGCTTTTTTTTTTCTTTTACTAAAGGATGGTCCTACGTTTAAAGTCGAGTACATGTTCATAGCTTATGTTATGCTGCTTTATGCTCATATGGAGATTGGATTTTAATGGATTAGTTTGTGGTTATGTTGGTTTTAGATTCCGTTTATTTTCTGTGGAATACCCCATTTCCAGCATTTGATGTTCGTTACGGTAGTTTCATGTTTTGGTAGATTTGCAATGGCTAAAAATGTTCACCGGTAGTGTAGCAAGTTAGTTTAGGATGAGGTTTTGGCCCTAAACAAAAAACAAGAGCCCCCTCCCCTCTTCCCATTAACAAGGTATAACTTACTGGACGTGAGTTTTGCTTGATTTTTGTTAGTTATGTTCAATGGGTTATAAATTTTTTTGAGGACTTTGATTCCGTGAAACCTGTACATATGAAGCTAGGTCTCAATTGAAAGGGACAGTAAGGATGTGGGCCACGGTGCAGCGTCATGCCAGAGCCCAGAGGTTGTTGCTAATTTGAAATGCTATAGTTGATATTTAATAGAGTAGTTGTTGAGTTGTACTTTCAAATTATTCAGTTTGTTTCTTCAATTGATGTGATGTGATGCTCCATGTTTTTAACTTAGTGTGCTTACAGCTTTGTTTCATTACTTCGTTGCTTCACAGTGATGCGTCATATACCATTAATGCTTAATTTAAGATTGTCCGATTTCTTTTCAGCAACGCAATATGCATGATACTCTGCAGTTCTATCTTTCTTCTATGTTTCTTTGCAAAAAATATGACTAAAACATAAATTATATTATGAATTTTTTTTCTTGATGTAATTTACATATATTGTTTTTATATTCTTATTCAGGACCACTAATAGCCAAGGATTTAGAAACTGACAATTTGATTTTCTAACATAACACAAGATCTCAAGATGCTATTATCAGTGTGCTTATGCATGATATTTGAAAATACACTTCCTGGTACATCTTTGTTACTTTTATTTTACAGGGGATGAGAGTATGTTCATGAGTGATGGAACCCAATGTGATTCACAGGGACCTTTAATCATCCCACAATTTGCTAGATTACAATTTCAATGCTAAAGTAAGATCCTTTATAGTTCGACAAAATTCAATTTTGCATTTTATTCTAATTTTGCACTTGATAGTTGATACCACTGAACTCCATAGTGTGTAAGATCTTGTAAAGGTGGTTTCTTGATCAAAAACGAGTTGCAAAGGTTGGATATAGTGTGTAATGGCTTTGAGGTGTGCTAGGGTTTCTAAAATGATGTTTTGCAACACAAGGGTGGTATTTATAGGCGTTTCTAGTCGTCACCAATGCTGCAGGCGAGTAGGGGATTGCTGCAGGCAGTTAGGACCTCTAATCGCCCCTATACCAGGCGATTAGGCTTCTAATCGCCCCTTTTGGGGCCTAATCGCCCCTGCTGGGGGTGATTAGGATTCCTAATCGCCCCCTGCAGCTTCTTGGTGGCTTTCGGCGCGTTAAACACTATTTTAACACATATAAGCACATATTCACATACCAACAAGTTGTATAATGATTGTAAACACATAATGCATGATAACTAACACTTTCACACTCGATCACCAATTCCCGGGACTCAAGACTTGCGTGTGTGTGTTAAAACCCGGTGATTCTACAAATCACCAATCCTTGTACACATGGTTATGGACCGACTCCCAATTATTCCCCGAATCATTGTAACGACTCCCGACGATTCCCCGAACCATCAACACGACTCAACTGACCCAGTCAGACTCCCAATGATTCCCCGGATCATTGTAATGACCCCCGATGATGATTCCCCGAATCATCAATACAACACATGCATGACTCGCTAAGGTAGACTTACTAGTTGACCAATGTTACTAAACTGAGTTTGCCGGGTATCACATCATCTCCCTGTTGAAAGAATTTTCGTCCCGAAAATTGCTTGAAGCCAAAAAGGAAGAGACGAACATGTGAGAGGCCAGAACTTAGCAGCACTAACTAACATGACTCGCTAAGGTAGACTTACTAGTTGACCAATTTTTTTGTGTGGTTATTATTGAAACAGATAATGAAATTATGTATGAGTGGAGAAAATACTCGGGAGACATGAAAAGTTACCATCCTACAATCGTTTATTGTATAGCACTATGGTACTCGTTGGAAAGATAATAAAATACTCGTTAATTTGGTGTATTTTTTTTTAAAAAAAAAAACTCTGTATAAAAGTTATTAACGTTTAAAAATTGTGAGGGGAAACATGAGAGAGAAAAATATTTTTGGAGGGAATAGGGGGAGGATGCCACGTGGCACACTCAAGAGTGGATGATGACCTCAATGAGTGCCATGTCATACAACTAGGGATGAGCTCGGGACGGTTGCACTTGATTATACCGAATATGAAAAACAACAGCTTAGAAATTCGGATGATGCCGACAGGTACTGTGGACCTTTTTATAATTACTTGTTTTTTACTTGGTTTTGAGAGTTTTGAACGGATTGCGAGTCATTATAAAAAATGAGTCATAGTAATGCCTAATCTTATTGTTGGGTATATAACATTCAAACCACCTATTCTTATTAGAGCAGGAGAGAATTGAGGTATTTAACAGCTTCATCAAGAACATCAACTGTATTCATTTCGGGGTTACCACCAGGCACAATTCTGTTGAGTGACTTCACCATTTTTTTCATCTTCTCACGCTTTCCTAAACTACCCTTTATTCCGTGAGACGATGTTGACCCGACCCACTTGTTTGTTGGTCTCAAAGAGCAAGAATCAGATGTATCATTTGTGTCATCTTCATATGTCCGTGCTGTGCTAACCTCGTCTTCTTCATAGTCTTCATTTTCATCTTCGACATCATAGCTCAACAGTGCATCAGTATCTGGCGAACCTTCTCCTATAACCCAAGGGGCATTTCTGTCCTTTTGCATCAGCGTAGTATCATCAGGGAAGTAAGATGCATCCATGTTTATACCAGGGTTGTACATGATCTGTTTATAATTATCTGTTATGTTGAAAATTACGAAATTACTCGGGGAATCCCATGATGGATGCAAGTCAACAGTTTGATCAAAAAACGAGCCCATTTGATCCATTTTGCAGGAAATTATGTTGGTCACACTGCATTGCTTCTTTCAACTAAATGTGTATGAACTCGCGCCTTACTAATGTGTGGTTTTTGCTGCTGGGCTTAGTGTGATACTAAAAAAACAGAATCTAAAAGGCAATGAATAGTGCGAACGATGCACTTTCAAGTTATTTCCATTTTTGTACCGGAGAGATTTACGTTCCCACTTTGTAATAATCACTAACAACTAACCGATCATTATCTTTATTGTCTTCTAATGTGAATAATAACCCCCAAAAAAAAAAAGCTTTGATTATGAGAAGTCTATGTAACAGGCTTGAACAACTGACGAAAATATTCAGCTTGTAATGTAAGTAAGCACAAGTCAACTATTATTTTTCCATTAGTTCCAAATGAAGACAAACGTTGACTTTTGAGGTCAACAGAATTAATATGCATTTGCTACTAACACTTTGACTTCTGAAATCAAGTAAGTCGTGCTATTGATGCAAAATCGACATGATCCATAATTAATACTTTACTTATCATACCAGTTTGATATGTGATGTGAAATGAATCAATGTTCTACTCGTCTTCTGATAACTATATGTTTAGCATTTTCCATTGTTTATCATTTGGTTTTAAATAATCAGATTAACCCAATGGCCCAAATCTGAAGGGCCCAAATCTGAAACCCTAATCCTTATTTCCCTCCCACCCCTCACTTCACTTCACCTCACCTCACCTCACTTCACGCTAACCTCAGCCATGGCAGCAGCACCAAACGAAGCTGATGAAATGCCACAAGCCACCAGTGATGTTTTGGTTATAGAACGTAAATTAAATAATAATCATTCCTTGTTAATTTCAACTCTTATCTATGTTAGTATTATTATAATATTAATAAGAGTTTGTATCTATTTCTTTCTATATTGTAGAAGAGCCGGGCATGAAGGAACTGGTACTAAGGCTATCTCCAATGGTAAGGGAGCCCTTAGGCGCCCTTACCTGCCTAGTCAGCTGCCACATCATATCCTTACAAATCCTTAAAAATTCTTACAAATCCTTAGAAATTCTTAAAAACCCTCAATTTCATCTCCAACCATACAAACATCCTTATATATCCTTACATTTTCCACATCATCACTCACTTTCTTTAAATTTAATCATTCAAATTATTAAAATGTATTTAAATCATTAAAAAATTAATATAAGTAATATATAAAATAAAAGTAAACTAATTTTTAAAACAAATGAGTGCTTAAAAATCGTTGAAAATCGGACATACTTCAAAGAATCTTCTATTCAGAAGAATCTCCACCATGAAAACTCCATTCAAGTTTTCTAAAACAAGCACATGCTTCAAATAGCTTGAAAAATCGTTGAAAGATAAAAAGAAAAAGAAAAGAAACGGCCCACGAACCGAGACAAAGCAAGCCCTTAACTTTGGACGGCTCACCTTCGAACACCGTCGGGCGGGCGCAGAGTCCAACGCAGCATCCAAAATCGGACATATCTGACGTGGCTCGGATGGAGAAAGTTAGGGCGTGTTAAAGATGGTCTTAGACTATCTTAATGCTAAGGGTGCCCTCAGGCGCCCTTAGCTGCCCAGTCAGCTGCCACATCAGATTTTTACAAATCCTTAAAAATTTCACTTTTATCTCCAACCCTACAAACATCCTTATATTTTCCACGTCATCGCCTATTTTTTACTTTTAATCTAAATACTTAAACTATTAAATTATATTTAGTTTAACTATTTAATTAACGAGGTAATATAATCTCAAATGAGATCTACGTATTTGAGATTTATATAATGATATGCATAGTGATATAATGGCGGCCAGCTAAGTTTTCTCTATCAAAAGTATCACATCATAAAACACACATAATACCGCTCTCTCTTCTCTTCCGGTAACAAAGCACCCAACGGCCAACACCACCGGATCTCTCACCTTCGGATCTGCTTCGGATTCTCCCTTCGGATCTCTCACCAAGCAAACGACACAACACATTTAAATAAAAGGTTTTTTTTTTTAGTTTGGCACAAAAACCAAAACAAAGGACGCCCTTGCAGTCGGATTTCCGCTTCGGATCTCTCACCTTCGGATCTGCTTCAATGCGCCTTAAAACTTGGCTAATTTCCACATCATCTCGGGCGGTAGAATTTCGGGCGCAATGCTGGCAGTCTAAGCTTTAAAAACAAACCAATTTCTGAGGCTGTGGGAAAGCTTAAATGCTCCAGGACACACCTTGCTAATCAGTTAAAGCTATGCGGCTTGGGCAAGCCGAGTGAATTTTTTGCTGACAGTAGGACTAGGGATAAGAGTGCCTACCCTCCTCTGACTAAAGAAGCGCTTCAAGAATTTCACGGGAAATCGGTTGTTGAAGCGATGCAACATTTCGGAGGTACTGATAAAAAAATTTTATGATATAAAAAATTAAAATACATTTGAAATATAAACTACTCCAGAGTCAACTCACTTCCTCCGGTCCCTTTCTTCCTATCTCTCTCCCTCTAGCTTTCTCTCTCTCTGGTCCCCTGCTTTTCTCTGTGGTGTGTTGTTTTTGTAGAATAATGATTAGGGTTTTTGAGAAGATGGGGTTATATATTTATTAATTTGATTAAAAACGAAAAATTAAAAAAAAAAAATACTTGCACAACATTATGCCACGTGGCACATTCGGGGGGGGGGGGGGAGACGAGGATACCAATGAATGTCATGTCTACAAAGGCCTCTTTTTGTGAGAAGGGTAAGAAGGCTTGTGGGAATGACACGTGGCAGGATAATATTTTAATTATAAGGACAATAAAATACATAATTATTCAAGTTTTGTAAAAAAAATCAATCTCTTAGTCTGATTGAGAGATTTTTCGGGACTAAGGATTAGTTCATGATGCTCAATTTTTTTTTATTGGAGAATACAAATAAGCAAGTCTCTTCGCGGCCTGAAACAGGCGCCAAGAGCATGGTTTCAACGTTTATCCCAAGCTCTTTGTCTTTTGGGGTTCAGAGGGTCCACAACAGATCCCTCTCTTTTTATTTACTCGTCTGCAGGTACCTTTCTCTACATGCTAGTGTACGTTGATGATATTATTTTAACGGGCAACAATCCTACAGCAATTGACCACATGGTTAAAAGCCTAAGCTCCACCTTTGCTCTTCAAGACATGGGTCCTCTTTCCTATTTTTTGGGTATTGAAGTTAAAACCTCAGGTCAGGATCTTGTCCTTTCTTAGAAGTACATTCTGGAACTTTTACAAAATGCTGGCCTTTCACAGCTCCAAATATATAAAGCAGACACAAATATGTAGTGGCGAATAGTTTCCACGTGTGTAAATCAAAACAGTTAAAAAGGTAAGCATAAATATCAAGGTTTACACATGTGTAAATCATAATGGTTAAAAAATAAGCATATATATGAAGATTTACACATGTGTAAATCATAAAGGTTAAAAAAAACAAGAAAAAGCATTGATATCAAGGTTTACACATGTGCAGTCAACTACACATCTATGAAACAAACAAAGATATGTGTGTGATAGTGAATTATTAACACATAGCTCTAACTATATAAAGCAGACACAAATGTGTGGTCGCGAACAGTTTACACATGTGTAATTCCGCTAAGCATATTTAAATAGATATAAATATGTAATGGGGAATAGTTAACACATGTGTAATTCAGTTGAAAATATGTAAAGACAAACATATATTTGTGATAATGAACACTTTACACATGTGTAACTGAGGTTATTTGAAGGTTAATTGAAGATATTGTTCAAAGGTTTGAAGATTCGTGATTGTTTGTGTTTAAAATTCATGCATATTCATAAGTATTATTTTAATCTGTTGATGAATTTTGAGATCAGAATGTTCATGTGGTTGTTTTTACCATAAAAATCAAAATTGTAGTTTATATACAACAGAAAAACAAATGCTTATTTTGAAACTTGTCGAAATTCATGATATACAACATATTCAAAATCACAAATTAATACTGTTGTAGTTTATATATACAACAGAAAAACAAATGCTTATTTTGAAACTTGTTGAAATTCATGATATACAACATATTCAAAATCACAAATTCATACTGTTGTAGTTTATATATACAACAGAAAAACAAATGCTTATTTTGAAACTTTTCGAAATTCATGATATACAACACATTAAGAGCCACATCCCTAGCTATCTCTGGAGCACCAATTCATCTACGTTACTGGTTGTCTGCTTGGCTTATGTGTTAATGTATTTGGGTTCCAAATCCTGATATTCTCAACTTACTATTTCATTACATCAACCTAACAGACAGCAATAGGGGGTTAGAATTTCTTAACTTTTTTATTTTTAATTATAAGAGGTGATCTAAAAGAATACAACTTCACACTATATATATGGTGTTGTTAAGGACCAAACACATTACAAACAAACATCCATAATTTCTAAAAAGAATTGTCAAATTTTGTAATTTGAACATGGCCATGTGACTTATCAATCGACTGATGAGTATAATCAAGATTCAAGAATAAGATTAAATTGACATAAAGATTTGAAGTAAAATATAAAAAGATTAGATAAATGAACTAAAATACAAGGCATCAATTATCCTAGTTAACCAAGTCAAACGGCATATGCATGCTTCACTTCTCAAATATAACGCAAAGTTGAAAGGAATTTAGGAATATACATAGGATGTAGTGTATTCAGTATACACTTGGGCCCATTCAGTTTAATTACAACAATTAGGTCCAGAATGGGTGTCGGTTTTTCTTTGTTCCTGAACCGGAACCGACCCGAACCCGCATTGGCCTAAAAATCCAGAACCAAACAATAACCTACATACTATATACCGGGTCGGTTTCAGTCTCAAATCGGTCAAAGTCTCGGTTTTTTTGGGCTCCGACCCGATATATGCTCACCCCTACCGGGGACCTTATGGGACAAGACAGAGTTAATAAGGACTCACGTGCCAGATTAAGCAAAATTAAGATTCACATATAGCATATTTAGTAAAGGGTTAATGCCTCAATATAGCAAAAACAGAGTTAATAAGGACTCCATGATCCTTGATGGAACAAGACAGACAGAGTTAATAAGGACCCTTCAAAATCAAGTAGCAAAAATATGGTTATAAGAGTTTCGTAACTACAAAAGCTACCCTTCAAAAACTTTCAGCACCACCCACCTGCTCACCTGAAACAATAACAATAAAGAGTAATGTACCTACAAAAACGCACATTTACTAAGCAGAGAACAGAACGTACCCAAACTCACTTTCAACATCCGACAGCATCTGGCCGGTAACTCCAACGAACCATTGTTTTTTAATGATATACAAACAGCCCTCTACATCGCTGTCATTTGATAAGCCATATACATGCGTCTTTTCAACGTCCGAAAACGTCAAAGCAGGGTTGGCATCATCTGTTATATCAAACGCTTTCTTAACTTTATCCATCAAGCCCTCAAAATTAGCCTTGCTTTTGTCTAGAAGAACTAGCTTCACTATATTGTCAATTTCCACCCTAAACTCGTGGCAGCCAAAGTCGGTGGCAGGCATAACCTTTGCCCTTTTTGAAGGTCCTGAAAGAAATTATATTTTTTAAAATGTGATGAACAGAAACGAGCCTCGAGGCATTTTCCCTTCGCCTCGCGAGGCGTAAGCCCAAGGCGGTATTAAAAAAATGCATATATAAATTATATATCTTGTAAAAAAAATAAAATACCAACTATTTTCATCATCATATCAATCAAAAACATCAAAAATACACACATGAGGCGCACCTAAGCCCTATGAGGCGCACATACAAAATAACCACCTGAGGCACCGCCTCATACTCGTTTTCATACCAAATCGCCTTGAGGAGTGCACCTCAGCCGTTTTTGTTATATTTTCTTTTGATCCAACATCCATTATCTAATCATTTGCTTTGCGTAAAATGTTATATTTTATTTTGATTAGTTATTTAAGACAAATTTTGAAAGAACGGAAACGAGCCTCGAGGCGTTTTCCCTTCGCTCACGAGGCGTAAGACCGAGAGGGAACTAAAAATTTCTCTCTCTCTCTCTCTACATATATATATATATATATATATATAAATTATATATCTTGTAAAAAATAAAATACTAACTAATTTCATAATCACATTCATCAAAAATACACAATAAAAAGGCATGGAATGTTTTAAATTGGCACAAAAAGTCTAAAACATAAAAGACAAACATCTAAACCCCATGAGGCGCACCCGAGGCACGGATCTCCTTAACGCCTCAGCCCTATGAGGCGTACATAAAAAAAAGGAAAAAAAAAAAAAAACCCTTGAGGAGCCGCCTCAGATTCGTTTTCATAGGGAATCGCCTTGAGGCATGGGCCTAAGGCGTTTTTTTAAGCCATGATTTAAGATTCACTTGTGGGTTAAATTCACAACTGAATCTTTATCTTATTAACTATTTGGTTATTTTGTTTTTTTCTTTTAACCGTGGATTACATAACCAAGAAGATATCTTTGCCTATATTTTAGTATAGGCAAAGATATCTTCTTGGTTATGTAATCCACGGTTAAAAGAAAAAAACAAAATAACCAAATAGTTAATAAGATAAAGATTCAGTTGTGAATTTAACCCACAAGTGAATCTTAAATCATGGCTTAAAAAAACGCCTTAGGCCCATGCCTCAAGGCGATTCCCTATGAAAACGAATCTGAGGCGGCTCCTCAAGGGTTTTTTTTTTTTCCTTTTTTTTATGTACGCCTCATAGGGCTGAGGCGTTAAGCAGATCCGTGCCTCGGGTGCGCCTCATGGGGTTTAGATGTTTGTCTTTTATGTTTTAGACTTTTTGTGCCAATTTAAAACATTCCATGCCTTTTTATTGTGTATTTTTGATGAATGTGATTATGAAATTAGTTAGTATTTTATTTTTTACAAGATATATAATTTATATATATATGTATAGAGAGAGAGAGAGAGAAAAATTTTTAGTTCCCTCTCGGTCTTACGCCTCGTGAACGAAGGGAAAACGCCTCGAGGCTCGTTTCCGTTCTTTCAAAATTTGTCTTAAATAACTAATCAAAATAAAATATAACATTTTACGCAAAGCAAATGATTAGATAATGGATGTTGGATCAAAAGAAAATATAACAAAAACGGCTGAGGTGCACTCCTCAAGGCGATTTGGTATGAAAACGAGTATGAGGCGGTGCCTCAGGTGGTTATTTTGTATGTGCGCCTCATAGGGCTTAGGTGCGCCTCATGTGTGTATTTTTGATGTTTTTGATTGATATGATGATGAAAATAGTTGGTATTTTATTTTTTTTACAAGATATATAATTTATATATGCATTTTTTTAATACCGCCTTGGGCTTACGCCTCGCGAGGCGAAGGGAAAATGCCTCGAGGCTCGTTTCTGTTCATCACATTTTAAAAAATATAATTTCTTTCAGGACCTTCAAAAAGGGCAAAGGTTATGCCTGCCACCGACTTTGGCTGCCACGAGTTTAGGGTGGAAATTGACAATATAGTGAAGCTAGTTCTTCTAGACAAAAGCAAGGCTAATTTTGAGGGCTTGATGGATAAAGTTAAGAAAGCGTTTGATATAACAGATGATGCCAACCTTGCTTTGACGTTTTCGGACGTTGAAAAGACGCAAGTATATGGCTTATCAAATGACAGCGATGTAGAGGGCTGTTTGTATATCATTAAAAAACAAGGGTTCGTTGGAGTTACCGGCCAGATGCTGTCGGATGTTGAAAGTGAGTTTGGGTACGTTCTGTTCTCTGCTTAGTAAATGTGCGTTTTTGTAGGTACATTACTCTTTATTGTTATTGTTTCAGGTGAGCAGGTGGGTGGTGCTGAAAGTTTTTGAAGGGTAGCTTTTGTAGTTACGAAACTCTTATAACCATATTTTTGCTACTTGATTTTGAAGGGTCCTTATTAACTCTGTCTGTCTTGTTCCATCAAGGATCATGGAGTCCTTATTAACTCTGTTTTTGCTATATTGAGACACTAACCCTTTACTAAATATGCTATATGTGAATCTTAATTTTGCTTAATCTGGCACGTGAGTCCTTATTAACTCTGTCTTGTCCCATAAGGTCCCCGGTAGGGGTGAGCATATATCGGGTCGGAGCCCAAAAAAACCGAGACTTTGACCGATTTGAGACTGAAACCGACCCGGTATATAGTATGTAGGTTACTGTTTGGTTCTGGATTTTTAGGCCAATGCGGGTTCGGGTCGGTTCCGGTTCAGGAACAAAGAAAAACCGACACCCATTCTGGACCTAATTGTTGTAATTAAACTGAATGGGCCCAAGTGTATACTGAATACACTACATCCTATGTATATTCCTAAATTCCTTTCAACTTTGCGTTATATTTGAGAAGTGAAGCCTGCATATGCCGTTTGACTTGGTTAACTAGGATAATTGATGCCTTGTATTTTAGTTCATTTATCTAATCTTTTTATATTTTACTTCAAATCTTTATGTCAATTTAATCTTATTCTTGAATCTTGATTATACTCATCAGTCGATTGATAAGTCACATGGCCATGTTCAAATTACAAAATTTGACAATTCTTTTTAGAAATTATGGATGTTTGTTTGTAATGTGTTTGGTCCTTAACAACACCATATATATAGTGTGAAGTTGTATTCTTTTAGATCACCTCTTATAATTAAAAATAAAAAAATTAAGAAATTCTAACCCCCTATTCCTGTCTGTTAGGTTGATGTAATGAAATAGTAAGTTGAGAATATCAGGATTTGGAACCCAAATGCATTAACACATAAGCCAAGCAGACAACCAGTAACGTAGATGAATTGGTGCTCCAGAGATAGCTAGGGATGTGGCTCTTAATGTGTTGTATATCATGAATTTCAAAAAGTTTCAAAATAAGCATTTGTTTTTCTGTTGTATATATAAACTACAACAGTATGAATTTGTGATTTTGAATATGTTGTATATCATGAATTTCGACAAGTTTCAAAATAAGCATTTGTTTTTCTGTTGTATATATAAACTACAACAGTATTAATTTGTGATTTTGAATATGTTGTATATCATGAATTTCGACAAGTTTCAAAATAAGCATTTGTTTTTCTGTTGTATATAAACTACAAATTTGATTTTTATGGTAAAAACAACCACATGAACATTCTGATCTCAAAATTCATCAACAGATTAAAATAGTACTTATGAATATGCATGAATTTTAAACACAAACAATCACGAATCTTCAAACCTTTGAACAATATCTTCAATTAACCTTCAAATAACCTCAGTTACACATGTGTAAAGTGTTCATTATCACAAATATATGTTTGTCTTTACATATTTTCAACTGAATTACACATGTGTTAACTATTCCCCATTACATATTTATATCTATTTAAATATGCTTAGCGGAATTACACATGTGTAAACTGTTCGCGACCACACATTTGTGTCTGCTTTATATAGATAGAGCTATGTGTTAATAATTCACTATCACACACATATCTTTGTTTGTTTCATAGATGTGTAGTTGATTGCACATGTGTAAACCTTGATATCAATGCTTCTTCTTGTTTTTTTTTTTAACCTTTATGATTTACACATGTGTAAATCTTCATATATATGCTTATTTTTTAACCATTATGATTTACACATGTGTAAACCTTGATATTTATGCTTACCTTTTTAACTGTTTTGATTTACACACGTGGAAACTATTCGCCACTACATATTTGTGTCTGCTTTATATATTTGGAGCTGTGAAAGGCCAGCATTTTGTAAAAGTTCCAGAATGTACTTCTAAGAAAGGACAAGATCCTGACCTGAGGTTTTAACTTCAATACCCAAAAAATAGGAAAGAGGACCCATGTCTTGAAGAGCAAAGGTGGAGCTTAGGCTTTTAACCACGTGGTCAATTGCTGTAGGATTGTTGCCCGTTAAAATAATATCATCAACGTACACTAGCATGTAGAGAAAGGTACCTGCAGACGAGTAAATAAAAAGAGAGGGATCTGTTGTGGACCCTCTGAACCCCAAAAGACAAAGAGCTTGGGATAAACGTTGAAACCATGCTCTTGGCGCCTGTTTCAGGCCGCGAAGAGACTTGCTTATTTGTATTCTCCAATAAAAAAAAATTGAGCATCATGAACTAATCCTTAGTCCCGAAAAATCTCTCAATCAGACTAAGAGATTGATTTTTTTTACAAAACTTGAATAATTATGTATTTTATTGTCCTTATAATTAAAACTAGCTGTTAACCGGTCGCGCGTTGCGGCGGCGCGAAGCGGGGTCAACATGTAGGCTAACTCGAACTAAAAATTTCAAAATCTAATTATAATTTAGATAGAACATATAAAACCAGTTCTAACCAATTTGGTTAAGCCGCTTCCGGACATTAAAGACCGCTTTTTGCACAACCTTAGTTGTGTTACTTTTATTCGCAAAAAAGAAGTAACTTACAGTATGCTCAGCAGGATTAAAATGCAGTTCCTACCTCTTCGCAAATGTATGCCTGCATCATTTATAAAACATGTGAAAATAATACAAACTATAAGACAAACGGGTCAAATAGATGTCTGAAATAAGATTCAATGTAATATCGAATACCTTAGCAGATAATGTTGTCTCTCTCAATCAAAATCTAAACCTTTGCTTCTTAAACAGCTCACAACCTTAAAAGTAAAAATAATAAGATTACTTAAATGAAACATTTTCTTGCATTTAGATTTTGGACTGTGAGCAGCAGACAAAATAAATGGGTGCTTGAAATAATATTCAATACCTTGGCTGAGGACGTTGCTTCTCGTAATGAACCACTAAACTATTGCTTCTCAATCAACCCACGACCTTGAAAGTAATAAGAAAATTTGTTGAATGCTGTTTTTTTTTTAATTCAGATTACTTTCGGAGTATAGAAAGAACACAAATACCAAGTATAGGAGGTACAGGTCAAATCATATTTACAACTCTAAACTTGGCTACCTTAATATGGAAGTATTATGAGGGCAAAAAAAAGGTAACAGCATTGATGTTTAAAATTTGCGATAGACTTATCACGTATACATATACATATACGAACAAAGTTGCAATTCTGTAGTGCCTAAAGTTGCAGCCCGAAAATGTTGATGAGTGATGCCTCTTACTTAAATACTATATACCTCAGGTGAAGTCTAAAAGAGTGTGTCAAGTTTGACCCATTTTGTCAATAGGTAGAACGTATTTAAACAATTTTCTTCATGCCATTAAGAATCTAATAAAATGGGTTTAAGGGCTGCAAGTTTAAGAATAGTAAAATTGTAGTCCATTTTGTGAACATCTCCAGCATAGTAAAGGACACTAACTGTGTAGACTGAAGTTGTTGCTTCACATAATGTCTAAGTTGAACAACAAAAGTCAAGAACTACAATAGCGTTAGGTCGGATAACTTCCAAATCAAACAAAGATCATTCATTAGAGTTAAAACTTCAAACCAATTGCATTAACTTAATAGCCGTCTTTTGTAAATTATGTTATACTTTAACTTAAAGGACATTCAATTAATGATGCAAGATTGCAAGCAAACAAATAAACAAAAGGAAAAAACTCAAAGCACATGTAAATTATTCATACCCATTAAGGGCTTAAAACACGAAAGTCTGATATGAGGTCTGCAGGTTCTGAAGCAGCTTCTTGTATTTTCACTTAAACTCTTTTGTCAAACCATTGGATTTCATCAAGTTTGCATTCGAAGTTGGAGTTTAACTGTCAAAATTTGAAACCTTTCCTTGCTTTCCACCACGTTATTTACTTTGGCCTCCGAATCCGGCTGCATCGTCTTCATCAACCAGAAAACATCAGCATCATCATTCAAATTTGAACCCTTAAAAACACATCATCAAAATAAGGGTTTTCTAAATCAACAAACAAATAGGGAAAACATACCATCCCCCGAAAAGTCGTAAACACCATCGGCGTCCACTATTTCCTCTCTGTATCCATCTACAGCCAGCACCGTTCAATTCCTGAAAAAAAAAATCAGTCAACTTACCGTATTCGGTTTTGTGAAGATGATGGTTGAGTGAAAAGACTTTTTGTTGGTAAAGACAAGTTTATTGTTTATTGATTGTTAAATGTTAAATGACTGGTAGGTGTAGGTCATCGATACCTGGAAACCGGGTCAGAGCGACGGAAGTCGCTGTCTTCCACAGGAAATCTCGACGGAAGCTGCCTGAACAGAGCGAGCGAGCTACAACTCCAACCACCGTGTTCTGTTCACCTTGCACCTTCTGCCTAAAGTATAGTTTCGGTTCCGCCTTCATCAATGGCGCCGGCGTTGGAGGTGGAGAAAGAGAGAGAGAGGGGGGTGAAGACTTTTTGAGAAGTATCTGGATAAGATGCAGGTGGAACAATGGAATTACAATAATGGCAACCGGAAGGTGTAGGTTGAGAAAACGGGGAAACCGGCACATAATACCAGAACTTTTGATAGTACAACTGTTGCAGCTCTATGTACAAGCTCAATGCACAAACCAATTTGCTAATTAGTAATATTTAAATAATATCCTGCCACGTGTCGTTCCCACAAGCCCTCTTACCCTTCTCACAAAAAGAGGCCTTTGTACCCGAACATATATCTATTAATATATATAAAAGAATAAGACTTTGATGACATGGCATTCATTGGTAGCCTCATCTCCCCCCCCCCCCCCTCCCCCCGAATGTGCCACGTGGCATAATGTGGTGCAAGTATTTTTTTTTTTTTAATTTTTCGTTTTTAATCAAATTAATAAATATATAACCCCATCTTCTCAAAAACCCTTATCATTATTCTACAAAAACAACACACCTCAACCGAGACAGAGAAAAGCAGGGACCAGAGAGAGAGAAAGCTAGAGGGAGAGAGATAGGAAGAAAGGGACCGGAGGAAGAGAGATTCAAGTACCATTCTTGATCAAAACACTAGAGTTTAGATTCAACAACCACAGCAACAGGTTCAAGATTCTGGTTATGTGATTTCGACGCCAACTACCCAAGTTGATCCACGGCATCTTCAAGTTCATCATCAACCTCAGTTTATTCACACTGCTGTTCCGCCACCGCAATACCTTCACCACCATCCATCAGGGGCGGTTCCAATGGCGTCTTACTACCAGATGTACCCGTCCCAATCCCAGATTCGGGCTCCACATCCTGCACTAGATCAACAAAATTTCGTGTATTATATGCCAGCTAGGCAGGCGCCTCAAGGGTACAACTTACAGATGCAGGCTGGTGTCGAGCGACGATAGTGGTGTCTTCGGACGGTGAAGGTAAAACCCAATCAACCTCTTCTCCTTTTATAATAATCTGAGATGGAAGATTGTTGTTGTTCGAGTGGATAAAGCCACCAGCGATTGGACCCTTCTCATCTGCCTCATCCCCTTCTTCCATATGTGTTTGATCTATGAAAGTGAGATTATTATTATTATTATTATTATTATTATTATTATTATTATTATTATTATTATCGATCATGAATAATAAATTAAATCCATTGCAATCCTGGTTCTACTTCTCTAAGTAAAGATTCTTTGGTTTTTAATATTTTTCAAGTCGTTCTTCTTGCCTAACTCACCGTGCATGTTATTCTCTATTCTTGGTTAACGAGGGTTTTTGTTGTAGGTGTGGTAAGATTTGATACTGAAGCCCAAAGAAACTTATATGTTTTGGAATGTGCATGAATCTTCTCCTGGCAATGTAAGTTAGTTTTTCGTTGAAGTTTGAATTTAGATGTTTCTCCATTTGTCTAAAAGGTTAAATCTTTTTTGTTTGAATATGTATGTAAGGGGTTTTGAACGTGTGTTGTTGTTTTTGTCCTGAATATTTCTGATGTTTGTTGTTTCTTTGATTTAGGTGGTATTGTTTTTGGTTGTTATGGTTAGTTGTTGTCCTGTCAATGTTTTTATCTTGTTGGTAGATATTATTATTTTTGTCATAAAAGGTGAAAATGCTGATCCAAACACCCCCTTACTCATGCTTTACAGGAGAACTTTGTTATAAAAAGTATTATATTGATGGATATAGGGAACGCCGCTGCACCAGTGGACAGGGCACACTGGTGGTGATGGTGGTGTGACCTTTTCAAGAATACGATCTGAAGGGGATTAAGTGTGATCTGAAAAACTCAAGATTGTTGAATTACGATCTGAAGGGGAAGGTAGGATCTCTTAATAGGGAGGTACACCTTCAAGAATATGATGAGTGGGTAACTGACGAATGCTTCAATTGCAAGAACCAACAATTACTTTTCATCAATGGATCATTGATTTCTTGGAAGGGGAAAGGTGGGAGGGTATTATGGGGATGAGATTTTAGTTTTTAACTAAAAACAAAACACAAAATTACTATCATAACCTTCAAAGTGTCTTAATTGTCACAACTATGCCTATAATACCCTTAAATTTCTTGCTTAAATATGTTGTACATGTTGCTTGTTAAGTTGTACGAAAATGCAAATTACCATGTTGGCCATCACTCCTCCTTAATAATATAATATAGATATAGATAAAAGAATAAGTGTTTGATGACGTGGCATTCATTGGTGGCCTCATCCCCCCTTGAATGTGCCACGTGGCTTCTTGTGGGATTTAAAAAAAAATAAAAATAAAAAACAAGGTTATTATATATACATCACAACCCAAACCCCCTTCACACAAACCCTAATAATGGCCTCCAGGATCCTCACCACCCTCCGCCGCTCCCTATCACCCAAACTCCTCCCACACCTCCGCCCCCTCTCCACCGCCACCGCCCTTCCATCCGAACCCGACAACACCTCCGACGGAATATCCATCAAAGGCGTCTGTCTCTCTCTCTCACTCTCTTTCTGAGTCAATCCAATCGAAGGTATGAAACTAGCCTTACATAATCAATTTATGCATGTATCTTCTCTGTTAATCGGTTTCCTCTTCTGACTATGTAATTTGTTTTGATTAATTATTCACTCTTTGGTGGCTAAGGACTTGCATTAGGGTTTAAGTAATCCCCCACCCCTTTCTTTCCTGATGATTGCTTTTATAGCTACACTGACATTTTTGCTTCATTTAACTAATTATAGTCAACTTAAACTGGCGATTTCTCCATATACTTGGAATGGTCGCTTGCTTCCATGCCTTTATGAGAATTTTCAAGCCGACAGGTAGTTATGAAAGGTGGAACTATTCATGATTTCATTACCTGAGCTTTGGATCTTCCACCTTTGTGAGTTTCTACGTTCTTATACCTTTCTACCCTTGTGTTAGATTAACAACCTGTTAACACAAGCTGGTATTAATACGAATATGTTCTTTTTTCACATAATTGATTTCTTATTTTAATAGGTATTTTTTGTGAAAGTAATTATCAGCTCTTTCTGTTTCTTACCAGGTAGGCATAAGTGATGAATTGGTTGTTGATGAGAATAACTTTTCATTATGGGGGAATGGAGTGGTGGATGCTTTTGAGACCTCAAAGCGTGGTGGTTCGTACAGTCATGGTTCGATGGGTTTCTAATTATTTAGATCGTGTTATGGCTGCTGCATAGGTTAGTAACGCTTGCTCTGTATATTCTTCCAACAGTTAAACAAGTATTACATTTATGTAGATGGAGTGATAGTATATCGCTTAACCCACCAGAGCATCCTTTTCAGAGCCTCCTCTTTTTTTTTTTTTTTTTTTTTTGCTACCTAAATGAAACCTCTATATGATGCTAATGAAGAAGGAATTAGCTACTGTTAAGGAAAATAGACAGACATCAAATTATTTTTGTACAGACACAAAAATGAAGGTAGCCAAGCAAGGGCTTTGTGTCCGCACTTTTCTAGCGCCTTCAATTTAAGCTTTTATTTTTTTAAGTTTATATGTTAATTGGATATCTTTCGTGTAATAAGCGATGCATTTTTGGGCTCAAGCGTTTGTAAATTGGAAGAAGATTTACAGTCTCTAAAATGGTTACAGTTTAGGCCAATTAGAGAAAAGAGACATATAAGCTTCACTGTACAAATATAAGGTAATTTCTCAGTTTGTTGTTTCACTTTCATATGTCACCCTTCTGATTTTAATATGTTGTTATTAAGTCATGTTAGATTTTTCAACCCCGGTACCTTTCCGGTGTAATCAGCTAGTTAAGTATATGATCAAGAAGTGGAAAAAACCAAAAAATATGTCTCCAAATAAATGACATATTAACCCGTGGTTTTCTTTTATCATATAGTGTGTGTATATATATATAGATTGCCAGAATGGCCTTTGAATTTTTAGATGACATATTTACCCCTTTGAGTTAACAAGCCTCGTTTGACAGTGTTAGAAATTTGGATTGAAATTGCACCAAAAGTAAACCATAGGGTTCACAATGAGTAAAAAAAATAACGTGTCTTGTCTAAAGTAGCAAATGTGCCCAAACCTCAAGGGCAATTTTGGCAGAAAACTAGTTAATATTTAACAAAATATTTCAATCTAAGCATGTAGTAGTAGACGGTCATTAGACGGTTAGACTGCAGCACACAGAAGCAATATATAGATTCGTTGCCCAATTTTCCTGCAAGAAAACAAATACGAGAGACGGAACATACCCAACTGCTATATGAGAGGAAGACGAAACTTTACCTCAATAAATCTGCTAGGAAACGTCAAAGTCCGTGCGACCCTTTGGCTTGTGTATGTGGCTTTTCCCATTGTTAAGCTAAGAACAAAAGCAACTTGGTCGGATGTGGCTGCAGTTGACGTTATCATATACCCGGCCTCCCATCTTTTATTAATACCTTCACTTGGATAGCAGAAGTCCGATTCCACAACCTATATTAGAGATAAATTCTATATTGATCAACTTCTTTTTTTAAATAATTTCAAGCCTTTATAGCTCGGTTATAAATAATTATAACTCTTAGTGGACCATCTACATATAAATGGAGGAATTTGACCCGGTATACAGAATCCACGACAGCAGAAGAAAAACTTTTAGCTTTGGCTAGTCATTTCTGGCCCATTTATTAACACATTAACTAAGTGGGACATGTTTGGAACCCATTTAATTAAAAAAGAAAACCTAGATTAGAAAATTATATATCTTATACATGATTGAGGTATTGCAGCAGCAAAGAGCACCTGATCAGAGAACCCAGAACCAAGGGACATAACAACAACCCATTTATTTCCTTCAGTCGCCATAGCAGTGATATTGTACCCCAGTTTCCATTTTTTATCTATCCACTCAAACTGAAATTTTTCACCGACAATAATTGCCTGAAGAATGTACGGGGTACCTACATTTCAGGATGGGAAATCAAAAGATGAACAGCTATGAAAGCCAAAATATAATTAGGCTTACCCTTTGACATTACAATCAAGGAGCTCCCGTCATTTGTGCCTGCTATTGCACTAATAGAATAACCATTTTTCCACTGTTCCATAATCCAATCCTTTAAACAAGCAAGCAAGCAAATTGCTTAGTAAGTAATAGTATACAAGTAATATTTATTTTCTGAAATAAAACT
Source organism: Ambrosia artemisiifolia (assembly GCA_032199755.1). Classification (NCBI taxonomy): domain Eukaryota; kingdom Viridiplantae; phylum Streptophyta; class Magnoliopsida; order Asterales; family Asteraceae; genus Ambrosia; species Ambrosia artemisiifolia. The sequence continues at coordinate 65,399,599 of CM063512.1, read as the reverse complement.
CGTAACATGCGTGTAATGAGATCCAACAACAGCGGTTGTAGTTGGATGAAGAACCTTGTTATTGGATAAGGGGGAAACTCGGTAAACTTGAGAGGTAAATCCAGTGCCTGAATCCATGATAAGAGTCCATAAGTTTGAGCAAGAAGCTACACTGCTGATGAGTAACCCATCTTCATTTCCTTTTTGAATAAGCTGAGCAAGTCTCACATCTGCCACATCATGGTGATATCTACAACACATCATAGGAACATATTCATGTGGGTAACAAATGGAAAACAGTTTGTTTTTAGCATGCCAGCTTGTACAAAAAGAAAAGGATGTTTTATGTATATAAAAACATTGGGAAACCCTGTTAACCAGTTGACCCAATGCAAACACACCAGCACAAAGTTTATATATATATATATATATATATATATATATATATATATATATATATATATATAATATGTCGTACATCTGCTTCATTGGGCAGCAATCATTGTATACCCATATCCACTGAGTTACAGGCATTCCCATCGGAACCTTCTTCTTCGGCTGTTCAGCATCATCATCATCTTGCTCTAGTGACAATGCTCCCCGCTTGCGCACAATGAGCTAAAAAACAGATCAAGCTCAGTAACAGGTCATACAACATATTTTTAACATATAACATACCTTTTGAGCACCGTCGGTGTTGATCGGCGGATCTGGACCAACTATCCCATCAAAAAGGGATATATACTTTTCATAATTAGGTTTTTCCTCAAACTTCAGATTAACAACGTATTCAAAGAATTTCCGGAATGGAACAGGACAGGAGCAAAAAAGTGTCTTTGGAGAAGTTTCCATCTTCTTCTTGCACATAAGGAATGATTTGTTTTTACCCTGCAGAGATTAAACACTATCTAAGAAAACTACATAGGTGCACGTTTGTTTTAGACCTAATAATATGTTGACAAACTCATAATACACTCTTAGATAAAAGATAATCTAAAGTGAGAAAATGCAAAACCAGAGAGCATGTACACTTGCATACCAGCTAGTTCCCCTTCAATAAAAGAATAATTTCAGTAATCATAAAGAATCAACAAAAAAAGCGTCACCAACATACCTAAACATATATGGTTGTTGATCATTTTCAACATGCAGTCCAGATAAAGCATTTCGCCACCTGACGGCTACAAAATAAAATAACTTTTTTAGATTTCAATTCCCTATAAAACTATCTATGGTTAAAGAAAACTCAAAAGGAATACCTAAACCAAAATCAACAAGAAACAATTTCTTCTCGTCTGATGTCCCTGGAAGACCAAGTAAGAAATTCTCAGGTTTAACATCGCCATGTACGTACCTGCGACCATGTGTTACATTTTATATAATGTTTATTTCGGGTGGCTGACCAGAACGAGGACTGTTCTGGCCAAACAGTTTCAAAGTTGGAACATAACACAAACAGATTAGAATAGAAAATAAACAAGACACAGAATTTACGTGGTTCGGTCTAATCTGACCTACGTCAACGGCTGCACTAGCGAGTCAGTTTTATTACGTAGATCATAGATGTTACATAAGATCAGTATGTATAGCAGACTGGAGAATAGAGTTCATAATTGCCGACTTAAACAAAGGAGACAGCTAATTGGGGTTAAGAAAATTAACTGGCATCTAATTTTGGCAACTGACAAAAGTCAGCTGGCCTACATCCAGCTACTCTTAAAGCGCCAAAGCCTCCACAAACCCAACAGTGTAAGCATCGCAAACAAGTCAATCAGCAACCACATGCACGTAATCAACTATACACACATCTAATATAGTAAACAATAAAGCACAAACAAAACATACCCCTTAGAGTGTATCTTCTCTAATATGGAGATGGCTTCTATAGCTACGGATGCAACCATTTCAATCGACATCCTAAGCATGAGAACGATGGATCAAAAAAAAAAAATTGCAACTGGTTAATGGCTTACATCGGCATCTGCAGGTTTGGTATCATAACCAAACCTATGCACATACGTATATATACACACACACGGGAGAGGGTTCATAAGAAAACCACATAGTTATGCGAAAACCAAGAAAACCAGCCACATAGTTTATAAATTTTTCACCCCTACCGCTATGTGTAGATAGATATCGGTATGGATCAAATGAAAACCATAACATAGTTTTGATTATACGTAACATATAGTGTTACGCATATGTAACAAGTTCTCGTTCAACATGGTGTTACTGTTACATATACGTAACACTCCTCATTCCCGTATTTATGGTCAACATATATGTAATAGATACTTAAATACCCTTTTTAACATTCAAAATAAAAATTAATTTACAAACTATGTGATTGGTTTTCGCATAACTTGTGGTTTTCTAATGAACTATGATCGTTTAAACCTTTACTCTTTAGTAAATTTTAAGTTACGGTTTTCTAGTTTTGGTATTACTATTGAACCTTTGGTTTGCTTTTTACACTTTGGTATTGTTTTTCAACTTTTGCTATTCGATATATATATTTTGTTTTTTTATCTCAAGCTAGCGCTGCTTTTTCTCCTTGTGCCCTATCGCCTTTGACAACATAGACACATATGTGTGTGTATTTGAGACATGGTGAAATTGGATTTACGAGTGTGAGTTGTTACGCAAGACATCCATTAAGCTAGGTCCAAGCATATCCATGACCTTCAACAATCAGCAACGACCACGTTAGCTTAAGGTGAATTAAAAAAATAAATAAATAAATAATAAAACACAGTAAATTAAGAGGTACCATTATGTAGTAATCATCCTGCCTGCCTTTATAATATACATGTGGCACACCATGACTTCCACTAACATCACTGAAGCCAAAAAAATTAGTATTTTGTTGCAATAAAAAAGCCAAAAAAAAATAAAATAAATAAATGGTGACTCACTCGTAAACATGAAATTCATATGGTGGTCCATAGATACATCCGTTGCTGCTTTGGTGTTCAAACTTCAATGCAACCTATAACATAAATTTGAATCACACACGATAGGTTATATGGCATTAATTCTTGCAGCTAAAGCATCATGTGATACCTCTACAGCAGTACTTCCATTAGAAAGTTGTCCATTAATACGGCGTCCAAGATATACTTGCGCAAATCCCCCCTTCCCAAGTTCTCTCTCAACCTTATAAGACGTGGAACCACCAACATTGACCTGATTTTGAATAGAAACATTGGTTGATAATTAGCATTAAACATACGGAATGCAGGCTAACTAAAAACAATTGAAACAAGCGCTATATTTTATCAAATATAATTCAAGGGGAAAAAAATGCAAATCATAAGCTTTTAGAACAATCTTAAAATGACAACCACGTATCATTTTGAGTTCACTACAAGTGGTATATGTTATCGTTACTAAGGGGTGATTGGTCTTTAAAGGTTTAGGATTGAATGTATTGATTTGAAAGTTGTTCCCCCCTCCCTCTCCCTCTTTCTCCTACTTAAAAATAATAATTAAAGGTTGGTACTAATCTTATCCCAACATTATAAACCAAAAAGCATGTTCAAACAATCATTTTCAATCTTCTATCCATTCACTATTACAAACCAAACGCCACTTAAAGCTCCATGATCCACTATGCTTACGCCTAGCTCCAAAACTTTCGTAATGTAACTAACAAGTTAAGCATACCACAACAATATATGTGTGGCATAAAAAAAAAAAAAAAAAAAATTATTACTAATAGCATAAAAACAACAGCTCTACAGCACAATACAAGTAAAAAGAAACACAAATTATGGTTTAAAAACCATATGACTTAGGGATATAGATACAAAAAAAGCTAAACTGAACTTAAATCAACAGATATGTTGTAAAAGGTTAAAAAAAATCTGAAGACAGAACAGAATAAACAAAAGCCTGACATTGAAAAACCCTAAAATCACAAACAGATAAACTTTAAAGCTACAATAGCAGAAAATACAAATGCTTTTTTATATACACAAGCATTGTGTATTTAAATATTAGCAATTCAAGATGAAGCACAAGCGATTTTTATTACTTAATCAGTGACATATGCTCTATCATCTACAAAGAGAGTTGAATTAAACTTGTTATTATGTGTATTGGAGTTTCACCGTTTCTGGGACTGGAGTATGACCTTCGTTGCCCAATACCTCATCGTCGCTTAGGCCTGCGCTATCGTAATAATCCATAAATCGTTTTTTTTTCAACGAAAATCGGTCAGGCAATCAAAATTGAACAAATCTCTTCACAACGACAAATTAATCACTGTAACAAACTGGACAAAAAGAAAGAAACGATCGAACTCGATAGGTATTTTCACTCTGATTCAGTTCCGGCTGGAAAACTTTCAGAGCCAGAATCGGGATTTTAAATGGAGACGATATGCGAAAGTGATTGAATTTGTTTATTTATGCGTTCTAGGGTCTTATGAGCCGAAGGGTTAGAGCATTCAGCATTTGGTTACCCATCGGATGTAAAATGGTTAAAAATTAATGACAAATGCATAAAAATATATATATCCATCTCAAATATATTTACACTAGATTTATATATAATCCTATTTATTAATTTCATTTCAGTATTTATATTTATAAAAAAAAAATAGTAATCCTCTAAATTCTTAGTTATAAAACATTTATGTAAGCTTTTGAAATAAGTTTTAACTTTGATATAAAATTGAACTTTTAATTTGATCATTTGAAAACCCATTCCTAATTTGCTGACCGGTGACTCGTAATCGAATCCAAAAATCTCGGCTTTGATCACCCTACCATCTTTAGCTAAAATTAAGGATCCAATCAATCCAACCCTGTGTTTTCGGGATTTATTCCAAAAAAACCAAAGCATACAAATCAATTAGTATCACTATCATTAATCGGTCCTACTCATCTTTGACCCATGATTTGTTGATATTTAAAACCGTAATCGTGACCCTAAGATAAAATCTAAGACAATTATAAATTGATATCACCTCATAGTTCATAACACCCACTAGCTACCTTCTATATCCTCTCTGCACATTGTTGACATTGATTCTAATGTATAGTCGTATTCCTATGAAACCCAAATCGTTGCCACCACTAATTCTTAATTGTTGTCGCAAAACCGATCCAAGCGCACCAAACATCCAATTGCTGTATCGATCTCTACACCGCCATCTCGCCGCCGAGACCACCACTAAGCGGCCACTGTTCTAATATAGTGCGTCTCTATTTCAGTTCAGTCTCTTCCGAGGTACCGATACTAATTCTTCTAAAAGGATATGAAATTCATGTTCATGCAAATCTGATTAATCAATGGTAAAGCTCGAATGATCGGTTATTAACTTTGTTAATCACAAGTTTTTGTTAGAACCCAGAACTTATATTTCGCACATTTAAAACCCAATATCAAGCATCAAGAATTATTTCGATGACTGTAAACTTGAGTTTTAGAAGATGACATTATTCATACTTAATATCTTATTATTATTATTTTCAAAAGGCACCACTATGGAAAAAAGTTACTGTCATTTGACAACAAATGAGCATACCTACATTATTAAATACATTTTATTCTATCTAGTATGTAGTGAATGCCAACATTATATTATATATATATATTTAAAATGTAACGTCGGCTCTGAGGGAGGTTTATTGTAGCGACTCGGGGCTGCAATTGGCTCACCTTGGCGGTGCTTGGCTTCTCATTGGTCGACTGTGACGGTGCACAATGGCATCGTTGTAATTTCTTTTCGTTTTAGGGGTTTCGTAAGTTGCACAAATATACGCCGACCAACCAACCGCGCCTAACGAGGCCGTCAGCCTCCGCGTCCAAAGTTACAGCATCCCTGACCACCCGGAATACATAGCGTCATCGTCGCCGTCATTGTTGTTTGCCTTCGTTACGGATAGCCGGCGTCGTTGGCAATCTGATAAAAAAGAGAACATGCATAGTATTTGATGTCGGCGACGGTGGAGATCTGAACCAGTTGTTTCTTCTTACCGTTATGGTGCTGGTTGTGGTGGTAGTTATGGTGCCTGTGTTTTGGGAGCGGCGGCGCCGGTGATTGTTTGCGCTGGTGCTGTGACGGCGGTGGCTGTTTGTGGTGGTTGTCTCGGTGGTGAGGTAGATATTACGAGTGGTGGTCACAATTTGGTGATGGCGATGGTCGTTGTGGTTGTTATGGTGATGGTTGTGGTTGTCGTGGTTGTGGTGGCGATGAGGATGGTATGGTGAATAAAGGTAAAAAACTTAAACGTTGGTGGTTACGATCATTACAAGAGGGTGGAATCAGATCTAAATGAAATTAAAGAAAGATTAAAGAAAATGGAAGTGAATATGAAGGGGTTGAAGAAGAAGTGAATGGGATTTGTAGAGAGAGAGAGTGAAATTGTGTAATAAAAGGTTTTGAAATGTTGACTCTGCTTTGCTTTTCTTTTGGAAAAAGGAATTTACTTTATTAATAAACTCATAAACATGTTATTTCTTAGTTAAGGATATTAGCAAACGTATTTGTTATAAGCTAATTAATATACTTTATTACTCCAATATTTGGTTATGAATACCATTTAGGATGCATTGTAATTTGCTTTGTGTATGTTAAAATTCCGTATGCTTTAGTCTTATTCTTTGTATAATGATGGTATGTTCGTATCTTACGTATATAACAAAGTCTTGCAAGCATTACGTTGTCGCCGCAATGCGTGACACGCGCTGCAACCTGAAACATACAAGGCGGTAACCCTGTTGCACCCGCCGCCGCAACGCGCGGCGGGTATAAAACTAGTTAAGATTTACGTAATAATATATAACGTTTCTTTTAATAAAAAAATAGTATTGCTAAAAATTCAATCCAAGAATGTGTTCTATTTTTATTTATTTTTTTAGTTCAAAAATGCCGAAATTTAAACCCATATCGGGTAAAAGGATTTATTTTTGTAGTTATGTCATAGAAACCAAAGTTAAAGTTATATATAAGTTTCTAAGCTTTCTATTATTTTAGCCGAAACCACAGTTCATGTATTCATTTTTGGTTTCTAAAATCTAAAAATAAGCTACCCATTAATCTTTTTTTTATTATTGCAAAACTAGTCGTTGTAAGTTGTAACATATTCTAAACATTAGATTGATAAGCTACACAAATTTTGAGTTCTTGGAAGTTCATCAATTTATTAGAATTTGTTATTTGAAATATTTAGGATAATCCAACGGGTTCTCCCAACCATACCTACAACTACTTGTGAATCTTAGCTAGCAACTTATCAAGGTGAGTTTTACATAGCCCCTTTTCTATTTATCACCGTTTTGGGGTGAAACATATTACAACATTTTATATATGCAATTCAATCATCAATGTGTCTATGTGTTTTTCTATGTTGCATTATGTCTTGAACATGACTAGGGTAAGCACAATTCTAGCATAATCATTAACATTGATCAGCCGACGGTATACATTGATAGATCTATTGGACTGACAATCCCACCCGGATACGTGCCTCCTACAAAGGTAGCGTGGGTGTTTGTTATCGCATAACATATTCGAGTGAACCATGAGCGTATAGGATGTACCACATTATAACAGTCACAAGGGTTGATTATGCACTCGATTTACTTCTAGTATGTTTTCACATATGGACTAGACTTGCCATGACACATGAATTGCACAACATTTTTATTCGATTATCAAAAACCTATGTAACTCTCACCAACTTTTGTTGACCCAAAAATATTTTCAAATTTAACATGTTTCAGGTTCTACTTGCTTGAAGATTTGAGTTAATGCTTGAAGATGTGTGCATAGTATTATTCATTTTGATGTACGAATTGTTGTAGAACAATTGTATGTAATTTATTTAAATCATTTATTGAAATTTATTATTCACCATGAGCTACTGAACAATCATCAATGCGTGACATCCCGATGTTTCCGCCATCGGTTGGGGTGTTACAGATTGGTATCAGAGCCTTGGTTATAGGAATTAGGTTATTAGAAAAATAATCTAGACTATAACCTTAGGGATTTTAAACCAGTACTTGTTTCTCTTACTTGCAACCCTATTTGTTTCCTTATCCTTATCCTTATCCCTATCCCACACACTATGCTACCCTAGCCCTACGAGTTGTCTACTCTTATTCGTTTGCTGCAACCCTAATGTGACACCCCAGGAAAATCCCACATCGGCCGTGGCCAGGAGAGATCCTTGGTTCATAAGTAATGTCTTGCCTCTTAAATCACCAACACGTTTTGGGGCTTAATGTTAGTGGATGAGAGGAGAACTCCACAGTTAAGCGTGCTTGGGCGAGAGTAGTACTAGGATGGGTGACCTCCAGTGAAGTCTCCACTTGGGCACCCAAAAACAAATCCGTGAGCTCTAGATGGGCAAAGCGGACAATATTGGTGGTGAGAGGGGCGGGGTGTTACAGATGGTATCAGAGCCACTCCTGTGCCGTTCGGGATGGTGGGTGCATACCTCATCAGGGACGATGAGACTCTAACGGGGGGTGAATGTGACACCCCAGGAAAATCCCACATCGGTCGTGGCCAGGAGAGATCCTTGGTTCATAAGTAATGTCTTGCCTCTTAAATCACCAACGCGTTTTGGGGCTTAATGTTAGTGGATGAGAGGAGAACTCCACAGTTAAGCGTGCTCAGGTGGGAGAAATTCCAGGATGGGTGACCTCCTGGGAAGTCTCCACTTGGGCACCCAAAAACAAATCCGTGAGCTCTAGATGGGCAAAGCGGACAATATTGGTGGTGAGAGGGGCGGGGTGTTACAGTCCCGGGGTTAAAAAATCTAATATGACATATCAATTTTACATACGAAATAGAATGATGCACTTTACAGTTACATGCAGGAAAATTTCGGGTAGCACATAACCTAAAACAATTAACAATGTATCTCCAATACTAACGTCTAACCTTAAACAATGTATAACTCTAATATTATAGAATTCATATTTACTGGTTTGAACATAATTAATGACTTGCCTATACATAATAGTCGTTTTTTTCTCCCTTTTTTTATATAGCACTATGGTACTCGTTGGAAAGATAATAAAACGCTCGCTAATTTGGTGTAATTTTTTTCTTTAAAAACTCTCGTATATAAAAGATATTAACGTTTAAAAATTATGGGATGAAACATGAGGGAGAAAAATCTAATTTTGTTTTTAATTGGTAAAGTAAATCTTTTATTTTAAATTCTTAGATATACATATCTTGTATAGGGTTTTAATTAATTTTATTATTAGATTTAATAATAATAAAAAAAATTAAACACTCTCATCTCAACGTGCCACGTGGCACATTCAAGGGGGGTTGAGGCCTTCATTGAATGCCACGTCATCATAAGTCAATTCTTTTATTAATAGTTATAGATAGATATAGATATAGATTTATCCCGGGAGCGTCCAGGGGTTGAAATATCTAATATAACATAATAAAATATCTAATATGACAACATAATTAATGACTTGTCAATACATGATTAATGAATAACCTGAAGACTTTGTGTTTTTTTTTTCCTGTATGAACGAAACCCCATAAAAAATAGTCGTTTTTTTCTGCGTTTTTTATATAGCACTATGGTACTCGTTGGAAAGATAATAAAACGCTCGTTAATTTGGTGTAATTTTTTTCTTTAAAAAATCTCGTATATAAAAGATATTAACGTTTAAAAATTATGAGAGGAAACATGAGAGAGAAAAATCTAAATTTGTTTTTAAAATTTTTTTTTCCTAAAATAAGTCAATTTCTTTTGTTTTTTGATTGGTCCACATAGGATCCTACATGGCTAGGTTGAATTCATTATAATTGTTTTTTTTATTGGTCCACATATGCGCCTATGTGACACTTTAAAAGAAGAGATTGCATATAATCAAGCCACGTAGGAAAAATCCATCTCAAATATATCCAGAATTACGAACGGTCCGACATAATGAGGATTCAGTTTTCCACGCTTCCCAAAGTGTATAACGCCCTTCCATGGAGAAACTTTCAAAAGAACCTTGTCGCCAACCTGGAATTCCAAAGGGTTGCGACGACGATCAGCATAGCTCTTCTGACGATCCTGAGTTGCTGCCATATGATTACGAATTTGTACGATCTTCTCGGAAGTCTCGTACCACAAGTTCCGGGCTAGTGAGTTGACTCTCACCCACTTCAGCCCAACAAAGAGGAGACCGACATTTCCGTCCGTAAAGAGCCTCGAACGGAGCTGCCTTGATGCTAGAATGGTAGCTGTTGTTATAAAAGAATTCCACCAACGGTAGATGACTCTCCCAACTCTTGCCAAAATCGATAACACATGCTCGAAGCATGTCTTCTAGCGTTAGAATCATCCGCTCACTTTAACCATCAGTTTGCGGATGGTAAGCCGTACTCATATCCAACTGAGTACCCAATGCTTTATGCAAAGCTTTCCAGAAATGCGAAATGAAACAAGAATAACGATCAGAGATGATAGCAACTGGCACCCCGTGCTGAGAAACCACTTCCTTAAGATAGGTGCGAGCTAACCGCTCCAACTGTCGCTTTCTTTAATAGCTAGGATGTGTGCAGATTTTGTCAACCGATCGACAATCACCCAAATAGTATCACAACCACTTGGTGACCTCGGAAGCTTGGTTACAAAATCCATAGTGATTCGTTCCCACTTCCATTCAGGAATTTCAGGTTGCTGAAGAAGACCAGACGGCTTCTGATACTCAACTTTGACTTTAGCACAAGTCAATCACTTGCTCACATATGAAGCTATATCAGCCTTCATGTTTGGCCACCAATAGAGTATCTTCAAATCTTGATACATCTTATCGAAACCAGGGTGAGCAAAATACTGGGATTTGTGAGCTTCATCCAAAACAAGCTCTCGTAAAACCCCGAGCAACGGAACCCAAACACGCTCTGCAAAGTACTGTAGGCCATCAGACCTAAGCTCGAGATGCTTATCGGCACCATGCATGGTTTCAGCTTTAAGGTTTTCCTCCTTCAAAGCTTCTTGCCGCGTAGAATGAATTTGGTCAAGCAGACTAGAATGAATGGTGACCTGCAAAGCTTGAACACGACAAGGCTTAACGGATTCCGTCCTGCTCAAGGCGTCTGCTATAACATTCGCCTTGCCAGGATGGTACTTGATGGCACAATCATAATCATTAAGAAGTTTGACCCACCGACGCTGTCACATGTTCAACTCCTTCTGATCGAAGATATGCTGAAGACTCTTGTGATCGGTATAAATGGTGCACTTGGTACCATACAAGTAGTGTCTCCAGACCTTCAATGCAAAAACGACAACACCCACTTTCAGATGATGGGTAGTGTAGTTCTTTTCATGAATTTTAAGCTGATAAGGAACATAAGCAATAATCTTCTCGCATTGCATCAAAACACAACCGAGACCTCGAATAGAAGCATCACAATCCATTAGATCCATGAGAACTGTTAGGGTACAAATGAGACAAAAGATAGAGTTAGGAATTTTAAATGGCCACCACGAGTTGAACACAGACTTCACTTTTCCTCTTCCTTGAACTTCCAATGCTAATGATAACCAGGCCTCAAATCAATTCTGGAACGGAAACTGGATCCTTGGGTTGGGCAAAATAGATCATTGGTACCTAGAAGTAGGTAACGATCCTCGGTCGACACTCGATTGATCAACCATTAGGATAAAATATTAGACTTAAATTTTAAATGGCACCGATAAGAAGTTTAAGAGACGGATGAGGCTAAAAGCGCATAAGACATTATCGACATCAAAACAACTAACGCCAATACATAAAGATAGATTTCGGATACCGTGGAAGCAGTTACAAGTTTACAATCGCAAAATACTAATGAAAACAGTTAAGGTACTTTTAAAACAAAGTTTGACAATCATGCATAACAGTATGAGACGCCGTGTGACTCCTGTGCGCCTAATCCATGCTGCTACCTAGCGACCTGAGAAAACATGCTAAAATTGGTCAACATATATAATGTTGGTGAGTTCACAGGTTTTAAATGTTAGAAAAGCCGTTTAGTGTAAACCGGATTTACATACAATACTCACTATAGTTGATGCTAGCTATACATCGTACAAGTTACTCAAGCGGGTTGAACCACTGCTGACTGTAGTATGTGTACAACATATTTTGCCCCGTTCGCGCCACCGTTCATCACACGGTGACAATGTTAGCCGATGCTATGTTAAGGACCATATGCACCCGTCCAGTTCCCAGCTGACCCGGGTGGGGTTTGTCAGGCCCAATAGATCTATCCACATTTCCCCACTATGTATCCCCCGTATTCGTAGTTCATAAGTAGTGAGGACTTTCGATGAATGTCGCTTAGTACACAAGTAAAATAATAGTATTTATGTAATCCATGAAATCAAATGTTTAATGTTTGCGTAGCATGTTTCTCCCCCAACAGGAAAACAGTAAAAAGGGGCCGTGAAACTCACCTTGGGTTACGTTCTTCTTAAAATAGATAAACTGACAATGCAATGATAGTCCCTAATACCGGCGACCTATCATAAGAGGTGTATAAGTGTCTAGACTAATAACCCATAGGTTAACTAGTCCCCGATTGTCCAGACCATGACTATGTATGTTTGAAAACGTGTTTGAATGTTGACTCGACCACACAAGACAAGACCCGACATCCCGTTGGTGACCCGTTATGACAGTTGATCATGCACATACAGTTTACATACAAGAATTGCACATAGAACACTTAGTTTACATCAAAGTTTCATTTCTGCAGTCGTGGGCACGAACCAAAAATATTTCATTTGGTTCATACCTTTCTAAGGGTCGAATGAGATTCACAAAGTTTCATTCGTGCATTCGATGGCACGAATGGAAATTGCATTCGACCTGTTCACCTGCTGAACTATTTTGACAAACAAAAACCCTTCAAAACTGATCGAAAACTTCTCGAAATGCGACAAATCACAGCAGTCAATCATATCTATCATATTCTCAGGTAACCATACCATTTACACACATAAATCCGTCCATTTCACATAACAAATCACAACTTACCCAAAATAGCAAATTATGGGAATGTCACATCAATTGCATGAAAACTTTACCCAAAATGGAAACTATCAAAATAACGTCATATACCGATCATTAAGCACAGATTTACAAGTATTAGTGAATCCCTAATCTTTTGATCATCATCATCATGAATAAACTCTAGATCTAGCATAAAAACCCCAAAATTGGTGAAAATCCATCAAACATCAATTAAACATCAAAACAACCATAAATCATGTTCCAAATCAGTTCCTAAATCATCTACGCAACATCTACACATCATTCTATAACATGTAACACATGAAACAATCATCCAACCTCATTAATATTTGGGTTTTATAAGAGAACTCATTATTTATGTATAGGTTTAGTTTGGAAAGATGTTAGGAAGGTTTTTATTTATGAAAGCCCATTTAGATCAGATCTGGACACTTAGGGTTTGTCGAAAATGTATGAAATTGTATTAAAAAGGGTTTAGATGATGAACACACCTTGAATCTTCACTTGTTTTAGTTATAGAACTTGATTTAGCCTTAGGATCCGAAAAACAAGGGCAAAAACTCCTTTCTACACGTTTGGGGTTGAGAGAGAGCACCTGGAGGCGAGTTAGGGTTGTGAAATGATGAAAATGAGGCAAAGAGATGTATTTATAGCCTACTCTCGTTCGTACTTGCTTGGGTACGAACCAAAATATTTCACTTTCATTCGTGCCTTTTATGGCACGAATGGGAATTCTTATTTTTTTCATTAGTGCCTTCGATGGCACGAATGAAAATCCAGAATTCTTGTTTGATCCTTCGATTCACAATCTTGTCATTTTAACATATGTTATCACACCAAATCACATAACATGCATTCACAAGTTGTCAATTAATCATAGAACATGTAATACTTGATAAACTATCCCAACCATGTAATTTCACCAACAACGGGACTCAAGACTTGTGTGTATGTGTGTGTTTTCCCCACTGATTCCCCGAACCATTAAACCGTGGACAATACGTGAGTGTAAACCAACTCCCGATGATTCACCGAATCACCGAACCGACTCAACTAACCCAGTCAAGTACGTTAATTAAATGTTTTGCTAAGGTAGACTTATGTGTTTGTAAAAAGTATTAACCTGAGTTTGCTGGGTGTCACAAAGAGCGTCCGCTAAGCCTACGTATTGAGGAAAAGTGACAACTAAGACAAGGATTTTAATGAAAGCACGAGTAAACCTTGCGGTTTAAAAGTCAATGTCAAGTCGTTTCTACAGCTTTGATTTTCTTTTTTAAAAAAAGTGGATAGATTATAATTCTATAGCTTTTAAAAAGCGGATAAAGAATATTTGTTTATAAAAAGAAGATAAATTGAACCAAATTCTACGGTCATCATTCCATTTGTTATAGTAGACACCAAAATTCCTAAATTAGTTTTCCTGTACAAATAGAAGTTGCTTCGACACTTGTATGAACTCTTCCTGGAAGTTACCATTTACGCATGCATTCCAGAATCCAGAGTAGCCCACAACACTACTTGTTTGATTGTTTATATTGATCATGGCTTTAGATAGCCACAAGTCAATGGCAGTTACGGACTGGATGGTTACGCAGGCAATCGTAGAATGTAACACGAATGCGCTTAGAGATATAGTCGAACAGGTAACACACACAATAGCTCATGAACAACTCTTGTTTTTATTTGAGCATACAGTATTTATATCAATTGGTAAATTTTCTTTTACATGGTTGTTGCAGACTTGCAGTTAGTTACACTTTTGTTATTTATCTCTAGGCTTTCTATATATGTATTGTGTTGTCTAGTTGACATCATTCTATTCAATTGATTAGATTACACATTACATACCTGGCTGTTTATTATTTTACAATTAGATTACTGACATCAGTTCAATTGATGTAGATATTACTAAAAAAGTGCGCGGATCTTGCCAATCAAAAGGGCATAAATGGATCCTTGGCATTGCATTGTGCTTGCAGAAGGGGGGAATTGGGGATTTCAAAAATGCTACTAGGAATGAACCCTGACCAAGCTTTGCAATTCGATAACAATGGCTACACGCCATTGCACTTAGCTGCTATAAATGGAAATGTGGCGATCTTACAGGAATTTGCATCCATAGATCCTTTCTCGTTCCAAATTTTATCGAAGCATGGAGAGAATGTGTTCCATCTAACCTTAAGATTCAAAAAGTTTGATGCTTTTAAATTTGCAGACGGTATTCTCAAGGGTACATACCTGTTTTACCAACCTGACAAATTCGGTAATACCATTCAATATCTTGCTCAAATGGAAGGTTTCCATCAGGCATGAGTCTCTCTCTCTCACTTTCTCTCAACTAATCAATAAAGAAGGCACTTCTTAACATTCCATTCATGTTCATTGCAGTTTGAGGAATACATAATCAATGAAACAAAAGAGCTAACCAATTATCACACGCCTGCTAAGATGAATGTAGAAATCGCTCCTCTAGAATTTGAAACACAATCAATTGAAGAGCTTGAGATGGATAGGAATGCAAGTTTTGAGAGTGAAAAAGAACCACAAATAAAAGCCAACAAGAATCGGCCGAAACGAGAGCATATAAAAATACACAGAGAGGCACTACAAAATGCAAGAAACACAATCACAGTAGTTGCAGTTTTGATAGCAACAGTCGCCTTCACAGCTGGTATAAACCCTCCAGGCGGGGTCTACCAAGATGGACCGCTAATAGGCAAGTCAACTATGCGCAAAGAACGAGCATTCAAGATCTTTTCTATCAGTAATCACATTGCTCTCTTTGTATCCATGTGCATTATTGTAGTTTTGGTCAGCATTATTCCTTTCAGAAAAAAGCCACAAAAGCTGATACTAGCAGCAGCTCACAAGACTATATGGGTCGCGATATCTTTCATGGCTGTTTCATACATTGCAGCCACATGGGTAGTTATGCGAATGCCCCATGAACGACATAGAATAGCCTGGACCTTTGAAGCTTTAATATCAATCTGTGCTGGAACTCTTGGATTCACTTTCTTTGGTTTAGGAGTCATGTTTATTAGACACCGTTTGAAAAAACACAAATGGAGGAGAGAAAAGCTACTACGGTCGATAGTGAAAAATGCTCAGGTAACAGACCAACATGACCTCTCAATCTCTACAGTTTCAGATATCAACAGTTTTCAAAAGAAAGGTTTCTATGCTATTTGACCCTAAGTAGATGTTTCAAAAGATTATTTTTACTGTTAATTATTATCTATTTCGTTATTTCAAAAAAATTGTTCTATTTCGTTGCTGTGTAATGTGCAGGCTTGATTTGTTTAATGTGTAACAAAAAAAAGAACATTACAGAAACAGTTTGAGTTTTTTGTATTTTTCAGTTACTAATAACTATCACCAATTATAAGAAAAACCTTTATCGATCACTGACAATCTGCGCCAAAGCCAGTTAAGAAAACAATTTTATGCATCTGACTAAAACAAACATTTTGCGCAAAAATTATCCGAAATAGCTGGCCAAAATGATCTAATCTGTTGCACCAAGGATCAATCTGATATGCCATACCGACATTAACTGTGCCAAATTGACGCTATTAACGCTCTAGTTGGTCGGTAATGTAGAAGATTCCAAGTTATTTTGGTTAATTATTTCAGAAACATAAAAAATTATATTTGCCTGATTCTCTAGTGTAACATGTCAATAGTCATCATGTAGATAAAGTCCATACATAACCAAACAAGATTAACTAATAAATCGATTAATAATAATAATAATATAAATCAAAGATCCGACTCAAATATCCCCAATCAAACATAAACAAAACAACCAAAATTCAAAATGTTAATGCATAAACAAAACCATAAACTTCAATAAACCCGACCCAAATCTACGCCTGCACCAAGCACAATCCAAGGCCTGAAAGAGCAACAACAAGAGCCATAACCGACACCGACACCGAAACCAAACCAGCTGAGCCAGACTCTGGACCAGGACCCGAACCAAAACCAGACGCTTGAGATGGCAAAGGCGACAGCGAATAATAATACGGGCTATGAGGCGCATAGGCTGGTGCAAGTGGCAAATGTCGCACATTATTCACTACCACAATCATCTTCTGTCCTTTATAACACCTTTCTGAACTCCCACTAATAAAATAAAATGTACCCACTTTATCAAGAGCCACAACTGTGTTTCCATCGTTGTTAAACGATATCGGATGAGTCGAATCGCAGTGGTAGAACCCGTATTTATCAACCTGCACAACTGAACTAGCACTGTAACGAAAACCTGATAACAAAAAGAAAAAAAAACAGTTAAAAAATAAAAGTGAAAGGTTTAATAAATAATAATAATTATACTAATGAAACTAACGAAGGGTGTCGCCTATGTGGAACCGTCTACGTGAAGCCCAAGTGGTGTAGAGTTCGGTTTCGTTAGTGGCGGGAATACGCCAACCAACGGTGTTACCGACTGCATATTCTTTAGAGGATGCAGTGGCTGCAGCTATTGCAATAAAGAGAAGAGCTAAGAAAGTAGAAGAAGACATGTTTTTAATGTGTTTGAAGGAGCAGTAGGCTTGTGATGGAGGTTTAATTAAGAGATTGTGTATGTGTGTGAATATTGCAGATGAGTGTTGTGAATGACGGTTTAGAGGGTTATATATATAAGAGAAGTTGCATGTGTTTTGGAGGGAGAAGGTGATGGGTTCGAACGTGAGTGAGGACGTGAAGAGTTTGAGTAGTGGGGGTTTTGACTTTTGACTTTTCCAATTCATAAACCGTTATTATAGAGTTTTAAAGATTAATTAATTAATTTATGAATAATGATGAAGGGAAATTGTGATTATGTTTTCATGATACTTCAAATAATATGAACATTTTTTTATAACAAAATTAAAAGTAATTACCATTCATTTAGTTAAATATAAGTTGGATCATGAGTTGAACGATGATTGATTTTGTTAATAGGTATGAATGTATGATCACTAGTTATCTGCATTATAAGTTATGAAAAATCAATTATCCAACCAAATCAAATCTATTCTCATGTTAAATATTTTGTTTTCTACGTATATGAATTGAAATAAATCTGTGCACCCACAAACATGATATCAATAGGACTCATTTTAAGTCTGGTTGTTTTTCATGTTTTTATGCAACAGGTTAAGTCTTTGAAAAGTCAGTAGCTCGCTTTAAATGCAATAAAAAGACGACATATAGATAATGTAGACACTACACCCCGTATACAAGTAAACTATGCGATTCAGATAAAATATTCATACAGAGTTACGGAAACAAAAACAATCAATAGTATAATCTGAATCTTATAACCTTGATTTTAGCAATTTTTGAAGTTACAAATATTGATAGTATTACTAAAATAGTAGATAAGAGGAGAAATTAAACAACACATATGTTGTGATAATGCTAATGGTGAAGCGATCAAGCGACTGGGCTACAATATCGTCTCATAAGAAATTGAACAATTAATTAACTATATATTTATTTGTAACTTTCTTTTACTAGTTGTAACTTTGGCATACTTGATTATATCCCATTTGGTTTTTTTAACTATATATTAATTTGTAACGTTGTGTTGTATTGTTAGTGTTGTAGCTTTGGCATATACACTTGATTGTACACCCCATAGTTTTTTAACCTTTGACAAGTTTGTGTTGCACTGTTAACCGTTACTTTAGCATATTTGATTGTATCCCAATTGGTTTTTCTTATGTTATAATAACTATATATTAATTTGTAACTTTGTGTTGTATTGCTAGTTGTAACTTTAGCGTATTAGTTGTATAAAATCACGCGCGTTGCGCGTTTTACAATCGAGATTTAGATGAGGTGTTGATCAATCAATGAATTATACAATCGAGATTCCATTTTGGTTATCTACACATAAAGTAACACATGAAATTTGTAAATAAATATGAATAAAATAATATATAGTTCCTATTCATTTAAAACTAGTTTTCTACCGGCCGCGCGTTGCGGCGGCAACGAAAGGTAGAATAACAAAAATTAAATTGTCAAATGAAGACGTATTATATTTGTTTTTTTTACTTTTAACCCTTAAACTTTTACATCTTTTACATTTTAACCCCAATACGTTTTCACTTTCAACTTTATTAAAAAATTGCAAGTTAAATGCAACTGATATTTTAAAAGGTTGCATTCAAATGTACACAATGCTCGGGAGCAGAACTATGCTACTCACAACGGGGTCAAGCGACAACATTACTTTTCAAGTTTTTATGTGTATAAAATATTACCAAAAGACAAGGTCTGGCCCTAGCAAAGGGGCAATCTTCAGGCGCTAGTCTAAAGGCTCTAGGCCAAATGTATCTAGAACCTCTCACCTTAACGGAGGGCCACCCTTTTACACGCCTCGCTTGCTAGTTCAAATAACACAAGATCATATATTTCGTCTTTATAGATACACATAAACCATGATTTAAATTTGAATGCAACCTTTCAAGAAAAAAATGTTACAATTTTTAGTGAACTTTGCAACTTTTTAATATAAAGGTTGCAGTTTCAATGTAGTTTTGCAACCTTTATGTCCAACGAAGTTGCTTCAAAAAAGTTGCATTAAGTCTATTTTTTAGTAGTGACATACTCCAACAAATATTTTTTCTTCACGTTCGTTCATTAATAAAATTGGCATGTTCGTGTTTGTTTATGTTCATTCATTTAAAACTAAACAAACAGTTCACGAATGCAAAGGAGCATAAACAAACAAAATTAAAATGGACATAATATAACAAACATAAACGAACACAAATATAATTGAACAAACTTAAACAAGTACAAATTAACATAATTGACGAAACATAAACGAACAGAAATGTACAGAGTTGACCAAACATAAACGAAGACAAACAAACATAAAGTATTTTTTAAGTTAGTGATTAATTACGATAAGTTCCATTATAAAGCCCATTCTAATTTATAGAAATCCAAATTACTAATTAGTTATATTGATATATGTAGTTAGAAAACCCCTTTTTATGTGTATAATTATATAAAGATAATAACAACTTATGTATTTATGAAAATTTAACCAGACATAAATGAACGTAAATAAACGAACATGAATGAAAGAACATAATGGACGTTCACGAAAATAAATTTATGAATAAAACATATGATTATGTCCATTCGTTTAATTAAATAAACTCAATTTTTTTTTCTTGGACTAACTAAGGCGGCTTGCTTAGGTGTGGGAGAGTAAGATTATTGAAAAATTCCAAGTGGACTTAAGGTTCTCCGCTTACGATAGAATTGCTTTGCGTATAATGTATATATAATATTAAAGTTCGAAAAAGTAAGAGCTGAAATGGAATAGTAAGTTGCAGAGTATTCTCCAACAGTAGGAGCAATATTCTTATTAAATTGCATTAACAACGGGAACTGTTGTCGGTAGTGGAAAGGTTATTATTTATTTTATTAAATAAACGAACATATATAGACTTTCCACGAAACAAGTTCATGAACAATTCATGAACTTCGTTTTGTTTAAAGGTCTAGTATCCACTAAAGACCCCCTAATCAGTCACGCACCTCCACCAAAACCCCCTTCGTCCTTTATTGAAGATTAAAAGTGTTAAAAAAAACTTTTAAATTTAATTTTAGTTAAAAAACACTTTTATGATTAGGATTTACAATATTTATAGAGTTCAGTATTAATTATTAAAATGATAAAATAAAGTAATTTACTCTCTTGATATGTACTTATAAATATACTTTAGTATATTTTAAAATCTTTTTCTTGTTTATCATTGGAAATTTTACCTATATACGTATAGATAGTTTGTTCCTAAAAGTGAATACGAAGGAAGTAAACAGTTGTTAGTGAGTTTGTTGAACTAATGTGGTGTTCGTTCTTGTATCTTAATTAGGTAAGCAAAGCAATTTCTTCAACTCCAGCCGTATATATTTTACATATAACTTTTCCTTATGCAGATTAGGTGCTACATGACATAACATTATTTAATATTTCTTAATACTTGTATATAAGTTTTTGTTTGTATTAAAACATGCCGATGGGAGTGGATCTGTTGCATTGTATGACCACTTCACAAGCACCTACTGCATTTCTCTCCATAATCTTTGCATTTTTTTTCTGTTTATAAAATAAACAGTAATTAAATAGTTTTGTGTATATTATTTTTTTCTAAACAAGTATTAGCTATCGGTGTATAAACGAGCTGAATGCTCATGAGCTAGTCAAAATATGTTCACTAAAAGCTCGAATTGAACTAATTATCGAGGGAGAGGTTGAAAAATACTTAGGATCCAAACTTAACTTTGTACATTGAACTAATAATGAGTTGACCTCAAGCATAGGGCAACTCAAGTTTCGCAGACTCGTTTACACCCCCTACTAGTAATACATAATGTGACTGAAGTGTGATGTGGAACTATATGATAAAGTGAATGAATCTTAACCCGACTTGAATTTTCAATTTTCGAAGCATGGGCCATGTGACATTTCAAAGGGATAAGGTAATGTTGTAGGTTGTGGGCGGATCTATATATTTTTTCAGTGGGTTTCTTTTGATAGATTCCAACTTATTTTTTCAGGTTAGTTTGCATGAGAAAAAGAAGTTAGATAAATAATTTAGGTATTAAAAAAAGTGTATTTTATAAACTTAAAACTATTGGTATAGTGGATATTGTCATATTATTAAATATTAAATAGTAGGGGGATAAATTATGTTAAAAATAAAAAGATTAGGGGAGACAAGTATAATAACAAGGTACGTCAGTTAAATTAGGCCAACCGCCCCAACACCAATACGAGATTCAGCATTCAACTAAGGAAAATAAAAAGAGACGTTTGTTTCTAAAATGTGCACCTATATTAATACAAACTATATAACCATATTCATATACTCCAATATCCATATTCATTGCATATATGGAGGCATCATATTCGTCGATCAACGAAGCATACTGGCCGCTCCCTTATCTCTATTCTTCTTTCACTTCCATCTGGCTCGTTTTCGCTTCTTGTTGGATCATTAACACTTATATCAACCGACACTTTCAGGTCATATCTATATATACACTTATGTTTTTTTTTATTACTGTCTGCTTGCTTTAAGTCAACTTTGTTTAATTACGCGGTCGTTATTGTTGTTCTATATATGGTATTAGAGCAGGTGAACAGTTTACAATGGACGCTTGCTTCAGTTCCTTGTGTTAAATCTTTGCAGCTTGCTTTCTCCTTTCTCTTCTGGTATGTTACTTCTTCATTCATCATTTAGCTTATATATATAATTCTAGCCAGTGGCGGAGTCAGAAAATTTTTTCAGTTATTTCCGGTGCTCTAAAGTCTAAATCATAACAACCATGGGTCAAAATGTTTGGGTCAGGCTGGTCATATAAGAAAAGTTTAGATATATATTTTATTTAGTAAATAAAGAAAATGGTCTTTTAATTCATTAAAATGGGCTATGTATGAATTGGCATTAAGAAATTGGACTTTAACTACTAAACTATATATATTTTTTTTATTTGGTAAAGGTATTTATATTTTATTTTGTCAAAGTTGTGACTATTTTAATGTAATTTGACAGTCATGAAATGCAGAAATTATTATAACAAAAAAAAAAAGTTTATAAATAATTTTCTTAAATACCAATGAAAAATGGGGTCAAATTTATCTTTTCATAAAAGAAATGGTGCCGATAGGAAAAGGCGGTATTCAACTATTATATGTTCTATATGAAACATGAAAAAGAATGGTGTCAGTTGACACCAACAGCGTGTATGTAGCTCCGCCAATTGTTGTAAACGGTCACTTTTTGGTAATTTACTCTTTCATCAATGTAAGTATACTTTTTTACATCAAGTTGAAACATTAATGGTGCAGGTATTCTTGTTTCTATTTCCAAACATGCTCTCTGTGGATGTCATTTGGTGTGTATGTAACTGGATTGCTCTTTGAGACAGCTACAATCATCTCATTTTTACTGATTGCACATGGCTACTGCATCACTTCTGAGCGTCTTTCAGTACCTGAACGACGAGCTATGGCTGTAATCGGTTGTGTATACTATCTGATTCTTGTTGGTCATAGAGCCTCTATACCTTACTTCTCAGTAAGTCTGCTTAACTTATATTTATGGTTGCTATTCGTTTTCTGTTTTAATATGCTAATTGTTTGAATGTCCGAATTTGCAGATACTTCTAATGCTCGACTATTTGCTCATATTCTTTGTGATATTTAATCATATAAATCAGAACTTATCTCTCCTGAGGGAGCAGTTGAATTATATAGAGGATGAAGATATCGAAGAAATGCATGATGCAGTCTACACCAAATACCTTATGTTCAAGTATGTGCTATACATATCTTTCTCCTTTAATTTTTACATGGCCTGTGGTAAACGCGTGAGTCCTTCTAGTAGAGGTCTCACGTTCAAATCCATGTTCTACATGATTTTCTGCGAGGCCACAAGCCCAACGCAATGCATAGAAAAAATGTTTGGTAATAGAAATTTTAAACCTTTTTCTGTTCTGTGTCGCAGGAAATTCAAAGGTGCAATGCATATAGTAGCTATAGCAGAAATTTCGGTAAATTGATTTACTTCGTATCATAATATTATTAGTGGTTTACATAGAAAAGCATTTCAGTTTGATATATTGGATTTCAGATTTTCATCCACATGGACAGTTCAGTTGAAAGCTATTGGATGAAGTTACTGGTTCGCGAGTGGGCACATTTCTGTATCTTTCTGTATATTGGGTACGCAAAAATCGCACATTCACTTCATCCTTTAATCAATGTTGTCATTGAGTATGCTAATGCATAATACCCTGCCACTGTAACAGATGGATATTCAGGTCACAAGATTTGGCACCACGATTCTCTGTTATGCCGACTCACAAGTATAAAAGAGAAAGAATTGTTCCTCCTATTTACAGCATTGTATGTTGACACTCAAAAATATTAAAAATATTCATTACATTTTAGTATCTAGCAACTCATATTTCATACCACTATGCTACTGCAGGAACTCGATGCAGCATCGTTTAAGGATTTTAGTAGCCGGGAATGGCAGATTGGAGTGGTAGGTGGTGTTTGATATCTTGAAATTTACAATCAAAACATTAGTTTTTTTAAGTTTATTAATCATCAGTCATTGTATTTGTAGCCAACTTGGGAAGACAGGAGCTCAAATGAGTCGATTTTAGTAGTGATTCAACACCCTCATGCATCTAGGCCAGTTTTATTCAAGCCTGGATCAGAGGTCCCTGCTACTGAAGCTATATCTTGTTTAAAAGCTGGTGTATAGTGCTTTGTTGTACCTGAGATATGTTTATCATAACTCTGGCATCAGAATGAGTTATGATATTGTCTTTAAATCATAGGGACAAATATACGATTTCCGTAAATAGTATACACCCTTTTGTTTTTAAGTTCTGAGAGGATAAAATTTGGATTGATCTAGACCGGAGTATTTCATGCGATGGAATT
Organism: Ambrosia artemisiifolia; assembly: GCA_032199755.1. Lineage (NCBI taxonomy): Eukaryota > Viridiplantae > Streptophyta > Magnoliopsida > Asterales > Asteraceae > Ambrosia > Ambrosia artemisiifolia. The sequence continues at coordinate 65,375,136 of CM063512.1, read as the reverse complement.
GATTTTTAGGGTAGCGTTCGTTCCACAAAATGGAATTGAAGTCAAATGGAATTAGAATGTATATTACATTTCTTGTGTAGTTTGTGTCAACAAAAGAAAGAATTGGAATATACATTACAACTCCATCTAGGTTTCATTCCGTCCTGTGAAACGAACACAACTAAATTCCAAATCAAATAAAAGTTCCACGTGAAGAATCATGCTAAAAAGAAGAAAAAAGAAAAGAAAAGAATCATGCTATTATTTGAAAGCAATTATTCTCTCTTCCACTACAAAACAACCATGTTTAATTTGTTTTTCTATATGTACATAACTCATTCTTAAGAATGCAATTAAGAAAAAGATCCTTAAAAAATGGATAAATAACTCCATTATAGCATAAATTGAAAGGATGTTCAGGCAGCCAGTGTAACAGCATCCTCAACTTCATCAGATTCATCAACAATCATTTCATTCTTAAACAGCAGTTTAAGGTACGGAAGTACGCTTGGCAGCACGTGTAGATCAGCAAAGTTAACGCTCATCATATCAAAAGCAATGCATGTTTTATGCATATAACTTTGATCAAAAACTGGAATTTTTGGATATCTTTGACTGAAATGTGTAAGAATTATTCGGTACGCTCCTGCATCGTTCCCAACTTGAATGGCTTCTTCGGTTGTACTGTGGTTTCTTGCTATTGCTTCATCAACTAAAGCATCCTCAAAAGTTGCCTAAAATAAAAAATTTCATGAATATTGAACTGTTTGGTAGCCTCTTAATGAGGCTCTGAACCATTCAGCTCTGAATGGTTCAACATTCAGACTGTTTGTTTCAATCTAAAAAAAGGCTCTGAACGGAATGGTTAATAGCTGAACCATTCAGACTTGGTGCATAGCTGAACCATTCAGCACTTAATCATTCAGAGCCTCTTAACCATTCAGACATTTTAAAGATTCAGCACTTAATACTGATTATATTAATACCCATGAAATAAAAAAGTTAGGTTTTTTACCTCATGTATGAGAACCGTTGCCCCTTGAGACGCTTCTACTAACTCAGGGCATGGTCTAGTGTCACCCGAATAAACAATCTTCCACCCGGGTATTACTGTCCCGTCACTATCAACTCTATCCATACCTTTCAAAACCACCCCAAAAGCTTGAGGGCAATGCACAACAGGAAAACTAATCACATTTTCCAAACCCGCGTCACCAAGCACTTTTTTCAAATTCTTCATGACTGGGTATGATATGTTACCATCCAAAGTATTAACCGCCTTTTTCCAAAGGCTCTGCATCGGACTTCCTTTAGAAAACAAAGTATTTTCATCTTTGTTTTCATTTGATTCAAAAGAATCTAAAGAAGCCTTGGTTGTATGCCTACAATCAAGAAACTGCATATCTAAATCTTCGAGTCTTTCATATGCATCTAGGTATCTTTTAAGTTGTCTAGGCCCTATAACAACTAAGGGTTCATGAGGTAACCCCTTCAGCAAGTCACGTCTAAGAGCAAGTATTCTTGCTAAACCCGTATGGTGATCTGCATGGATGTGTGAAATCCAAATACATTTTAAACTTTTAACGGCTTCATCTGCACCTTGAATACCAAATCTGTTCATTGAAACATTTTAAACTTTTAACGGCTTCAACTTTTAACCACATACTTAATAAAAAATAAAACTTTATTTAAAGAAAGTATCATTACCGTCTTTTCAGCTGACCCAGTGTTCCTTCACCACAATCTAATAACAAACTGCCTTTAGAGAAAAGATTAATGAAGATAGAACTAACGTTCCGGTACTTGGACGGTTGAGATGAACCGGTTCCTAGAAGAACAATCTCGACATTTTCTCTTGTAATATCCTCCAAACATCTGGGAAGAGTGTTTTGATTTAACCAAGGTTCTTCGGTTATGTTCTTGTCACTTTCCGTTGAAGTTATGCCCTCACCTGCATCTTCTTCTACCCCTTCCCAAAGCTGAGAAACTTGTTTGGCAGCATCGGATATTTCTGGAATCTCTGAAACTAGTTCATTAATGATTTCAGTGGGGCCCGCTTTCGTTTGTATACCAGATCTGTCTAGTCCAAGTTGTGCATAAGGGCGTAAATGAAACTGTTGCAACAAATTAAAATATATAATTGTTTAGACACGTGATCACGAACTGCAAACCAGAACCAAAATTATAGGAATGAACTTTACACTTTTATGATTTTAGCAACAAACTTTAAATTAGGAGTGAAAGAGAAACTAACTGATAATTAACAACTGATTTTAACAACCAATCTCTTTTTTAACTGATTTAACAGTAAAGCTGCTGATGTGGCATTGGTTGATGCCATGCCAACGGCCACATATGCAAGAAGATGATTATGACAAAAAAAATTATAACTTTCTTTAGAGGTTTAATAAATTGATTCTTTTTTTAATTTATATTTGAAAATAACTAGTTCCTTACCCCCGCGCTACGCGCCGGGATGTATCTGTTGAAAGCGTACAATTTACATGTTGCAAATTATGTAGTTGCTTAGTATATTCATTTTATTTTGTTTTTAGGAGAGTTATATCAACTTTGCATACTTGGAGGGCTGTTTTGTTAAAGGGTAGAAGTTCAAGGACTAGAGGTGATGAAGTGCTCAAGCTAAAGTATATATCATCAGCCGCATTTCAAAATAAGGAAAATATATAAAAAAGATCTTCCTCATGTTTAGTCATTGTCTTCCCAAAAATCATCTGGTTGATTTAGGGTTTCATTTTCTTTATGGTTTGTATTCTCTATCTCTCTTCTCTCATCTTCTAGATTGTCCTAGGAGATCTGAGTTAGGGTTTGTCTTGTGGTTATTCTTTTGGTGTAACCGTTGTCTGATCGTGTGTACGATCACCTGTTCTTTCTCTGTAAGTATTTGTATTCTTTGGATTGTATTGTGTCAACTGGTTTTGTTAATCGGTTGACAAGGCTATTGTTATCAAGAACTCACTATTTGGTGAGTTCCAGGGTATTTGGGGGTATTTTTTGGTTTGGGTTAAATAAGATTTTGTCGCCGTTTTTGTCGCCTGTATCTTTTGTTTCTTTTGTATATTCTATGTTTGAGAGTTTAAATTGGCTCTGTGAGTATTTGAGGATCAAACCCTAGTTTTCTACAGTATCCAACACCACCGTTCTCCAAAAGAAAAGCTCAACCCCGACCAAAAAAAAGGCTTTCTCGCGGCTTGATAAGCCTATAACCACTACACACCATCGTCATCGACCAACTTAGGAGTCGTCGTCACCGATTTACTGTCAATCTACATCCGCCGACGCACCGTTTCTACCACCACCGACGAAACACAACAGCAAACGAAACCACATTCATGCTTCTCACCCTGCACGTTCTGGCCTTGTGAGAAGCAAATCATCAGGCAACCGGTAAAACCAAAGAGAGAGCGACGAAAAAAAGAGGTAGAAGACAAAAGAAAAAGAAAAGATTTTTACTAAAAGACAAAGAAGTTACTATTGCAAACATTTGGTAATAAGATGCCATGTCCGATTTTTGTTTTCAGCAAAAATGTAAGTGATGTAACTTGCTAAGTTGGTCGTTGAAATCCATAATCAAAAGTAAGTCGGTTTCTATTTTGCTCTAAATTAGAGTTGTTTGTTAAAACGGAGAAAGGTGCGAATTCCGTTTCTATCTCATGCTTAAACAATAAAAATGCACCTTGAGGAGATTTTCGGCAGAAACAGTCTTGCAAAGTTTTAAGTCACTACCCTGCATAGTAGAGAGGTTCCAGTTATTTTTTAATCATTATTCTTTAAGATATCATGTACTCGGAAAATACCTCATTTGAACGATCCGTTTGTTGGAGAGACCAAAAACCTGGAGCTGGGAAAAACTGAGGACATAAATAATTAAGTCTGGCCGCAACTCTTGCACTGGATTGCAAAATTGGTATCTCAATATTCTTCCTGTAGAAATGAGAAGAAGAAGAACTTGTATCACATTTATAACTTTTAGAAGACAAAATTTTCTATCCGTTGACTTACATTTGATGTCCCGCAATAATATGCTCTGCCTCACCAAATCTTGACATCCACTTTTGATAATCACTGGAGTTTACAACTAACGATGGACTTAAATGAATTACACAATTAACAACATTGTGTTTCTCCTCTGAAGTATCAGTATAATAATTATTGAGTGGCTGTACAGATAATAGTTCTTGAAAATGAGAGAGTGTTGGGCAATCTACAAGGAGAACTATAGGCCCGGGAACCGAAGGTCCAAGCACATCTTCAGGATGAACCTAAAACATGTAAGAAAAGTTACATATCAATTCAAGATATGGGCTGATTAAGAGGGCTGAGTAAAGTGTCGAAAAGGGTAAAATTTTTATGAGCCAAAACAGGTAGGTTGTCACGTATACATTTTTTTGTCCATATTATATTAGATAACTAATGTGTTAATTACACTAACATTATTAACTAAATAAAGCGAGGGATTGAGGGAAGGTTGACTTTGACGACCTTCGGCCTGTTGACCCGTTCCGCAATTCAAAAGGGGATAGCGGCGCAGCTTGTTGCTCGCTTAGCCATTATGCAGATGTAAACTTGACTTTTTTTAATGAAAGATGCACAATATTAGTTTAAAAAAAAAAAAACTTGTTTAAAATACCGAAAGTGACAACTGACAATTCATAAGTTAATGGACTGAGATAGCCAACTCTAATGTGATTAATATACAACATATAAAAGTAGCAAATGTACCATGATATCTTTTAAATCCGATTTCACAGATCTTCCTTCTTGTAGTTCACGATATTTGGGCCCGGGTCTCAATCCAAGTGCTCGGGCCTTTTCCAGGTCAAACTTACCCCTAATCTCAGGTAGCTCACAAACATATAAAACAGATATATCACTAGACTTTATTGCAAACTCGTCTTTGAGCCCACGGGCTTCGGGTCGCAACAAAATAGCTGATATCTTAACAACTTCATCATCAACAAGTTTAATTTGATCATGAACTCTTTCAGGATTATCCAATAAAACCTTATCAGATCTGGGTGATGGACCAAAGCATCGCGTGTGAACCATGGCTGCATTTGGAATGAAAGATTTCATTGCATCAACTAAATACTTAAAATCTGAAGGTCCCCACACATTTACCTTCAAATATCAACCAACCTATATGTTAGTTTATGAATAACACTTTCGTTAAATCTAATAAAGTGTCTTGAAAGTAATAACGAAAATTATCACCAATGTATTATTCAATACAATGATACTTACAGATAACCCTTCTTCGCCAGTGCCAGCCAATGTCAGTAAAAGACCTGCAAAACAATACTAACAAAGTTAAGGTACCCCTCTCAACATATATTCTAACTAGCAAATCATACTCAAAGCTTAAGATTATCGCAAAAACCTGGTAATCCACCCGCAGTTTCCGAGCAAACCCGTGAAAGAAATATGTGATCAATCTAAACCAGAAAAAAAAAAAGCAAATCACCCTCAACACAATTTTAGTTTAAATTGAATGTGACTCTTGTCGATGACGAATTTACCTTGGACAACTTAATCTTATGTTCCGTACAAAACCGTTGCAGACCCTGAACAAATCATAGAAAGAAACTATATAGTTCAACATCTCAAATTGTTATTTTTTTGAAAAAAATGCATAAAAATGCTTACTTCTCCAGCATTGAATATAAACCTCTGCTTATCAAAGAACAACAAGACTGAAGGTGATGTATCTTGAGTATCCATACCTGTTCCTAAAATCTACATAAAATCAAAACAAAACAAAACAATTAGCTTTTTTGCTCAACAAACAAACTACAAACCAAAGATAGCATTTTTTTTTTTAAATCTTGATTAAACATATATAATAATAAATGTACCTGAACATAAGAAATGGTATTAACAGGATTAAGCCTTCTAACTTTCAACTTAAGGTCTTTGGGGCCACTCTTATCTTTACCCTCAGCTCTTTTCTTGTTAAACCCACTACCAGTGATGCCAAGCTTCTTGCTTTCTTCCATTAACGATGACCCTTTATTGTCCTTGCTGTCACTACTGATTCTACGATTAAGATTTAAAGGTTTTGAAATGGGTTTTCTTGAAGCAAGACAGGTGAAGAAAGAAAGGGATTTAGTTGGGATAATATTATTATTATTATTAAGAGAAGAAAGAAAAAAAGAGGGGTTGGAATGGGAGGAGAAAAGGAGGCGGAGGTTAGGGATTTGGGGCATTGTGTTCATTGCCGGAACCCTAGAACAGGGTTTTAGCCACTCTTTCGTTATTCAATCCATAGGTTCCACTAACAAAGCAATAAGACTAAGTTATTGTATTTATTGATTCAATCGTATAATAATATCAAGAAGCTGGAATAGCTCAGTTGGTTAGAGCGTGTGGCTGTTAACCACAAGGTCGGAGGTTCAAGCCCTCCTTCTAGCGTCTTTTTTTAAAATTTTTTTCTGACAGATTATTACCAAATTATTACTTTTAAGTTTTAACTGTAACTGCAGAAGTACAAAAGTATTTTAACAATAAATGCATGCATAATCAGTATTAAATAATCACAAGGGAAAAATATGAGGCAAATACACTTTAACATGTGTTTCAAGATAATGCGATATTAATTTGGAACAATTATGTTAGTAAAATGCAACTCAGATACACTAAATGTGTGTTTTAGATAATGCAAGATTATTTTTTAAAATATTCAAAAGTAAAATATGACTCAAAACATACATAGTGTGCGTGTTTTTAAAAGAATGATGGATTAAGTGGCCCGCCACTTCCAGTCATACAGATGCAGAAGCATCATGCACAATAGTAAAGTTCGAGCTAAATACACTTGAGGCAGTACGGTTCATAAATCGAGTGCAGAAAGTGGCTCATAGTGATTCATCGAGCTCGAGGAACCAATAGTTTGTCGTTAGTTGAATAAGGTTTGTTATTCAAAAGGGGTTGCGGCGCAACTTGTTGTCTGTTTACCTATCATTCTAACGTGATTTGATGTAAAAAAAAATACACTGCAATGCTTGTTTTTTAAGAGAATGAGATAATTTTCTTAAATAATTACAAAAGTAAGTAAAATACACTTTAAAAGAATCAAGGGGTAAAATGGTAAACAAAAATATTTAGACCTTAGAAAGAACAAAAAAGAAAAAACACAATTGGTGCATGTGCAATCACCATATCAACACCACAGATAAGATTCATTGTAACCACACACACAAAAACCAACTATAATGGTGTATGTACCAGCAACCTTGAAAATGGGCACAATTCAACCCATGAATACTTATACCATATCCTCTTTCTCCCACTCTTGCTGTTACAGATTCAACAACACCACTCAAAGACCATACACCAATCTCCATGGCTACTCTAGGTCCAGAATCCGAGCCATGACCGCGGTTAGTGATGCTCAACCTGAGGCTGCATCATCACAGGAACCCCCTTCTGTCAGTTTAGCTTTTGTTAGTGTAAGTCATGCACATTAACCACATCATTTTAATCCACATTGTATGTTACTAAAACATTCTGCTAAATGTTATCTTATTTTTTTTTTAAAAATTGCAGTCTGTTCTGTTACCAGATGGAACGCCTGATGTACATTTTAGAACCGCCACAGGTGGACAGAAACTGAGGGACATAATGTTGGATTCGAATATCGAGTTGTATGGACCATATGTAATGTTATTTGCTTTCAATCCATTTTATTTTTATATGATCAATGCTAGGTAATCAATACATAATATTTCTATTTTTGGTAATTCAGTCTAGACCTCTACTAAACTGCGCGGGTGGAGGGACGTGTGCGACTTGCATGGTGGAGGTAATTTATATATCCGATCACCCTCAGAATAAACCGAGTTTTAATGGGGTAAATATATTGTTTGTGTTTAATTAATTTTGATTATAATCTCAGGTTATCGAAGGGAAGGAGTTGCTTAGTCCGCGGACAGATAAAGAGAAAGAGAAACTCAAACGGGTATGACAGACTATATATATATAACCAACCCTGTTAACCAAAGATCATAATTCATACAATTTTGTGTTATGTGAACTGCAGAACCCGAAGAACTGGAGGCTGGCTTGTCAGACAACTGTGGGGACACCAGATTCCACAGGCCTGGTTCGTAGTAGTGATGAATAGTTACAATTAGGGGTCTCGGTTTTTTTAAATCGAAAGATTTATAACTTGGTTTATAAAAATGCAGGTAGTGATTCAACAACTACCAGAATGGAAAGGGCATGAATGGACACTTGGAAAAGTACCCCCTCCAGAATCATGATTTTGTTCTTGAATTTGTTGATATGTAATGTTGTAATGATTATAGTGTTGTAATATTGACACATTCTTGAACAATATATAGTTTACACCAAAGCTAGTGGAGTTATATTCCTTGTAATGTTGGGATAGGTAGAGATAATTATTAGTTAATTTGAATTAATAGTTTATTTGAGTCTGTAATAGATTAGAATTATTGTGTTTATTGGTTAGGAATTATCTTCTATGAGTCATAATGGAGTGTTGTGGTGTAAGTTGAGGTGTTGAGTTAAGTCTAGTATAAATAAAGGTAAAGTGTGTCCTTTGTATTTGGTTGATTGATGTTGTCAAATTTCATGGTATCAAGTATCAACTAAGGAAATACTCAAAACTCTTTATTAAGAAACAATACTTGCAAAGACCCTTAAGGTTACAAATAAAACCCTAACACCTAATCTGACCAGACAAAGGATTCAACTACCATACTCAAGATCTAAACAAGGATTACACAAGAACACAAGATCTATGACAAGATGTCAAAGATAAACTCAACCCTAACGACCTTATGACTGAATCGTCTGATAAGAGGTGATAATACAGTGTAAAGTACACGAGATAATATTCAAGGTGTTAACCCTAATACAAACGATGACACCTCTTTATATAGGGAGATGATGATGTTGAGAAAGCACACTCTCCAGCTTTCTCAACCATTAGATCACTTATAATCACATGGATCGCCAACGTGTACCAAATCAACGGTTCTCCTTCCTTTTCGAGTAACACAGCCAGCTGACTTTGACCTGGGCTTTAAACTCTTGCACGAACTCTTTATCAAACTGGACTGCAACTTGGACTTCTACTACTGGGCTAAATCTACTGGGCTAATCTCTACTGGGTCAACCTGCAAATATCTTAACCCAGAAATTAGTTTAAGTAAAATGAGAAAAAAATAATAAACCAAACATTATGATAAAATTGAAGTATAAAATTATATAGACTTATATAATTTTAACACCCCTCCTCAATTTTATCAACCAAACTCATCACACATCTTGACTTGTTCACACAAGACCAAATGTTGATGAGTTAACAAACCTTTTGTGAATAAGTCTGCAAGTTGACTTTCTGAGTCAACTTTAACAGTTTCAATAATCCCCATAGTAATTAGATCTCTTAAGAAAAATAAGTCCAAACCAAAATGTTTAGTTTTGTCATGAAAGACTGGTTCCCTGCTATAGATATAGCAGCAGAACTGTCACAATGTAATTTTACAGGTAATTTTACAAACACATTTAGTTCAGATCACAAGCCCCAGCACACATGGCTCTGTATTCTGCTTCTGCAGAAGATCGAGAAACTGTAGTTTGTTTCTTACTTTTCCATGAAACTAAACAATTACTAAGTAATACACAAAACCCAGTAACTGATCTCCTAGTCTCAACACACTTTGCCCAATCCGAGTCAGAAAACACATTTAAATCAAAGTGATTACATTTTGAAAATAACAACCCTTTTCCAGGAGCTGATTTCAAATATCTCAATAATCTAAATGCAATCTTTTGATGACCCACAGTGGGCTTATGCATGTATTGACTAAGGTAATGAACTGAATAGGCTATATCAGGTCGTGTATGGGATAAGTAAATCAACTTTCCCACAAGTTTCTGATAGCCTGTTGCATTACTTAACACTTTGTTATTAGCTTCCACTAAATTTACTAATGCATGATGTTGTTCTATGGGATTAGTTATGGGCTTGCAACCCAACATACCATACTCAGATAATAACTCAGTGCAATACTTTCTTTGTGACAGACTTAAATCCTTTTCAGTTTTAACAACTTCTATACCTAAGAAATACTTTAACTCTCCAAGATCCTTTATTAAGAATTTTGATTTGAAATTAAGTTTAACCTTATTAATTTCATCATCAGAGTTACTGAAGGGGTAGGGTACCGCTTCTCAGCGCTATCAAAAGCGCACCCTACCCAGCGCCCAATAAACAGGAAGGTCAATACAACACTAAGGAAGGAAAAGGCAGCAGCGCGTAACTGCGCTGCTCACTCCGCGCAACGTCACCAGATGACAGCGCCGGATTCATCCCCCTTGGAGTTCAACTTGCCTTCTTCTGTCAGCTGTCAGCTGACAACTGGTCAGCCGCCTGACACAGCCTGACAGCAGGAAGAAAAACAGGCCCCCTGCAGATCCAGCCAGAAGGCGCCACGTGTACCAATGGCAGAACACCGCCCGGACATCCAATCACGAAGCGCCACGTGGCCCAATCAATATAAAGCTTCTCCAACTTGGACCACTTGATCCAACTAGGAATTGAGATCCAACTATGTGGACTCCAAGAGCTCCCGGGCCCAAGCCCGTCAACACCCGAGATGGGCCTGGCTGACCAGGCCCACTCACCCCCTATAAAAGGAGGCATCCACCTCCTTTTTAGAATAATCAACTCTTGACCAATTAGAAACAATACACTTGTATCGTTACTTGTACTTTGTATTTAATAAAGAACATCTCTTGTTAGTGGACGTAGATCTTACAAGATCGAACCACTTATATCGTTGTCTCTTACATTATCCTGCTTACTGTTTATGCATATAACCCTAGATCGACCATCGTTGTGAGCCAAGGATTATACCCTGCAGCGAACACGAGTCGTACTACACCTACTACCCCCCAGTTATACTCGTTGTTTCTTCATTGGCGCCATCCGTGTCGGCTGAAAGAATCACTAAACTTTCAAACCCTTATCCTTTAAGCTCACTAAAATGGCAGATCTAACACCAGCCGGAGTCGTCGGAGCATCCCCTTCGGCAGTCATTCAGACTACGGGAGCAGGCATGCTCCAAACTCCGGACAAGGGCATAGCAACAGCAGCCACAAGGGAGGAAACACCGCCCCAGGCGGTCTCCTGCTCAGACTCATCCGAGTCCGACATACCCACCACACAAGTGGACCCAGACGAGTGGCTTTTTCGCAAACAACTCAAGAATACAAAAATTTACCAAAACATGTTAGCCAAACTTCAAACCGACAAGTCTAAGGCTTCCCCATCGGCAAAACACAGCCGTCGGGGGAAAGAAAAACAAGCCACACGTCCCAGGTCTCGGGGTGGAGATCGCAGCAAGCTTGCGCGCGATCAGGACCCCGCAGGCACAACCTCAGAATCTGATAGTTACCAACCAACAAGCGATTCAGACAACACAAAAATCTCCAAACGCAAGAAGCGAAAGGTGACAAAGACCCACTCCGCCTCCTCACATAAGAAGGAAGACGACGACTTAAACAAGCCGTACAGGCCTAAGTCGTTTGCTCTCAGCTCCAAGTTTTGCCAGCGGATAGCCACCGCACCCATTGAGAAACAAGCAAAACTCCCAAGCAGCATCGGTCGATACGATGGCCTGCGAGATCCCACTGATCACCTACACGACTTCGAGTGCGCAGGAACCACAGTCCTCTGGCCCGTGCAAGTCTGGTGCCACCTCTTCGCACAGACCCTCACAGGCGCAGCCAGAGTCTGGTTCGACAACCTCCCGGTGGGAAGTATTTTGGATTTCGACGACCTCATCCAGAAATTCAAAGATCACTTCTCCCACCTCATGCGCCACAAAAGAGATAAATCCCACATCCTCCTCTGTCAACGTACGGACAATGAATCGATCGAAGATTTCATTGTGCGTTACAACAAGGAGGCATTACAAATCGGCTGTGGAGAAGAGCTCATGCGCGCAGGCTTTATCAACGGGGTGCGCAGCGAGGACTTGATGAAAACATTGTCCGGTAAAACGGGCATCCCAGATTCCTGGGAGGAGGTCATCAAAGCCTCCAAGATTTACGCATCCTCGGAACGCTCCATCAAACAGCAGCGCGGCTACAGCCAAGCCAACAACTCCAACAGAAACAAGGGGAAACAGTCCGTCTGGTCGCGAATCTCAGGACCAACGGACGAAGGAAAGTACTCGCCGGCCAACGATGCTCGGCAGACGATCAACAACAAACAAAGGGACCAGAGACCCCAACCAAAAAAGAATACCGACTGGACCCAGCTCACAAAAACTCCGTCACAAGTGCTGAAGACGGAACAAATCACTTTCAAGGAGCCCAAAGTGTTGGGCAAAAGAAAGAACGTCGATCAAACCAAGTTCTGTGAATTCCACAACGACTATGGCCACTTGACAGACAATTGCTACAGTCTGAAACTAGAGATCGAGGCAGCCCTAAAGACAGGCCAGCTGGGTCACCTCGTCAAAAATGTCAACAAAGGCGGACGCAACACCAACCCAGAAGTCAAACGAGAAGACACCGGAGGTAAACAAATCCGGAACCTCCAAACAAGTTACATACAATACGCCCCGCGCCATCATTGTAACATGCTCTCCAACTCGGGAACGCGCCAACACACTGGTAAGCGCCCAAGACAAACTGACGACTCCTGGAAGGAGGTGGACATCCTTCTCCCTCGAGTACGAGGCGGACCGTCCGCCACAGCGCCTCTAATCATCACTGCCGTTCTAGGGCATTATCGAACACAATCCATGTTCCTAGACGGCGGAAGCAGCACTGACATAATCTATGATCAGTGTTTTCAACAACTGGACGAGGATGACAAAGCCCGCCTTGTTCCAGTCAATGCACCAATCTCGGGCTTTATCGATGAAGTCATCATGCCCCGCGGCATAATCACCTTCCCGGTCACCTTGACAGATGGTACCCATGAGCGCACAGAAATGTGCGATTTCATGGTACTACCGGTAACTTCACACCATGACGTCCTACTCGGGCGGGAAGGCTTGGCAAAGTTTAACGCCAACGCCTCCACACCTCACCAAATGGTAGGCTTCCCTACCCGCACCGGCGTCGCCATAATCCGAGGAAACAAACAATGCCACGCAATAGAGGTGGCAAAACCACAAAAAGCGCAGGCCCGTTCAGAGCCGGAAAACTGGGTACTGAACCCAAAATTCCCGGACCAAACGGTAATCATCGGCCATGAAATCTCCAACACCACAACAGCGCACCTCAAGCAACTCCTGGTCAAAAACATAGACATATTCGCCTGGCAACCATCCGACATGATAGGTGTTCCAAGAGAAATCGCGGAACATAAGCTCAACACTTACAAATCTGTCGAGCCAGTCGCCCAAAAGATGCGCAAAATGGGGCCGGAGAAAACAAAGGCGATGAACGAACAGGTCAACGAGCTCCTCAACGCAGGCATCATCCGCCCAATCCGATACCAAACCTGGGTAGCCAACCCAGTCATGGTAGGGAAAGCAACCGGCGGATGGCGCATGTGCGTTGACTACAAGGACCTAAACAAAGCCTGCCCAAAAGATTGTTACCCTCTACCAGAAATTGACTTAAAAGTAGATTCACTCGCGCCATATCGCTTCAAATGCTTCCTTGACGCCTACAAAGGCTATCACCAAATCCAAATGGCGAAAGAAGACGAAGACAAAACCGCTTTCCGCACGGACACGGGGATCTTTTGCTACACCAAAATGCCCTTTGGCCTCAAGAACGCGGGAGCCACATACCAGCGGCTCATGGACAGCGCTTTCACTGACGAGATAGGCGTACGCTTGGAAGTGTATGTCGACGACCTCGTCATCAAAAGCAAAGACGAGGACAACATGTTAGAAGACATTCAGAAAACCTTCAACCAGCTTCGAAAGGTGCGCATGAAGCTCAACCCCAGCAAATGCTCCTTCGGCATGGAAGAAGGAAAGTTCCTAGGAGTTGTTGTCACAAGAGACGGATTCCGCGCAAATCCAGACAAAGTCCTAGCCATCGAACGAATGCCTTCCCCAACATCCATAAAGGACGTCCAGACACTCATGGGGCGCCTTGTCGCTCTCAATCGGTTCCTGTCAAATTACGCTTCCAAGTCATTTCCTTTTGTAGACACTTTGAAAAACTGTCTGAAAAAAAGCAATTTCCGCTGGACCCCTGAGGCGGAGAAAGCTTTTCAAGAAATGAAAAAATGTCTTATGAATTTACCTACTCTCACCGCACCACTCCCCAAGGAACCGCTAACATTGTACCTCTCTGTCACAGAAAGGGCAATCGGCGCGGTACTCCTTGTGGATCGCCAGGGTGTCCAGACACCCATCTACTATATAAGCAGAACCCTGCTAGATGCGGAAACTAGGTACTCCACAATGGAAAAATTAGTACTAGCTCTCATTCACGCATCGCGCAGACTCCGCAGATATTTTCACGGTCACCCAATAAACGTCCTCACAGACTACAGAATCAGCGACGTGCTACGAAAGCCTGAAACTTCCGGCCGCCTAGCGAAATGGGCAATTGAACTGGGTGAGCACACCATCCATTACAAACCCAGACCGGCAGTCAAAGGACAAGTCCTCGCCGACTTCGCTACTGAAATACCAACGGATAAAATCGCGGAATGCCTCGCCGAACAAGAGCCCGCACCACCAACCTCCAATGAAAGTTGGAAACTCTACACCGACGGCGCCTCAAACAGCGATGGCGCAGGTGCGGGGCTACGCTTAATCAGCCCCAACAACAAAGAGCATACATACGCCATTCGCCTGGATTTCACCGCGACGAACAATGAGGCAGAGTACGAAGCGCTACTAGCAGGCTTGCGCATCGCACACCAACTGGGAGCCTCCCACCTTGAAGCGCACGTCGACTCACTGTTAGTGGCCGGCCACATCAACGGCACATACGATGCCAGAGACGCGACAATGGCCCTGTACTTGCAACAAGCCAAACTACTCATGCGGAAATTTGCCTCATGTACCATCACACACATCAACCGGAGTGAAAACAAACCCGCAGATGCGTTAAGTAAAATGGCTTCAACAGTTTTCGACCACATGGCCAAAAATGTTCGCATTGAGCTGCAAGAAAAGCCATCGGTCCCGCCAAGACAAGTAAACATCATCCAGACCGGTACAATATCTTGGATGGCACCACTAAAAGCTTACTTGACATCCGGATCCCTACCCGACAACAAGACCGAAGCAAGGAAACTACAACATAAGGCCCTTCACTATGAACTAACAGACGGAATCCTCTATCGCCGATCATACCTGGGCCCCTTGCTACGGTGCGTCGACAAAGAGGAAGCCGCCTTCCTCATTAGGGATATTCACCAAGGCACTTGCGGACTACACGCCGGCCCAAGAATGGTGGTGGCCAAGTTAATGAGCGCAGGTTATTATTGGCCTGGTATGCACCCAGACGCAGTGGCAGAACTACGCAAATGCGCATCCTGCCAACGCCACGCGCCAAACACTCTGCGCCCGAAAAACGACTTGGTACCCGTCACAGCGGCATGGCCATTCCAAAAGTGGGCGATAGACCTCGTTGGCCCATTCCCCACCGCGCCAGGAAACGTCAAGTTCCTAATAGTGGCCATCGATTACTTCACAAAATGGATCGAAGCAAAGCCACTAGCAAAGATAGACGGCCCCCACATCAAGAAATTCATATGGGAATTCATCATATGCAGATTCGGCCTACCGTACCAGATCATAAGCGATAACGGAACCCAATTCACAGACCAACACTTACAAGAGTGGTTGGCACAAATGGGGGTCCAACAGATCTTTACATCAGTCGCCCACCCCCAAGGGAACGGTCAAGTCGAAAGAGCGAATCGAAGCATAATCGAAGGGATCAAAAAACGACTGGGCACCAAACGAACTGGATGGGTGGATGAAGTCCCCCATGTCCTATGGGCAAACCGCATCCTAGAAAAATCTAGCAATGGCGAAACACCATTTAGCCTAACTTACGGATCCGAAGCTGTCATCCCAGCAGAAATTGGATGCCCCTCCGCCAGAGTACTTATGGCAGACAAGGGGCAAAACAACCAAGAGCTGCGCTTGAACCTAGACCTACTTGAAGAGCGCCGAGAGCTTGCCGCCATCAAGGAGGCTAGATACAAAAATCAGTTGGAACGCTATTACAACAAGAAAGTCAAACTCCACGAATTTGACATTGGTGACTACGTCTTACGCAACAACAGCGCTTCCAACGCAGAAAAGCCGGGCAAGCTTGCCCCAACTTGGGAAGGGCCTTACAAAATTCAAGAGGTCCTAGGAAAAGGCGCTTATGCGCTGGAAAGGATTGATGGCACACCTGTTCCGCGCTCATGGAACGCGGCACAGTTACGTTTTTGTTACATGTAATGTACTTGTAAAACACTTGGGCTACACATGCCTAAGCCCTCTAAAAAGTTTTCTATAAAGTTGCTAAACGCTTATCTTCATGTGTGCGCTTTCGGATCCTTGGGTCTTCAAGGCATAGATTTTAAACATAACTATCGCCGGACTCAATACTCAAATCCAAACACAACACACTACAAGATTACACAATATATAGAAAACAAACTTAGAGTATTTTCATATCAACCAAAAAGAGGCGTTCAAGCTGCCTCAAGCTTTACAAGAAAACGAAAACAAACATACAAAACCCTTAATCCCCACCAGATCCCTCAAAATCCACAAGTTGCTCCTCCATACCCTCCGGACTCGTCCCGGATGTCCCTTCACCGGTTGCCTTCTTTGCTGACTTCTGCGCCTCCGCACCCAAGCGGTCTGATTCTTCCATAAAGTAACGGAGGGCGCCAGCTGGGTCAGCATACTCGTTACAGTCTGCCACTGTCTTGAGTATAGGGAATTCGATCTGCTCAAACTTGAGAAGTTCAGCTTCATACTCCTTCTCCCTGGGCTTACCATGATGCGCACCTTCAGTTATACGCCCTTGATTCAGCGCATGGTAAAACCCAGTCTCGAACCCCTCCGCTTCTCCAGCTGCGCGTGCAGCGCCAGCGATAGCAGCAACCTGATCTCCAAGATTGGGCTCATTCCAGAACCTCTTAAAAATCTGCAAGCAAGGGACACAACAGTTAGAAAGATAATCTACACAAACAAGTTGAACAAAACTAAGGAGAACACTTACCCCGGCGATACCCTGGGTCATCACCCAACGAACAGCGTCCTGGGCCTTCTGCTGCGCGACGGAGGCTTCGTCAAACAGAGCCTTTGCATTATCAGCCTCTGTCTGCGACACAGTTAAGGACTCCTCTAAGGAAGCCCTCTCCTCCGTTAGCGCCGCCTTCTCCTTCACCCAACTCTCTTTCTCACCCACTAGCTCAGACAACTGGGTAGACGCGCTCAAAAGCTCCTGATCTTTAGCATTCAAATCAGAGCGCAAGCCTGCCACCACCGAATCCCTTTCGGCTAACACCTTTTGATGACCTTCAGCAGTTTCTTGCAACTTGGAATTTTCATTCCTCAGCACTTGAATCTGCTCTTCCAGCCTCATCATTTTTTGGTTGGTGACTTGGCAGGCTTCAGTCCACCTCTTCTGAGCTAGCCCATGCTCGCGCTCCAGCGCCTTAACCCTGTCCTCAGACTTGTACGCCCTCTCCCGGTACCTCTCCACGTCAGTCTTTAGCTTATCCTCCCTCTGCGCCTGCGCAGACCGCCGGGAGTTGAAATCAGCAATATCACGGGCAAACGCTTCATCACGTCGCTTCAGCGACTCAACAGCAGCAATTTGAAGCGCCTGCCCAACACATATGTCAGTGATAAGCTGAGAGCGAGGCAAGCTATCTTGGTACAACCTCTCTCTGGGAGGTACCACCTGGGACACAAACTCCTCTGCAGTAAGAGGATTTGCAAAACGGGAGTTCTCCCGAATACTCCAGTGCGGGCGCCAGATTACATCGCCCGCGGAGTAACTCGAGTCACCCCGCTCAACACTAACCCTTCCACCAGAAGGGTTATCACCCATCACCCCGGTATCACCACCACCACTTGGAGAACTTTCAAGCGCCACCTGTTTGGAGGCAACCTGGGCAGCCTCAGCAGCCTTTGCTTTGGCTTCTGCCTCCGCCTTCTCCTTCTCTAAACGCAGCTTTTCAGCTGCCGCCTCCTCCTCGGCCTTTCGGGCCAACTCCTCCAGGCGCAGCTTTTCAGCTGCCACCCTCTCTTCCTCCAACCTCTTGGCAGCGGCCTCCTCAGCCCGTTTCTTCGCGGCAGCTTCATCGGCCCTCTTCTTGGCCTCAGCCGCCTCCTTCTCTAGACGGACCCTCTCCGCCTCCGCAGCAACCCTCTCCTCTTCCTGCTTCTTCTGAGTGGCCTCCACCTCAGAAGGGGTAGGCCCAGCGGAGCCGTGGGCTTGCGGAGAAACAACTGCAAGAAAACAAAATATAAATCACCAACACTACAACAAAAAACAAATAAAGAACGGCCAACTTACTGGTAACTTTCTTCACAGTTTTTTGGAACAAGGGACGACGCTCCGGCGGAGGACTGATCTCCAAAGAAAAGGGCCCCGCGCCACTTCCACCTGCGCCGCCAGCCTTTGAAGAGACAGCCTTCTTGCCCTGAACCTTCCCAAGCTTCCGCTTCTTTTTTAAAGGGCTCTCAGGCGTCTCCACATCTTCAGGAGCGGAGGACGAAGACTCCAACGTCTTGTCACGTTGCCCATAGTATGGCCCTTCACCACCTGCACTCAAAGGCGCAGATTTTACTTCGGTTTGCACCTTATGCTTATGCATTACCGGCGCACTCTTCTTACGACCACGAGGTGGCGGCGGATGCACCAGTTCCACAGAAGACCCAGTTGATTCCTCATCAGAAGAAACAACAAAATAAGGGCTCTCTTCATGTGGAACTGAAGATAAAGGGTCAGGATTTATAGGGTGCTCACGTGAGATAATCATACCAGAGGGCTTGAACTCCAGGTATGGGTAGTAAAACCTATCCACCATTTGGTCAATCACAGACGCACCACCCTGCGCAGGATCCCTCCACTCCAACGGCGCTTTATCGCGCAACAGAAATGCAGCAAACTTTGACATCCCTGCGCATCCCAAGAATCAAACTCAGTCAAACATGAGTTTAGCACAAAAATCAAAGCAAAAGAGAAGCAAATAAACTTACCAGCAACAGCAACCACAGGCTCTTTTCCTTCCACCAGCTGCACACGGCTCATACCCAACAGGGCCAACATGGCCTCCGAACAACTGGCCGTGTCAAACGGGGAAGCATGAGCCACCAAGTCTTTGAACCATTGCTGCTCTCGGAAACCCTCCATCACCGGATGATCAGGCACCTTCTGACGGTCAGCAACAACTTTCCAAGCAAAATCCACAGGAATAACCCCCCTCTTAACGTAGAAAAACTTCTCCTTCCAGTCATGAAGGGACTTAGGAGGGGTGGTTCCGACTGCTGGTATATGTGGCCTAGGGACAAAGCTAAACCAGGATTGCTCCATGGTCATCATATAAAAAACATTGAACCGTTCAAAGGACGGTTCAATGTCCAAGGCCCTGCAACAAGCTTCAAAGTGTACCAGACGAAGCATCCCAAACCCACTAACCTGGGTAACATGGACACCATGCTTCACCAACGTGTCCACCTGGAACTTGGTGGCAGGCAGACGGAACCCACAAAGAGCAAAGTGGGCCCAGTACAGGCTCATCTTCCCTGGAGGAGGAGCCAAAGCAGTGTTCTTCCCAGTGGGAAGTTCCACCTCCCATGAAGGATCAAACTCCATGGCCTTCACAAACCGAGCAAACGTCTTCTCACTCCATTTACAGGGAGTGTTGTGTATAAGCTTCTTCGACTTCTCAGCAGCTTTCTCTGGGTTCCCCCCAACAGTGGATCCCTCAGACATGGTAATATAAGAAAAATAAAATTTTCTTCAAACGGAACTCGCCGGAAAATTTGAAGGTCTACCGGAGAAGATGAAGATTTAACGAGCAGAAGTTGAGAGAGAATTTTTTGAACGGTGAAGTAATAAGAAGATCAAGGAGTCTCCTCGAGTATATATACCCATCGCATTTAATGCAACGAGCACAGCTGGCAGGAAACTTTTCAGTTTCCCAGATGAGGACAGATCTGGACGCTACACGTGGCAGACAGCTGGAGTCAAACAGTCGTCTGGAGGCACGTCAGTACACGCGTCTGCTGGAAGGACAACCCTTCACCTGCCACATGACAGCAGTTACCCTGACAACTGCCCCACTCGCGCGCGTGTACGGCTACTCGCCTGACACACGACGAAATAACTGCCCACCCACGTGCTGACTTGACTGACAACTGTGCAGACATCCTTTCTGCACTCTGACACGTCCACCAACCGTCTCAGCTTCTTCAGCACGTTTCCTAAACTCAAGGAAACCTCTTCATCTTTCAAATTCCACATTAAACACCTGAGGTTGCCACGTCAGCACTCGGCGCAAGGTTGACGAAAAATCTGCAAAGACGTTCTCCGCCAGATTTTAATAAACCTGAGATTGCCACGTCAGCACTCGGCGCAAGGTTGACGTAAAATCTGCAAAGACGTTCTCCGCCAAATTTTACTAAACCTTAAGACTTGTCAAGTTTTCACTTGGCGCTAGGTTGACGTAAAATCTGAAAGGACGTTCTCCGCCAAATTTTACTAAACCTTAAGACTTGTCAAGTTTTCACTTGGCGCTAGGTTGACGTAAAATCTGAAAGGACGTTCTCCGCCAAATTTTACTAAACCTCAAGACTTGTCAAGTTTTCACTTGGCGCTAGGTTGACGTAAAATCTGAAAGGACGTTCTCCGCCAAATTTTACTAAACCTCAAGACTTGTCAAGTTTTCACTTGGCGCTAGGTTGACGTAAAATCTGAAAGGACGTTCTCCGCCAAATTTTACTAAACCTTAAGACTTGTCAAGTTTTCACTTGGCGCTAGGTTGACGTAAAATTTGAAAGGACGTTCTCCGCCAAATTTTACTAAACCTTAAGACTTGTCAAGTTTTCACTTGGCGCTAGCTTGACGTAAAATCTGAAAGGACGTTCTCCGCCAGATTTTACTAAACCTTACACTTGCCAAGTTTTCACCTGGCGATAGGTTGACGTAAAACCTGAAAAGACGTTCTCCGCCAGATTTTACCTTTTACACCTACACTCGCCAAGTTTTCACTTGGCGATAGGTTGACGTAAAATCTGAAAAGACGTTCTCCGCCAGATTTTACCTTTTACACCTACACTTGTCAAGTTTTCACTTGGCGATAGGTTCTCTCTCATAAACCTTGGCTATCCACAACCGATGCAATGTACAAAGATAAAGGGACGCTTTTATCTTTCCACATAGCACCAAAGTGGCCAAGCCCAAACTAATACCTAACTTCAATACAGGACACATTCTAGTCCAGCGCCCCACCAGCCCTCTAAGCAAGCACAGGAGACACCCTGGACTTGGGGGACTTGAAGGGGTAGGGTACCGCTTCTCAGCGCTATCAAAAGCGCACCCTACCCAGCGCCCAATAAACAGGAAGGTCAATACAACACTAAGGAAGGAAAAGGCAGCAGCGCGTAACTGCGCTGCTCACTCCGCGCAACGTCACCAGATGACAGCGCCGGATTCATCCCCCTTGGAGTTCAACTTGCCTTCTTCTGTCAGCTGTCAGCTGACAACTGGTCAGCCGCCTGACACAGCCTGACAGCAGGAAGAAAAACAGGCCCCCTGCAGATCCAGCCAGAAGGCGCCACGTGTACCAATGGCAGAACACCGCCCGGACATCCAATCACGAAGCGCCACGTGGCCCAATCAATATAAAGCTTCTCCAACTTGGACCACTTGATCCAACTAGGAATTGAGATCCAACTATGTGGACTCCAAGAGCTCCCGGGCCCAAGCCCGTCAACACCCGAGATGGGCCTGGCTGACCAGGCCCACTCACCCCCTATAAAAGGAGGCATCCACCTCCTTTTTAGAATAATCAACTCTTGACCAATTAGAAACAATACACTTGTATCGTTACTTGTACTTTGTATTTAATAAAGAACATCTCTTGTTAGTGGACGTAGATCTTACAAGATCGAACCACTTATATCGTTGTCTCTTACATTATCCTGCTTACTGTTTATGCATATAACCCTAGATCGACCATCGTTGTGAGCCAAGGATTATACCCTGCAGCGAACACGAGTCGTACTACACCTACTACCCCCCAGTTATACTCGTTGTTTCTTCAGTTACCTGTGATGATAATATCATCAACATACACCAATAACACCACCAACACAGAACCAGTAGACTTTACAAACATAGAATAGTCACATCTACTCTGAACAAAGCCAAACTCAACTAAGGCTTCAACAAGCTTTTCATTCCACATTCGTGGAGCTTGTTTAAGTCCATATAAGGACTTTTTCAGTTTGCAAACCTTTGTATCAGAGTCAGAATGAACACCTTCGGGTAAGGTCATATAAACATCTTCATGCAAATCCCCATAGAGGAAAGCATTATTAACATCAAGTTGGTATATATTCCAGTCATTTTGGAATGCTAAGCTTAAGACAATCCTAATGGTAACCATTTTCACTACTGGTGAAAATGTCTCATCATAGTCCAACCCTTCTCGTTGGCTATAACCTTTTGCTACCAACCTAGCCTTAAACCTATCAATCTCTCCTGAAGACTTATATTTAACCTTATAAATCCACTTACACCCTACCTTATGTCTACCCTTTGGTAATTCAACCACATCCCATGTATCATTTCTATATAAAGCCTCTAATTCTTCATTCATGGCTCTAACCCAATTTTCATCCCTTACAGCCTCATGATAGTTTTTTGGTTCAACACTTTTATCCAAAACAGATGAAAAACACTTGCTTTCTGATGAAAGTTTAGAGAAATTAACTACTTTACCAATGTCATATTTTACCTTCCCCTCCACCACAAAATCACTCAATTTTCTAGGAAAATTAGTGTTCCTAGAAGATCTTCTCAGTTCAGACCTTTCTTGGACAGTGTCCCCCTCAGAAAGGTTTGACTGATCATGTTCAGTAATCACACTATCAACCTTACCAGGTTCATTAACAACACTACTAGGCTGCTGGGTTCCAGCCTTGCCTTCAGTAGGTTCCTGAACATCTGGTTGCTGATTTAAGTGTGTTCCTGAATTCTTACCTTGTCCCTTTCTATCATCATAGGGATCATCCACATCCAAGTTTGATTGAGATTCTGTGTTTTCATAGAGGTCAAAAAAATTTAAACAGTTTACATCTTTGTTATTAATGACATTATATTTCTCAAAAATAGTTTGTTGTTTAAATGGAAAACAATCTTCATAAAACCTCACATCTCTTGAAAACAAAATAGTTCTGGAATCAAGACTAAATGCCTTGTAACCCTTTTTTTCTTGAGAGTAGCCCAGAAACACACACTTTTCTGCTCTACTCTCTAGTTTATTAGATTCATTTAGGACTGTACAAAAACACAGACATCCAAAAACTCTTAGATGTTCTAGAAAGGGATTAAAGCCATAAATCAACTCATAAGGTGTTTTTCCTCCTAGCACAGAAGATGGTGTCCTATTAATAAGATAAGAAGCAGTCAAAACACATTCACTCCAAAATCTTATTGGCACATTACTTTGAAACAATAAGGCTCTAGCAACATTTAATAGATGCCTATGTTTCCTTTCAACTACTCCATTCTGTTGAGGAGTATAGGCACAACTAGTTTGGTGAATTATACCTTTTGATTTACAAAATCCTTTAAATTGGTTATTTACAAATTCCAATCCATTGTCACTTCTAAATATTTTGACAGTTTTATTAAACTGATTTTGAATCATATTTACAAATTCACAAATACTTTCAAACACTTCTGATTTGTGCTTTAACAAACTGACCCAAACAGCCCTGGAGTAGTCATCTACTATGGTTAGAAAATACTTATGACCATCTCTATCAGCAACTCTATAGGGCCCCCAAACATCCAAGTGAACAAGCTGCCCTACTTGGGTACACTTGTGATCACTAATGGGAAAAGGCTCTCTATGTTGCTTTGCCCTGTGACACACATCACAAGGCTCATGTTCATGTTTAACATTGAGACCAGGTTTGACAATTTTCATAACCTGATCAGATGGGTGTCCTAACCTAGCATGCCACATATTAAAGTCAATAATACTACTGTAACACACCTTAGTTAAAGACCTAGATTGATTACACAAATATAGCCCATCAAATTGTTCACCAATTACCAGGACTTTCCTTGTTGACAAGTCCTGTAAATAGCACTTATGTTCATCAAATCCAACAAACAACTTGTTATCCCTAGCAAGTTTGTGTACAGATAGGAGGTTAACAGAATATTCAGGAACCACTAAGACATCTTGTAAAATAACATTTTCAGCTAATTTTAACTTTCCAATTTTAGTTACCAAAGCAAAGGTTCCATTAGGATGTTTGACTTTAATATTTAATTCAGATACATCTACAAAGTCAAATAACCCTTTATCACTGTTAACCATATGCTCATTGGCTCCTGAATCTACTAACCATCCTATCCCTATTAGACCTTTATTAACACTAGCAAAGCAAAACAGCTTGCCACCAAAACAAGCAGATGAAGCACAGAACACTCTACCAGATAAATTGCAGCTTTGAGAAGACTCTCCAGTTTTATCTCCTAGAAGACTCAACAACCTAGAAACTTGGTCACTAGTGAGAGTAGTCATATTAGTATTAGAGGACTCAGATGCACTATTGTTAGAAACTGTTTTTTTCCCTTGACCCCCTTTTGGTCTTAACCAAGAAGGGTATCCTATAATCTCAAAACACTTATCTACTAAGTGTCCAGTTTTGTTACAATGAGTGCATTTTAAAGATTGATTATTATTTTTAGAAAACCTTTTGTTATTGCTGTTGTTGTTTAAAAACTCAGTACCAACAGCCTTGCTTGCAAAATTAACAGTTTGTGACTGTTTAGACCCAATGCTAGAGTTCCTATGGGATTCCTCCCTAGAAACAATAGCAAATGCTTCTTTAACAGTGGGAAGTTCAATTCTAATCAATAATGCAGTTCTAACATTTTGATATATATCATCCAAACCCATTAAGAATTGCATCAATTTTATCATATGATTATAACTATTGAACTTCTTAGATGCATCACAAGTACAAGAAGGTAACTGTAATATCTGATCAAGTTGTTTCCACATGACATTTAGCTTATGATAATAATCAGAGACAGACATACCATTTTGACAGAAAGAGTTTATTTTCTGATACAGGTTATAGACTACTGACCCATCAACTTTATTATATGTCTCCTTTAAATCTCTCCATACATCAGAAGCTAACTTAGAATACACTTGACCCATATACAGTTCATCAGACACAGAATTAAGTATCCAAGTAAGTACCACAGAATTGCACCTATCCCATTGTCTAGCAAGAATATCATCATCAGTGAGTTTAATACATTCACCATTTATGAAACCTAGTTTGTTTTTAACTTGTAAACCAACAATCATAGCATTGGCCCATACAGTGTAATTCTCTGTACCTTTTAGTTTTATACTAACTATGGTCAGATTTGTGGAATCACTGGCATGTAAGTATAGTGGATCACTAGCATCCAACTTACTTACAAGAGTGACTCCACCAGAAGTAGGATCAACAATGGGACCCTGGTTATCACCAGACATGATGAATGCAAGAGAAACACAAACAAACAATTAAGCAGGCAACAAATCAATCAAACACACACAACCTAAACAAAACCAATCAGACAAGAAACCAACAACCAACACAAGAAAGCAAAAAAACCACAAACAATCAACAAATAATGGCGAAGCTGTACAGGTGTTCCAGATCACTGGTTCATCACTCAAGGTGCCAGTGCAGGTCCTTGTACAGGAGCCACCTATGACCTGGACCGACCCTAAAGCTAATCAGGTACTCAAGCCCTGAGCACAGACTCCTTAGGACAAACTCTATAACAGAGAAAATAAAACGATCTCACCACAGTGGCCCAAGTTAGGGTTCGCCAAGAACTCGTAACCTATAACCTTCACTTAGGGTTACAGGTCAGAGAGCAACAAGAAAATATGCTTTCCAATCCTCACACAGATCTTGAGAACAGATCTGACTCCCACTAATCCAGCTACACCAGAGTGCAAAACCCTAGATCTGATTTATCAGATCTACACAGGCTTCTTTACAGGTACACCACAGGATCCTCCTTAACCAAGAAACCCTAATCTCAGCGGAAGACAGCAATACGAATACCAGACCTATCGCTCTGATACCATGTCAAATTTCATGGTATCAACTCAGGAAATACTCAAAACTCTTTATTAAGAAACAATACTTGCAAAGACTCTTAAGGTTACAAATAAAACCCTAACACCTAATCTGACCAGACAAAGGATTCAACTACCATACTCAAGATCTAAACAAGGATTACACAAGAACACAAGATCTATGACAAGATGTCAAAGATAAACTCAACCCTAACGACCTTATGACTGAATCGTCTGATAAGAGGTGATAATACAGAGTAAAGTACACGAGATAATATTCAAGGTGTTAACCCTAATACAAACGATGACACCTCTTTATATAGGGAGATGATGATGTTGAGAAAGCACACTCTCCAGCTTTCTCAACCATTAGATCACTTATAATCACATGGATCGCCAACGTGTACCAAATCAACTGTTCTCCTTCCTTTTCGAGTAACACAGCCAGCTGACTTTGACCTGGGCTTTAAACTCTTGCACGAACTCTTTATCAAACTGGACTGCAACTTGGACTTCTACTACTGGGCTAAATCTACTGGGCTAATCTCTACTGGGTCAACCTGCAAATATCTTAACCCAGAAATTAGTTTAAGTAAAATGAGAAAAAAATAATAAACCAAACATTATGATAAAATTGAAGTATAAAATTATATAGACTTATATAATTTTAACAGATGTGTTCTTTATCTATACTACATTGGGGAGAGATGACTAAATGTGTTCTTTATCTATACTACATTGGGGAGAGATGACTAAATGTGTCCAAATTGGCAAATTTAAGATGGCATTTGAAAAGTCATGTGCTTTAACCCTCAAATGTCATATAAATCTTCCCCAAATTACCCTTGTCAATGTATTAAGATGCTTGTACAAATGCATTAAGATGCTTATACCATGTAACCCAAAGAAATCAATGCATTAAGATGCTTGTACCATGTAACTCAAAGAAATTAGTTACTCCCTCTTTATATTTTCTAGGTCACACAAACCATCTATACGTTACAATATTATTATAACAATAGGAGCATTTGATTCTTATATATGTGAATGAAGTTAAGATTACTGTGTGTGATTTTTATAAATAAATGAATAAGAAATGATCCTCAATGACCTGAAACAGGAAAACTATGTTGTTCATGATTACTTTATTGGTTGCAAATGTAGAAACTCTAGAAACGTATTTAATTTGAAACAGTATGATGTTAGAGCTTTGATGAAAAATCTCAAAACCCAAAGTGTAATTAAATGGGTTTTAACCTTTTTGAAAATATTACTGAGTTTAGTTGGGTTAAATAAGAAATGGGTTTATTTATTTATATGAGCCTAAAGTAAATGGATGAGTTGATGAGTTTAAAAACATATTAGATTTTAAATAAAACATCTGTAACACCCCGGAATATGTTGAAACGCCAGAAACTATTTAGTCCTTAATTTCATTCATGGGAGATCAATATTGGTGTCCTCAATTATTTTCATTCATGAGATCAGTTATCCAAGCGTCAGAAACCGACTATCCATTTAAAACGCCGTTCATCATCATAATGGGCTTTTATATTTGTCTTTACTTCTCGACTTTAATATTAGTATTCATGTATGAGTATTATTTGAAGTACTTAAATTGTTGGTTAAATGTTGTTGCACCATATAATCGGTCGTGAAGCATAAATTCAGTATCAGACTGGAATCATCGCTCAACTCACCGACTGTCTTTTTTCCATTACCTATTTTCCGCAAACTAAGAGAAACTTGCCGCACCAGCACCGCTTCTGTAGACTTCATAGCCGATCTCGATTTGGTCTTGTCTCCCTCACCGCGTTTGCCGGAACCAAGTTCGTCTTTTGCTACGTCGGCGTTTGAGTAACAAACATACTCCTTGTACACGATTTCCCGGGATACGTTAATGGGACGTCATTGTGCCTTTCAATTAATGTGTTTGAATAGGTGTGTGTGTAGGTGTGTGGTGCATGTTACCTTATGAGTTGGATTATGTGTGTGGAGAGGGTGTATTCTCTTGTTTATTACCTTCTACTTTTTTAGCTGCTAATTATTTAACAAAACTTTGATTAGGTAATCTGTTGAAAGAATGGATATATTGATCTGGCTACCGAACCTGTCATGATGGTGATGAGGGAGAAGGATGTGGTGTAGGCTGTGATAGTGGGGTGCGACGGAGAGGGTTACAAGGACGGTGAAGTCGGTGGTGTTCATGGTTGGTTGTGGCTACGGTGATGGTGTAACCGTGAGGGTGCACGGTGGCGGCCCCGAGTTTGGTTTGGTTTGGGCTGTGAAGGTCAGGGCAGTGGTGATGTACTGATGCATGGTGTAGTTTGTTGGTCTTAGTTGATGGTGGTTATGTTGCATGATAGCCATAATATGCATGGTAGTCTTCTAAAGACAGATTGGGGATGATGTTTGATTGGTGGTGGAGGATTATTATTTATTACATGGAGCAACTTTGGTGAATTCATGTGTACATGTCACGTATGAAACATAATGTTGAGTTTTGATTTCCGAGCTATTTGACAAAGTTGTTTTTTTATCATTTAATGGTGTATATCCATAACTGGTAGGCCTGGCCGTAGTGTTAAGTGTGGGGTAGTGTAGTCTTGAGAATAAATGTATTATGGAACCAACCTTACGATGTGAATGGATTATTACTAGAATCCACCTAAAACCAACGTATTTCAATAATCCATGTGAATAACATTATAGTTTATTTGAGATAAGAATACTTATGTTGTTACAAGTATTCATTATTTGATATATCATTTTAATAAAAGGTTTTCGATGAATTTTACGTCGTAATGAATGGGTACACTTTGATGCAGTTTTTAGACCCGCCGCAACGCGCGGGTTACCCACTAGTTACTAAACAAGAAAGAGTCTTGAGGAGTTCTCATTGTGTGTTGTCTTCTTGATTCAATTGGGTCCAACAAGCAGCAACAGAGAGAAGAATTTGTACTTCAAACCCGGTCCTAGCTTCGGTCTTATCTAAACGTTCATGTGCCAACCTTGTTGTGTAAGCTTGGTACTATACTTGGCAACACGGGGTCGGTAGGGTCAAGGGGATTACTTGTCAGAATGGGTCGTTTTAAAAATGATTATTCTTGTTCGGTTCAAGATGAGTTTTGAAATAAATAAAGAAACGGGTCGAAATGGAACATTTTAATTGATGATCCAAGGATGTTATAAAAGTGGTCAGCACACAAATCTGGGTGAAATAAAGATGCATTCTGGTTTTGCTAAGTTTGCCAAATCTGGAATTAGGGCCCATTTGATTTTTAATTTTAAGTGTGCCCGTGACATTTGGGTCAAGATTGATCGGTGTATTTGGTACTACTAACAATCCAACATGTCTTGTCCTGAGTCCTGACTAGGCCAAGTCCAAGTAGGCAGTAGCCATATCGGAATGGGCCTGATTTTAGTCCATTGCCCATTCATTCCAACTCTACATTGGGCCCGAGACCTGTGCTAAGCCGGTTGTTCAAGCTTGGTACCAGTATGCCTAGTCTTTACCAGAATGGACTTGCTTTGGCCCAGTATCGATTTGGTTCCAAGTTTTGAAGTAAAGGAAATAAGAAAAAAAAATTGTGTGTATATATATGTATGTATGTATCATTAAAATAGCCATAACAAATTACATGAGAATGACAAGTAGACGGGCAACAAGCTGCGGCGCTACCCGCTTTTGAATTACGAACCCTATCCGGCTAAAGACAAACTCTTGATTCTTGAAGGTCGGTGAATTACTGTGAACCATCTTTTGCACTCGATTCTCAACCCTAAGTCCATAGGAAAAGAGGACCACACTTTGACACCCCAATCGTGGAAAAGTAGACTTTGAGGGAGATATGACAGAGAACCTATCTATAGTTCTCATACAAAGTGATGTATTTCAAGTCGGAGAGCTTGAGAATTCAATCTCGGCACTAGAAAAGTGAATCTATAACACTCTCACAATCTAGTAAGAGAGGGTGGTTGTAACCAGCCTTTTCTAAAAAAAAACACGCATGAGAGCATTGACTTCTCATTCTGTATCCTTATCCATATAATTTAACTTAAAACACTATTTCATAAATTTATCTTTCATTTTTAAAACCTTCCTATATCTCGTTCCCTTAAGGTTAGTTTTTCTTAAAAAAATAAGAATTTGCTTTAGTTTCCCTAAAAAATTTGGATAAGGTATAAGGATAAAGAATAAGATACAGGTGTTTTTAGTTAGTTTTCTTATAATTCATGGTGATTATAAGCAATGAGATATGAAAGCTGTGATTTGGCTTTTTATGGGCATATTTATGCTTTATAGCGCTAGTGTTTTTTAATCTAAATGAGAAAGGCCAAGCTCGAGCTAACCTAGGATTGGGCTCAGTTTCAATTTATTGGAGCTCAGTTAGTTTAACTTAATTGAGTTCGGCTCATTTCAAGCTCCATTTCTAAAACTCGATTTTAGTGTGTTTAGTAGTTAGAATTATTAAATTATATATTTTCTTTATATGCATGAATATAAATTTCTATATAAATATATAATTACAAGTTTTAAAGATAGATAACATATAGCAATCATGAAACATGATATCAAGTTCATTAATTGAAAGTGCTCTGATTTCTGACGTTTTCACTTAGATATTCAACCTTTAGCTTGTTGATCTCGAGTAACTGATGAGTAATGCGGCTCGTAAATGTAAAATGACCAAAATGAATCATACATTGCAAAGGTGAAGGATAATGGGGGCCAGGGGTGCCACGGTCTCCCTGTTTTTTGGCTCAGTGGTGGACGTTTGCGATTTTCGTAAGTAACTTTTATATGAATTGAGTTTGGCTCCACCGATTTGATCTTCGGCCCCCACCGATAAGAAAATTTTAGATCTCGTAATTTTTTACCCCCACCACTATTTTGTTCAAGTTTCGTCACTTATACATTGATGTTAGGTTTGGAAACTTAAAAACTTTCTGTGCACCACTTTCTTCCCCTTTTACAGTGCATGAGATATGGATATTTGTTTAAAAGTTTTCTCTTTCACACCACATTCTTCTAATTTTTTTCTATAATGTGAAGTTTTTTTTCATTTATCAAACTCACTATAAATTTAAATTATTCTAATTACCAAACCAATTATGCAATGGTTTGTTGTACGCTTTGCTTGAGGGTTTGTACTGGTTATTTTATCAAACCATGTGCTTCTTTTGTCATGGTCTCTCTCTTTGAGAATCTCATTTTCTCTCAACAGAGTAGCAGTCTCCTCCTTCCCCCTCTCTCTAAAATGTCCTATCTCTCTCTCTCTCTCTCTCTCTGTGTTTTTCTCTTTCTCACTCTTTGGTTTCACCGGTTGTAGATTGATAGTAGATCGGTGATGACGGCAGCAACGAGGGACCCGAGACATTTATAACGGGAACCTTATCTAGGGTTATGACAAAAAATCAATGTTTCCGGTGAGATTTTCAACATCGTATCCAAGCTTCACTACTTTGTTTTCCTTTTAAAATTGTTAAGATGTGTATTACATATGAATCCCTAATTGTTTTTGAGTTACTATATATTTGGGTGTTCTATATGATGTTTGATTTTAATTCTCTGTGTGTTGTACGACAGGTGCATGGTAATTCAAGGGACGGCCGACGATTGTCAGTTTTACCATTCGAGCTAGAACAAATCATAGAAGCAAGGTATATTACCACTCTCTGATGTGTGTGTAATTAATTTTGTAGTTAATTTGTATTAGAATGTTGACTGACTTTTGGCATAGCAGGTTACTAGGATTGTCTTAAGGTTGTTTGCTTTTCAGTTAAGATTTCAATGATGTTTAGTGTTTTAGTTGATTGAGGCTAGGTGTCATTTACAGCAGATGTGGTGTGGTTGTATGGTCTGTTTAGAAAATCTTTGTATCGGTTAATTATGCTTGGTGATGAATTCAGTGATATTTAGTGTTTTAGTTGATTGAGGCTAGGCATTTACAGCAGATGTGGTTGTATGGTCTGTTTAGAACATCTTTGTAGCGGTTAATTATGCTTGGTGATGACTGATGATCAGTGACTTTAGAAGTTAGGTATCCAGATTTTTGTAATAGTGGTTGCCTTTCAACTTCATTTAGATTATAATAAGACATTTTTCCTAAATGACTTATTTCAATCTGACGTTATTTTGGGTACGACCCGATTTGACCCGAACCAAATTGGTAATTTTTAAAAACTGCCAATTTTGTCTAAGTGTATGTCTTTTAAGAAGCGCACATACGCGTGAGGCGCAGGCGTCAGCGCCTAACGTCATCTGAGGTGCACTGAAAACATAAAGCGTGAGTTTTCCCTTGAAGAATCTGAGACATGGATTATACTGGATGTCATAAAAATATGATATAGGTCTGATGTTTATAGATGTAGGGCTTCGGTTTATCGTCGAGTCATTTCGTCTTGGGTTTTAGTATTGTAGGTGGTAAGTGTTAGTCGAGGAGAGGGAGACGAATTGCTTTTCCGACTAAACTCTCGCGTCAACCTGTTCATATTCTTTCCATTTAAATTAAGCGTATAAGAAACGTGTTTTTGATGAATTATGGATTGTTTTTTGTGGGATTTGTAGATCAACTTTCTCATATGTTTAATTTTGTATTGTGTTGTGTTTTTTTGTGATATTAGAACGTCAAAAATTAAGATGACTATGAAGCGAATGGAGATGATTAGGAGAAAGAGGAACGCAATGCATAATTTTTTTGGAGGCTGTCTTCTGCTTTGTTTACAGAATTTGGTAATATTATAGTTTCTTTTATGTATTGCTTTATTGACATTTAGGTATTTGCTTGGGGTGGGACTGTGTTGGTGTGATTAAACTTCCCTTAATTTGATTTCATTGTTGTTTTAGGATTAGGCTTCTCTTGATGATTTTGAGTGTTTATCTAAACCTGAATGTGTGCAGGGTTGCTTGATCAAAATCATGATTTTGACCTTTCAAATTAAAAAAAAAATTGTTAATTTTGTCCAATTTACTCATATTTGAAATCGATTGCAGATGTTTTTTTGCAGACCTGTTGTGTCATGTAGTCTCTATAATATTACATAAAACATAATGGTAAATGTTCCTTTAAATTTTTCCGATGTTTTTGAATATGCTTCTACTGGGGCATCAGGTAGCTTAGGAAATTATGCTTCTAATGTGTAAATTTGATGCTAATAACTTAGGCAAAGCCAGTTATAGAAACATATAACCTAGACTATGAATTATGCCTCATATTTGTATGTTCATATTTTAATAGGCGATGAAATGCACTTTCCTGTCGATTGTTGTACACTACAGTAGCAAAAGCTACTATTTTATTTCTTACCTTTAATCATTAATGTTCTATACCCTATTTTATGATGTTCGTCCCGAGGCAGCATGATGTAAAGAGAACAAACTAAGGCACCATATACCCTTCAATCAGGGTATGCTTTCGCCTTAGATGGACAAGTGTAACACCCTAATCTGTTTTACAGAAAACTCGCAGCGGAAAAATACCAACCAAAAAAATTATTTCCTAAAACAACCTTGAATGTCTAGAAAACCGGTTCTACTAAGTATTTTGGTGTTACATCTTAAATTATTTCTTAATACATTCAACGTGACTCAACTCTATTTGGTTATGTATCCGTGACCGCGTACAATCCGCCTCCTCGCTCGATCTCCATCCTTCCCTTGCTTTATTAGGTAAACCAGACAACCTGCATTCACCACATAACCAGTTCATTAGTTCAATAGGTAACCTCATGTAATCTACTCATGACACGAAAGTAGCATCCCACAATACTCTGTGATCCTGTCCAATAGCCTTCATTCAAGTTCGTGTGGGTTACCCCAATCCGAACCTCCACATCTCCTGCATTCATACTTACATACCTACATTTCCTATCATTCTCATAACAAGGTTAATGACCCCACAATATGTCCAAACATACAATTTCCTCCATATAATCCCACAATACATACAAGCATGCACTTCCTTCGTAAAATTCTACAATACATACAAGCATACAATTCCTTCGTATAATTCCACAATACATACAAGCATACAATTCCCTCATATAATACCACCATACATACAAGCATACAATTCCCTCCTATAATACCACAATATATACAAGCATACAATTCCCTCATATAATACCACCATACATACAAGCATACAATTCCCTCCTATAATACCACCATACATACAAGCATACAATTCCCTCCTATAATACCACAATACATACAAGCATACACTTCCTTCGTATAATTCCACAATACATACAAGCATACAATTCCCTCCTATAATACCACCATACATACAAGCATACAATTCCCTCCTATAATACCACAATACACACAAGCATACAATTCCTTCGTATAATTCCTCAATACATACAAGCATACACTTCCTTCGTATAATTCCACAATACATACAAGCATACAATTCCCTCCTATAATACCACCATACATACAAGCATACAATTCCCTCCTATAATACCACAATACACACAAGCATACAATTCCTTCGTATAATTCCTCAATACATACAAGCATACAATTCCCTCCTATAATACCACCATACATACATGAAACTCTCTCTCTCTCTAACCCGAGCACGAGTACCCATGTGTACATCACATCTTCAATCTACATAGTCATGACAATCTACTTACCGTATTTGATACCATCGAACAATGTATCAATTAAACTACACGCACTTGTATCATTCCGTACTATGATCATATTTACAAAACCGACATTACTATTACATGCTACACCCCTACATAGCCTTACACAAGGTCCAACAATGTTAATTGATGCGTTAAACGCAAATACGGGTCGCGCACATAAGCGAAACATCAACATACGATAGAATGAACAAAACAAAAATGAAATGTTCCAGGTCCCACCGTAACTTACGGTGGCCACCGTAAGTTACGGTGGACCCCCAAAACCCAACGGTGGGTTTCCTCTGCCTTACGGTGGAGACTTATGGTGCAGGGGCTACTTTAAGCTACGGTGCCACCGTACCTTACGGTAGGCCCTGCATATTTTCCTCTTTTGCTTCTTCCTTCCATCCTTTCTTGGCCCCTTCATGCCGGTTCATCCGAAGCCGCGTTTTACCCATTATAAGTTCCCAAACATACCTTAGCATCATTATTAATGTTCCATCATCTCTATGACTCCCATTCTACTTACACAATACATACATGTTAGATTCATTATCCTAAATAAAATAAGAATCACTTACCTCGAGTCTTCCAAATTCATGCTTGTTTACTTGACTCTTCTTAATCCATTAACCCTCCATGCTTGAATCTACCTTGACACAGTCCACATCCTTTCATGCCATCATGTCCACATCATTGTTAGCATACATGTTCATTCGTATATCAATCATATTCAACTCACATATCACATTGACTTGCATAGGTCAATTTCTAACACGCATACAACATAACTTCCCACTCTTTTGATTCATCCTTCAAGCAATTAGACTCAACAATGTATATATCACATAACCAAGCTAACATGTCTCACATGAACTCCTCAATCCCACAATCATGCTAGAAAACATACCATAACATTTCCATGTCAGTTGACTTTCCAGAAAGTCAACTTTCAACCATACAAACTTTCCTTTTTATAAACATATGTCTACATTAGCATACTAGGTTGTATGAAATTCACCATAAACATCATATTCATATCTCACTAACATACAAGATCATTCATCATACCAATTAACCATCACATGGTGTGCATCATACTATTTAAGCATAGTGTACATACTACTAATGCATACCTCTTACCAATACATATAATTCAATAAATTCCCACACGAATACTCTCTAAGACGCAATCCTCTTGTTAACCTACTATCAATTTCATAAATTATCATACTACTTTCATACTTGTCCAATCTTTCCTACAATTTCACAAGTTAGACTAATCTAGACATTTCATCAAACACTTGGTGTGCATACAACATTTAAAACACAATGTACAAGCATTTCATGCATACTTTCATAGCTCATAACATAAATCCTCATATTTATTCCCTACATTACATACCATTCATTCAATCGTTATCAACATAGCAAATCATCACTTTCCTTTCAATGCACTCAATAATTAACTAAGAATGGTCTTGGATTACACCAAGATCAATACCCACTTTCATCATAAGTGCAAAACAATCTAATTAGCACATGAACCAAGCATAGCCTTATGTAGTATCATGAATTATGGTCCCTTTAGTGTCTATCAACATCTAGACACCTCCATTCATCCTTGATTCACGTTTTCACATAAACCCTAGATTTTCATCACATTCAAAAACAAACATAACATCACAATTAGCCAAATTAAAGGTACCTTAGTGTGTATAAAAACTTAGATGACCCATAATTGGCTTCATGCACCGTCTTGGCTTTTCTACTTTCTCTTGATTTGGAGCTAGAGATGAAGGAGCAAGGGTTGGGTCTTGGGTGTTCTTGATGATCGACATACACAAGAGTGTGTATGTTGACATCTTACTTTCCCCTATCTATAACCCATTAGTTTGCCCCATGTCCAAATCTAGTCCCTCTAGTTTGATACTCTTCCAACATTGACTCAATCTTTATTGATATTCTACATAACTTGTGTATTTATCTAGGATAGGTACTTAGTTATTTCACCCCATGCCATAACACATTAAAACATGCTACTAAATTAAAGTTCGGGTTTTGGGGCGCTACAACAAGACAAAGAACGCAACTCAGAGAGGTGTAGGTCCGGGCAAGACTCGACCTTGCTACCCCATTGGTACCTATGATAAGTCTTAGTTGGAACTGATTGGAACAAGTCTACTCTCCTTGGCGGCCCAATATCTAGGAATGAGAATCCCTGTATGCATCGAAGGTTGGGCTTTTCTAGAAAGGGAACACATAGATTTTATATGGCGTCTACCTTACTTTCACGGATCCTATCAATGGATTGATTACTGTGTTTATGAGAAAATCACCATAAAATGGTGATATAATAATTAGCAAAATACAGCAAAAGGTCGAGCTATCACACTTTAAGTAATGGTTCGATAATTCTCTAATGTGATTTTTTATTAGGCATTTAAGTTGTGATTACATTATTAATACAATATTCTGGTAGTTTTAGAGAAAGGCTATGTTAGTTGACTTGGTAATACTAAAAGTTAGAAACTTACTCGACTAGAAATTTGGGCCTTTTCCCAAAAGTCTAAAAGTTGTCTTGAAAGTGTTAGTGCGCTAATTGTTGGTAAACAAGGTGTTCAACATTATTGTTACAATATATATTAGTTTTCTTTTACTTTTGCAGGTGAAATAAGTGAGTGATGGTGTCAAAGTCAATTGATATGGATGATGTAATGCCAAGATTTAAATCAATTCATAGTGTGGTAAAAACTATATGTGAGCACTGAATGTACATGTTACTCCATTGTGACGGAAGAGCAAAACAGGTAATACTTTATTTGATTAGTGCACTAATGTATAGTTGGAGTCTTTTCAGTTTTTTTTTTGTGACTTTTGAGGTAATTACTCAAGATTTTACCAATGCCATTAGGCGGTTTGCTCAAGTGTTAAATGTAACTCGAAATTAGTAGATCATTCAGAGGTTTATATCAAACATGGGGTTCTTGATTGAAGTTAATCATTGGTGTTTTGAATTTACAGTGGCCACTATGTTAGGAGCATTGGATGGTGCTTTAATTGGCGAAGAAACTGAGAGTGGATTCGGTAGAGATGTTGCCGTAGGACTATTAAATTGCCAATCTTCATTTCTAATGTCCTTACTATCATCATTGGTCTTGAGTTGTCCTGAAATTGTTGACTCTGATGTAATAAAATGTTGTATAACATCCAACTACTCATTAACAAACACATGATTATCAGGTTGTCCCCGCCGCAACGCGCGGGGGACACCATCTAGTTGTTTCTATAAATTAAAATGGATTTGAAATGAAGTCTAAGGATTAGATTGCGCGTGCCCTATAATATTTTGGACATATCCATCCACTAATCACATGCATTGGTTGACCCAAATAAGCCCACGCAATATATTCTGTTTCCTTTAACTCATTCGAAAAAATAACATCCCCAAAAAAGCCCATACCCTATCTAACAAAATTACACGACCAATTACAAAAGAAAACAATTTGGATAGATTTCTCATAAATGTAAATAAACATGTACTTGTTTTTCATTTTACTTTTAAATTAAAAGAGCCTAGATAAATATAATTCAACACACAAAAGCACAATTGCACAAACATTGGAATTTAGTAGTCGTTGGTGATGGGAATATGCTCATTAGTAATGAACACGTTTGGGTAAATAACTCCAGCTAATCCGCCACCGATGAGGGGTCCAACCCAGTAGATCCAGTGTCCAGAGAAGTCAAAGCTAGCCACAGCAGGCCCGAAAGATCGGGCTGGGTTCATTGACCCACCCGAGAACGGGCCTGCAGCCAAGATATTGGCACCAACAATGAACCCAATTGCAATAGGTGCAATTGTGCCCAATGCACCCTTCTTTGGGTCACATGCTGTGGCGTAAACAGTGTACACTAACGCAAACGTGATGATTATTTCCATAACTACACCTTGAATCGCTCCAACGCCTTCTGCAACACCGTGTGTAGGAACGGCCTATACAAAAACAAGAAAACACCACTTCAAACTTCAATAATTTCAAAAATCCCACTAAATTAAGCACATGTATTTTAATTATTTTTACCAAGCCTCCAGTGACGAAACTTAGAAGGAAGCATGCAACGGTTGAGCCAAGGAGTTGGGCTATCCAGTAGAGTAACCCGGTTATGATAGTGATCTGGCCACCAACGGCCAACCCAAAGGTGACAGCTGGGTTAACGTGGCCACCAGAGATGTTGGCAGCAATAGAGACCGCGACAAATAAGGCAAATCCATGGCACACAGCAACCGCTACGAGACCAGGTGGATCAAGAGCAGCATCAGCTGTCAATTTTGCTGTCACAAATAAACAAACATAAGTCATTACTTTTTTTTTGGCCATCATAGAACTATAGAACACATATATGTGAAAGTACGTACCATAAGCGATGGCGGAGCCAACACCAGCGAATACGAAGAGCAAGGTGGAGATGAACTCAGCAACGTAGGCCTTGATGGAGCTGGAGCTGAACGAGTCATTGAAACTACCAAAGGCGATTCCAGGCATTTTTGAGAAAAGTATGAAGTAGCTAATTAATAATATGCTAGCTCAACTTGGAAATAACAGGATACACAAAGAGCCTTTATATACTAGAAGTTCCTAAACAGCCTATATATACTAGAAGTCCCTAGCTAAACAATAATGATGACTTGGATTTTATAGTAAGTTGTGTATATTCGCCTATTTAAAAATAAATGTAATACTTAATTACAAGAAATTTAATTTGTCCAGTTTATTCAAATATTGTAGTTTATATATTTCACTTGACTAGCTCATAGGTAAATAAGCCTTTTATTTATATAAATATAATTTTATTTTATTGTTCATATAATTAATGCAAAACCACATAAAAACTATTGTTATATGTAGATTAAGGGTATAAATAACTATTACTTTATTTATACTAAATATATATGATATGTATACTTTTTTTTTTGAACGGCCAACAAACACCCTGAGCCCCATTGGCTAAAGGTACTCGATCTCGATACCCAAAGGTGATCCGGACCCCGGCCCCCTCCGGCGAGCGGTTGCTGTGCGCCCCCCAAGCCTACGACCTGGAAGAGCAACCGAACCTAGGAAAACCCGGACACAATACCCGCCCGAAGGCACGACGGTATTGAACCGGTAAAACCAGTTGGGATCGAGAATCGAACCCGGGTGCCTTACGGCCCGACCGGGTCTTCCGTCACTTCCCGTACCCCCAAATGCAGCCTGTAGGGATCGAACCCCCGTCTCCAAGGAGATAAGGAGCCAACCTTACCACTAGGCTACAAGTGGGGGATTATGTAGAATATAAAAACTAAGCATTAAACAAATATTAAATGAGCCGAGGTCAAACTTTAAAAATATAGCTTAAAATTAAGCATTTTTATGTTTATCTCTTATTTATTTAATATTTATTTTCTTAACTAGTTCTTTTTATATTTCCGTTTATTAAAAACCATTTAATATTTTATTGATTAAAAAACTACACTTTCAAGACCAGCGCTTCAATCACGCCCTGCAATGGTTGCTTCCGTCTTTACACCTCATCCAAACATACATTCTCTATTTAATATACA
The DNA here is from genome assembly GCA_032199755.1 of Ambrosia artemisiifolia. Lineage (NCBI taxonomy): Eukaryota > Viridiplantae > Streptophyta > Magnoliopsida > Asterales > Asteraceae > Ambrosia > Ambrosia artemisiifolia. The sequence continues at coordinate 65,334,577 of CM063512.1, read as the reverse complement.
TTTTCATTCTTATTCACAAGATTAAAATTGTTGTTTTCTCTTATTATAATAAATTAATTTTTATGCTATATCGTAACACATATTTTGTCTTAATTAATATTTGATTTGACTATCCCGGGATATAACCTAGTTTATATATATTCTAGTTTATATATTGCACTAGACCCTCATAGGCAAATAAACCTTTCATTTATATAAGTATAATTTTATTGTTCATATAATTAATGCAAAACCACATAATAACTATTGTTATATATAAATTAAGGATATAAATAACTATTATTTTATTTATACTAAATATATGATATGTATACTAGAATATAAAAACTAAGCTTTAACAAGTATTACATGAGCCGAGTTTAAACTATAAAAATATAGCTTAAAACAAATCGAACTTGAGCTCACTTAATTTAAATGAATAGAGCTCAAGCTTGGCACCCCTAATTACATTATGATTAACAAGTCATGTAATGTGAATTACAATATTATTATTAACAGTAGTTGCATAAGTATATGTTTGGATTTGTAAAGGAGAAAAATAGAAAACATATTTGTGAATGGATTTACAAATAAAATATTTTGTGTATGTTAAAAAAAAAACCAGTACAGCTCCATCACAAATTTACTTAATTTTGTTTTTGTGGCTGATGATGGCCACCATCATGAAAACGATCAAAGAACAGACGCCACTAATGGGACCCAAATAAACCGACCTTCTTTTAGAAAAAAAGGTAAGAGCATTATGGGTGGTGTCGTTATTAGCCATAATTCGGTAAATGATATTCTTTTGTGGCTGTTTTTTTCTGATCGGCTGATGTGGATTGATAACAGCCGATTGTACAATTACATTTGTGGGCAATTACAAAAAATTTAAACATATGTTAGAATTGTGCATACTTAGCTCATTTTTTCTTCAAGTTTAGGTCTAATTTATTATGATTTCAGTTGATTTGAATATTTCCACATGGTAATCTTTTTTACTAAATTCAAATTTTGTCAGGTCTTAAGGGGTTGTTTAGTTGAGTAAGTGCTGAATAATTAAGAGGGCTGAATGGTTAAGAGACTCTTAATGATTAAGTGTTGAATGGTTCAGCAATACACAAACTCTGAATGGTTCAGCTCTTAACCATTCAATTCAGAGCCTTGAAACAAACAGTCTGAATGCTGAACCATTTAGAGCTGAATGGTTCAGAGCCTCATTAAGAGGCTACCAAACAGACCCTAAGTAATTAGTTTTCGGAGTAACTGGTTTTGATTTTGAATTATTAAGCAAGGGCGTTTGTGATTTATTTTAGTTTTTTTAATATTTAGTTGTAAAAAGAAGAAATAAAAGAACAATCTATGGACTAAAAATGCAATATTCTCTAACCTACCGGGGTGTCTCTCTGGTATGACTTTGAAAAATCGAGCTTGTGTTGGGACAAGCGGTTCTGAAAGCAGAATTTAAGAAAGTTGCTAAGCAAGAAATAGTTTGTTCTGATAATCAACATGTATTTGTGCCATTTGCTTTTGATATGTTTGGATTCCTTGCCCCCGAGGCAATTCGTTTCCTGAATCGAGTGCTAAAGGTCGTTTACAGTAATTCTCCGACCACCAGGAACCATGGGTTTATTTTTAGCAGGATAAGGTATGCAATTTAAAAAAGGGTAGCAACACAGCTTGTTGCCGTCTACCTATAATTTGTTATGAATACTTTTTTTTTATGAAATGGATATATCTTAATACAACTTGTGAACGAATCAAACGTTTAGTGAACTATTTGACGGGAAGTTCGTCAATGTTCGTTTATTTAATATATGAACAAACGCGAACACAACTATCTATGTTCCAATCGTTCATTTATGTTTGTGAACGTTTGTTCGCCTATGTAATTAATTTTGGTAGTTTGTTTATTTTCTTTAATTAATTTATTCATTTAAGATTGTTAAACCCTTTATGTTTGCTCAATTTATCTATGTTCAATTACGTTTGTGAACCGTTCGTCTATATTACTAATGAACAAATATAAACGAATACATTCATTTTCTTAACAAACCAACACGGACAAGAAAACCCTGCTCATTTAATTGTTTTGTTCAATCGTTTGTTTGGCAAAAGTTAGACGAATGAACACGGACATGCTCCGTTGGTGTTTGTTCAGTAAAAGTTAGATGAATGAACATGAACATGCTTTGTTCATGTTTGTTTGGTTCGTTTACAAGCTTAATCAGAGGGTGTAAATTTTAAAACCTAAAAGTGCTTGACCATATGACTAGATGTTTATATAAAACGCTTAGTGCTTTAAGCTTTTGATTAACTATGTCTGATGAAAGAAATTGCCAAAATAAATATATTCAAAAACTTAAGTATATATACGTACATATATGTTGTTAAACACATGTTATAATTTTTTATATAATAATTGTTTTTAATGGCGAAACATATGTATATGTATATATAAATATATAGCCCAACAAGAAAATGGAAAAACGCGTCCAACGAACAACACCAACGACCCCGACTAAGCCGGAGACAGCTAACCCCAACCAAAACTACAACAAAGCAAACAAAAACTAAAGCATAGACCCAATATCAAAACCGGACCACGATTCCCATGAAGGGGTCGAAAGTCGAAACTTTAGCTCTGTGACTAATTCAGACATAGGAGTCTTCCTTGATCAGATAAACACATTTCTGGATCGGCATAACTTTTTCTTTCGAAAAACTTTAGGTTCCGCGTGTACCATAGCCTCTAGGGGTGTTCTTTTTAACCGATAACCAAGAACCGAACCGAACCCGAAATGACCCGGTCAGAGAAACTACCTTACCGATTAACCCGAACCCGATTAAGTGCATACCCGAACCCGAATAGAGTCTTTAGGGTCGGTCTTCGGATTAGTTTTGTATAATTTGGTTTGACCCGAATAATTCAAAAGCAAATAAATGATCCAATTTCCATATTATTATGTATATCGGAGTGGTGTTTTTGTAGCCAAATTTGCAACTAAATATTACAGCCCATGTTGTGGTTTTATTTTACACATATTATAGCCCGAAAAGATAGAAATACGTAACCCAAATGGTTAGAAATATGTAACTCAAATACCCGAACCATTAAACCGATAACCATTTAACCAGACTCGAAAAACCCGAACCCGATTAACCCCATAACCGATAACCATTTAACTAGATTGGGTCGGTTATCAGGTAATATTTTTACAACTGAAAACCCGAATAACCCGACCCGAATAACCCGATAACCGAAAACCAAACCCGATGAACACCCCTAATAGCCTCCAAATCGTCGCATAGCAACCAAAATCACCGTCTTCTTCCATATTTTTTTTTGAAAGGTGTAGATCAGTTGGAAACCCATTAGCTTGCTTCAACCCTTTTTTGCGGAAGTCAAGCCACCCGGGTTCGAATCGGCACCCCACCGAAGCAGAGCTAGAATAACACATCCATAGGCCACACCCACATGGGGCATTTATGCCACCAGTGGGATTCGAACTCGGGACCCCGTGCGGGAACCTCCCTTAGGGAGTAAACCCTCACATCCTCAACCAGCTGGGCTGGAATCACGGGACACCGTCTTCTTCCATATGCTTAACAAAACAAAAACTATGTTTACTATTGAATAATAATAATAAGCAAAAACTATGTTTAATAAAACAAATTGCCCAAAATAAATGCACATAAACTTGAGTACAAGCACTGAAGTACAAAAGTAATAATAACTTGACTCATTATATATTTTGGGTCTTGCTATTTGGACACCCCAAAAAGCTTATTTGGACGCCCTACATATGCCTCGTATAGCTCTATACGAGGCATATGCACTTTATTGTCCCCCATTCAGACAACAATCTGACCAAAAAAGGTACCCCATACTCTTCGTATAGAGCTATACGATGCATATAGGGTTCACGTGGGCATTTAATGTCAACTCGGCACAGAATTAAAGGACCAATCATTGGTCTCATATCCCTCGTATTGCTCTATACGATAAATATTTGTACGATGTCCGGTACGATGTAACATAAAGTAAATGTCAGGGTACCCTATACGACTCATATAGATCTATACGATGCATATTTAACCAAAGTTGATTATTTCCTTCTTTTCTTCTTCTTTCCTTCGTTTCTTCTTCATTTTTTTGTTAACCAAATTTTTTCTTCATCTATTTTTTTCTTCTTCTTTCAAATTTAACAAGGTTTAACAAATTCTAATATTTTGTATCTCCAAAATGTCATGGTGGGCTAATATCTTCGATGAATCCGGTATTCCTGATTCTCAAGCATCAGTTATTGGTGACCAAAAACCATTGTTGCCAGACCTGAACGAGCCGTGCCATGAACCCAATGTTGAACATTCATACGTAAATGTTGAACATTCATACGTAAATGTTGAACATTCATACGTTGGGGAAACCTACCAGCACTACGAGCACGGTGGTGAGTATGCGTACGTACCGCAATACTCTTCGTACGACCAGAGACAAAACCCGGAAGTTCCAGAAGAGCAACCCCACCACTCGCATGTTTCAGAAGAGCAACCACAGTGGCCACATGTTTCGTATGACACTGAAGAGGATTTCGTTTCGCGAAAAGATTTGGTTACGTGGGTTAAGAAAAGGGGAAAAGATAACGGTTACGTCATCGTGACCCGACGATCCAAAAAAGCTGGTGATTTGGATGTGAAGGTTTGGCTAGTGTGCAACCGAGGTCGCGAGCACAAAAGTGTAGCCACCGAGAGGAGAACGGGTAGCCAAAGAAATAGTTGTCCATTTGACGTGGTCGGATTATATGATGGGAAACGTCACGCCTGGAGGGTACAGGTGAGGAATGGCGAACATAACCATGGTCCTGCTGAATTTCTGCAAGGCCACGCGTATGCAAGAAGACTTTCTCCCGAAGAATTAAATTTGGTGGAGAAGCTATTGGGTCAGGAGATGGAGCCGCGTAAAATCTGGAAAACCTTAAAGGGACACTACCCGGAGAGCATGTGTGTTATGAAAGATATACACAATGCTATTCAAAAGATTAATGCTGTAAAGAAGCAAGGTGGATCACCCATGCAGGAACTCGAAAACTTGTTGTTTCAGAAAAAATACACGTATTACACTCGGGAGGATCCTTTAAAAAATACAATTGAGGACATTTTTTTTGTGCATCCGTTATCTTTCAAAATGTGGCGGGCGTTCCCGCATGTATTGTTGATCGACGCGACCTACAAGACCAACATGTACCGTTTACCGTTAGTGCAAGTTGTCGGTATGACGTCCACAAACCAGACATTTTGTGCCGCTAATGCAATTGTTTAGGCGGAACGTGAAGAAAACTTCATATGGGTCCTTGAGCATCTGAAGTCTATGTTGGAAGATTGTATGGAGCCGCGTGTTATTATGACTGACAGAGACCTGGCGCTTATGAACGCGTGTGACAAAGTTTTCCCAAACGCTAACAAATATCTTTGTAGGTATCACATCTATCAGAATATTTCAAAACACTGCAAGAAATCATTTACACACCCTGATTGGGAGGAATTTACACGTTCATGGTCTGGGTTATGCGAGTCTCCCACACCTGAAATATACACATATAACGTCAACAACATGTATCGAGCACTCATGAAACAGGGAAGGAAGCGTAAGTTTTTACCAATTGTTTATTTATTATTTATTAAACAAATAACTTTTAATTCTAATTATTATATATTTTCAGATGCTTTTGATTATTTGTTTAATGAATGGTTGGACCAATACCATGAGAAATTTGCAAGTGCCTGGACCAATAGAACAATAAATTTTCACCAAACTACAACAAATAGAGTAGAGAGCCAACATGCTGAGTTAAAGAGATATCTTCCAAGCACGAACTGTAGCTTGACAAAAATAGTAGGGTATGTCGATGATGTTGTAGTAAAGCAAGAAGACCATATAAAGAAATGTTTTGAAGAAAGCAGAAACAAAACAATGAACAGCCATAAGCGACTACCTTTCCTTGACGAGCTACGCCATAATGTTTCCATCCATGCTCTTAACCTCATTGAAAACGAGTTTTATCGGTTACAAACATTGAGGTCATTTGATTCAACTTGTGGTTGCCAACTTTACACGAGTTGTGGGTTAGTATGCGCATGTCGCCTCGAAAGATATATAAATAAAGGTATATCTGCTAATCATTTTTACTTATTGGGTGCATCCAAATAAATTTAAATTTTTGACATAGCCTTGTTTAATCATTTTTAACAGATCAAAAGATTCCCCTCGACTCAATAGACCAATTCTGGAAGAAGCTTGATTTTAGACCAGCACAGATAAAAAATGAAGAAATTAACCTGGATGAACGATTAAATGATGTGAAAAAGACAATGATGTCTCAACCCCCACAGGTGAAAAAAAGCATGTTGGCAAAGATTATGACGGTCTTGAACCCTCTAAAAAGTAACAAAAAGCCCCCGATTGTACAACAAAATACTCGTGGCCGGCCAACATTGAAGGTTCAAGAACAAAGGAGGAAGAAACAAGAAAAAGATAAAGCTCACAGTGTTGGAGACGCCTCAGTTGCATTATCGGAAAGCACTAGGTATCGTGTTACGGGCATGATTATTATTATTATTATTATTATTATTATTATTATTATTATTATTTTTATTATAATAATTATTATTGTTATTGTTATTATTATTATTATTATTATTATTATAATTATTATTATTATTATTATTATAATTATTATAATTATTATTATTATTATAATTATTATTATAATAATTATTATTGTTATAATTATTATTATTATTATTATTATTATTTTTATTATTATTATTATTATTATTATTTTTATTATAATAATTATTATTGTTATTGTTATTATTATTATTATTATTATTATTATAATTATTATTATTATTATTATTATTATTATAATAATTATTATTATTATAATTATTATTATTATTATAATTATTATTATTATTATAATTATTATTATAATAATTATTATTGTTATAATTATTATTATTATTATTATTATTTTTATTATTATAATTATTATGATTATTATTATTATTATTATTATTATTATTATTATTATTTTTATTATAATAATTATTATTGTTATTGTTATTATTATTATTATTATTATTATTATTATAATTATTATTATTATTATTATTATTATAATTATTATAATTATTATTATTATTATTATTATTATTGATTAATTTTATCATTCAGGTACGTTCCTTCACGACACAGCTCCTACGTTCCGTCCTCAGCGGGCCAATTTGATCAAGCCCGACACAGCTCCTGCGTTCCGTCCTCAGCGGGCCATTTTGATCAAGCCCGAGGCAGCTCATATATATCGTCACAGGAATCTAAAGAAACAGGTTCCATTGTAAAATCCCAGAAGTCCGCAAATCGACGCGGTAAAAAACCAGAGTCACCTGTTGATCATGGATTTCCCAACCTCAAAGAACCTGAATCAATCAAGCTTGTCAGTACATATAAGGAGCATATTCCAAAAATTTTTCACCCACATATATCCCGGCTAAAGGATGTCAAGCCTGATGGTCATTGTGGGTATAGAGCAATAGCTGTGGGTTTAGGGATGGATCAAAACCAGTATATGTTTGTTCGGGAACTAATTAAAGGTGAACTTATGAACCATAGAGAGATTTGGACAGAGATTTTTGACAGATTCTTTACGCCTGGGGAATATGAGCGACAACTGCAAAGAACAACCTTTGAGGGGGTGGGAAGAGCACCCGAATCGCATTGGATGGAGATGCCTCATGCAGGACTCCTAATTTCTAACGCATTGGGAGTTATTGTCCACCTGTTAAGCGCTGAACAAAGTCAGACTTTTTTCCCATTATTGGTTGGTCCAAGTCAAGTGAGGGGCCCTCGTCAATTTATAACAATTGTATTTAACGGAGACCATTTTATCAACGCAGTACTATCAGGAGACTATCCCATGCCAGCACCAAACACCATGTGGCGTTATTGCCGATGTGACGCAGCGCAGGAATGGGAAGAAATGTACAACGAACAGATTGAGTGGTATAAAGCACTTAGAGCTAATAATCGAGAGAATCCTTCAATTGAGGATGTTGGTTAATCTTTGCCTTTAATCTTCAAATAAATGTAAATAAATAAAATTACTTTTTTGTGAATTTTATGGATATTATTAGTTAAAATTACTATTTTTGTGAACTTTATGAAATTAATTTAAATTTCTAGAAATATTATTTGAGTAAATAAAATTAATTTTTTGTGAATTTTATTGTTTTTTTTTTTTGTGAATTTTATTGTTTTTATTAGTTCATTTACATTTTTTAAATGAAATTTTTTAATTTAAAAAAAAAAAAAAAATGCTGATATGCCTCGTATTGGGCTATATTGGCCATACATCAGTCAGCTTTTAGTCTGATATGGGGCTTGAACCCAATACGAGTCCTTTTTAATTCCCTCGTATAGGGTTTGAACTCATCGTATAGAGCTATACGACCCATATACACTTTAATATCACATCAGAACCAGCTGTCTTCCACTTGACTGTTGATTAGACCATCGTATGACTCGTATAGAGCAATACGATCCATACCTTTGGTCATATAACCCACAATACGTTGGCTGTTGGTCTCATACGAGTCAACGCAAACAAACAAAACCTCTCTTTTCACAGATCGTACCCACCGAGTCCAACACACCCAAGCCAATCGGAGGTGACCCGACCCGATTCAAACCCACCCGATTCATCTATAATCGATTAAGGTATGATTTTTTTTGTTTTTTTTATGTTTTCATCATTGTTAGGATAGATTGTTGTTGATTATTCATGTTCTTCGTTTTTCTTGTTTTTTTCTTTTTTTTTTAAGTCCGATTGTTGTTGTTATTGTTGTTGATTGTTGTTTTTTTGATTGTTGTTGTGATTGTTGTTGTTGATTGTTGTTGATTGTTATTGTTGTTGATTGTTGTTGTTGTTGTTTTTGTTTTTTTTTGTTGTTGTTTTTGTTTTGTTTTTTCTGTTTTTGTTTTTGTTTTTGTTGTTGTTTTTGTTTTTTCTGTTTTTGTTGTTGTTGTTTTTGTTTTTTTTTGTTGTTTTTTCTGTTTTTGTTTTTTCTGTTTTTGTTTTTGTTGTTGTTTTTTTTTGTTTTTTCTGTTTTTGTTTTTTCTGTTTTTGTTTTTGTTGTTTTTGTTTTTTTTTGTTTTTATTTATATTATTAATTATTATTGTTTTTTTTTTTTTAGGAATGGCGATTGAAATTGAAGATGATGATGATCCACCGGATCCAGCAACCGAAGATTTAAAGACTTTCTATTTTTAGCGGAAAACGGAGTGTAGGCAGGGGATCCTTTGTCCGTTGGGCTGTATCAACAGATGCAGGCCGGGGATCCTTTGTCTATTGGAGATGAACCTGGATGGGGCGCTCTTGTTAGTTAAACCAACACTAACAAGAACTCCGGATCAGGTTCAAATTTTGTATGTAGCGGTCACTACAGATGAACCTGGATGGGGCCAGGTTCAAATGTTAGTTATAAACGTAAAACCGCAACGTCGGTAATTTTGTATGTAGAACCGCCTCCTATGTGTTATAAATAGGAGGTTGGTCTTAGTTATTAAGGTACACCGCAACGTCGGTAATTTTGTATGTAGAACCGCCTCCTATGTGTTATAAATAGGAGGTTGGTCTTAGTTATTAAGGTACACCGCAACGTCGGTAATTTTGTATGTAGAACCGCCTCCTATATGTTATAAAACTTATTTTACTTTTGGTTATTTACGTTTATGTTGTTTACTTAACATTTCGAAAACACCGAAATGCATCGATTAACGAAATAAACCACTTCATATATAAACGGATCAACCTCGGTAAAAATTTAAAATTTATTGACCGGACTAGAAAACAACGGTCAATCGATTTATGAAATAAAACACGTTTCGAAAACACCGAAATACAACGATTAATCGATTAACAAAATAAAACACTTTTTCATATAAACGGATCAAACTCGGCAAAAACAAAGCAAACATCCCTAAAACCTAACAAAATGAGCTAACCTAAACAAAAAAACCGAACACGCATCGTATCGGTTAGAAAATCGAGAAAATTTAATCAAATATGATTGAGAAAAATAAAACTAAATTTTGTGTAATTTTTTTATTTTTTTTTAAGTTTGTTTATTATATTTAAAATTTTAAAATTTTATTATAAGTTTGTTTATTATATTTAAAATTTTTTAAGTTTGTTTATTATATTTAAAATTTAGGTTAGAACTAGGTTTGATTTTGGGGCTTAATTGGGGGTTCAGACCTGGGTTTGATGATGAACGATGAATGAATATGCCTCATACAGCTCTATACGAGGCATATTCATTCATGGAACTTGAATTTGGGGCTGATGATGATGATCAGATCTGGAAATTATTGTTGAAGATGAATGAATATGCCTCCTACAGGGCAATACGAGGCATATTCATTCATATTTTTTTTTTAAATTTTATTAATGTTTTAAAATAATAATAATAATAGGCTAATAATAATAAGTTATATGCAGATTTTTTATTTAAAATATTTTTTTTTAAAAAATAACATTATTTTTTAAAAATAACATAAATTTTTATTAAAATAATTTAATTTAAAATAATAATATAAATTTCTTTAAAATAACATTATTTTAAAATAACATATGTTTAATATTTTTTTTTTAAAATAACGTAGTATGGCGGATTTCTTTGCTGACGGGGATGCGGACTTTGACATGGGGGAGGCGGGAGGGGTAGCGGGACCACCACCACCACCACCACCACCACGAGTACCGGTTGACCCACTTTTGGGTCACCCGTACTTGGACTTTCCTGCTGACAGCAAGGCGTGGCGCCGCTGTCGGAAGCTTAGGAGGATGCGGGTATTATATTATTATTATTATTATTATTATTATTATTATTATTATTATTATTATTATTATTATTACCATAATGCAGGTCGCGGCTCACAGGGCCGTTTCTTATACTGCGTTGGAGGAGTTTGGTGAGCTGGCACGGGCACGTGCTATCATCGGCACTGATACGCCCTGGAGTCGTCTGTTTGATAGTGCACATACGGAGACATATCGGGAGTTGACCGTGGAGTTCCTGTCTTCATTCACTTTCACCGCCCGACCAGCAGATCAACCGGAGGAGGACGATGATCCTGCGGATCCTTTCTACGAGATCACCTTCCGTCTTGCCCAGCAGACGTTTCAGATGTCCTTACGCGAGTTCGCGTGGCGGTTGGGGTTTTACACGCAGCCTGAGACGGATACCGCGTTATATCTAGACGGTATACGCGCGGCGTCTAGGCCTACGTTGCTTGGGTTTTGGGCGGTCGTAGCTCCTGGTCACCGGTTTCAGAAGGATAAGGGCAGGGTGACCGCCATTCGTGACCCCCTTCACCGATATATGCACCGGTTGATCGCTACGTCGATCCAGCCACGCCATAACTCTCGCGAGTGGTGCACTAGGACAGACCTCTTTTACCTTTACTGTCTATTATATCGGAGGCCGTGCGCGCTCGCACGTTGTATGACGGATTGGTTTGCCTCCGCATACCACCGTCAGTCGCGGGGAGAGTTATACGGCGGTGCGTATGTCACCGTCCTCGCCCGTCAGTTAGGGCTTCTACCCGAGGGTGACCCCCACTTGGGACCTCCGCTCCAGCCATCCCGGTTAGATCGTAGGACGATTATTGGCATGCGCGTTACGCGCCAGTTCGCTGGGATGGGTCGGCGTTTTAAGAATGCCGAGGGACAGCTTTTTGAGCCTGTGGAGTTACCGGAGGTCATCCCACCTTATCCTTGGGATGTTGAGGAGGATATGTTGGAGGACGTGGATGGGCCGTTTGAGGTTGACCTGGAGCCAGAGGTAGAGGATGAGGCACCGCCTCCAGAGCCGCCTCAGTACCCAGCTCACGTTTACCGGGGTGTCCCTCGTGACGTTGTAGACAGGATGCGCCGTGTGGAGGGCAGTATTCGGGATCTGCGGCGTGGTCAGGAGACTATTCTTGACTGGATTAGGTGGATTGCTGATTCGGAGGCGGAGAGGAGACAGCAAGCAGGATTACCAGAGAAACCGCCACCAGCGCCACGTGCGGCACCCGGCCCAGATCAGTAGTTTTTTATGTTTGTATTTAGTACTATTATGACTTCTTTTTTTTTTTAATGTTTGTATTCAGTACTATTATGACTTATTTTGTATGAACTTGTTGGTTGATATGTTTGTGATGTTTATTTACTGGAGTTAATGGTTCTTGATCTGTTATTCGGTTACAATCAGTTTCAGTTATTTATGTTTATGATGTAAATTTGTGTTTGTGTTGTATATACATTTGTTAAAAATCAAAACTATTTAAAGAAATGGAAACAAATATTTAAAAAACAAAATCAACTGTTTAATATTAACACGAGTCCGTTCAACTTCAAAAACTATACGTAATATATTCAGACTGTTATTGACGTATTGAGAGGAGTCCGTTCAACTTCAAAAAATTATACGTATTATATTCAGACTGTTATTGACGTATTGAGAAGAGTCCGTTCAACTTCCAAAAGTATACGTAATAAATTCAGACTGTTATTGACGTATTGAGATGAGTCCGTTCAACATAAAAAAATATACGTAATTTATTCAGACTGTTATTGACGTATTGAGACGAGTCCGTTCAACTTCAAAAAGTATATGTAATAATAGTTCGTTCAACTTCCAAAAGTATACGTAATAAATTCAGACTGTTATTGACGTATTGAGAAGAGTCCGTTCAACTTCCAAAAGTATACGTAATAAATTCAGACTGTTATTACGTAATTTATTCAGACTGTTATTGACGTATTAAGACGAGTCCGTTCAACTTCAAAAACTATATGTAATAATATTGTAAGTACTCCTCGTATTGCACTCGTAAAAAAAATAAAAAAAGTATATGTAATAATATCGTAAGTAATATTCGTATTGTATTCGTTAAAAAAAAATAGAAAAATGCAATCCACATGGTAGACTAAACCCTAAGTTTCAAAAATAAAAAATGTAAACCCTATATTCTTCGTATAGAGCTATACGGGTCATATAAGGTACCAACTTGCAGGCCAATCATTGCCTAGAAGTCAGTAATCAGCTTTTTGCCCCTTATATGCCTCGTATAGAACTATACGAGGCATATATAGGGCGTCCAAATAGATATTAAGGGCGTCCAAATAGACAAAGCCTATATTTTTGATATAATATTATTGCTCAAATTTTACAAAATTCAACTCCATATATGACAGACTCAAATTATTCGACGAATCTTCATATTTTGTTTGTTTAGCTTGAAGAACACATGTATGCATGTTGGACGGTGCCGTCATGTCACGGATGATGTGACATCATTTTGTTTTCTAAATGATATTAGTACGTAATAATGTATTGCATGCTTTCAAAATTATTATTTTAAAACACATAAAATAATCAAGCAGAAGATTTAAAAAATGTTTTTAAGAAGTTACAACTATAATAATTAATTAACAAAATGAGTTACTATTGTCGTTATGTTCAATAATTATGTAGGAACATCAACACGTATATTCTAGATTATCTTAGAAAAATCAAGAACTAATCATAAAGACAAAGAGGTGGCAAGTTATGTTAATTTAATAATCAACATGATACTTTGCTGATGCATTTATACAAAACATTGTTGCAAGCAACGGGCCTAAAACCCTGCCATTTTGAAAGAACTATTGGATAATCCATCCGGGGCGACTGCTTCAAAGGGCTTTTTCATCACTTTAAAGCCTCATTTATCACTTCCTTTTGAACCTGTCTAATCATGAAGTAGCCGTCAAAAACAATTTTCAAGCTGCCTAATTTGCTGCATAACATATTTCTTACCCAAAACCCCCATCAAAATGTTTTGCAAATCGCTCACCAACTTGATTTCTATTATAAGTTAGTGCCATCTAATTCCAAAATATTGGAAGTTAATCCTAAAATCCGTATGGGTTGAAAGTTGAAGAGTAATATGAAAGTGTTTAACTAATTAGTATTTAATTAATTAGTTGAATGTTTATAATTGGTAAAAGTAGAGTAGGATTAGGATGGTTATTGAAGGGATAGGGAGCCTAATCCAAGCGGAGGAGGCGTCCCTATCCCCATAAGTCAGTTTCCTCGCGCCAGTCAGCGGCGCGAGGAACCGTTAGCGCGCAGCTTGCAACATATGCAGAGGAGCGCGCAAAGACAACAACTGATAAGCAATAACAACACCTGATAAGCGCGTACCGTCACGCGCGGAATCTTCCTTCAGCACCTTTTGTACAAGGTACAGAAGACAACAAAAGGAAGATTCACAAGGATCGCTGACAGTGTACGCGCCAATGACGAAGTGACAGGTGGCAAAAGTGGTCCAACAACTACAGACAAGGACAGCAGCATGGCTGCAGCCATGCTTCCACCATGCCAGTGTCTACAGTGACAGCAGACATCCCTTACTGATGTCAGAAGCGTGGTCAACGACTGTAGCAAGGACAGGGGCGCCGTCCGCCAACCACAGCATGCCACGTGTCCGCCTCGAGCAACAACCATGCTGCCAAATGACGTCATGAACAGTACCAGTATTCTCCCGCCAATTCTAGGGAAGACTTTGGACTTGGGCCTGGACCAAGCCCAACGAAGAATGGCTCCTCATGGGCCCCTCGATTAAGCCCATGAGTTCTCTTATAAATACAAGAAGACTTCTCCTTGCCAAGGGATCCGAAAATAATCACTCGTAGCCTAGCATACTCTCTCTTGTAACTCTTTGTACTCTCATATTAATAATACTCCGGCTACTTACAGTGGACGTAGGTCATTACTCGACCGAACCACTTACATCTCGTGTTCTTACTTACTTTGCATCACACACTCACACTCATTATTATCACCGGGGTTTAACCATACGGTTTGGGTAAAGGATTAATCCTGACGAGCATAAGTATCAACCCCACGTAGATTACTCGTAATCTCCGTGATACTTATTGTTTCTTCAGTTATTTAGTATAAATAGGGGTCTAGGTAATTGTTTTCATTTGTCCCTTTCTTTGTAAGTTTGTTAGTTCGGTTCTTTGAATAAGAAAGAGTCGCGGGTTCGTACCCCAAAATATCTTGTGTTTGTGTTTAATATGATTGTCTAGGCTAACAATTTTGGTAACAGAGCTTAGCCGTTTTGATAGTCGTTTTCTGAAAAACGAAAGCAGCCCCTCGCGGGGCTACAAAGATGACAAATTGGCTGATTCGGAAATTAGAAGAGACAACGGATTTTTTTTGTGTTTACTGAGGTAGTGGAATTACTGTTGCATGTCCATGGAGTAATAATTATATATCGATTTGCATCATAAATAATTCAGTGGATAAAAAATTCATGTTGACACCTCATTTTATCACTAAATCACCATCACACTAGGGACATCACATTCCATGACTAATTTTTTTTATTTTTAAATAAAAAATAAAATAAAATAAACTAACCACAACCATTTTTTAACTAAAACTAAAATATGAAAGACAAATAAATAAAATTGCATACTAATTAAAATATTAAAAAAAATTAACGTAGATAAAACCTTAACGCGTACAAATAAAAAAACATGAAAAAAAATACAACCTAATCGGGTAAACCTCACTTCGCACAAATTTCTCGTTTGCGTTCAATAAGAATCGACCTGTATGATTCGGATGCGTGTTTATGTGATTCACTCATGACTTTCAAATCCTTGTTCTTCTATATTTTCATCAAGTGTTTCATGTACTTATCATCTCTTTTTAATTTTTTATTTCGCCAACATCTTGCGTCGTTCTCTATTCTCCTCCATTTCCAACATTTTTGTCAACTTGAATTTGGTCATGTCATCCACCAACTTTCTTTCCCTTTGCTTGTTGACGACCCGACACCTTTATTCTGTTGCATACTTGTTGATGTTTTGTCGTCAAAGGGGTCATCATTTAAATTGATGTCAAGCATGTAGCTTGATAACCCATCCTTTGAGGTTGTGAAAATTCCTGACTCGGATCTTTTTTATTGTTTTTAGGAACGATCACGACGACCCGTTGGGCCATCAAGATCCACCAATGGTAATGGATCGGAAACGTATTTGGAATGATTTCTCCCAATCTCCCATGCCACCAAATGGGAAAACCCTTCTCTCTTATAGAGTTTTGCGTATTCATTTAGGGCATCCTTGATTATATCTGTATCATTCGATCCACTTGGCCAAATACGTAACTACATATAGTAAAAAATGTAACAAACTAATATAAGTAAAAAATAAAGGATTTAATAATATACCTTTTGTTTATATAACCCATTGAATTGACTAATATTTTTATTTAAATCCATCAATTTCTATGTGATTTGATCTTGGTTTTGGCTAGATACACCTTTAGTCGTTTCCAATAGTGATCTTTTGTTTGTGATTTCCGATTTTTTTGTACTCGGAAATTTGTAAGTAAACATTTGCCAATGCCACCTCTTTATATTTTTTTCCAACTTTGACGTCCTTCCGTGTTTGCTTTTTTTCCCCACAAGTAGCTTGCACTTTTCTCCTCCTCTTCATCCTCCTCCTCCTCCTCCTCCTCTTCTTCTTCTCTTCTTCCTCTCCCTCTTCTTCTTTGTCCTCTTCTTCTTCCTCTTCCTCTTCTTCTCCGTCCTGTTCCTCTTCTTTGTCGTCCTCCTCTTCTTCCTCCTCTTCCCCTTTCTCTTCATCTTCAAGTGGGACTTTTGTCCGAATCGGGATCATAAACTGGATTACGAAATGGAAGATTTTGGTAACCCGGCTCGCAATACGCAAAAAGTCGATAATTTGCTCGTCCACCGGGTTAGGAGGTAGAGTGAATTGACCCCTTGCATGTTGGGTTGGGAAAAGTCTTGTAAACGAAACCTATCCGGTTTGCCTAGATTACCCCAAACCGTTGGCCGATATTTTTTCTTCGTACCCGGCACTCTTTTGGTTAACCTTCCGTTAGGAAATTATTTTCTAGGTTGCAATGTGGGTGTTGTAGTGGGTTTTTAATTGGTGTGAAAAAATAGTTAAAGGTTTAAAATATTTATAGGGGTAAAATGGTTATTTTTCTTACATTTAACGGTCATTAGACCGTTGCCCAACATTTACATCCACTTTTCCACAAGTATGATGGGTATCACAAGATTTAGTATCGCGGTCGTGAAACGAGGAATGGAGGTGGTGTTGCACTTTATCACAATCGTAAAACTTTGTGTTTTACGGGGCGCCCCGTGCAAAGTTGTAAAAAATTCTTCATGTATTTTATTTTTCACTCTTTTGTATAAAGAAAACTATTTAGTACTATTTTTTTTGTCAAATTGCGTGAGAAGTTAAATTAGTACAAAATTGCAGAATTTAATAATGCAATATAATCAGAGGCGAAGAATAATGGGGGCCAGGGGGCGCCCCGGCTCACGCTGATAGGAAAAATTTGGGTCTTGTGATTTTCGACTTTCACCACTATTTTTTTTTCAAGCTTCGCTACTAAGTACAATGAAATAATTTTGCCAAGAATATATTTTATTTTTATGCTTGGAAAAAATATTGATAAAATGAAATAAATGCCATAATAAATTTAAAATTCTATTTAATTTTTAATGTATAAGCCAATGATTGTAATACTATGTAATCACAAGGTGCTCATGTATAATTTTAATGGTTATGTTTATTAGAATGGTTTCAATTTCAACCCTTTACCTTTGAGAGGTCTTTCATTTTAACTCTAAAAGCTTTGCTAATTGGACCTAATCCCCACCCCAGGATTGTCATTCAAGTATGGATCATGTGATCACATTTTGTGAATTTCGGGTCATCGTGTTATGTAACATATAAGGTTTCACATTGTCCTAAATTTCTCCGTTTATAAAAATCCTAGAGTTCACTTAAAATGAAAAAAATCCGATAAGCGAATCAAGGGATTAGTGTTTTATCTAATCCAAGAGTTAAGTTGGGAGGAAAATTGTGTGAATGGAATGAATCCAAGAAGCTACATTCAATTGAGCTTTATATCAAAACCCTAGAATTAAGTTTTGGGGAAACACTATTTTAAGTAGATCGGGGATCGTCAAGATGTTTCGCGTCTTTCAGCGTTAGCAAGCCATCACATATATTGTTCGACGGCGTTAATTTATTTTCCGGTAAGATCAACCATCATAAATTTGAAATTTATGTTCTATTTGGTAATTGATTTATGATAGTTTTGATGCTAATTTAGGTTGATAGCATATTGATGTTACAAAGTAATTGATTTATGTGTGATTCTATATCTTATTAACTTGAGCAAGTAACATAGAAATTCAAATTCATCAAAAAAAAAAGTCATTTTCGAATGTAGTCTTAATATTTAACTTGGAATTTTGATTTTGTAAGTTTAAAAGTGAATTTAGTAATTTCAAGATGATACATGTATGTGTTTTATTAAGGGTGCTACTAAATGTATTGCTTTATCAAATGTTTACGGATGAGGCCTACCACTTTTTATCTCACAAAGAAGTATAACAAAGGGGGGGGGGGGGTTACTCACACTTCATTAACCACTCCCACATCTCATTCTTCATTTTTATCGCAATCTTACTCACTGTCAATTATTTTAAGGGAAATGGCAGTCCACGTGGCATCTGAGGTGGCAAAATAGGTCAAGTTGGCAAAAAAATGTGGGCCCACTATTTTGTGATGTGTCTTTTTTTAATCTATATTTTATATACACACATATTATATATACACACATATATCTTCATCATCTTCACCACAACCACCTGCCACCACCGTCCACCACCACTCTACACCATCATCACAAACACCACCAAAACCCTCTTTCTACCCCCTCCTCATCTGTTTTCCCTCTCCTATGTTCTCTTCAAGAAACACGTACACTGCTTAGCAAGGTTGTACCTTGTGCTTACCAAGTTGTAAAAAGAGTACAAAGAACAGAGTGTCGTCGATCAAAGCCTACAACGAACGGGTGTCAAAGGACTGAGTGTCGAACGACAGCTAGCAGAACGGATTCCAGAATCCTTAAAGCCTACCGCGAACGGGTTCAAGAAATAGAGTACAAAGAAAGCGTCCATCCAATACCATTACCTTTCTTTCTATTTATCTAATTTCTTATCGTAACCGAAACCCTAGAACATGAAGATGTTGGTGATTTCAGGTGGTGTTTGTGAAGATGTTGGTGGTTTCAAGTGGTGGTTGTGAAGATGGTGGTGGTTGCAAGGGGAAGAAGCCCTAATTGTTTGCTTCTGACTTAGGGTTTCGAGTGAGATAGAACGATGGGGTTATGGTTTCACATAAAGGTGAACGGTGGTGGAATCAGGTGAATATGTTTGGGGGTTGCAGCGATGGAGGAGATGATGGTTGTTGTAGAGGGTAGAGGCGGTAGACGAAGTAAATAAAAGGGAAGATGGTGGTGGATTGCGGTGGTGGATGATGGTGGTGGTGGCGATAGCTGAAGGTGGTGGGTGGAGGTGGTTTGTGAAGGTGGATGTGGTGGTTGGTTCTTTGTTGCCGGGTGAATGGTGGGGGTGTATGTGGAACGATGCGAGAACTACCCTTTAGGGAGAGAACCAAGGAAACAATGTGAACACAAACAAAATAAACCTAAAAACCCCACATCCACCCCCTAAAAACCTAAACCCACCCACCCCTACCCCCTAAAAACCTAACCCCGCGCCCCATCCCCCACACTGCGCAACCCCCTCAATTGTGAAATGCACATGTGCAGCTAACCCCACACCCCCAAAAAACCAAAACGCTCCACCCCATCCCCCCACCCCCCCCCCCCCCCAAAAAAAAAAAAAAAAAAAAAACTAACCCCCTCCCACTCTACCTAAAAACTAAACCCTAAGGCTAAACCCATTAAAAAAACCTAACTATAATAGTGAAATGCACATGTGCATGTAGTACAATTGTCTTATTTTATAATTTTATATAGAGGTTTTTTTTAAGTTTATTCACCACCAACCCCAAAAACCTAAACCCCCACCCCATCCCACCAAAAACCTAACCCCCAAAGTTGGAATTATTTAATTCCATTTCCCCATTATTTTATTATTATTTTCTTGGTTTTATATAGGGCTGGCAATTCAGACACGAACACGATAACCTGACACGAACCTACACGATTTTAACAGGTTTCGTGTTTGGCCTTAACAGATTTTGTGTCTATAACAGGTCGACACGTTAAGACCTGTTTATTTTCGTGTCGTGTTCGTATTTACCTATTTCGTGTTCGTGGTTTATCGTGTTCGTGTCTTAACAGGTCTTATCATGTCTTATCGTATTTGTGTCTTAACAGGTCTTATCATGTCTTATCGTGTCTTGTCGTGTTAACCTGTTTTACTGGGTGTTCTTTATCGTGTCTTATCGTGTTAACATGTTATACACAGGTTCGTGTTCGTGTTTAAAAAAAATGACACTATTAGATTTCGTGTCGTGTTTGTGTTTATATGTTTCATGTTCGTGTCTTAACAGGTTCGTGTAACCTGTTATGCCAGCCCTAGTTTTATACACCCACAATATTTAATTTAGAGATGAATTGTAACATGCCAAATATATGTAGATTGAATTTACTCTCTACTATATATTTTTGAGATAAAGAATAAAATAGAGAACCTAATGTAGGATAAGGATACCGATTTTCCTCAAAACTTGGTTCCAATACTGACACCGAACCGAAAATACCGACCCCGATTTTCGTCAAAACTTGGTACGAAAATAAACCAGTGCCGGTATTTTCGGTATTTAATACCAAAATGTCAATCCCTAACGTAGAAGTTAAATGGATGATTAGATGAAAACTCTGTTATTTCTCTAAAACTTTGAGATGTATATATTTTTGAGATAATGAGTAAAATTGATAACCTAATATAAAAGTTAAATGAATGAAAACTATATTATTTCTCCAAATCTTGAGATGAATGGTAAAATGAAGAAGCTATTGTAATGCTTTGCTTTTGAATAAGCGCTAGAATTATGCATCGGATGAATACATGATGAAGAAATCAAGTCAATTTACACTTCCAACGGATTTGATTGAAACTTTTTAATATTATTAGCTATTGATGTCTACTTAATATCCAATCGGTTTAGGCCTTTAGATGCTCATGTCTAGTTAACAGTTTTAAGAAGTTTCCAATCTGTTTAGGCCTTTAGATGCGCTTGTGTAATATAACTAGCTACTCATATCTACTCATCTTTTGCAGCGGAAGTTCTTAGTCATGAGTTTAGCGATTTCTCTGTGTTCGTTTGTTAAAATTGATCATAAATCGAATGAACACACAACAAAGGATGAAGATGCAAATTTCGACCAACAAAGCATCCATAATATGAATATTAATATATAAAAAAAAAGTTAACTTTAAACAACATTCACCTTAGTTTGAACCAAAACTAACAAATTATCGAACATTCGAACACAAACAAAAGAAATGTTCATATATTCCTTCATGTTCTGTTAGGTGTGAAAATGAGCTCGAGCTTGTTTATGCTATGAAAGGTCAAGATTGGCTCGTAGTAAGTTTATCATGCTCGAGCTTGGCTCGGGCTTAGATCGTTTATTATTTATTTATTAATTTATATTAGTTATAAATATTATTTTACATATAAAAAATTATTTCTGAAAAAAATTCAGCTATTTTTCATAATTTTATAAAAAGTAATTATTATTATTTAAATATATATTTAATATATTAATTAAAAATTATATATATATATATACACACACACAGTGAGCTAGTTTAGGCTCGCCAGCCGGCTCGAGCTCGGTTAGGCTCGGCTCGTTTGCACCCCTATGTTTTGTTGGTAGGCACTCATTCTTATGTACACGATCATCCTGTGTATGCAGTTGCTTTACCACCTGAAAATATTGTCTAAGTGTCTAAGCTGAATTAAAAGAAAAAACATAGTGTACTTCAAATTTAACATGTATGGGTCTGGTCAATGCTAAATACACATATATAAGCATCCAAATTTATTGATCTTTCTGAATATGCAGGTGCCATTTTACATTTACAATCATAAAGCCTTCAGCAAGGAATCAATATGAGACGAAATTTAGTAAGGAAGAGTTCTTGGGAAAGATTCTTAAACAGCAAAGATGGGACACTTGATCCTAATGATACAATCTCCACAATGCCAGAAAATATACTTCACCAAATCATTTCTTTCCTTCCGAATACAGATAAACAACGCGTACGCTTTTTGTCAAGAACATGGAGACGATTGAATGCGCAAAACCAAAATACGCTGTGGCTAACTGGCCGCAGATTAAGTGCATTAGAATTGTTACAGATTTTGAAAGATGATTTTCATTCAGTTGAATTTCTCACTCTAACAAAATGTTCAGGGATTCGGAATCTAGAACTGGTGAACTTCAAGTTAATAACCATTGAGTTGAATTACTGTGGAGGCTTGAGGACTTTAGACCTCAACACACCACTTCTTGAAACGTTCCATTTTCGTGGAACTTGTGCCAGGCCATGCCGAATCGCTTTTGGAATATGCAAAAAACTAAAGATTTTGAAGTTAGCTGGAGTTGCTATGTACAACATGGACTGCAACATAAGGTTTCCTCTTCTGAAGGTTTTGAGTCTGAGTAGTTGTGATATGAGTGGAAATATTAACATCTCAAGTGATTCTCTTGAGTGTTTATATTTGTCGCGATTAAAGAATCCGGGCGATATCACAATTGATGCCCCAAATTTACATTACTTCAATTACTATGGCAATACCATGATCCCTGTTATAAACATGAATTTACCCAATCTTGACTTAGCTGTGATTGAGCTAAAGCCTCGTCGCTACCAAAAGCGTAATGAACAGTGGTACAATGGATTAATTAATATGCTTCAATGTGTGAAGAGTGCCAAAATGTTAACATTTACTACCAACTCTGACAAGGTATGATTTATTTTGTATATCTATCTTACATTTGTTTTATACATCATTTACACATTGGTTTTCATGCTACAATGCAGAATATCGTAGTGCCAAAAAGAGTTAGAGAAAACCTTGTTCCTCCATTTACTGAATTCCTATATATTAATGTAAAGACAAGCTCCAGATCAAGCAATGCTGTTGATCTTTCTGATGCAATGCTTTGGATTTCTCCTAGAGTTCACAGTCTCAACTTTGACGCGACCAACTGGGATTTTTTTCTAGAGGTTTGTCGTTTTCATAGTCTTTAAAATAACTAGTGTCTATCATGATGTTTATTGTTTATATACACTGAATGTTGTAATTTTCCGTCTCATTGTTTTATTCTCGCGACAGCTGGAGCATCGAGATTTATTGTCAAGCACACCTGATAACTCTTGCAGTTTCTGCAGCTCGCATACTGCAAGATGTTGGCGTCATTCGCTGACACATTATTCATTAGGCCATTCTTCGGAAGTGTCCAGTGAGAAAATGGTGTCATATATCATTGAAAATCTGGAGAAGGTTGGACGCACTGCTATGCAATGGGAATAGAGTAGATTTCTTTTAGTAATGACGTTAAAGAGGGTTTGAATGATTTCGAAAACCTAATATCTTGACTTGATGTTATTATAATTATCGTACTTTGATTATCTTAGAATGAAGTGATTAGTTACTTAGTGAGAAACTAGTGAACAATTTACTAGGACCACACGTAGTGGTACAGATTAAAAAAAACGCCCCATTCACTTGGACTAATTTGATTGGCTCCTAAAAAAGAAGCAATTTGCAAGCCCAAATCCGGCGTTAATATTTTCACGCGAAGACCAATTTTTGAAGGATAATGCCCCGGGGGCGGGTTCCGGCGTTTTGGGGCATTATGGGGGCTTTTTCACTCCAAAATCCTTTGCCACTACGGGTGGTCTAAGGGTGGGAGAGGTACTCCATCCAAGTACATTGTTCCACCAATCCTACACTAACATATCATTTATACACTTAATTACCGTAAAACCACTTAGTCGTTACTCGAAGTAACGTTCTGATATATGTTCTGGTATCTTCAAAATAAACATAGGCTGCTTTGAGTTACTAAACAAATGTTGTTTATGTTCTCATGTATGTCGGTATCATGCCTCCATTTTTTGTGTGGATATTTATCTGGGCTATGTTTTATTTTTAATGGGTCAAGCATGAAAAAGATAACTATTGAGAAATTAAATGGGTTGAAAGCTACCCAAAAGGTATAATAATGCTCAAACCTTATATACTGTAATCCAAAAACTAGATGATTACTCTTAACTATATAATTTCTGTAAAAACATTTATAATTTATAAGTGTTGGCAAAAAGTTTTTAGCAGATACATCTGATGTGAGCCTATTTCGGGTCGTTATCCGCATTGTCCAATTTGACACCTCCATTCTGCAAGGTCAAATCTTTCGGTCAACGGAAAGGCATAGGGTGAGGATTAAATGTTTGTGTGCCTGAAATGGGAAAGTATAGTGACATATAGTTGACCATGTAATGCATGTGGGCTGCTAAACAACCCAACATCACAGAAATGCCTATCGAGATTGGGAACTTGGATATCAAGAGTTGTTTCAACCCCTAACCAGCACTATACATGCTCACATCACATGTATTAAATGCCTATTAGACCATGTGTAGTTGGGCGTTAATGGGTCCTTAAATCCCATTTTAGCGCCCCTTAAGGCCCTCCACACCGCCCCCTGGGCCTTAAAATCCCAAAACAACTCTCAGGCGTTAAATTTTTAACGCTCAATTTTGGAAAGTTTTCTTGGAATGCGTGCCAGCCAATCAAATGAGGGGAGTGGGGCGCTAACTTTGCTCCCACTACGTATGTCCTTAAGAAAAAAAGGATAAAAAAAACTGTGGGTCGGCTTATCTCGTCCTAACCAGCACTAAAACATACTTGTTTCGACCCCTACCTAATTTGCCCATTATTATTAGGAAAAGAGGCGCATGCTTAACTGAAAAGTCAAACAAATGATGGAGAACAAAGCCATTTACATTCACACATGTCAAGTGGTTCACAACAGGATTACCAAAGAACTGGATGTTTCTTTCCAGTTATGACTTTTGCCTACACGAAACTTTCTACCATTGATGAAAATACAAAATAAAAACTACAAATCAAAATTATCGAAGCGCGTATATAAACCCATTTTTTCGTTTTTTTTCATCAAATGCCTCTTTCAGTGTTAGTTTCTGCTCTTGCACTTGTCCATCGATCTTGGAGCTGTAAAATCGACACAACCGCAATTATGTAACTCTTGTTATAAATCCAAGATCCGATAACTAGATGAAAAACACATTTGGAACACAAAAGTAGGACTTTTGCTTACCTAATCCGATTGCTTCTGAGCCTTTCGTTATCCTCAATCTCTTGCATGAATCTATAAACATCCTGCAAAGTCAAGAGCATAATATTAAGATTTTAGTTGACAACATGACCTCATTAATCGAAATACATAGATGAAAAATATTTAGTTAAATTAAGAACTCACTCCCAAGGAACATCACCAACAAGCATCCAGTCACCGTCTTTATCTTCATATGTTAGCACACATTCAGAGCCATGAAGATGATCTTTTAAGTTACTTTCATTAAGCCCTTCTTGTCCATTAGAAGTACATTGCCCTACTTCATAAACCATCCATAACCATGTCAAAATCGCATCAAGAAAATTTATAAACTTCAACAAGTCTGTTGCATTTAAAACATAAATTAAAGCAAACATACCGAGAGTAAAACAACTGAACATTTTCTCAAGAGCCTTTGAAAGTTCTGCATAGTTACGGTATGTCTTGAGATCAATCTTCCGTAAATATGGAGCACCATCCATGCTCACCTTCACATAAAGACACTCTCCAGATCCCAAATTCCCTTCTGCCACCTCACCACTCTTTGGAAAATTTGTGGCCATAGTGTTCTTGCGGAACGATCTAATTGGTGGCCATCCTACCACCTGTGCCCTGTTACATAATCCAACACAACTGTTCTTGAAAGCAACTCACACAAGCTTGACCAGCTCAAAAGTCAAAACACAGATAAACAACACACATCCTCCTCAAGAAAGCCATAATCTTGTTGTTTAAAGGATGCATTAGATTACAGGAAAAGGGTAGAAAATCAACTCAAGATTATATCTTATTTAGCTAAGGTTTTTCAAAATTGGGGCTTTAAGCTTATATAACTTTTTTTTAGGACGGCGACTTTTTTTCCAAAAAGACTGGGTGGTCGCAGGACGGCTTGAGAGACCGATCCCGGTTCAAGAACCCAGAGGGCTTCTCCAAAGAGGGCATAACGGGGCCCAAACCGCGTCCTTGGAGGAACCATAATCCCTCATACCACTTGATACCAATTGTACCACCACTAGAGTCGAAACTCTCTGGCGTAACACAAGTTAGAGGAACCCCGTTTGGATCGGATTCGATCTTGCGACCTCCAAAGGAGGCCTAGTTCTTATTTTCATTGCCTTTGCCACACCACCAAAGAGTGGGGAATTTAAGCATATATAACTGTCAATCAACTAAACAATATGCATATGTTCAGAAAACTAATCATGCATTTAATAAGATCATAGACAAATAGACAGATAGTAAAAAGCTGAAGATTTTAGCTTAAATACTTCCAAGATTGGGCTTTAAGCACTTTCAAGAAACAAGAAAAATATGAGCAGAAACACAAATCCTAACCCATAATAAATTTACCAGAAAATAGCCAAAATCTAGTTTTCTTGAAGGGTAATTTAGATAAAGATACAATTTTTTTTCAAAATTTTAGCTTTCCTTAGGCAAAGCTTCCCAAGATTATGGCTTTAAGCACATATAACCTCCAAGAAACAAACCATATTTCATCAAATACAGCATATAGTATATCCAAATATGATTTAAGAAAACTTACTTAGCAGAGGGAGGAACACTACCCTTTTCACTAACAGGACCTTTCTTCTCTTCAACAGGCTTAACATCAGAAGATGAAATTAATTGTTGACTTTTATTTTTTCCAATATTAACATCAGAAAATCCTCTTTTAGCACCTGACATGTAGTTCTTGACAGTAGAGCCAAAATTTGTTGCATGTTCTTCACAATTTTTGCCAAAGCCAGGCAAACCAAGACTGAGTTCAGTAGCTTTGAGAGTAAAAACATTGTTGGTTGCATCTTCAGATGATGTATTTGAGGATACAGAGCTTCTTTCCAAAGAAGAAGCATCTGATAAACCTATGTAATCATGTTCTAGAGGCATAGACATAAATGAAATCCTGAACTGAAGTAATAATATTCAAGAAACTAACTTGTAGAGATTGTAATGTAGGTTGGATTAGATAGAAAAAGGTAGAGAGCAAAAGGGAGAGTGTTTGTAGTTGTAGGATGTGTGTATGTGCTTGATGCAGAAGAGAAGGTCCTCTGGCCTTTCCATTTGCCTTTATGTTCTGTTTTAGCTTTTAATCCTCTGTCTAATGATGAGATTACTTTATTTAATATAAATAATTAAAGCATAACTATCCATTTAATGATTTAATTCCTCCCCCACCAATAGTTTAAGCATCTCTCTTTTCAAAAGAATCTAGAACACTAGAATAATAGCGAATATGAATGTTTTTTTAGAAATGAGTGGATTATTTAATTAAAAAAATTGATTTTTGACATTTTTAGTTCTCATATTAGACCATCCGTAGTGGAGAAGTGAAAATGGGTTTGGGTGCGAAATTTTTCGCGTGGGACGTATTTGCTCTAAAATGGGTTTGGGTGCGAAATTTTTCGCGTGGTAAACGGCGTGAAATCCCCATACTTTTGCTCCACCAATAGAATACATCAAAGTGGTTGGAGGGCGCGAAATTTGCTCCACCACTACGCTTGCTCTTATATTGGATTTTATTATTCATCTCAATGTTTTATAAGAAGTTATCCTTTTTTCCTTCCTCGGATACCCTTTTAAACTAAAAAACAACTTTTTTTCTAATTATTATTATTTAGACTTTCTTAACTTTAAATCAAACTTAATTCTCTTCTTTTTCTTTTTCAAAAGGCTTAATTTTTTTGTCTCTCATTAATTTTTCTTTAACTTTATTGGATATACCTTATACATCTATAATAATTCGTTAGACCTCGTTTGATTAATAATATTGTAAGAAAACCAACCATCTTATGGTGGAGTGGTATGTAGGTTCAATGATAGAAGACCCATGACTGAAAGTCATGGGTTCGATTCTTGAGAGTGTCGGGTTTTACCGATTATTTCATTGTCGTGCTTTCGGGTGGACGGATAGTCGGGTTTTTCCTAAAACTGGTGAACTTGGTGAAACCAGAAGCTCCCTTACATGTCTGGCTATGCTGGGTGGAAAGAGTCCTGATTTGACTGGGTAGGAACTCCGAATAGAATTCTTGGTGATTTCATTAGCCGTTAAAAAAACAATAATGTAAGGAAACTTAAAATTGTATGTTTGCGATTATGTTTCATCATTGATGTAACAATAAGTTACTTCAAAAACATTTAAGCATCTGAAGTTATTAGCTGAACTACTTACCTAATTATTATTATTATTATTATTATTATTATTATTATTATTATTATTACTACTACTATTACTACTAGGCTATTAATACGCGCATTGCGCGTTTTTTACATGACGTGTTAATGCGGATTTTGGTAATCAACAAAGGCATAGAGACTAACCTTGGACAATGAGAAAATACAAAAGTAGCAGCGGCTACGCGGAGAATACCGGGAATCTCCCGCGGTCCGCGGAACATGGTGGAGATGGCGCACGGTAGATGTGGTCGGTGGTCGCCTACGTACGTTAGAGTGAAGCGGCTATTCATTTGTGGTCGTTAAATATATAGATAATAAACGGACAAAAACTGAACCCATGCGAAATCGGGTAAAAAATGCATTATGTCGGGGGGCCAAAATGGAAAAAAAAAACTTAATAAAAAAGTTGGTGGCCAAAACGGGCAAAAAAATTAAACAAAAAGTAAGAAAACATTGTGTAGCCAAATAGAAAAGATGAAACTTAACTATTTAAATCAACATGTTTATTAATATATTGTAATTATTATTAATTAGGGTTTAGGTTGTTTTAACTTGAAAAATACCAAACACAACAATATAAACACAATACAATGTATAATAGTCATTAAATTTTAAAAATAACTAAAACACACTACATAACACTAAAAACACATTTAATGTTCTTAGCATGGTGTTTTAAATTTTAAGCCTAAAATACATTGTTTTTGATTTTTAATTGTTATGTTTGGTGTTTTTCTAGACAAAACAATCCAAAACATCATAACTAAGTTCAAAAAAATGATTCCTACATATCAATTTTTAATTATTCTCATACTTCTCACAAAATCTGACATTTGTACAGGAACCTTACCCTATTAATTAGTGAATCAACTACTTTGTTTATTGTAAATGGCGTAATTCATAAAATTACTCAGCTGATAAGTTATTTTAAAAGTACATTCGAACACAACTTAAGGAATAAGAAATTAGGAGAGGATCAAATGAGAAGAAATTCATGTGAGAACAAAAAGAAAAGTTACATAATGGTTAAACATTAAATAGTTTAACTCTTCTTACATTAATTATCATTTATCTAATTAATTAGTCATTATAACACTTTACCCTACACATTTTCAAAATTTATTCTACACATATAAAAATTCATCATACATATATCGAAATTATATGTATGATATAATTTCAGGCCATCGCAGTAACTTCTTTAGTGGCGCTTAACGAGACCCACTTTTCAGGGCCATCGCAGTGTTTTCACTTCGTTTCAAAAGCCCTAATTTCAGGCCCTCAGGCGCATTTTTCAGGCTAAGTTTCGACGAAATTCCGACCAACAATTGTCTGAAAAATTATACCGGCCCTAAAAAAGTGTACAATCAACCTAGACAAGCCACAAAGAATCCTAAAATATGTTTAAAAATCCTAAAAATGTATTTTTGTACTGTGTGTCTCGCCTAAAAAAACTCTTGTTTTTTAAAGGCCTTGAAATGAGGTCCAAGGCTCGGCTTTGGCGCCTTGCACCTTTAACAACCATGCCTAAAAGTATGTAATGCTACCCCTTAATTTATATAAAAAATTAATAAAATAAAACCTAACACACTCTCAAAATTTTTATTATAAGCCCAACATAAAAAGAAATATTGAAAGACCAGAAATCTTCTTAATTAGAAGACAAAAGCTCATAACCCATTCCATTTGTATTTTGTTAAATAACAATGATTTAATGCAAAAGATATTCTATGAAGCTATAAAGGAAGACAATTTTAGTAGATAAAAAGATAGCCTATTTTGAATGATCTCAAGGTCTTTTATCACGCTATAAAGAAAGATGATAGTTTTGCAAACTTGGATGGAATATGTGACCTTGCTCGTCTAATGGTAGAAACTAAAAAGGCAGGATGAAATATGTGACCTTACCGGTTGCAACCACAACCGTTGAAAGATTTTTTTTTCTAAAATAAAGATTATCAAGACATATTTACGTAATCAAATGGGTGAGATGAGTATTTGTACAAATCTCTAGTTTGTGAAGTCGAAACAGAACCATTGGACAAAGTAACAAATGAAAATGTAATGGCTCGATTTCAAGTGCCAAAAAGGTGATATCTATTAGGTGTTTGTTTAACTTTTTTTTTTATCATGATCTTTTTTCGTTTCATTAAATTGTATGAGTGTAGGGTATTTTTTTAGCGTAACCCTTGAACTTTTGGTGAGTGTGATCTTTTTTTTTATCATGAACTTTTGTCGTGGCACCGAAGAAGTTGCGAGTCAAGCATGTTTTAATGGTGAAAGTGGTGATGGCGATCACGCTGTTAAACTCTGACGAGTAAATTGGTCAATGGCGCAGAGGATGGTGCCACACTTGGGGTGGAGAAACAAGGAGGGGTTGATTGGGTTTGATGAAGTTTATTATTGTTACTATTAATTTTTGTGTAAATTATATAAACAACCCTCTTAGCTTGAAAGAGAGAAAAAAGAACGTAATGTTATCTTAATTTAGAACTTCTTGTTGAAGTTTGTGTTGAAATATAAACCGAAAATCAAGTAACTCAAACCTATAACTTTTTAATGTTAAGGTTGGATGGTGCTGGGGGTGGCGCCCCTGCCACTTCAGCATTCTTTCATAAATGACGTCTATCCCGCATTTTCCGAGCGCCATTAGAGGGGGGGGGGATCAATTAAGCGCTAAATAGCATGCGTTGATAGGTGGTCTGATGGCCCCCCTTTCCTTCAGCCAATCATTTTTTTTTCTTTTTTTTTTCTCATTTTCTAATTAAAGTAGCGTTGTTCTATTTAATGAGTGTTATTGGAAGAGTGGAATAAAGCACTCTTTTGACGTCGCGCTAAGATGAAGCTTCATTCCGTATATGTTAATGGTTTAAAGTAAGAGTAAAAAAGATCAGACCAAAAAGTCTATTAATATCATCAACTCTTATAATAATATGGGTTGGGTGACATTCGGGTAGCGACATCTAAATAGCACCTTGCTAATAGATGCAATTGTACATAAGTACATATTGGGTGGTGAAATAAAAGTAATTTGTTATTTAAAAAAAAACTCTAATAATAAAAATTATAATAATAATAATACTACTGAATATTATTTTAGTTTTAGCATGCTGCAAAGGAGAAAGGAAAATTGAGTTAGTGGGGGGTTGGAATTTTTGGTTTATGATGGAAGTATTGACCGAAGTTATTCCGGATTTGGATAAAAGCATATGCGCACTACTGGAAAGAAAGATAAATAAAAAAACAAGTGTGCAGGCAAAATAGAGACACTTCACCTACCGACGTCCTTTAAACGTCCCTATCTCTCTCTGTTTTCTTCTTTATGCGATTAAGAAGAGAAAAACACAAAATACAATCAGAAACCTGATATACAAAAGCTTTTGATATGTTTAAAATATTTGTTTGAATGCTTATAGTTGGTTATTTTATGTATTTATGTTACTGTACAATTTATCTATTAGAATTCAATGTATATGAGAAAAAAGTGACTAATCTTCACAATATGATAAAATGTACTTGTTTCTCCTTTTTTGTTCTTTAGGAAAACGAAAGTGACCCATGTCGAAATTATATTTGCTTTTGTTTATTCTCCTTTAGGCATTCTTATCACCTTTGTGTAGTAGGGTCGCTAGACATGGATTGGCGATAAGAAGGAAGATAAAACAGAATAAGCTTTTGTTCATCTTTTCGTTTTAACCAAGCGTCAAGTAATGGGGGCATTCACTCTAATGCGACCTCTCTAATACTCAATTTGTTAAAAGAAAATAATAATAATAAGGTGAAAACAAGGCCCGTCATCTTCACATCCACTATATATAATGAATCATGGTTGTTTACTTGAGTACAAGATTATTTTATAAAGTGGTTTAGCGTGGCAAGACATTTTGTTTTTGGTACTAAAATAAAATGTTGTTATACTCCAAAATCACCTTACAGACATTGCTCAGAATCTTTAACCCAACGCCTAGCAATTCGACGACAATCATTATTTGTGATGTGTATATATATATATTTAAAAATCTAATTCATTGTCGAAATTGCATAAAAGTCTAACTCATGGGAACCTCAAGTATAAATTATATACAAGCATGAAAACAATATTTGTGATACAATAATCAAAATAAAGCTGTTGTAGTAAATCTATATATTTAAACAAATCTTGAGGCTCTCCTAACATTTTTGGAAATAAAGCTGATGATTGATGATTGAGGTTTCATAATTCATACTCTCTAATAGAGTAATAGGGCTGTTCAAGTCGCTCGCCGCTCGTGGATCGCTCGTCGTTCGTTCGAAAAATGCTCAAAAAATGCTCGCTTGATCTTGTGCTTGGTTGTATATGAGCCGATCAGCTCCGTTCGGTTTGTAAATGAGCCAAGCACGAGCAAAGGTACGCTCGGCTCGGTTCGACTCGAATAAATTTTTATTTATTTAATAATAAATATACACACAATTTACAGATAAATCTATAGCTTTATATATAAGATTCTATTGGATTTGACTCAGTATATGCAAACAAAATATAACCAGCCCACTTAACACAATAAAAAAATTAACATTAGATTTAATAGTAAAACAATATTTCATGAGGTGACAGTCTTGACTTCTTTATGTTAATAGTTGTCCATCGCTAATTGTCGCTTGATATCACACCTACGTCACAATGCAACAACTGTTGTCTGACGTATGCTCATCACCTCACTAGCCTCGATCTAAGCCTTATCCTTGGACATTGGGATCTCAATATTGCTGTTAGCATCGGACATTTTGACCTTAGTTGTCACCCGACAATGAAAACATCGAAGGAAACATCCCAATTTTATAATCGTCCATATTATTCTCCGCTCGATTTTCGCTCGGCGCTCGCTCGGAAAGTTTGCGCTCGAAGAATGCTCGTTCGGTTTTCGGCTCGATTGTAAACGAGCCGCTCCGCTCGGTTCGATTTGTATACGAGCCTAGCACGAGCAAAGCTTCGTTCGGATCGGCTCGGCTCGTGAACAGCCTACTCTCTAATATATCGTTCTCAATATTTCATGATAAACCCTGCCCTTGTTCAGTTTTCCACTGGGAGTTGTTGAATGCCGATTGCCCTTATCGAATGCAAGATATCGTCAATCGTAATTTCTTCCTTTTTTCGTATTATCCCCGTCCCACGTATTTTTTACTTTGCCAGTTCTTGTTTTCTTTTAAGGAATCTACTGTTTATCGGTATATTTGAGATTATTTGGGAATCTTTTGGGGGAAAACAGGAAACTGTATTTATTTTTTAATATTTGTTGAAAGTGGTTGCGAGTGGAGGAGAGAGAAACTGTAATGATTTTTTGATGTAATATGTGAATGTGATTGGTCGTGAAAGAATAGGGGTGAGGAAGCTACTGAGAATGCTCTAAGATAACAAGCCATGTGAAGTTGCACTTGTTGCATCTCCCCAAGGCCACCTATGCACGGCAATGCTGCTAAATAGTTTCAAGGCGGGGATGGCTTCCAGGCTAGGCCTGGTCCCACCCCTTGTGGTGCGGTGACATGGGTGTTGGTGTTTCCTAGCATAGGCTGGAGTTTGAGCCTCAAAAAAGGTAAAAATAAGTACATTTTAGAAGTAATTAATATAGTGGAGTAAGATTAAGCCGTTAAAATAAAGAAAAACATGTTAAATTTAAGCAACAATGTAACATTATACTACATATAGTGTGAAAAGAACGCAATGTTTATTCCTTTGTTTTGCATGGTAGTTGTGCACTAGCCACATCAAACTAGGACAACTTGATGGTGTAACCTAGTTGTTAAAATGCGCTAATAATCACCTTTAGGCTTTAACCCAAACCCTTCCACTATATCCGAAGCAAGGTTGTGTTAAATGAGGAGACTGAAGTGATGTCCATCTTCTTTAAACCACGAGAACACACACTTCACTCCATCTCAGGGGTACTATGTTTCTAATATGAGTCTCTCAAACAGTCCAGTTTGCGTGTATAAGAGACTTCGCTTTAGAAAAAAATGTCAATGTTTATTTTTTTGTCGGTGGGTCTTGACTATGTTAAAATCTAAGAAAACATGACTCTCTTGTCCCCTATGAGACATGACGTGGTGGTAAGGTGTCTCTCCTCTATTTTAGAGAGGTAGATAGTTCAAATTCTGCAAAGTGTGTATAAGAGTATTTATGCGTAGATTAGTTTGTCGTTAAAAAAAATAAAGATTTTATTTTTACTTTCGGGCCATGCAATCGGAAATGGATAAAGGTGTGTTCCCGCCTTCCGGGCCTAAAGACTTTTGTTTTATCCTTGTTAAATTACTTGAACTCATGGATGATTCAACAAGTAGGCCCATTAACTTACACATGACTAGCCCACTACTAACTTACACGATAGCTAGATGCCTAGATCCATGTACTACACGATTCTAAAAGTTTCTAACAAAATTTAGATCGATTAAATATAACAAGTCGGTTAATCAAATTAACGAGTACACATAAATAAATGGGATTCTATGTTAACAAGTTTTTAAATACTGATAAAAAAAATTAGAGATTTTTTTTTCCGTATTTGGTAGTTAAGTAAATTACAACTCTAGTAAAAATGAAAGTAAAAAACGAATAGATATTAATACATATTGTTGCTATTTAAGTAAAGAAATACATTATACATAAAACATTTATAAATTTACATTTGTTGTTATCGTGAACAATTTAATCTTAAAAACTTCAAAATGTATATGATATAGTTTTAGTTTATACTAAATAACATGTAGAATCTGAGGCAACGTATGAAATTATTTGTTAAAATTGGTTTAGAAACAAATTATTGTTTCAATTCGAGTGGAAGGAGGTTCTCGACTTGTAGCCAATCTACCGCTCTTTCTCTCTAATATTGTTAACTCCTATGTGATATATTTATGTTGGACTTTCAAGTTGTATTTGTGTGTTCTTGTGTTAAATACACCAACTAAATTCATGATTATGTTTTCCCTATGGATTGTATGCTAATGATTTGTGTTAACACTCTTTAATATTAGTACATGTGCTGCAGTGCTGGACTGCTAGGTCAGAACTTTTTATGGGCTTAGTCTGTTTAATGGGCTACAAATCTGCAATGCAAACAAATAATTTCAAAAGACACAAATAACAATTGTTTCTTACTTCTAACAAGGTGTGTTTTTGAATTATAGGATGATATGATTGAAATAATGTTACATAAGTCTATTGGTTGCAGTTTATATGTATATTTAAAACTACTTGAAATGGAAGACCTATTACTCTATTAGTAACCCACGGTATATTGAGCATTTGAGACTTCTTTTCCTAGTGCTATTGCATATGTATATATAGTTTTACCATGTTATGATTGTCACTAAAAGAGAAAAAAAAAAGTAAAAAGAACATTAAAGTAATGGTTCATGCCCCTTATAGGGCATTTTCCACCACATCATTATCATAAAGCCCCTTAAAAATGTGTAATGGTTAAAGTTACTTAATGCCCTTTTTAGTTATTACTTTCCATATTCTTTATCTTATTTGGGCATTATACTAGAAATGGCCATCCCTCTTAATACCCATATAATGCCCAAGTGGACAGTGTTGAGGGAATTATCATGCTTATACATACCCCTATAATGCCCATTATGCATGGTCTTAATGGACTAGTAATAATCTTCATTAAATATTTTATGAAGTTTGTTAAGATTTGTGAAGCTATAAACGTTTCCTAGAATGTGAAGGGTTTGGATTTGTAATTTGCATAGGAATTGGAATTTTTTGGAGTTAGATTCTCAAATCCTTAATTGATGTGTTTGCTTGACAAATTAATTGGAATCTACCGCTACACTAATGCTAGCCTGACCCAGTCGCCTGCTTGGACCGCAATCGCCCAACACCCATTCTCTCCCACTTTCCATCACCATTTACCACCTTTTCCATCTTTTTATCTTGTTTGTCTAACATATTTTCTTTGGATCCAAGTCTAACATCTTTTTATCTTGATTGTAAGAACTTATATTAATAAAAAAAATTCTCGTTTGTCTAAAATATTTTCTCATAATATTTTATCATTCAAGTTTGGTATTGTTCATATAGCCATGCTTGGCTAAATTCTTGAATCGCCTGGGGGCTGGGGTAGATAAACTCTTAATAGCTTTTAGTCTCTTTGTTTTGGACTTCTCATTTGGTGTGTGTTAACCACTTTAAGTCAACTTATCTTTGAATTGAAATTGAGTTCTAAAACTACATCACTTCATGTTTCGTTGATCCAAAACATTCATTTCTTTACGTCTTTATAAAAACATGTTAATTGCTTAGAAGGGGGTTAGAAGTATGGTTTGGGTTTAAGTTATTGCCTCACACAAAAAGATAGCAAACTTGAAGTGTGGGGACTTAGTTTAGCTATTTTCTACAACACTCGAGGAGATAACACCAAATCGGGTGATCCATAGTAGCTAGTGGGCTAAAACCCTTATAAAAGATTTTTACATAATATTTTAACCCCATATTGTGGATCGGTGATGTGTGCCACATCTCTAGTCCATGCAGAGAACGTGGGGTCATGCACTACAAAGTTTAATTAAGTCAATTGTTTCTAGTACTTAGTGGGTCTTTAAGTTAGTAGTGGGTAGATTCCTAGTAGGTCCATGTTTATCTTTATTATGTATTTTGTAAGCCTATAAAAAGGCAAGCATGTTTAGGTTTCAGGGTAGGAATGAAATTATGAATTAGTCTAAATATTCTCTCTATTTTCTAATCTGGTTCCTTTCTATTTTCTTTGGCCAACAATTAATTTGTTGGAACCACATCAGTGGTATCAGAGCAGTCGTGATCCACCGTAATCATGGTCACTCAAAATCTATCCAAACCCGAGTCCCATCAATGGAAGGAATCGTTTGCGAGACTCGAATCTCGGTTTGAAACCGTGTTCGCCGAGCTCCGATCGATCCGAACCACGTTGGTAGCTCACCACATCCCTACAACCGCCACCACTCACCTCATCGCACCGATTGCCCACACACCCATTCCCAAACAAGCACAAGAAATGTCACTACAGATCGCCGCCCTAACACCGCCCGCTGTCCCACCAGAGAAACATGTTAACGAAGAACCACGAAAACCAGTCCTAAATGCCACACCACCACCGTCTCCGACGCCACCCCCAAGCCATCAACCACCACCTCCTTCGGCACAACTACCGAAACCTATCCCATATACACAGACACCGGCACGAAAACCATCTCCACCTTCTCCGGGGATAACAAAAACCGCACTTCGTCAACGATCCCCCGTTGCACTTTCCGACGTTCTTAACTGTTGGAATGATTTTGATTCTTATATAAATGAAGTTTTGAAAGATGCCTATGATTCCGGCGACACGGATGTTCAAATAAATCAAGCAATTTCCACACCGCATTTGTTTGCTTCTTTTTCGGTCAAGTTGGTAGAATCCTTTGGGTCAAAGCATTTTGCCCCCAATTTTGAAAAGACTCCAAATTATGTTTCCTTCAAAAGACACTGTTATGAATTTTTCGGTTTGGAGTTGGCAGAGTATGATCATATTTCAAGGACTAGTAGCAATGCCTTCAATGTTCAACCGACTACCATTGACGTAGGCTTAACCGAACGAAGTGAGGGGCGCCCACCATGGCGCATGGTTACTATTTCTCCAAATTTCGTAGGAAGAACCGAATGGCCACCACCGTGGTGCACCGATAATGATCCGAATTCATCAACCTTGAGGACAAGGATTGTTTAAGTGGGGTGGAATGATGTGTGCCACATCTCTAGTCCATGCAGAGAACGTGGGGTCATGCACTACAAAGTTTAATTAAGTCAATTGTTTCTAGTACTTAGTGGGTCTTTAAGTTAGTAGTGGGTAGATTCCTAGTAGGTCCATGTTTATCTTTATTATGTATTTTGTAAGCCTATAAAAAGGCAAGCATGTTTAGGTTTCAGGGTAGGAATGAAATTATGAATTAGTCTAAATATTCTCTCTATTTTCTAATCTGGTTCCTTTCTATTTTCTTTGGCCAACAATTAATTTGTTGGAACCACATCAATCGGTCGCCTGACTGCTTCCTTCCAATATTGCTGAAAGTAATGATGCCCTCAAAAAGGGGCCGTACTTCATTACGGCACTAATACACATATTCAGTTTCTTCATATAATGACTTTAGTAAGGTTGTCATGTAATTTCCTTGTCGCATGTTTTCGAAGAGGCATAAAATTCCGTAACCTAACCCGGAGCCATTTCTATTTTCGTAAAGTAATTGTTTGAAAAGTCCTCCATCAAAGAGTTAACGTTGGCATTGAGGGAGAATCAAACCCACGTGATTCTTCTTGTTATTATTGTTTTCTTAAAGCTAGCATTTTTTTACTTCATACCTATTTTAATATTAAAACCTAAAATATACTTTTGGCTTGACTAGACGAAGACTACATTTTGGGACTAAAAGCTAGTCTGTCCTCGAATGATCTCGGTATTTTATTATCACTTCATTACACCAATGATAGGTGCACTTGCCCTAACGTGTTGTATTGTGTGATCGTGTCTTATCGTTTTTACAAATTTAAGACTTGATTTCATGTTAAAAACCGGTTAAAGTAGACTAAGATTTATACACACACACACTCACACAACATCAAATGAAATTAGGATTGATGTCATTCGAAGGACTGGGATTTGGAAGGAGACAAAACAACGAGGAGTTGGAGTTGAATGTTCGTGGAATTTTTATACATTTATAACGCAAGGTTGTACTAGTTTTGGTCTTTGTTCATATTTTCGACAGGTTCGGATTTTGAGCACGGAGGAAGAGTAGCTACGAGGAATTTGTGAGGCTTCGCAACTGGTGAGTTCTAATCCTCCTTTTACCTATTTTTGGGGCTAACATATGCGCGTCTACGTTGTACAAAGCATGAGTTTCACGAGTATAACAGCTATTAATCATTTTTAGTGAGACTGTGCTTTTAAAGAGTTCATTGGGTTGGATCCCAAGCTACTTAAATTGGAAATAATGAGGGTTATGTGTTTTTCTATGATGTAGCAACCTTAAGGTGCTGATTCAGGTTGCTCGTGATGAGGTCGTTGCCTTTGGGGTGGCGATATATTTTATCGAGTTGGGACTATCGATCTAAGGTGTGGTGTTGACGTGTCCCAATAGTTGTTACCTTTGGGATATCGAGTATTGAGAATGAGAGCGGTCGTCGGTGGACATGTCCTAAAGAGTGTTGCCTTTTGGTAGCGAAGGAGGGGTCACTTATTGGTGATTTGACCAAACATGTGTTAGGTTCCCACCTTATATGACTTATTTGTATGCATATCAACGAATAGGTGAGCGTGTATTGAGTATTTGCTAAAGATGTTAATTAAGAGTTTTCTCTTGTTGAATTGTACTTGGGAGTCACATGTACAATAGAGTAACGAGTATAGATGAACTAATCGTGTGTAACGGCATTGAGTTAAAGAGGAAATAGTAGGGCGTGTATAAGAAGTTATTGAGTCATATTTATGGGTCAAGTTGGGTGACAAGCCAGTTATGGTTATGAGTCATTTAGGGTAGTGTATTGATGTTGATGTATTTAATTTTATAATGATAATTTTACAATAATGGAGTTTAGTTTTACAAATATGGGGTTTACAATCCGATTTAAATCCTTTAACTTATATTATTAGAACTTATTCAGCATAACTAACTTTTATATGTATGTTAGACTGTTTTGAATTGGAGCTGCATCTTGGCTAGCGAGTAGGATTACTCGTGATAGTATGGAAGACATTCATAGGATTTGAGAATAGTTAACAAACTGAGTTTTTTAAAACTTGTACTGTTTTAATT
The DNA here is from genome assembly GCA_032199755.1 of Ambrosia artemisiifolia. Taxonomy (NCBI): domain Eukaryota; kingdom Viridiplantae; phylum Streptophyta; class Magnoliopsida; order Asterales; family Asteraceae; genus Ambrosia; species Ambrosia artemisiifolia. Next base: position 65,294,271 of record CM063512.1, on the reverse strand, counting down.
AAATTTTCATTGCATGTTTTTAAGAGATGCTTATTTTTAAGTAGTACAATATGAAGTGACCCGACTATAGGTAGCCTGGTTTAGGGCCTTACGCCACAACAAAGTAAAAGGTAATTAAACCTAACTTATACATGTGTAATACGTCTTCGATTGAAGCAAGACGAGAGGGAATAGGCAACGATAGTTAAGAAGAGAGAGGGGGATGTGCATTGATAGACGAAAGTCACAAAGCAAAGAGTTCAATATATTATGTAATAGAGAAGAAGAAAATAGGTATATTTAATTACCCTTCAAAAATAAAATAAATTATTTTTCTTATAATAAACTGATTTTAATTTGATTCTTTGGTAGTTACACATCAACAAAGGTACAAGAAGAAAGATCCATAAACAGAAAATTTTGACTTTGTAATGAAATTGAGTTTATGATTAATATCGTGCTTTTTGTAATAGATAGGCAGTCGAATCCTCCTCGAAACTTTCTCAAGTCACATAAGCAATAATTAATATGTTTGTTAGTAATGATGTGAATTAACAACCCCCATGATATGACTTAAAATGGAAGCTAAATATCAATAATCTATCAACTTGAAAAGGAACCTCTAATTATAGGAGGATTAAGTGAATTAATAGTGGCCATACAATATAAATGATTATCAAATGAACTTTGGCACAGTACTAGACTTGTATTTCTTTAAGCAAATCATGCACGCAACACACCATTTCTAGTCTCAAACAAAATCTTAGAAATAATAGTATAATACATTCTAGTCTCAAACAAAATCTTAGAAATAATAGTATAATACATAAACCCTGGGAGGTCCCCAATTCGATTCTCGTGCCACTTACAAAATATGCGATTAAGACCTTCGGACCGAAAGGGTTACATTACCCACAAGTGCTTGGATTCAAACTCGGGAGGGGCGAGTCTAGGGTCGAAGCTTGGTTCTCGAATCGTTGGGGGGGGGGGGGGGGAGGGCCACCCCGGGCCCTATATATCCTTCGTCCCTGAGTGAGTCTATCAGAGTGATGTCCTTAGCTGTCTAAAAAATACACTACCCAAAACGGCCAAAGTTTTGAATTATCAAAATCACTAAATAATATTATGCTAGTATTTCCATATAGTCTCAACTTGGTCTCATCTATTTGGAGTGATGAATCAACAAAAATATATATTACAAGAATAAAAACTTTTAGGGGTTATTTGAAAACATTGTGTTAAAACATTAAGATGCATGACTGATTAAGCGGTAGTCTTTGGATCGGGTAACATGATTCTAAAACTTACCTATTAAGAGGCTCTATAAACCATTAGGAGGTGTCTTAATTTTAAGTGAAACAAATCACAATAGACCTCTGACTGATCTAGAGGTAGCCTCTTAGTGTGGGCGACGACCCAATGCCTGGTTTCCTCAAGGGCCCTAAGATTTCTAAAATGTTTATAATATATATAAGAAAAATCCATATATTTATAAGTTCATGACTTCATATATAAGTTGTCAGCCGGTGAACCAAACCATAAAATAATTTGACTCGAGCAGTGAAGATCTAGGTACAAAAGTGGTCAGCCAGCGAACCAAACCAAAAAATATATTGTGGTGTTTCTGTCCAAACCACCTAACCTTTTGAGTAGTTTTATGCTTTAAGCTCATTTTATTCAACTTAAATAAAGTTATGACTCTTACAAAGTTTGACAAACAAGCCATCTTTTAAGGTGATGTTGAACTACTGAAAAGTAGGTCATGTTCTTTTTCTCCACTTATTTAATGCATCTTGTGAATTTAGGGGGAGCGAATGTGTGCCCCTTAGATGTAGAGAAAGATTGAACTGACATTACTAAATGGAGTCATGATTAGAAACCGAAACCTAATTCAATCGGGCAGGCAGTGAGTAGACAGGCCGGGTGGTGTATGGTGGCGAGCGATGGCAGAGGTGGTGGTAGGGGACCATGAGTTCGATAAGTCATCATCGGGGTTGCCATCGCTTTTGATAGCAAAGAATTTCGTCCCACCATGTGCACGAACCACATATATTATCTCAATTCCATTTTAAAGCAATGTTTGTTGCCTTTAAAACTGGCAGAATGGCCTCTTGGTCCCATGTCTTTTCTTTTAATTACTTTTCTTAATTGTAATATATGCTTTCAATGCATTTTTTCCAACAAAAAAATAATGATAATTTAGATGATTTTAGTGCCCAAAACTTGATTGTAATAAAAAGTTCTCAACCTCATTGGTGCCTAAATCAGGTCTCCGTGGCCCTTAAGTGAAAATCGAGTTTTCAATATATAGTCAAGCACTTTTTTTTTTAACAAAAGCATTAGCTCACACTATCTAGCATATAATAACACACAAATAAATACACCCACACTTAAAGGGTGGCAAAAAAAAATATATGACACCTCAAAAATGCTGGACGGATATTGGGACGAGTATTTGGGTATGGGACCGGGTATCACATTAGAAAAAAAAAAATCTTGCGGATATAGGAATAGGTGATGCCTGCCCGATTACCCAAAGCCATATACATGTTTTCCCGAATAACGTACCCCAAAATTTTACTATTAGTTTTTATTTTCCCTTAATTATTGTCTAATAATGTTTCATTTTTATGGTTCCACTACGTAAAGTTAAACTTTTATAGTTTCACTACATGGAACGGAAATTAAAATACCACCCCTACCCTTATTTGTTGCAGCAAGAGTAGTTATATGTAACTTAACTAACAAAGTTGTACCTACATTTCTACCATAGGTTAAACTTGTTTGATTAGTTATGTTGGACAATCAAAATCAAATGCAATCATATCATTAATGATGTCAAGTCGTTTGGGTAAGCAGTTTGTACTCTTTTATTTGGTTAGGAAAGAGAAAGAAGTAAGGTTGCAAAATGGACTGCTCATAGTCCCATAATTTAGATGGACCAAAATTAAGGTATAGTACACCCAATTCCTCTTGATTACGTTTCACCTTGGACCCTCACGAACCCTTATCTAGAGGTTTCACATTTGTTTATACGGCAACTCAAATTAAGGTGCTACGTACGTAATATTTGTAGACTTTCAATTAGTATTAGAAAAACAGGAAAATGAAAGATCAAAAATATATTTTCCTAATAATATTTTGTAAAATCTTGGATATAGGACACTGAAGTTTTGGATCCAATGGTCGAATGTGGATGGTTTTAAAAGTCCCTAACAAACTCTTATCAACTTTGATCAATAATATTTTAATTTATCATATATCCACAATTATATATAAAATACCATGCTAGCTAGTACATTTTCCATAAATTAAGAGCACCACAATGTAGTGAAAAATGGGTGTCAAAATACATGTGACAAAGGTGCAGAGACGTCATTCAAGAAGTTTGTACAATGTGTTGGTCGTGTGGTTCAAAAGTCTAGATCGTAATTTCGTAGATTCAGACTAGTGCTGGACCAAGAGGGTGGGCCTAGCCTTCACTCTCTGAGACTAATGGGTATGGGGGGCGGCATAGGGGTGGCATCCACTTGCCGGGCCTCCCTACACCACCCCCCAGGGGCGGCATGGGTGGTGGGGCGGCATCACCGGCATTATTTTGCCGTTTAAGCCGGGCCAAACATGGTGGTGGGGCCAAAATGCCCAGGTGGTGGGGCGGCATAGGGGTGGGGGGCGGCAACCACACCTTGTGGTCTGAAACATTTACACACCGGGTTTGTTGATGGTTTTTACATCGTGGATAAAGTTTGTGTTATTAAGAAAAGCTTAGAAATTTGATTTGACGCTAACATGACAGTTTAATGGGCTTTGTGCATTGTCGGATGCTCTAATAAGTGAACTATATGTTCAAAAAAATACACATTGTTTTCAAATACACATCAAATTTTGTAGTAGTAGTTGTAGTGCAAGAAAATGAAGAAAGAAAAATAGAGAAAATAGAATAGGGACGATGGATAGGTCAGGGTAGGCATGCATGGAATGCACCAAGCTCATATAAAAAAGGTAACGTGAGGAGAAGGTCAAACAGGGAAAGTTGACACATTATTAAATAGGGTATGGGTACCTTATGTCCTCTACAAATCTCTTTTACATATATTCATGTGACCCGGGTAAAAATATAACTTACATCTTAACCTCACATAGTTATTCATTACTATATTGGGTAGGGTTATTTTTGTTTTTTGTTCTTTTATTTTTATGCTTGTAGTATTGAATGTTCTATTTAAAAATTGAACCACTTTCTAACAAACTTAGATAGTCACTATTGATAAACACTACCACCGCAACCCACACATCCATCCGCACCACCATCAACGCTACCACTATACACGTCACTACATTGCCTCCGCCTACAGTTCCATTGCTCTCACCCTACCTACATTGTACATTGGCGCCTTCAACCGATGTCATTACCCCCCCCCCCCCCCTCCCCCCCCCCCCCCCCCCCCCGAGGTCCGCCGTCTTTACTACCACTATCTGCCACTGCAACCAACGCCAGCATGCAACATTGTTACCACCGCAAGCAACCCTAACCACCGGTTCCACTCGACTGTTTAGAAGTCCCACCGCCTCTAGCAGACAAAAAATAATTGACATCATATAGATGTGATTGGTTTTTGTCCTAAAGTACTACCTTATTGTACTTTAGGACAATATCTTTTGACTTATTTAATCAATATAACATGTCCTCGTTTATCATGGAAATTTATATTAAAAATAAAACTTAAAACAGATATAGTGGATGGATTCGCTGTAACCTAATCCGTTTCATTATGAACTTATTTAGTCATTTTTTAAGGTTGTCAATTGTGACACGTTACACAACCAAACGTAACCCACCACTTTGTTAATCATATTAAAGATAAAAAACAAATAAAACTAATTCGGAAAAAAAAACTAAAATACGATTAAAAAAGGCAAGATGTTATAGTTTTCAATATATATTCAGATTATATTTTGGAAACAAGATGCTCATGCCAAATTGCCAATGTAAACCCAACCTATATGCTAACCGGTTTTGCCCTCATTGTTCATTACTTTAAGATGATTACTTTATGTTTAATTGGTTTTTTTTATCCTAAGTTTGGATAATGAACTACAAACTTCTAATTTATCACAACTAATTTATTTAGAAAAAAACATATTGAATAAAATAAAAACACACACATACAAGGCATGGTGCATACAATAAGGGCTGTTTGGTAAGCCTCTTATATTCAACGCATTTGTTTTAGCTTCTGAATGGAATGGTTATGGCTAAACCATTAATACTTGGGATGTTGCTGAACCATTAAGCACTGAATTAAGTTAAACCTTAATAAGACTCTCTTACCAATATGAGACAAGAAAACTAACGATTAAGAGGTCCAAGTTAATCAATCAGGCAGCCTCTAACTTGAAGAATACAAATATCAATGATAGATCAATCCAATTTTTCCTTTTAAAGGTTATTAAATGGGGTAGGTGAATGGTGTTTTTAACCAAAAAGAAGAAGGTTACAAATCAATTCGATATTGAAATCTATAGCTATGTCATTTAAATATACAAGAGTACAATATACTTGCAAAAAGTATACAATGAATTAGAAAATAATGCTATGCAGAAACCATTTCATTTAAAAAGGCGTGTACGAAACCCCTGAGAAACTACGAAGAGTTTTGTCAGAAGACAAAAAAAACATTTGAATTTGAGGGTGTGAACTCTGACAGAAAAGAATAAAATAGGGTAGATTTTGTAAATTATTGAAGACCTGTGACAGTGTGATATCTTTAGTGTGTGGACGACAGCCTTCCATACTTCCTTTAACATTTATTCCCGACTTTACATTCACAATGTCACAAATTTGTGCTACATTAATTTTGTTTAATCGTGATGGTCAATATCAAACAGATAAAAACATAGACAAAAAGTGTGTGCTACTTTTACTCAGACGTGATCCGTGTTAGTGTCACCCTTATCGATACTGAAAGACAATGCTATACAATTCGTTGAGTGTTTGTAAAACTTTAATTATTTATAAGTCTATTATACATGGTGGCAAAAACTGATGTTACAAAAATGTATTATATATATATGAAATAAAATCAAAATCTCTCATGTTAAATTAAAACAACTGAATAAGTTTAATAGTGGTGTATGTTCTGACTATAATTATTTTACCATAAAGAAAATAATTATCCAAAAACGAGTATAAATGGCATATTATTGGTAGACTATATATAAACAATTAGATTTAAAAAGTTATATATTAGGCTTCAGGGTTGGAGTAAAGGTCAGCTTGGTGGCGCCTCCTACACCACCCCGCCATTTCCAAAGATGGGCGTTATCATGTGTCTTGCCTAGGGGTGTTCAGAATTCGATTCGAATTCGAAAAATTCGAAATTCAACTTGATTATCAAGAATTCAATTTGATGATCAAGAATTCGTATTCGAATTTGATTCAATTCGAGTTCAGTAAGTAACTCGAATATGAATCGAATACGAATTTATGATTTTAAATTCGAATCGATTTGAAATTCGAATAAAAATAATACATATTTATTTATACATATAAATATATAATTATATACACACATATAACTTTAGAACTTGGGCTAATCTATAAATTTAACCTAACTCGTAAATTAGTCCATTACCAAGCCCAAGCCTAACTAAAGCCCATAACTTAAGCCTTAACCTTAAACGAATTTATTCGAGTTATCTTCGAATTCGAGTTTCTAATACGAATTCGAATTAAGTTTTTTTATTTGAATACGAATTCGAATCAAATTGATTAGCCTTTAATTGAATTCGATTCGAATATGAATTCAGTAAAAAAAATAAATTATTCGAAAAATTCGTTATTCGATTCGATGAACACCCCTAGACTCTTGCCAACCCCTTAACGGGTGCGAGAACAGAAAAAGAGGCCCACCTACAACAATCAATCAGATTTTCTGTTTGTTTGTTTGTTCGTTTTTTTGGAGGGGGGGGGGGGGACCACCCCTTCCTTAACAAATGAACATGAAATAAGTCTTTGTTCGTGTTTGTTCGTTTTGTTTGCAACTATATGCAAGTATGCAACGATTTTTTAATGCAATGCCTTTTGGTATATGGTATCTTTTTTTTTGTTATAAATTCAACGATGTACCCAGGTTTGATGTTTTAATGCAACAACATACCCAACCTTATTTTCCATAATTTTGCATCATGGTGGCTATATATCAGTTCATAACCCGACTACATATGAGAATGGTGTGATAAGCTTGGTTGATTTGTTGGATACTTTTATGTTTGGTTATTACGAGTTGGAGCTAATTAAGAAGTTGAGTTACTCTATAGAGGTTCCTTCGTATCTCCATCTTATACGACCAGATGCTATAGACTTAGATAATAGCCATAATTCGCTATCTGATGATTCTAATATGGTTGAACATTTAAAAATCATTGGAAGTAAAATTAGGGTTGTTGATGTGTTTATTGAAAAACACTTAACAAACAAGGAAACAGTAATATTCAAGCGTTGCTCACAATCCTGTTTTGCTATTGAAGAAATAGCTAAATTGCTAGCATAAATGCTTGATAGTAAAAGTCAATCAAGGGACAAAGATGATGCATATGTTGTAGATGTTATCAACAAGTCTCTGGAGATACCAGTTATTGCAAGTTTTACCATGAATTTATTTTTCTAGATATGCATGATTTTGGTCCTTCTTTAATCAAAATGTATGGGGGTAATGTGAAAGATAATAAGGTTGATAATTAGTAAAAGGGAGATAGTGATGGAAATAATCATGAAGACGAAGATAATGATGGAGATAATCAGGAAAATGTCGATGTAGCATATGGGTTTTGAAAGAGTCATTATCCAAGTTAGGGAATTAAATGATTATTTAGCCAATTATGTGCTAAGCATGTGATTAAGTTAACTAAAAATCTAACCGGGTTTATGATAAAAGACATACAATGTAAAAAGTAGTAAATGAGATTTAAACGTAAAGGATATGCACAACGATATGTCATACATATTGCCATTAAAATAGTTTTAGAATAATAAATATACAAAAACAAGTTGAATGATGACTTTTGGACTATTTATTTATGTCATTTTCGACCACCTCTTTCTTTCACCTAGATTAGTCTTCACTCTTCACAAGGGTTTCCATCGTTGTAGGGTTGAGTATCTTGCTTTAGTTCTTATTTCACTTTCAGCTAAATTGTTACAATATAATATCTTAGGGGAGTGGTTATTTAGACATTCCTCTTGGATATTCAGGCACCCCTTATATGACTGTATAGGGTGCCAATGACTAAGGTGATGACAACGATTGGGTGAAAAGTAACTCATCTACGATTTGTATAGACCTCTTCGACCTGCAATTAATTTATTTTTACCCCTATACGACTCGTAAGTGCCTCTACTAGTCGTAGAGAGGGATGTCAAAACATTTTTTTTTTTTTTTTTGGGGGGGGGGGGGGGGGGGGGTTATATTAGCACTCTATCTTAGGACCCATTACAACTAAGGAATCTTCATTATGTCATATGATATATTCATGAATATACCAACCGCCTGTTTGGGTAAAAATTTTATAGACAGATCACCAATGGAGGGAAGTTAATTAATTAATTAATTAATTATATTCCGAATAAAATTTCATTACCAACGGATCACCGATGGCCGTGTCATCAACTAATCTTTGTTGACGGATCACCAATATATATTCGGGATTTTGTATGATTTGCCGCATGTATGTCTGTAATCATTGCCATACTACCACAGCCTTTATAGTTTGTTCTTACAATTTATTTTTTATCTGTCATTAATCACCAATGGTTTAAGAACGACCTTTCCGGTAAACATCTTCTATCAAGTAGTGACCAACCTAAATGCAGCTTATATATGTGTTCTTCTTTCTTTCTTTCTTTTCTTTTCTTTCAAAAAGTTAGGACTTTTGCTTTTAAATTGAAAGGATCTATACATATTGGGACTGGACTACTAGGACCCTGTCACTCATTCACTTTAAGGATATTTGTTTGTTCATATATCATTATCAATAATCTTTGACTACAAAATATATAAAATTCAAATAAAATACAAAGAGATAAAGATAATGGAGTCACTCACATAACATTTCACGTGTGCCTTTGGGTCCTCCTTTAGCTTGGTAATTAACCAAACTTGATTGCATATTGTTTCTCTTTCAAAGTATTATAACATGTCTTTTTAATGGTTTCCGTAAAGCTGTTTAAGTTAATTGTCAAGACTATAACCTTATTTGTAATGTTTCTTGCCCAAAAGCAATAAGTTAATGTGACAATTATTAAAAAGTTATGACTAGATATGTCTCAGTCTCAAGAAATAATAGAGAAGCAAATATATATTATAAGAGAAAAATAGTCTACTTATGAATATAGTTTTTTTCTTATATTATTTGTTTTCTAAATCGTTAATTACTATCATCTTTTGCATTTTTAATTGTACCACTGGCCAATACATATTAGGGGTGTGTACGGTAACATTCGGTCCGATTGATAGCCTCAACCAAAACCGAAGTCATCATTTAGCCTATTTTATTAATCAATCGGTTTTCGGTTAACTAGTTGGGTTTATTCGGTTAGTTTGTCTATTTGGTTCGGTTAACTTTAGTTAATAACCAAAACCAAACAGTGGCTAAAATTTTTGCTTAGAAATTACATGAAATACATGAAATGGTATTAAAGCTAGAAATGGTATTAAAGCTAGAAATGTATGAAAGTATGAATGGTTCAGTTCGGTTCGTTTAATTCTAGTTAAAAAGGTGATAACCGATTTTCGGTTAATTCGTTCTTTGATTAACTTCTCGGGTCGGCTTCGTGTTTTTGGTTCAGATTGCTCAACCCTAGTACATATTGTCTCATAAATTAAGGCTCCGAATATTTGAACATTAGGGTTTTTTTATCCAGACAACCCCTCCACGGGACGTGGAGGCCTCAACGGCCCGTACGTGTACTGCGGGTAGCTTGGTGGGACGAAACATGACTACTCTTCCTCTACATATTCCGTGTTGAGATCGGGCAGCATCTTCCCGTCATTACCACGAAGCCCGGATTTAACCTCCTCTTTACCAACTTGAACCTTGGGTTCATACCCTACACTTTCAGAGACGTAAGACTCGTTCTCAGACAGGTCAACGGTTGAAAAGCTACGTAAATATGACATCGTGAGACCGGGAAGTCGAGATGGGACGGGGCTTTTGGTGGTGGTGATGTTTTAAGGTTTGGTTCAAATGAGGAAGAAGCTGATCACGTTTTGGTTAAATATGAAATCTTGATGGGCCGTCGGGGCCTCCACGGGCCGTGGAGGCATTAAATGTCCAAACCTAATACATTTTGACGGGCCGTGGGGCCCCCACGGCCCGTGATGAAACACCTTTTCAGACCTTTTCAGTCTGAACACCCTGCTTTTGCAGGGGGTTCAGACTGACATCTCGTACCTCGTATTAGTACGGGTCGTGGGGGCCTCCACGACCCATCTTTTTTCACTTTTCTGTATTATGACGGGCCGTGGAGGCCCCCACGACCCGTCTTTTTTCTCTGATTTGGTCACAACGGGCCGTGGGAGCTTCCACGGTCCGTAAGGGGGGATGTCTAGGGTTTTTTGGGGTGTCTAGATCGCATCACCGTAAATTAAATATGTTTGAATGTTTGATGATAAAGTTTATTTATAGATGAACCAAATTCAAAATAAAGTACTTTTGTGAAAAAGCTGAGGAATATTTTCTATGTACAAGTTGTTTAGACAAACTAGGAAGTTGAACACTTAAAAATTCTGGAAAATTAACTTCACCTTCCTCTTAGAGTATGTGTTGTTATTGAGGAGAAGCTGCGTGGCCACATACCCGTGAAAGGGGCTCGGCCCTCTTTTGCTTGATCCACACCAGAGAGATTGCCCAAACCATTTCAGACCATATACATATACATATACATAATCAACTAATCATCAAATCCAACATCACCCTTTCAATTTTTGTAATTTTTATTCCATATATGTATTTAAGGATTATTGTAATCAGTCTCAAATAACTCGTGCTCGATTTTAAAAAAAAACTAAATACATAGTATTGTTTTATTCTATCTTTTTAGCTTTGAGAATGTGTATTATCATATAAATCATGGATTTCACACTGTTTGTGTCAAAACAAAGGCAAACAGCAAACTGTATTTTTTTTGTTACCAGCGTTAGTTGAAAATGGCAGTGATAATATACGGTAAACTTATAGTTATGTTTTTTAGTTCCACAACTATATTTTAAAATTTCATAACATCTAGTTAGATGCATAGAACATGTACTAATTATTCACTATATATAATAGCAATAAATTGACAACACATAACACAAGATCGCTAAGAACCATAAGCGGCCCATCATCTAACATTCTTTATATCAACATATACGCGAATTCAGTCACACGAATGTATGTTTGGTTTTATTGGTTTGTGTGAACACACGGGTTCACGTTTGGTGTCATCATTCTCGAGCCATTGAGATATGCATACCAACAAATAATATAAAAGGATGTGGGATCCATGATAGAGGATATGACTTCAATTGATCCAAGGATTGATGAAGGCACAATAATGCATGAATTGACTCCATTGAGCCATAAACCAAATATGAATTGACATTTTACCTCATCTTAGTATTCTAGTATTTGTATCCATGTGTTTGGTTTCTTTCTACATTCTTTGCCTTATTCTCTTTCGTAAATATGAATTTCGATAGTCTTATACTCTTACGGTCTGTTTGGTATGGCGTAATGGAATGGATGAGGGGATGGAATGGATGAGGTAATGTAATGGACAAGGTAATGGAATGGATCATTACCATTCCATGTCTTGTTTGGTTGCTATCTGGGAATGAAAAAAACATTACTTTATGTTGTTGGATAAGCAGGAAAAGACGAAGGAATAAAATCGGTGGTGAGTGGTGGTCAATGGCGGTGATGGTGGGTGGTGATATGTGGCGGTAGCGGTGGTGTTGGGTGACGGTGGAAGGTGGAGGTGGATGGCCGTGATGGTGGGTGGGCGACGATGGCGAGTAGTGGCGGTGGTGGGTGGTGGTTGGTGGCAGTGATGGTATGTGGTGGTGTGTGGCGGTAGCGTGGTGGTGGGTGGCGACGACGTTGGTGGGTGGTGGCGAAGATGGCGATGGGTGGAGGTGGATGGCGGTGATGGTGGGTGGCGGCGGTGGTGGGTGGGTGAAGGTAGTGGGTAGTGGTGGTTGGTGGCGGCGATGACAGTGATGGTGGTGACGGCGAGGGTGGGCGACGATGTTGGGTGGTGGGCGACAGTGGTAGGTGGTGACGGTGGCGGTCGACGTTGGGTGGTGTTGGATGGCGGTTGTGGGTGGGTGACGGTGTTGGGTGGCGACGGTGGTGGGTGGGTGAAGGTAGTGGCTGGCGGCAACGGCGGTGGTGGGTGGTGGCGGCAGCGGTGGTGGGCGACGGTGGTAGGTGATGGGCGACGGTGGTGGGTGGTGACGGCGGTAGTGGGTGGTGATGGTGGTGATGGTTGGTGGGTTATGGTGTTGTTAGTAAAGGATGAATGATGGATGGAATGGAAAAAAAAAACATGGGGGGTGGATGGAATGGTTTTGAGGGAATGAAATGCCTTGTGGAATGGGTGATTCTATTCCTCTAACCAACAAAACACACTATTTTTCACTACCTCGTAATGGTCCATTCCATTCCCCCTTCCATTCCATCATACCAAACGTTACCTTATGTCATAATCACAAGCAATTTTATACATACTACTCTAGTCTTTGCAAAATATATACATACATATAGATGGAAAATAAGAAGAAGCTTTCTAAAATTTTTACTTTTTACATACAAATATTTTTGTTGTGTAATACCTAACAACCCATTACACTAAATTTGTTTCTATCATTGGATTCTCGCATAATAGTTTGATCGTTCGCTGTTTATTCATTGTTGTGGAAGTGGCATCACATCTATTTTTCTTTATGTTAATGACATGATTTGTCATCTTGCAATCTTCATCATTTCCATTCTTGCTAATGAGGTGGCTATATAGATAAGCACCATCCATGTGGCTAAATTTACCATTTCAAATATGTGGAGATTATTGAGATGTTTGGTATGACCTCTTGTAAGCATGTATGCACTTTGGGTGACACCAAAAGTAATCTGAGTGCCTCATCGAGATCTTCATATGCAAAACGACTACTCATCCCTAGTAGGGGTACCGTTTAGAATTTTAGAATTAGACCATTCTCATTGGCAAACAAGCTTGTGGAACTAATATTAAAAAATTCAATTGTTTGCAAACAAACCCCCAAACGGTTTGTGGTGGCAACCATGTTTGCAATCAAATAAAGCACCCCACTAACTTAATTACTTAAATAACTTATAATATTTAAGTTAAAAAAAACTAAATACACTGTATTTCTTAATTTTTTTTTAACATCCCGATATAAATTTTATTAAAAACCGAGTTGTTTTAAAAAAAATATTTTTAGGTTAAGTTGGGTTGTGAATGTGTGTTAAGGTTGGGTTGTGTAGATTGAAGAGAGAGAAAGTACTTTTTATTCAAATGTTTGTTTGTGAATGTGGATGGTCTTAAGGAAAATAGGAAATATACAAATAAAAGGAACTTATAACACAATTATAATTAAAAAAAATGAAATAAGAGTTATGCGTAGACTTAGAAAATTGAGGCACATGTTTGACACGGTTTCTATAAAACACATTTTGTTTCCTGTCTCCAAAGGTACAATAGCCTAACCAATTTGTACTGTCGGACTTAATCACTAATTCTGAAATTCACCATTTTTTTTCTTGTCTCCAAAGGTACAATAGCTAGAACCAACTTGTACTGTCGGACTTAATCACTAATTCTGAAATTCACCATTTTGTTCTAGAAAAATGTAATGTGTGTTGTTCTTGGGAGCATACAACATCTCACACCTATGTTGAGGCACTTGTTTGACATGGTTTCTTTAAAACAAATTTTGTGTCGCCTCTATGAATGCATCTGTCACCAAAGTTACGATAGCCAGAAACCAACTTGTATTGTCGGACTTAATCACTAAGTCTGAAATTCACCATTATGTTCCGGACAAATGTGGTGTGTTGTTCTAAAGAGCATACATAGCCTCTCAAGTTCTAAGTTCATACAGCATCCCACACCTAAGATGAAAAATGGTTCTACACCATTAAACTAAGGTAGACTAAATTAAACGTCTTGGATACAATTTTTATTGTTCAATGTTTTAGTTTCAGTTGAGGTATTACAACACTTGTATCACACTAATTAACTGGTTTCTTTTCAGATTCATGTTGTTGTTGTAAACTAGCAATGATAACAAGCGCAACGACCACGGAACATAGCAGTGGCAACCGAGAACCTCAATTGGTGCCCACCCCAGCAATCACCAGTGAGTTGTCGAGCCAATCATGGCTCAAGCATAAGAAGTGTAAAAGCAACTTGTGATGACACAAATGTGAGAAGTGGAAAGCGCACCACACTGCATCAATTGCTCATGACACGCGTACGTATGAGTTCTGGTTAGGGTGCTTCACATCCTTTAGAGCGCCCACTTATTAATTAATGTCCAACGAAACAACAAATAAAGATTTTTTTTTTCTTGTAAACCACTACAAAGTTTGTACCACTTCCTATTTGATAATAATTTCCATCGATATTATTTCAAAAAAAAATTAGCTATATTAAGTTGCAAACATACAACTTCGATAATCGATACTTTGATTAATCTTTGTTTTTTTACACGGTTTGGTTTGTTGCGAAGTGTTCACATAGCAGTGCTACATCGACGCTTACATTACATGGCACAATATTATTCGATTAAGTCTTGGCTCATCTCAGCCACAAAACATAGTCTATTTAGTAGATCAAAACCAACAAAGCCCCTAAACGTAAGTTACTCATAAATGAACCCGATCAGTTGGTTGTGGTATTCATCTTCATGCATGTCTAAATAAGTCAAAATGGGTCAAATTCATTATACCTTGGATTTCATGGATTTGTTGCTCCGAACATTGCATATTAATTTGGCGAATAAAAAGCATACATCCTCTTCACAGTTAAAATCGATTTGGAGAATAAGACCTCCTAAACTGATATTTTCTAAACCATATAATACATTAATCATATATGTATATATGTATAAAAATAACTCAAATCATACTATAAAATTACTCTTATATGAAACTGTTGCTACAACAAATAACTATCTAACGTTAGTTCTGAGTCACAGGAAGGGTTAAAAGGTAGGGTTCCGATCTTCCTAACGCAGGTCGTGGTGTCCTCTCACGTTGCAAACGTAGAAGGAGGTTCAAGATAATATTATTTTCGAGTGTTGGATTTCTGGTTTTAGTGAGACTCAAAACCAGAAATGAATAACTTAACTCGAGTTGTAAGTGAGAGAGATATTCTCCCCACGTGTGTATGTATCAAGAGAATAGAAGATATTGTGTAAGAGAGTGATTTTGAATGTCCATATCTGTTTGTGATAGATTTTGTTAAATAGACAAGGTATCTTCTATTTTGGGAAGGCATATTATCTAGAAGTGTGATGCAACAAAAGGACAATCCACTTTAAGCCAATGGTGGCTATTGACTTGCAGTCCGAGTGGTGTGGTTACTCCATCGACAGCTGCTTGTGCTGTTCGATGAAAAGGTGACAAGACATATCATCTTTTGACCTGGGATGCTCCGTCCTTCGAACCCTTGTAGCCTCCAACCCTTTAAGCGTTGTTTTATGATACTTATTATTCTTTTTGCTTTAAGCTACTCACGTTATCAGAAACCTAACTCGATACTTTGAAGATTGCCAAAATCTTAGTACAATAAAAATAATAAAACACATGCACAGAATATTGGACAAACATATCATCTTAATATCTTGAAGGCATAAAAAGGAAGACGAAAACATTGACCTTACATTTGTTATGTTGATTATGGTGTGAAGGGTTGACTGCTTGATATGCAACTCCAAAATCCAATTATGCTTGGGCCAGAAACAAGGTTAGCACTTAGCATAATCCTTAAACCCATAATTAAAGATCCACACATAACATTCAAAGAAATCATAATTAACTAAAGACTAATATAAATTTTATTGAAAGTCAATCAATTAAAAATATACTTATTTAATTTTGCATCTTATCGGGAGTACCATAAAACCTTTCTTGATTTGGTGCCCAATGTGACAATTAGGAAGGGGGCCAAAGACCAAAGCAATATCAATAATAATAATAATAATAGCTGCAGCTTAATTACCTCATAACTACAATATTAATGATTGCATTTAACAAGGTTGACCTCTTTGCAAATTTTCAAAAACAATTTTTAAATCCAATTTTTTTTAACCGCACAACTAAATATCCCTGAACTGCCAGTAGGTTAGTACTGGACAAATGATTGCCCACTGCGCAGCTCAAGTCCACCAAGCCACCAATTCAGGAAAACCCCACCGTCTGAAGGTCCATCGCAGTAAAATTTCTCTGGATCGGATTCGAATTTAAATAAAAAAAATAATTAGTTAATCTTGTACATGTATGTATGCTCTAAACAAAATATAAATATTAAATATTGTTGACTGATTATGTATATGCTATAGTTATCAACTTGTACTTAAGAAAACTGCGGCATTTTTTTTTGTATTATAATATTTTAATATCCAATTACTATCTTTATTATAATAATCATATACTAGTTATGCATTTAGCAGTTTAAAAACACATATTATTCGTGCTGAGGTGTGATTGTGTGTATTCATATAGGTGTTTAAGAAATGTTTGAATATTAATGATTCATTTTGTTAAGAAACCTCTAATATCATTTCGAATTCCAAATATGGCTTTGGTGCCGGTGTTATCGCCAAGAGCAAAAAGCAGTGTTTGAGTGTTTCTATCATCTCGCATAATGGTGTGGTGTGTCAATGTTCACACTCTTTGGATCTTAAATAACTTTGCTATAAGTGAGAACTAACTAGGTATAGTTATTGTTCATTAAACACCTAACTAAGGCCAGCTAGGGGCTAGGGCGTCGTTTACTAAATTTTTTTCTTACAAACCTTTTTTAAAAACAAAAATGTTATATGATTACGTGATTTATTAGAAGACGTCAACAACTTCAGCTTTACTAGTATGTAAAAAATGTTAATACCCGACATAACCTAAAACACGATATGAAAATGTTAGGTTTTGGGTTTATATCATATATAATGAACTCAAAATATGAGTCATGTTTGGGTTGATGTGTTTAGTTAATGAGTCGTGCCCAAGTTGACCCTTAACCTGCTTAATTAATTAGGTTGACCTATAAACAAGCTTAATTAACCACGGCGACTTGCAAACCCCTTTGCAATCTTCTTAACCCATTTATTATAACATCTATACAGCTTGATTATTACCCGCGTAATCGGCTGACACATTTGGATAAACAAGTTCCTAAGGTTTTTGTTCGAGTTACATGATTTCAAATGTGCACAGCTTAAGTTTAGTGCAATTGTATATTAAGTTATTAACTAAATATATGAGTCATGTTTAAGTTGAACAATTCAACTTACCAACTTAAGCCCACCCCACTAATCCGCTAGTCCAACAAGATTGAGATTTCTACTGTTAGACCATGTGTAGTGGGGGGCTTTATGGGGCTCCATGTATAAAGCCCCTCATCCTGATTGGTCCACGTGGCTGCTGAGTCAGCATGGAGAGAGAAACTGAAAAAGGGGTGTAGTGGTGGGGCTTTATATATAAAGCCCCTTTTAATATTTTATTATATCTTTTAAAATAAAAAAATAATAAAAAAAGAGAGGGGATGAGGTGGCATGCTCTGATTGGGTGGGGCTTTTTTCTTCCGGCGTGATGATGATAACGCGAGAAGAGATTTTTGAACAATGGAGCCCCCCTGTAATGGTGTGGGGGGCGCCATTGTTGTCCAGCTCATGGGGGGCGCTATCAATGAAGCCCCAGTACAGGGGGTCTTAAGCGCTAAACTTTCACCTATGTTTTTTTTTTTACTCATACGTGTTCAATAATTTCATTTCTAGATCTACCGCTCTTTGTGTTATAAATTAGCTTTGAGCTTGTTTATTTTTTTTCTTTAAATATTAATCATTATTATTATTATTATTATTATTATTATTATTATTATTCCTTTTGTTTTAAACGGCCATTATTATGATTATTATTCTTGTGACAAATCAAATAGAAGACTGTATAAATCTTGGAAATGTTAAAAATGGATTGGAAACAAGATTTTGTTATGATGTTTGATTGATGAAACATGAGAAACTCAGATCCCAAAAGCCTGAGGAGGGCTTGCTGGAAAAGCAAACTATACAAAAAAACATTAATAAAATATTCTCTTGTTATTTTTCTAAAATATATTTTTTATCTTTCACTATACAAATACTGTACTAAACATATTATATTGACTAAAATAATAAGTATTAGTAAAAAAATATAAGAAAAGAAACCTAAAATACAGAAATAATAGTATTTAACTATAATCATTTGGCTAAGTTCGAGGCATAAGTTGGTGGGGACTGGAGTCTACGTATATGCACATGGATGGAACCCCATATGCATCCCCACAAGCCACCACAGTAACATTCAGCTTATTTACCGGTAATAAAAATAATAATAATAATAATTAAATAAAAAAGAAAATTCAGAGTTGGCCTTTCTTATCACTCACTAACTCTGAGAAGAAGCAGCAGTGTTGAGATTGGACTTTTGGTTGAAAACCAAAGCTTATGTGTTTTCATTCTTATAATAATAAATAATAATATTATTCAGTCTTGACTCGACTACACTCTTTTCTTTATTTCTGTATCATTTTCATATCCAAAACTCTTAAACAGTTTCTCACTTTTTATTTTTATATAAAGTAAATGAACCCATAACTTGCATCACTATATAAATAGAAAACCAACTCCCCCATATTCTGTGTCTTGCGAGTGACAGGAAAAAAAAAAAAAACACAAAGAAAAATGAGTGAGCAAGTGGAACAAGATTTAAACTATGAACAACAACAGCTTTCTACAAGAAAGAAAGGTGGTTTAGTCACCATGCCTTTCATCATAGGTATGTTAAATAATATTGAATCTTGAATCTTTGTGTTTGATTTGATCTGGGTTCATACTTCATGATGGTTTGGTTAAATATTTTTTTAAATATATGTTGGATCTTCTTTTTTTTATTTTTTATTTATTTTTTTTTGTAGCAAATGAGGCATTTGAGAAGGTGGCTAGTTATGGGTTGGTGCCAAATATGATACTTTATTTGATGAGTGATTACAAAATAAGTGTAGCTAAAGGCACAAACATACTCTTTCTTTGGACTGCTGCTTCCAACTTTGCTCCTGTTTTGGGTGCATTTCTTTCAG
Organism: Ambrosia artemisiifolia; assembly: GCA_032199755.1. Taxonomy (NCBI): domain Eukaryota; kingdom Viridiplantae; phylum Streptophyta; class Magnoliopsida; order Asterales; family Asteraceae; genus Ambrosia; species Ambrosia artemisiifolia. Next base: position 65,274,893 of record CM063512.1, on the reverse strand, counting down.
ATTCATATATGGGTCGCTTTCTCACCATTGGTTTGGGCTCATGCTTTTCACTTCTGGTAATCTTTTCATACCTTTTGTTTATAATAATATTTTTGTTTATAATATTATTATATAAACACATCTGTTTCTAAATCTGAGTTCTTTGTTAGACCAGAAACATTTAGTTTTTTTTTTTTTTTTTTTTTTGTAAATATATTGCATTAATAAGTGAATCCTACGTTGTTTTAATTCTTTTGATCTTTGAAAGTTTGAATACTATTTGTGACATTGACCATCTTAACTTGCAAAAAGAATTTTTCTTTGTTAAGCTGACCAGGTTGTTGTATCATCAGTAAGACCAGGAGTGCATTTAATTCATATGGTCATAAAAACTCAATGAACATACAAATGCTTCTGCAGGTTGCAGTTTATGGTCCACATGCCCTACGTCATAATTTCTTATAATATTTATAATAATTTATCCCAGTCCCTACCTTTAAAAACTACATATTGTATTGTCATATGGTATCTGTGGTATATAATTATGCATACACACGTAGATCGTATAAGAATCATGGTAATAAAAACAACTTTTTTAAAACGAAAAGGGTCCCAGTTTTATTATGTGCTTTGGGCCTCCAACAAGCTTGAGACGGCCCAGTTAGCGGTTAAACTTTAAAAAAATTATAAAAATCAATAAGTTATGCACATTTAAACTTCATGCTATTCATAAAAACTTTTGCAATATTTTCACTATTACATGAATAATAATCAAACAACTAATTGCCTTGTTTATTATTGTGGTAACTCATAACAGGGGACATTCTTACTCTGGTTAACCACAATGGTCCCACAACTAAAACCACCTGCATGCAATCAGTTCACTGAAACCTGCAAACAATCCACACATTCACAATTTGCTTTCTTGATGTTTGCCTTCATATTCATCTCAATGGGGTCAGGTGGTGTTAGACCTTGCTCTTTAGCATTTGGTGCTGAACAAATTGACAATAAAAACAATGTGAACAATGAAAGAGCCTTAGAGAGCTTTTTTGGTTGGTATTATGCTGCTGGTGCCACTGCGGTTCTAATCGCCTTCACGGGTATTGTTTATGTTCAAGATCATGCTGGATGGAGGGTGGGATTTGGAGTTCCTGCTATTCTTATGTTGTTAGCTACTCTTCTGTTCTTTGCTGCTTCTACACTTTATGTGAAAATGAAAGTTAAAAAGAGCATTTTCACTAGCTTTTTACAAGTCATTGTGGTTGCTTATAAGAACAGAAAGCTACCTTCTCAGTCACCAAATGCTGATGGGTGGCATTATCATAAAGATTCGCCCGAATCTATGCCCACGAAAAGCTTAAGGTACCGCTTTTTTTCTGTGGATTTTGGTCATTTTAAGGTGTTAAATGGGCGGGTCAAATGTGTTGGGTAAGACTTTAAATGGATTCAGGTCAAAACGGAGCGGATTCAGTATTTTTTTAGTTGGTTCCTAGGAACCAGTCTTTACATACTGGATCCGCCCATGAACATTGGCGGATCTAGAAATGAATTTCAGTAGTAACGTTTTTTATTTTTTTCATTTTAGTAGCAACGTTTTCCAAATTTCGTAAAAAAAAACCCTAATTTTCCACTACGCGGGCGAAGTTGAGCAGCAACGGACGCGGCACCTAGTTATTAACTAGGTCCGCCCCTGCCCATGAAGTCGGGTCATTCTTTGGTATGGGTTGAAGTCTCTAATATTTACATTTATGCAAGTTTTTGTTTAGATTTTAGTCATTTTAATCATAATTTGATTAAAATTAAAGTGTTTAAATGGGCTGGTTAAGTTTGTTCAGGGGCGGATCCAGTGGGTTTTAGGGGGTTCCCAGGAACCCCCTCAGTTTGGAAAAAAATGAAAAATTAAGTGGAAAATTTTGAAAAATAGTGAAAACCAGTGAAAATCTACGAAAGGAACCCCCTGGGAATCTGTCATGGATTTGCCACTGAGTTTGTTGGGTAACAGTTTGAACCAGATTCAGATTAAAACGGGTCATTCTTTGGTACGGGTTGTAACCTCTAATGTTTTACAATTGCGCAAGATTTTCTTTAGATTTTGGTCTACTTAATCATAATTTGGTTACAATGAAGGCGCTAAAATGGGCGGGTAAGGTTGGGTTTGTTGGTTAATAGTTTAAACCGGGTTCAGGTCAAAACGGGTCATTCTTTGGTACGGGTTAAAACATTTAATATTTACAATTATACTAGCTTTGGAAAAGATATAAACTTTTAACTCGGTATGTAGGTTCTTGAACAAAGCTTGCATCATTCAGAACCCAAAAGACTTAACCTCAGATGGGATTGCTTCAGACCCATGGAGTTTATGCACAGTCGAGCAAGTCGAAGAACTTAAAGCACTAATCAGAGTTCTACCATTATGGTCTTCAGGAATAATGATGTCTATAAATGTCAGTCAATCTTCCTTTCCAGTTATCCAAGCAAGCACCATGGATAGACACATGGGATCAAGCTTCCAAATTCCAGCCGGATCCTTCGCATTTTTCACAATAGCGGTTTTAGCCCTTTGGGTAGTTCTATACGACCGTGTTATAATCCCATTTGCATCAAAGATTAGAGGAAAACCGGTTCATCTTGGTGTTAAACTAAGAATGGGAATCGGTCTAGTTTTCTCTACTATGGCCATGGTTGTTTCCGCCGTTGTTGAACATGCTAGAAGAAAACATGCAATAGAACAAGGATTGGTCAACAACCCGCAAGCGGTTATTTCCATGTCAGCAATGTGGTTGATCCCACAATATTGTTTACATGGTTTAGCAGAAGCTTTTAGTGCAATAGGCCAAAACGAGTTTTATTATTCAGAGTTCCCTAAAAGTATGTCTAGCATTGCAGCTTCTCTTTTCTTGCTAGGAATGGCTATTGCTAACTTGTTGGCTAGTCTTATCTTAAGCACAGTTGAACGGGTCACAAAAAATGGCGGTAAAGAAGGTTGGATCGCAACTAACATAAACCAAGGGCGGTATGATAGTTATTATTGGGTTCTAGCTATCATGAGCTTTGTGAATTTGTTCTATTTTATGGCGTGTAGTTGGGCTTATGGTCCTTGTGTTGATGAAACGGCGAAAAAGGAGTCCAAAATTGGTGATAGTCTCGACACCCTTGAAGCGTTACAAAGAGCAAGATCCGTAGCGATTGAAAGGCAAAGCCTTTTCAAAAGTTTGCCATCATAGTCTACTTCTTGCAAAATCTTGAAAATATATATTATTATTGTGTAGGCAAAAGGATATCTTAAACCGAATGAATGAATGAATGAAGAAACGATACAATGGCTCGATATGGGGGCAGTGTTTAGTTCGGTTTGGTTTGTCGTGTGATGATAGAGGGTGGGAGAGCACTTGTTTGTTTGTGGTGTCGATAGGTTTTTGTTTAGATTTATATTATGATTATGATGTCTTAATGGTTTCGGACTGATCTTGGAAAATATACTTGTAAACATAAATATTAAGTGTGTTTAAGGTTTTTATTTGTACCATGTTGTTGTTTGAAGTTGCAAGCAAATATATATATACACTAGCTAATTACCCCGGGAAGGTCCCGGGGTTGAAAAATCTAATATGACTTAATAAAAAATGATAAAAGAAAAAAAAAACATAACTAACGTAAACTTAGTCATATAGAACTACCTTGCTTGATGTGCATATGTTGCTTTATTTTTATTTTAATAATAATACCTAAAGAGGGAGGGATTACCAAATGAATACAATTTAAACTCGATAAGAGTCTGGCAAAATCCCATTCAAGTAAAGGCCCGAAAACAGACTCTCCACAAAAATAAACAAACAAAACAATGAATTTCAACGCAAATTCAATACATGTATATTAATTAAAACAACATACAAAGTAAAACAACATACAAAGTAATTTGTGCTACGGACATGCAGTGATTGAGTGTTACCTTGCTCGTAAGTTAGATATGTAAAGCATTGCCTCGACCTTTTAAACAAAGATGGTACATCAAGACCCGTCTTTAGAAACTTCTCAACCGGACCAAGCTTGAAGCTTCTTTTCTTCTTTTTTAGGCATATGCTTGATTTGCTACAAAAAGAAGGTAACAAAATAACATCAATATAAACTACAAACATTTCATCGTATTGAGAAATTAATTCAAATTAACAAAAAAAAAAATGTTGACTTCTAGGATTCACACCTACAACTTATGATTCACATTCAAATATATAAATTTGTTTATATATGTAATGAGAGGTATACCTGCAAAAAAGAAAAAAAAAAGGGTAAAGTAAAGTCCTATTCCATCTTCTCAGAATCCAAACAGGTAATAATCCCATCTCCGGCAATGCTATCGGAATCCATAGACAAACCACCACCACCACCACAATGTCCCTCCCAAACACTCATCATCCCATGCTTTCAAACACTAAGTCCTCACCTGCCTCAAAAAAACTCTCTAATCGAGACACCCATTCCTCCGCCGCCACACAACTCGAATCCATCGCCAAAACATTATCCCATGACTCCATCCCACCCCTCCTCTAATCAATCACTGCTACAGACTCGTCAAACAAATCCAAACTTCTTTAATCACCACTCTTTCACAAACACACGGCAACATATTATCACCACATTTATCAAAATTCTTTCTTCTATTATCTGTCAGTTACGTGATCCTGATACTGTCGTCCGTACCGCCTGCATTGCCGCCACCACCTCATTAGCTGTCCACCTCACCAAACCGTTGTTTACGTCGGTTGCTAAACCGTTTGTTGATGCCTTGGTTACCGAGCAGGATGTTAATGCTCAAATTGGGGCGGGTTTGTGTCTGGCGGCGACGATTGCTTTATGAGAGATTGAAGGGGAGAGGTGTGGAGAAGAGGAGGAGCTGTTTTTTTTAGGGTTTTGATTAAAGACAAAGAATATAATAAGGTTTATATATGATTTTTGATTAAAAAAACTTATATCATATTAAAAAACGAAATAATTAAAAAACACTAAAATCTTTTAATTATGATGCCACGTGGCAGTTTTATGGAAAGGTTGAAGCCACCATTGTACGCCACGTCAGCAAAAGGGCTTTGTTTTATATATATATATATAGATGTTACAATAAGAGATAATATTGTAAAGTAAACTACAATTTAAATTGGACTAAAACAAAAACAATAATCAATATCATGTCCAAGAAAAATGGCAAAGTTGACAGAGGGGCATGGGTCTTTATGTAAAAGACAGAGCATCATCAACTTAAAATTATAATTCAGGATTGAACAAAAATTGTGGTTTCAATGTTGGTCTATTACACCATTTTTTTATATATATTATCAAAAGGATTTAAATACAAGTGATCTCAAATGCATAAACATCTGAATAATCACTCCACCGCACTCAACTATTATTTCTAAAATGTCTTCACCTTATGATTAATTGATTAATAATTCATTTCTATTTCTTCTTGTATTCACATATTGAGAATCCAAAACATGTCTTAGAAATAAAAATAATATCTAAAATGGAGAACAAATAAATTTAAGCTAAGGTTATAATTTTGTACCTTTACAAAATGTTCCTATATATCAAGTTAGAGTTTATGCGTTATTACAACGATTAGCTAACCTTTACTTTGTGTGATAACACGGATACTTAACTACATGACGTCAAAGTGGTGTGGGTTATTTATTTTATTTTTTTGCTCACTTACTTGCGCCTTTCCATCCGAGCCAAATGAAACTTCATCCTCGAGTGATCAATGTATAAGTCACGACATGTGGGTGTTCATCGACGACAGTGGCAGCTGTGGAGGGGGAGGGGATATGATGATGTTGTATGATGAATTTGTTAAAGAAAATAATACATATTCGGTTACTATACATTTCATAAGGCAAAAATCCATCTTATCCTATGATAATAATAGTAAGTGGATCCATAATATGGGACGGGAATACTTTTAAATCCACTTCTTTTTGTCTAAACGGAAACAAAACAAAACATCCATTCCTGAATTTAGTCCATTTTTTACAACACTTTTGCTAGAAACTTCGAAGACTGTTTTTCAATCGATGGAATGTTTTCTTTCATAATGTTTTGGACTTTTGGGCAAATGATGATAAAGAGGGCATTAAGTTTAAAATCTCTATGTTATCATGTGTAACTTGAAAATAGTTTTAACAATTTCAGGTAACTGATTTGACGAGATTGATGATTTTTAGTATGCTATGACTTTTTATCATAAACAATAATAGCAATATATATGAGTTATTTGGGTTTAAAAAAATTAATGAAACTAGCATTGAAGAATTAAGACCATCACCAATGCAAAGGATTATGACATGGATGAGTTGAAGGAGAGAGAGAGAGTGAAGAGAGAAGGTATAAAAGTTATTGACTAAGGGGGGAGGGGCGTCACCCGATTTGGTCACGGGTACCCTACTACTAGCACGGTAACATTGCCGCCACCGGTGCTGGTAGTGGATCCATGGACCAAATCCTGGTTCTAGTTAACGAGACGGTAACAATGATTTCTCTCCCTCTCTCTGTCAAATCACTAATACACACACATATATCCTCTCGTTTCCCCAACTATCATCATCACCACCATTTGTAACCATCACCACCATATGTAACCATGGCTGGATTTGAGGTGTACAGTAGACGGTGGTGGGGTTTGAGGTGGTGGCCAGTGGGTGTATAGTAGACGGGTTTGAGGTGCTTATCATGGCTGGATTGGTGAGGGTGGGTGACAGTTGATGGTGAGTAAGGGTGGAATTCTTATGGGATGGAGAAGATGAGTGGTGGTGTTGTGATAAATTGAAAAAAAATAAACGAAGATGACTGCCAGGTGAGGGTGGGGTTAAAGCATTTATTTATTTAAATGAAAAAAAAAATAAACGAATCAGTGGAGTGCTGTCTTCAAAAAAACAGTTTCAGTGAAGTGATGTGGCAGTGCAAAATTGGTTAAAATCAGTAAAGTGAAAAAAAAGTGGGGTAGCACCCCTCCCCCTAAGTGCATGTATTTGTGAAGATAAAAAGGTTCGTGACAGTGAAGTTGTAAATGAAGAAAGAGAAAGATGAAAGAGAGTGAGTATTTAGGCGACGTGACAATTTCTTTTGCAAGAATTACCATCTTGATGATCTAATAGCAATTTGAATTATTAGAAACATCCAAATTGCAGTAGTTCTATGATACTTGTATTTTAAGTGTAGGTTTTAAAAATAATAATGTTGTCCACATAAGTTTTGCACTACACACACAAAAATAAACCATATAATTCAAGTGACCAGAATCGGGAAAATGGTTTAATGATGTGATGAATTACAAAGTGTGACTCAGTGACTAGATAAATTTTAGAATTTGTTCATGCTGCGTGATGATTTGGTAATAAAACTCGGTTACAACGTTGAGAAAAAGCCCAAATATGTGGGCTCAACTCATAAGCAAAATGCAAATATGAAAATTTATCAAGTCACATAACATTTATGATTTATTGACAAGAGCATAATGAAATTAAAATTTTAAGTGTAATAGTGGTTAAGAAAATTAAGTTGACGTTCTACAGCTAAACCCTTGATTTAATGGATCATAATTAGTTTGTATAAGATGCAAGTAGTTATAAGCTAAAACTTAGACCTACATGCTTCATGACCATCACAACATCATCAACACAACACAATGCAACATCACATGTTTCTCTTTCAAGTCTCCAAAACATGGAAATATATCAAAGGGAGATGCTATAAAGCAAAAGTACATTATTATTTCTCACGTTTTGCCTATAATTTACCAAATTCCTTTGCTCGAATATCGATCCAAAATAAAAAAGAAAAGGCCATAACCAAACCATTCAAGGAAGCTGTTTATATGCTAGCTAGGAAACTGATATCCGTCACGCTTTAAGAACTGAAATAACCAAGTTACAAGAATACAAAGCACAAACCATATACTCCCGCATTGTACTCGCTTTAACGATAATATATAATAACTGTTATAACAGTATGCAAAGATTCTTACCCTCTTTGAACCCTTAATATGAGCGAGATCGAAATTTATTTCATTTAGGAAGCCACCTAGTCCACCATGGGGATGAAGGAAGAATTCCTTGAGGTGGGGGTGGGGTTAGGATCTCTAGCATGGCTTCCTTCTCTTTGGGGGTCAATGGGATCCCTCGGGTTAGGTTCAAAGCCAGTAAGTGCACATTAGTCCTTTGCCTGTGCCTACCATACGCCCATATTCCGCCAGCAGCACCAGCAATCAGAACCTGTTTAAATATATATATTGACGCCATTCTTAAATTCAACAAAAATTCAATTTACAAAAACTAATAAAACTGATTACTAACCGGTGACAGCCACAAGGCTGCAGTCTGCCAATCAAACTTTGGAGCATAAAGGATTGTCTCCCCATACTCGTCTTCAAGCTTTTTATAGATATCTTTGTCGCTTTTTCCTGATCTTATTTCATCGCGAATGAGCTGCAATATAAACAAGCATAATGAGCCTTTGTTTAAATGAATTCTGTTCTCATATGTTTTTATACTATAAGGGGGACTTTTAGTGGGTACGTTTGTTTAAATGAATCCTAATCACAATTAAAGACGAAGATTAAAAGCAGAATATGACATATATAAAAGAAGAAAATGTGTAACCTTCCTGAGCAGAACAGCAATATCAGCTTGAGATTCTTCAATAGACTGACTACCGCACTCTAAGCAACGGACATTGTGACTGATGTTTCTTGCTCGTGCATCCACAATCTGTTGTTTCTTCACAGGATCCTCTTCGTTTTCCATTCTCTAAACAAACTTCACTTCAGTCAATTCTCAAAGTCAAATCTACAAGAAAAACCACATAACCTTAATAAAAATTTCACTTAGGCATTTCGTCGAACACTTGGCCTGCAATGTATTCCCATCCCACAAAACAACAAATTCTGAAGTTGGGTACTAAAAAAGATTCTGGATTTTTGAAACCCCATTACGAATTTTATATGGGTGTACATACACAAACCTAAATTCAAAATCTTTATGTAATACGGGTGCAAGAAAGTAAAGATCATATAATATAGAGGCGAAATATAGCTATGCAGGGAACAATGGAGAAGATGGTGATAAAGAATAAATGTAAGTTTAATGTAGAGAACGTAAAACCTGATCAAATAGACACCAATTCACCAGTTGAGGCGATGTCAAGTATGACTGTTTATGTCAAACTCGAACCCAGGTTCTTTACGTTTTGGGTTTTTCTTTTTAAATTAGAGTTAATTGCCAAAATGGTCCCTGAAGTTTTCCCCAAATTGCTTGTCTGGTCACCAAACTTGATTTTTATCACTGGAGCCCCTCAGAGATAAAAAAATGCCAAAATGGTCACTATTTAACTGAGTAATAAAAGTCAGTTAAATCTCATGGGCAATTTCGTCATTTATGTCCTCATGAGCCAAAATGGCAATTAATGGAAAGTTATAAAAAAAATTCAAACACGTTTTTTTTTCGAACACGTTTTTTTTTTCGAACACATTTTTTTTCCGAACACGTTTTGACGTTCAATTCAAGCTAGTCCGTGAAAAGTGCATAACAAGTAAGGTAAATTCAGATTACGTAAATGCCGATTAAAAACATCACCAAATACAACCAGTCTTGACCTCCTGTAATTCCATGCATGAAAATTGCGGGTGTCTAGCTTCTGAAACAGATTAAGAAGCTTGAATCCCGTGTCGTTGAAGCATTCCCTTTGCTTATCACCCATTTTCTGTGATGCCAAGCTCCATAAGACGTTCAATTCAACCTAGTTCGGAAAAAACGTGTTCGAAGAAAAAACGTGTTCGAAAAAAAATGTGTTCGAAAAAAAACGTGTTCGAAAAAAAAAACGTGTTTGAATTTTATTTTTTTTATAACTTTCCATTAATTGTCATTTTGGCCCATGAGGACACAAATGATGAAATTGCCCCTGAGACCTAACTGACTTTTATTACTCAGTTAAAAACTAAGTTAAATAGTGACCATTTTGGCACTTTTTGATCTCTGAGGGGCTCCTGTGATAAAAGTCAAGTTTGGTGACCAGACAAGCAATTTGGGGAAAACTCTAGGGGCCATTTTGGCAATTAACTCTTTAAATTATTTATTTTTCTAATACTCAAATTTTATTGTATTTACTTGGTTCCTTGTCATTATACGGGAATTCGGTTTCGATCGGTGTGGTTCGTTACAACATTAGTATGGAATTTGTGCTCGGTATAATTTCCGATATCAAATTTTTAAACAAGTCGGTTTTCAATTAATTTATATTGAAAAATAGTTTCGTATTAAGCTTATTTTAAAGCATTATTTTATATTATAAAACAACGAAAGGGAAAATAGCGTAAACTAAAACGTGAGGTAGATTTTATCAGGGTTGTGAAAATCTCGTCTAGCCTCCAATTAATTAGTCGGAGGTTCAACGAGTAAACACCGATTAATTTTGGGTCATATTTCAAGCCAAAATCTGTAAATTTTGGGTTATATTTCATCAAAAGCTGTAAATTCTGGCGATTAATCTTCTATACTTAAAAGATATGAGTCGAGGAATGGGTTAAAACATGCCTACTTAAAAAACTACATATAAAATGTGTATGTGTGTGTCTATAACTGGAAATTACATATACCCCGATTAATCGCTAGTCAGTACCTCACCGACCGACTAGTGCCTGGCGATTCTTACAACAGTGGCTTTTATAACATGTACGTATAACATGTAAGTTTGTGCTTCGATATAGTGGTTGAGCTTAAAAAGGAGTGGAGCAGACTCAATAGGTATAAAATTTTCGTACGAAAACACGTAACTTACACTAGTAAGCAAAAAACGAGGGGGGCACCCTCGGGCCACGACTAACCTCGCCCTAACTTCGATAACTTATATATTACTATTTACAACTCCGTTTTAAATATATATTATATTGCGGCATACATAAAAATATGTATCTCCCAATGGTATACTTGAAATTTTACAAAAGGTAATATTTAAAAGTTGTAAAAGAATAACAAAATACCAACACATGATCGTACCCCTTTGGTAACAGTATTCTTGTCGAAACATGTAAAGCAAACTATGCTTAAATATTACTATTAACAAGTTTTAGAATTAAGTGCTCTATTTTATTACATGAAGTGTGGTGGTGGTAGCATAGGTGGTTTCAATGGTAGTGGTCTGGGCGATGGTTGGGCTGGTAGTTGTTTCCGCCGCAGTCCAGGTGGTGTTGACAATGGTTGTTACTTTTGACGGCGTCATTTCAACAGTTGTGGTTGCAACGATGTCAGCAATGGTGGCCATGCAGACGCGTTTTAAGTTAGCAAGTGTTCATAAGGGCAACTCGTTATGACCCATTGTTTAGTTTTTGTTGATCCAACTTGACAAGTACAATTTGAGTAGACCCCAAAAGCATGAGGGTGGTTAGGTTACTAATACGTACTATGGTGTTATCATTTCCACACACACACACACATGTTGACGAGGGAAGAGTTGGTACGTAGCACTAGGCACTCGCCGTAGATATCAATCTATTGTCAATATGCCATAGTAACTTCTTACTTGACGAGGAGTATGTGAGTTTTGGTAGTGACTCCAAGGTCGAAAATGATTGTTCAAATAGTCACCTTACAGTTCAAGCAATGGATTTAGCAGTTGTACCAATGTCGTAGATGCAATTTCGTGACTGCTTGAAACGGAGACAATCATGAATAAACTATTATTCAGCCACTTTTCAGCCGTTTGTGAGGCTTGAAACTCAGTTCAAACCTATAAACCCTTTCCTGTACCACTACACATCTGTTGTTAACTAGTCATAAACAGTTTAACGATGAATCATTTGTAATCTTTTGTTGACAAAAGTAGCACGTAGCTTCAAACCAGTCTGTCACCAACTAGTCTGTAGACAAAATGGAGTGTATGATGAATCAATCAGCCGTTAAACAGTAGATAAGCATTTAGCAATTCATTACTTGCTGTTAACTGGTCTGTTGACAAAAGTGTGTTTTGCGTTGATTCAGGCGGTGACGATTTAGCTATGAATATGATAGTTGTTAACTGTAGCATGAGAGATTTAATTCTATGAGAATTGTATGTGTGGAGATACATCAAGTTTTAATCTTCTTTGATGATAACGGGAAACGCTAAAAAGTATCAGACAAAACGAAATATTCAAATACATATGTGAAAAACTAACCGCAGGAAGGATCATAAAGAAAGAAAATCATAATGTTGTAAATGAAATAGTAGTTACAATTGCAGATATTGTATTATTTGAACTTTAATTCACCAATTAATTCCGAGCATCAGATGAAAAAATATATTTATTAAAACCATGTTTTAGTCCATGAAATTTGACAGTTAATAAATATAAATATCAGCTTATATGAGGCAAGGCCTAAACATTTATGCACAATTGAATACAAGCTAAGCTAAATAAGCAGGCAATAAAGTGAACAACCATAACATGCTAAGGAAACTAATAACTATGATAATTCCTATCCAAATTTAGACAATATATTAAATATGTTCCGTAGCAGTTCTACCCTCAAGTTCGAGCATGGTAACTGAATATGGACAACTTGCATATTGTAATATGCATGAGCTGTGGGCGATAATGTGTGCTTTGTACACTCATGACTGAGCTACAACTACAACTGTCAAGGAACACGATGAGTCATGTAAGTTAAAAGTAATCATGAAACCTGAAAGGAAAAAAAATAAAAATAGAAAAAAAATAAATAAAAAAAGCTTGTCCATGATTGGTCTTTAAGATAATGTAAAAACATGAAAAGCAAATTAGGTAGCAGCAAATTTGAAAGTCATACAAAAAAACTTCTAACTGTTATTAGTTCACATAGCTCTTTCTTACGTTATGGGGACTAGATACAACACGTCCATTACTAAGTACGCTATACATCCCTCCCTAAATTGCATCCCTTCCCCGTATGATTTAACATCTCCTCATGAACTTCTTGGCCCGTTCTGTCACAAAGTCTGAGGGATTTCTGTTAATTATACAGACAGAAATCTCATCCTCAATTTGATTATCCTGGGGTACACTAGACACAACAACATGAGGTACTTGTCCATGAGACATACAAAGTAAGGCTTCTGCAGCATCAACATCAGATGTAAGGGAACTTTCCCTAGTTCTCTTTTTGCCAGCACTAGAAGCTGTCTCGGTATTTTCTGAGAAAAACTGTTCACAGACAAAACAAAAAATCGAAAAAGCAAATCACATACTGACTGTTGAATACATATAGTTTAGTTATGATCGAAGAGAAGATGATAAAAGATTAAACAGAAAGTGAATACCTCACAGATTCTGGAAGTGTTCTCTTCACTGCCCAGAGAAGTGGGAGCAGGTGGAGTCCTAGTTCTTCTACGGCGGTTTTTCAAACTACGCACTGCAGTTTTTCCCCAAGTTTCAGCAGAACCAAGTTTTTCCCTTTTGGCTCCAGCTGGCGGACTCTTCTCTTTTCCTTTAGCCCTTCCGCGTTCAGAAGTACACTGGACACGTTTAGCTTTTATTTTTCTCATTAATGTGCTTAAAGGCATAGTATCTGATGATTCGGTCTCCTCAACAGTTGAAGTCACATCATAACTTGGACCATTAAGCCCTTGATGTACATCTGAGTCATTTGACAACATTTGGGATGTCGGCATTTCAGTCCACTCTGATTCCTGTCTGACAATTATAAGAATTCCATTGGTGCATATAACAAATTATAAAGGTGATTTACTGTTTACTGTTTTCTGTTGGGCATTAGGACCTTTTTAGTTTAGTAACCACTAGGACTTTAGTTAACTTTTGTTTGCCATTCCAAGCACGAACTGTCTTGGAGGAAACTAAGCTATATACTAATGCCAGTGTGAATGAGATGGGACTGCACCCACTTTTTTTAGTAAACCTGTGGGATTTAGTAGGGTGGCATACCCGTAGTTCATATTTGTTGCCAAGGTTACAAGTGCAGAATATAATGTTACTACGAAACCAAAAGCATGTTAACTATAAAGTCTTTGAAATCAAGCTTCAAATATATGCTAATTTATTAAGAACTAACAGACATGTTGAATGCAGAAATTTTTAAACATCATTAGTTCAGCACTTGTGCTTCCAGTGAAATTCATCTCGATTTAAAGGAAATGTATAGTTGATTAATTGTAATATCCAACACTAATGAAGATCATCAATACATAGAGATATCATATATAGCACATAAGCTAAATAATTAATTCAATAGAGGGTCTTTGATTTCTTGAGATCAGGATGGGTTGATCCACAGAAGACCGCAAGATATACATTCAATTATGGATCAACAATTAATACCTATTCTATCTCATGTTGTAACGACAAACACAAAAAACTACGAAAAATAGCTAAGCATGCATGGTGGCATTGTTGCACGGACAAACAAGATCCACATTCAATTATGGATCAACAATTAATAGCCATTCTAGATCATGGTGTAACAACAAGCACAAACAACACAAACAATAGATAAGCATGTACGGCGGCGCTGGTCACATTGACAAAACCCTAAATCAATCACAGCGACAAGAAGTTGGCAAAGTTGACAATGAGAAACCTAGAGTTTCCGATCGTGAGTGACTCCTTTTTCGAAAAAAAACCCCTAATTTTTTAACATTGAGAAAACCCTAATTCAAACGCATAAAAACGAAAGAGGAATGAGAGATGCTCACTTAATTCCCACGCACAAACGAGTCAGAAGATAAGATCGATAAGTTCAGATCTCAGAGATATAGTTGGATGCCTTTCTTAAAATGTTAAGCACCAGGAGAAAATGGTAGGTGAGGTCCGCCGGAAGCTATCGCTACAAAGATGAACGAGGCGGAGAAAGAAATGAGAGACTCGCTTGTAAGACAAAGCCACCAGCAAAGACAATAAAGGGTATTTATAGGCCGCGGAACCAAATAATGTCACCTTAGGCAACATTATTCCGTGAAAGGCGCATGTAATGTGATACAAACCATGAATCAAAAACATTTTCATGTTAATAAAAGTTCACCAAATTACACTAACAAAAATACTCTCAACTTAAAAGAAAATAAATTCAAGTAATCTAATACTTTCCGCATTTGAACCGGTACATAATAAGCATTTTCTTTTACATAAAATCATACCATCAAACTAAACACTTACTCAACTACATAACAAAATTTGCTGTTCAACTGATAAAAATGCTATTACAATACTCATATTGTTTAGCACACAATTAAATACACTCATCCAATCAATTAAGCACATACATATTGCAAAGGCACAAATAAAATTGCATAAAATAAATATACACGCATTATTATCACAATACAACATAAAATATAGGCATATCTCAACCGATCAAAATAATGGCAAGGAATACACCTCTACTTTATATCCAGATGAAACATGATAGGAAGTGAACATATTAATAAACAAAACGACTGTGCTAGTATTTAGAACCCTAGCTAGAGGCAAAAAATTTATACGGACACAAACTTACGTTAACATAAAATGAAGCCTCGATCGAGTATGCAACCACGTTATCAGCACATTGCTGTCAGAAATATCTCTAAAAACCTCCTCATCACATAACCTCTAAACCCTAGAGTATCTCCAACGGACTCTCGGGTGACCATGGTGGCGGCCGGCGTCAGGTTGTTTCCGGCGATGTTTCCGATAAAGAATTACAGCAGTGAAGAATAAAAGCCCCATGATTTCCGGCGACAGGTGGTTGATCGGACGCTCAAATTAGGGTTTTTTGGGGCAACGGTCGGTAACAAACGAAGGTCTGGTTCGTTTTCTCAAATTCAGTCTACGTTTACGTTAGTCGTCCTTATAATATTAGGACTATACCTTTTACACCCTTTTAGTGTTTTATTTTGATAATTTTAGTGCAAGGGGTAAAAACACAAAGTTTAAAAGTTGAGGTGACGTAAAAAATGGAGTAATAGTGCAAGAGGTAAAAACACAAAAATTAAAAGTGTGTGTGGGGGGGGTCAGGGGGGGGGGGGGGGGGGATTTAACTTGCGGTAAAGTGGAGTAATAATTAAAGGAGTTAAAATGTAACGTTTAAAAAATGAGGGGGTAATAGTACAATGGATAAAAACGCAAATATTAAAACGTGAGGGGTGGTGGCGGAAGTCAAACTTGAGAGTTAAAAAAGTCAAAGTTGAGGGGTTAAAATGTAAAGGTTAAGAGTTGAGTGGTGTAAAAAGAAACTATAAAAGTTGAGGAGAAGGTGGTGGAAATTTCACTAACACACCCTTTTAAGATAGATATAATATAATGATTTGTTTATTTTTTAACACTACACTTTGCCACTTTATAGTAAGTTGATGATTTGCTTAGAATAATATATGTTATTAAGAGGGTTGAGAGTTCAATAAAAGATATAAAGAGATGGTATATCATAAATTATGTATTGTATTCATTCCTAAACTCGATGATAAAATAATCTATCATTTAATTTCTTTAACTATTTTTTTTACTTTATAGCATTGTGACGACGCTGTACATGACGTGACACATTATAAACCACAATTAACCAAACTCGTTTTTAAACTAAATTTACATTAAAACGTAAAGTAATCCAAATTCACAATGCGGAATGATAATGTGCAAGTGTTATAGCAAAGTATCCCTAGGGATAAAACAAAACAAAACAGCTGCAAATCACCATCTGTTCAAAACAAAACACACACACACACAAAAAAGAAATAAATTTGTCCAAGATTGGAGTTAAGATAATGCAGAACATGAATAGCAACTAAGGTAGCAAGCAATTCAAAAGTCTCACAAAAAAACCTTCCAACTGTATTAAGTTCACATTACCCTTTCTTACATTTTATGGACTAGATACAACATATCCATTAACAAAACTATACATTCCCTCCGAAATTAGATCCCTTCCCTATATGATTTAACATCTCCACAGGAATCTCATACTCAGTTTGATTTTCCTGGGGTAAACCAGAAACATGCAGGTGGCATTTGTCCATCTAGCTTCTAGCATCCCTTTATCATTTTCTTTGGATTGCGCTTGTTCTTCGATTGCAGTATTGGATAGTGAGTTTGTCTGCAGTTCTCCATGAGACATACAAAGCAAGGCCTCTGCAGCCTCGACAACATCATCAAATGTAGGGAAACTTTCCTTAGTTCTCTTTTCGCCAGCACCAGAAGAGGTCTCAATATTTTTTGAAAAAGCTGTTCACAGACAAAATCAAAAATCGAAAAAGCAAAATTACATACTGACTGTTAAATACATCTAAAGTTTAGTTACGATCAAAGAGAAGAAGATAATAGAGTAAACAGAAAGTGAATACCTCACAGATTCTGGAAGTGTTCTCTTCATCGCCCAGAGAAGAGAGAGCAGGAGCAAGAGCATGTGCAGTCATAGTTTTTATAAACTGAGCTTTCGAACTACGCACTGCAGTTCTTCCCCAGGAATATATAGAAACAAGGTTTGCCCTTTTGGCTGCAACTAGAGGAGTCTTATTTTTATCTTTAGAAGCCCTTCTGCGTATAGAAGTACGCTGGACAACCCTTTTATTTTTCTTCAGTGTGGTCAAAGTCAATTCATCAAAATCACTATCACTTTCTGTACTGAAGTCGCTAGTCTCGCTGTCTTCATTCGAAGAAACAGGCTTCTTCATATTGCCTTTACGAACTCTTGATTCTACACCTTTACCGTTTATTTCTCTAATGACAAGTGTGTTTAAAGTCATAGCATCTGAAATTTCATTCTCCTCATAATGTGAACTCACGTCATAGCTTGGACCACCAAGCCCTTGATATACATCAAGCAACATTCGGCATTGCTAGGATTTCAGTCCACTCGGATTCCTGTCTAAATTGGGAGGAATGATACCACCTTGTGTATTAACCAGATCCTCCTCCTTTGGAAATAGTGAAAGATAAACCATTTCGGCTTCACAATTATATTCCTCAGAAGCAACCCACAGGTTAAAAGGGCAACATTTCCTACAATATTTTCTTCCGAACTTCAGCAGCATAGTCACTGCACTCAAGATCAAGTTTGTAAAAAACGATAAGAGCTCCATCTGTGCATAACTGCATATAACAAATAATATTGTGATAAGCATCTCTCTATGCAAGTGACTGCAAGTTTTCATAAACAACATAAAGGTGATACACTGTTTTTTGTTAGACTATGGGCATTAGGACCTTTTTTTAGTTTGGCATCCAATAGGACCTTAATTAACTTTTATTTGCTATTCCAATTACAACATGTGTTGGAGAAAACTATACATTAATGGCAGTGTGAATGAGATGAGACCACACGGATTTAGTAGGGTGGCATACCCATAGTTTATATTTGTTTCCAAGGTTACAAGTGGAGATTATAATCGCTACAAAACCAAAAGCATGTTAATTATAAAGTCTTTGAAATCAATTTTCAAATATATGCTAATTTATTTAGAACTCAGACACACATACCGAATGCAGAAATTTTTAACCATCATTGTTTCAGTACTTGTGCTTCCAGTGAAATTCATCTCGATTTGAAGGATGTGTGATTAATTATAATATCCAACGCTTCTGAAGATCAACACTTGCTAATGACACAGTACCTGCTAAAAACATGAAAACTCCTAATTAATTAAAGACAATCCAATAATAATCGAATGCAAGATAATTACAACTATGTACACGTAATGCAAACAATAATAGATAAAACTGTGCAACATGTATTGTGAAAGGATGACTTGTGTCTTTCTTATGCTCTCTTGCAGATACTTAATATTATCATACATAGAGATATCATATATAGCAAATAAGCTAAACAATTAATTCAAAGGACGGTTTTGGATTTCGTGAGATCAGGATGGGCTTTCAATTAAAGATCAACAATTTAGAGCTATTATATATTTATAGATCATGTTGTAACGACAAACACAAACAACTACGAAAAAGAGATAAGCATGCACGATGGCATTGTCGAATGGACAAATCCTAAGATCTACATTCAATTATGGATCAACAAATTAATAGCCATTCTAGATCAAGCTTAACAACAAACACAAACAACTACAAACAAGAAGTAAGCATGTACGACAGCGCCGGTCACATGGACAAAACCAATTCAATCACAACAACAAGAAGTTGACAATGAATAAACCCGAAAGTTTCCAATTGTATGCCACTACTTTTTGAAAAACCCCTAATTTTTTACATGGAGAAAAACCCTAATTCAAACGCATAAAAACCTAAAGAGGAAGGAGAGATGCTCACTTAATTCCCACACACAACAACTCACAACAACTAGTCTGGAAGGAAGGTTGACAAGTAGATCCAGTCGGATATATAGATAGAAGCCTTTCTTGAAATGCTAAGCACCGGCAGAAAATGGTAGGTGAGATTCGGAGGAAGCTCACACTGCAAACGTAATGAGGCGGAGAACGAAATGAGAGACTCGCTTGTAAGAAAAGGCCAACAACAAATACAATAACGCACATTTATTCTCCGCGGAACCAAGGACCCTAAATAATGTTACCTTAGGCAACTTTATGCCGTAAAAGGCGCATAAAAATGTGATACAAATCATGAATCAAAAACATTTTCATATTGATAAAAGCTCATCAAATTACACTAACAAATTACTCAAATGAAAAGAAAATAAATTAAAGTAATCTAATGTTTTCCAATTTTGAACTGGTACATAACAAGCACTTTATTTCACATAAAATCATACCATCAAACACCACATTTACTCAACTACATAACAAATTTTGCTATATATCCTACTGATCAAATTTCTATTACTAAACAAATTGCAAAAGCACAAATGGAATTGCATATATGAAGGACATGCATTATTATCAAAATCAACATTAACATAAAGAATGGCAAGGAATACACACCTATATATAGAAGTGAAGATGTTCATAAACAAAATCAAACCCCATGATTTATACAGACTTATGATTAGGTTAACATAAAATCAAACCTCGAGTAAGCAACACATGATGCTCCTCCGTCACAGCAATGTGTTGACCGGATTCAGCCGCTACACTTCCAGGTAGGGGTGTAAACGAGCCAAGCCGAGCCCGAGCCTACCTGGGCTCGGCTCGGGCTCGTTAAGGTTTTGTGAAGCTCGAGCTCGAGCTCGGCTCGGTAGCAAAATCCAAAGCTCGAGCTCGGCTCGGCTCGAGGTTATTTGAGAATCTCAAACGAGCTCAAAAGCTCGGCTCAAGCTCGCAAAAGCTCGGCTATAACTTAGGCTCGCGAGCCCAATCGTTAAGGCTATAACTTAGGCTCGGCTGTAACTTAGGCTCGGGCTCGGGTTCGGGCTCTAGCTCGTTAAGGCTCGATTAGGCTCGCGAGCCCAATCGAGCTTTGTATCTAGGGCTCGAGCTCGGGCTCAATAACTAAACGAGCCATATTTCAGGCTCGGGCTCATTAAGGCTCGACTCGTTCGAGCTTTTTACCGAGCCGATCTCTTGCCGATACCGAGCCGCTACGTGTCATTTACACCCCTACTTCCAGGGAGTGGTTTTCTCGGGACCAAGGTGGCGGACAGTGTCAGGTTGTTGCCGGTGAAGAAGATTAGAAACCCCATGATTTCCGGCGACAGGTGAAGAAGGTTTTCGTTGGGAACGGTTGTTAGTGGTTGGTTAAAAACGAAGGTGTGATTCACTTTCCCAAACTATTCATATATTATTAGGAGTACGCGGAGGTGTAAATGATACGTAACGGCTTGAGAGCTACATGAGATTAGATTGGTAAAAAGCTCGAATGAGTCGAGCTTTATCAAACTTGAGTGAGTCGAGCTTTAACAAACTCGAGCTTGAAACATGACTTGTTTAGTTATCGAGCCCGAGCTTTTCATACAAAGACCGTTTATGCTCGTGAGCCTAAACGAGCCCGATCAAATTTTATATTTTTATTATTGTTTATATAGTATACACTATTTAACATTGGCGAGTCGAGCTCAAGCCAAGCTTTTAGCTCCTTTTAAATTGTTCTATAGTTATTAGTTTGATTTTATTGATTATAAACGATTATACTTTGGTTTAGTAATTCGTAATTAATGATCAAATGATAAACCTTTACTTGCTCCATAGACAAATTAAACTCTCCTTGTTATCACAATCAACTAATCAACTCCCCTAATCATGTCTATGTGATTTGATTTCGCAATTGAAACTTAATTTTTCAAATTTACTTTGATCTAAATCCCGGAGGAATCATTTTTCCTTATAAATGTTTACAACTTTCTCAATTAATTGGTAATCTAGTTCTTAAACAATGCTCAACCAATCTATTTTACTTTTTGTGCAAATATATAATTACTAAATAATCAATTCTATCTCTGTATATACACCACATTACCATTTCTCCATAGATCTAGGGTTTTTATTTCTCCATAGATCTAGGGTTTTTATTTAAGAATACGAAAGCATCGATGGAGAAGGAGCATAGAAGGAGAATGGATTTTAGGGGAAACCACCACCGCCGCCTGAAACATTTATGGTGATTGGTGGATACCGGATCTTGGTGATTGGTGATGTTAAGGATGTGGTGAGAATGATATATATATATATATATATATACATAGAGAGAGAGAGAGAGCACAACGAGTTAGTGGTGGTCGGCTATGGTAATAGCAGGTCGTGGTGGTGTGAAAGGGATGGTGATGGTGGTTTATGCCGGTGGTGGGCACAGACCGAAGGTTAGAGGGAGGGAAAGGGAAATTGACTGATTGTGATTGTGAATTTTGTCCTAATTTGGGTTTCATGAAGAACCCTAGATTCTGGGTGTTGATCAAAGGGTTTTAAAGAGGAAAGATGAAGAAGAAGAGGGAGAGGGAAATTGACTGATATACCCTTACATGTCCCACACGTCATCAAAGTTAACGTTAAAATCTAACATGGTTAGTGCTAAAGGACAGTGGGTATAAGATTTTAAGTCGTTAAAGATCATTCTCATCATTTTAAAAGCTTAAGGGTATCCATTGAAAAACGACGTAAACTTAAAGGACGAATTTTGTAATTTTTCCTTATTTTTATGAGTAACTTAGGGGCTGTTTGGTAGCCTCTTAATGAGGCTCTGAACCATTCAGCGCTGAATGATTTAGCATTCAGCACGTTTGTTTCAGCTTCTGAATGGAATGCTTAAGCCTGAATCATTAAGATTTAGGATGTAGCTGAACCATTAAGCACTGAACTATTAAGTACTGAACTAGGCTGAAACTTAATGAGGCTCTCCTACCAATGCGGGACAAGAAAACTAATTATTAAGAGATCCAACTTAATGATTCAGCACTTAACCATTCAGACCTCTTAATGATTCGGCTCTTAATCAACCAAACAGCCCCTTAATTGGAACACTCTTTAAATGTGGTTACCGTTTCGTAAAATATTCCTTTTTATACATAGTAGATATTTTTATTTTGAGAAAAAAAATAGCGAGTTGTTTACTGAGCAACTTATTTATGAATTTTGTCGACTTATTGTTTGTAGTTTTGTATATTATTAATGTTCTATGGAAAATGAATGTGCAATAAATTTATATGTCAAATCAATATTATTGACATAACTCATATAATTATTCTGGTTAAATAGAAACAAAATAAACCCCTCGGAATGGTCAAAGCAATAAAGATAAAAACTAGAGTCTTGTGATCGTAAGTTTAAGTTCGAGCAAATACGAGTTTTATCATCCAATATTACTTCAAAGAGTTTTATCATCCAATATTACTTCAAAGAACATAGTTCTTGTAGGGGCACAACGGCTGTCATCTCATCTAGTACGGTAGAACAGACGTGGTAAAGTTCTCGTGGAATGTCAAACCCCACACCGATGCCAGTGTGGACCCGG
Organism: Ambrosia artemisiifolia; assembly: GCA_032199755.1. NCBI lineage: Eukaryota > Viridiplantae > Streptophyta > Magnoliopsida > Asterales > Asteraceae > Ambrosia > Ambrosia artemisiifolia. The sequence continues at coordinate 65,252,065 of CM063512.1, read as the reverse complement.
TTAAGACAATATAGTCTAGCCAAATGTGGGGTGGCGAACCTGTCAAGAGGGGATATGATTTATTTATGCCTATAAAAAGATGAAGAAAAGTCACCGTTCAAATAAAACAAAATAAATAATCACTTTATGTTAGCTTGTATTGACCGACGGTGTTTATAAGACAACAATATATAACACTTTCATTTTGTAATTTAAGAAACAACACCAAATAAACCAGACTAGAAATATAGCAATATCTCAATAGCGTAAGAAGTAGTGACACAATAACAAAATAAAATATACATAAATATAAATTTGATAACATTAAACTTTAGTATAATTTTAATCCATTAATAAATAAACATAAATATAACATAAATAAACTGTTTCTTTACTTGGTTAAGCTGCGCAAAACTGATTAAGAGTTATATCATGTACATCCGACGTTTATAATTGAAAATTTTAACAACAAAAGGCAATATGTTTTATCAAGATTTTCGATATAATGGTTTATGTCTCATGAGTTGCAGTACATGTAGGCAATATGTTTTATCAAGTTTATAATTTTTGGGTTAATCTTGAAAATGATAGTCTTGGCAACAAAAAAAAATAGTTGGAAAAACAATTGCAAAAACCAAGTCTAGAACTTGTGACCTCCCCCGAGGAAACCTTAAACAACTATACCACCAACCCAATTTGTCTTTTATTCCCAACCCAATCATATATAATATGAAATAAAGCTGTGTAAATGGAAAGAAAAAAAAACCTCCAACTGGTCTCTGATGTGCGTGGTTTTAGCAAATTATAAAGGTGTCATTTCCCCGGTGTAAAAAACTTGATGTTTAATTCCAAACTTCAGTTTTGGGGATAATGACTGATTTTTACTAAACCGGTTTTTACCAAGTTTTAAATTTATAAAGTAAACAATGATTACTTTGGAAACTAAAACCAACACATAGGTAGATAACCTTACGTGCATAGTATAGCCTCTAGGGTAAGAATTGAGTATCGTATTCCAGAGTTCACACTTTCCCCTACTTCACCTTCATCATTTAACTGATTGGGTTTTAAAAAGAAAAATAAAACGGAGGGGTTCTTTAATAAAAATAGTTTTTGAAAAAGGTTTTGGTTTTATAAAAGAAAAAGGATAAAATAGTAGAGAGGCCAGATATGCACATCTCGGTATAAGTAGTTAAGTTTATTATTATAGTTAATAGTTAAGTTTAATTATTTGTGAGGTAGAAAAGAGTGATTTTGAAGTGTTAACTCCTTAATAGAGAAGCGGGGCCACTACTGAGTAGAATGCAAAACCTCCCGATGCAAGTCCGCATGAAGGTACTCCGTCAGGGCCTCGCATATAGCGGGCTCCTCAAACCGCGGTCAAGTCTCTGGTCCTCAGATTTATCTTCTTCTTGAATTGGAGGCTTAACTTCCGTCATGGAACACCGTACACCTCCCTTAGCTCTCGCGTTCCGTAACGAAGGATCTCTCCTTAGGGTCAATCCCGACAACCTCGTATCCCCTAAGTAGGTTAATGATCACGAAGACCGAAGGATCTCTCTTACAGTTGATTCAGGTGAATCGTATCCCCATTGGTTAATGTCTTTGTACTGACGAGACCTAGAAATATAATTATTGTTTTATTTATCTTTAAGGTGACACTTTAATATTTAGTGATCAATTACATATAAAGTTGGTTTGATGATTGTTAACTTAATTAACCCATCCCATAACCTCCCGAGATGAATGAAATCCTTAACAAAGGTGGAACATAATCCTAAAGGTGTGCAATCCGAAAATCAATGGTGCACCCGTAGGGAATCCTCCCTTTGCCATAGAAAGTCACTCATTTCCTGAATGAAATCCTTGATAAAGGTGGAACATAATCCTAAAGGCGTGCAATCCGAAGATCACTGATGCGCCCGTAGGGAATCCTTCCCTTTACCAAGAAGATCATTCAGTCATCTGGTAAGTACCAGAAATGTGTCACTCTGATCTGGTCCACTTCAGAAGCCATTGTTTAGAATCCGGTTTGGATATCAGAAGCCCGAAGGATCTGTCTCACTACCGGTTTCCTCACCTTGGATCTAGCTCGGGACTACCAGAAGCTGATTAAACCTCTAGTTAGTTTATTAAGTTAGAGTTGATTTTAGGTTTTATTAAGTTAATCATCATTGGAAACCTGTCACAGGGTAAACAAACAAAGATTAGGAGAAGATAACACAACAAATAACTAAAAATAAACTAATAATAATAATAAAAGTCTACATATCGAAATGGGTTCATGATAATAGAAAAATACAACCATATCGAATGATCAACCCAAGAACATTGTTGCTCACAGACAAGCTCTCCATCTTCAAGTGCTATGCATCTAACAACTTCATGACCATCAATATTTTATTGCATATGAACTACTCTACGATCATCTTCTTGGCCAAGCTAATCAAGGTAGGACGAGGCCTAACCTTGGTGGGATGTTAGGAGGGCCATAAGGCCTCCCACAAGACCCCAAGAGTTGTGCAAGACTCTTGGAAGTCGGCCAAAGAAAGCACAAGAATCAATGAACAAATGGTGAGGGGTAGCTTGCTATTTATAGACCTCCAGGCCAAGCACGGGCGTGCACCAGGTGTGGCATGGGCGTGCCAGCAGACACACGTACGTTTTGTTGCTGCAGTTCTGTCTTGTTTGTACTTCTTGTCTGAGCCCGGGCGTGCCAGGACAATGCATGACCACGGGCGTGCAAGGGATCTTTCCTTAGATTTTTTGTTCCCCAAGCTTGCTGCTTTGTCTTCTAGTGTGCAGGGCCTCCATGCAAGTGTGCGTGGGCGTGCTGAATCTGTCTCGGGCCATTTTTATCACCGTTTAAGTCCCGGAAGGGCCTTCAAACATACAGGGAACATGCTGTTAAGTCCCGTGTCATCAGGAATCTCCCGTTTTTGCCTGGTTTTGCCTGAAAATCTCTTGTTTTCGGCTTGGAGCTCCAGTTTCCTGCTAAACACAAATAGGAACGAATTAAGTACCTAACATTAATATTTTAAGTCTAATTCTAACCTATTATGGGTCTGTTTATGCATGTTTTATATGTTAATTATGTGATACATCAATCTCAAACCCGTGACCTCATGTAAGGGGAGAAAACACATCAAACCACTCCACCACAAAGATAACTTTGTTTTTTGAAATGAAACCAATTATATATATTATTAAGTAAAGAAGAAAAAAACAAAAAAAAAATATGTTCCAAGTGGTTCGAACCGGGACCTCATCTAAAAGGACCACACATCACACCTCACACCTCAAACCACTCCACCACCCGATCAACTTTGATTTTGTTATGAAACTTATTTATTATGTATTAAAGCAAAGATGGAAAAAAAATATATGTTCCAGGTGGTATCGAACCCGTGACCTTATCTAAGAGGATCACACATCACACTTGAAACCACTCCACCACCTATGCAAGTTTGGTTTTGTAATGGAAGTTATTGTTTTTATTTTAAAAAACGTTGTGAATAAAAAAAAAATAATAACCCACTGCCCCTCTCAACCAATGGGAGAGGAGTTGTTATTGTTCAACTAAATTCCAAATTAATACAAAGTATAATTATTTCATACGAGTGTTATCGTAATAGTTTTAATTTTTTTCTGTTAGCTCTTAATACGTGCACTCACATGAGGGCATAACTATTATTTTCATTTAATATCTTTCTTTCTCTTGAAGTTTCATCTCACAATTATATAAATCAGACTTTAGAAAATTCATATTATGCCCTTATGTGAGTGACACATGTTAAGAGTAAATTAAAAAAAATAACTAGGTTGGGCGAAAGAACATCGTCTGATGATAAATAGTAACTTAAAGGATATTTTGATGTAATTTTGTTAGTTGATGGACAACGCCTGCAAATTTGACTCAAACTTAAAGAACTGAAATGGTATTTACCAAATCTTAAATATCGTATTTGAACATACCTTGCAATCTATTGTCACGACATTATTAAAAAAATTCATCATCAACGTCTTCATCATACTCAGTTAATTCTATCAATGGCAAAGTTAAGGTAAAGTCTGAGGAGGGTAAGACGTAGACAACGTTAGCTTTGCTACGTCGGAATATAGAAGCTGCTTCAAGTGAGTCCCTCGACTCGATAGTGGTTGTGCATCCGCTTAGCAATCAGGACAACCCGATTGGTGCATGCATCCTCTTTTCTTTTGGCTATCAATGCCACCACATAATGCACGATTAACCGCCTGCCGTTTTTAATGTTACTTTCACGAAATTAGTAAAATAATATTAAAATTAGATCAGTTTTACTTTTGCCCTACAAAGACTCACACATATCTGCATTATATGTGCATACAGCGGAGCCCATTTCCTTTTATAAAAAAATTCATAAAATCTAATTTTCTTTTATGAATGAAAGAAATTACATGCACCCGTCGGTATCCTCATTAATCGTACCTACCTTTGCTGGAAGCCAACATCTCAAAAGGGTCCAGCCTTTTATATGGTAACCTCCAAATCTTGGAACTCAACCCCACCATGGACCATAAAATAGATTATTACATTATGGCATATGATATGTTACAAAGTATCATGTGAAATAAGAGTTAGAATGTTAAAAAAAAAAACTGTGTATTTTGTTGGAGACTTTGATTTGGAAAATGAGTTTTTTTTAAGTTTTGGACAAAAATATATAATTGACACTGAAGCTAATTTATATATTTGTTTGTGGGTTTGTTCTTAATGTTGTGCGAGTTTATCAACGAATGAAACTATGTCTAAAACGAAACTAAGATGAATAAGATATCAGTGCTCAAATATTGGTATTTGAAACTAGCAAAGCTGAATTATTTAAATGGAATCTGAAGTGAAACCATGTCCCACATCGGAGGAGAAACAAAACTTGAAGTGGCATGTAAGTAGAAACTCTCAGTCTTTCTTGTTCCATGGAAGCACATACTAGTGAAGTTGGGAAGGGTGAGCACCCTAACTCGCACTCGCGACAATGTGTGCAACGTTAGGGCTATGCAACGGCTCAGAACCGGACCGGGCTGAACCGAGAACAGTTTAGACCAAAATGTTAGAACCGGAACCGATAATTACTAACCGGGTCTGTTCAGAACCGGGTGAAATGGTTCTCGTGAAACGGCACTACCATAGGCTAGGATACGCCACATTGTAGGCGCTTTTGAGCATATTTTTTTTTCTTTTATAACTTTGAAGATATAATGTTTTATTAAATCTTAGTATCGCGTTGCGACATGCATGTTTTTTATTTACGTCTTGATATAAATTTTATAAAAAAAACCAGGTTGTGAGTAGTAATGTACATGTAGCTGAGTCACAAACACACACCTATATGAAGTGATTGACGTCGTTTGTCTTTTCATTATCCTGGTAATACAATATAACGTTTATAAAATTCTGAATATGTCGTTGCGGCGTGCTTATTTTATAATACACGTTTCGATACAAGTTATACTCAAAATCGAGCGAGTCAAATATGATCGAATTTTTTGTTGTTTGTCGTGACGAAACGAACCAACACCGTTTAACAATATCATTACCGGTATCAATATTGTTGTGATTGTTTTCTCAACTTTCCTGTATCAAATTTGTTAAAATGGAGTATCGGCAATAGCGTATCCTAGCCTATGGTAGTGCCGATGTCTGGTTGGAAGGTTAAGCCACTCCCTAAACCATGGTTAAAAGGAAAGTAGTTATCAACTACTGCTGGTCCAACACTATCGAACGGTCAACCCCTACTCCCTCTTCCCCACCACACACACTCTCTATTTCATTCTCTCTCTCTCTCTCTCTCTCTCTCTCTCTCTCTCTCTCTCTCTCTATTATTTAAGCGTCACAGTCCCGCACGCAGACGAAAAGCGAAGAAAACGTCTCCAATTTTCATTTCCTCCTCTTCCTTCCTTCCACACTGACTGACCCCACCCCCATATATAGTAACCAACACTCACACAATTCACTACAACACCACCACCTGCACACAGACAGACCAACATATACATATACATATACATATACCCCCATGCCTATTCCCTAATAACACACCTTAATCAAACGCTCCCTTCGTCATGTCCTCTTCCAACGATAACAATAATAATAATAATAATAATAATAATAACAATAATATTATTAATCCACCGACTTCTACTAAACACCTTTTCCCCTCCACTTCTCTCTCCCTCACTCTCGTAATTTCCTGTTAATTTACCTTCAATTCTTCTTCTCTATATATGCTTAAATTATTTATTATTAACGATCTTCATGATATATAGGGATTTTCTCATAAAGACGACGTTGCTGCTGCTAATACGTCCGTCACTGAGATCAGTAGCGAGACTTCTGGACCCTTGAGATCACGATCCGATGACGATTTCGATCCTGATCCTGACGTCGATGACGGTGACGACGCTAACAAAACTAAAAAGAGAAAAAAATACCACCGCCACACCTCTGAACAAATCCGTGAGATGGAAGCGTACGTCATTCCTTCATTTATTCATTCTTTTATTATTATTATTATCGTTATCGTTATTATTAGTGTTATTATTATATTTATAATTGTTATTATTATTTTGCCCTAAAATTCATCGTTAGAATTTTAGATCATAAAACCATTGCTGTCATTAATTAGGAATGGATTGTCACTGGTTTTAACTCTAAACATACAAAGTGACATTAACATAAACTTACATACCTATTTTCAGTACGTACTGGTTCATGTAATTGGTTGGTAGCTTGTAAGTCTCCTAATTAAGAACATGTTAATTTGTGTGAGGTGGAGAGTCATGATCAAGATAGTCTATGAAAGAATCTTTTATGAATATGGAGGTGGTTGGATAATTAGATGATACATTGAATAGGATCACTAATTCAGCTTTAAGAAATAACCACAAAAGGGAAAGCTACTGTTAATTTAATATAATAAATTAAATAAAGAAATAAAAGTCATCATGTAAGTAATGCCCTTCCTTTTCTCGTGTATTTTAATAAAAAAAAGAGGCAGCTACTAATAAACCACAGCATGTGTGTCCGCATATTTTAAAAGCACAATATTGTCACATGTATATTTAATCAATATACTATTCAATGTTCTTGTGTATAATGACAGTTTTGGTCCTTTGAGTTTGTTTGATATGACTAATTTCTTCAGAAGCATAAAGATTTTGTTACATTGTTTAGTCAAATATTTTAAGAGTAGAGGCAAGTCATTACTCTACCTCAAATATTCTGTCTTCATCTTTTGAAAACACAATTCAGGTTATATACATTCACTTGGTGTTGAATGATCTTCACAATTGTAAATTTTTAAATAATCTCTGCATTTTTGTTAATGTAACAATAATGGAAATTAGATGAAGTTAGTCACTGATAAAGTGATAAGTGAGGGAGGTTTGCAATAATGTATGTATACAACATGATTCTTAAAAGAACTATTCTTTAGTTTAAATCATTCTCTTTGAGCATATCAGATATATCAGTTTGAATGATATACAGTCTTGCAGGCCAGCATGACATCATGCATGTTTCTGTTACTGATTAATGGCTGGCCTTCTATTTACAGGCTATTTAAGGAGTCACCTCACCCAGATGAGAAGCAACGACAACAGTTAAGCAAGCGGTTAGGTCTTCATCCTAGACAAGTAAAGTTCTGGTTTCAAAATCGCCGTACTCAAATCAAGGTGTTCATGTTTACTAGCATGATATGAAGTTTTATGTAATTAATTATCAAATTTCTCTTTATATTGTAGAAATCTTGTTAGATGCATGCCAAATAAGATTTTTGGTTTTCATCATGTTAAAAGTGCGGGAGAAAGTAAACTATGTTGCTGTTGCAGGCTATACAGGAACGCCATGAAAATTCATTACTAAAATCAGAATTGGATAAACTAGGTGAAGAAAATAAGTTATTAAGGGAGACAATCAAGAAGGGTATTTGTACCAACTGTGGTTTTGGTAGTTCTAGCAAGGATGTCACCTCTTACATTGATGAACAACAGCTTCGGGTTGAAAATGCAAAACTTAGAGCTGAGGTTATACATCTATCAGTTCTTCATCTGCATTAGGGTGGTGTTTGGTTTGTAGTTTTGTATTCATGAATCACTAATTGTATTGGTTTGATAATATGATGGAATTAAAACGGGTATAAGTATCTATTTGTAAACCCATCCTTGTAGGTGGGTATGGAGGATACCGGTTTTAAAGGTATCAACCCCATATTGTTAAACCAAAAATAATTACTCACTATCAAACCAAACACCCATGGTTTTTTTCATTGTTTTTACTGAAATTATGCTCCTAACATTAATAAATAAACTGGAGTTTTTATGTAGATTGAGAAGCTAAGGACATCAGTTGGGAAATATCCACAGGGAGCATCACCAACAAACTCATGTTCTGTAGGAAATGACCATGAAAACAAAAGCTCATTAGATATGTGTAGTGGGGTTTTTGGACTTGAAAAATCTAGAGTAATGGAGATTGTCAATCTGGCTGTGGAAGAGCTGGTACAAATGGCCAGTGCTGGTGAACCACTGTGGGTCAAGAGCTTGGAGACGGGTCGAGAAATACTTAATTATGATGAATACTTGAGCAAGTTTCCCACCTTGGATTCAAGCAATGTTCAACGGTTGAGATTCATTGAAGCATCTAGAGATAGTGGTTTTGTTTTTGTGGATCTCCCACGGCTAGTTCGAAGTTTTATGGATGTGGTACGGTTACCTAAAATGGATTAATTGCACTCGTAATTTCCTACTACAGAACTGGGTCAAATCTAGAGGTAGCAATATGAGCATTTTCTGTAACAGATTGAAATGTGTCAAAATGAACCTACTGGGTTGGAGTGACGTGTTAACAAATTTTGTTCATTTTTGAAGTGTTTTTGATGCTATAATTACGATTACCAAATATTACTATTTGATATAATAATCTACATCTTCAATAAAAAAATCTAGGAAGTTGTATGCATTCAAATCGACTTCGGGTGACTTTCACTTCATTTGACTAGTTAGACTCATTTTGCTGGTTTTAGATAAAGGCAACCCACATTGACCCATTTATAATTAAAGGGTTTAAACTTTGAATCCCCCCTAGATACATTTGGTTAATCTTCTACTTCAACTTTCTAGTTGATATGATAATACAATGGTAGAATCTTCTATGGTTGGTGTTTGTCATTTTCTTACGTGTATTTGTTTTTGTAGAAAGAATTCGAGGAGATGTTTCCATGCATGATCTCAAAAGCAGCTACCCTTGATGTTATTTGTAATGGGGAAGGTGCTAACAGAAAGGGTGCAGTTCAACTGGTGAGTAACATGCTTAAGTCAAAACAATCTACCGTCAATAATAATAAAAAAACATTTGGAGAATTAAACTTAATTTGGACAGAGTTGGTTGATATTTCACATTGGTTACAGATGTTTGCTGAGCTGCAAATGCTAACTCCTTTGGTGGTCACAAGAGAAGTTTATTTTGTGAGATATTCCAAGCAATTGAATGTTGACAAGTGGGCAGTTGTTGACATATCTATTGACAATGTAGAAAAGAACATCGATGCTTCCTTAGCGAGATGTAGAAAACGTCCATCTGGTTGCATCATCGAGGAGAAATCAAATGGTCACTGCAAGGTAAAGCATCATACTACACCTAATAATAGTTATGCAAGAAAATTTAATATAATAAGTTCTTTTTTTCTGAAGATGTATCCAATGTATTGTGTTAGGTGACATGGATAGAGCATTGGGAATGTCAAAAAAACATATCTCATTCTATGTTTCGTGCAATCATCAATAGTGGTCTCGCTTTTGGAGCAAGGCATTGGATGGCCACATTGCAGCAACAATGTGAACGTCTTGTGTTCTTCCTTGCAACAAATGTTCCTACTAAGGATTCTAGTGGTATTTTAATTTGAGTTGATACCATGCACTAGCCAACATACTTTCTCATTTTGCATGAGAAAGTCCTCAGCCAAATTTTGACATATTAAAGTCCCATATAATGTGTCATGGCTAATGTGGGTTACTTGCACACTCAACACATACATCGATGCCATGTAGTCCTATTTTGTTGACGTGGATGCCAAATATACTCTTGATTAACCTAGCACACTTACATTTCTTAGAGCATCTACTATACTAGTTCCAAGGGAAGGTTTAATAACTTGGAACCGATCATTATGTTTTCAACCATAGTGGGTTTGTGTTTATGCTTAAGTGGCATGAGGAGGTCTAAAATCTTAAAGGGGTTCATATATTTTTTAATTATGTTTTAGCCTCATAAAGAGGTCCAAATAAAATATGTGGGACCTATTGAAAAGCCTTCGAAAGATGGTGAAGATAGATTTATAAAAGGAAAAGGTTTATAGGTTATGATGTGGCATAACATGACGAACTTTAAAACCTTTTAGAAAGTCGGTAGTGGGTGTTCTTAGAACCCTGGCACATAAAATTGTCTACATCAGCAAAAATGGAGGCGATATTTATGTTAGAAAATGCATACATGGTGTCCATGTATCTTCTGACTCTGCAAGCAACTAGCATTTACCACTAATTTTAAAGGTTTATTATATAAATTAACAAGTGCAAGGACTTTAATATGTTAAAATTTGGATAGAACTTTTTCATGCAAAATGAGAAATTGTGTTGGTCCTTAAGTTGCTATTAAGTAACAACCCTTAAAATTCTGATTTTTTCATACTCTACTTAAATATATTGTTTTTGTATGACATGCATATTGAATCAGGTATAGGTACACTGGCAGGGAGGAAAAGTATATTAAAATTGGCACAGAGAATGACATGGAGTTTTAGTAGAGCAATAGGAGCCTCAAGCTATCACACATGGAAAAAGATACCAAGTAAGACAGGATATGACATAAGGGTGGCTTCCAGAAAGAACCTAAATGATCCTGGTGAGCCTTTAGGTGTGATACTATGTGCAGTTTCATCTATATGGTTGCCAGTTTCTCACACTCTTCTTTTTGATTTCCTAAGAGATGAAACTCGAAGAAATGAGGTATACATAAACTCCTTTTTGGTCTTTTAATATGAAAGTTGAACAAAGTCTACCCCAAAGATTTAATATTTTTGATGTTTATATTCTTGTTTGGATTGTCAAACGTCAAGTGGGATATCATGTCAAATGGTGGCCCAGTTCAATCTATCGCCAACTTGGCAAAAGGACAAGATCGAGGAAATACTGTCTCCATTCATGTAAGATTTCGTTATCTTATGTACAGGTGGCAATTTTGACTCATTTACTTGTGAAGTTATGTTTTATCTTGAATTGTTTAAATGGTTAGTTTAAAAAAGTTGGCTGAATAGGAAGCAAGTCAAATGGGCTGAAATATAACAAAATGTAATTTTAGTGCACTAAACCTTTTAAAATCATTTCATTTAAAAATTTTCTAGGTTATTATTTAAATTACATAATTTTTAGTCATATTTGACATACTAATTGTTTACAAAAGGTCTGGACAAAAAGTATTTCATGTTAACCCATAACTGAACCCGTATGAAATTATACATTTTGACCCGAACTTGTTTCACTTGTTACCTAACCCACCCCATGGATGTCATCAAGCATGAGGGCCCAAAGAAATTTCCTAGGGTAAGAGAATATACTCCACTTCAGTAAAACAAAGGGTCAAAGTACATCTACTCATAGTTATATATACCAACTTTGACTTATAGAAGTCAAACTTAAAACTAAGTGATTATATTAAGTTATTAACTACCAACCAATTGTAACTAATAAAACTTACAGCTAATTCCAACATATTCCATGCAGACAATGAAGTGGAAGGAGAACATGTGGATGATCCAAGATAGTTGCACAAACACATACGAGTCCATGGTGGTATGTGCACCAGTGGCTGTGAACACCATGCAATCCATAATGGCTGGCTGCGACTCTAGCAGTATCGCCATATTACCCTCTGGTTTTTCAATTCTACCTGATGGGATTGAAACAAGGCCTTTGGTCATCTCATCAAAGGCAGATGATCAAAGTTGGGAACATGGGTCGTTGCTAACCATTGGATTTCAGATCCTTACAAGTGACTCACCCGTATCCAAACTCAGTATGGAGTCCGTCGATTCTGTTAATACACTTATTTCAAGCACCCTGCACAATATTAAGACGGGTTTACAATGTGAAGATCAGTGATTTTACTGCTACAATATATAGATATACTTATGCAACTTGAATAATTTTAGGTTAAGGACCAAGCTGATAATATTACATCCCCATACCCACAGCTCTTACCCACCCATAAAATCCGACTTTTTCCAGGTATTAGGTGAAAAATGTCTTGGTACACGTAAATATTCTGGTGGGTCTTGAAAATATTAGGCTGAGAATCTTTGAAGACAATTAAGTTACTAAGGAGACCAGATGATAATGAAGTTAATTATGTGTAATAACTCTTTGATTATGGATTTCTTTTTGTACTATTTAGAATGGTAAAACACCGTCTCTAAGATGTTTGATAGTCTTGTAATAATTCCATTAATAGCATCTCTGAATCAGTCAACATTAAGCGTGTTTGTTTCACTATTATGACATGTCTAAGAGGGTGTTTGGGATTGAGTTTCAAAACAACTTATTGACTTATTGGCTTTTCCAAAAAGCCAATAAGTCAATAAGCTGTTTGTGTAACTCAAAAGCACCTGTTTTGACTTTTGGCTTTTGGCTTTTAAGCGTGGAAAAATTGTTTTTGAAAAGTTAGAAATCCTGGCTTTTGGCTTTTAGCTTTTGACTTTTGGGAAAAAATTACAAATTTACCACCTATACAACCAATATTCACAATAAGTTAAGCGAAACACTTAAAAAAATAACAATCTATTGACTTTTTAACGTTTCTCATCCCAAAAGCTAATCCAAACACTTTTTTTAAAACTCTTTTTCAAAAAGCCGTAAGCCAATAAGCACTTTTGACCAAAAGCACTTTTGCATTTCCAAACTCAATCCCAAACACCCTCTAAATCAAGCAGCAAGTCTTCTACCCAGAGGTGTACAAAAAAACTCGACCCGAGAAAAAATACTTTAACCAATTTTATTTATACCCGAAACCGATCCCGACCCTATCATTAGGGTATGCGGTATAAATTTTGAGCTGAATATCCATGCTTGAAACTGTACCTAATTTTTAGAGTATATTTTTATGTTTATTTTACAATTTTTATATTCTAGGTTTTTAGAAATACATATTATAAAGCAAATAATTTGTACTTGAGTTAATTTATGTTATGTTATTGTAACTTATTTTAATTATTTTTTACAAATACAAACCAAATTTAAGTTTTCAACGATTTTTTTTTGTAAGATAATATAGAAAAAATTTATTATTAATATCCGGTTCCAATACCCGGTTATGCCCAAACTAAATAATACCCTACCCTGGTGTATATGGTATGGTTTTTCTTTTCATTACCCATACAAGAACCTTACCGGTTTCACTCAATACCTGGTCATACCCAAAATTGGGTTCAAACCCGGAACCAAGTATCAAAAAACCCGATTTTTCATTTTTGCCTCTTGCCCATTAAGTTACAAAATAATACTGAAAGAAAATGTTACTCCTTTGTCTCTTCACATGTGTTTATAACCCTTACCCGGCTACTCGAGACATCGACACACCATCACTTCCTCCATCACCAACCACCATCACTACATATGTGTACTCTTACTGGCTCAACATTTACAAACATAGAGTTTGCTAATAACCCCCAAATATCCCGAATGGTCCCCCCAAATATCCCGAATGGTGTTTGAATCATCACTATTAAGTTGAGTGGAATTCACCAATGTTATTGAACCAAAGAAAATTGATTATGGATAGTTAAACTAATGTCATTATTGTATACTTTTGTGGATAAATATTTTTTGGATTATAATGAATATTAATATATTATTAACATCGTTAAGAGTAAATTATCGTTTTCCTTCCTATGGTTTGATTAGAACTTTCGTTCCCTTTTTTGGGCAATGGTACATTGTGATTTGTATTTTGTTATCATTTGAGTCCCGCTTGCTAACTCTATTAATCTTTTTCTGATAGCTCGAGGTGTATCAATCTTTCAATTAGCTTATCTATATTACTAGATTATACCCCGGGAACGTCCCGGGGTTGAAAAATCTAATATGACATATTAATTTTACATATGAAATAGAATGATGCGCTTTACAGTTACATGCATGAAAGCTTCGGGTAGCAGCTAACCTAAAACAATTAAAAATATATCTCCAATGTTAACGCCTAACCTTAAACAATGTATAACTCTAATATTAATATCTAACCTAAAACAATGTATAACTCCAATGCTAACGCATGTTGAAAATATAATTCATATTTACTGATTTGAACATAATTAGTGACTTGCCTATACATGATTAATGATTTACTTGAACACTTTGCGTTTTTTTCCTGTTTGAACAAAACCCAACAAAAAATAGTCGTTTTTTTTTCTCCGTTTTTTATATAGCACTATGGTACTCGTTGGAAAGATAATAAAACGTTCGTTAATTTTGTGTAATTTTTTTCTTTAAAAAAACTCGTATATAAAAGATATTAACGTTTAAAAATTATGGGAGGAAACATAAGAGAGAAAAATCTAATTTTGTTTTTAAATTATTTTTTTTCTAAAATATCTCAATGCCACATGGGATGACACATGGCACACTCAAGGAGGAGAATGCCTTTTTGAGTGTCATGTCATTAAAATTGCTTTGGTTTATTATATGTATAGACTAGCTGATTACCCCGGGAGGGTCCCGGGGTTGATAAATCTAATTTTACGTGATAACCTATTACAAATTGCTCAAGTTAACTAACCACAAAATCTTCCAATCATTGCATGTTCATAGTATTCTAATCAGTAATAACTCATATTCCCCACAAAATCTAATTTTACGTGATAACATGAACACTTTGTGTGTTTTTTTCCTGTATGAACGAAACCCCACAAAAAATAGTCGATTTTTTCTCCGTTTTTATATAGCACTATGGTACTCGTTGGAAAGATAATAAAACGCTCGTTAATTTGGTGTAATTTTTTTCTTTAAAAAATCCCGTATATAAAAGATATAAACGTTTAAAAGTTATGGGAGAAATATGAGAGAGAAAATTTTAAATTTATTTTTAAATTCTTTTTTCCTAAAATAACTCAATTTAATTAAAAAGGAAACAATTTAAAAACACCAAAAACTCTCCATTATGATGCCACGTGACACAAGGTTGAGGCCTTCATTGCACGCCACGTCAGCAAAAGTCTTTTCTTTTATATATATATATAGATATTATAAAACATTTCTTAACGATTTCTTAAATTTTAACAGATATAAGTTTAGTTGCTTATGATACAACACACAATGCATAAAATAATTACTTTGGGGGGACAAATATATCTTTAGAACACCATATTTAATCAAAAGAAAGTCAAGAGTCAAAAGATGTTTATGAAACCTCATCACATTTAATTTATATTTACTTTGAACATATTAAATATAAAACATATAAAAAAAACAATTCATAATGCTAAATATTTTATTAACATTTTATATAGAATTAGGTACTTTATAAAAGTTTAGGCATTGAATCTAGAAAAAAAGAAAGAAATAGACGAAAAATTCGAATGAATAAATAATCAAAAAATATTGTTTCCCTATAGTCAAAAGCACATATCTCCTTTCGATGAATGCCTCGAAAACCACTTTAAATAATAATAATGAAGATTAATATTATTCATATTTTGAGACGAAAGAACTCCTTTTCTATGCAGGTAATGACATCATTTTCTATTTTGTAAGGATCCATCAAATAAGGTTTCCTTAGAAAAAGATTCTACAAAAGCAATGATAAATAGATACGAATAGAGTAAGAAAAGAAGGAAATAAAAAAACATAGTATAGAAAAGATATCCAAAATGATATAGAAATCACTATCCTATCCTTAGTTTTTATTTCCTTAAGTTAATTGAATTTCGTTTGATTAGGGCAAAGTTCCTTAAAAACCTTTGCCTTTTTTTAAATATCATGAACAGTTCTTGTCGGCTGAGCGCCTTTTTCAAGGAAAGTGTTATAAACTTGATCATACTGTATAAAAATCGAGAAATCAATAGTGAAAGTTGTGTTTTAATTCATGAGGTAACAGTTTGAATTCTGAAAGTATTATGTATATGAATATTCATACACGTAAACATGCCTAATCTGATCTAAACTAAACTATATGATCACCAAATTCAACAACCGAAAAAAAAAAGTTTCTGTTTAATTTAGTCATCTCTAACTATCTCTATGCAGGCTAGGAGATTAAATTTCCTAAGCCTTAGATTAGACTCTATGATGCATTGTACTTGTAACTCTTTATAGCACACAAAGAATAAAAGAATCATTATATATTTTACATATTTTTCGTAGGTTACTGTTTTAGTAAAGTTCAGCTCACAGTGCATCCCATTATCTTATTAATCATTTTCAAAAGATGAGAATACAGAGAGGAAATTAATGAATATATATAGTTTAATGCAATTATTCTTTACTTGATATGAGAATACTTATATCATTTAAACAAAAAGGTTTTGGATGTAATTTACATCGCAATGAATTGATATTTTGGTGCAATTTTCAGTTCCGTCGCAACGTGCGAGTTACCCACTAGTAACTTATTAATGCATGATACACTCTCTTGATATGTATTGCAAGTAAGACCATATGTAATGGCTCGTGAAAGGGTCGTGAATGCTTCATTTTGGCGCCCAATTCACATATAAACACCGCTCCTCCTTGTGTGAAAGGGGCACTAAAGGCCCTCAAGCGAAAATTTTCGCGTTGGTTAAATTTTGTTTCATCCAATCATGCTTTGCCACGTGGACTGACCATTTGAAAAAAAAAACAACGTGCAAAAAAATGCCCAATTTCACCCACCATTACACCCATTGCCCATTTCAAACCCCTTTCACCCACCAAATTTCACCCACAATTAGACCATATGTAATCGTTGGTTAAATGGGCGTGAAGTGGTGAATTTCACCCCCCATTCACCTTGGAACACCCCCCCCCCCCGGGTTAAAGGGGCGTGAAAGCTTGCCAGGTGAAATATTTCGCATGAGAGGGGCAAAGGTTGGGCCAATGGGGCTTTGCCACTTCATTTTTTTTTAATTCAAATTTAATACCATTATATATTTACCCTCTTTCACCTACCATTACACCACTTGCTCATTTCAAGCCCCTTTTACCCACCAAGTGACCCCACATTTCCAAGTGTCAAAAAATACCTCTTTCACCCATCAAATTTCACACCAACCATTACATATGATCTTACACATGGTCTAAAATGCCAATTTTTAATTTATATAAATAAAGGTCCAATCTCTCTCCAATTTTCTTTAACACCATAGCAAACTCCATCACTAACTAATCTTTAACTAGACAACTAAAATCCACTAGCCATGCAGCATAAATTTTCTGGCCATCCTCCAAACAATATACGTTCTTAATGGTGATGGGTCTAAGGTGATGGTGGTCTTCAATCGGTTCAGCGATAATGTAACAAATCTAAGGCGCAGTGGTGCACCCTGGAATTTTTTTCATATGGTGCGGAATTATATAGTTTATATAGGTCGTTTATCCATCAGGTGACCCGTGTCGGGTCGACGTGTATCGTATACCAAATAATAATATTAATAATACTAATAATAATAATAATAATAATAAAATTATATAATCAACAAAGGAAACAAAAAGCCTAAAAGTAATTTAAACGCCATTACAAATGTATAACAAAATTCGAAAATCTAACGTTGTTCTTTTCGAGTGTTCATTTTTTTGTAATCTATCTATATCATCTTCTATCTCCACGTTTCTATGCAAGTCCTATCCAATAAAAATAATACAACAACATTTTAGATTCTCATTACCAATCTTATTGCGCAAATCGTTCTTCACAAACTTTATTACCGAAAAGCTTCTTTCAACAGTCGTGGTTGCGACAGGTAATGTGAGAGATAGCTTCAATAAACGATACGCCAATGTAAAGTTAAGGTGTTTCTTTGTTTCAACTATCAATTATACAAGACTTGGTATACCATTCAATTGAGGGTTTTCAGTTGGAAAAAGAAAGAACTGGTGGACTACTCCATTTCTGTAATGTTTTAGGCGGTATGTTGTTTTTCTTCTTTTAATCAGAACCAAAACCTATTAAAAATTATGGTTTACTCTTAAAATTGGGCTACTAGCCTACTAACTATTAGAATTGAGCTAACTCTAAAGTCTAAATACAAAAGTTGGCTACTAACTATTAAAATGAGCTATCTCTAAACACAAAATTTATATGTGTTTTTTTCTTAAGGGTCGATTTCAAAAGTCCAAGGGGTGCGATTGAAAAATTTTATAGGGTGCGAACGAGATTAACGCGTATATATAATGCATATATATAATAAAAAACAATTCAAGGTGGGTGCCCGCCCCTTCATCTTGGCGTGGGTCCGCAAATGCTAAGGCGGAGATGGTCTTCACACGGATATGTAATTATTTCAAGATGATCTCTTAATGACGATATTGATACTTCAGTGGCATATCTTACGTTTGACGAATCGAAAACTTTTACTAATTTTTTCCTTTTAAACAATTTTTTTTTTCACACAATACAAATTGGGAAATAGTTATAAGACCAAGTTGCACCAACTACTATTTTTTTTTGGCCATATTACCGTTACAATATAACATGAAACAAATATGTGTCCCGTCGTTTCCTCAACCTCGTTAATCAAATCTTATAGTTATGTGTGTTTTTAATAGGGAAATTGGATTTTAACACCCTGAACTATTGACAATAGGCCGCTGACGCACTGAACTACAAAATTGACGAACACCGCACTGTACTTTTAACTTATTGGCATGTATCACCCTCAGACTAACCATGGTTAATTTTTGCTGACGTGGTAGGTGATGTGTCCATGCCATGTCAGCTTATTCCCCATGCCACGTCAGCAAAAATGGACACGTCACCAAAAAAATAACCATGGTTAGTCCGAGGGTGATACAGGCCAATAAGTTGAAAGTACAGTGCGGTGTTGTTCAATTTTGTAGTTCAGTGCGTCAACGGTCAATTATCAATAGTTTAGGGTGTTAAAATCCAATTTCCCTTTTTAATATCCATGTGACACATTGAAAATTTTCAAATATAACTAATTAAAGGACCCTCTTTTTGGTGAAATGAGAATTTCGTTTGTCTGTTAAAAAAAACTAATTAAAGGACCCATCAAATTTTAATTTTAATTACTAATAAAATGAATCCATCAAATAATCGCATTCATTGACAAACTCAAAATTAAATCTTAAGATATTTTCCCATAACCTCACCAATGATATAGCCGACGGTTGATCAAAACTGAATTCATAATAAATTGAATCCATCAAATAATCAATGGTTGACCAAGTCTAGATTAAATCTTAACATACTAATAAATTTCTTCTTAACCTCACCGACGATTTTGATGACAGGTTAACAAAAAAACAAACTAGTTCCAAAATCAAGTATTTCGTAAATCATCCCTGAGAGAAACCTTGATGGTAAGTTGTCTACTCTCTATCCAAGAGGTGAAGGGTTCAAATATTTAAAGGTGAAAGTATATGTGGTTAATAGGAATTTTTAATAAACTGAATCCATTTACACTGTGTTCCCGAGTTTCATTAAAGGATGGAAGAGAAAGGATCTCCCTCCTCTTCCATTCTCTCCAATTCCTTCCAAATTGGAAAGATTGAAAATCACACTAAAATCCTCTTTATTATCCCTCTCATTCCCTCCCTTTCCCTCCTACAAAAAACTCTGGAACACATTTTTTCCCCCACTTCCTTCCCAATCCTTTCTCTTCCATCCTTTAAAGAAACTCTGGAACATAGTGTTAATAATCACATTGATTGATGAAGTCAAAAAATCTGATCTTGAGGGGGTGTTTGGGATTGATTATTCAAAACAGATTATGCGTTTTGAAAAAGCAGGGGTGGAGCTGCTTATAGATTATTGCGTTTTGGTAGCATAAAAAGCTGATTATCTGCGTTTTCAAAACGCAATTCAAACACTAAAAATTGATTATCTGTGTTTTCAAAACGCAATAATCTAAAAATCAGATTCAAAACGCAATCTCAAACACCCTCTAAATTCCCCCTAATCACATCGGCGATTTCACAAGCATTTTACCCAAACAAACTAAGAGGGTGTTTGTTAGCCTCTTAATAAACCTCTTAATCTTTCCGGTCTGCTGTTTGATTGATTAAGTGCTGAATCATTTAGAGGTCTGAATGGTTAAGAGGCTCTGAATGATTAAGTGCTGAATGGTTCAGCTATGCACAAAGTCTGAATGGTTTAGCTATTAACCATTCCATTTTGAGCCATTTTTAGATTGAAACAAACAGTCTGAATGCTGAACCATTTAGAGCTGAATGGTTCAGAGCCTTATTAAGAGGCTACAAAACAGGAATCAGACAATTTTACATAAAAGCCCCTAAGTCCAAAATCAAGTATTTCGTAAATCAAAATCCTCAACGAATGCCACAGTATGGTAACTTACCATGAATATCATATTGTTCACTTATTGGTCAAAATTACAATTATATCTCTCCATATATTTCGCAACTTATATATTAGGGAGAGCTATAATATGAAGAAACCAACATGCACTATTAACCAACATGCAGAGAAAGTATTTGATAGAAAGTATCTTAACCTACAAAGTGTAGGAAGTCATCAAAAGTGGCTACGTGTAACTTGGCGGTTATAACATCTGAAGCCAATTCAAGGGTAATATAGACTTTTCCATCCCTCATTAAATCACATAATAATACATTCTCTGTTTTATCGTTAAATCCGAATTCAAAATTTTTATAACTGATTTCACAAATATGACATCATTGTGTATCAGATCTAAAGAAATCATACTCTGTAAACCAAAAAAAAAACCCAGGGCATTCATCAAACAAAGAAGAAATCATACTCTGTAAACAAAAAAAAACAGATCATTTATCAAACGAAGAAGAAATCATACTCTGTAAACCAAAAAAAACAGAGCATTCATCAAACGAAGAAGAAATCATACTCTGTAAAAAAAAGAACAGAGCATTCATCAAACGAAGAAGAAATAAAGTTCAGAGATGAATAGAGGCTGATAGATAACTGTTTTATATTGTAGATATTACCGAGTGCGTAATGTAAGTGCTTTATGATATCAGTGAATGCGTTTTATGTTTTATGTAAGTGTGTTTTATGAGATCACTGAGTGCGTTTTATATAAGTGCGTTTTATGATATCACTAAGTGCGTTTTATGTTTTTACATTGTAAGTTAATTATCATCAACATGTAAGTGCGTTTTATGATATCATTAAGTGTGTTTTATGTTTTTACATTGTAAGTTAATTATCATCAACATGTAAGTGCGTTTAATGATATCACAAAGTGTGTTTTATGTTTTTACATTGGAACAACAGACAGGACGACTAGTTTCTTTGTAATTTTTTTAATGTTATGTAATCTTGTATTTTTTTTAACGTTATGTTTTTTTTTGTTAACTTTTTTTTATTAATTTTAGTACTTATTTTAACTTAGATTTATTTTTTACTTTGAAATAATAATAACTAGGTGTTAGTTGGCTCGCACTTCGCCGAGGGCGCGACTGTTGTGCGTACATGTTACACGCAATGCACAGCGGAGAAGCACACTGTCTAACCAACCAAAAAAGCGAAAGCCCAGGTCGAAACAAAATCCAAATCGAAAACATTTTCATGTATGCCTTCATTTTCCATATCCAATCCCCTCTTCTACTTCTATTTCAACCCCTTTTGTTCTTCCAATCCTTCACCATTTTTATGTCTCCGAATTGCAGCCACAACACCTTCGAACCCCCATATCCGGCAGCAAAATACCCTCCAAGTGCACTGGGAGAACATCAAATTCTGGTTTACAATCTAGAAAAGCAACAATTAAAAGCAAAACATAAAACAAAACCACTGGACTTTACAACTTCTCCATTTTTCTGGGCGGCTTCAAGCCAATTTTTTGGGCGGTTTGCACCCATTTTTTGGGCTGTTTCAATGGTTTTCTGGGTGTTTGGGAGTTTTTTTTCTGGGCGAGTCAGGGCATGTTTTTGGGCAGTTTAGGTGGCAATTGTTTTGCGTGGTTTAAGCGCAAGCATTACATGTTGTACTCTGTGTTATGATATTGGTACGACACTTTAGAAGTGTAGTACAATTAGTACAATTAATAGATATATAATAATAAAAATAATAATAATAGAGGGGGGGGGGGGGGATGCCCACACCTTAGCCCTTCTTAAAAAGAAAGACTATCCTCCTAGCTAGATAATGTGACAAGATGAATCATAGTCATAGATGGATTTATGGGTCTTCTTTTGTGTAATTTCCGGTGAAATTAAAATGTTAATTTTGTTCTTATTATAAAAACCAATGAGGGAACTCAACTTCTAAATCAATTGTTTCATCTTTAATTTCCCTGAAGCACATATAAATGTTCCTAACTTAACTTTCTTTAATCATAAAGCTTCAATTAGATACAAGCTTTTAATGAGTAAAATGACACAAATACCTATTTTACTATAAAAAAATATGGATACAAACTTTAAATTAGGCCCATTTTGGTCATTTTATAGCTTTTATTAAAAGTTTCAGCTACTTTTTCAAACACCAAATTATATTTAAAAAGATACAGCTACAAGTTTCCAGTCACCCGCTAGTTTTATCAATCATACCCTAAATGTTTGATGAAATGTCTATGAATGTAGTAAGCGGTCCAATATTGAGTATTGACAATGAGGTTCTTCATTTAACAATATACGGAAAGACAAAAGCACAAATCGATAGAATATTCCATAAGGAATGCGAGAGGTGACTCGTTGAAACAAACAAGTGTTTCCATTTTGTTAAAACATTGACAAAAATATATAACTTTATTATAACATAAATTAAAGTTTGAAAAACATTCATCGAAATCCCTTTAAATGACTTAATCATTATTAAAGATTCATTGAAAGAATAAGTGGTTGTCACTGAAACAAGAAAGTAAAGGGGGTGTTTGGATGCTCATGATGCTGGTACTAGGGTATGTTTGACAAAGAGTTTTTAAGAGCTTTTAAGAGATTTAAGTTTCAAGCTTTTATGAAAAAGTTCATATTAAAAGTCTTATTTGATTGAAAGAGCTTGAAGCTTTTAAGTTAGGAGAAAAAGCTTTATATTGAAAAGCTACTAATACTAGCGTTTAAGAAAAAACTCCTACTAGCTACAAGCTTTTAATGAGTAAATGATACAAATACCCATTCTATCATAAAATAAAAATAAAAACATTCCTTACAAGCTTTTAATTATGCCTATATGCCTATTTTTATTATTTTATACATTTTTATTAAAAGCTGCAGCTACTCTGCTGAAGAAACAACGAGTATGACTCGGGTAAAGTGAGGGGGTGGCTACTCGTGCTCGCTACAAGATATAATCCTTCGCTCATAATGATGATAGATCCGTGGTCCGATTAGCTAAAGAACAAATAGATAAACAACACACGAGGTATAAGTGGTTCGGTCTCGTTGACCTACGTCCACTGAAAAGGGTATATCTTTATTGCTTAGATGATTACAAATGTAAAGACAAAGATACAAGTGTGTTACAAGTGTATGTGTTTGAGTGGAGAATTGTTCGACCTATCAAAAGGAGGTGAAGTCTCCTTTTTATAGGGGAAGTATGGGCTTGACGTCTGCGGCCCACATTAGGAGCGCTGGGCTTGGCCCAGGAGTTGGGTCTGCCTTCCAGAAGCCCACTCGGTTGGATTTGGATCCAAAGTTGAATAAGGTAAACCAGTTGAGAATGACGCTTTGTGATTGGTCCACGTGGCGCACTGTGGTTGGTTGGCAAGGGCGACGCTCTGCCATTGGTATACGTGGCGCAATGTTGTGGACTGCAGGGGCTTCATTTTCTTCCTGGTGGCAGGGGTGTCAGGCGGCTTATATTCTTCTGGAAGATAGGCTGAGGTGATGTCTGGCACCTGGAGAGATGTGCAGCAAGTGGGGCTCAAGGGGAGCTGCATCTCAGCGCACGCGGCTGCTAACCTTTCGCGGGTGGTCATCGCCAAAACAGGCGATGCGCTATCGCTCGACAGTTTATACCTCATATATGTTGTTGATTGCTTTTGCCCTCCGCCGAGTATTGCTGATCCGTGAAGGTGTGTCTTGGAGATGATATTTGTGAGGTAGGGTGCGCCAAGGCGCTGAAACTGATACCCTACACCTTCATCTACCAAACATCAAAATATATTTAAAAAGCTACAGTTACAAGCTTCCAACTACAACTACCAGCTTCTAACTATTATCTAATTTTTATTTCACAAAAAAAAAGTCTACCTTGATAATCACTTAGAACCTAACAAAGAGAATTTTAAGATTGCATAAATTTCACGTATAAACATTATTAAAAAAAATGAAATTAAGATAGTCCCGGTGCCATAAGTCAAGAGAGAATAAATGTATACATATTATGATATACTCTAGCCCACTATTATAAAGTTGGACCAAGTATATTCTACCGGTTTACAGTCACATGTCATTAGAGGTGTTTATCGGTTTGATTTATGATTTATTTGGTTAATTCGGTTCGATTTATTTGGTTTTCAAAATTTTATACCTCAAACCAAAAACCAAACCAAATCAAGTTAGGAATATGCAAACCAAACCAAATTCAACCAAATTGAATTCGGTTTGGTTTCGGTTTAAAACCAAACAAACCGATTTCAATCAAATTCAACCGAATTGAACCGAAGTTTTTTTTCTCTAAGGGGCTGTTTGGTTGATTAAGTGCTGAATCATTACGAGGTCTGAATGGTTAAGAGGTCTAAATGGTTAAGTGCTCAATCATTAAGTTTGACCTCTTAATGGTTAATTTTCTTGTCCCGCTTAGTAGAAGAGTCTCATTAAAGTTCAGCCTAGTTCAGTGCTTAATGGTTTAGTGCTTAATGATTCAGCAACATCCCAAATCTTAATGATTCAGCCTTAACCATTCCATTTAAAAGCTGAAACAAACGCGCTGAATGCTGAATCATTCAGTGCTGAATGGTTCAGAGTTCATTAAGAGGCTTACCAAACAGCCCCTAACTCATATACCTTTGTGTTCCGAAATCCGAATAGACAGTTAGCAAATAATGTAAACAGAAAAATCAAACCACGCAATATATTGTAAAAAAAAAGTTTAAAAACTAAATAAAACAAACAAATCCGGAAAATAGTCTTACACACAAATATAAACATCATAAAAATTAGAAATGTATCATCAACACTGCCAAACAAATTAGAAGTCTGGTTACTTGAATCATCCGCATTCACTGTCTTATTAGAAGTTTATTACTTTTTTTTTTGTAAACTCCAATTTTGATCAATATAACGTGTAGTGAGACACATATAATTGATTCTTTGCAAAGACGTCAATGTATCAATCGCCAAACTAACTCTATGAACTGATTTTTTCAATTCGGCTTTAAGAATAACTTTCTCATCAATATATATGACTTATTAAATATTATTATTTTTATTTAATAATTAATTAGTTTACCGGTTTATTCGGTTATCTGAATACGGTTATCCGAATAAACCAAATTTAAAAAAAAATGTAGAACCAAAAACTAAACCAAACACCAAATTCATTGTTCGAATTGTTTCTTTTTCAGTTACGGTTCAGTTTACGGTTTTTATTTGTTCATGCAACAACAGTTTTAAACAACACCAACACTTGGTTGGGCAATTGTTTGGACATGGTCAAACTAGTTGTTTCAACTCGTGTCTTGAATGAAAAAAAAAAAAAACAATTTTGATTAACCACTTAAATTCGTTTTCCTTATAGATTAAAAACTTGCAAGACTAATTATCTTTCTTTCATGACAAGGTTAATTTCTTTTTTGTTTCAAGAATAAATAAGGTTAATTACTATATGAACATGGTGGTTCATACTTGAAAAACAAGGACATACACAGACTTTTAGATTCTCTAGATGAGCACTTTCTAAACTCTATTCACAACTTCATCTTTTTCTTACCTAAACACTAAATAACTTGGTGCTATCTCGGGCGTTAGAGTCATATTCGGCAGTAAACATATTGTCTAGGTTGTTGTACCCTAGAAGACAGTCAGACAGACCATCTGAGAGGAGGCGCCAAAACTGTTTCAAGGGCCTCGTACCTAACACGGTCTTTAACCAAAACCCGTAGATATTTTAGGGTGTTAATTGATGCAGTTAAGGAACATAATTGAGGACTCGATGGGATGAATGTTCGAGTCAAGGATACTAGAAGAATGTTGTTGAATCACTCATAGAAGATACGGTTGAATAAAATTTAGTACATATAAATTTGTATTTTCTATTTTATTATGTAATTTTGTAACTAATATTTTACTTTTATATTTATTACAAAGAATATCATTATTATTTTTATTCATTACATATTTTAATAAAAGTGAATTCACTTTTCAGTTTACATGTGAAAACTTCCACCACCGTTACCAAGGATAATAAGGGTTGTTATTTTCTAAAAGTCGTTTTAAGGTTATGTGCACGTTCATTTACTTCATCTATAAATACATCCACGAACCCAACGTTATGATCACCATATTTGTTCCAAACAAAGTCTTGGTCACAAAACAAAAATCTTGTGAGTACCAAATATGGCTTCCCTTCCTGTTATTAACGTGTCAGTAAAAGACTTGAACCCTGGTTCGACCTCTTGGGCCACAACGTGTGGTGAAGTTGTGCGTGCACTAGAAGAATACGGGTGTTTTATAGCCGTATACGACGGAGTCTCTCCACAACTTCATGATGCAATATTCATTGCATCTCAGCAACTACTGGATCTTCCCTATGAGGTTAAGATTCTAAACACTTCAGATGGAGCGGGTCATGGTTATTTTGGCCAATCACCCAAGAACCCTGGTTTTGAACGATTAACCATTGAAAAAGCAACCACCAAACAAGGAGTTGAAGCATTTACAAAACTCATGTGGCCCTCTGGAAATGACACATTCAGGTATGTTGTTCCGTTTGATTCGGTTCGTTTAACTTAATAACGATAATCTATACATTATACATACTAAATATTATTAACAATTTTCTTGGTTAACTTATTTCCTTATTGTTGCATGTATGTTTCAGTGAAACTTCATCTACGTTCGTAAATGCTGTAGCAAAACTAGAGGAGATAGTGATGAGAATGGTGTCGAAAAGTTATGGAATAGAGCAACACTACCAGCCGTTCCTTGGATCCACAGATTACATCCTTAAATTCAATAAATACGAAAGCCCTGGAACGGACGAGGCAAGGTTAGGCCTCTTTCCTCACACTGATAAGAGTTTCATAACCATACTCCATCAGAAAGAACAAGGAAAAGGTCTCGAGATAAAGACCAAGGACCAGAAATGGGTTGAAGTTGACCTTTCACCCTCAGGTTTTGTAGTCATGGTCGCGGATGCTTGCACGGTATTTACAAAGCTGTTTTCACAATAATTAGTGTTATGTAATAAAATTCACGTACATGTGACATTTATTAATATGTTTTGAATGTTGGTAGGCATGGACAAATGGAAGATTGGAGGCACCTGTCCATAGGGTGATGATGGGAGGGAAGAAAGATAGATATTCGATGGTGGTCTCATCGTATATCCGAGATCTCGAGATACAGGCACCTCAAGAACTAATTGATGAAGACCATCCAGTGCAGTATAAGCCATTTGAGCACTACAAGTATATAGATTTCCACACATACCAAAATAGTAGGAAGCTGAGAAACCCGCTTAAACACTATTGTGGCGTTTGATCGAATTTCTAATCTCTTTTCCTATTATATATTGTGTGTGGACTTGCAATGGTTATGTGGTTCATGATTGTATTTCTTGTATTGGTTGTGTGTTTCCTTGCTGTGCGCATTACTATGTATTTCGAATAATGTGTGCGTGGGTGCACGTGTATTTTTTATGAAATATTAATTTTGTGTGGTTGAGTCACTTGTTAATCATCCTTTCATGTTTATACGTCTTAGCTAGTAATTACCATTTCATTGTCACAATTATTTGATCAATTATTGGTGTAATTGTATTTCAATGGAGCTCTTCATAAATGGGCTCTTCATGAATGAAGCCACGTTGAAGCTACCTCGACGAACCAAACGAATGCTGGCCCCAGGTGCACCCCTTTTTTCCCTCTTGCCCATCGCCTTGTTCTCTCGATCTCTCATCTTTCTATAGTCTATCCGTGGGCTCTTCGATAAGGATCACAGAAGAATGATCCAGTTTTCGGGGCAAAAACGCAAGAAAAACCAGAATCAGAAAAGAGATCATGATATTTCAAGAGTGTAAGTTCCAAAATTGTCTTACGGAGAGTGGCGAGAAAAAGACATAACAAGTCCGATGATCATGAGTATCATCCACCGAACGTTTAAAGGGCAACCGAACATGAAAGATATATAAGAAGGTTTTACAAAATGCGATCAGAATTCAATAAGAAAAACCAAAGAAGAATTGATGATTATTAATCAAAGGGCCGAACAAGATTGAACCAACGTTCAATTCGGATACCGATTGATAATTATCAAGGCAGGATTCCTTCACAGCAAGAATAAATCATTTTCACTCGACAGGGACGGCGTTAACACCACTTAATTTTGATCAATGGATTAGGAGAGTCAAAGTCAAAACTGAAAATTGGATATCAACCGAAGAAGGAGAAGATGGACGGCATAAATACGGATGAATAGACCACAGTAAACAAGATCAAAATTTCTTGATTAGGGGCGTGAATGCTGGAAGATTATAATAAAAAAATATTGACGATTTAGAAAGTCAACTAGAAAAGTCAAACTGCAGATTTAGGCGCCAAAGTTAAGAGCAGTTATGTTGGTTATGCATGTTATTAGGATGTGTTAGTTAAGTTAGTATCTTGGCAGCTATTTAACCACAAATATCAAAGGCTACTTAAGTTTGTTTATTATAAACAATCCCACCCTTTGTTCATTCTTTACGAAGTCCCTGCACATCAATATGTGCATACTCAACCAATTGTTCATCATGTAAAACCGAGTACGCAAAACAGGGCATAATTTGAACATGGCATCAGAGCATACGGTTAAGAGCTGGAAAAAAGAAGAAGAAAGAAACATGTGACCGAAAAAACATCCCTTTTTGCGACATCAATCAGAAACATTTAAATGTTCTAAGATTAATATACCTTGTTAGTAAGTTTTACAAATTAGTAATACAAAAAAAAAAAAGTGCCGGTTTGGTTCCGTTTTTGGCGTGGAGAATGGGAGTTGGTCCCAAAGCTACGGTTTGAATGGAATAGGTTCTAAAACGATTTTGGTTCAGGTCATTTTCTCCAAACCGGTTCAGTTAACAAGTTTCTTGTTCATCTCTACTCCTAATCAGACGCGTTTTAACATCATCAATAGTGATTCCATAATCTTTAACCAAAAGCTTGAGCGTTATATATCATCCTTGTGGTCGAAAAGAGTAGTGCACGCGTAGGAAGCAAAAGTGGTGTAATCCCCCGTAGTAGATATTTTTGTTCTTTTGGGTTGTTGTGTACCCTGTACACTAATTTGTCCCCCTCTCCCCATTTTGGGTATTTTCACATGCACACGTACAAATACACAAAAGGTTGTTTTTTGTTAGTTTGTGGAATCTCTGATGAATACTCCTTTCCTTATCTAACGCCATAACTTGGTCATCAAACCACCTTCTTTTTTGGAATGTTATGCGTACGAAGAGTTCATAAATTTATTCATCTTAGCCTTTTTCATGTGTGTAACACCCAACTTAAGATCCAACTTATCAAGCACAATATTGATACAACTTACAAGGGAATTAAAACATAACTTTTATTTAACTTATAATATTCCGAGTACAATACTTTATTTATTTACAAGATATACCAAGCAACTAGGAACTTCTAGGCTTCAGGTCTCAATGTCTCTACTTTGTTCCTAGGTTGTCCCATTGATTACCTAAGATAAGGATACTTAAAAAGTCGTCAGCTATATGTTGGTGAGCATATTAATTTATTCCAGTTTACAAAAATAATCATATTAACAATTATGCATATACAATAGAGTTATGACTACTGAACCGACTATCCCGGCCAATGTACAACGGACATATTGAACCCCTGGTAATTAATGTACCCACAACCATAATGTAGGTATTCAGCTTTTCGTAACGTATCCAATAGACATACAAGGAGCCTTTATACCCCCACTAATTTTGATAAGACGAGTATACAATCACAGTTCTATGAAGAGACATGATAACTCACTTGTTTAACAGTTGCTTGTATAATCATATTTACGGTTCCAACATCACCCCGCATCCAATCCCCCCTAGCTTATTCCCGCGTCTTCTCTTTTCCAAAGCAAAATCCCGGAAGTTGCACACCCTAAGGCCCAAGCTGCTACAACGACCGTTGAACCTCATGAAATCGATGGAGGGGTATAATAGTCATTTCACCTACAAACTAACAGAAAAACTAACGGACGTTAAAATGAGGGATGTAAAGTGTTAGCCCGACAAAAGTCAGGGACTCAATGTGTTATACTCGTGCTGAACCTGTTATTTGGTGCAAACAACAGGGACGAAAACTACAATTAACTCTTAATTTTCTTCATCGATCATCATAAGTTATTCGTACCAAAAATCAGTTTTTATTTTTTTATTGTTCAGATTAGTTATTAAATTGATGTTATTCTTGTGTAAAAAGCAACTTCAATTTATTTATCGGTTTAATTTACAACTAACAAAAACATTTGTTGATTTTTTTAATTTAAAACTCAAAACAAAGATTTTTTTATATGTGTGTTGTTCCATAAATTCTTAAAAACAAGTTACATTTGGATAGTAGGTAAGCGAATAACAAGTTGCGTCGCTATCATTTTTTGAATCGCAAAACCTATTCTACTAAATACAAACCCTTGTTGATGAAAAAAAATCTAATATTCATCATACAAACATCATTATTAATTAATAACTAGTGGGGTTTCAGTGTCGCGCGTTGCGCGACTCGTAGATTAATCAACTTGAAGTGTATTCAGTTAGGCAAAAGTCAGTTTCATTAGGTTAGATTAGTGAAACCAAAATCCAAATAAGTAACTGTAAATATACTTTGTCAAAATTGTTAACATAGAAATGAATACAAACTTGCTATTTTCATTGTAATCTACATCTCTGCAAATGCATAGGTTTACTGGAAATCGATCGCTGCCTTCAAATGAGAGAATTTCGAGTCCGCTTTGTCTTGCTAATTTAAATATACTACACATCTAGTTACACATTTTTGTCACGTGTCAATTTTCCAGGGTTCCTTTGTGAGATATGCCTTTTGGTAATCAATAGTCTTGATGTGTAAAAGGGAAACATGAATGTTTATAACTAAAAATGTTACTGAAGTCCATACCTCTCTTAAGGCTCTAATTTTTTATACATGGGCACAACATCCATGTTCTTCTAAAGCAAGCAGCCTCTAGGATAACCAAGTTCATGATCTTCCAAATAAAGATGCCAATTCATAGACGAATCAAGCTGAGAGTTTTTTCCATCTCTTAGGGTCCCACAAGATGGTGTTGTTGAATGCAAACTCAAAATGTCAACATGTAATCTTCCAAGTTTTTTACTCGTCATTTGTGTGCCACCCAATAACTTGACTTCCATTGCATACATGACTTTTAAAGTCGCCTTGTTTTTGCTTTGTGCGAGCATTGCAACTGGCCAGTTGCCAAAAGGGCTGCAGTCAGCAAAGCAAACAAAAAAACGAAATTTTAGAGATATTACGTTTGATTGACCTGTTTGTTCAGAAATATCTTGTGGAGCAGATTTGAAATTCCTAACATAAACTGTTTGTTCATAAACTTTTAAATATGAATTGAACAATGGCAGTTTATCCAGCAACATCAATTTATGGAAACTTGAATATGTCTATGTAATATTTGCAAATTTATAGGTTGTGCATATTTATAAATTCTGCAATTTATGGTCTTGCCCATTTTGTACAAAATCATAAAAACAAACCACGACTGTATCAAATTCTTTCAAACAAAGACGAGCTTGGTCCGTATAACTTTGAGACTGATCTTAAGCTGAAGCCGACTAAACTCACTGGTCGCTCCTTAAACTAATTTAAAACCAACATTTTTTTATGCAATTTTTCCCCAAAACGTAATCTTAATTTTGGAAACAAAGCCTTAGCAACACAACATCAAACAGCCAATCATCCAAGTGGACATAAATTCAAGAGCATAACATGTCAATTCACAAGACAGATTCTTATAGTGCACCCACTAATTTTAATGATTTTGCAATTCTTCCACAAGCAAAAGTCTTCATACACTAAATTACTACAATGCAATAGATTCACAACACATCAACAAAAAAAAGTTACCTAAAGCACTCGGAGTGAAATCAGCCACCAACTTCCCTGCACTAACAACTACAACGTCACCGTCCTTCCAGCAACTCACAGTAGCGTTTTCCGGCAAATTCTCCACAATCGGCAGCGGTTTCTCCGATGCACTTCCATTAGCGTCCTAAAAACCCAAATTGCATACTTAAACAATCAATAGACATGAAATTGAAGAAATTAAAACACATTACTAAGTTAGATAGAGTTTAGAACCTTTTGACGCTTCGATGATGGAGGTTAGTGTTCAAGAGACGATGATCGTTTGATGTCGTTGGATATAGATCCACTACGCCGCGTAGATACGATGATCATTTGTTTTTGTCGTTGTTGGAAGCTTGTGTTCAACAGATGATTGTCTGTGAAGCTTTCGTTGCTGTTGTCAAGAAATGGGTGAGCTCTGGCACCTCCTTTACACGCGTCATACAACGAATGCCAAACAAACACGTGTAAAACTTGAAAAACGGGAAAAATGGGGGTTGGATCCTTCAATTCTAGTTCAAATTTACGAATCTACAGTCGCTGCAATTTGTTAAACTTTTAAAGTACGAAATAATAAAACATTAAAATACATTGACACACATTATTTTTTTTCCTCTTTAGGTTGTTATACCAAGTGCCGGTATCGTAAGTAACCTTATCGATAACAACCGAATTCGTGTTTTTTCCGATCTCGAAATCATTAACATTTTAGAATTTACCTGATGCTCGTAGCACACTTTATATGTGTATGTTAGAAGAATAGAAACATATACTTGTCGCAAAGTATACCTTGAATCTGATGATTAGGAATTCCAGAAATGTCTTGGACAACCTTTAATGTCCATGTATGTTGAAGCTGAGACAAATGGTAAAGTATGGAACATAAAGAACAAAGTCGAACAAAACTTAGAAATCATGGATATTCAGTTGTATAGAAGTTTACCTCGGATTTTAAGTGCCTCAAATCTCCAACTCCAATCCAAAATCGTATGAAAACAGAGGTTTGCAAAAGTAACCACATACACTAATGCATGACAAAGTATAAACATCAAAACAAATCTAGTTAGTTAATCACAAACATTTAATTCATATCTTCAGTTTTTTTTTTTTTTTTTTTTTTTTTTTTTTTGCAATAACATTGTTTTTGCAATCATAGTAAAGTCAAATTGTTTATTATTTTATAAAAACAACAAAAAGATTTGCGGGGTTGCCTATCCAATCTGGTCGTTTTCAACCGGAACGCACTTTAACCAATTAACCAATCCCATTA
Organism: Ambrosia artemisiifolia; assembly: GCA_032199755.1. NCBI lineage: Eukaryota > Viridiplantae > Streptophyta > Magnoliopsida > Asterales > Asteraceae > Ambrosia > Ambrosia artemisiifolia. The sequence continues at coordinate 65,218,333 of CM063512.1, read as the reverse complement.
TTCATCAGTGATAACATAAAGTAGAGGCTTGTATTAATATTAATTAATATGAAATATATAAAGATTAAATTATGCATGCTAATCTGCACATAAGAATTCAAAATTACACAAATTACCTCCATCCTTATGTATACACCGGATGTCAAAGTTCAACCACTTTACTAAATTAAATTATGCATGCTAATCTGCACATTAACCTCATTTTATACCTGTAGATCAAACAACAATACAGTAAAGTTAATGATAAGCCAGCAATCAAAACCAACAAAAACATGATTAAACCCCCAAACGAACTAAGAATCCCAAGAACGTGAAAAAAACAATGAATTAAGCGAGGCTAAAAATGGGTCAGAGTCTACCAAAAACGAAGCTGCACGGAGGATTGCAGGCTCATATCACCATTGTTGTCCCGTCTTGATGAATCAGCTGAGAAATTTTGAACTCTCCGTAGCCCAACATCATCATTGCCAACCGGCTCTTGGTCCATCAATAGTGTAAAATGGTTTGACCACACCGCCACCTAGGGTTCCAGATCTAAACCCGACAACGATGGGCCATACTCATCCACTCTGGACAACACATTCGCAAACAACCGGGTTCACGTCTTCTGAAACGCAGTGAACATCCAGAGGAGAAGACGTGTCTGATCGTAAAAACAGAACCACAACAAATCAGCGACTATGTCATCTGTAGAAGAAACGCTGAAGAAGAGAATGTAGCGAGATAGAAGAGAGAGAGAGTTATTTCTGTACCTGTGGTTTAAATTAGGAAAAATAAGAGGTGTGGTGCAGGTTTGATGACCAAGAAGTAACCGTCCAAACAGAACAACCAAGCGACGACACCAACAATAGATGGTGATGAGGAGAAAGCCGCCCAAGCTGGCCAATTGGAGGAGTAAACCGACCAAGCAGCCGAATCAGGTGACGAAGGAACTATTCATGAAGTTTAAAAACTAATAGTAAGGATAATTATATTACTCGACAATGAAAAGACAATAAACTAAAATCACCATCCTACGATTATCTTTTCTCACATCGCTTTTGATTCATACGATGAAACTCCGGGCTAATTACCAGTAACAAACCCATAGCAAGAACAAACAACCTGCTTTAAAGTATGCCAAACATTATAAAAATGCTCATAGATTAAATAAAAAGAAGTAGAATTTTACCAAATTTCTTATACATCCTGTTCTTGAGCCTGATTTTGTCCTTTTGTTAGCTCAGAACACGGAAAATTTGTACCCTTACACCTTCTTCAACACCAGATTTCGTCTTTTAAAACAAACACAAAACAAACAATATTGGTTATCATCAATCAAAATCCACCAACAAAAAATTTCCTAATGTAAAAAAATCTGTACAAACCTAACAGAAACATGTATAAAACCAGATTAGTACATAACCACTGGCTGGAAGCCCAAGTCGATCCAAGATCGCATTGTTTGGCCTCAAAAAACTGTAGTTGTACCAGTCGATGTGACAACTCCCATAAACGTTCAACCACCGCGACCGAAAATTTGGGGTTCTTAACATACTTGCAAGAAAAAATTGAAAAAAAAATCATAAAAAGGAATTGCTATTTCCTACCCAAACACTGAAAACTGTAAAGTTGAACCATAGAACCTGAAACCCTAAATCGTATTGGCAACCTGTTGTCACCAACTGACCTCAGCCATAAACCACCGATCAACGGACTTGACACCAACCATAAAGATTCAGCGGAAGACGGAGAATGAATCGGTTAGAGATTGATGGGTAAAGATACGGAGGTGGTCTTTTGTAGAGAGAGATAGAGAGAGAGTGTGTGTGTGTAGAAGTAAAGAGAGACATGGGGTTTTTGGTTGATAGAGAGAGAAAGAGGTGTGTGAAGATGAAGTGAGGTAGTGGCATTAGTTGGCGTTCAACCGTTCAAGAGAGCCCAACTAAATGACACATGTAAAATGTAACGACCAACGAAAAATAAATAATGATTAAATTAAATAAATATTATTGGGCCACCTTAAGGTCTAGCCCAATATCCTTACCCGGATCATAACCATAAGTCCAGTTCAAACCTAACTCGTATGTTAGCCCACTAAGAGAACCCGTAAAGGCCCATTGGACCCGATAGCCTGTAATGGGCCACTGTTGGGCCCGATAAGATTAAGTTAAATATTGGACCTATATTGAGGAACCCAATATACATATTGGGCCTATAGTATACTAACCCGATATGTATTAAGAACCCGATTTACACCTTGGGCCAAATAGTGTATTTACATAATTATTATTGGGCCGTATAATTATAAGAACCCGATAAATAAGTTAGGTCCGGTTATAAGTTGGGCCAAGATTAGTAAGCAATAAACCCATTATTAAACCATGTAGGCCTATAATATTTCACCTATAAACTCTTGAGCCCAATACCCCTTATAAATCGGCCCATATAAACCTTTCAAAACAACCGCCAAACTTGACTCCTAGACCCACCTGTATCTTCTAAACTCTCAAATAACCAACACATATCTACCCTATAATGTAGGAATTATGATTACATAAGACAAACTTTGATTCTATCCTCAAAACCATCGACTCTTATAAAACCTCCCTCAAAACCATTAAAACTCATCTCTTTCAAACATGCAAACCACTTACACCTTCTCCTCAAAACCGATCGGAACTCTATCATCTTTAAAAACCAATCTTTAAACCTTATATGATACTTAAACCCATCCTTCTTTTATCTATAATCTAAACTCCTTCCATTAAGAACAAGGTTCGGCTACGGTTGTTACTTACCGGCCGATTATTATTGACATCCGGGTAAGGTTCTAATCTTAATCTAGTAGGAAACACGAGTGCCAAGCTGTAATGGCCAGCTTACATACGTATTTATAACCTAAGCTGTAATGGTCAGCTATATACGTATATATATATGTGTATATTAACCGTATGTGTGTAAACAGGTGATCCGCATAATTCCCGAGCAAGCTTTTCGTATTAGAACCAACGTGGAAGAACAACAAGTGAGTGCATGTACCCCCATAATCGTTTTAATGTTTCCGGGGTGAATATACGTTTGTGTCGTTTTCATGAAACATGCACGAGTTATGATATAATAGAATTAATAGAAACCGGTTAAATAGAAACTACGTAGAGTGGATCCATTCGGTATCATAGAGTATAGACCCGGACCGATTAGAGGCCACGGGACCATATATAATCGATCTATACTCGTAAAATAGAATAACCGGATAATGGCATGCATGTATGATTTACGAGTCGAAATGGTTGTTTAAGGTCTTGACATCACTCACTAGTTTCGACTAACGTATTTTAAACGTATATTTCAGGAGGTTAGCGTATCTATGGAACCCGAGCTTAGTTGTGGTGTTAGTGAAATCATGGAAGAAGTTTAATGTTGATAAATAAAGTGTGGTTATGTAATGAAGTTGAAATGTTTTCGGAACAGTTTATGCTCGGCTTGACCGAGTAGAATGTTTAAACGTTTGTTTAATAATGTATAATATGGTGTGTTGAAGTTTGAAAGTGTTTTGAAATAAAAGAATTAGTAATCGGCTTTCAAAAGAAAATAAAAGGATTAGAAGTATAAACTAGTTAAGAACTTAACTACCAATCGGTAATGACTCGGTTTAAAAATCGGGTCGTTACAGATTGGTATCAGAGCTCGGGTTCGGACGGTAGTGGAATTTGTATAGAAACTAACTTGAAATTTGATTGATATGTATACGTGTAATAGAATGTCAAGCAACGGAGAACAAGCCGAAGTGTCGATGGAAATTGAAGACGGAGAGATACCAAATCAAGAGGAAGTGATGGACAACGAGTCGCAAGAATTTCCGAGTACCCAAGATTTGTTAGCCGAAATACCGGGTTTGGTTTGGTCCGAAAATGGGTGGGATTTGAACTTGGAAAACATGGGAGTAATCGGCCCCTTGCCCGAACCCGTGTACACACCCGCCGAGTCTGTCCAACATTACCCGCAAGTTGATCCGGTACCCCACTACTTTTACCCGAACCCATCACCAAGTGAATACTATGGAACCTCTAGCAACCTCTCGGTAGAAGAGTCTAGTTATAATCCGTATACCATGGCCTACCCGACTCCTTTGACCTTACCTACCGTGACCCCGGTGATTGACCCATATCACGAAGCGACTATGATCACCCGGGCAAACGAAACTTTGCAACATTCGGAGTATGTGAGCCGTAAGGATTATTTGGAATTGACCGAGAGTTATTATCGTATGAAATCCGAACGTGATCAAGCTCGTAACATGTTGGAGGATTTGAAGAAGTTGGTGAGAAGGTTTGGATATCAAGCTCGACAAACCTTGGAGGATTCGAAATATCCTCTAATGTTGTGAAGAAATGGGTGCATGGTTGAAGGGGTAGGCTAGTGGTTGGGTTGTGAAGGAAGATGGTGGTAGTATTATGTGTATGTAAAATAAATGTGGTAGTATGTGAACTTAATTAGTATGTGTGGTAGTAGTATTTGGTGTGGTATGGTAATATTTGTTATGGTAGTAAGAAGATGTGTAATATTATGTACTAGACATCTAGAAATTTTCTCTATAAATATAAATCTAGATGTTTATTTAAAGTGTTAATTTAAATTGTTAAATGATAAAAGACATAAAATAAATTACTACTAACCAAAATAAATAATTTTTAAATATAGAAAATGCCGAGACGTTCAGACAGAAATACTGGAAAGGAGCCAGAAATGGAACCTACCAAGAAAAATAAAGCCTCTACATCTAAACCAACTGAAACCGTTGAAGAACCGGTAGAAGAAGAAATTCCCATACCAAACGAAATAAACGAATTAGAGGAAAAGATGAGGAAACTAGTTTTAGAAAGCCTTCAGGACTCGATTCCAACCATTATGACCATGCTAGAAAAACCATCCGGTTCCAAAACGGTAGATAAGAATCATGAGGAAGTGGTAGTTAATTTAGATGATAACACTATGAGGCCCCGATACTGTGATTACAAAACCTTTATGGCCTGCAAACCAGAATCTTTTGATGGTAGTACGGGTGCTGCTGGGGCAACCCGCTGGTTAGAAGAGATGGAATCTATACTTGAAATTAGTAACTGTGCTCCCCGAGACCAAGTAAAATTTGTAACCCACTCGTTGAAAGCGGAAGCTTTAAACTGGTGGAACATGATAAGGCAGATAAGAGGTAGGGATGTGGTTACTACCATGTCATGGTTAGAATTTCGAACACTTATTACCGAAAAATACTGCCCCATGAATGAGATTGAGAAAATAGAAATGGAATTTCTAGGGTTGGAGATGAAAGGCCTAGACTGTATAGGCTATATCAACCGTTTCAACCAACTTGCCCGTTTAGTACCCCACCAAGTAACCCCTGAACCTAAACGAATTAGGAGATTTATCTGGGGATTGAACCCCCAAATTCAGGGAATAGTTAGAGGGGCAAGGCCAGCAAAATTTGACACTGCTTGTGAACTCGCCTTAAGTTTAACCGACGACATAATAAGGCATAAAGAAAGGGAGAGAGTACCCGTAGGTAGCAAAAGAGGGTGGAATGAAACCTTTAGGACCACCAATTTTAATACCTCTGGTAGAAGCCAAGAAAACCCAGGAGATCAGGGAAACCCCGAAAAGCGACCTTACAAAGGAAATAGCCCGTACTGTTCCAATTGCAAGTATTACCATTCAGGAGAATGTCGAAGAAGGTGTAATAGATGTGGCCGATTTCATCTCGGCAATTGCAAAGGACCCCATTGCCAGAACTGCAAGAAAGTAGGACATGTAGCGAAAGATTGCAGGTTTAACCCAGACCGTCCCAGAGTCTGTTATGAATGTAAAGAACCAGGTCACTATAAAGCCGACTGTCCTAAACTCAAAACTCCGTCCAAGGTTGAACAAGGAAGAGGCAGGGCATTTGCAATTAACGCCGAAGAAGCCAGGGATGAACCCGATCTGGTTACGGGTACGTTCTATGTTAATCAATTACCCGCATACGTTTTATTTGATACTGGAGCCAACCTTAGCTTTGTTTCGAAAACCTTTATTGAAAAGATGGAAATACTCCCAGAACCTATGAATAAAACATACGACATCGAAATAGCTGACGGTAAAATTTTAAAAGCTTCGGAAGTTTTTAAAAATTTAACGTTAACTATAGAAAATCAAGAATTTTTAATAAATCTCATTCCTATGAGCCTAGGGGAATTTGACGTTGTTATTGGAATGGATTGGCTAGCTGCTAACCAAGTCGAAATAATTTGTAAAGAAAAGATAGTCAAAATACCAGTATTGAATCAAGAAACCTTGATCGTATACGGGGAGAAACCAAAAGGAAACCTGAACCTAATCTCTAGTATGAAAATGATGAAATTCTGGAAAAAGGGGCATCAACTCTTCCTGATACATGTGAATATTGAAAACAAGGAAAAAGAAAAAGAAATGGATACAATTAAGATAATATCCGAATTCAAAGATGTTTTTCCTAATGAATTACCTGGATTACCTCCGCCTCGTCAAGTAGAATTTTCAATTGACCTAATTCCTGGAGCCGCGCCAATAGCTCGAGCCCCATATAGGTTAGCTTTTAACGAAATGAGGGAACTTACAAAACAATTAGAAGAACTCATAGAACGGGGATTCATTAGGCCTAGCACCTCCCCCTGGGGAGCGCCAGTACTTTTTGTGAAGAAAAAGGACGGAACCATGAGAATGTGCATTGACTATAGAGAGCTTAATAAGCTAACCATTAAGAACAAATACCCGTTACCAAGAATCGACGACCTTTTTGATCAATTACAAGGTGCAAAATATTTTTCTAAGATTGATCTTAGATCGGGTTATCATCAATTAAGAATAAAGGATGAGGACGTTTTTAAGACTGCTTTTCGAACCCGATATGGTCATTATGAATTTTTAGTCATGCCTTTTGGACTAACCAATGCTCCTGCAATATTTATGGATCTGATGAATAGAATTTGCAGACCCTTCTTAGATAAGTTTGTGATCGTCTTTTTAGATGACATTTTAATTTATTCTAAGACTGAAAAAGAACACCAACAACATCTAAGAGAAATTTTAGAAACTCTTAGGAAAGAAAAGTTGTATGCGAAATTCTCCAAGTGTGAGTTTTGGGTGAAGGAAATTAAATTTCTAGGACATGTGATTAATGAGGAAGGAATACAAGTAGATCCTACCAAAGTAGAAGCCATTCAAAATTGGGGAACACCTAGGAATCCTACTGAAATTCGGCAATTTTTAGGGTTAGCAGGATATTACCGAAGATTTATTAAGAACTTTGCTAGATTAGCCCTACCCCTTACCGCTCTAACCAAGAAAGCTACTAAGTTTAAATGGGGAGAAAAACAAGAACAAGCCTTTCAGAGTTTAAAGGAAAAATTGTGTGAAGCCCCGGTGTTAGTTTTACCGGAAGAAGGAAAGACATTCACTGTATATTGTGACGCTTCCCAACAGGGATTGGGATGTGTTCTAATGCAAGAAGATCAGGTGATAGCATATGCCTCAAGGCAGTTGAAGAAACACGAACAAAATTATGTTACCCATGATCTAGAATTAGGGGCAATAATATTCGCTTTAAAAATTTGGAGACATTACTTATACGGTACAAAATGTACAGTATATACCGATCATAAAGGCCTTCAACACATTTTTGATCAAAAACTTTTAAACATGCGACAAAGAAGATGGATAGAAGTTTTAAGCGATTACGAATGTGATATAAGATATCATCCAGGAAAAGCGAATATTGTAGCAGACGCTTTAAGTCGGAAGGAAAAACCTTTAGGAGCTAAGGCTTTTAGAATCACCTTGATAAATGAATTCCTAAATCAATTAAGAGATTATCAAAGGAAAGCTTTAGAACCTACTTTAAGAAAACAAGAGGAACTGAACGGAGAAGGAGAAAGATTAGTGGAAGGTGCAGACGGCATCTTAAGACATGACTCCCGTATATGGATACCTCGACATGGTGATCAAAGAGAAGTTGTATTAAAGGAAACTCATCATTCAAAGTATTCTATCCACCCTGGTAGTCATAAGATGTATAAAGATCTTAGGAAGAATTTTTGGTGGCCGAGTATGAAAAGAAATGTTGGAGAGTTTGTAGCCAAATGTATAACCTGTTCTAAAGTCAAGGCAGAACACCAAAAACCTAGCGGGTTATTAATTCAACCCGAAATTCCCGTTTGGAAATGGGACCAGCTTACCATGGATCTTGTAACCAAGTTACCAAGATCTATAAAAGGTAATGATGCCATTTGGGTGATAGTAGATAGACTAACTAAATCAGCTCACTTTCTACCCATACAAGAAAACTTTGGAGTAGAAAAATTAGCAAAGATATATGTGAGGGAGATAGTAACAAGGCATGGAATTCCCCTTTCTATAATCTCAGATCGAGATGGTCGTTTTACTTCTCGATTCTGGGAAAAATTCCAAGATGCCTTAGGATCTCAAATTAGGCTTAGTACTGCCTACCACCCACAAACAGACGGACAAAGTGAGAGGACGATTCAAACGCTGGAGGATATGCTGAGAGCTTGTATCCTGGAATTTAAGGGAAGTTGGGATGTACATCTACCATTGATCGAATTCTCATACAATAATAGTTACCATGCTTCCATCAAAGCTGCACCCTTTGAAGCATTATATGGTAGAAAATGTAGATCTCCAGTATGCTGGAATGAGATCGGAGAAACCCAACTAACGGGCCCACAAATCATCCAAGAAACCACAGACAAAATAGTTCAAATCAGGAAGAAACTGGAGGAAGCTAGAAGTCGACAGAAAAGTTACGCAGATAATAGACGAAAGCCATTAGAATTCCAGATAGGAGACTACGTCCTTTTAAAAGTAGCCCCGTGGAAAGGTGTTATCAGATTCCAAAAACAGGGAAAACTTAATCCACGATATATAGGTCCGTATCAAGTGATAGAAAGAATTGGACCAGTAGCCTATCGTCTAGACTTACCTCCAGAGTTAAATGGGATTCACGATGTCTTCCATATATCTAACCTCCGAAAATGTGTAATAGACACACAAGCTATCATTCCCTTAGACGATGTCCAGGTAAATCCCCAGTTACAATTCACAGAAGAACCTATAGAAATTGTATCACAACAAGAAAGGAGACTAAGGAGGGGAAAAATACCAATAGTACAAGTCAAGTGGAATGCGAGAAGAGGTCCAGAATTCACCTTTGAACGTGAAGATAGGATGAGAGCTAAATACCCCCATCTTTTTATAAATCAGGTATAATATAAAAACAATTTCGGGGACGAAATTTCCTAAGGGGGGGAGAATGTAACGACCAACGAAAAATAAATAATGATTAAATTAAATAAATATTATTGGGCCACCTTAAGGTCTAGCCCAATATCCTTACCCGGATCATAACCATAAGTCCAGTTCAAACCTAACTCGTATGTTAGCCCACTAAGAGAACCCGTAAAGGCCCATTGGACCCGATAGCCTGTAATGGGCCACTGTTGGGCCCGATAAGATTAAGTTAAATATTGGACCTATATTGAGGAACCCAATATACATATTGGGCCTATAGTATACTAACCCGATATGTATTAAGAACCCGATTTACACCTTGGGCCAAATAGTGTATTTACATAATTATTATTGGGCCGTATAATTATAAGAACCCGATAAATAAGTTAGGTCCGGTTATAAGTTGGGCCAAGATTAGTAAGCAATAAACCCATTATTAAACCATGTAGGCCTATAATATTTCACCTATAAACTCTTGAGCCCAATACCCCTTATAAATCAGCCCATATAAACCTTTCAAAACAACCGCCAAACTTGACTCCTAGACCCACCTGTATCTTCTAAACTCTCAAATAACCAACACATATCTACCCTATAATGTAGGAATTATGATTACATAAGACAAACTTTGATTCTATCCTCAAAACCATCGACTCTTATAAAACCTCCCTCAAAACCATTAAAACTCATCTCTTTCAAACATGCAAACCACTTACACCTTCTCCTCAAAACCGATCGGAACTCTATCATCTTTAAAAACCAATCTTTAAACCTTATATGATACTTAAACCCATCCTTCTTTTATCTATAATCTAAACTCCTTCCATTAAGAACAAGGTTCGGCTACGGTTGTTACTTACCGGCCGATTATTATTGACATCCGGGTAAGGTTCTAATCTTAATCTAGTAGGAAACACGAGTGCCAAGCTGTAATGGCCAGCTTACATACGTATTTATAACCTAAGCTGTAATGGTCAGCTATATACGTATATATATATGTGTATATTAACCGTATGTGTGTAAACAGGTGATCCGCATAATTCCCGAGCAAGCTTTTCGTATTAGAACCAACGTGGAAGAACAACAAGTGAGTGCATGTACCCCCATAATCGTTTTAATGTTTCCGGGGTGAATATACGTTTGTGTCGTTTTCATGAAACATGCACGAGTTATGATATAATAGAATTAATAGAAACCGGTTAAATAGAAACTACGTAGAGTGGATCCATTCGGTATCATAGAGTATAGACCCGGACCGATTAGAGGCCACGGGACCATATATAATCGATCTATACTCGTAAAATAGAATAACCGGATCATGGCATGCATGTATGATTTACGAGTCGAAATGGTTGTTTAAGGTCTTGACATCACTCACTAGTTTCGACTAACGTATTTTAAACGTATATTTCAGGAGGTTAGCGTATCTATGGAACCCGAGCTTAGTTGTGGTGTTAGTGAAATCATGGAAGAAGTTTAATGTTGATAAATAAAGTGTGGTTATGTAATGAAGTTGAAATGTTTTCGGAACAGTTTATGCTCGGCTTGACCGAGTAGAATGTTTAAACGTTTGTTTAATAATGTATAATATGGTGTGTTGAAGTTTGAAAGTGTTTTGAAATAAAAGAATTAGTAATCGGCTTTCAAAAGAAAATAAAAGGATTAGAAGTATAAACTAGTTAAGAACTTAACTACCAATCGGTAATGACTCGGTTTAAAAATCGGGTCGTTACATAAAACACCTTCTTTTTTTTAATAAAAAAATGGCTTCCCAAAAAACGTAATAAATAAAAAACACCCGGCATAGGATTCGAACCGGAACACAACAGCAGACACAACAACACCCAGACCAACTGCACCACATCATCTTTGCTTAACATTATCAAACAAATAAATTTTTTTTGAACGGCGATTGAATCCAACAGGCGAGATGATCGCACCCACGCGGTCCGGATTAGACCGGCGGGCCCAGCAGCCCCCCTTGGGCGAGGCATCCAAAAGGGGCTAGGCGCTCCCCGAGAAAATTTCCAGCCGACTGCCCACTCGTTAGACGAGAGCGTGTCGTTACAGCCTCCGCACCAAAGCCGGAGTAACTACACTGTAATAGAAAACTCGGGTGTGCTCCAGGATTCGAACCGGAGACCTATAGCCTCATTGGTTCTTATCCCTTCATTGCTATACCATTGAGCTATAAGCTCGTTGGTTATCAAACAAATAATTATTTAACAGTTTTTCTAAATAAAGGTAGGCACTATTCATGGGCATTCAAAAATTAACATATAGGATAATTGGTCAAATAAAACGAATTAGATTAATTTTCTACCAAAATATCAATGAAAAGCCTGGCTGCCGACACCGTAGAATGTTGTTTGGTGGCAACTGGCAAATAATCCTTGTAGGCATGGAATCAGGCCCGGATTAAGGTTCGGTAAATATTTGTCTGGTGCGGATAGGTTTGGACAAAGGCTCGGTATTTGGTCCTACACATGCATGTTGCAAACACAACCCCACTTCACCATGTGTTCACTCAACAAAAAATTATACTCACCACTCACCTCCCAAAAATAAAGATAAAACACACAAAACACACAAACTCTGTGTTTTGTTTTGTGTCTACACCTGCAAGATTATTATTATTATTCTACATGCTTTCTTGAACTTTATATGTATCTTTGAAGTTTTAAACCCCACAAACGCACTATCTTCAAGAAACAAAAACATGTTGCACACTAAATCAGAGTCTGATATCACAAGTTTAGACCCATCTTCACCATCAAGATCACAAAAGGGGTTGGTTTACTATGTGCAAAGTCCATCAAGAGACTCACAAGATGGTGACAAATCATGTTCAATACAAGCTACACCTAATTTCAGGAGTCCTATGGAGTCTCCATCACACCCTTCTGTTGGTAGGCACTCTAGGAACTCATCATCCAGTAGGTTTTCTGGGATTTTCCGGTCACATTCCGGTAGGAAAGTTCACCGGAAAAGGAATGATAAGGGGTGGCCGGAGTGTAATGTGATTGTGGAAGAAGGGAAGTATGAAGGATATGATGATGAGAAGAAGGTTACTAGAAGATTGCAGGCTTTGATGGCTCTTTTAAGTTTTATTGTGTTGTTTACTATTTTGTGCTTGATTATATGGGGTGCTGCCAGACCTTATAAAGCTGAGATCACTGTTAAGGTTTGTTAAGTTCAGTTGTATTTTAGTTGTTTTAATTGTACTTTAAGTTATTAATCATGCATTAGGTTTTTTATGAACATCATGGTGTTAAAAATTAGGGCATAGTCTTTTTTTTTAGGAATAAACAAATGTATCTAGTAAAATCACTCATGGGAAGCCATTTTAGGGTATAGCTAGGGCGAACAGTTTATCTAACCCAAGAGATAGAGAGACTTCTCCACTAAGACGCCAGACTCCAAAAATATTTTTGGAGGCCGAAAACGGATTCTATATTCGGGTCCTTTTGTAAAAAAAAAAATTCTTGCTTAGGTCATAGGCCAGTCCCAAAGAATTTTAAAACTTGTTTGGGCCCTTGACGAGAAAAACTTTTTGGGCCTTTTATATAGGTTTTTATAAAACTTTTGGCTATTTTATATATATTTTGGGCCTAGTTGGCCCGGAGCCGGCAACCACCCGGCCCACCATCATGGCCGGCCATAAACCTAACATGTGTGGGGACAATATTTCTTGTACACAATTCCAACTTATTGTTTGAGAGATTGAGAGTTCAGTGAGATAAAAGAAGAAATCAAGTGCAAATCAAATGTGTCAAACCTTATTAAATTAAGGGCCCTTTAGGTGGTGTTTGGCATTGATGTAATCAATCCCTTGGTTAAAATGCATAAGAAAATGTAACTTTTTTTTAATCCATGTTATGGGTGGCGTTTGGCATTGATTTCTGAAACTCATATTTGATTATTCCATATCATATAACACATAATCCATAATCCATAATAATCTTGGAATCTTGAATTCGGTTATTGTTTAATTCCTAATTTGTGATGAACTATCGATTTGCATTTGCTACAGAGTTTGGCTGTGAATAGCCTCTACATAGGGCAGGGTTCAGACTCATCTGGGGTCATAACCAAGTTGCTGACCATCAACGGTTCATTGCACCTCGGTGTTCATAACCCGGCTACATTCTTTGGCATCCATGTTAGCTCCACCCCAGTGAACCTAATCTTTTCAGAGATTGTGATTGCAACCGGTCAGGTTAGAACTTATATCCACCCTTTCTAAATCGGGTTGTCATGTTGAGAGAATACAACACAATCCAAACCAACACATTAAATGCATATTTATAAGCATTTGTATGGTAAAAAAAATGCATATTTGTAAGGTATACTAATTTTATTATGGTGATGTTAGTTAAAGAAGTATTATCAACAAAGAAAGAGTCGAAGGACGGCCATTGTGAACCTAGAAGCAATAAAAGTACCCTTGTATGGTGCGGGTTCTAGCCTAGTTGTCTCAGATACCGGAGTTTTTGAAATCCCATTGAAGTTGGAGTTTGTGATCCGTTCAAAAGGGGAAGTTGTTGGTAAACTGGTGACCACGAAGCATCGTAGGCAAATTTCTTGCAACATGACATTGCCATCAAACACAACCAAACCAATCAGGTTTAGAAAGAGTTCTTGCATCTATAAATGAATGAATGATCTTTCGTTAAAGAGTTGTTTGTAAAAATGGAATTAGTTTTGATCAAAGATGTTTATCCTCATTGAAAATGGATCAAAATGTTTGAGTTCACATAGTAAAGACTTGCAATATTTGGTTTGGATTAAATATGTGTAAATGTTGGTTGGTGTCTTAATAAAATGGCATATGAGTTTACCAAGGACAACATTCATATATCTGAATTATTAAAATGTAAAAATCTAAGCGGAAGCAATTTTGTATTGGGATTGATTTATTGGTTTGGCCTTGTGGCCGGAGGCCGCTCGGTTTCTAAACAACGACTCTCAAACTGGCTAGGTGGTTAAAGGTAGAAGAAGTATAAAGATAGAATATTATTTTGTTATTGATTGAATAGTTTGGTACACTCAAATGAGGAAATAACATCCTCTATAAATACTTGAAAGAAATACATAAAATGGGAAGTGACTAATCTTTGGGCACAAGACAAGAGCAAGTCATGAGGGCATAATGTAAGGATGACTTTGACTATATTAATAAGGTCCACTTTAACTATTTGACTAGTCAAGTGGTCATAATCTCCAATACTCCCCCTCAAGTTGGAGCGTGTATGCCAATAACGCTCAACTTGCCAAGTAATATTTCTTTTTCTTTTTTTCGAACACTCCTCTTCAAGTTGAAGTGTTTTTTTTTTCTTTTTTGCGGGCTCATACAAAGGAACCCGACTTTTCTTCTCGCGAGTTCAAAGAACTCGACTTTTCTTCTTGCGGGCTGAAAGGAACCCGACTTTTTTCTTCTGGCGAGTTCAAAGAACTCAACTTTTCTTCTCGCGGGCTCAAGGGAACCCGACATTTCTTTTTCTTGTTCTTCGATTTTCTCCATCTTGCTTTCACCCGTCACATCCTCCCATTTTTATTATTATTTTTTAATCAATTCTTTTGAAAAAGTAGAGTTTTTTTATGAGCAGGATCAGAAACACTGCTCTGATACCATATAGAAATCTAGCGGAAGCAATTTTGTATTGGGATTAGTTTATTGGTTTGGCCTTGCGGCCGGAGGCCGCTCGGTTTCTAAACAACGACTCTCAAACTGGCTAGGTGGTTAAAGGTAGAAGAAGTATAAAGATAGAATGGAGTATTTTGTTATTGATTGAATAGTTTGGTACACTCAAATGAGGAAATAACATCCTCTATAAATACTTGAAAGAAATACATAAAATGGGAAGTGACTAATCTTTGGGCACAAGACAAGAGCAAGTCATGAGGGCATAATGTAAGGATGACTTTGACTATATTAATAAGGTCCACTTTAACTATTTGACTAGTCAAGTGGTCATAATCTTCAATATAAAACTGCTCCAAACCTCATTACGGAGATGATTTTGGGTACTACTTTTAGTATGGTTGATAGTATGATGTTATAGGTGTGTGTATATTTGACATGTTTGAACACTAGTGGGGTTAAAGAATCTATAAATACAAACTTACTAAAAGTGTTTATAACATTTTTTAAACATTTATATCAAAATAAAAGTTACTAGAATAATTGTAGGTGCAAGAACTACAAATTTAGATCGTAAATGTGACATTATGGATTTCGAACAAACATATAATTGAAGTTATTAATTGATATTAACTTAAATACACCATGTCCCAAGTCAAACGTTAACCGAATTAACCAAGCAATCCTTTTCAATGGTCAAATTAACCGAATCATTATTATATATATCATTTTGAAACACGCCGGTGCTACAGTAAAACGTCACGTCGCTATCTTGCATAAAGTAGGCTTGCTTTACCGCTTATTTACGGAAGTGCCATCTTTCCTTTGCCACCTGCTACATGAATAGAAACAGACAGCCTGCACCTCCACCGTCATCTATATCGGAGAACGGCACCGTTATGATCTTCGTCAAAGCTTTTACCGTTCGCATAGCCGTTGTTGGTTGGCGAATCGGTACTCTTCGTCGTACTTCCGCCGCACGGAGCGCGGGGATCCTTGCTAGTTTATACCCAAAATACATCAATTATAGAAATATATAAACAAAATATCACTTGTAGATTTGTTTTAGTTTCTACCATGAACAAATTAAAAAGACAAATAATAATTAGTCAAGAATTTGTAAGTAAAAAAATCGGATTGGGCCTAACGAATTGGTTTCAACCCGACCCGATCCCAAAAGAAACCAGTTTGGGCCAAACTTTTTAGCCCCAATCCAACCCGACGTTTTGGCATTTGTTCGGGACTTTTGTTTTGAAAACCAGTTCCAACTTGAATCGATTAGAGCCCGATTAAAAAAACAGTTTCACTCCTGACCTGTTTTCAACCCTAAAACTGGTTAATAACCCGAACCAATTTAGCCCAAATCGGTATTTGTACACCATAGGTTTAGAACATAAATGTTTCTAGGCCCATATTAAAATGGTTCTTTTAAGGCCCATATATCAACTATAAAAACTCTTTCTATCAAATCAGGCGGGAAAATGTTATTATAGCAAAGAAGAAGAAGAAGGAAATGGGTGAAGAAATGAGGCAGAAATTTAGGGCTTTTCCGTACAAACCCTACACAATACAGATCGATTTCATGAACGCTCTTTACGATTCTCTTGATAAAGGAGGTATCGCTATGCTCGAAAGCCCTACAGGTACTGGAAAAACCTTAAGTATAATATGTAGTGCTCTGCAGTGGCTTATTGATCGAAAGCAAGCTCAGAATAATAACAGTTTAGTTGATATTCATCCGAATGGTACGGGTGGGGATTGCGATGGATCGGATGAGGAACCGGATTGGTTGAGGAATAGTTTTGTGAGTAGAGAAGTTGAAAGCCCTAAAAAGAAGGTTAAGGTTAAGAAAAGATATGGTTTTAGTAATAATAAACGTGAAGAAACTGAAATTGAGGAGAGTTTTAGGGATATGTTTAGTCAGTTGAGGGAAATTGAAGGTGATTTGGAGCATAATAATAATAATTTGGAAGTGAGAGGTGATGGAGAGAGGTTAGGGTTAGGGTTAGATGATAAGGAGTTTTTGATGGAAGAGTATGAGAGTGGAGATGAGAAGAGTGGATTGTGTAAGAGAAAGGGGGGTGGAGTTTGTTGTGATTCGTCGTCGAGTGATGGTGAAGATGGAGAGTTTAGTGATAAAGAAGAAGAGGTGGATTTTAAAATTTATTTTTGTAGTAGAACTCATTCGCAGTTAACGCAGTTTGTGAAGGAATTGAGGAAGACTGCTTTTGGTGATGAGATAAAGGTTGCGTGTTTGGGCTCTAGGAAGAACTTCTGCATAAATGAAGGTGAACCGGATTTTTTTGTTTTTTGTTTTTGTTTTATATTTATGTTTGCTTATTGATCGTAAATGGAGTAGATGATCCGTTTACTGGGTTGGAAATGTGCAGAGGTAATGAAGCTTGGAAATTCCACTCTTATTAACGAGCGGTGTTTGGATCTTCAAAAGAATAAGAAAAGCCAAGTTTCAAAAAAGAAGGTATAGATGAATCTTTGCTTTTATCTCAATAATGAAATCTGTTTCCAGTGGTTACTTAGTACTTACCCATTAGCTTGTGTTGGTGCATTTTAAGTTAGAAATACACACATTATTGAATTCTAGGAATCCAGGTAATGCAAGAAGGTAAGGAAACCTAACAATGTTGATGGGGTTCTAATGTGCTGGAATTTTATACTAATAGAGTAATAGACATCTACCTAAAATGTCATTTGTTATAGTTTCTACATATTGTGTTTTATCATATCATGTGTTTTACCTGAACTTGTAAATGTGGATATATGAACTTAATTGATGCATCAATCAGTTCTTCCGCTTGAGATTTGTATATTGTGTTGCGTTAGGAAAAAGAACCACTGTTGAAAGTTTTCATTTAAATAATGGCAAAGTTAGTTTAGCAGAACATGGTAGTTTTCTAATGTTGGTTTTCAGAATTTGGGTGTTGATGGAAGAAAACGCCAAACAAAGGCTTCAAGTGGATGCCCAATGCTTAGCAAACGTAAACTACAAAAGCAGTTCAGAACTGAAATGACTGAGAAAGGGCCCCTTGATATTGAAGATCTTGTTCGCCTTGGGGGCAACTTAGGAACTTGTCCATACTATGGCTCTAGAAGCATGGTTTCTGCAGCTGATCTTGTGGTTCTTCCTTATCAATCTCTTCTTTCTAAGTCTTCACGGGAATCACTTGGTTTAAGCTTGAAAAATAGCATTGTTATCATAGATGAGGCTCACAATCTTGCTGACTCCCTCATCAGCATGTATGACTCAAAAATTACTTTGTCCCAGGTAAAACGAGTAACTTTTAGTAGTTACTTTGTAAACTGGCTAATTGCATAAAAAGGTAACCAACTTTGTTTTGTGATCTGTTAGTTATTCAAAAGCTTTAAAGTACGCTAATTTGACCTGGTGCACATTACGAAAATAAAGGTGTGGCAGCTGACATGTGGGTAATTTTTTTTATTTATTTTTTTAAACTCATAATATTACTTATATTCATTTCTTAAACTTGTCACACATGGTGTAAAAAAACGGGTGAGGCGTACGCCTCGAGGTGCGCCTCCAGGCGAAACTCTATGAAAACGAGTCTGAGGCGCGCCTCATGGGGTTCAGATTGTACATGCGCCTCAGGTGCGCCTCGGGTGGTTTAAGGTGTTTTAATGTGTTTTTTTGGTGTTTTAGACTTTTGGGGTCAATTATTTTATTTTTGATGTGTGTTTTTTATGTTTTAGACTTTTCTAGGTCAAGTATTTTATTTTTTATTGACGCATAATTTTTATATTTATTTTTTGACTGCGCCTCGAGCTTACGCCTTGGTTCGCCTCGAGGCTCGTTTCCGTTCTTTTAAACTTTGTTGTCACATTACATCAAAATAGAAGGTAGACGGGCAACAAGCTGCGCCGCCACCCCTTTGATGGTTCTTTCCAGCCTCAAATAAGATGGTTAACCAAAGCAGAAATCAGTCAAGTTGGTTACTTAGTTTATGCAATTAGCTCTTTGTAATGCTTACTCTCTGTTTTAATTAATGTCTATAGAGCTGAATCTCTTATATACTTCTAACTTTATAATCAAATCATATTACAGTTGGAACTTGTTAATTCCAGTTTAGAGGGCTACTTTCAACGCTTTCAGAACCTCTTGGGACCAGGAAATAGAAGACACATTCAAACATTAATGGTTCTCACTCGTGCTTTTATACAAACTTTATGCAACAAGGATGATCCTAATTTGATAAATTCTAGTGGTTCAGAGTGCTCTTTGTTCATCAATGAATTTGTGTTTTCTCTCAACATTGACAACATAAATCTAGTGAAATTGCTGAAATATATCAAAGACAGTAATATGATTCACAAGGTGAGCAGCTTCTTGCTTTTTTGTGATTAGTGATTATGTATCTAATTTTTTGCAAAGCTGATCATGGTCACTCTTCATTTGTATTTTAGGTTTGTGGGTATGGAGATAAAATAATTAGCATACAAAATGATACTACAAGCATTTTATCAGCTTTCCGTGCATTAGCGGGAATATTACTCTCACTAACGAATGGTGATAGTGATGGAAGGATAATAATCTCAAGAAAAAAAACAACGGAATCTGGACAACAAGGAGGATATCTAAAATATGTTATGCTCACCGGGGAAAAAATCTTTCATAAGGTTTGCTAAAATTGTCATTTAATATGTTGTAAAATTTACTTCAGATAGGGTTAACGTTGAACTATTGATAGATTGTTAACGAAGCACATGCTGTTGTATTGGCTGGTGGGACTCTTCAACCAATTGAAGAAACAAGGGTGCGGCTCTTTCCATGGTTATCGCCAGATCTGCTGCATTTTTTCTCCTGTGGTCATATAATCTCTTCAGACAATATTTTACCTATTTCTGTCTCAACTGGACCTTCGGGTCAGTCCTTTGATTTCAGCTATAGCTGTAGAAGTACATCAGCCATGGTCAGTATCTCACTTTTACTGTTTATCGTCATAGTTGGCAAGGATGGGTGGATTTTGTAATCGGTCAAACAGTTTTTTTTAAGCAGGCTGAAATGGGTCGGGTAGAGTACCCCACAAATCTCTTTTGCCAATGTTCATAATTTTCATTTAGTAGTTAATGCGTTAATAAGATATTGTTTCGATAATAATTTATATATATGAATTATGGAGGCCGTGTATACTTGTATGCGTCATATAATAGACTTCTGCTGACTTTCTACACACTCCTGTTTGATATAAAACACAACCCAGTATTTTTTGTCAACTTGTTTCATGGAACTATGACATTACTAAAGCATGTTAACTTGCATTAATTTGTAGGTTGGGGAGTTAGGGCTTCTACTTTGTAATCTAGTAACAGTAGTTCCACAAGGTATTATTGTATTCTTCTCTTCATTTGATTATGAAGAACATGTCTACGATGCATGGAAAGCTTCCGGAATTCTTGGTAGAATTACAAAGAAGAAACGTGTATTCAGAGAGCCAAGAAAAAATACAGAAATTGAAATTATATTAAAAGAATACAAGGAATCAATTGATGCAACATTGGAAACTACAAATAATGGTGCTGTGATTCTTGCTGTAGTTGGAGGAAAGATTTCAGAAGGGATTAATTTTAGTGACGGGCTGGGCCGATGTATAGTCATGGTTGGGTTGCCATACCCAAGCCCATCTGATATTGAGTTGATGGAACGGGTCAAACATATTGACCGTATTGGTGACCCGAAAAAAAATTCCAATGTTATGTGCTTTAATGGAGATGCTCAAGCAGGATTTGAGGTTTTAAGAAGTTGCAAGCACAGAGGAAAGGAATATTATGAAAATCTTTGCATGAAAGCCGTAAATCAGTCAATCGGTATGTGTTGGTTTCTATGTTCGTATTTATTCAACATCATATTTTAACTAAAAAATGTTGAGGTAATTATCCTCGTAATTTCCATAATATCTATATTTACACTTTCAAAACTCCAAAACTGTTGGATTTTCCTTTCACAGTAAAAAAAATTAAATTGGTTACTTATATTAGCTTGTTTCAGCTAATAAACAAAGGGAACATTATGCACTGAGATGATTTAGAGTTAAACAGTGTATTCATATTTGTTTATTCTGTGAAATAAAGCGCTATAAGTAACCAACCAAATTTATATTATTTTCCATGGAATGGGTCTATGCGATATTTTGAGTGTTTTGGAAGAGTAAATATTATGAACGTTTGAAGTGTGTGTGACTGTGTGTGAAAGTTAGAATTCTTATTAGGATATATATGAAATTAATATTTAAAAGCTTACATCAGACAGAAACACTTTTAGGTGTTTGATAGAAAACATGATTATGCTTGTATGTTTTTTTAGGATGAAATAACCTGTTCCTAATAAGCAATTGAGATTTCTTATTTCAAACCGAGATTTTTGTGAATACAAAATTAACAATTTTACCCTTAGGGTGAAATAAGATATTTTTTTCTTCTAATAAACTATCTGTTTCTGCTTATAAGCATAAGTGTAACCTGTTTAAATAAGCAGCCCCAAACACCCAACATATGGTCTTGAAACGAATGGTTTATTCATATTCAACCTGTTTCTGATTGTCTGAAGATATTAGCTGATCAGATTATGTACCTAATCATTTTCTTGTCATTGATATTTTGGTTTCTATGTTGGACGTTTTGTTTATCAGGCAGAGCTATCAGGCACATTAATGATTATGCAGCAATCTTGTTGGTAGACACACGTTACACGTCAGATCCTTCAAAAAGGAATAGCTCTCACCCAACAAACAAGCTTCCACATTGGATTAAAAACCGTCTCATTTCAAAAACCAGTAGTTATGGAGAAGTCCACCGATTACTTCACCAGTTTTTCAAATTTCACAAAAGTAAGTTGGTTTAGTTGGTAGATATATAGATTTAGACCCTAAGGGGTCCATATAAATTTTGTACTTTTCCCCATCTAGTTTGTTATATCAACATTCTAATTAATAGCTTAAAATATACGTGCTGTCGTGTCATTCTTATGTTGGTTGATTTTCATTTCTTGTTGCATGTGCTATTTCCAGCTTCTTTACACCAAAATGTTGATTTGTTTTGTGATTATCGTTATTGTATGTAAGAAAAGAGTGTATTATTTTTGTTTACCATTGTATGCAACCTTTTATCACTAGTAAAATCGTGGTATGGCAGCACTACATTGCCATGCTATTAAATAAACTGGTGACACGTTACGTTATTCCTAACATTTTTACGTTTTTACCATTGTATGTAAGACTTATTTTATAGCATGTAAAATGGTGACATGGCACACCACAATATCATCAAAACAATTGGTGCCATGTCATCGCTTAAACGGTTGTGGAATGTTACTTATATAAAATGGTAAAAATAAAAACAATGTTACAGATAACAGGAAGGATTTTTTTTTTCTTACTTAGATATATAATAAGACTGAAAGTAAATGGCATTTTGTTGTAATTGACCTTCTTTAATCAAGTTGCATGTTTCAGACTCACATTAGCCAGTGGAAAATGACTCCACTATCTTAATGTCAAAGCCCTGTATACAATTTGCATTGCTTTCAATGCATTCTGTTCAATTATCTCCCTTTTCACCAACACACTGGTACCACTTTATTTGAAGATTGTTTAAGGGTCCATACAGCTAAGCTCTAATAAATACAATGAGTGGAAAGTACCTTTCTTCATTTGTATCAAGATTAATGCTTTGTTTTTCGCAGCTCATCATATATAGATAAGGGTGCATTTAATACAAAAACCTTTAACCGCGAGAACTGCATAAACACGCGTACATAGTGTTGGTGAGATATAGTGGGAAATAAATAAAGAGAGGTTATGGTTACATAACTGCCTTATGTGTCACAGTTAAATCAATAATTAGATGTGTTTATGTGGTTCTTGTAGTTCTCGCAATTCTCTACTTACAATTGGTTTTGTATCAGATGATCCTCCCCTTCGATGTGTGTTTTACTTTTATAATCGCATAATTAGAATCATTAGCTTTCATGTGAGCTATACTATTGAACTCTAGCAGGTACCATGGAGCCAAGTTTGGCTATAAAAGAAACTCAAAAACATCAGAAGGAATTATAGCAGGTACCCTACATCTTTAACTTTGCTCCTTAATCAGTGGCCATACACTTTTGACAACATATGGTCAAATATTAAAGTGTTCATTATCATTACACATTCCTTATGCACTTTAAAAATATATTCCATTTCATATATTTATAGTTTATACACTATCACAATTCATACATACTACTTTTCAATAGTGTGCAAACAAAAAGAAAGAAAATCTCTCTTGTCCCAGAAAAAAAAAAAAAAAAAGAGATTCCAGTTTTTATTTTGAATTTTTAAGCCTGCTGCGTTTTGAAATGAATTCGACATCAATCTTTTATTTTAAATACTAGTTATCTTTAATTTAATATTAAACACATCTGGTTAGTTTTTTGGTTATAACAGGCTAACAGCTCAGGTTGTCACCATAAATATCAATTCCTACATCTCCCTCCCCCTCTCCCTCTCTCTGTCTCTCTTGTTTGTGTCAGTGTGTGTGCGTGTGGTATTGTGTGTGTTTCGTGTTGTAAACAAATTCTTGAGAGACCAACGACACAGATACAAATGCTGCTCAGGAAAACCATACACAAAACCAAAAAGTTTTTCAACAAAACCCTCCAAAGCTTCAAATCCTTGATATTTGGAGGGTATAAGAAGCTAACCAAAGCTCCATCTTTGACCCTTTTTTCCATCAACAATCCCAGCAACCGAAAGATGCAACATCTAGACAACTTCTACAAGGAATTCTGTGAGCAGTGGGACGCCGACGACAATAACATCAACCAAACCATCAACGTTTCAGAAAAACATGACATCGAATCAAACAGAAGCATGATCAACTCACAAGATCAGGGATCAGCAGCAAGTAGGCGCCTTGAAGAGCAGAAAGATGTCGGATGCTCTAAAAACGTTGATGGTGTTAATCAAAGCAATATTTTGGAGCAGAAAATGAAAGAACTGGAGATGATGGATGTGAAAGATGAAGAACATGTGTTGGATATAGAAGAGGTTTTACACTATTATTCTCTACTTACAAGTCCAATATATCAAGGTCTTGTTGATAAATTTTTCACAGATATGTACTCTGATTTCAATGTTCCTCAACCACCAGTAAGAAGTGATAGTCTCAATAGCTCATTAAGGAGATTAGGCCCCTTGAACATCTAGACCATAGATGATCACTCTTCCTACCTTAATCTTTAAGGTGGCTTCTTAAGTGTGTGCATTTGAGTGTGTGTTTGTGTGTTCTTTATTACTTTTTAACATCGATATTGAGTGATGTTTATTGATTATGTAGCTACATATTTACATACAATGAAGGTTTGGTACAAAATTTGTTGAATCTCTCTATTCACTAAACAAATGTGAGTTCCGTTTGGATGAAATTCAATCGTAGGCGACTTGTTTTTTTTTTTGTTTTTATTATTATTATTATTATTTTTTTTTGGGGGGGGGGGGGGGGGGGGGTGGGCTAGATCACGATGGTGATATTTTGTTCTCTATGTAATGATAATGGGGTTACTTGCTCAAATTTTTGAGTATGCATAATTATGGCACTCATTTGGAGTATAACATAAAACTTTTTGTACATTCATGAGATGTTACATGTGTCTACCCATACGATACTATCTTTATTAAAGTGATGATTCATGCACCTCTAAAATTAGTAAATAGACAATGGACTAGTTGTAGCGTACCTAATTTATGTACCACGAAGGAGGTACTTGTGCACATGCAAATATGCAATGCATACACAACAAAAGGTAAGAAACACTCAACTTCCGGACCTCTATTGGAATATGTATAGCAAAATGGTGAGGCTGCGTAGTGGTTTGAATAGGATTTGGTTAAATTAGGTTCAAATCAAGAGGGGCGGCTTTAAAAATAGGTTGCATTGGTTCAGATCAAAACGTGTTGGTGAGAGCTAGATCGCCCACTATTTTTTTGTTTTATGACTAGTGGCACTCGTGGGGAGATGAAGGCTAAGGTAGTGGTGGCAAACTGGTAATGTGACTAGTATGTGGGGATGACTGAGGAGACAATAGTGGTGACAGCATTGGTGGAGGTGACGCGGCAAAAATGGCAATAGCGGCATTGATGATTGGTAGGTAGTTAAGTAAGTGTACACTTCATTGTCTTCTTTGCTTATACATTACTATTTTTTACCTTGCATGAGTTGTATGGAAAAAAGCATATATGACTCGCTTGAACCGTTAAATTTTTATTTTTATGACTATAACTCGGAAAAAGCTAAAAAAAACATCAAAGTAAAAAAAAAGGAAAAAAAATAAAAGTGAAGAAAAATATTTATGAAAGTGAGAGACTAAATAATCCACTACTATGCAAATCTTATGATATAAATCGTTGTAATTTATTTTGGCAAAGTCATATATCTTCAAGTTGTTGTTTGAAGATATATAACAACAATGTACAACAAAAATTAGTACCAAATTACAAGAGTAATAAAAAGAAATTTTGTAATTAGAAATAGTAATTAACTTATACTCTAGTTAGTATAAGACGTTACCTTCCACCTTATGGTGGAATGGTATCGGGAAGTGAGGAATAGACACTTGATCCTTGTGGTTATGAGTTCGACCCCTGATCCCTTCAAGTTTTACCGGTTCGCTGCCGCCGTGCCTTCGGGCGGGTTTGCGGGTCGGGTTTTCCCTGGAACAGGAGACGGGTGGGCGCGGGGCTCCGTCCGTGCGGGTTGGGCCTCCTGATGGAGCTACCTTTCGCCAATAGGTGCTGCGTACGAAGTTCCCGTGCGTTCTTAGTTGGCCGTTCAAACAAATAAAGTTACTAAAAGACGTTGTTAATTAATATTTAATTAACTTACATAATCAGAAAAAAATTAGTTTATCTCAAACTATGGGTATCATGCATCTGCAGATTCCCAAAAGATGCCACCAACGAACACTGGCAGAAGTTTCCACCTTCCCTGATTCAACTACATATCCACAAAAACACCAACTCTTCTCTCAGACATTTCATCAAACACCTTCAAGACATGTCCAACACCACCTCTACAGTCACCCTTTACACCCACACCACCCTCACCAACAAGGTCAAACTAGCCCAACGCCTCACCGGCGGAGCCATTATCCACGTCACCACCGTTGACCAAGCCAAGATCGCCGAATCCGCCGGAGCTTCTTGCGTCATCGTTTCCGATCCATCCCTCATCAAACATATCCAAGACTCTGTTCCCATCCCCATCATGGCCAATGCTAGAGTCGGCCATTTCGTTGAAGCCCAGATTCTCGAAGCACTTGGTGTTGATTACATTGATGAAAACGAGCTTCTTCCTGTTGCTGACGTGGATAACTTCATTAACAAACATAACTTTAGAGTCCCTTTTGTATCTGGGTGTAATGATTTAGGAGATGTGTTGAATAGAGTTAGAGAAGGTGCTGCTATGATTAGAACTCAAGGAGATCAGTTTGTTAATACAGTAAAAAACGTTAGAAGAATAATGGGAAAAATAAGAGCTTTAAATAATATAGATGAAGATGAGGTGTTTAACTTTGCTAAAGAATTGGGTACATGTTATGATGTTATGGTGCAAATTAAGCAAATGGGTAGGCTTCCTGTTGTACATTTTGCTTCTGGAGGTATAGTTACACCTGCAGATGCTGCAATGATGATGCAGTTGGGGTGTGATGGCGTGTTTGTCGGTTCGGAGATTTTTGACTGTTCGGATGCTTATAAGCGCGTTCGAGCGATTGTTCAAGCTGTTAGGAACTATAATGATGTTCATATGTTGACAGGTCTTAATCTTAGAGACACAGAAGGTAGTTACTAAGTTAAAAAAATTGAAACTTTATGTTATTATTTATTCTGTTGATGATAATATGATATAACAAAAGCATGTGTATCTGATTTCATAGATAATGGATATGTCTTTCTTGATTTCTTTACAGTTTACATGACACTATAAGTTGAATTACAGTTCATATAGGGGTATCTGTTTGAAGGGTGTTCATATTACCATTATTGTTGAAGAACACCCGTAATGCGGTTTCATAAGCTGTGAAAATAGCTCCATTGACCACAAAAGCTCTGCATACCGCGGTTCCCAGTCCTCTAAACAGCACACTGTATCCGTCATTTGTAACACTTTTCTTGATACAATCCATAATCCCGTTGTACTTTACTGTAGAATTAGGCGTTTGCGCTTGGATTCTAGTTTTAACGACGTCTAATGGGTAGCAACAGACCCAGCTAGCAACACCTGCAAGACCGCCAGCGACAAGCATCGTGTTAAAGCTTTCTTGGCCGCTTTTCCTACACCCTGGATGAAGTTTTTCTCTCATGAACTCGTATGTCCAAAAATAGAAGCCATGTGATGGTGCATCTCGTAACGCAGTGATTGTTAAGCCTCTGTACATTCCTCGCCAACCCTCGGTTCTTATTATGCTTCTTGCAACACTTAAGGGACCTTTTTCTATGTGCTTCTGTTGGATTCGGGTTTGTAACTGTAAACGGATCTTGATCAGTTCAATTGGGGAAAGCATTAAGCTTTGTAAAGCCCCTGCACCTATTCCACCTAAAGCAGCACCTTTGTAAGATGGGGGTTCGTTCGCGGAGCAAATAGACGTGTCAAATGATCGCGACAAGATAGCATAGATTTGAAAAACCATCGCATTCTGCAGAAAAAGACATGTTTAGTAGTGGCTTAATTAAACTGGTAATCTGTTAAATTGTTAATTGTTCATCTGTTTACTGTTTATCTGATTAGTAGTATTTTCAGAAACACAATAGCAGGTAGTTTATTTATAATTGGTCAACTCTCGGGCGAACCTTCAAGTAACGATAAGGTTTCTGTTAGATATTTTAGTGTAATCAGGATTGACTTGTTGACCAAATAAATTTTAAAACACATCAAACAAGTTAAGAGGTGCGGGGGTGCACATTTGTTTGAGTTTGTTACAATTATATGTATTCGGGAACCCTAGACAATAGGCGTTCCAAGGGGGTAACGCCTCCTTGGCGGGGGTCCGGGAGCAGGGTCCAAGGGACGGGACGGCAGTCCCTGGTGGATTTTTTTTTGCCAAAATAGTGCTACAGGACAGGAGTTTTGTGCATTTTGGGGGTGTCAGATCAAGATTTAAACTTTTGGTGAAACCGCAAGTTCAACTTGCGGTTTCTCTCTCCTACTCACCAAAAGTGCATGATCTCCCCCACCTAGTCAACGACACATAAGCATAAACCGCAACTTCAAGTTGCGGTTTCACCAAAAGGACAAATGCTGATCTGACACCCCCCAAATGCACAAAACTCCTGTCCTGTAGCACTATTTTGGCAAAAAAATCGTCCCTGGTGGGGGTCGAGATGGAAAATTAGGTCTGTTTGGAGGCAATTACGAGCAATTTTTGGATCCCTATCCCTATTTTCGAAATCAATTTTTGGTCGTTTTTATTCTCTAGTTCAATAAGATACTCATTCTTGCAAAATCTCAAATCTGAGTTTGATCCGATTGAAAGTTCGATAGAACCATCAAATTGTTCAATTTGAAAGTATTCTAGACGACTCTTAGATTATCCAAGTTATTTCAAAATCCCCAACAGTTTCTACCATGTACCTAACCGTGTTCAAGTGGTGAACCCTTGCAGGAAATACATGGCAAGGATGCATCAGGCGCAAGTTGACACGACAAACCCTGTACCCGCGCATTTGAGAGCCTCGGGCACCAGGTTTGCCATGTGATATGGAGGTCACAGACTCACAGGCAACAACCTCATGCATGGTAAGGACTAAGGATCTTGGTTTAAAAAAGCGCGAGGCGCTCCGAGGCGTTTTGGGTCCAAAATCCGAAGCGCGAGGCGAGAGCTTCACGTATAGTATTAAAAAAATATTTATATATGTAAATATTACATTTTCTACATGTTAATCAATCATAAGCACAAAAACATGATTATAAAACACCCTTGAACACTTAAAAAGCATATTCAAAACATAAAAACGATGAGGCACTACTGTAGCGGGCCAAATAAAGCAGTTTAAAAGGGTTTTTTGGGCTGAGGCGCTACTGTAGCACGCGCCTCAAGCGCTCAAGGCGGTGCTTCCTGTAGTCCAGCGCTTTTTGGCAAAAAAAAAAAAAGCGTTTTCCTAAACGCCTCGCGCCTCAAACGCTTAAGGGCGCGCTTTTTTAAACCAAGCTAAGGATATGTACATCAAGCATAAGTTAGCCCGAAATCTCCTGGACCCACGAATGTGGAAGCCTCGTGCATCAGGTTTGCCATTATAAAAAGATGATAGATAGGATTAGAAAACCTGGAAGGTAACAGAGGCAAGAGGGGCAGCCATGCCTCTATAAAGGGCAAGAGGTCCTTCTTTAGCTGCAACATTCCGAAGGATGGTAAAAGCCGAGCCGCTGGGCGAACTTTGTTGGCGGACTCGTATGCTATCAAGCGGGTATCCAGCCATGATCCCAGCCACCCCACCACATCCTCCTGCCACAAATTCCTTACCCCAACTGCTTGCAAGAAACTCTGGCCAGAAATCCATTATCCTATTCTATCTTTCTTTGTTTTTTCTTGTTGCAGATAAACAGACAGCCTAAAGATTCAAAAAAATGGATTGAGGAATATAAAAGAATCAAATCACAAACACAAACACCCTTTTGGTATCATGAAAGATCCCACTTTTTATTGTTTTTTTTTTTTTTTTGGGTTGTTACAGGGATATTCTGATCCTAATGGAATAGATGCAGATTGCAGATAGGCCTCAAACCATACAATGATAGGACACACATATTCTCTCTCTATATATATATATACATATATAAAGTTTATGAATTTAAAAACATACCCATAACAGAACAGAACAGAATTTAATTTGTTTTTAATAATATTCCATTTAGGGGTAAACCTTCTCACGTATCTATATTAATTTTCTTTCTTTCTTTTCATGAAAAGTGTATGAAAAGGACATAACTTTAAAGAGTTCATGTGACTGAAGTAATGGAAGGAAAGAAAGAAGAAATTAAGGATGATTAGCTAGAATTAGAAGCATGTTTTTATTACGTAACACAATTGGAAAAGGGATGGTGAAAGCACCAACAACAGACAGTGTCGGAGGCTATTTTGTTGGTAAATGGACGTGGCGTATATAACTTTTAAAATCATCAAAATTTAAACAACAATCAAAACCAAGAAAACGACGAAAGTTGGCTTCAAGGTGGGCCATTATCTTGAATCACGAGCTTGTACTATTAGATGCGTTTGTAAGCAACTTCAAAAATTTAGGGAGGGGGCCTTCGCTTGTGTCAAGTTTCATGATTATATAGGGTTGGAAATTTAAGACATGAACACGAATACATGACATAAACCTACACGATTTTAACAGGTTCAGGTATGAGCTTAACAGGTTTTGTGTCCTAAATAGGTAGACACGAAATATATCTATTAATTTTCGTGTCTAAACAGATTAAATACGTGTTTACCTGTTTAGTACCTGTTAAGACATGTTAAGAGTTTTTTTTTTAATAAAAAATATAGGTTGTGGGGGTGGACTATTGGAGTTATACGTTTTTACTAGATGAAATTCTACCTTTTTAATTCTTGATGGTACCCATTTAACATGTCGGATTTGGAAAATATGTCCGGGTATTATCGTATTAACATGTTATAAACAGGTATTATCGTGTCTTATCGAGTTAACTAGGTATAAACAGGTTTATTTACTTTTAACAAAAAATACAATTAAATGTATAGTTAATAACTTATTTTTCAATAAAGACAAATCTTAACCGTGGCAAAACGGTAACTTTACTGTAGCCAAACAGTTGGATTTTGAAATACAAACCATTTTTCACCCTATAAATACCCCATATTTTTTTTTACCCCAAAACACATACTCATCTAAAAAATTATTATACCATAATCCACTCAAAAATGACACGTTGGAAAAAAGAGGAGATTGCGCTGGTGATGTCCTATAGAGACGTCCAAAACAACCCTGCTCATCAACTACAAAACCGTCGCCGCTCAGGGGCTAATTCATTTTGGAACCGCGTGTTGGCGGAGTACAACCAACTAGTCGGTGAATACAATTGCATCGCCAATTCGCTCGCACAGAACTAGACGGATCTCGACAACAAGTGTGACCGGTGGAACACCCTATTTGAAACCACCATGAAGGAGCACCCTAATCTTGCTGAGGATTTGGCAATTGAGCTCACACAAGTCGACTATGTGGCTAGCTACCGCAGCAATTTTTAACATGTTTCGGCATGACAATTTTTGTGTTAGGTTAAATAATTATGTTTCGTATTTTAGTTATGTTTTTCCTAAAATAATTGTGTGTATATACTATAATATTTATTTTGTTGATTTTACTTTTTTTATAACCGTTAGCATTGGAGGGGGTGAAAAATAAATTTTAAGGTAAAAAATACATGGTTTTAAAACTATGGTCAAACACACGGAAATGATTCATAGACCCATATTAACACCACCGACGATCCTGTTGCCGTGGAGGTAGTGGAGGTTACCGTGAGGTACTAGCCCCTTTCATAGTGAGTGTCCCGTCCCCTTAGATAGGTGGTTCTACTGTTCATAGGTGATCAACAGTTTTCTTTCATTGTTTTTCACAAATCAAATACAAATAAGTTTTATTATATTAAACCTACAAATAACAGAGTAATTTTCGGTTGTATTAATAACAATTTTATTACTCTACTTGTAGCGTTTTCTAACTTATAGTAATTACTAGCGGGAAAGCCCGCGCGTTGCTGCGGGTACGTCTATTTTATTGCTGCATGTTGCGTGACATGTTTAACGTAATTCATTTTTCAAACCAATTTGCTATTACAACTTCATGAAGAGCAACTAAGTATTAACAAATTATTCTAGTGTGGTGCAAGCGCAATACGACGGGAAGCATAACACCTAGGGTTGTGATTTTAAGGGTATCCTTAGTTAGCAAACCATCAAATAAGTAAATTATCTGACTATTGGATCTTCAAACATTTGAAACACACCCAAACACCATCTATTGTAGCTCATTTAACAAAAAATGATTATCTTTTTATAGAACGGCAAGAAAAAAAATATAATAAAACAAAAAATATACCCGCACGAAGCTAGCTTTCAAGGTACAAAATTACATGACACATGTCACCCACGAGTTAAAACCATAGTTGTATACAAAATTAAGGATCACCGAATCAATAAATCCGTCTAGTGCTATTCACCATTATTAAATACTTATCCTCTTGTTTACCCACATCTCCATTTAACTTGGTTTAGAGAAGCCGAGACATCAAACGCTCATTTTAAAGTGTGGATAGGCAAGTGTAACTTTCAGAGATTAGGCTTACTATAGCTATGATTTATCTTCCATCTGACAACAAGTTTGTGTATTAGAGCTCCACAATTGAGAGATTAATATTTTTGTATTCTTTATTGTGATTTCTCCACCCCAGTGATATACCTTTGTAGTCCATAATGCTTAAGAACATTGTCATTGTTCCTTTCTTGCAGACTTCTTTTCATCGCATATGTTCTCTGTAATCATTCTACTCGTTAAATAACCATTTTGTTAGTCACACTTAACAGATTAATTATTTTTTGATTGTGGAGAATAAGTGTTAAACAGTTAAACGGGTAAAAACCCAACACCACCGACTTGCTGCACCAAAACTTACAAAATAGATATATTACTAAACATGGACGTTTTGCTACCTACACTTTCATGCATGTAACGTTATGTTAAGCATACATACCATAAAGGATGGCTCCTATAAATGCATCTCCAGCACGTGTTGTATCAATGAGTTCTGCATTGGGAATCTTCTCAGCTGTTCCAAGAAATAGCCTACCAGAGACACTCCCTACTCCCTTGGCTTGCAATTTTGTAATTCCCTGAAAAGAGAATGAAACATTGTACTTAAAACAATATGATGTTTTATGGGTTAATATTTAAAGCAATTTTTAGAGAAAAAATCAAGTTTTATCATTAACATAAAGCTAATCATAAAGACTTACTGATGAAATGCATGTAGGAGCAGTTTCACCACAATCAATTTTCTATTTTAATATTTCATGTAGATAGTCTACATCCATTTCTTCAGTTGTAGCATCATCTGCCGGAAGCAAAGTCTATATTAGAAGCTATCACCATTGAGGCTAGAACTAGAGATGACAATTTCAACCCATTTACTGATGAACAGATAAATCCGGGAATTTATATCTCAAATGGTCAAACAAGAAAAATAAACACAAAAGTTAGCTAACACATATACAAGCTAAATGGGTTTAAAATTGGCCAAAGAGTAATTTTAATGCATAAGACCTCCCAAAACAATTTATTGAAAAGTTACCTTACCATCGAAATATATAGTTTGAGTTATGGTGGAAACACTGATTGTTCATTAAAATAACCCAAAGTTGGACAAAATGTCCAGGGCTAATATGACCGAACCATGAAAAAATTAACCAGTTTTACCTGTTTTGTTTGCTGCCCCAACCGTTTTCCACCTCTAGCTACAATGATACTTAATACATAGAAAGAAAAGAAGAAAATCATCATCATCATCATCCTCAATAAATCCACCCAATAGCAAAGCTAAAGTAGGGTCTGAGGAGGGTAAGATGTAGACAACATTACCTCTACTCCGTAGGAATAGAGAGGCTGCTTCTAGTGAGACCCCCGGCTCGATAGTAGTTTTGCATCAAGCCTTGGACATAAGACACATAACACTCACAAACCGGGACAAGTCCGATTGGTGCATTTACCCCCTTGCCTTTTGGCTATCAACGCCACCACATGATTCATGATTAACCTTCAGCCGTTTTTACCGCTATTTTAACGAGATTAGTAAAATAATGTTAAAATTAGTGCAATTTTACTTTTGGCCCCTAAGGGGCCCACACATATACATTATATGCACACACCGCAAGTGTGACTTATAGAAAATAAAAAAATGCAAAAGAAAAGGAAGTGATATCTTAGCTGCCCACAAATGTGAAGTTAAGGTGATCAAAGGTAAACTTAATACAAACCAGTTATACTTCTCTCAAGCAATATGCACCCATCTGTACCCAAAGTCACAATGACAAATTTGACTATTCAAGGGCACTCGAAACAGTTGGAGCTTGGTCCATGCCTGTAAAATATACTTAATTCTAATGAAGTCATTAACTAAGAAAGAAATCATCTCACTTTATTGGAGATATAAGATATAAATTCTTAATGGCATCGAAACCGACAGTGTAGTGTGTTTTGAGACATGTTAACAGACTATCACACTCATTCTATGAAAAAATGTTAAACAAGATTAGAACTTACCAATTGTTTTACTATTTTGGATGGTGACTTTGGTTTAAAAAAGCGCGAGTCTCTCTGAGGTATTTTGGATGTTGCATTGTTCTATGTACAACCAAATAAAAAAGCTTTATTTACAACCAAATGTCGTGTCTCTGTCTTCTGTGTTACATGTCAATCTTTAATTAAGCGAACTTTTATTAATATTTAATCCATGTGATTGTTTTTACTTTTTACATATGAGCTTCATACATATCCTAATTTTGACCTGGAAGAGGCCCTTATCGGGAGCACCTCTCAAGATGGTGACAAATAATCGATTATCCGCTTTTTATATGTATAAGTTATACAAGTTCTTGTCCCATAGGAAGTATAACATAAGACATAAAAGATATATAATTTAGAAGCATCAGCTTGCCTGTGGAAGCTTAGATGAGCACACAACATAGTCTGATAAATTTAAAAACTTGTCCAATCCTTCCCTTAAGTCTTTCAGCATCAATTAATACAGGTATACTCCTCTTATTTGCCTGCACTGGTAACATAAAACAAGGATTGTGTATATCAGATTTGTTAATAATTATTATTCAATGCCATATATGGTTTATGATTGCAACAACAATTAATAATTATAACTGACAGAAACCAAACAGGATAAAAATCACAACACTTGCCTCATGTGCAACTAAAGCGGTTTCATGCAATCGTACATCAAAATAAGCAAGCTACACGACAATCAATGCAGATGACAAAGTTGAGGCTGTGAGGTCATATGGGAATCATACGAGGTGACCCTGGAGTATGAATGCAAGTTCGAGTTTTCCTGGAATATTTAGTATTCAATAAATAAAAAACACAAAACTATTTTGGTGTTGCAGACTCTGGCACAAACTTCTTACAAATGCCGAAAACAGAGCATAATGTCGGTACCCATATGTTTGATTATCCACAATGACATAGGTAAATGGTGTATTTCCTTCTTCTGAAACCTACAAACAGACAAAAATAAGCTGATATATTAATAAAGATTATCCAATGATTCCAGATCTATTGCAATTAACATTATATTTTCTATATTTATGTACAAAGTGTTCAGAGAAAATCTATTCGGAAATATGATGAAATAAGTTGGCAGCCATTTTCATTACCACAAAAAAGGAGACATCTACACCATTAGCTCGTAATTCTTCCAAAACTCCTCGCCCTTGCGCGTCATTGGCAACCTGAATAGTATTATCAGCACAAGGGGAGATGTCCAAAACAGCTAAAAAAGTCCTGAAACAATTAGGAGGAAAAAATAATATATGTTTCTTAAATGTGCGCAGTGCATACCTTGGATATCAACCTTGCATTTAATCCTAAACGAGCTGCACACGTTAGGGCATTCCATGCATTATCACCTCCTTGAACCTAAAAACAGATTCAAGTAAATGATCTTTAACCTTTAAACCCAGAGTAACTTCTAAATTCAAGCCTTCCGGTAAATATAGCTGATAATCTTTAAAAAATAATGGGTACCCCTATGATTAAAAGGGTAAAAGTTTACATATAATTTGACCATTTGAAAACAATAACAGATTAACTAACATCAACCACAACTGAATTTCGTAGCACAAGATCATTTGGACATTTAGGATCATCAGATGAACAAGTTTTGGGTTCTGCACATGTTTGTGCAGAGAATCCGTTAGGGACAAAACACACGCTAATATATATCAAAATGTCGATACATCGCAGGGTATTCATACCCTAACATAATGACAGTTAAATAACCCAACATAATGACAGTTAAATAACCATATTTAGAGTTAAATTTTTTACCTCAAGATTGTACTCAATGCAACCGGAGCATAAGCATATGTAACAAAATTGGTAACCTGATGAACGCGATAGCAAAAGAAACCAGCCACAATTGCCAACTCAGCCTTACAGTTGAGGTAAACTTCCCAAGAAACATGAGTATTATGACCTGAAGAACCACAGTAAAGCCCACGATTCCCATGAACAGACGATTTTTAGTAACACGTTCGAAAACATTCATTTCATCAGCTTCCGTGCATTGAATTCATTAATATCTGCAGTTGCAATGGTTATTGACTTGTTATAGTAAAGTAGCAACATGAAATCTGGCCTAATCTGAAATAAATCCTCGAGAAAAGACAAATGCGTTGAATATGAGAACATTTTTCTCTTCGTTAGCATGTTCATCAGGGTCATGCTTCGAATGTAGGATTTCTCTGCCTTTAAAATTGAGTACAAGGAGAACTGACACTTGATAAAGAGCCTATAGTTTCATTGCAACAAACATATCATTAATAATACATTTTTAACCCAAAACTAAGAAATAAAAATGCAAATACCTGTACTAACAAATTCCTCCACATGACATTTGTAATTAGAGGCTAAGCGGGATCTGAAGCAGAGTAAATGGAGGTGTGTACATCCCAATTGCTTGATGGCCTTCTTCGATTGGTTGAATGGGTTTGTGAAAATAATTGGGAGGAATTAGGGTTTTGGGGGGAAGAAGGGTTTTGGATTTAATAGTGATGCTGATGTTGTGTAGGCGGCTGATACATTCTTCTGCATCTTTTTGGTGGTCTGCCTGAGGGTTTTATCTCTATTACTTACGCTTCAATTGTAGCATTCAATAAAGAGTTAAAGCTAGTAACCTCAAGAATGTGAAAGGAGCAGATAACACTTGAATATATATATAAGAAGTACCATATTCAACATTCAGTATCAAAAAATGACACTTCCTGGTCTAATTTGAAATATAACTACTAAAATAAGCATCTTACATGAGAAAAAGATATCTAGAAGTAAAACCAAACTTAAAGCAGAGGAGACCTCAACTGGTAGTAATCAAGCAACATTACAAAAATCACCTACTGTTCATAAACACACTAAACCCTCGACTAAAAAAATGAGGAAATAAGGACATAAACCCTAGGATTGCATAATTGTAGCACGATTTTTCCAAAAAATATACAGGCATCAACAAGGAGAGCGTATAAACTTAAACGAAATTGTGGCTGGATTCATAGTTACGTACCTGACAGTGAAGGGATATCTATAACCGCTTCTATCCACACTCCAAGGGGCGTAATCGGACACCGCAACCATCGGCTTCATCACCGTTACCCTAAACACTGAAAAGTAAGTTGCAAAATTGCGTAGATTAGATTTGTTTGTGTCCCATTATCGAAGGGCATGTGAGGGTTGTATCTCCATCACCAACTCTTCAAGTGCAACATTCATTCAACATGGATTTGAATGAAACCATAGAAGTGAATTGGGTGTATCATAAAGAAGGGAATATGATTAGATGAAGCATTGAATCCTTGAAATGAGTTACATCTTCCAGAATGAAGTTGTAGAGTTCTTAAGAGGGGGAGTCTGGAAAACGTACAGACGATTCAATGATCTTGTATTGATGAAGAACGAGCAAACGATTGAGGGGTAGGGATGGGAAAAGAAGGGCAGTAGCGTAAATTTGTGTAGATATTGTAAAGGATTATGATGGTGAAATGTCTACATTACCCTTCTAAATGTCTTAATTGTCACAATTATTCCCATAATACCCTTAAATTCCTTGCTTAAATATGTTGTACATGTTGCTTGTTAAATTGTATGAAAATGAAAATTACAATCATGGCCATCACTCCTCCTTAATAAGATAATATAGATTATCTACAACTAGAGTAAGATGAATTATTTTGTATTTAATAAATGTCTTTATAAAGCTACAAAATCTTCATTTTAAGTACCTAATAAATAAAAACCATAGACACAATGCATCATTCTAGGGTTTTTCAACTTATATTTTCTTGTCTCTTTCTCCTATTTAGTAATTGATAGTTATTATATTATCAACCAAATAAATTTAACATGATTACATAAAAATTAATTATGATTTTTTTTAAAATAAACTCTTTTTTTTTTACTCAAAAGCTTCTGTTTATGTATCCAATTATCACTAAATTTAAAATAATGTTTGTTAAATATTTTAAAGAAGAAGAATGATACTAATTGTTATTTTATGAATGATTTCTATGTTTTTTTTTAAATTGAATGATTTGAGTGGCAAAAATACAATATATTAAACAAAAAAAATATATAAAGTTTATTAACAACATACAATTTTCTGCAACGAATTCAAAATGTCACACGCTTCCCTTTTTAATTATGCATGTTAAATTGGTCACACGACTCACACCCGCGGAAAAGGTCTAATTTTGTAACATTAACATATTTTGTTTTGCATTTTTCTTTTTAGGGTGAAGTATTTTGTTTTGGTTTAAGATAATGGAGATGGAAAGTAGAGTGGTTTGGTGACTCGATTCCAAGTTTTGCTTATTTTAATATTTGATGCTTAATTTGTGTTTATCTACTTATCTTCGTCCAACCAATTATAATGATATAAGTCAAATAAAACACTTCCCGTAACAATAGAATTTTTTTTAACAACTAACAAAACTTTTATTCCACTAGCTAGCAAGAAAGTAGCACCAAAATTATCCGGATATACCATATATCACAATACAAACAACCCGAAATGACAAAAACATACATGAAAGCATAAGCAAAACAATAAACTACCCCATTTTTGACGTGTCAAACCTATGCCATGATTCCCAAGACATCTCCGACATCTTCGCCCGATTTTTTATCCAAAGGTAGCTAAAAGTCTTGATTCCCTCCACCGAGTTCCTGACCGAGGCTTGTTTTTGACAGAACACGGCTTCATTTCTTGCCCTCCAGATGCTCCATATGGCTACCAACACGACAATTAAACTGGTTATTCTCCAACTTGTTGTAGGAGCAATCTCTATAATCATTCCTCATCATCCACTTTTGTTTCTATAATATCTAAAAGATGATGAAGAGAAAAAGAAAGAGTAAGAGAGGCGGCACTACCAGCAAACCATGCTAGTACCCCTCTGCTAGCACGGTAACACTGTCCCGAGTGATACTATCAGCATGGTAACACTACCAGCATGGGTGTTATATCACGGATGTGTTGAGAGTTGGTTTTTGTTTTTTATGGGTTGGGTGGTATACATTTTGAGCTTAATACATGTGCCCGATTTATACCCGAAAATACCTGGAACCAGTTATACCCTATACATGATACTGGTTTTTCTAATACCA
Source organism: Ambrosia artemisiifolia (assembly GCA_032199755.1). Classification (NCBI taxonomy): domain Eukaryota; kingdom Viridiplantae; phylum Streptophyta; class Magnoliopsida; order Asterales; family Asteraceae; genus Ambrosia; species Ambrosia artemisiifolia. The sequence continues at coordinate 65,178,913 of CM063512.1, read as the reverse complement.
TATAATACCCAAATTTTGAAAATATATTTTATACGTGTACTTTATAACTTTTATATTTAAGTTTTTTTAAATGCATATTATACACTTGAGTGAATTTGTGTTATCATTTTACAAACCAAATTAATTCATAACGAAATTACTTTTGTGTATAATAATAAAAAAAATACTTTTATTAACCGGTTATTAACACCTGGTTTCAAGACCATGTTATAAACGAACTTGATCATACCCTACCCAAATACATAGAGTATGGTTTTTCTTCTTAATACCCATATCCAAATTATACCTAGTTTCTTCCAATGCCTGATTTTCCAATATCCGAACACACCCGCAAACCCAATTTGTGCACCTCTACAGCTCTACTTAGGACTAGGTGCTCAAAAGCCTCAAACGGCCCAATCAAAATCCTGCCCAAGTGCCCAACACAGAATAAATGAGAATATCAAGTAGCCAAAGGCCCAAAACTCTTATCTAGACGACAACCTAAAACAAAGTCACATATTTCAATATTTTCCGTCACTTTTAACACTTTACATTCATTCGTATGACTTAATATTTTGAAATTTTAATGATTTATATTTGGACGGTATATACATACATGTCGGTGTATGTAACGAATGTTTGTATTGTAAACATATTAACAATCAAACAAGACACATTATCCATTTCAATCATGTAAATTTAACATTTATCACCGTTTTATACTAAAAATTAATACAATTGTTAAAAAGATTATATCTTCTACACTTCATGTAGAATTATAAATGTTAGAAAACAGAAGATGATCGAAACGGGTCTTACAAGATCACTTGAAGGAAATACTCTAGAATATATACAATTGACATTAGAGCACTTTCGCCTTTCACAAATACTAAAGTCTCTCATTCTTTCTCTCCATGTTGGCAAAAGAAAAGGGGCACTAGTTTGTGGCCATGGACTTTTTATCTAAAAATCTGGCCATCCATGAACACAATCGCCACCTGAAACACACGTCAACGTCCGTAAGGTTAAGCACCAATATGGGTTGGTTATAGCCTTGGCACTTATCAACGTATCCATTCAAGTCATGTGATTTAAATTTATAGCACTTGTAACCTTGATACATACATGCATACACATAAAAGTACATACCTACACACAAAAACATATATATTTATGCATGCATACATGTACTCATACACCCATATAACATGTGTATACATGAAAATATGTTTAAAAGTTATTAGCTTTGGAACCACAAGTTAATGAGCCCACAAGATTTATCCTCTACCTAAAAACCATCAACATGGTTAATGCCTTTTTAACTTTATTCAACAACCTCAAGCACAACATAAGGTAGTCCAAAAACATGTAGATTATAATATAATAAATATTTTAATAAACAAAACTTCTTTCTTTTAAAATTAAAATTTTACCCTTCAAACATTTGATAGCAACATTTAAACACTGTTTGGTTTATAAAATATTTGCGATACATTCACCAAAATGTATCTAGATTTAGTATTAGGCCATGTGTCGTCGTGGGTTTGAGAGGTAGGCGTCCCTTACCACATCTTCACCTTTAGCGCCCCAACACCAGAACATTCGCTTGGAAGGGCCATTAGCCCTTTGGAAGTGGGGGTGTGAGGCACATTTTGTGTGTGTGTGTTTTTTTTAATATACAACCAACCAATCATATCTAGCCATCTAAACCTAAATACCGCATTTCACATAAAGCCCTAATAAATCCCATAACACCCCTTAAAGCCCCTTTATAACCCCTCCACGACACATACTCTAATATTGCCACATGTTTATTTTAAAACCTTAAGCAAATAAAAAGAACTTGCAACAAATAAACAATGTCTATATATTTATGACAAAATATTGAAAATATTATTGTCAAAATAGAGGGGTTAATTAGTTTGGTTTGGTGTTCGTTAAATCCAAAGTCATGAGCCCAATGTTTTGGTTTGTAAGTACTTGAATTCTCTCTTGGGATGCTCCATTGTCTCCAACCATTTATACCATCAACCTCTCTTTCAACCATCACAGAAAACAACGCCGTACCTATTGACATCAATCACCATGGTAATTAAGTTAATGTCCATCATCTCCATCTCCCTTTGTTGATTTCATATGTAACTAAACATAATGTACTATGTTTTGTGATTGCATGCAGAGTCTAAGAACATTATTATTCGGATCAGTAGCAAGACAAGTAATGGCAATGGCGGTTCAACCGACAGCCACTGTGACCACCTTACTGCATTACAGTAGTCTCCTACCTCGTGATCTTAGTGTCGATTTAGCGAGACGACGGTTGATCCGTCATGAGTTGCTTAACCATCATAATTTTTTGTTTAAGATCATGGTCGGTGTTTTGACATGCTTTTGGTAGCTAATGTATGAATGTTGGTTGTCGGAATTCTACCCCCTGATTACACATACTTTGTTTTTTTTTTTTTTTTTGTACAAAATTAATGTTTTGGTTTCAAGTGTGTAGTTAATTAGTGAAGAGTTGTTTGAGTTGTGCTTTAAAATGTTGAGAATTAGCCTTCGATGATCTTTATTTCGGCCCAAGAGTTCTATTGATCTTTGTCAATATTGCCAACAAAATAACTATGACATGACGATGATAATGAGGATATATAAGTTTTTTTTTTAAATAGTTGCTTTTTTACTTGGAGGCCTTTGGTGAATTAAGGATTTAAATTTAATCCTAATTAAAAAGGTGATTTGGTTGAAATAAAGAAGTTGGAAAGAAGTTGAAGGGTGAAATCAGTCAAACTTTAGATATGAATTGGTTGGAGATTGAAAAATTAATATTGAGTTATTATGACATAACGGAGATTTATTTTTGATATGTTTCTTTGTTTAAACTTTAAAGGTTAGTCTTGGTTAACAAGTTATCTATCACTACAAATTACAACCCCCGCAGAATATCAAGCAGGTAGCATGTATAAGCGCACTATGCATAAACGCCCTACTAATTAGTATAGTTTAAACAGAGATTGATGTGTGTACGTATACATATTTTTTCAATGAATTTTACACGTGATTGGTTTTAATATATTATAAAAATAGTTTAGACCTTAACCTTAAAATACACACAAAAAGACAAGTGTATCCTATCATATACGTAGTAAAGTATATAGATAAGAACCAGATATCAATCCATGGATGCAGGCGGATGCAATAGTACTAAATTGTTGTCCCTGATTTACCGGTGAAAGATAGTTGGAAATTGTTTAAACTAAACTAACCTAAAATAATAATACTATAACATATGTTAGGTTGAGTTATTCAAAGACTACAAAAAATGATAAGGGTGAGAAGTCACTAGAAAATAACATGTGTCCAAAGGATTAAATCAGTGGGAAGGGTAATTTTGTCAAAAAAAATATGCACATGCAAGTCACATGTTATTTCCACCTTCATTTTTAAACGTCTGTAATTTTTTTACACGTCATCTTTTTTAAAAAAAAAATTATACCATAAAATTGAGCGTTTTTTATCTTTAATACGAGTACCATATTGTTATACTTTTGAAAAAAAAAAGTCAAAAACTCAGTTGAGTAAGATACAATGTAGATAACGTAAAACACAATGAGTACCAATTAAATATGCAATGAACAATAGGGTATAAAACACAATGAACAGTCTAATAAAACACAATGGACGACATACTAAAGACACAATGAATAGAAGACTAAAACACAATAAATAGTAGACTTAAACACAATGGACAACATAATAAAACACAATGTACACCATAAATAGAAAACGCATTTGCATAAAACACAATGGAAAGCATACTAAAAACACAATGGACAAAGTTAAATCATGTGTAAACTAAAAAAACATAAATAGAATATTTATAAAGCATGTGTGCATACTATAACACATAGAACGAGCCGAAGACACAATGAAAAAAACCATTTAATACGGATTTTTTTTTCAATTTTAATGTAGCAATGTGGTACTCGTATTAAAGATAAAAACGCTCGTTAATAATGTGAAATTAAAAAATAAAGAATATCGTATGAAAATGTTATAGACGTTTTAAAATGATCGAGGAATTGACATGTGCATTGCATGTGGAGAAAGAAAGCCAAAAACTGCGGTTTTCCTTTTACGCCCTTCCTCTACATTTATTATTTACTAGTAGGAATGCCCGCGCGTTGCCGCGGGTATTTATATTTTTTTGGTTCCCATTGCGTTACGGGTTTCACGTAATCTCTGTTTCGGTATTACAGGTTCTGAATTACTTTAGAAAAGTAGTATACACACCTCTTTTAAGGTGTTATAATGCGCATAATTTTGGATCTAAATCACATGTATTGGTCAATTTATTGCAAGTGTATAATTCAGTTTAGTTTCCAAAAAGTGTTGTCAAATATTGAACCTAAACACTGCAAAAAGTTGTCCACGGAAATTCCAAAATCACAACAAAGTGGTCCAAAGATGAACTTGAAAATGTGATAACAATTACATTTAGGGGTGGCAACTTCTTATATGAGCTTTGTTTCATATTAATCAAAGATCACAAATTAGAGTGAATGAAAATAAGACCAACCCCTCATCCATAAACGAATCTGTTAGCGACCCTTCAGCTTTCTTGATAACTTTGGTGGACTCCAAGTTTATGCTTCCCTGTCATACTCAAAAGGAACTATCAGAAACTACTAACATAGATTTAAATGAAGTGATGGCATCAACACACGTTGATTTACTTATCATTTCAGTAACATAGTTTTGTAATAGTGTATAATACTTGATTTAAGTATTTAACTGTAAAAGAATGATAAAAAAACTGGGCAAAAAAATCGTTGAGGGCAAATCATACCGACCAACTTCCTTTTAAGTTGTGTCAAAGTCACATATTTTGACCCATGTTAATTTGACCTATTACGAAACCTGACCGCCCAACCCATGCAGTTTTTTCAAGTAGCTAAAGTAAGTAATAAACAAAAGTATACCAAGGATGGTGATTCCTAGTTTTGTCTTGTAATATCCATCACCCTGACTCCCTAAGCATGTCAATGATTGTAATATTCAAAAGTTGAAAAACACAGGGTAAGGTATAACTAAGATAACAAAAACTTCCATGGTCCCAAGAGATGATTTCCAGCCAATGATGGTGTATGTAACTAAAGTATTTTCCTTTTTGAAACAAAAACACAACTAAGCCCGTTAGTTTCATGTGATATAGGATAATAGTTTCACACTTTTCCCTCATTTTAGCAACTTAACAAATGGCGCAAAATACAAATTAACTTGCAACACATATCCAATTTAACAACCAACATTGTTTGGCATTGGTTGATTCCAGGCCAAACACCACATCAAATGTTACACAGCTAAAAATATTAAAATAAAGAAATAAAGAAATGAAAAAAAAACTAACTGAATTCGAACGCTAATCAAGTAACTACCAACCTTAATAAAAATGCTTGAAATTTCACCTAAGTAGTCTGAACTTAACCCAAATTATGGTGATTATCTCACTCCTACACCAACCTAAATTCAAGGAATCGGGGAATCCAGCGTCGGGAATCAAACGTGAATCGATTGTCTAAGTAAAGCAAGCAAATACTAAAGTCTAAAATTTTAAGTTGCAAGAAATGATTAGATACCATGGGTTGCAATTGAAGTTTGCAGGTACAAATCCATCCATGGGAAGCATGGCAACTTGAGATAACCATTCAGTTGGAGATGACAATGAAGAGACAATTTGAAATACATTCAGGTTCAATAATCTTTCACATTAAATTGCTTGGGGGTTACGAAGTAATAATAGAGACAGGGCATTGATAGAAACAATTTCTAGTTTTAACCAAAATGCCATGATAGATTTACTTTTTTTTGTAAAGCAACTTTCATTAACAAAACAGGCCTAAAAAACTATCTCCAAGATGGAAATAGTCCGGCCGACAACCAAGATTACATGAAATCGAAATTACACCATCTATTCCAATCAACCGTTTTGGTTATAATTCTATTCCTTTCCAATTCCGCGCGCCACATAAAAATATTGCATTTCGCCGGGACTCATTTGCTCCATTTAAAGACATACCTGTTGCTGCGAGCCTGCTCCGTTTTCAGCCACGTCTTCACAGCAGCGACAGAACAAACACCATCAGTATTTGTGCTCCACTGCCATCTGTCCGATACTCCGATCTGTCTGTCATAGTCCGATACTGCAGAAGCTGCAGTAATGAAGTGAATCCGCGCAGCTCCTGTTCTGCAAAAAAGTTCCTAGACCACTCCCAAACATAAACACCTTGTTGTTCCAAACTCCCTATTCTGTCCGCAACAGTAATGCCTTTGTTTTTTTCCAGTCTGAATAGTAATGGGAATCTATCCTTTAAAGCTTCCTGATCAGTCCAGTTATCTATCCAAAACCGAACCGTGGTCCCATCACCAACATCACATCTCAAAACGTTTAAAATCCCCAACCCTTCCACCTTACAGATTGTAATTTAACATCATTTTTAAGATATATAAGAAAAATTTATATGAGATATTTAATATATAAATATAATCAATAGTAATAAGTAGTCTAATACTCATTTGCAGTATGTGAGTTGTAACTGGGAAAAAATGAACATGGAAAAAAAATGAACGTGGCATAAAAATGAAGGTTTGTACCATAATTGTAATAACATGTGATCAAATTCCAATTGTTCAAAACAACATTATCGTTGTAAATCATGTTAAGGCCAATAAGTAAATGTAACCCAGATTTTTTATTTTATGTTCATATCTTTCTCATCACACAATGGTTGGTTAGCTGATCAAAAGCTTGATATTATAAGCTGCTTGTAAAAAACACAATTTTGTTCCAACGTGATGTGGTGTGATATATGTATAGAAAAAAAAATGTTTAGTGATCTTTGCGAGAAAAAAAAATGTATAGTGTTTTTATATGTAAAAAAATGTGGAGTGACTTTTGTGATGCAAAATAAAAAGTGCAGTTTTTTAATGATATTTGTTCAAAAATAAAGTACAATAAAACTGGGTTAACACGTCAACCTGTACGGGTTGACCTGACCCGTTTAGCTAAGAAGGTTTGCATATTGAACCTGAAACTGACCCATTTAGCAAGTGAGAGGAGGCTTACAACAGGGTCAGATGAATGCAATCTGCTGAGAAAATCTAATTGGGCTCTAGCGAATGATGGGTGATCAATCCGATTGCAGGGCAATTGATCCCTGCAAAGAAAAACAAAATTAAATATTAACATTGTACGGAAAACATTCAATTCAAATAGATATCAAACGCGAGAAACCAAAGGCAAAGAAGACTGTAAACAAACAATATATAAAATCAACCCCGATTCATCAATCAAAGTTTTAAAATTCTAATCAATAGTATTACCAGCAATAGTTTTATCTAAAATTAATATTTTGTAAGTGGTTTTGAATCTGAAATTCCAAGTATAGATGCTTAGTTCTTTAAAATACTTCTAACGTTTTGTGTGAAAACCATTATGTTATATTATGGAATAGTATCCGAACTGATAAACTTCCCTGAAACATTAGCGTATCCAATTGACCCGTTAAGACTTTTAACCATTTTCTACATCATAATATTAATGGTTTGATTGATGAGGTTATATATTTTCCACTCAAATAAGAAAAAAAACGATATATAAATTTAGACCATTGGTTGCGAATATATGGATACTGAAATGGGTGGGATGTAATCAAATGTTTTTATCTGAGATGGGTCATATACCCTTAACAACTTCGACCCATTATTCTAGGTTGTTTTTATCTAAGATGGGTCATATAAGAAAACTCAATCAACAGAGAAACCGGTTTGGATGAAAGTCGCCGAAAGTCTGTTTCATAGAATTAGATGTATCAGCCAAAAATTCTGATTATTAGTTTGATAAAACTTAAGATTATTTTCTATCATAAAAAAGACATTAGTTATTTATAGCTCCTTTTAAGAAAATAGACAAAAGAGTGTTTTGGGTGCCCATCATGCCACTTTTAATATCTGGATTAACAAAATTCAAAGATGCGTTCTTCAATTCTTTACGCATAGGAATAAAAAATACCAGCATTCCATTAATAACACCGAGAATAATTGGTCCAAATTGAAAAGGAAGCGCCTTAGATGCATCAATCGGACCTAACTAAAAACAAAATCATTAACAGATGGCTTTGAAGTACACTTAAACCAACACAAAGTTAATCCCAGATAAAAAAACTTATCTCAAATTGTGAATAACAAACTCAATACCGTTAACAGGAGTAGAAGGACTCGTAGCACCAGAAATGGGAGGAACCGCATTACTCTGTGGAGCCTTTAGCAGACCCATGTTGTTTTTCTGAGCCGACGCATCAACTTCCTTTACAGTAGCACCCTTAGATAATGCATCAGGTATTCCCACAGTAATCTAACAAACAATATAACCTTTAACGAAAAATAGAAAATAGGAAATAGAATCATAGAAAACAAAAGAACCTGTATAAAGCACCATTACACTAATTCCTAAAAAAACAAGAAATCAAGATGACTATATAATTAGTTGGGGTTGATAAATTCTGAATATACATTATACATAAAAAGAAGATTAAACTTAACAAAAACAATTACTGAGGAAAACACTGATTTTTGGAATATTATACGGACTCCTAACTACCTTAGGAAAACCGCCTGAAATATAGAGAAGAAAAGAGTAGAGAATTGGTACCAAAGGAATGACCATTGTGGGTTATAACACCTCTTCAATGTCTTCAATTCGTGTCTTCAATCACCATGTAGTCGGTTACAAGAAATCAACGGTAAACTCATGGAATTCAACATTCAATAGCTTTGAAGGACCTTTATTAAAAAAAACGATTTAGAAATAAGGGTCGGCAATTTTGTACTTTTAATTGAGGATTTAATTGAATGAATTAATGTGCAAAGGGGGAATTGAATGTTGCTTTGATGTGCAGAAGAAAGGTCGTGCAGAGTGGTTTGATGTGCAGAAGAAGTAGCTGGAAAGAAGTGGATGAGGGCATTAAGGGAAAATTTTTTTGCTTTTAACTAAAATGGTATTAGAAATTTACTATTATACCCTTATAAGTGTCTTAAATGTACACAAAGTTCCAATTATACCCTCATCATGTAAGCATAAATCACTTGTGCATGTTGCTTATTAACTTGTACGATGATGAAAATGACTATAGTATCCGTCACTCTTCCTTAATAAGATAATATAGATTTTTTCCAATAAACCAATCTCAACCCTTAAAATGTAATATCAATGGACCACAATCTTTCTCACCCTTCTTATAAAAGGTGTCTTGTGTATTTGATCATAACCCAAGACTCCAAATACAAAATATATATGTAATTATATTATATTAATAATCTAATCATGTTAATTACATAGCATATGTAATAAATGCGCTTGATCAACATTCCCATTTTAAGACAATTAATATCCCTTTCGGGAATCCTAACATGAAAACTGTTCAGAAAGCTAACACGATAAACACATGTTAACCACCTAAAATTGTTCATTAGCGAGCTATTGATATAATCTCTTGCAAATCTTTTAAAGATAAGTTAGTCATATGTTAAGAGTTTTCTAACCTCACTAAACCAATACACAATACAACCACCGAGACCACCATAAAGTAGAGCATATCACAAACAATTTCATTTACAAACTTTGAACACAAATCTACTAAGATTACTATTTCGACCAAAATAATTAACAAAGATTTTCAACCGTGTCAAAGATTTGTAGCAACACCATTTAGCCGATTAGACTCTTTTACGTGCAGGAAAGCATTCTTGATTATTATTCGTCTAACTTTTACTAAACCAATACCCATTTCTAGTTTCATGGTGTAAACACATTAACAAGTTAACTATTTTACTAGTGAGCGATTAACCGATTGGCTTTTCAACATTTATCCAACTAACCAAAACACTAATAGTCAAAGTTAAACGAACATTCTTACGAATACAACAACAACGAAACATGTTTGCAATGTGATCATCAAGATTATAACATGAAAAATGCCAAATTCATACAAAACATGATTAACATACAAACGATTGTTAAAACTAACGAATACTAGTGTTTTTACCCGTAGGTTTACAAATACTAACATAACATCACACATATGCTTAAAAATCAGATCCGAATAAAAAACTAGTTCAATGATCAAACCATAAGAAAGCTACAATGTGATGGATTGGATGGTGATAATGGCCTCCGATCGACTTTCGGGCTTCATATGATTCGTCTCAACAGCTCACTTGGTCCAGAAATCGCGCGAAACCAAAGAAAAATACCCAACATTTGATCAAGTGGGGCAAGTGGTTGATTTGACCAAGTAAAGGCGCACCATCATGCACTTTGGTTGCACGATCGTGCAGTGCCGAGAATCATGCAACATTTTGGTTGCACTGCCAGTGCTTCCGAGTAAAATGGACCTGCATGGTAGTGCAGGTGGTCCACACGGGAGTGCTGATCGAGAATTGGCTTGCACAGGCTTGCACTCTCGTGTGCACTGACAGTGCTGCTAAGGCACCTTGATCCGCACGGTCGTGCACTTGGGTCGCAGGGTCGTGCATCAGTTACAAAATGTGCAGAATTTGTAGGAACTGTCAGTTTCGCCCAATTTTCACCCGTTTCCTTCAACTTTATCCTTGGAACGCCGTTTAGGATCTGTAAAATCAATAGTGCAAGGTTAAGTACCAAATCTATGAAATTATAGTTGAAAACGCGCAATTTAGAAGTTTAATCGAGGGCTTAAACATGTATATCTTAGCGTATATCTGAGATGTTAGGGTAGTGTATTTGGTGTGGTTTTCGTTATTATTCATGTTAAAAAGAGTCATCAGAGTTTTCACAAAATATCGATGTGATTATCGTTTCCTTATCGTGATTGATCGACAGGCCCGTGCCAACCTTGTGGAATTGAGGGCTCAATGCTCATACATATACTTCACTCTCCTATAAAAGCATAAGTCAAAAATATCCCAAACTGTATTTATGAAAACATAAATTCAGTTTGGGATATTTTCATAAATACTTTTTTAAATATTTTATCGATGCATCGTAAACACTATCATCGTCTAAATTAAAAATACAATTAGAGAGAGAGAGATAACGTGTGATATAGCTGGCTGATTGGTGTTGTTAGCTTGTAGACTGGCTGCAAATGTTCCTGATAGATGCTCTGCTGGGCTTAGAAGCTTAGGAACTATGGGCTTAGGTACACGGATAAGCAGATGGGCCAAGAGGTAAAGTTACACAACTGGGCTTACTGCTTAGCTATTGAGAGAGGGAGACAGAGCGCTCTCAGTTTTCCAAGAAAATAAACTAAAAAATATTATTCAAGAAAATACTATGCATAGGCGGGAAAATCACTAATCAACTATTTTGGTGTTGGGTAAGAGGGTGGAATCTCTCTACTCCCCTTTCTCCCTCCTTTTTGTCTTTGTTCTCTCTCTCTATACTACGACACACCCTTGCCGGAATAATCTTTGGGATGTCCAACTTCTTGGCGTCATAACCAAGGTTGCAGAAATCGCTCTAGGCGGCCGCCTAGGCGCTAGGCGGGAGTCTTTATCGGAAATTCACCCTAGGCGATGAATTAGGTGAAATGGGCATTAGGCGGAGCCTAGGCTGGCCTAGGCGGTGGTATTTTTTATTTTATTTTTTTAATTTTTTTAATTAAATTTCTAAGTATTTCTTACTATTGTGTGTGTATATATCTAAGATTATGATGACAGAGGGGTAGATAGAGAGGATAAGCATCTGATTTAGGCGTTTATAGAAGGTCTGAAGGAGGTTGCTGAGACGAAAGAGGCTGAGCTGTGAGCTGAAGGAGGAGGCTGCTGGCTGTTTCAGAAACCCTAAAATTTTAACGTGTTATGGATGAGAAGGCAGAAAAAGCCCTAATTTCATTGATAAATATGTCTAGTTGGGCTTGGGCTAGTCACTTTCTTTTAACTTTTAAATAAAGTGTGGTTAAATATGTCTAATTGGGCTTGGGCTAGTCATTTTCTTTAAAGTATTTTCAAAAAAACATCTAAATTTGTGTGTATATATAAAATACATATAAAATACCAAAACGCCTAATTCCGCCTAATTTTCGCCTAGTCCTGACTAGTCCCTAGGCTGGACATCTCCGCCTGCCTAGCGCCTAGTGCATTCTGCAACCCTGGTCATAACTGGTCGGTAATTTTTGTCTTATATTTCCTCCTTTTGGTATGAACCAATTGATGTTATGGCCTTCAATTTCTATATACATCTTCGTCATAATCGTTTGTACGACGTGTTTCTACGCTTTAAATCTATGACGTGTTTCCGAGCTTTAAATTTGAAGATACTTTACCACTCGGCTGTTTGTGAGGTACTAGTGGGTTTACCCGCGTGTTGCTGCGGGATTCAAATAAAACCCAACAATAAAAGAAATGAAAGCAAAAAATACCGGCTTAAGGTGATTGAGAAAATGGAACCCGACTAATTAAGGCATGTCTATCAAACCAAATTTATCCATTGAACAAAAGCAAAACCGCCACCGCCACGTCTATCAAACCAAATTTATCGTACACAACATGTCTCCTCCTGTGCAACATAGATCGATTAAATTCCATGAGAGATAGATGAAATCATGATGAAAAAAATGGAAAATAAGATTTACACACCTTTATATGTTGTTCATCTTCTTTGTCATTGCTTATTCTTTTCTGACCTTCAGTAGCAAACTACGCTGGTGGTGGTCTTCATCTTGAAGAACAACGGTGGTCTACATCAACACACCTAATAGTAAAAACCTTGAAGTGTTTTAGTTGTGCAATTGGATGCCGAGAATAGAGGAGGACGATGAAGCAAATTGTGGACATTTTCACTATAGTAACATAAAATTTAAATAGGTTAAAAAATGAAAAATATAAGATGAAGGCGTCGTTTATTAAAGGTTAAACATCTACATTGGAAAGAAGGTGGTCGGAATTTTGCCAGCCGCGCATTTCGGCGGCGTACGATGAGTCCAACTGTACAGTAATACACGAAGTGTAAAACACAATGCGCTACACACAATTCGTAAAACACAATGCGTAAGAGAAAATTACTAAAAAATGTAAACACAATGTTTTTAACTCGGTAAGATCAATTGTCTTTTTTACATATTTAATATATATAATCTTTTAAAAGAAAACATATAATTAAATTTGAAATTAAAATATAGTAACTTATCCTATTTAGTTAGGCTCATATAAACGAACACTCCCGATGCCGATTTAACACAGCTAAACCCAATAATGCTTTAGTATTAAAACCCATTTTATAAACCCATTTTAAACAGTGCACAACATGTTGGGGGAAGGGGCGTCAATCGCCTAATGACCTTAAAGATGGCCCTGAATATTTACATTTAACTATTCCAAGTTTCCAACCAAAAATGAGGATTATTTTAGTCAAAAATAGAAAACGAAAGTTAATTGATCATTACATTAAACAAAACAAAATGAGGAAATGAGAAATAATCACCACAAGTCTCTTCCACTATATATCACATGAACCTTCATATTTCAAGCATGAAATGTATAATAAGTAACCTTAGCATCACCAACACAAGGTTCATAATTATTAAAACACATTTAATTTAGTATCTATAGCTCCAACGTCATGTTCATCAAATAAGAATAATAAATCATATTATCATATACTGCACCAAAATCTTTATTCACAGATGCAAGGCAGAACCATGGGGGTCAAAAGGTCCGCTAAATCGCGGCACCATTTAAGTGTACGTGGTTTTCATATATTAAATATGACGTTTTTATAAAGAAAAACATGACTTGAACTCCAATTGGAGATGTCTTTTAGCATGTTATCCTCCATAAGTTGAAGATCCAAATAATGATCGTCTGCAACTAAAAACTTCTGGTTACGCACTACGCAAATGTTATTGGACAACATAAGATATAAAAAAATCGCACCTGAAACTATAAAGCAAAATCACACACCAGCAACAGATGCAATGAATTGAAAGCTAACAGGTGAACTGATTCCAGTTCATAGAGCTCACAGAGAGTCCTTAACGTGAACTTGTATTGTATTATCTTTTCCCACATCTCCATCACAAGGAACGAATCCTCGTCTTTCTTACCGATCACAATACGTAGAATTTGGTTTGAACAAAACCACCTAGGACCCTTCCTCCATGCTTTGGACAACTGCATCATCATAAACTCAAGATAAAAAATGTACTTCACCAACCACTGAATATCACATTCCCTCATCTTGTAAACACTCACCCGTCCCCAATCAAATCGAAGAAGAAGCAAACAACCACGAGCGAAGAGTGGACCTAAGATGGATTCATTAATATGCATCTAAGCTAGTATTAAAAAGTTTTGTTTATTGTGGTGATACTGGGATACATAGATGTCACAACCCGACCAAGGTGGGCCTGGTCGAAATTCCATATTGGTGCGAAACATCTTATAATGCAAGCAAACAGCGAAAGCGTTATAAATAACTATTCTTTTATAATAATAGTCTATATGTCTATACAATTGTTCATCTATTCAAACACTCTAGGTAATGTCTACGGTTCCTGCTTGCCTTCTAATTCGTCCGTTGAGGATGCTCCGAATTGTAACTGCTCCTTCCTTCTAACTCAAACAGGTACCTGAACACATGCTTAAAATAGGTTTTGGGTCAACAAAAATGTTGGTGAGTCCGTGTGTGCGTTTAACTAGTTAAAACAGGTTTATTATCTCAAAACAAGTTATCATTCAAAATCAGGTTTAATAAGTAAAACAGTTTAACACGAAGGGATGTACAAGCCACACCTCAATCCTAACAATGAATCCACTTACTCCCATCATGGACTCCCATGGCAAAATACATGACACATACCTCAGTGGAGGGTTTCCCGGGCTTCCGAGTCCACTGCGTGCGGGGGTTTCCCCAAGTAGCGCTACCCACATATCAAGCGGCCCAATCTCCCGTTGGGTTGATGAGTGTGGTGGTATCGGGAGCACCTTGTCACATCAGCTGGTTCATCATTTTTAACTGGTTCTACACTGGAAGCATGTATTCACCCCAAAACAGTTAAAATACAAAAAGGGGAATGGTACACGAGACTCACCTGGAAGCACTGCACATGAATGGTTTATGATAAACGGAGCGCCTGATATCTGGTACTGGTATTGTCCTGGTCGAATCCTAAATCGACAAATATTATTAGTCTTAGCGTTATTTGTAATGGTTATACGTGTGGGACAAGCTCAAGCTTATGGTTTCATATTATATAATCCTTGTCATTTGGTTTTAGTCGTCCAATGTTTAATATATATATTTACTCATCTAAGTGATCCTCCTAGGTCTCCGTCCTAGTTGTCCGAATCCATACATATTATAGTCCGAGGTTCTAACCATCATAAGTTAGTAGGCGTCTTCAAACACTCCATGATAGGTTTCATGTCTTAGCATTACGACTATCATGCTCATATATGTATATATGTTTGTATGTGTCGAATCTATCCAACATTGTGTTCAAGTGTTAAATCCGAGTCTTTGTCCTAATGTCCGAAGGTTACAACTAGTATTGGTTTATTATATAAGTTGTCGTAACATGTGTCACGATATATTGGTTCTTATAGTCATGTCTGAATATTATCCAAGTGTCGAGATAGTACTTGTTCCATTAATATGTTTAGTATGCGTAGGTTTGACGGGTGGTTCAAGGAACAACCCGTTATAGTGTTAAAACGCATATATTAATCACATCTAATCATGATATTGCTTGGAGTTGGATAACTACGGTTGTTATGGATGCAGGTATGATAAGGGAGCTAAAATGGCGGAAAACGGGCTTTTGGAACGGATCGGAAGCATTGGAACGAGGTGGAAAGAAAGAAGAAAAAAATCAAGATTTTCAACAAGCCCACCGTACCCCTACGGCCTAGGCGTCCCCTTACGGTGGCAGCAGACACAAAATTCCAGCCGTAGGCCAGGCCTGAACGGCCGTATGATTTGTAATCCTGGCCGTACCCTTACGGCCCAGCCGTAGGGGTACGGTGGCCTCTGCACCTTTTTGTAACTCCTTCATTTAAAGACCACTTGATGGTGCCTTTTCATCATCTCTTCCATTCTAAACGTTTTTAATCATCTTGTGGGCGATTTTGGCTGCTGGTAATCATTGGGGAACATTTGATAACAATTAGTTTTATGTTTTTGATGCTTATGAACACTTCTTGGATTGTGAGAATGATTCACCAAGCCATGCTAGGCTAGAACTCTTGATGATCATCTTTGGTGAAGTTTTTCTTAAACTTTTCTATGTTTGTTTCTTTCATTTCTAGAACAATAATCTAGTATATGTTTGCTTGATTGTTGTGGTGTTTGAACAATTGTTTGTAGTAGTTAATCAATTTCTTAATTTCTAGTCTCAATCGTACGTTCTTGGTGTTGCTAACAACCGAGATATTGCGGGTAGGATTTGGGTTGGATAATTGATTAATCGGTCATCGGGAAACAACCTCGCATTGATTTAATCCGAGTACTTTGTTCCCTTTTATCACAACAATTGTTTAAACATGAGTTATGTCTATGTAACTCTTTCTAGTGGAACTTTTGCATAAGTGTTTAAGGAAAATGGATCCAAAGATGGTCATTGCTTTCATAATCTTGAGAACAAACCCATTTTAATTCAGTAATTTAGTTTATTTTTACTAAGTCTAAATCCAAAACAATCAACAATCTTTGATCTTTAATTTTGTTACTAGTTAAATATTAGTTAATTTACAAAGTTATTAGTCTACACACAATCCACAAACTCCCTGTGTTCGATACCTTCTTGCCACTATCTTTAGTTGTAATTGGGAAATTTTACGTGTACCACGACATACACGTCAAATTTTGGCGTCGTTGCCGGGGAGTAGTGCGCAACGTGTGTTAGTTAATAGTTTTGTTTGTTATTTTCGGGTTTACACTGGTTGTGTTTAGTGTGCAGGTACTTTAAGTGTATGCATACTAGAAGCTCTCACGAGTCATCACCGCTATTGTTTGATCCGGAAATTGAAAGAACTTTGAGGCGAAACCGAGTACTAGTCCGTGAAAACCGAGTTCTTGGTTCACCCACCTCACCTATCATACCAAGAAACATCATGCAAGAAGGCCAAATACCACCCACAACGGGTCAACCAATCACCTCAGTCATGCCAACTTCCACACAACCATCACCAAATGCAACTTTACCTCATGAAATTCCACCAACTCATACCACCCAACCAAACACTACCCAATTTCAATCAACTTTCACCCTTAGCCCATCCGCTACAATTCCACCATTCACTCATTTCTTCCCAACAACGGGTCAATCATCTTCAACTCATCAAATTCCACATGGGTCGACCGTTGTTCATACCTCTACTTACCAACCACCAAACCACTCGGGTTTTCAATACTCGGGAATTCAAGGAGGTAGATATGATGAAGTATATGAAGAAGAGTATAGTGGATACAATGACGAGGGTTATTATTATGGGGATGATGGAGGGTATGTTGGAAGTCAAGGAGGAGTGGGTCAACAAAGTCAACCCATTCAACAATTTCAATTGCAAAATTCGGGTAATTTACCGGTTGGTGTGCAACACGTGAGACCACCGGGACCGCGATTTCCGCGTCCTCCGCCATTGCAACAAGTGCCTCCATATGGGCCAAATCAATTTCAAAGGCCAATGCAACAACAACCGCCTATGCATCAATATCAACATCCTCAACAATTTGCACCTCAAGGGCCTATGCAAGGACAAATGGGTCAACCAAGAGCACCATTGGGTGCCCCTCGAAGAATTCACCGGGAAGCCGTTAGAGGAATTGAAGCCCATTTTAAACCCATTATCACTAACAATCCTTCACCAATAGTGATTCCTCATCATACGGATGGGAGAACTTTTGAAGTTCGAACAACCGCATTGCAAAGTCTTCCAAAGTTCAAAGGTTTAGCAACGGAAGAACCTTATTTTCATTTGGAGACTTATGATTCTATTTGCAACACTATTGGGGGTCAAGGATTTACTCCGGATGATGTCAAGTTGGTTCTCTTTCAATTCTCCTTAGAAGACAAAGCAAAAAGATGGTTCCACACTTTACCATCCGCATCAATTTTCACATGGGCCGACATGCAACAAATCTTTTTGGATGAGTTCTATACATCCCAAAAGACTAATGATGCAAGACGAAGTTTGAGGAGTTTTCAACAACAAGCGGGAGAGATGTTTCATGAGGCATTTGAGAGGTTTAACATGATGTTACGAAATTGCCCTCACCATGGTATCCAACTATGGGAATTGTTAAATGCTTTTCATGAAGGTTTGATACCGGAGGATGCACGAGATCTTATGTCCATCACAAATGGTACTTTTGGTACAAATTTTGAACAAGATGATTGGGCATACTTAGAGCAAATGGCGGTGACTTCAAAAAGGAAGGCTCAATCCTCAAGAAGGGCGAGACATGTGCTTCAAAGACCACAAGTTCATGCGGTAGAAGGTGGTAATGCGCAAACTACCAATCAATTGTATAATGTTTGCAACACTTGTCAAGAAATAGGCCACACGGCGGAGGTTTGTGGAGTGGGTGCTCAAGAAGCACCAAGTGAAGAAGTGAATGCTATTCAAGGGGGTGGGAGAAATTATGATATGAACTCCAACACTTACCACCCCGGGTTACGAAATCATCCCAATTTTCGATATGGGAATGCTTCCAATCAATTGAACCCGAACTTTCAAGAGTCTCATGGTAACTTTGCACCTCGTCAACAATACAATCAAGGCAATTATAGAGGTGGAGGTAACCAAGGGTATCTTGGGAAATTTCAACCAACGGGTCAAGGTAATTCGGGTCAAGGTTCATCAAGTGGGAATGAAGTTATGGATATGCTTAGAGCTATGCAACAAGATATGCAAAAGAGGAACCAACTTGATGAAGCTCGAATTCAAAAGGATGAAGTTCGTGACAAGAGCATTCAAGCATTGACAACCCAAATGGGCCAACTAGCAACCGATGTGGCGGAATTGAAGAAAAGCAAAGGTCAACTTCCTAGTGACACAAAGGTAAATCCGTCCCATGGCTCATCAAGAGGTAATAATGTTAATGTTAATCAAGTGAGTGTGTTGAGAAGTGGTAAGGAATTTAAAGTTAATATGTCTTCGGATGTTGTTGAGGGGGTGGTTGAAGACATAACGGGTAATGAGAGTGATGAGGAAGAAACTTCACCGGTTTTAAAAAATGAGTCAAATGTGAAAAAACCGGAAGTGGGTGAGAATAAAAATGTGTTAAATAAGAGTGAGAAAATTGAAAATGAGCCGAATCAAGTTCCATTTCCATCGGCTCTACTTGACCCGGGTAAGAAAAATTTTATTGCATCAAGAGGTCCCCAAAAAGAAGAAATGTGGGACATGTTTAAACAAGTAAAAATAAATCTTCCTTTACTTGATGCAATAAAACAAGTACCCGCATACGCTAAGTTTTTGAAAGAATTATGTACACAAAAGAGGCAACAAAAGAAAAAAATGCCTAAGCGGGTAAATGTTACGGGTCAAGTGAGTGCAGTTTTGAACGGGGAGCTTCCTCCTAAGCTCCAAGATCCGGGCACGCCATTAATAAATATTCAAGTTGGTAATTTTCAAATGGCAAAGGCGTTGCTAGATCTTGGAGCCGGGGTGAGTATTTTACCGGGTGGGTTATATGATCAATATGACTTTGGTCCATTAGCAAGGGTGGAGACAACGGTTGTTTTAGCCGATTTGTCTCATAAGTTACCCCGGGGGATGGTTCAAAACGTCATTGTTAAAATTGATGAATTTTATTACCCGGTTGACTTTTTGGTATTGGATTATTCATCCACCGAGTCAAAACAACAGCAAAATGTCATATTGGGTCGACCATTTTTGAACACCGCACATGCGGTAATTGATTGTAGATTTGGTACGGTCGACATGACATTTGGAAACCGGAAAATGCGTTTAAATGTTTTCACTAACAATACTAATGATTCCGGTGTTGAAGAATGTTTTATGGCAGATGTTATTGAGGGATGCAATCCATGTGAGTATGAGAAAGACGGAATGGAACTTTGTGCTTGTAATTTTTCTGAACAGGTACATGTGGTTGATTTGGAGAATGAAGAAGAAAAGCAAGATGTGCTAGCTTTGAAGGAGGGTCGACCACCATGGTCCCACCAGTTTGATAGTTTGCCGGTAGAGATTGATTCGGGCACCAAACCATCATTGGAGGTGCCACCAAAGTTGGAACTCAAAGACTTGCCAAGCCATTTGAAGTATGCTTTTTTAGGGGATGATGACACTTTACCGGTCATTATTGCCTCTAATTTGGAGGTGGCTCAAGAGCAAGCATTGTTGAAGGTGTTGAAAGAGAACAAGGGGGCTATTGGGTGGACGATTGCCGATCTAAAAGGAATTAGCCCATCCATTGTGATGCACAAAATTATTACCAATGAAGATGCAAAGCCCACAAGAGAAGCACAAAGGAGATTAAATCCTAATCTAAGGGAGGTAGTGAAAAAGGAGGTAATTAAGTGGTTAGATGCGGGAATTATCTATCCTATTTCGGATAGCTCTTGGGTAAGTCCTACTCAAGTGGTACCTAAGAAGTCCGGCATTCAAGTAGTCAAGGATGAAAGTGGTGAACAAATAGCAACTCGACCCGTTACCGGGTGGCGAGTGTGCATTGACTACCGAAAATTGAATGCCGCCACTTCTAAGGATCATTTCCCACTTCCTTTTATTGACCAAATTATTGAAAAACTTTCGGGTCGAAAATACTATTGTTTCTTAGATGGGTATTCGGGTTATAATCAAATTGCAATCCACCCGGATGACCAACACAAGACCACCTTCACTTGTCCATATGGTACTTTTGCCTTTAGGCGGATGCCATTTGGCTTGTGCAATGCACCGGCTACTTTCCAACGATGTATGATGAGTATTTTCTCGGACATGGTTGGAGAGTCGCTAGAAGTGTTTATGGATGATTTCTCAATATTTGGCACTAGTTTTGATTCTTGTCTCAACGAATTACAAAAAGTTTTAAAAAGATGTGTTGAGAAAAATTTGGTGCTAAGTTGGGAGAAAAGCCATTTCATGGTGCAAGAGGGTATTGTGTTGGGGCATGTGATTTCGGAAAGAGGGATGGAGGTGGACAAGGCAAAAATTCGTGTTATTTCATCATTGCCACCACCGAAAAATGTAAAGGGGGTAAGATCATTTTTGGGGCATGCCGGGTTCTATAGACGGTTTATTAAAGGTTTTAGTGTCATTACAAAGCCTTTATGTAATTTGCTTTTGAAGGATGTTCCATTTGATTTTACTAATGAATGCTTGCAAGCTTTTAATGTTTTGAAGGAACATTTGGTGAAGGCTCCTATTTTGCAACCACCGGATTGGTCGAAGCCATTTGAAATTATGTGTGATGCAAGCGACACAACAATTGGAGCGGTCTTGGGTCAAAGAGTTGACAAGAAGCCGGTGGTAATTTACTATGCGAGCAAAACTTTGTCCGAAGCGCAACTGAATTACACCACAACCGAAAAAGAACTATTAGCGGTGGTGTATGCTTTGGACAAGTTTCGTTCGTATATTTGGGGGAGCAAGGTGGTGGTATATTCGGACCATAGTGCGGTTCGATATTTGATGGAGAAGAAAGACGCCAAACCAAGATTGATTAGATGGGTTTTGTTGCTCCAAGAGTTTGATTTGGAGATTCGGGATAAAAAAGGAAGCGAGAATGTTGTAGCGGATCACTTGTCTCGAATTCCGATGGAAGGGAGTGATGATATGACTGAAATAAATGAAAGATTTCCGGATGAGCAACTTTTAGCAGTATCAACCCAAGCCGCACCGTGGTATGCTCATTATGTTAATTATTTGGCCACAGGTGCTATTCCGGATCATTGGACCAAGAAATGACGACAACAATTCATGGTCCAAGTGAAACAATATATTTGGGATGAACCGGATCTTTTCAAGATTGGACCCGACCAAGTGATTCGAAGATGTGTCCCCAAGGTGGAAGTGATAGTGGCGCGTTTGGATTTGGAGAATGGAACGACTTGCTGACCTCTGTGTTCGGGCCACCTCAACCCCGCTACTATTGACCAGGTCGTGTTTTTTTTCCTTTGTAAATAGTGTATATTTTGCTTTGTTTGATTTCTTTATGTTTCGGGATTGGGTGGTAGGTTGGTTGATGAATTGATGATTATGGGCTTGGGTTGTAATAGAAGGTGGTGCATCATTTTGTTTCTTTCTTAGTCTTAAAAAAAAATGAAAAAATGAAAAAATACCAAAAAGAAGTTTGTGGTTGAGTCGTGAAGCTTTGATATCATGTTGACAAAGTGGAAGCGATCGTTTTCTCCTAAAACCGTACATTGGGGACAATGTATCCCAAGTGTGGGGATGGGGGAAAATTTTTAAAATTTTTTGAGGTTTTTACATTTTTTTTTAGTCAAGCGTAAATATTTTGGCAATTGGAACACCTTGAATCAACCTCAATAGACACACCGGCAACCCTTAACACCCCTTTTATTCTTGGTGAGAGTTTAAGCCACACTTGTAGATAAATAATACCTTTCTTTCTTTGAGAGAGTGGCAACGGGTGGGGGTGCACTAGAACTTGTGCTTGAATGCGACTTGAATTTTTGAGTGAACATAAGTGTAGAGATGATAAGGGCACTAGGAAGCTAGGTAGCCTTGTTAGTTTGAGTGAGAGTGTGGGAATTGGGGGGTTGGACCTCATGCATTATATATATGAGCTTGGTAGAGAGAGGGGCGGGGGTTTGGACATTAGTTGCCTATCTTTGAGCCTAAAAGCCTATCGATTGTTAACCCTTTAGCTAGTCCCTAAATAAATACCCAACTTGACCCGGTCTCGTGTGTTTAAATAAAGTGTTAGTGTGTTTTTTTAGTACTACAAGTTGAAGTTTTAGTTGAGTGTGTTCGTACGTGTATGTATTAGTATTGCTTGATGTAAAAAAGAAAAAAAAAAGAAAAAAGAAAAGAAATAAAAAAAAAGATATGATATCTATTATATTTGTTCGTATTAGTGTTTGTGCGTGTTAGTCGTGTGTGTGTGTTTCATTGGGTAATAAAAGACCGGGTTAAGTTATGCGTTACTAAAAATATACCCCATTCCCTACCTTTACACTTAGCCACATTACAACCCGACAAGCCCCTTTGATTTGCACTTATGTTTAGCGTGTAAGAGGAGGGTTGATTCAAGTACAAGCTTATGGTTGCGCACTCATTCGTTTGCCTTTTTGTGTGTCTAGCTCATTTATGCTAGAGCTTACTTGTAGCCGAGAGGAGAGATATTGTGAGGGGTGTGTCGATTTGGGTGTTGAGGATGGGTTAATACAAGGACTACATGTTGATGCTTGACTTTAAAATGATCGTTTTTGTGAGAAATAGAGTTTTGATGGATTGCTTGGGACAAGCAATGGTTAAGTGTGGGGATGTGACGGGTGGTTCAAGGAACAACCCGTTATAGTGTTAAAACGCATATATTAATCACATCTAATCATGATATTGCTTGGAGTTGGATAACTACGGTTGTTATGGATGCAGGTATGATAAGGGAGCTAAAATGGCGGAAAACGGGCTTTTGGAACGGATCGGAAGCATTGGAACGAGGTGGAAAGAAAGAAGAAAAAAATCAAGATTTTCAACAAGCCCACCGTACCCCTACGGCCTAGGCGTCCCCTTACGGTGGCAGCAGACACAAAATTCCAGCCGTAGGCCAGGCCTGAACGGCCGTATGATTTGTAATCCTGGCCGTACCCTTACGGCCCAGCCGTAGGGGTACGGTGGCCTCTGCACCTTTTTGTAACTCCTTCATTTAAAGACCACTTGATGGTGCCTTTTCATCATCTCTTCCATTCTAAACGTTTTTAATCATCTTGTGGGCGATTTTGGCTGCTGGTAATCATTGGGGAACATTTGATAACAATTAGTTTTATGTTTTTGATGCTTATGAACACTTCTTGGATTGTGAGAATGATTCACCAAGCCATGCTAGGCTAGAACTCTTGATGATCATCTTTGGTGAAGTTTTTCTTAAACTTTTCTATGTTTGTTTCTTTCATTTCTAGAACAATAATCTAGTATATGTTTGCTTGATTGTTGTGGTGTTTGAACAATTGTTTGTAGTAGTTAATCAATTTCTTAATTTCTAGTCTCAATCGTACGTTCTTGGTGTTGCTAACAACCGAGATATTGCGGGTAGGATTTGGGTTGGATAATTGATTAATCGGTCATCGGGAAACAACCTCGCATTGATTTAATCCGAGTACTTTGTTCCCTTTTATCACAACAATTGTTTAAACATGAGTTATGTCTATGTAACTCTTTCTAGTGGAACTTTTGCATAAGTGTTTAAGGAAAATGGATCCAAAGATGGTCATTGCTTTCATAATCTTGAGAACAAACCCATTTTAATTCAGTAATTTAGTTTATTTTTACTAAGTCTAAATCCAAAACAATCAACAATCTTTGATCTTTAATTTTGTTACTAGTTAAATATTAGTTAATTTACAAAGTTATTAGTCTACACACAATCCACAAACTCCCTGTGTTCGATACCTTCTTGCCACTATCTTTAGTTGTAATTGGGAAATTTTACGTGTACCACGACATACACGTCAAGGTTCTATTCACGTCATATCCTTATGTCATTGGTTCCTATTGCTAGTGTCGAGTCTTGATGTCAAAAGCATTGTATGTACATATGTATGTATTAAACCCAAGCTTAAGTCTAGTGTCCGAAATCCTTCCTCGCTAGCTAGAGTCCATGTTATTACAACTTTATGTCCAATATCCCAAGTGCCAAATCTCAATTCTATGGTTCCTATGTTTAAGTTCAACATATCCAAACCATTAGTCGATACTCCATATGTTCCTATGTCTAAAAATGGTTAACATGCTCGTCAAGTCCCACACACGAAATTATATACGATTAGTTTATAAATAAATATAACTATCAAGTCCTCGGGTTCGGTTATACCTTAACTCCTCGGATTATGGTTTGCGTTGACCGGGCTGACCCAGTTGACTATGTTGACCACACAGTTGACCAGGTTGACTCGTGTTGACTGTACAGTTGACCTGTCTCCAACTATAACTCGAACCCTATTAGTTTCCTAGATGACTCCTCATCTTCCAACCTTGTACATTCATATTCCTGGTCACTGTGTATAATCAGCCACGAACAACCAGCAGTGACCACCACCGGTTTCACATCAACAATAATCCATCACCACTTCATCACTTCAATAACATAACCCGCCCAGATCCTAGATTATAAACGAAATAGATGGGGGTTGTAAAGATACCTCGATTTGATGATGATTCGGCCCATGAGGTGGCACCGCCGCCGCCGGAACCACCACTCTACTCCTCTTCCGGTTGCCTCTCCTTCTCCTCTGGTTCTCTCTCCTCTTCTCGGTTACTTTCTCTCTCTACCGATCTCCTTTGTTCTCTCTCTCGATCTATAATAATCTACAAGGTTGTGGAGATAGGGGTGTGGTTTTGTGGGGATCCATCGCTGGAGCACCGCCGTAGGCGGAGGAGACTCCGGTCTCCTTCTCTCTCTCCGGGTCTCTCTCTCTATCTTTGTCTCTCTCATCAGTTAAGTGTGGTGTGTGTGTTAGTGTGTGTGTGTCTGGTTTATAAAAACAAAGGATGACATGTGTGTGTGTTTGTGTAATGTTATTAGGGTGCCATGGGGCACATGGTACTCTTGCCATGTGTCCCATGGTGACTAATCACCTAGTCGGGAGCAGTTCGGGTTCGTTTCGTTTATCAGCTCAGTCTCATAATGTGTATACTGATAATATTTTATATATTAAATGGTTCGGTTTTTAGTTTCGCACACAATCGATTAGGTTATTATTTATCTTGGCTAACTAATTCTTGAAAAATAATATTATAAATGCGAAAAATTTTGGGGTCCGTTCTGGGTTGTTACAATAGATCATCATGTTATGTTAAAATATATATATATATATATATATATATATATATATATATAGAGGTCAATTATAAAATGAAAACCCGCTTGAGTTGAGAAAACCTTTGAAAACCCATATAAAAAAACAAATTTTTTTCTTTGAAAAAAATAACAAATGTAAAATACATGTTTGTAAGCGTTTTGGGCCAAAAAAATAAAAAAAGCGCCGATGAGATTTTTTTAAAAAAATAAACAAAGTTGCTAAAAACATAGGTAAATAGCTGAAAACATATGTTTTTTTAGCAACTTTGTTTATTTTTTAAAAAAAAAATCACATCGGCGCTTTTGTTATTTTTTTTGCTCAAAATGCTTAAAAAACATGTATTTTACATTGGTTATTTTTTTCAAAAAAAAAAATAATGGTTTTTTACATGGGTTTTCAAAGGTTTTCTCAACTCAAGTGGGTTTCCAAAATATCATTTCCCTATATATATATTATTTCATGTGAACTATTTGTATTTATGCTCACACCACCTCCTACATCCACCACATGGGATATACAATCTTATATTCAAGTAAGGCTATGTCTAATGAGTTAACGCTCTATGTCATATCAACCCAAAAGGGAGTGAAACACCATCCTCTTGGGGGTGTGAGGGGCTCCTCCGTGAGTGTGGCAACAGCGTGAGGGGCTATGTGTTCGTTAATTTTTTTATTACTCAATCACATGGTTCCACCATACCATTCTTTTTTATAAATTAAAAAAAATTGGAACCCTTGTGAGACCATTACACACTTTACTACATACCTTAGAGAGTGTGACACTCTTGCCTACGTGGGACAACACTTTTCACACTTTAGAGAGAGATCGTTACACAGTTAATCAAACTTTAACAACGAATGTTTTTTGCCTTGACGAGTACCTTATATATTATTGTGTGAGTGTGTTCCGTCAATTACTATCAGTTAATCAAAGTTTAACAGCGAATGTTTGAAATCCAAGCTTAGATCTCATTAAACAAAAACGCTACCATAGTACCATCCTAAAGTTATAAAGCTTAGTGTTAACTCTTGCCCCCAAAGTAACTTGTTGAGTGTTGGCCAAGGAATATGAGTCAATTACACCTGGCTAAGTAATAAGGTGAGAGTAGTTATCGGGTGCATGGGACCACAATCACATGCATTCCAACTTACAGTATTAGACGTGACCCTAAGTAATGAATGTTGATTTAATGTGTATCAAAATTCACAACCAGATTTTTTTAAGTCAAATAGTCAATACTTGTTATGACTTATGAGACATTATTATATAGAGCTAAGGAGATCAATCTTTGGAGGGTGCAATTTAGTTTAGGATTTAGGGGAGAAAAAGCTATGCCGTTAAAAAAAAAAGTTAAAATGTCATGGAAGTGTACAAACCACAAGGTTTTTAGAGGGTAAGGGTCGAGTGTAGATGTGGTCATGGGATCTTTGGGGTTAGTTAACAATAGTGGGGATGTAATTGTAATGTGGTACTTTGTGCTATTTGGTGGAATGTTGTAATATTTGATCCTGCAAGTGTCTTGCTAAGTTGGGATGGTTTTATTTGGAATAAAAAGAAGGTAAAAGTTAAATTTGAATATCTTTAATTTTATATAGTTTTATTTATCTAGTCTAGAATGATAAAAAAAATTAATTAAAAAAATTGTTAGCGCATGGAACCTTGATCCAAATCAGTAGCCAGAATTCGTGACCATATATTATTAGAAAATAGAAATATGTAGTGAACACTACATTTGACTCTATGTTGTCCCAACCTTTAGTTCTGAAATTAGGTATTGAATTATGGGTTTTTATTCAATAATGATTACATGAGTAATTTATGTTTGAGATTTTCCTAAACAAGTAAAGAGGTTTGTAACCACCCACCATTTGGTGGTGTGGTAGTGGAAAATGAATATAAGAGCTTGATGTCATTTGGTCTTAGGTTCGAATTCGATCCATAGGGGCTTTATAGCAGTGGGCCTTCGGATGGTAGGTTTTTTTCCGAATTGATGGTTTGGTGGACTTGGGTTGCCCAGTGGACAGTGATTTGTCCATTACTAACTCACTGACAATTCAGTAATATTTAGTTGGTCGTTCAAAAAGAAAAGTAAAGAGGTTTGTTTAATCCCCATTTAAGCTCTTACATTTCTTTTATGCAGCTCAAGCATTCAAAGGTTCAGCTCAAGCATTCAAAGGTTCCACTAATCTTCTCAGTCTTTTGAACTTGTCAAATGATAAAGAGAGGAAGCAAGCTTTCTATTGGTTTTACTATAGTTTTGCATTCACTAGTTCCAACTTCCAACTTAACTAGTTAGACCAACCAATTGATCCGGTTATTAAAACATTAATCATACATAATAAACATATAAGTCGTCCCGTATAAATAATGTATCTATACAAACAATCTCAAACACTTGTCATATAATATAACAGAAAAGAAGTCATTTATCATTATATATTGTAGTTAATAATCAAAAATCATGTATTTGGATAACATTATGACATTTCCTATTTTTTAAAACACCAATTAGATTAACAATTCAACTTAGTGGTGTTGGAATGTTTCTCATATCAATCTTCTTACATTAAATTAAAAGGACATAGGGTTGATTTTCATTTATAACTATTATAAGTATCCTAAAGTGCATAGTCATTTGCTTTCTTTCTTTTAGCCACACATTTGGCATACAATTCCAAACATTTTCTAATAAAAATTTGTTTAAAGTTATCCATTTTTTCATTGATTTGTTTTTTTATTTGGATGAACAAGGACGTAAATATTCGTTACAATATCATACGTGCAGCCTTTAGAAAGCATCAAGTTCTCAGCCCATTTCTTTCAATTATGACCTAAATCATTTAACTAATTGTAGTAGGATATATTCGTATATTTTTCAATATTTTAACTTAAAGGTATCAAATAACGAATGAAAAAATGGTGCATTTTTTATATACCCTAAAAACTCTCATACTATCATATTCCCAAATTAAAAAGATTAGTATTAAGAATATGTTTTTTTAGATATATTTAGTGTTTGGTAGAGTAGCTGAAGCAATTAATAAAATATAAAATGATCAAAATGGATGTAACTAAATATAACTCAAAAATAAAATATTATATTGACTGTTATTTAAGTAATTTTAAATAGCTTTTTATAAATGCTAGTAAATTTTTT
Organism: Ambrosia artemisiifolia; assembly: GCA_032199755.1. Taxonomy (NCBI): domain Eukaryota; kingdom Viridiplantae; phylum Streptophyta; class Magnoliopsida; order Asterales; family Asteraceae; genus Ambrosia; species Ambrosia artemisiifolia. The sequence goes on along the minus strand of CM063512.1, from coordinate 65,149,729 downwards.
TTTTGGAAGGTGTACTTCAGCGGTGAAACCAATCGACAGACAACCCCTCAACCCGAGTTCGAATCACTACCCACGCACCGGTGTCCACTTTGAAGTTATCTCAAACCGTTACAGGGAATTTTTTCGTGATGTGCAGGATTCGAACTCAAGACCAAGCCCGGGCGGGAACCCTCCGAAGAGGTAAACCCTCCCACCTCTCCCCAGCTGGGCTGGAGGTCATTGGCTATAAATGCTAGTAAATAGTTTCCAAATTCTTCAAATCAAATACCATCATGATAATTATTTATGGAGTAATATAATACCTTATAAATATAGAAAACAATTTTATATATACAAACTTGACGGTTAATTTGCCGGTGTTTTCTACTAATCACGAGCCGTCCTCCTAAACAAGAAACTATATCCACAAGGGTATTATCGTCATTTCCCAATATTAACAAAAAGTGGTTCCAACGTGTCAACCCACTCCCTTCATATTATTCGGCGGAGCAAACCTCTCGTGTGATAGACGCACCATATTATCGGTGTCCCACTTTCTCCCAAATGAATCTCCACCGTTGATCTTGAGTCTTAATATTGTTGACCTGGGCCCACATTCGAAAACTAACACAATATAACTGAATTGTACAGCTCACCTGATTTCACTCCCCTTCATCACCTTCTTCTTTATATTCCTTTTCTTATTATCCACAAAATTTAAATACATACATACATGCACCTATAGATACAATATATATATATCTATATGTGCATAATATCACGTTAACTTTCATATGCACCCTATTCTTTCCGTTCTTATTGTTTGTTAATTCTTTTGTTTAACGTCCAACAAAGCCGGGCCACCAGATACACCCATAGTCAAAACGCAACGCTGGTGACCCGGCCCGTCATATCCACCTCCCCAAGAAGGTGATATTATTGCAAAATATTGATTGTAAAGATGTTTGATGCGTTATTGAAAAGCAAGTTTTATTGCAGATGGTAAGGAATCAATGAATTATTATTATAATTTTTGTGAATCAAGATTGTTTAAAGGCTTAATCTTGTGTTATTATTAATTTATTAGCAAGTCAGAGATGAAGTTAACGAACAAGCGAATCGAGATGATAAGGAGAAAGAGGAACGCAATGCAGAAGTTTTTGAGGAATGATGTGGCTGATCTTATTAAAACAAGTCTTGATTCTAATGCATATGATAGGGTAATTAAATGTTTTCTTTGATTATCTTGATTAGTTATTATTTATTTATTTCTAATAAATTATGGTTGAATTTTTGTAAGTCAAATGTGTGAGGACAGTTGGGAATATAGGTGGACCACCTTTGACATTAAAGAGTTTCATCAAGATTTTGTGTAATGTTTAAAAAAAAGTTATATTTTTTATCATTGATGATGAATGTGTTTTTGGTATGATGAAAATTGCTTAATTAATTATTAACCTTCATTAACTTGTGAGATGGATTGATCATTGATGTTTTGTATGAATTTTTTTTTATACAAATATTTATTTATTTTTTCATTAAAACGAAATACGAACTTTACATCACAATAGAAGGTAGACGGGCAACAAGCTGCGCCGCCACCCCTTTCTTTAATTTTAATAATTTCAAGATTGGTGATTTGATATTTAGATCATTTGATGAGAACAGGTTGAGCAGTTATATGCAGATCAGAATCTGTCATGGTGTTATGAGTTTGTCGAACAATCTTGCTTGCTCGTTTTAAATGAGCTTTCGGCCATGGATAAACAAAGGTAAATAATGACTTTGGTAGATTTTTTAAAGTATGTTTGTAAATATTTGTTTAATGATAGAATGTTTAAATTATATTCGTCTGTCGCGTGTAGGGAATGCCCTGAGCAATGCAAGGTAGCTGTCTCAACTTTGATCTTTGCTGCAGCAATATTTGCGGATTTGCCAGAATTGCGTGAATTAAGAAGTTTATTTGCTGAGAGATATGGGAATGATCTTGAACCGTATGTCAACCAACAGGTGCGTCTTACACTGGCCTCGTATAAAGTGTTTCATTTTTTTTATGTGGTTGTTAATCAAGTAAAACTAATTGGGATACGATTTTGTTCTAGTTTGTCACGAACTTGAAGGCAGCCCCTCCCGCTAAGCATACAAAGCTTCAAATGATGCAAGAGATTGCGTTGGAATACGGTATAGATTGGGATTCAAAGGCTTTGGAACAGAAACTGTACAAACCACCTCCATTTGTACAGGTGAACTATATTTATCAATCACTTCAAACTGTTAGCACTATCGTCATAAGATCAGATGTTTCATGACTATATCTCAAACGGGTCAAACAGAAAAATCGCTGAAAGAGTATTGGGCTGAATATGCAGGATGTCAACAAGTTGTCTGTTTTTAATGCCATGCTAAATCTTGATTATAAAAATGTTAGATTATTACTTTAATAGTGTTGCCAGCCTTCTTCTAATAGAAATAGTGTATTGTCATATACGAATCTGTTAATGTATATATCTTGTGCAGGATCGGTCTCAATATACAAACGGAAGAAACAACGAATCAGTTAAATCTCCCCATCAAAATGATGTGGAAACAAACATTAAAAAAGAAGCAGAAAAGAAAAAGGAAGAAAAACACAACAAGCCGACCATCGGAAAGAATGTGCCCAACAAATCAAGGGCAGAAACTGAAGCTGGCCGGCTATCCCCTTGCTGGTCAAGCAACGGTAGCTCTAGCAGCGAGAGTGCAACTAGTGCAGATGATAGTGCTTCTGAGGATATACCACAAGGAAGAAAGTTCTTTGGTTTTAAGTCAATGGCTCCGCCCTACATCATAACCGAGTCAACCAAAAAGTCAACAGAAACATATCATGATATTAGCCAACAGATACCAATATCAATGCGGATTCGAAGACCATTAAAGCAAGCTGCAGGTTCTTCTCGCGGGGACAATGGTGTCCTAAAACCAAGTCCTATCATTTCAAATGGTGATGAAAATAACTATGCTGCTGAAGAAAAGAAAATGGACAAGCTTTTGTCACACTACAGCAGAAAACCATCGCATTTACCTGCTACAAAACGAAGCGATTCACTTCCACCTCCACCGTTGGCTGCTGGTGTTGTGGTAGATGAAAGAACAGTGTTTACAAGGTCAGCCACTTGTCACACTGATTCAAGAGGTCATGTGCATCCTAAGCTTCCGGATTATGATGATTTTGTAGCAAAGTTAGCCGCGTTTAGAACAAGTTCATAGACTCGTGGTATATCAGTGCCTTTCTGATATTGTGGTAGAATTGGTGTTTGTAAAGTGTTACTTTTAAGCATATGTTAGTACCATACTTCCATATGAAATTTATCATTTGTTGATCACAAGTTAATGTAAATTATCTACTTTTACACTCCTGTTTATATTTACAGTAAATATAAACAGGAGTGTAAAAAGTCGGGTCCAACTCAATCCTATGTGGCACGTGAGTACCGGTTGAGGACGACTAGTTTTAAACCAGTCTGCCTTTTGGTTTTGAAATAAAATAGACAAAGTTTTGATTATTGGTGAACAATTGCTTGATTTGTCATTAGTGATACATAACTTTACTTTATAAAAAGACCTATTCATCAAACAAGATTCGTCAATAATTCTATTTTAAAATATCATTTTTAGCAATATTCTTATCACCCAAACGCTAATATATAGTATTTGTTTAAGAAAAGAGAGTTCCTCGTGTGAAATGCATTCTCAATCATCGCTATCTCAAATGCATGGTTACGTTCAGTTACGGAACCAGGATTTTTTTTTTTTTTTTATATAGGTGTTGAAAACTTTCGACACTTGATTTTAGATTTTTCTATCCGGTTCTGGTTAGGTGTCGTTTTTCTAAACACCCATCCCAACACCCTCTGTCCACCCCTAGTCACATCGGATTTCTCTATCGGATCAAATGTTTGATATCAAGATTCATGACAAGCTTTTATTCTACTTTTGAAGCTTTTGATTAAGTTAAGTACGTCACGTCGGTTCCATGATATCTTTTTGATTGAAGCATCATCATCGTTTTTCATCGATGCTCATTAGATCGACTGTTGATGGCATAAAAGAGACTAGATTTGGGATCTGATTCTATTCCTAAAGTTGAAGTGATATCTAACCTAATTTTGTATTCATTATGCATGTGGAATGATTTATCTTTTGTCATGGTTGCTTAAAAATGAAATACTCTACATCAAAAGTTAATGTTAATAATTCAAGTTACACAACTCATGGACAATTTTACAAGCACCAGTTCCGTTTTGTTTTTGCTCGTTTATTATTTATTAATTAATTTTTACGTATCTATTTCAACAAGCCGATTACACAGCTAAACTCTCGTCTTGGCCTTATTGACTCTAGTTGCTGTTCTCTGTAACAGACGTTTTTAAATAGAAATTTACGATAACCAAAGTATATTTTTGTTTAACTTTAATATACAGGACAACTTATATCACTCATTTTCTAACTTCCTGTATATATACAAAACACTAGAGGGTGTTTGGGATTGCGTTTTAAATCTGATTTTTAGATTATTGCGTTTCGAAAACGCAGATAATCAGTTTTTAGTGTTTGGATTGCGTTTTGAAAACACAGATAATCAGTTTTTTAGGCTACCAAAAAACAATAATCTATAAGCAGCCCCACCCCTGCTTTTCCAAAATGCATAATCTGTTTTGAATAATCAATCCCAAACACCCATAGAAGTACATACTACATAATTTAGTTTTACCGGTTATCTACTTGAATTGATCTTGTATTAAACGTCCCGTAATTATAAACGCAAGTAACATTAAACTCTTTTAAGATATCATAAAAAAAGTAAATGTAGAAGGAAAAATGAAATGTAATAACAGATAGATAGATAGATGAACAGAATCATTACATGAGAAAAAAAAAAAAAAAGGATGAAACAGTTCATTACCCACATGACACTTGCTTAGAATTAAACTATTTATGTCCCAGCCACCAGTGATCAAGAAACACCAATGGGTGGTACTGGTTACTGAATGGGTCGGGCAGCCCATACATACTCCGAATGGTGATGCCTGCACCTGAAGGAACCCGGATGAGCAGTTGGCGAACACACACACTGTTTATTCCCTCTGCTTACTTGTTGAACACCAGAAACCACAGCCTGCTGTTCTGCCACTGCTAAAACCGCCTGGTTCGCAGTTGTGGTGAGCGCTGCCAACAGCCTGATCCTGATATCCAATCCATATCCACTGATGCAGGGTATGCCAGCAGGATAACACATATGTGGTGATGGGTACAGAATATTATTGAGTGAAGGGAAAAAAAGAAGAAGAGGATTGATTCTGAATTTGGGAGTGTTATGTAAATGAAGGCACACATGGCTTATAAGGTGATGACGCGCCAACCAAAGGTTCAAACCACCTGTTTGTGGTTTGTTTTTATTTGGAATTAAATACTCATGATTGACAAGGACTTCTTTCTTTCATCATGGGTTTCTTATTGCAACCGTTTTTTCATGGGCATCTTGGGTAATAATAAGCCTAAAAAACAGGCAGGTCGGATCGGTTTAAGTAGTAAATTAAAATGGGTTTGGATCAAAACGGGTTCTGACCAAATTTGATCTAAGTCAAAACAATTGCTGAACAAAACGTTTCAGGTCAAAACATGTCAGTTTTAAATTAATATTAATTTGGTTCGAGTCAAAATGGGTTCTAGCGAAAATGATTCAACTTGAAACGAGTCCTTCTAGAGGTAGCAAAAAGGTGTTAGCATAGGTTCACATGATACAATTGCTTTCACGACGACTAGATTGACGAATGATAACAAATTAACAATGGTTTCACGGGTGAAGGGGTGACGGCGGTTATGTATAGAGTATAGGCTATAGCATACTTAGGGTATTAAAATTTAGGTAATAACAAAAGGTTTAAATCTATGTGGATAGAGTTCCTTCCCATTTGTCAGGCAACTCCATTGGGGGGGGGGGGGGGGGGGGGGGGTGGCTGTTGCAGGACCAGCATCAAGTTGAGAAAAAGAGAGAAGACAAAATTCGCACCGCCCATTTGTATGCTACCTATGTGGATAACTATGCATCATACTATTATACAACCCAATAAAGTTGAAGGCTTTATATGGCCCCATCATAATAATAATACCCATCTACTCTAGTTAAAACTAATTACCTGCTTATTCGTTTACATCAAAATGTAATAAATCATTTTTAATGGATTTATCTGGAACAAAAAGGAATGCAGTTGCCAAAAAGAAATCTTGAATACAAAAAATGAATTCAGAATTTTGGTATAAATATGATTTCTCAAATGTAACTCATCGTTCAAGGTGCAATTTATGAAGGAATATCATACATGTACTTCCAGATTGGATCTTGGCCATATTAGTGATAATTGAGATGATTGCAATATATTAATTTCATAATCTTGTATCTAACTGCTGGATCTTGGCAAAAAAAAATGTGCATCCTTCAATATATCAAGACGTGTGTGCAAAATTCTGGATGAGATAAGAGTACCAGTTGTCAAAGATCTACAGCTGGATCATTGGTTTTCTCTATGTAATGCTCATACAAGGAATGATACTTCGCAGGAACATAATCCTTAAATCTGTAAATAGCAAGATGAAGATTTAATATGCATAAATGGTTACTTATTAGCAACCAAAAAATGTATGAAAAACAGGTAAGCTGATATTACCACAGAAAGATGATACCAGAAGAAACAAAATTATGCAAAGCAATCATCAATAGACTTTCACAAGATTCGATCAACAGATTTTCAACACTAATTGCAATGTACAGAAACTAGATGTGGCATGATGGGCAGGTCTGGTAACGGGTCAAAAAGGTTCAGGTTGATACAAGTCTTTTTGTGATGTGATATAGGTTGGGTTGACCCATAAGCAGTTCTCCGTCCATTTTTTATAAATGTATAACCAATGCGATGATTAGGATGACAAGATATCAGCAATTGCATGCGTTAGAAACAAAAATATAATTTGTTGACCCATTCTCTCTTCAATAATTCTTTTATTTGATCCGACAAGGCTGGGTTGACCTATAAACACGCTCTTATCCAACTTATAGGTTTTTGTAGATATTTTACTGCATTATTATGTTTAGAAAGATGGCTTTAATACAATGATAATCAAAACATCGAATAAAAAGATTTTGGGTTTGTATGCATAAAAAACAGACTTTGGGCAACTTTCAGCCAGTTTCTATTTTAGTAATATATATTTATATGAACCGTTTGAAATAAAACACAGCCCGGATCCACTCATACTTAGTAAATTGATCAAAATTGTCACCTAACAAAAGCATTATGTACCTTTGGCGAAGAGGAAGTCTATCTGGGGCAGAAAAGATTTTAATTATACTTTCAAGCACATGACCTATCTTCATGGCATTAGACTTAAGTGCCCTCATAAATCCCACAAATTCATTATATTCTCCATCAGTAAGCTTCTCTTTGACCTGTTAAATTCAAAGCGGATTCCATATATATAGTTAAAGCACATCATCAGCCTTGGACTAATTATGTTTGGTTTTGCCTTAAAAAACGATGCAGCTGAGGAATAAAAAAGTAGATCCCTCAGCTTCCTCAACTAAATAACATGTCAAAAAGTTGAGGTAATAGAATCAAGCAAGATAATGGTTCAAAACAGGTTATCTTCAGTACAGGCCAGAACAAGAGAGTTGGCGCTGAACCTTAGTAACCTTTTGTGTCCATTTTGTGAGAATACAAAATGATTAATATGTTAACTATGGCTACAAAATCAATATTAGTACAAAAATAATCCAAATCTTTGAATCAAATAATTTGGTAGATTTTATGCAATTAAATTTTAGCAGATTTTAGCTCGTTCGACCCTCTAAACGGTTCAACCCACGTGACATGCTGAGCTCAAGCTTAGGTGAGCTCGGGATCGGCTCAGCTCATTTACACCCCTACATGTTCCCCTTGTAGCTAGATTCTTTTCTGTTTGACCCATTTGAGTACTTGGCCTCTTTTGAGATCAAACACAGCCAATTCAATCCATTTAAAAGTAAAATCCACATTACCACCTCTACAAAATATTTTACCTGATTAATAAAACTAGTTCCTTTTTTCTTCTCATCGCCAGAAGTCGAATTCAACACTCCACTTTGGGATCCTGAAGATTCAAGTTGACTAGCTCTTTTTTGTGAAGTCGTCTCACTTTTGACTTGCAATGATGAACATTCTTGCACAGAAATTTTTTTTCCTCGTGTCATGCTTTCCACGGGCGGGCCACAAGATTTGTCACAACGTTGTAAGGATTTATTTTTAGTGTTCTCTAATTTACGTTTCTTTACAAAATAGGGTGCAGTTAGTTGACTGCACGTTTCTTCATCTGGTAATCCGTCTTTGGTCAAATCAACCTCTTCTTTTTTTATGGTAAATCTTTCTTCTGAAAATTTATTTGTATGTTTTAAGCTTGAACTCTGTTTTTGGTTATTAAAAGAGAGATTTGAGCGATTAGCAGGAAGTATTTCATGAATCTGTCTGGAAATGCTGCCTCGCTTGACTTCAGTCAGACGTGATGATTCAATAGAGTGTGATTTATCAACCTGAAATACCCATCAAGAATTATAATAAAGAATGTAGGAACATATAATAGATGAGACTAGAAATTGTCCTTTGAATAGGTAAATTTGGGTTATATTTAATCTCAAATGGGTCGAATGAATCTCTTAGCAAAAAAAGAACGGGTCAAATAAGTTGAAAGTTGACATGGGTGTATTTTTCATGGATAATACCTCCTATATCGCCTTATTTAAAGATTTAGAATACTACTGATAAAATACCATTTTCGTATATAAATAGTAATATTTAATGCATTGCTTATTAGTTATTACAAATGTTTAAAAAAATGGAGAAAAGATTTTGGGGTAAACTCAGCTTGACCACACTCGTTTATACTTGTAGCAAAAAATGATCCATTTGACCAGATCCATTACCCAACCGGCCTATCTTGCAAACTCTATATAGGACAAAGCATGCAATCAGAATAAGTCCATACCAAGGGCTTAAGATATATGTCAGGGTCAAGTTTGTCCAGGCTACTTTTTACTCCTGAAAAGTGAAAACATGCAGAGGTCATCAGGCTCAGAACGTAAGAGTGTTGTTAACTTCATTTTCTACATGTGCAGTTACCAATCAAACAGATAAATTATATTCTAAAAATTCCAAATACAGTTAGAATAAAGATGCAACATTAAGCATTTCACAACTTATGTTATTTATTTGCAGAGAAAGGAAATGCTTATAAAGCTTAACATATTAACTAACTTAATTTCTGCATTTCAAATACATTAAAAAAAGTAAATAGAAGATTATTAACCTGATTCCTCAATTCGTGTTAACTTCTGCTTGGTTGGACAGTTGATTGCAGCATCTCGAAAAAATCGTGTCAATGTAAAAACTACATCCCCAAATTTTGAGTAGCACTGCATAGGGAACATATCAGATGCTAGGCACCAAATAGAGTAATAATTCAAAGATGGCAAAATGAGTGGGCAGAGTTTGGTTAGGTTGACCTGCAACGCTTTTTGCCCAGAAAAGATTTAACTTTGTATATATACATACATAGGTAATTTCATTTTAATAACAATCAACTTTTTTATAATCGGATTTGAAGAGGTTTCCTTTGGATTAAACTGCACGCTTTGGTGGACTTACGATCTGTTCAACCCTTTCCCTTCTAAGCTATTTCTTTTATTTAATTTTACCTGTTAGAGATAAAACATAACCTGAATGAACCCAACCCATTCATAGATAAATGGATCAAATTTGCCACCTATCTATAATATTAATTTCGGGATGGTTCACCTTGATGCGAGGCTGTATCCAGAGTGATATCTGGGACTGATGATTTGGTTTTGCAAACCTATTTATCACATATTAAAATCAGTACTAGTTAAATATACATCATCTATAGCTTACTAACTATTTCACAGAAAATAATATGGTGACTACATTGACCTTATATATCAAACCTCTGAATATGCCACTATCTAAACAAACAAAAAAGTGACAACCTTAAGATGAAAAATGCAAAAGTATAGCATATTATAATATCTAAAAATATGCTAGTTCAATTCTATTCTAGTGACACAAAACTTGTTCGACTTAGATGATCTAAAAGCCATTAATTAGCTGATTATGCCTATTTAGTTTACCATTTGGGTTATTATGCATGTATTTTTGTACCATTTTGGGCAGTATATATACTTTTTACAAGTTTTTCCCATCGTTAAAATACACTACAATGACCCAAACAGGACAAAATCCATCTTTTAATCACTCAAATCTACAAAAATGTATACTAACTAATGCAGGACAAAAAGTGACAGTACGTTGTTCGTTTATAGCCCCGCCTACGACTGTGCGCATATATATGTGTGGCCCTCGGGAAGGCAAAAGTAAATTGCACTAATTTTAACATTATTTTCTTAATTCGTGAAAATAACGTTAAAAATGACAGACGGTTAATCATGCATCATGTGGTGGCCTTGATAGCCAAAAAAGACAAGGGGGTACATGCACCGATCGGTTTTGTCCCGATTGCTAAGTGTTATGTGCCGTATGTCCAAGGCTTGATACAAAACCACTATCGAGCCGGGGGCCTCACTGGAAGCAACATCTCTATTCCCACAGGGTAGATGTAAGGTTGTCTACGTCTTAACCTGAGACCCTACCTTAGCTTTTGCTATTGGTGGGATTAATTCAGTACAATGATGATGATGATGATGATAATGATGATGATACGTTGTTCTTTTATGCAAAAGAAACCCTAACTCGCATAACCGTATAAAATATTCTTTAAGCAACGTTGGATCCACTGTGTAAGATGCTCGCATGTTTGGTAATGATGCTTACAACGTGAAATTAAGAACATATAATTATCAAAAAGTGGCTCCACTTGTATGTGTGTAGCCAAATGTTCTAGATTGTTCAATTGGGTAGGATGCAGTCAAACTTCTTTCCACATACCTAGTATATGTTTTTCCAATTTTTAGTTTTTTTAACTTTACTTAAGGAGTACTATATAAAATTAAAAAAAAAAAGAAACAAAAACCTTTCATCACAAAAAATGATTGCTCCATGATCATGACGATGACGAATGACACGTCCAACAGCTTGGTTTACAGCCCGTGATGCTTGTTGACTATACCACTCATCTCCAGTCAAAACCTAGAAAAAAGCTCCACTTTCAGTTAAGAAAAAAATGAATATGATAATTTAATAATTTATTTTAAGTGGATTTGCTCCGTTTATCAAAATTACCTTGGATCCTGTATGTTGCGACCGTGCCTGCTCATCCAAGAACTCACGCTTCAACCGGACCTGCCATAAAGACATAAAGTGAACAAAATGCCAAATTCAAGAACATGCAACTATGCATTGGAAACAAGTGGGAATTAACTTCTGTAAAATTCAAAAGTGTTGTCCATCATTGATAAGGTTGGAGGATTGGACAGCTTAGAATTCATGAGCTGTCAGCAGACATGTTCTCCATTACAGGAAAATAAAGTGACATCTTCATCTACCATGACAGCTTTTTATTAAGAGAGCACTTAATTGGAAACTGGTTTAGAACCAAAAGTTAACTAGAAAAACCCAAATTTGTCATATGACGTATGATCTATTGATGACAACTTATGTGATTACCACTTGTCAACTTCCAGTGTCAATGGTTGTGGCTCTAATTCATTTGTTTTCTGAATATGTCACAATGAAACAAACAGTTTGGCTTAAGGCACTTATCCACAGAAAGCATTTGCTATGGATTAACTTGTTTCCCTAAACATCTAGTAAAAACTGACTCTTGAGTTAGCCTTTCAGAATCTGAAATTGCCTATTGATATTAACCTTCGGAGTCTTGAAAAAAAATATGTTTTTAACATATGAACATTAAATGCATGACAACGTATATTATTGTAAGTTGTATCATAATCAGATAACACAAAAGCAACATAAGAATACCTTAGGATCATTCCACAAAGCAAACGGAATGCCAGTGACAATTACAGCTCTACCAGCCTGGTCAGCAAAATCTAGTCCTTCACTTACCTAATCAATAGTTAAAAAAATGAAGTTAAAAGGTCATCAGCAATATAAACTATCATATGTGCGTACATACATATACATACAGACACACACGCACACTCATATAGATATAATTAAAATTTGACATCACTAACAAATTTACCAACAATGCTGTCAGGGTAAAATTGTACCTTTCCACGACATACAGCAAAAAATACTGCACCATTACTTGACGTATCTCTTAACTTGGCCATATAATCCTGCTCAAAAGTAATTTTCATTTACAATAATAAGAGAAAAAACACAAATTTTGATTAAAAAATTAGAAACTGAAGCAGTTACTCACATCAATAGCCTGGGGAAAAAGTGAAGATTGTCTAGGTTCCACAACAGGTCGCTTATGTTTACAGATTCTTTCCCATATTGTACTAGAATTAATAGAATTTGTTGAAGTTCCACTCTGAGAAACATGGGGCGAGCTTCAAAAAGTATTTGTCACAACAAGAAAAAAGAATACCGGATAACACCACATTAGTAGATACCATACCGTATTTTTCCAGTAATCAATGCATAGGTTCATTAAGTAGTAAGACGGAAAAAAGACTAGCAGACCGTCTGGTACGATTCGAGCAAAATTGACTGGAAACAAGTTTCAGAAAATCATCAAAAACTAAAGAAAATACAATAAAAGAAGTAAACTATATTAACAAAGTACATGCGATGAATTCAATCCATTTGCTTACGAACAGGTTGATTCAAATCATGTTTTATCTTTTTTTTTTTAGCAGCAATTTTTTGCAAGGATTTGAACCCACACCACTTTTTTGTGTGTGGTGGTTGGGGTGGGTGGAGAGCATGCGTACCACTAGACCACTGGTATTTATGATTGCAAGGGTAAGATAATAAATAGTTTAGCTATAAAGGAAATGGGTCAAAGGAGTGTGTTTTACATTCATTAAATCACTTAGAGCATTTTATTCAAAAAATTAAAGTATTCTCAAATACTATAACTTCTGTAATCAAAGTTGAAAAACTAATTACATTATAAGCATCATGTTTTGACCCATACAAACAAATACTCTTTTCCCAAAACTTACCAATGGAATTGCCCAAATTTAGCTTGTATTCAGCAGAATCCCGGGTCTTATAAGAAGAGTTGAATGGATGACCAGAGGGACCAACTGGTACAATGCCAGCCCACAACTGATTATCTGATATAACATGAGGATTCTCCAAACGTACAGGAAATTTACTAGATTGTGAAAATAAAACACAGTGAGTTGTTTGGAAACAGAGTATGTATGAGGTAAAAAGCATAGGAATGTTAACTTACAGCTTCAATTCCTCAGCAAACGAGTCCATAGGGGATAACGTGCCAGATGTCAATATTATAGATCCAACATCTTTTTTGGCAAATTCTTCCATAGCAACCCCAGGGTTAAAACACCACCAGCTAAAGATTCTAGATTTCTTGGCTGCATAACCAAAAGCAACAAAAGTAAAATCTATAAAATGATGGGGTATCCAGCAATACTCAAAATATTTTTCTATGATTGACGCAATGATATAAAGAAACCGAACATTGATGCATACACCTTTACCTTTAATGGTATCAGGTGAATTTACTTCAACTTCTTGAACATGAACCTGAAGTGAATAATATATACAATGTTCAAAGTTATAAACCAACATGCATCAACAAAGTTGATTACCATAATTACAAGTAGAAAAGTAATTACTATACAGTATAAACATGTCCAAAAGTATTAAACTCAAGGTTCAAACTTACACGATAATTTTTAGCATGGGCATTCCCAGCTTCTTTAAAGATTATTCTAAGGATGTCGCCTATACTCTCCAACCTACACACAGTTCCTCTTGTCTTCTGAGTATCAGTGGTCTTTGCATCTGTATAACAGACTATAGCTTAAAACAATGACACAATAAAGACATGTTGCAGAATATCAAAAAGTTGGATAAAACATCATGCGGAAGATTATATTTTTAAATAGTTAAATTATTGATATAATAGTGGGTGTGTACTGTGTACCTTCCTCAAGTAGTGCGATAGCATCATCAACTGTATCAAGAAGCGCATTTGCTGTTTCGTGTGTTATATTTAGTTTTCTAAGAAGCTCATAGATGTAATCACCAGGTTTGGTAAAACCCGTTTCTTTGGAGTCAATAGGAACTTCAGCAATCAGTTTCTCAAGCTTTAAAAGAAGTCCTGGAAAAAAAAAATCCATTTTCATAATAGATAGAAAAGCTCATGGAGTTGATCAGTACACAAGAACCGTCAGTAACTTGCAACAATTAAGACTTTAAAGGGTTTCAAAGGATATTTTGGTCCATCCATAGCACTAAATACATGTCCATTTTCATTAGCTTAATTTCTTCATTTACTTTTATCATATATGGAAGATAAAATACCCCTAAGAGTTGCAAAATTTTCTGGATTGAATGTTTTGTCATTTGATTCATCTCTCCTGCTGACAGCAATGTCCACACAGTTTTGTGCTTCGGAAATGCATGTTGTTAAAAGCGCAGAAGGTAGATCAAAAGAGGCAGCATCTGCACATATGCTCTCCTATAAATTCACAGAAAACAGCAAAGTCTATTTATCATGTGCATTACATTATTATGTGTATACATATCTAACCGAAACTAAAAGATATCAGACATTAGATTTTAATGCTTACCAGATTATGAGCTTCATCAAATATTAGTATACTGTTTTCCCACTCAATGGTCAAAGATTTTCGGTTGCCAGGATCGATAAGATAGTTGTAAGGTGCAAATAAGATATCAACAACCTTATGAAGCTCTCGTGACATGTAATAAGGGCATCTGTATTTAAAGCGAAATGTTAGTATCATGAAGCGAAATCACTACCATTTGTTACGAGTAAAAGATAAAAAACCTACGGGCCATTGTTTTTCCCAATGTTAACTAAGTCCTCAATGTCGATAGGTTCATCTCCAAGACCAGGATTATTTTTCACAAATTCTGCAAGAAGGAAAACGACAGATATAGATCAGTACTTCATCAATGAAATAATGAAAAAACAAGTTCTTTCACAAGGTCGCATAAATAAGTTACCTGAGACACGTGGATAATGGGTACAATAACGTTTTGTACGTTTTTGACATAAATGATGGCACGCATTTGTCTGTGCTTTCCCATGAAGTAAACTTACATCAGGATGAATGCATAATTGCTCCCGAGATCCTAACACAACCATTTTGGGTCTGCATAAGTAATTTAAAAGTTTATAATAAAGTCATAGCAGAGTAATCAACCAATTGTTATGGGTGTATATCGATTAACTGCAGATAATAAATAGTAGTTGCAGAAACATTCAAAGTTTGCAGACACAAGAAACCAACTAATGCTTGAATTCAACTATTATCAGAAGAAATCAACACTGACCTGTACACAGTTCTTTTCAGTTCTTGAACCACTTGCCGAATCTGACTGTGAGTGCGTGAAGTATAAACTATCGTAGGCAGCTTCGATGATTCTCCTTGTGATAATGAACCTTCTGATTGTTTGCCCCCTGCACGCCTACCAGTTGAGAAACTACCCAAACTTTTTCTCCAGGCCAAAGTGGCACAAAGAAGACACAGGGTTTTTCCAGTTCCTGTAGGGCTCTCCAGCAATGCATTAGATTTCTGCCACGTCTCACAAACATTGTAATTAAATAATTAAACAAACTGACACAAAAATTTAAGGCAATCACCATAGCTAAAATACAAACAAGTAGGCCTGCATAATGAACGAAACAAACACGAACAAGGTTCCTTAGGTTTATAAATGTGCTCACGAACTGTGCATGAACACTTACGGAACGATATATTGTGTTCGATTGTGTTTTTAGGGTAATTTTATGTAACTAACACAAAAGAACACAAACAAGTGTTGATGAACATAAACAAACACAAATGAGCATATTTATTTTATTCACAAAGACGGTGGTCCTTGAGAAGGCTGTGAACCCTAAATTGTTAAAAATGTATGTAATATACAATACACTAATATCTATAAAAATGTTTTATTAGTCGGAATTTTGAAGTATTTAAATAAAATAAATAGATAAAAAACCAATGAACTATCGAACACAGAAAAACATAAATGAATGAACACAAACGGACTGATATGAAAGGTAAAAGCTAATTAATTTGGTTTGATAAGTAAATAAACATTGGATTGGAAGCGTACATCTTGAAGGGATTGGATGACTTTATCCATGTAAACGAGCTGGCAATCGTATGCCTCGAAGGGGAACTCCACATTGATTCCTCTGATCTTGTACGTCGGCATCGATTACTGCTAATTCTATCTTCGATTACAGATTATGATGATGAAATGCCCCTCACTCCCAAACCCTAGAAATATTTCCTGGGAAGCTTTCTCACTGTCTATATTCCCTTCCCGCCATTTATTAATATACTTCTAGGGAAGGATGTAACGCGCGGTACTTGTAAAGTTATCCAACACCAACACAGCCTAACAAAAATTATAGGTAAGAAGGATAAAAATAAATAGGATAAAAAATGATAGGTAGGAACGAAAAAAATACACAACAACAAAAATAAAATAAAAACACAATGATACAATTCAAATTCTAACAACTACAAGCTAAAATTCTAACAAATCAAAAACCTAAAACTAAGAACGTATGGTTCGATAAACGATTTCAGTGTCCCTTGAATAAGTTCAATCGGATTTCGTTCGATACGTTTCCTACGACTTTATATTTTTCCACTGTATATTTGATACTAACCCTAAATATATATATACACATATACAAGGCAACACTAAAATTGCAATTTCAAGAGATGATTTATATTGAAACTAACTATGGTTCAAGCTGTATGTTTACTATGTTAAAACTTTTCTGATAGTGAATTGATTGTTTGATAAAAAAAATTAATTAATTTTGTATCGTGTAAGAAATTGTTACTTCTACTTTTCTCGAAAAAATAAAAATAAAAAAAGTATCTGAAAATACAACCAAGTTTTTATTTCTTCTATCCACTTAGTGGATTGAACCGACATGTACCTAAATTTGAGCCAACTGTTGTAATTAGGGATGAGCTCGGAACGGTATCGGTACCAACCATACCAATCCTAAAAACTCCCAAAACCCAATATCGATACTGAAAACATACAGTACGATACAGTATCGGTTTGGTATCATTATTTTACCTTAAAATACTGATACCATACCGATCTCGTACCGATACCGAAAATACCAAAACCGAAGACCTCTAATGTGAGTACCGATACCGAACACCCTCGGTTCGATACGAGATCGGTATCAGTTCAGTATTCGGTGCAATATGCTCATCCTAGTTCTAATGCGCTGTTGGTGGGCTCAAAACATGGGCCAACCTATTTCATGATGGATCACTCATTTGGGTTAGTCCAAACAACTTCGTTATGGACCAACAAGGGTTTGCGTCCATTAGCCCACTGTAACTTTTTCCCCTCTCCCGTACACCCCCCCCCCCCCCCCCTCCCTCTTCCGGCCTATCGCCACCACCGTCCATCCCCTTGGATGTACTTCATCGAGTAAAAGTCAACGGTAAAGTGTAATTAAGCGGTTATTTCAGCTATATCTTGTTGTTAATAACGGCAAAGATGAGGCTCCAGTCAACTGGTCTGCGACGATCTTTCTTTACTATGCCTTTTCTCTCTGACAGAATTAAACAAACAGGTACACACTTACTCTTTACAATGCTACTGGTTTAACACAAATATTATTATTACTTTGTATGTAACAATTTGTTTACGCTGATTAAGACAGTTCTTTTCATTGTCATGTTATGAAGTCTTAATAACACACCAAATTTGTTTTAGCAGAAAATGAAATCGTTCAAATGTTCCGGTTGTCGGCTCCTAGAGAACATACAACTAGTTTACCTGTCAATCAAAGAACATTAAGAAAGAACAACTCTGCAAGAATACTGGATGACAGATTTATTAATATATTAAAGATATTTAAGTGGGGGCCTGATGCAGAAAAGGCTCTAGAGGTATTAAAATTAAGAGTTGATCATCGATTAGTTCGCGAGGTTTTGAATATAGACGTAGACGTTAATGTCAAGATGCAGTTTTTTAAATGGGCTGGTAAAAGAAGGCACTTTGTGCATGATTCAACTACTTACATGGCTTTGATTTGTTGTTTGGCTGATTCCGGAATGTTTGGGGATATGTGGAAGATGATTCAAGAAATGGTACGCCAGTCGGTTGTTATTGATCCGAAAGATTTATCGGAAATTGTGAAACTACTTGGTAAATCAAAGATGGTGAACAAAGCGCTTTCGTTGTTTTATCAAGTTAAAGGTCGGAAATGCAAACCGACTGCAAGTACTTATAACTCCGTTATTTTGATGCTAATGCAAGAGAATCATCCCGACAAAGTGTATGATCTTTACAGTGAGATGTGTAATGAAGGTAATTGCTTTCCTGACACGATAACATACAGTGCGTTGATGTCGGCTTTTGTTAAATTAGGTCATGATCAACCTGCTATGAGGTTGTTTGATGAAATGAAGGAAAATGGGTTTCATCCTAATGCTAAGATTTACACGACGTTATTAGGAATACATTTTAAAGCTGGTAGAGTGGATAAGGCTCTAGATTTAGTGACAGAGATGAAAGATAGAAATTGTGCACCGACTGTTTACACTTATACAGAGTTGATAAAAGGGCTTGGGAAAGCCGGGAAAGTAGAAGAAGCATACGGCGTTTATGTAAACATGCTAAAACAGGGTTGTAAGCCCGATGTGGTTCTGATAAACAATGTTATAAACATACTGGGTCGGGCCGGGCTTGTTGCTGATGCTAAAAAGGTCTTTGAGGAGATGAAGTTGTATCATTGTGAACCGAATGTAGTGACGTACAACACTATGATTAAGGCTCTTTTTGATTCTAAAACCTCGTCGTATGAAGCTTTTATGTTATTTGAGAAAATGAAGGAGAAGGGGATTGTTCCTAGCTCTTTTACTTACTCGATTCTCATTGATGGCTGTTGTAAAACTAATAAAGTGGAAAAAGCGTTGTTGCTTCTAGAAGAAATGGATGAAAAGGGTTTTCCTCCTTGCCCGGCCGCTTACTGTAGTATAATTAACACTCTTGGAAAAGCAAAACGTTATGAAGCTGCTAACGAGTTGTTTCAAGAGTTAAGGGAAAATTGTGGTTCTTCTAGCTCTAGGGTTTATGGGGTTATGATAAAAAATCTGGGAAAATGTGGGCGGTTGAATGACGCTAAGGATCTTTTTAACGAGATTAAGAAAGCCGGGTCTGTTCCGGATGTTTATGCTTACAATGCATTAATGTCTGGTATGGTAAGGGGCGGTTTGATAGATGAAGCGTATTCTTTGATGAGGGATATGGAAGAAAATGGTTGTGTGGCTGATATAAACTCGCATAATATAATTTTAAATGGTTTAGCTAAATGTGGTGGCCCACAACGTGCGATGGTTATGTTTGAAAAAATGAAGCGTTCACAAATTAAGCCCGATGCAGTCACTTATAACACTCTTCTTGGGTGTCTTAGTCATGCAGGCATGTTTGATGAAGCTGCAAAACTTATGAGAGAGATGCAATCATGTGGTTTTGAATATGATGCTATTACGTATTCATCTATACTTGATGCGGTTGGCAAGATTGATGAAGATCCAACACATCAAACTACATAAAAATGATTTTTGCAAGGTTTGACTATTTGATTTCTCTTTTTATATTGGAGTTTTGTTTTTTTTTTTTTTTTATGTTTCTTGGTAGTAATTATCTGCTGTGACTGCTCTAGTGATCTGCATATGCTTAGCTAATTTGTATGTATATTTTGAGTAAATAATGCTAAAAACCTATAGCATATATATAAAAAAAATTATATAATTGTCTTGTGCCTCGCGTACGAAAAACCCACCGCTTTTGCGCTTTGCGCCTCGGTTTTAGACCTCGTCGCTTTTGTGCACTTCGCGCTTTTTAAAACCAAGATTTTGGCCTATACCATAAGCATCTTGCTGCTTGCAAATCTCTTTTTTTTATAAAGGTAGATTATTGACAGGATTAATATTAACAACAGTTTCATTTTGGTTTCGATCATTTTCAGGTACAAACTGGCTCATTTGAATCTATTCTCAATGAGACTCTGTGGTCAAAGCTTTAACCTTGATCCTTTAGCAAGACGCGACATTATATTGGGTGATCACACCTTTGTTTAGAGCCTGAAATGAACTAACATGACAAACTTACCCCTAGGCCCTAGCGTGTGATTGATGAAGGTGAAGAATAGAGATGCTTGAATGACTGGACTTTAGCCACACAATTTACTGTAATCCAACTAGTTTAGTGGCCTATTTCCTTACATGTAAAAATGTTTGGTCTGTACATGTTTATTGTGTTACAGTTATGCCATAATTAAATTTGTAAACATTGTATAACTTCTTAACCTAATTTTAATGTTAATTGCTAAACAATTTTCTTAGACTTGTAAGCTAAAGGTGTTGCATAAAAATCAGTATTACATAAAACATCAACATCAAAATAGGCCAAACATAGCCCCTTTGCAACTGTCTTCTAGGCTCTAGCAATTATCCTCTTTAATAACCTTCAAGGGGCGGCACAACGGTGTCTAATTCTGTTTATAGCAGAGGTCTGATATTCAAAATCCTGTTTCCACATGGTTTAATGCCATAACCTCTTGAAAGCCACCAACCTAGTGCAATACGCAATTTACTTGATCTTGTTGGTTAGCATGGTACTGAGAGGATCCTGTGAGTTTTATGATAATGGGTTGTCATTATTACAAAAGCAAAATGATCTTCTTTAATGGATCTCAAAGCATTTAGCATTGCTAAACCAGCTCAAATCTAAAACATTATTCTTTCTGAAAAAAGTTTACATAGCAACTGAAAAACCAGTGCTCGAAACAAAATGCTACAAACTGCGAATATCACAGGGTTATAGTTAGTTAGTTACAAAAATAAACAGATGACAAAGATATACTTTTATACCAACTAGTACTTTAAAATACACCAGTTTATTGCACAGAGAATCTCAAGAGAGTTACATCCTACTATTACACAACAAGTCAATATATGCTATAACAGAAAGGTTTTTAAATAAAATATGGTCAAAACATACATCAACCGCTAACGTTTCCAGTGGAACAACCATCATTATTATCATAATTCCCTTGTACTTTTGTAATCTCGGCTTGCGCTCTATCAAGTATCTGTCTTTTCTGCAATTCCAAATCCCTGTGGAAATCCATCCTCATTTTCTCCAGCTCTATCATCTGCTGTATCTTGTTGTTCTCGATCTTTTCATACATTTCACTAAATTTATTAATAGAATCCGCAATCAATTTGAATGAAGCTTGCGGTTTTGATTTCTTAGGTGGAAGCAAATCTAAATCGCCATCATCATCATCATCGACTTCATTATAATCTGAATTACCAGAACTACCCCTTGTTTCGTAGACTTCATTTGTGTTATTTAGATTAACACTAGGGTTTACGGTAACATTTTCCTCTGGCGACAGTAACAAATCCATTTTCTTGAAATACACCCATTTAGTATTTACAATTTTGCCTCCTTTTAAACTGGCTTTCTCCTTCTTGTACTTTTTCTTCAACGTATCCAATCGGTTCCTACATTGAGAATCTGTTCTGACCATTCTTGATTCCTGAGATACTTTGTCTGCAACTTCTTGCCATTCTTCGGATCTGAGACTTTTTCTTCCACATTTTATAAACCGCTCTCCCCAGGCTTCTAATAACACAAAGGTCTCGTGTTCAGTCCAATCCGTAAGTGTATTTCTTCCACCAAGCGATGGTTTTCGTGCAGAAGTAGGTGGAGGGACCCGAGGCGCAAATTCATAGCTTAATAACAAGCTCTTCAACTTTCTCTTTTTGGGATGCCGTTGCATATCATCACCTCCATCATCATCGTCATCATCAACATCATCATCCTCGCCGTCCCTGTTCTGCTGAGCGGTTTCATTCATTCCATTATCACCAACATCTGTTTCTTCTACTTCATCATCTTCTTCTTCATCGGCATACTTGTCAACGGCTTGAGACTCATTGTAATTCACGTAGCCTTGATTCTGATCATATTCACGAGCGTCATCCATCAAAACACACAAGAACAACAGCTAGCAGTATTCCGCAAAAACCAAACTGCACCAAAATAAAACATCCCCAATTGCATAAAACTAATAAAAACCGTCGATAATTTCCATTTCTTCTACCAAACAAAAACATAACCTTAAAACTCAAGTCCCAATCGATAATTAAACAAACGTAATATTATGCCACAATATTATTACATTCAAGAAAGCTACTCAAAAAGTTGAACTTACAAATCCCTACCAACAAACATGGTATGTATAGCTAACCTAACGCGTTAGACTATAAATAAAGCACCTATTAGTTAAATCACATAATAATTATCTAACACGCATTTTAACATAACACGTATAGGATACTAGACAATCATCCACTACCTAATTAATATTATTAATCTATCAACTCCTAAACTCAAGCCGATCATTATCTCTAACAGCCCCCACGCATTGAATCCATGAGTACGAGTAGCAAATTCTAACAAAAGCAACCAAATTCATAATTCAATTTCAAACAATCTAATCAAGAATCACTAATTCTTTATAAGCAAACAAAATCTTTTTTCTTAACAGGAACAAACCCACCAAAGAAAACAACAACAGCTTTGAAACAAGTAATTTAATCTAGACATATGCTTAAATATCAGTACCTTTTAACAACATTAAAAAAAAGTATATAAATGAAATTATACCTGGTGTAAATGAAATTGGGTACAGATAAAGTAGGGATTTTTTTTGTGATTGAGAGAGATTGGGATGACAGAAACCCTAGCTTTAATTTCAGTGAGAAATCAAGAAACAGAAATATGACTGACTCAGGGATATTAATATTTAATTGAATAAAATAAAATAAAATGAATGTGTGTGTGTGTATTGAGAAGAGATTTACAGTAATATTTTTATTTGGGCCGTGAGGATGTAATAATCGGAGTGTATGGGCCCCACATGTGGGTCTCGTCCACTTTGGATGGTCCGAATGGAGTAATAATGGACATAATCACCCTTTGGTTTATGTTTTTAACTAGGATTTACTTAGCGCGTTTTGTGACACCAATGGCCTAAACTAAATTGTTTTTGCTTTGATAACATGTACATTATCGTGTGGACGCAAGGAGAATTCGATAAGTAACGATTCATATCGTATCGTTGCGGTATTGACACATGCTATAGCAAACAGAAAAGGAAACCCATAAATAAAGTCATAACATAACAAGAACGATACAAAATAAGGGGGAAAATATTTATTAAAGTTTAAGCCTTAAGGAATGTATCATGTATGGTAACTTTCATAAATTTTATAGAGGGTGAGGGGTCGTAATTAAAGTTGAAAGTGTTAGTGAAACATTTGTATTTTTACTACACCGAGTAAAATAAGTATTGTATCTAGTGATACATAATTAGCTAAAAGAGGTTATGTATAAATGATCATCGACACGTTATTTACTTTGAATCACATTTAGTATAATATCCATACCTAATCGGCTAATCGTAACTGTTGTTCATCAAATCTACAAACCACTAATAACACATTTGTTAATCCATTTTTTAAAGCAAGTTAAAGTTTATTTTGTACGTATATTAACTAATCAAACAAATGCAACCCTACTTCAAACGTTTGTGTTTGTATTCCCCGATAATACATCAATCACAAATATAAAATTTATTAAATATTCTAATGCGGCACTAAAACACAACATTAAGAAAATATTGTTGCACATTTTAACAAAAACAACTTTTAAGACGGGTCTAAGTGACATTCTAATGAAACATTAGAGGAATTAGAATAATCGAATTAGAAAAACAAGCTAGGTTTTTCATATGACAGATAAAGACGAAACGGGCCCATTCGAAAGCATGCAACATTTGTCACATTTATTGTAATCCCAATAAATCTTTTATTCAAATTGGTAACACATCATCATTATTCTATTTTTAACATAATCCATTTCTTCATTCAAAAAGCAGTCACACATTTCTTGTGAAGTTGTTGAAGCTCACTAGTGAGAATCTAGAAACATCTAAACATTTAAGTATCAGGTTATATTTGATTGAACATATAATTGAATTTAATGTAATATTGGTTTGTTTATTTATTTATTTATTATTATTATTATTGTAAGGGATATTAGATTGAATAATATAAATTTTGACAAAATTGCCGGCATTAATCCGAACTTAAGAAATTCTTTCTGACAGTCCAACTTGTAAACTATTTTCCTCCACCGAGCCTTTTCTAGCGGGGGTCTAACTCAATTAGTCTTTGTTGACGTGATACGAAACATGATTATTTGATGATGTGAAAGCTTATAAGGAATCATCACCATCACCGCATCCACCCCACCACCATTCTCAACCACCTACCACCACCATAATTTGCCATCACCATCACCACTACCACTACCACAAGCCGCCACCACCACCCACCACCTACCACTCACAACACCCCCCATCTTCATCACCATCAACCACCACTCACAACACTTTTCATCTTCATCACTTCACCACCACCACAACCACCCACATCCCACTGCACAACCATCATCTTCAACCCCTTGCACCACCATCGTCCCCACCTAAACCACTAAACCACCGCACCCCCCCCCACCATCGTTCCCTACCATCTTCCCCGACATAAACCATCGCAACGCCGATAGATGTTAACAGATTAGAAAGAACTAAAGGTTTCAGATTTGCTTTTCGAAGTGCATTCGAGGGTTTCAGATGTGCTTCATCACTTCTCATATTGAATTGCAGGTTTAAGACGTGTTTCGCCGGAGAAATGTGATGGCTGGTGGTAATGGTAGGACTAAATAAACATAGTTAGAAAAGAATAGAAAATTCCACATCATTGTCTACGTCAATTGCCATGTCACATGAACTAACAGAGTTAGATCCTAGTTAGAAAAAGCTCGATGGAGGAAATAGTTTACAAGTTAGGACTGTCAAAGGGAATTTAAGTTTAGATCAATGCAGGCCAATTCGTCAAAATTTGGACGATTAAAATCCAATATCTTTATTGTTGTTGTTATTATTATTATTGCTAAATTGTGTAACTTATTTATAAATTCCTATAATTATTAATCTTGAGATACTCTTTTGTAAATATCTATTTGTTTATCAACAATCTTTCATAAGTTTTTTTACAGGTAAATTGGATTTTAATAATCCAAATCTTGCTTTATTGGTCGGCAATAATTTAAACTTAAGAACTTCCCCACAACAGTCTTAATTTTTTAAGTATTG
Organism: Ambrosia artemisiifolia; assembly: GCA_032199755.1. Lineage (NCBI taxonomy): Eukaryota > Viridiplantae > Streptophyta > Magnoliopsida > Asterales > Asteraceae > Ambrosia > Ambrosia artemisiifolia. Next base: position 65,124,286 of record CM063512.1, on the reverse strand, counting down.
GCCGACAATGAACTTTTGTTAATTGAAAACCAATCCATTTTCAAAACCGAAAAAGTTTGAAAGTTAAGAAGTTCATTGTCGACCAATACGTTGAAAATTAGGACTGTTGTGGGGAATTTCTTAAGTACATATTATTGCCGGCCGATGAGGCAAAGAGAACGCATAAAACGCAATGAAAAAAAAACATGAACAATTTTAATATCAAAATTACAAGGATTGAACACACACATACACGGGCCACACACATATATACATGTCTATACATCTATAATCTATAACTTATAATAAAAGAATTGAATATTGATAAGGTGGCATTCAATGGAGGCCTCAACCCCTCTTTGAATGTGCCACGTGGCACGTTAAGGTGAGAGTTTTTAATTTATTTTTTTATTTTGTTTTCATCCATTCTCCTACACTTATCTAACCCTAATCTCTTTAAAAATTTAAAAACAAATTTAGATTTTTCTTTATAATGTTTCCTCCCATCATTTTTAAATGTTAATATCTTTTATATACGAGATTTTTTAAAGAAAAAAATTACACCAAATTAACGAGCGTTTTATTATCTTTCCAACGAGTACCATATTGCTATGTAAAAAACGGAGAAAAAAACGACTATTTTTTATTAGGTTTCGTTCATACAGGAAAAAAAACACAAAGTATTCAGGTTATTCATTAATCATCTTTTTTCTTTTAAACCAGGTTCTTATATACAATGTTGAAATTTAGCCCAATCGCTATGCTATCATTGGAATTTTACTCTTTTAAAGATGGATAGGTATACTTCATCAAGAGAAGCTAGGAGAAAGAATCGCGCAACATTGCAACACATTGTGTCACCTTATAGCAAGGTTATTTTTTTATTTATTTAATTACAAGAGTAATAATTATTACTATTAGTATCTATAATAACTTATAATAAAAGAATTGAATATTGATGAGGTGGCATTCAATGGAGGCCTCAACCCTCCTTTGAATGTGCCATGTGGCACGTTGAGGTGAGAGTTTTTAATTTATTTTTTTATTTTGTTTCCATCCATTCTCCTACACTTATCTAACCCTAATCTCTTTAAGAATTTAAAAACAAATTTAGATTTTTATCTCTCATGTTTTCTCCCATCATTTTTAAACGTTAATATTTTTATATACGAGATTTTTTAAAGAAAACAATTACACCAAATTAACGAGCGTTTTATTATCTTTCCAACGAGTACCATAGTGCTATATAAAAAACGGAGAAAAAAACGACTATTTTTATGGGGTTTCGTTCATACAGGAAAAAAACACAAAGTGTTCAGGTTATTCATTAATCATGTTTTTTCTTTTAAACCAGGTTCTTATATACAATGTTGAAATTTAGCCCAATCGCCATGCTATCATTGGAATTGTACTCTTCTAAAGATGGATAGGTATACTTCATCAAGAGAAACTAGGTTATTTTTTTATTTATTTAATTACAAGAGTAATAATTATTACTATTAGTATTAGTATTATTAGAATGGTTATATTTTTCAATCCCGGGACACTCCCGGGATAAAAGCTAGTAGATATATATACATATACATACACATACACATACACATACACATACACATACACATACACATACACATATATACATATGCACACATATATACATATATATACACACATGTTATGCACAAAAGTTAGCACTTGGGCTTTGGGGGTGAATCCATACCAAGAGCAGCAAGGGGCAGGTACACAATCTACAAGCTCCCTTGTTATTCATTCTAAATATTTTATAAATCTTTTTTGAGATAAGTTTATTTTTTTTCTAGCAATTCATATCCACGATCAATACTTCTTACATTCAAACATATGCTTGTACAAACGAATTAGAGTGAACTGTGTTTCTTTAATCAGTTATTGTCAATTGAGTTCATTTTTTATTAAAAAAAAGAGTACTTGTGTGAGTTAATTTTGAATTCTCAACCATCTTTAGTATCACCACAAGAAGCTTTGTCTGGTACGACGACCTTTTAGCTACGAAAGAAGAGCAATGTATATACGTGTATGATTTTTTTTTTCAGTTACAGTTATAAAATTATGGGCAATTTTTGTATAAAAGTTTTTTTTAATTCAATTTTATGGAACCTTTTAACTAATTCAAGTTCACATCATAGAGATAAGGTAACTCGTTAATTTTTTTAAGGGTTATTGGATTTTATTACTCCCAACTATACAGAGGCGGAGTTAGGGGGGGGACTGAGGGGTATCAAGCCTCCCCCAATGGCCCAAATTTGTTAAGTTTTTAAGGTAAAAATTCGATAAAATTGTATCAAGCCCCCCTGTTTTTAAGGTTAAAATTCAATAAAATTGTATCAAGCCCCCCTTAACGCTCACTCCAATAATCTAAGCCCCCCTTATCATGAAATCCTGGCTCCGCCTCTGCAACTATATGATGATGGCCGCCGCCACTCCCAACTATCACTTTGACTCCTGCCACTCCCAACTTAACACTTTGTTTGTTGTGTCACTCCGGAGGTACTTGCCACGTCAGATCCAGAGTGACACAACAAACAAGGTGTTAAGTTGGGAGTGACAAAAGTCAAAATGATAGTTGGGAGCGGCTGCGGCCAATACCATATAATTGGGAGTAATAAAATCCAGTAATCCTTTTTTTAAATATGTATTCTTTTTTCACATACACAAACCATTACAATATGCTTTTGCCTTTTATCACGCGAAAATTCAATATAAGAAATTCAAAATATATCAAAAAGGTAAAATTTGTCTGAAAATCTCTTATGTAACAACGAAGAAGGCAAAATTATTTTCATCGAGTATGTCTTCACTCTTCAAAACATATAAAAAAGCTATGATTTTAAGCATTTTTTTACATTTAATGAATATCTCGCAACACATTATATCATGGAAAAAACTCAACTTTTTTTGTTAACACACGCATCACATGTCTCATGTCACATTCTTATTACATAATATCAACATTCATCTCGTCTTCCTATATATATATATATATATATATATATATGCGTGATAAATATGTTTGAATTTTGTTTTCAAGCAAGAGTATTTCAAAATATAATTTTAATTATCACAAAATTCTAAAAGAAACAACAAACAAAGATTATTGCTTCCAAAAACAAACAAAGATTATTAATAGTAGTCTTCATATATAGACGTCTTCTAGTTATACTACACATACGCAATAAAACTCACAAAAACAAATAACAATTTGTTAAATACGAGTTTATACATTTGAGATCATTGATGCAGGCTTACGAGCAAAATGGGAAACTCACCGAGTCACCGAGTCAACTCAACATCACCAGGTTTGGGGTTCTACTCTTCCTACTCGGTGAACGAGTACATGATCGCATTTTTCAAACAAAAGTCCAATAATTTCATCCCAAAAAACTCACAACCAACTGGTCTCACAATCATAATTCGTGATCCAATTCCTTTCAATTCCAATAAACTCATTGTGTTTCCTTCTCTCATTGCCCTTCAACTTCTGTATTCCGCGCCAGGCGAGCTTTGGAACTGGAACCACCCCAAGCAACAAGACTTCTCAATGACCCGCTCCATTGGTGCTCGCAATGGGATTGTGATCCCGACTAGCCCTGATGAAATAACTCGTTCCGAGGAGTATACTTGTGTTGTGTCAACCAAAGATGGACATGCTAAAATGACCCATTTTTATGGTAACATTGTCATTGATTGCCACCCTATACCTAAATCCGTGGCAAAAACGCCCATCCGTGGTGGCAACCGCCGTAGAATGTACCGTGGGGAGTGTTCCAGTCGATCGGAGGAATTTCTCAACAAGTGTTACATTTGCAATAGGGAACACAAGAAGCAAACGAAAGATACCACCATGCACAGGTATGATTTAAAAATAATAATAATAATAACAAATAAGTACATATATTGTCTCTCTCTTCTTTTATCGGTAGATACTAATATTTTTATTTTATGTTCTTATGATATGTTAAAAAAAAAATAGGGACGGAGGTTTATGTAACAAGGAATGCAACAATGATGATTCGGAGGTAAAAATCGATATTAAGGAAACCTAGAGCTGGAAGCCATGTAAAAAAGTTTCTCGTTCGAGAAGATATGTTTGAACTTCTAGTTATGCGTTAATTTTTAGATTTCGATCGGTAGATTTTTAATTCTAGCTATTATGGTAACTATAGTTTATGAAAATCGAGGTTTAGTTGACATACATGAACTTGTTTTAACGTGACCTTGTATGATAACTATATGAGCGTCAACGATAGTCATTAATACTAAAGTTATGTATGTTTTAACATATAATCATTGAACACAAATTAATTGTGTTAAAGATAAAGTCAAAATTGGGTAGTCAACAATAGTCAAAGTTGGACACAATGGGTATGTTATAAAGTCCAGGGGCCAGTTGTGGCATTTTCACAAAGTTTATATGCTTTAATAAGTTTCAAGCTAAAGATGTTAAGTCAGAGAACCTGAGGGGCTAGTTGTGCTCTGAATCAAACTTGTTAACAGACTGTTAACGAACAAATTGGGATTAGGGTTATATATAGCTCAATTGATTCAATCATTAGGTTCTAATTCGTTTTCTTTCAATTCCTTTGTAATTGTTCTTTCGTTTGATCATTAATAAAAGCTTGAAGCATTAGTTGATGTTATTGTTGTCGATTTCATAGTTAATTTAACAAATTGTCTGAATCTTGTTTTATGTGAAGTGCACAATGCGTTTATCGCTTTCAAATTGGGATGAAGATTTACATAACAAGGAATGCGACAATGGTGAGTCCTAGGTAAAAATGGAGACAAAGAAAATTGAGAGAAGCCATAAACAAAAGTTTTTCTATTGAGATTGCGAGTCATGCATTGGAATGTTTGAACTTAAATAATGCGTTTTTAGATGTTAGTATGTTTTTTAATACAAGCATTGTGATGTTAACTAGTTTATGAAAACCGGTCAACGAGGTTTAGTCGTGGATTTCTTTTGGTGTGACCTTGTTTGATAATAATTATGAGCGTCAACGTAAATCATCAATAAAAAATCATATTTTCATATAACTTAACATCGTTGAACACAAAATAATATAGTGTTTCATACTAATAAGTACACGATACACAATACATGTATGATTTAAAAATATTTATAATAAACTGACAATTACTTGCAAAAAAGTTTCACTAACTAATGGATCAGTGAGGCCATTTCAGGAAAAAACATTACTTAAGCTCAATTAAACAATTTCTATTTTATCATCCATACCTTTAAATGTAACATGAATCGTAACATGACAGATTTAGTAAATAAAAGTATAAATAGAACATGTGGTAGATTACCAATACAAATATATAATTATCAACTTTAAAAGTAAAAATGAATTTAGCATACATAATTGTTGTACTTTTTTTTATCGGCAAACTTCAAACTTTCATTCATCACCAAAATATTTACATGATCTTATGATTGTATCAAGCAAGGCGCTAATTACAACCAAGAAAAAAACACCCAATTACACCCCCCCAATACAATCGGCCTATCTTAAGTTATAGGAGCATTGAAAGCGACCCAATTCTCCCACGACCAATTCGATTGTTTCCCCTTATGTTTCGCCCACGTATATGCCAATGTTTGTATATAAGAGTGTCTAAAAGGGGTAAGTTATCTTACAAAAGGTAAAATAATTGAAAAATGATTAAAAAAAACACAATTTATCCATAAAATATAACACAATGGTTGTAAAAAAGACACAATGACGAAAATAAAAAAAAGTTTTTTTGTAGCATTGTCAAAAAGAGTTTTTTATAACGTGACGCCGTTTACCCTTTTCATTATTATGATAATCTAATAAAATGCGTTACAAAATAATGAATATATTAGCAAGACGTATTTATTGTAACCTACGCTTCGATAAATGATTTGTTCAAAATCGAACACAACTGATTTTTCTTCTTTACCATGACAAACATAACCAATATTGTATGAACGTCAGTATCTGTAGAAAATAACAGATCTAAACCTCTCAACTCACAAACAACAAGAACATAAAGGATAACACAAGGTATAACGACAAAACGGTGACCAAAACTTTATTATGTTACCCAAACCAGAAAACACCCACCAATACCCAAATAAGTTTCAGTAAAACACTGAAACTTAATAATACAAAGTCTGAATGATCTGCTGATGATAATCAACAGATATACAACAAATATAGAACAAAAAATAATACCAAACTTACAGACTAACAAACCCTAATACAATATCAGAGAGAAGGTAGGTGTGAGAGAGATGAGAGAGACTAAAGAAAATAAAATGATCTGATTGAAAGAGTTCTCGAACTCTCTACTCGCTTTTATACAAACACTGTATCAATGAGCTGGGCCAGACCACTTGTACTGGGCTTGGACTTCAGGCTTCAATATGGGCTCAGAACATTTAACCTGTCACACATATATCTCAAACACAAACATAAGCCCACAACATTTGAATTATAACTTTGACATATTTTTAACAGTATCGATTCCAGTATTTGTTTTTATAGTTTTCTTAACATTCTGGTGTAAATTTCGTTAAAATTTGAGTTGTATTCGTAACAAAGTTACTTTTGGTAATGTAAGCTATATTGAATGTTGGTATTGTGATGAAACGAACTGATGCCGTAACAACATCAACGCCGGTAACAAATATTCGTTTTTGTGATGTTTAATCAATGTAGAAATGTGCCGATTGCTATACCAAGTATCGATATCATACCAATACAACCAGCCGCGTTTCACGAGAAAACCCATTAGTTTAGTGATTAGTTTTCTCCATATGAATAACAGAAAAAGAACACATGGTACTATGGTAGAGAGAAAAGAACAAACGATGGTGGTGATGAGATGGCAATCTAGGAAACGCACAATGTGGATAAAAGAATCGTTTACATGCTTCATCTCTATTCCACCTGCCCCTAGCATATTGCTAAATTACCAGAATGCCACTTGCAATATGTCATTTACAAATGCAACCCAAAAACATAATATTAATTTAAAAACTTAAATTAATAAAATAAGTTACAAAAACTCACGTTTAGCCTGTTGGAGATGTCACACATTATAAACATGATTATTAATTACTAGATTATACCCCGGGAATGTCCCGGGGTTGAGAAATCTAATATGACATATTAATTTTACATATGAAATAGAATGATGCGCTTTACAGTTACATGCAGAAAAGCTTCGGGTAGCACCTAACCTAAAACAATTAAAAATGTATCTCCAATGTTAACGCCTAATCTTAACCAATGTGTAACTCTAATATTAATATCTAACCTAAAACAATGTATAATTCCAATGCTAACACATGTTGAAAATAGAATTCATATTTACTGATTTGAACATAATTAGTGACTTGCATATACATAATTAATGATTTACTTGAACACTTTATGTTTTTTTTCATGTATGAACAAAACCCCACAAAAAATATCTAGATCGGTGATTCCGTTCGGCCGAGCCAACTATCGAAAGTCTTGCAAGCAACCTCACCCTCTTCTTTATTGCAGCTGGGGTAGCCTTTCATGAAGGAATGGTGGATCACTGGTTAGCGCTTCATTTTTTCTCCGTTTTTTATATAGCACTATGGTACTCGTTGGAAAGATAATAAAACGCTCGTTAATTTGGTGCAATTTTTTTCTTTAAAAAATCTCGTATATAAAAGATATTAACGTTTAAAAATTATGGGAGGAAACATAAGAGAGAAAAATCCAATTTTGTTTTTAAATTATTTTTTTCCTAAAATATCTCAATGCCACATGGGATGACACATGTCACACTAAAGGGGAAGAATGCCTCTTTGAATGCCATGTCATTAAAATGGCTTTGGTTTATTATATGTATAGATTACAACCTAAAATTTAAATAACAAATATTGCAATATTCATCAAATTCAACTCTAATTTAAAAAAAAAAAATCAACCAATAGAAATTGAGCAGGATATTCATCAACCAAATAGTTCTGAGTTCAAATCCTAAAAACAAAAATAAAAAGTGTGGTGATTTTAACGGTTAAAAAAATTATAAAAAGAAACAGGGGGTATTTTGGTGAAACTGAAGGGAGCTAGAGCTGAGGTCATGTAGAGGTTGAGGGTTCAATTCCAATCGTAGCTATATTTACCACATGTAGAGGTTCCACCTAGGGAGATCCTCAATCCAAGTAGGATGGGTAATCAGTACCGACTAGCCAAGGGTGTTAAACAGAGCTCCACTGGCTGCACCACTTATAGTTTAAAAATAATAATAATAAAAAAAAAAAAGTAAGAGGGGGCATTTTGGTCTGTAAAAGTGTAAGGCTCACTGAATGATAGATAACTGAAAATCCAACAGAAAGAGCACAATCATAATAACCTTCTTCTTCATCTTGATATTATTATTATGATGGGGTTTGTAATGGGGATTTCTTCTTCCCCTTCTCCATCTTATCAACAATATCTTTTGCCATCTTCTTCTTCACAACCCCATTTCCTCTATTCCCACCACAGAAAACCACATAAAAGAAAAAGAATCTATACTTGTATGCAACATCATGACCCAAACGACGACGTTTCTTGCCAGAGAAGAGCTTTTCTGTTCATGGGTGTTTCTGTTCTTCCTTTCTTCAGTTTAAAGGCAAGAGCTTTTGAATCAGGTATGTTCGATTTTTAATTATTTTTAAATAATTTATCTCATTTTTTTTACTTTGCCCCCAAATTTAGTTGAAAATGTATCTAGAATTCGTATCTTTTTAGCTTGATTTAGGATAAATTAGCAGAATTTGGTGAATGGGTTGTTGAATTTATGATTGTGACATTGTGTAATGTAACTTTGGGATTTTCTTGAAAAAAATAGTAGACTTGCTAAATGGGTTATTAGATTCTTAATTGTATAGTGTACTTTTGTGCCTTTTTTGAAAAATTAGTAAACTTGGTTAATAAATCTTTGATTGTATAGTGTAACTTTGTGATTTTTTTTTTTTTGAAAAAATAGTAAATTTGGTAAATGAGTTATTAATCTTTGATTGTGTTGTGTTTTTTTTTGGAACGGCTACTTTCATTAAAACACGGCACCTAGCAAAAGCTAGGCCTAAAAGCGACATACAATGGAAAGAACAAATTACATCGAAAAATTACACCATTCAATCCAAGACATCGCAATATCGCATTACATGGAGACCTATTCTTGGTGCATAAATAGTCGAGCGATTTGATATCTTCCATAACTTTAGAAATGCGCGCTTTGGCGCTTCCTTATTTGAAAGATTGTGTATTGTAACTTTGTGATTTTTTTGAAAATTAGTAAATTTGGTAAGTGGGTTATTAAATCTTTGATTGTGTACTTTAAATTTATGATTTTCTTGAAAAAACTAGTAAATTTTGGTAAATGGGTCATTGCATCTTTGATTTTCTTGAAAAATTAGTAAACTTCGGAAATGGTTTCTTGAATGTGTACTATGAAGAATAGTAACTATGTGACTTTCTTGAGATTTATGGTGCTATGGTTCTCAGTTACTCCGAAACATTCTCTGAATATTATCTTCAACTATTGCGTTTGTGTCATTCACCGGGTTCTAGATGGTGAATCTTGAAGACTGACATTGTAGTCTTTTTTAAACCAAGAAGAGTAACGAGTGGCGGATCCAGAAATTTTTTCCAGCGGGTTCCTTTAGGTAGATGCTCCAATTTCATATGAACAAACATAAAGGTTGCCACTAATAATTCCAAACTGAGTGAGTTCTTGGAACCCAGTCTATACATACTGGAGACGCCCCTAAGAGCAACTCAAGTTAAACATATTCCATAAGGGTAAGTCAAGAATGTGGTTAGCTGTTCCCCATAAATTAAGAAATAGTTATAAAAACTCATTGAATTGCTGTTAAACCAGGACCAGCATATCTTGACCCAAAATTTTCTTTGCTTGTTTCTGTTATACAATGATATGTGATATGAATACTATTATACCAATATACCGTAATGAGATTTTCTATTTTTTTTTCCCATTTAGTGTTTAATAAAGAAGATTATACCCCTAAACATGAAACACTAGGTCTCATGTACTTCAGATTTGGCGAATCCTACCATGTAACCGTGCGTCTTATGGGACAAAATATAAATTTAAGCCCTTCAAACAAGATTCTTTGTAGAAAACATGTTTATTCACTAAGGGCCTAAGAGTAACTTGCTAAAATGATAAACACCTAATGAAGTTAATTTCCTTGCACTAATGCATGAAGTTACCGAAGCATGTACTGACTCTTTCTTGATTATGTTATTTTTCAGAAAATTCTGTAAGGGTGCAAGAGCCAAATCAAATCGCAGAGGTCTGTGACTATGCTAGTTGATGTTATATTTTGTATAAATGTTATCTTGCTAAAAATTACTCTACAAAACATTTTTAATACTTTCCATTGATTTCTGCTATGTTTTTATCTTTTAGGTACAAACTCAAAGAGATGCATCATCAAATCCCGTTCTTACCCTTGCGGGTGGACTTGGAATACTTGCTTCAGGTGTGCTTGGTGCTTTCTATGCATTGGCTCAGAAAGAAAAGTCAGCCGATATTGCAACAATAGAATCTGTAAGCCTTAAATTCCCGTGTTGTCTTATTTAGTAAACTTTAGGCTATAAAACTTCCAAAAGTGAAACGTATCTATAAAATCGTGTCATTGTCTTATTTGCGAGATTTTTAACTTTTATAAATTCTGATAATACTCACTAGACGATCATTTTATTGGGATCTCGTGTAAAAATTCATGCAACAAATCTACAAAAGTAACCTTTCATTACAGAAAACATGCAACTTTCTTGTAAAATGTCAAATAACGTATTCGTTGACTCACACAGATGAAAAATAAACTGGTGGAAAAGGAAGCTGCAATTATTTCAATGCAAAAAAGCTTCGATTCAAAACTACGAAAAGAAAAGGAAGAAATAAATGAGCAAATTAACAAGTCAAATCAGGAAAAGCAAGCATTAATGGGTCAAATAAGTTCAGCAAATAATACGATTAACGGGTTAAGACAAGAGCTTCAGAAAGAGAAAAAAATCATTCAAGATCTTCAAAATCAGATTGACAGTCTTATGGTTGACTTAAAAAAAGCTTCAGATGATAAAGAAGACCTGAAAATTCAGTTGGAAGATAAGCTTTCTTCCATTGAAGCTCTACAAGAAAGGATAAACGTGCTTAACTCTGAGATCAAAGATAAGGAAGACAATCTTAAAAATTTACGTTATGCCCTTGCTGTTAAAGAATCCGAGTTCAAGAAACTGAATTCTAGTTATGAAGAAACACAAGCTGAGTTAACCAGATCAAAGTCAGAGATTGAAGAACTAAGACAAGAAATCTTGAAACTTGAGAATGAGTTAGAACTAAAAAGTTCAAATCTTGATGATCTGAACGCAGAATTTCGTTCTTTATGTGAAGAAAAAGACGTTATATTCAGGGACTTAGAATCTATTAAAAATGAGTACAGGGAGTTGAAGATTTCTTCAGAAAAGCAAGCGGAATCTGATGCCAAGCGTTTGGAAGAAAGTGGAAAGAAAATTGAAGAGCTTAAAGAAAAGCTCGAGTTCACTTCGACTGAGGTGTTAAAAAACGAAGAATTAGTCAATGTGTTGACCATTGAAGGAGACAGTTTAAGGAAGACTCTGGATATTGAAGTTGAAAGATGTAAAAGCCTTGAAAATGATCTTCAGATCGTACAGAAAACATTAGAGGAGACGAGAAATAAGGCCGCTGAGTTGGACGGCCGTCTTGAGCGTTCAAAGAATGCCTGCGAGAGTCTTGAGGAAGAACTTTCTGGAGTCCAAACCAGATATTCTGAAACTAAAACCGAGTTACAGAAAAACATTGAAGAATTGAAAAATACTGTTGAAGCGTTGACTAACGAGCTCGGGTCAGCTAAAGATGATTATGAAAAAACAAAGGAAGAACTGAGCATGGTATCCGTTGAACTTCAAGAAATATCAGAAAACCGTGATAATTTAAGTAAAGAACTGGCAGAGACGTATAAAAAGCTAGAAAATGCAACTCATGAGCTTAAAGAAGAGGAGAAAAACGCTGCCTCATTGACTAAAGAAGTCAACTCTTTAAAAGCCGAGATCTTGGAAGACAAAGAGTCAAGAAAGTCAATGGAAAATGATTTGGAAGAAGCAACAAAGGCACTGGATGAAATGAATCAAAGCACCAAGATTCTATCACAGGACTTGGATATTTCAAAAAACAAGATTTCGGTGCTTGAAGACGAAAAAGAAGTTCTGTACAAATCCGTCGATGAACAGAAACAGGCCATTCAAGCAGCCCGAGAAAACATGGAGGATGCCCATAATGCCATTGTGAAACTGGGAAAAGAAAAGGAGAGTTTGGAGAAAAAGGTAAGCAAACTCGAGAAGGAATTAGCAGTCGCAAAAGGCGAGATTTTACAGTTAAGAACTTCAGAAACTGCAAAGAAGAAAGACAAGAATGGAAGTGAAGATGAAAAAGAAACTGTTACTGTGAAGAAAGTAAGGAGGAAGAAAAGAGTTGTATCACAGCAGAAAGATTCTTGATGAATTGTAGGTTTTTGTGAATTGCTCCAAAGTTGAGGGAGCTGTTTGTAATATTCGATTTTTTAGAGGGTAGATTATAGAGGTAGAGGTTGAAACTTTAAGCACAACTTTGGTTATAAACTAGGTATTAGTTTCCCGCGCTTCGCCGCGGGTGCGGCTGTTGTGCGAAACGCGGCGGCAGCTCCTGTTGCGTTGAGTGTTTGGCGAACGTTAAGATCGCACGCCGCTGTGGGAGCTCCTGTTGCGTGGAGGGTTTCGTGGACATAAAAGATAATATTAAGTGACTATTATTCTTGTGTTGGCTTCAAAAAAATACTCGCGGCTAAAAGCTAAAACTTTGGTGGTCAAAGTTTGAAATCCTAAAAGCTAAAATTTTGGCCAAAGTGCAACGCAAGTTTTAAAAAGTTGAGTGGTCACAGTTTGAAATCCTAAAAGCTAAAAGTTTAGTGGTCAAATTAAGTTTGAAATCCAAAAAGCTAAAAGTTTGGTGGTCAAATTAGAAGAAAATAAAGTTAAGCTAAAAGTTAGTGGCCAAAGTTTTAAATCCTAAAAGCTAAAAGTTTGTTGGTCAATGTTTGGTGGTCAAATTAGAAGAAAATAAAGTTAACCTAAAAGTTAGTGGCATAAATAAAGTTAACGTAAAAGTTAGTGGCCAATATATATATTAAAACAAAGACCCTATTGAAGTGTCAATATATAGATAATTGTTGGTCTAAGTTTGGTGGTCAAATTAGAAGAAAATAAAGTTAACCTAAAAGTTAGCGGTAGAAAATAAATTTAACGTAAAAGTTAGTGGCCAATATATATATTAATAGAAAGACACTATTGAAGTGTCTTTCTATTAGTATATATAGATAATTGTTGGTCTAAGTTTGGTGGTCAAATTAGAAGAAAATAAAGTTAACCTAAAAGTTAGTGGCAGAAAATAAAGTTAACGTAAAAGTTAGTGGCCATACATTAAAACAAAGACCATATTGAAGTGTCAATATATAGATAATTGTTGGTCTAAGTTTGGTGGTCAAATTAGAAGAAAATAAAGTTAACTTAAAAATTAGTGGCAGAAAATAACGTTAACGTAAAAGTTAGTGGCCAATATATATATTAATAGAAAGACACTATTGAAGTGTCTTTCTATTAATATATATAGATAATTAAAAAAAAAAATAAAATTTTATGTTATGGACCTAGAGTTATCGTACCTATAACTTGTTTGAAAACAAGGCTCTTTTTATGTACCAAGAACAAGGGTACACATAACATGTTTCTACTTGATTACCCGGTACCGGATTTAACGGTTTGGACTAAAGTTTACGTGATTATCATATTATCATGGTTTGTTGGTCTTAACTGTTTGAGCTGAATTTTACTTGATTATCTTGATTTTGAATGAATATCATGATTTGTTGGTTTCGAATGAATATCATGATTTGTTGGCTTTACTTGATTTTTACCGGTTGGGCCGAAGTTAATACCATTGTTTGAAAGTCTAAGGGGGGATGGGGCGCTCCACTGAAGGTGTTTTAACTTCACTGATTTCTACTAATCCTGCACTGCCACATTACTTCACTGATTTCCTTTACTGAAACATTTTTTTAAAGGCAACACTCCACTTATTCTTTACCCAACTATCAATTATTTTCACAAATAATACTATAGAGAGAGAGAAACAAAAAAATAATAAAATTATGTGAAAGTTTGTGCCACATTCGTGAACCAGCACGGTAACTGAACCAGAATTTGGTTCACGGGACCACTACCAGCATGGGCGGCGACGGTGTTACCGTGCTGGTAGTGGGGTACCCGTGACCAATTCTGGTAGCGCCCCGTCCCCCTAAGATAGAAAGTAAAAACCTTCACTTGAGGATAATATGTTAGATAATACAATAAAACTATGAAAATTATTGAAACTTTCAAATCTTCTAAATTAATAAATACATATAAAAATAATATTTATCCATCGAGATTGTTAAAAGAACTATATTAACTAAAGTAAGACGTCATTTGTCATGAGATTATCGGTTTCAAATTGTTACTTTCATCACCTTGCTAGGTTGGTTTATGAAAGATGACACATTGACACTAGTTTCCTCTCAACATGAATACTTGTATTTGAGCAACAAAATTTGGATTTTTTTATATATAAGAATTTCTGTTTCTTAATATATATAACTTACTCGATATTATTATAACTTTAAGTTGTTTCACCACATAATACAATAAGTCATGATATAATTAAATCACTCAAAATTCACAATGCAAAGAAGTTTAAAAATAAATCGACCACAGTGGGAGTCGAACCCACGACCTTTTGATCCGAAGTCAAACGCGCTAATCCACTGCGCTATGCGGTCTCTATGTCTACTGTGTCATGTTTTTTGTATATAACTATTTGTTTACAAACCACGTCCGGAATAAGAACCAAGCCAAAGAAAAAGATTCGAAATATATTACAGTAAGTTGTTAAAAAAAGATGTGTGATTAACAATAAGTCCAAACATGAAATATACAAGACATAATGTGAAATTGTAATCGAAACTTTTAACCACGTGAATGGATAAGGGTAACTTTAGAACATTAGATATTTGAGGAATTAATTTGCAAAACTTGTAAAATGAAGCAATAGTCTAGGAACTAACATTGCTATTTTGTGAAATTTGGGGGTAGCAAAGCCAGAGCAAAAACTGCAATTTCGCGAAACTTTGTAAGTAGCAAAACCCAGGTGTCATATAAACATGGTGTGAGTTTCGACATTATATCAAAGTTTTGGAGGAATAGATCGGTGTCAATGGGCATACTTTTTAAGATACTCTACAATTGTTTTTTTTTTTAATCTTTATAAACATGAAAATTTACAACCATATATTGTTACTTAGAGATACTTTGATGCGGAGCCTTTGGTTTTTGTTTGTAGCAATATATGGTTTCCTCTTGTCTTTCCAAAAAAAAAATAGAAAAAAAAAATAGATACTTAGACCAGGTGTACTGCAGCGCTATTGTGAGCGTGAAACCAAACATAGCGCCTCCCACACCATTACATGGAGGCACTATGTTTAAAAAAATCGTCCCAGCCTTATAGTAATCACGTCATGCACCAAATCAACCAGCCAATCATTGTTTGCCACGTGTGCACAACGGTAAAAAAATGGTCAAATTTTGGAAGGGGCCAATAGTCAAATTTTGGTTATGCAAACGGTTATTTTTTTTAAGTATATATATATATATGTATACACACTACAACACAAACTCACTCAAATACATATTATTCAAACTAAAAAATACCACTACAAACACAAAAATGTTTCCCTACCGTGCACCTTTTGGGGTCCCGTCTCGCCCGGGCAGCTCAAATCCTACGCGGCCAAACACTACCCAGCCGCCACCCAATATTAATTGGGGCGATTTCGACGTGAACACAATGGGATACGCTCAATTACTTAGAATGTCGGGTCAAGTTTTTCAAGGGCCAATGGGGTTTGCGTCAAACATGAACGTAAACTATGGCCAAGGTTCTCAAAAGGAGCCCGAGCTCGTGCCTGAAACTCAAGGCGAGCCTGACCAACCACGTCAACCCGAGGTTCTCAACGGGGGGGGGGGGGGGGGGGTGGCGCTCGCACAAAAAAAATAGAAACTAACGCTTCTCGTAAAAAGAGAAGGATGAGCGTTGGGCGAAAGACAAGGAGTTTGCTTTAGCGCGGGCTTGGCTCAACATATCGGAGGTCCCAAAGTTGGTTAGTATTTTTAATCGTAATTATATATATATATATATATGTATGTATAATAGGGTATGGATATATGGAAAACCCTTCTAAGTTGGAAAACTTTGGAAACTCTAACTTCCCGAGCTTTTTAGGGCCTGAAAATTTTAGGGCATGTAATATACATGATTTTAAGCATTTTGAGCTAAAAAAATCAAAAAAGCGCCGAACACTTTTTTTTTAAAAAAATAAAAAAAAGTTTTCAGGTAACACATGTTAGCGATTAACATGTGTTAACAATGCGTTACCCGAAAACTTATTTATTTTTTTTAAAAAAAAGTATTCGGCGTTTTTTTGGCTCAAAATGCTTAAAATCATGTATATTACATACCCTAAAATTTTCATATAAAAAAAACTCGGGAGGTTAGAGTTTCCAAAGTTTTCCGGTTTAGGAGGGTTTTTCGTTTATCCTTATACTATATGTATATATATATATATAGTTATATGTATTTTTTTCGGATGTTTTTTTTGTTATTCAGTTCAATTTTTTAATATAATATTTTTTTGTAGCGAACTATCAATACAAGCCGTTGTTTTGGATAAGAATTCGATGTATATAAATCAGATGTATATGTTAAATATTTGTTTTAATGTTTTTTTATTTAATGAAATGTTATTTGTTTTTTAATTTTGTATATTTAAATAAAAACCTAAAAAAAATCGTATTTTTATGTTTATTTTTTTTCTTATTGGCCCATAAATATATATATTTTTTCTAATTGTGTGTGAAAAACCGATTAAGAACCGAAATCAAAACTGGTTCAGAAAGGAACTGGTACTGTAGCAAATCGGTTTGGAACCAAAACCAGTTTGGCAAAAAAACCGATTTGTGCACCTCTAGTTAGAGTCAGCCATCTCTAAAAGGCGCGCAACGTGTTTCCGTAAAACCCAATAGTTAACAAAAAGTTGACCAAATTTCAGAACTCATTTCTTATCTAATGTGTTTGTTTTTACCGTTTATTAAAACAAACAAACAAACAAACATCCTCATACGACTTTAATCCGTCCATATCATATCATACATTTTGCTGCAAATCAAAGCTCTAGGGTTCTTCTTCCGATTCGTTCACTAATTGATCATCCAATTCTTCATTTCTATTTATAGATCCAGCTCAGCCTCACAACAGATCGATCCATTCCACTTTATCTTATAAACCCTAATTATTTGTTGTTAAAATTAGTTAAACAATCCTTTTTTTTATATAAAAATTTGGGGGTGGTGAGAGGATTTATTTAGTAGTCATGTTCTATGGATCAGTGGTATGGGATCCATGGC
This sequence comes from Ambrosia artemisiifolia, assembly GCA_032199755.1. Classification (NCBI taxonomy): domain Eukaryota; kingdom Viridiplantae; phylum Streptophyta; class Magnoliopsida; order Asterales; family Asteraceae; genus Ambrosia; species Ambrosia artemisiifolia. The sequence continues at coordinate 65,106,698 of CM063512.1, read as the reverse complement.
TAATTGTAGCTCAAATTGTTTGCATTCAGTGTTTGTATTACCTGACGCTTGGAGTTTTCTTGACGGTTTTTGTTGGGACTAGGGTTTCCAGGATGAGTCTTGTTTACTTCTTTGATTATGCTACTGTTACTATCTCTACTGTTACTGGATGGTGTGTCATTGCTTCTTATCTTTTCACTTCTGTTGCAGGGTGAGTGTTGTTGTTGTTGTTGTTGTTATTATTATTATTATTATTATTATTATTATTGTTATTGTGTTATTGTTTGGATTGGCTTGAACAAATTAGGGGGTGTTTGGGATGATTGCTTATTATAACTGCTTATGCTTTTTGACCAATACTTAGGTAGCGTTTGTTTCATGGAATGTAATGGAATTAGGATTGGATTTTGTGCGGGAAGTGTAATTTGATTGGAATATAGGTGTGTTCGTTTCACATAATTTGATAATGGAATGAAATTTGGGTGGAGTTGGAATTTGGATTCCATTCCATTCTATTCTGAACGCTGTTGTTCAATTACAAATCCTTTTGTTGAAACAAACAACATGATAAATGGAATATACATTCCAAGTCCATCCGGATTCGATTCTATTCTATTCGGTGAACGAACGCTACTAATGTATGAGATAGGGTTTCGATTTGTTTCTTCTTCTGCTGTAACAACTAACAATACGTTAGCCGCTACCAGGAAAGACATGCCGCCATGAAAGTGATATGAACCAAATTGGTGCTTAGAGAAAAATAGAAGATTAGAGAGAATAGAGAGATTTAGGAAACTAATTCGTAATTCATTCATATTCTGAACAGAATAAGTTGTGGCTAATAAATAGTCTTACAATGGAAAGACTTCAAATTAAGAGCTACTCATTACTACATAAATTGCTCAGTAATACATTACTAGAAAGATAGAAACCGACACTGCCCCGAAATATACTAACCTGCTACGTGTGAATTGCATGATGAATGGATGCGGCCATGCGGGACATATTAGAAAGGCGAAGCAAGACAACTCTGCTTAATATAAAAAAAAAACAAAATTGACATCATATTTCTGATCCATTAAACAGCTGTTACGTATTCATAGCAAGTAACACGTCATTGTGTCCTTCATTGCACTTGTAGATCTATGTGTCTTTAGTGTCTTAAGCTTCCTATTCTTATTTTTTTCACATGGCCTCTTGTTTACAGTTGATCTTGTTTTACACTATGGCTTGATAAACGGTTAAAGGACTTTTTTAACTTAGTTTTTTTTTTTTTTTTTTTTTTTTTTTTTAAGGCTACTGCTTAGTAAAGGGAAAATAGCAGATAAATATTTTTGATGACGCTACTTAAATAACTATCTAATTCTGTTTTTACTTGCCAATAGGTTTATTTATATTTTCAGTTTCCTTATTTAAGTTATATCTTGCCATTGCTGACTTTTTTCCAAACTGGTTTAAAAGTGACACGTATAAAAATATAAGTGCTTCAGAACAGCAGCGTGTTGATTTGTGCATTTAAAGTATCGTGGCCTATATTTTCTTAGAAACACAAGTAGTTTGCCTTTATATGTTTACATAAAATCTAATGTGCAATTACTTATTTTTGGAGAGCAACTTTTAACCATTGTTTCTTTTAAATGTTTTACAGAGCTGGGTTCTTGCTTTATTTGATTGAAAGAGCAAAAAAGTGCCTAGATTTTTCAGCCACAGTTTACATAATCCATTTAGGCATTTGCATTTTATATGGAGGCTGGCCTTCATCAATAACATGGTGGGTTGTCAACGGTACTGGATTGGCAATAATGGCCTTATTAGGAGAATATTTGTGTATAAAACGTGAGTTACGAGAAATTCCAATTTCAAGACTCAGATCAAGTAAGTGAACTTCCTTAATCTATAATTTGACGTGGTTTAAAAATATAATTATTTGTATGTTTTGTTACTCCCTTTTTACCTTCTGGAATGTGTCATGATTGATGATCCTATCCCTGCACACAAGCTATGCCGCTATAGGGATAATGTAGATAGATGTCAATTATTCAACTCTTTACAGACGGAGAAGGCCACACCTAGGGCTATTAAAAAACCACGTGGCTTGGAGCTTGCTTGTTGGCTCGCTTGTTAGGCTCGTTTAGCTGGATCGTTATTATATACATGGATTTATATATGCTTTTGACCCACAATCGTTCTCTTGTAAACCTAATGCCTCATTTGCAACTCTCATTGGCTTCCTCTTCCAAGACTCACCACCACATCTACTTACAGGAAGGAAATTTACTTCCTCCTATTTTCCTTGACCTCTACCTCAGGTCTCTTCACTGCTGCCATAGCCACCTTTTTTTTCTGTTGATTCAATACAAGAGACCCAAAGCCAGCTGTTAATATTATATGCTTCAGAATTCACATCGACAGATGAATATGGTCAAATATATATAATCCCATAAAGGTATATCTAATTAATATAATGATTAATCTTTCAAGTAAGAAAACGACAAAACATGTTGAAAATGTTTGAAACTAAAGCGTGCATCATGTATTATAGTTGATAGAAATAATGACTAGAGATGGTCCCACTTCTGTGTATTCATAAAAACAGGAGGAATTGGCTATATAAGAACCCACTCAAATTAAACTGTATCCCATGGACCTGTTGACTCATTTGTTTTTTTTGGGCACATTTGGCCTGACTTTTTGGTTTAATGGCTACCTTAGTCTAGCTTTTGTTAGCGGGCTGTCTTGTCGACTGTCGAGTCCCTAGCTACCTTGAGCTAACATGGTACATTTTTGGCTCTTTAAGATTTCCGAGCCAAGGCGAGCTGTCTTGTTTTTTTTTATTAGCCTGAGCTACTGCTGGCTCAGTTCACTTGGCATACATTGAAAAAAAAAGCAAAGATATCGTTAAGAGGTGTCAGCAGTTACATGGGTGGCCTACAAGCTAGTTACAATATATTGGGTGGCCTCCTCCAATCGGCCTTTGTCCTTATTGCTAGGTGTTATGTGCCTTATGTCCAAGGCTTGATGCAAAATTACTATCGAGTTGCGGGTCTCACCGGAAGCAGCCTCTCTATTCCTATAGGGTAGAGGTAAGGCCGTCTACATCTTACCCTCCTAAGAGCCTACCTTAGCTTTGCTATTTGTGGGATTTACCGAGTATGATAATGATGATATTGGTGGTTTTGCTTTGACCTGCATATTACTGTATATTAACTGTATATTACTCTTGCTTTGCTTTGATAAACTTTTTTTAGCAAACATTAACTGTATATTACTCTTGCTTTGCTTTGACCTGCATTCATGTGGGATCAATACTGAACGACAGTCCAGTAGTCCACATATATTATATTTTTCTACGTCTTATACACACACACCTACTTAGATCTAACAAAAATCATCATATTCTTTCATCTAAATGTCATTTTCGAAGTTGATATTGATATTGATATTATTGTTTGAGGAGATGCTCTTGCGCCGATATGAGAACTTTAAGTTCTGCATATGAGCCAGAATTACCATATTTGGTGCTAAAAAAATTACAAAATATCTGTGTTACGCTAACAAATCTGAGTTCTAGTTGTACCATTTTAACGTGAGTGTAATTGATTTAGTGTAACTTTCCTCCCACAAGAATTGTAGCATTTTTTCTAAAAGAATTTTCCAAAATTGCTGTAAATTTCATTTGCTGGAAAATTTTACAAGTTGATTTCGTTTTTTTCCTCTATAGGCACTGTGTTGTTAGTACCAAAGTTGTCATTCTAGTCAGCAGGTGTGACTTTACTTTTGAATATATAAATATTTAGCAAAGATGCTTTGACGTTTTGTAAGATCAGCTACTACGTACTGATCTTAGTTTTTGTCAGATGCTGCAACTCATTTGAGATGGGGAGATTACAGTTGCAACTTGCAAAAGTTGATTTGTAATATTAAATAATGCCTTGTTCCCTGGTTTTGGAACAGTTGACTTGATATGTGGGTTAGTAAAAAAGCTTGGCGTTAGTCAAGTTTCTAGAGTATGCTTCAATAATACGCCTAATAGGGATAAGTTAGTGAATCAAATTAATTAAAAAATTACCATCATTGGATTGCTAGAAAGGACGTACTGGAATCAATATAAGACACCACAAAATAGAATATATTTCAAATTTTATAGTACATAATAGTTATCATCTATAATTAGTCTTCTTTACTTATAGGGAAATGTTATGACAATTATTTGAAAACATGAGAAAAACAAATTACTACGTTGATTTGGTTAATCAAGTGAATATGTTGAAAAAAAATCCTGGTGTTTGTGTGTGTATTTTAAGTCTAAGCTTATCAAGCTAGTCATGAGTCATCAAATCATAAAATAATACCTACTAATTATCCAGAATGTAAGATAACCATAAAGTCTAATAATTTGGAAAGTAAACTCCAACACGTATAAAGATAAGGATCTGTTGTTGCGACTTCAACTCGAATCATCCTATATTTGGGTGTCGTATGTCATATTCTTTTTTCCCAGAAAAGAAAAGGTGGAAATAATTAAATACACAGTGGATATGTGTTCTATTTTTAAATTGGTTTAGTGGAACCTTGGTTTTAAAAACACAAAATAGCGACGAGGTATAAAACCAAGGCGCAAAGCGTGAAAGCAATGGGTTTTTTGTATGCTAGGCACAAGGCGATTATTTAATTTTCTTTATCTATCCTATAGGGTTTTAGCACCCCTTACCCAAAATATAGATGTAAATTAAGGTTTATATGTGATTTAACTTAAATATACAACCATTTTAGCTACATGTATAGCACTTCGAATCACAAAACACCCCATGTACAAGAAGCGCGCACCTCAGGGGGATTTTTTTTCCAAAAAAGCTCGCTTTTCTTGCGCTTCTTGTACACTGTGCGCCTTATGTCACACAAGGCGCAAGGCTTTGCGCCTAGGGTCGCCTAGGCGCACCTTTTAAAACTAAGGGTGGAACACGTGACTGGTCTTGGGATTCAAAGGAAGCTAGTTTGGCCCCTATCAAAGGCAAACTATGTATATAGAAAACTAACCCATAAGCACTATGATACTTTTATAATCACTCAATATATATTCCATTACATAATCAGGTAAAGAAAGATGCAGAGGTAAATGGTTACTTTAAGAACAAGTCCTTATTAGAATGGAGGGATTATTCAATGTTTAATTACTGTCTTATAATTTGGTTATATTCTTTTGCCCATGCTATCCACTGTTTGTTTATTTTTACTGTTGGTTACCTGTTTTTATTGGTGGTGTAAAATACACAGGTGATCAATTTACTAATATTTGATTTGGGTTTTGTTTGATCTCAAATGAGTCAAATGGGTCAAATCAAAATTTAGTTAAAAGGGGTACTTGTCATTTGGTTCATCGAACAGGCTGAAAGTTACTGAGAGTTTATAATACAACCTCTTAAATCATTTTATTATGAGCTTTAGATTATTGTTATAATGACATTGTTTTTGTAAACCTGATTGATGCATCTGATTATTTGTGAAAAAAGTTCACAGAAAATGGACAAAAAGATGTTTGCGAGGTCAAAACAAGTGGGATTGGTTGACCCACAAACACTTTGTATATGAAAATGGTATTACTGTATTAGATTAAGTAAGAAAGACTTCTTGTTTTATCCTAGTACCCAACCCTCGTGCCCGCCTTGACCCTTTAGTAAAATAGTGCTGTTTTTATATACTGCAGTTACATACAACTTGTATAATTAGTTTCGAGGGCGTTGTAATGCAGGTGTTTGACAGACGAAAAAAGCTCACCATAGCATGAGATAGGATTTCTTGGAGACGAAAACAAGCTCACAATAGCAGTGATACCATGTTCATGGCTTTGGGATGAACGAAGAGCTTTTTGACTAAAGAATGGAACTTGAGGATTTAGAATTGAGTGTGAGTTGACATACTGCGACTACCAAGATAGGTGTGATTTTGGTAGGGACATGGTTCATTCATAATTGATGCCTGTTTTCAGTTTGGGTCTTGTGTGTTTATAATTTTACTTTTGTTCATACTCCATCTGTCTTTTCTATTTATAATAGTTGTCATTTTTTTTACTTTAGCAATTCTATCTTTTAGTACCTATATTGGGGATAATTAACATGTCTGGAGATTGTATGTAACTGTGTATGTCAGGAGATGGTTTTGGACGGGCGAATATCTTCTTTTTTACCGCGAGGTAAAACACAGTTTGCTTTGAGCATGTGACTTTCAGTGGGTTGAAACTTGAAAGTGAGAAAACCAGCGAAGCTGGATTCCAACCCGAGACATTAGTTAGAGGGATTAAATTTGCTTGGAGCACCTATGATATGTTGTCACTGTTAAAAAAAAACGCGACCTGATAACCTATTTACGAGCCGGAATTGTCACATCTATTGAAGATGTTAACATGTATGATTAAGATATTCGTTTTTATAGAAAAAAAAGTGACTTTTACATTCGACGTAAGCATTAAGCACTGACTCACTGGGTTTACACCAACTAGTTTTGACTCTCTTCCTACCCTTCAAACTAAAACAAAAGAAACTGATCTGAGGACTGTAGACTTGTGGTGCTTCTACTTCTCCTCTTCTACATTGTCTAAGCTTTCCATGCTGATGATATGTCTGCAACGGCTTCGTCAACCGTCAAATACACACCTTCCGACCCAAATGACTCCAATATGTTTGATTGGTGTAGCTTTTCCATCACAGTGCCCCCTGGATTTGCCAGCACTAACTGCATTTCCAATACAAACCATCATATCATACTCATGCAACATTCATATTCTAGATTGAAGACTAGTTGATATTAATCTACACCGTTCAATACTATATCGATTAAAACTTGTCAGGCAATATCTAATGAGGTTTTCCTATAAAGCAATTGTGTTATGTAGAATGCTTAAAAATTACAGTGTCAAGTTGCAACTTGTCTAACACACATGATATGTTTCATTTTTCACTGTGCTTATTTTTTTTTTCCATTTGAGTCGCTAATAACAAATAACTTGAATTGGTTTAGGGTCAAAACTCAATTTGGATCAAAATTGTCTGCTAGTAATAACTGAAAGCTAACCTGAAGTGAACGTTTCTCAAGCATTTTTCTAAGCTCTTTTACCATTGCAAGACCACTTGTGTCGATTCCTGTCACAGCTGCAAATTTTGCAAAAAAAAAAAAAGCATACATTATACTTTATAGTGTATAGGCTACACATTGCAAATCTAAATTTAAGATATGACTCACGAGAAAAACAAAAGTACTTCTACATAGTGCCAAAAAGATGGTTACGCAATTAAATAACCATCATATGTATACTATCAAAACATGTACAGGTGTTTATGCGATTCTTGATGTTCACTATTTCATATATAACGGGTATCTTTTAGTCAAAAACTTTACTTTCAAATACACGACTTACCAGTCATGTCAATAACTACACATTTGATAGATGTTCCATTATTAGCTGCTAACCACTCTTCCTCTTCTCTAATCCATCTCAATATCCTGCAAAAAGAAACCCAAACTTCAACAATCCGAAATGCATTTCCAACTTGTACCTCTTTGCATTAACGAGTTGATCACCAATCACCATACCTTTCTTGTAGATATGTAGAGTTGGCAAAGTAGATAGGGGCCTCGATGCCAAGTATTACAAAATAAGGAACTCTTTTTGCTTCTTTGTATCTATTGACATTTTGATAAATTTGAGTTCCTGTAATGTTTCCTAGAACACATGTATTCGGTCTTGTCACATGTAACAATATCTTGAAAACCGAAACCCCAACCTATGACAAACAAAATACAATTTAATTCCTCAAAATAAATAAATAAATAAATAAAAGGTTATGCAACATCCGGCTTCTCATTGGGCAACCAAAAAAAAAGCCTTAGCTAGCAAAACAGACAATATTGGTTGGTATGAGATGATGTTATGAAAAATTACCGCGATTGCAAGACCCATTGGGACTGAAATCATGAGAACACCAAAAAATGAAGATAAGCAGGCTACAAAATCAAGTTTATCAACTTTCCAAAGTCTAAGTGCACTTTGATAATCAATTAGCCCGATTACTGCGGTTATAATTATTGCAGCCAATATCAGATTTGGTGTGTAGTAAAAGAGAGGCATCAAGAACAGCAGTGTAACAAGGACAGTTGATGCCATTATGATGTTAGACACCACAGTTTTAGCCCCGGCATTGGCATTCACTGCAGACCGAGAAAATGAGCCTGCAAAAATCAGTTTAAAAAAGTTGGTAAAAGTATTAAAACTTTCTTTGTTTATATAAAAAATATAATGGTTACCTGTAGTAACATAACAAGAGGAACAAGAACCAGCCATATTCATAAGACCAATGGCTATCATTTCTTTGTTGCCATCAACTTGGTAATCATTTAACGCAGCAAATGTTCGTCCTACTGCAATCCCTTCCTATAAGTTTACTGTATGATCAGTTTCTAATGCAATGTGGAGTTTTATAGTACAAGCTAGTAGTACTATAAAAGGAGCATATTAAAACTCACTGTGAGAGACAATATTCCGGTAATGATGCCGGTCTTGATAGCTAACCCAAGAAACTGGCCATGAAAAAGGAGCATGTTTGATGATGGAGGATTTAAACCTTTGTCCAAGTGACCAATCTGTTGAATGTAAAATTTTCATAATGTAGAAACATATTAAAACTTGAGGGACTAAGCTGATTAAAACAAGATTTCAGGGGCCTGACTGAAACTTACGGTTGCAATGCCATGAAGCTTTGATCTAAAAAGAGTGACTAAAAGGGTTGAGAGGCCGACGGACACCAAAGGAGCTGCAGCGGATACCCAGAAAAGCTTCGGCTTTCTCATGCCCTGTATTGATTCGTTGTACCTTATGTTCATTAGACATTATAGCAAAAAAGTTAAACGTTGTTACAGTTTAATGAATCTACTTACAATATGTCTTGTGGTCAGTAAAAAGGCCAGAAAACAAAAGCCCATTACATATGTCTGCCAAGACCACTGCACAAATATAAAATAACCTTAGAGGGTCAGTTATACGGTTACATAACCGCATTAAGCAAAAGGCACAAGTGGTTATACGGTTTTTTTGTATTTTATACTTAAAAATGGTTTTGCATACCTCGTTTCTGTGCTGAATAGCAGAGGATAAAACGGGGTATATTTGCATCTTATTTGTGAAGTGAGTAATCCCAAGCAGCCCTTTTAGTTGTTGTAAAGATACAATAACCGCTGCCCCACCCATGAAACCAAGAAGGGTCGCCTTTGATAAGAAATCAATCACAAACCCTAATCTGTAAAACATTAGCTTAAGTTAGTGCATTTTCCGTTATAATGGATATTAAAACAACAAAACAACCACCAATAGAGAGGCTACTTCCAGAAAAAACGTCAACTTCAATTAAAATTGATAAGTGGCTTTTTATTTCTAATTTAAGTTGTTTTAATTTCTTAACGGTTTTTTGTTAACTTATTCTTGGGATTTTGGTAGTTCATAATTAACTAACAACCAATACTGCCACCAACCGCTTCCATGAGCCACCGCCATCCACAACTGCCATCAATAAGTGCCACTTCAGACGGTATGGAAGGCGCGGTGGCTGGCGACATATTACCTTTTTATGCACTTTCTTGTGTAATCAAATCATGAAAAATTAAATGATATATGGGTCCATAAGATATTATGAATGGAATGTTTTACTGTTAGAATTATTTCCCACTACTAGTGAATTTTTAAATTGTATTAAAAGAGTAAAGTCAATAAAGCACACTAACATAACATTTGTAAAATGACGTTTTTTTGTGCCCAAAGTATATTCCCTTTTAAAGTTTTGTGCCCATTACATAAAGTTTTATATCATGTTTTTCATCACTAGCCATTACCACTATATTTTTGTGAAAAGAGTGTGTTTGTCATGATTGAGCATGTTTACATGTAACCAACGAGTTACCTTAGAAGTCCTAAAGTTGCTTGAAACACGCCCGCAAAGAACGTTGCAGTGAAAGCCAACTTAAGGTAGAGATTCGGATCTTTGTTGTATGGAACCACGTCGTTTAACATTGTTCCCATAACCAATGAGGCTATTGACACAGGGCCTACGGCTAGATGTTTTGAACTCCCTAGCACTGAGTAGATCAATGGTGGCACAAAGCTTGAGTCTGGGCAAAAAAAAAAAAAAAAAAAAAATGCACAATTTAAGACAAATATAGCTAATACAGTTTTAATTAACAAAATACCAATTTTATCTTTATTACATTTAGAATACCAGTAAAAAAAATGTATACAACCTTATGTGAATAATGGATGTTAATGGAAATTAGAAAGAAAAAAAAAAGATTCATTATTGAAAGTATAATTATTCCGCAATAAATCAAAATTTTATTCTGGAAAATGATTTAAGGGTGATAGAGAGTGTATATTTTGCGTAACTAGAAAATAAAGATTCGGGGTGACTCACATAGCCCGATGATAGGAGGCAGGTTTGCAAGTTTTGCATAGCTAATTCCCTGAAAATTAAATCGAAAAAACATATATATCAAATATTATAATAAGGTTGGGTGGTGCAAAGATAACGCCCCTACCACCTCAGCTCATTATCTAAAAATGGCGCCCCTCTCATATTTTCTAGGCACCATTGGGGGAGGGGGCGTCATTTATTAAATTTGAGTGAAATAATGGACGCGAATGGTGGTCAGGTGGAGGCCCTTTTTATATCAACCAGTTAATTCTTTTCTTTTTTTCTTCTTTTTAATTAATAGTACGTTATTCTATTTTCTAGTAGTTATTGAATGAAAATCTCTGTCTACGTGACGCATACATAACGTTGACGCTGCAGAATGAATTTTTGAGAGCCCTATGCCACATTGTATAGCCTAAAGAACATAAATGCCTTGATCTATGTTGTGGGCCCATATTCATTCATCGTGAAAAGAACCTTATTTATATCTATTTATACAACATAAACTTCTGTTGCTCATTAAATATCATAAAATTTAATCATCCATGCTGAGATCCACATAAAATTGTTCTATCAATCCTATAATTTTGAATTTGTAACCAAAGCTTATGAATTGTGTGAAAACCATAACTTTTTGGTAGTCATTATAAGCTTTCTTCTTTACCGTCAATATTAAGTTTTTTTCTAAAATCACACGGTGTGGGGGTGTGAGAGAGGGATCTGAACTCTGAAGCCCCTCCACGCCACCAACAGCACCCTATGTGTGGGGTGGGGCAGATAGGATGGAGATTTCCACCGGCGTGGGGGCAAAGGTGAGGATAAGATGGATTGTTGTGGTTGGTTGGTTGATGGATTAAAAAAATATTAAAAAAAAACTCTCCACGCCACCGCCACCCCGTGCTTTTTTGGGGCTTGGAGGAAAACTCTCCCTCTGTTGACGTGGATGTCACATGTCGCTTCATATCTCATTCACCTATGACCATACCAGTATACCACATAGTCTAAATATGATTTCATTAATTGTATGACTTAGTAAATCTGTAAGTACTTGATTAATTCATGTATATGCACTTTTGTTCTTAGTCTCATCATGTGATAAGAATTGAGCACTTTCATTATATTAAATATTTCTTCATAAATAGTAATAAGAAGTTTTATATATCTTATTTGATTAATTTAGAACCACAAACTTTCAAATTATATGAATGGAATAACAATTTGTGAACCAAACTTCTTGCTTGAGGACTTGAAAAAGCGGGAAAAGGATAGGGTAATCTTGTTGGTAAGTATGAAAGCATTTATTCTACATCAAGTGATAACAATTAACAATTGTCCAACTAATTAAGCCTTTAATTTAACTCAAAAAATAATGTTAGTAAAATATTATCACTTTTTTAGATAAGTCACATTCATCTAACCCTATAGTGATACCTTATCTTGCAAAGGTTGTAAATAAACCTTTTAAATTTTTTCTGTTAAAAAGAAGAAACCTATTTTTGTAAATAGGGTGGGCATTAGTCGGTTCCATATGATAATAATGTAAAATTTTACTTTTACAATTGACGTATGGTACTTTTATATTCTCATAACTAAATGGCTGTATTATTAACGGTATGCTTATTTTGGTTATTTAGAATGATGGTTTGGTAATTCATTAATGGTTATAGGGTGGGTAAATTCAAACTTATTTAAGTAAAAAAAAGTACAAATTAGACTAGATATACAAAGCAAAAAGGCATGCATGTTAAATTATAAAGGAGAATGAGTAACTAAGTGATGTAGTTTAAAAGGATTTCAAACTTATTATAATTTATTTATAAAAAAAATTGAAAAATAAAAATGTTAAATGAAGGTTTAGTTATTTATACAAATATGAAATAACCTAAATATTAACTACAAAACTCGATTATAAAAAAAAAAAAAACCCCTTATCGAATGAGTTAGTAATATATATTGTTTAATAGATTTTTTGACATGCTTCTCTATAAAAAAAAAAATATATAATATAAAAATAATCAAACCAAAAAAACTCCTGTATATCAAATCACAACTCTAAAATTAAATGCAATGTAATGTAATGCATTTCCTAGGGCTGGCAAATCGTGTATACCTGACCTGTTAAGACACGAACCTGTTAAGACACGATACACGAAACCTGACTACCTGTACACGACACGAAAATTTTTCGTGTCTATTTTTTCATACACGAACCTGTTAATTTTTTTAACAGGTATACACGAAAAGTACCTGTTAATACCTGTTTGTGACCATTATACTAATTCGCATGTTTATGAACCTATTTAGTGAGACAAAATTTCCAAAAGTTCACCAAAGACCTAGATAATACCTGTTTATGTACCTGTTAATACCTGTTTGTGTACCTGTTAATACATGTTTGCGTACCTGTTTGCGAACATTATACTTAGGGCTGACAAATCATGTATATCTAACCTGTTTATACACGAACCTGTTAAGACACGATACACGAAACCTGGCTACCTGTACACGACACGAAAATTAACAGGTAAATTCGTGTCTACCTGTTTAGGACACGAAACCTGTTAAAGCCATACCTGTACCTGTTAAGATCATTCAGGTTCGTGTCAGGTAATCGTGTTCGTATACAAAATTGCCGGCCCTAGCATTTCCTAAAGTATCATATTTGTAACATCTTTTAAATTAATAACTAAACTTTAAAAAAATAAATTTCATCTAAAATCGACAATAACTTAATGACTAGTGTGAAAACAAATCATATTTTAGAATAACCCAATTAAATGCATGTTCAAACCATACATAATCGGTTCTTTAAAGTCACCACCATCATACAATGATACAATATTACAAGCTTAAGGTACAAACCCCCATGCATGATGATGATGTGTATATATATTAATATATATCTATTACTATATCATATATATACCTGAGGAATGGCTAAACTAGCAATGGTGAGACCAGAAACGACGTCGGATCGAAGAAGCGTGAAGTTATAATTAGGCGCCCAATGAAAGATCGGAAAGAAGAACTGAAGAGCAAGAATAAACTTCTTAAGACCCGATTGGTTCTTAAATCGATGAAGAGGGTCATCAGGGAAAAAGACTTCAGATAACCGATGTTTAAGCTTCTGTAACGTGGTTTTATGAGGCGGTAAACAAACATTGTGGGTCGTCATTGTTTCACCTGAAACTGTTACACTTGTTGTTAAGTGTTGTTGTTGTTGATGATTTGCATGGACTGATTCGACTGAACATGAATATGGGTCGACTCGGTTGTTAGAATTTAAGCCCATTTATATATATTTATATATATATATATATGCGTGTGTGTTGTTGTTAATGAAGGTGGTGAAGGAAAGAGAGAGATGGACGGTTGGTGATAATCGTGAAACAAAGGGGGGGTTTAAATAGGGATGTGGTGAATGAGGGGTATAAAGGTAAATTTGTATGGTGGGTCAAGGGTAATTTGGGAAGGTGCATTTACACTTGTTCTGATACTGTTGCAAAATGGAGAGTACACTTGTCGTCCAAATTGCGCCCCTCGAAATTGTATATGAAAACTTTTGACTTCCAACACCAAAAAAAAAAAAAAAAAAAAAAATCAACAAAATAGCCCAATAGCCCTTTGACCAACCCTTTTACGAGGGAGAGACGGGTCATCAAGTTCGAGACACTCAAGGCGTCTCCCGAGACGTTTCCGGTTTGCACAAGTTAGGTGACGACACGTGTCTCTCCCACCCGCCAGACGTCTCCGGTGGTTTTCCTGTGACGTCTCCCTCTGTGTGTTTTTTCCGGTAACGTCTTCAGCGGTTTTCTGGTGACGTCTCCGGTGAAACCTGTTTATTTAGAGAGAGAACATACATAAAGGAAGAACATACATAAAAGAATTGAGGAGGGAGAACAGGGAAACGGCTTTGCATGGTTGATCCGGTGATGACCATTATTATTATTATTATTGTTTGGATGGAGAAAGAAGGAAGGATGGTACTTGCAGGAGCTTGTATGTAATGGAGATGGAAGGATGATGTGCAATCGAAATGAAAGAAGAAACCGGGTGAACGTCAGGAAACGTTTCAGAGAGAGAGGAGAGAAAGGGAGAGAGAGAGAGAGAGTGTGATGAGGTGTCAGTTTTGTATTGGTCCTTACAGGAAACCTCTCAGAAGACGTTTCAGACGTCTTGGGAGCTGTGTACCGTCTCTTCAAAAAGACGGGATGAGGCTATTTTCGTAAAAGGATTGGTCAAAGGGCTATTTTGATGATTTTCCCAAATTAGAATTGTGTTTTGTCAAATGGGTCTGAGGGATGGATGATTCAAATCCTGCAAATTACTTATATAATAATAAAGCATAAAGGTATTTAAAAACATGATCTGTTTCATTCTTTGACTGCTCTGCTCCCCCCCCCCCCCCCCCCCCCTGGAGAGACTTGTTCTTTAGTGTTAAAAAACAAATCACATCTCAAAATATAGTTTGCGCGTTTCGACGGGTTGTTTTTAAAATCAAATGGATATAAATAAAAAAAGTCAATTAACCATGCTCCATGGCGGGTCAATTTTGGGAAAATTTGTACATGTAGATTAAAATAAGCATGTTTTAAGAGTATGTTCAGAATGTAAAAGAAACGCACGCTAGAAAATTGCGTTATAAAATTAATCATGGAGGAATGCAAAAACTAGTGGAGAACGTCTTGTTAATGGTTGCGACATTTCAGCTTGATCGATTAAAAGATGTACATCCGTTCAGACCGCAACAATAATCAAATCTACATCCTATTTTAATTAGGCAGAGAGTCGGGTGAAAGATCCATTATATAGAGAATAAAGAGATGGTTTGAATTGTGTGAAATTTGGTTATCAGATATGGTATATATATAATGTTTTTAAAATTATTAAAGATTTTTTTTTAAACGTTTGTAGTTTGTCTAACGCCCGTTAGTGGGTTCACGGGGCTGCCCTTGGCACCCGTTCCTAGTGTTTAGCGCCCCATTTTGTCGATATGGCCATCGAATACCGTCCACAACGAAACAACAAGGCTTTTAACATGTCTTCAACTTTTGAATAGATATAAATTTTAGTATATTGTAAAAATATAAATATAAACATATTAAATTCTAAAGTTAGTGTAACTTGATAAAATAATGACATAAAATATTTAAAGGAGCTAAATAAGGCCCTCAAATGCTAATGTTTGTAAGGTTATTATTTATTTATTTTTTTAAAATTCTACGATCTACGAAAAAATTCTTAAGTTTGTAAGGTATACTCTTTTTTTTTACGAAACAAATTCTTAATTAAGTTTCAGTGAAGTTATATCTCTGATTTTTCTAAATACACATACTTAGTTACTTTTGAAATGTTAAAGTAAATATTTTTAAGTGTTGTAAAATGTTGAAGTGAATGTTTTATTTATTATATAACATGGTATGCTATTTTATTAAAATAGTCGAAAATGTTGAACGGGTGGTTTACGTCACTACAAATCTCCGATCTGCATTATATGTAGGGGTGAAAATGAGCCGAGCTGCACCCCTAATTATATGTAGCTAAAAACAGGTGGGTAACAATTATATTAGAAATCGGTGTTGTAAATACGTATATTTTTAATTTTTAAGAAAGTTATAAAAAAACTTAAAATACATGTAAAAAACTGAGTTAGATGTTTTTTTACAGCATAATACTAATATAATATAATGAAGTATATTGCTAAAATATGCTATATGCTATTAACCTATCTTTGAAATAAAAAACTTTAATGTTATAAATAAATGAGTTTAAAAGACTTTCTGTGCCTTCAAGTGAGTTTTAGCCGCGTATCCGGTTATAAATAACATACAGACAATAGTTTGCATCGATGTGATAAATTATTTATTTCTTAAGAGGGAGGGGCGCAACCGTGTTGTCCATGGCTACTTCAGTATCCACGCGTGACACGGTAACATCGTCGCTGTGGGTACTGGTAGGTTTCTCGTTGACTATTTTTTGATTGTAGACAATGGATAGTGAAGAATGCAACGGTCAAATTTAAATGCTACGATCATTTTTTATGATCGTTTATTTTTATGACCGTTAATAAAAAAAGGGGACGGGTATTTTGAATTTTTTATACCTTGTTTCAATCACAAACTCTCAACATTTTAGTCTCAAACTACTTTCAAACACAAACAAATTGATGCAATAAAATCAAAGAGTGTGGCAAAGGGTATGAGAGGATATCATTTAAGTGATGATGTGGAAAAGATGCTTGTTGCTTTGTAGAAAATGAAGTTGTAGAAGTTAATGTATTTTTATTTGTATGCTTTTTTAAATTGATGTTTCTGGTATTTTTTTATTTATTTTAAGTTAATGTATTTTTATTTTAGTTAATATAATGTTATTTTTTAATTAAACTATTTATTAAAAAAAGAAAACTAAAAACATAACATTTTAGTAAATTAAATCAGTGAAGTACTTACTGCCTCCAAAAAACTGCTTCAGTAAAGTGAATCAGTGAAATAATATGACAGTGCAGGATTGGTAAAAATCAATGAAGATGAAAAAAAAACCATGCTAGTTCACCTTCCTCCTAACCATCCACAATGCTTGGTTTTCGGATGTTCGTGTGAAGAAGTGATGATGTGGAGAGATAAGGTGAAGTTCTTGTGGAAGAACTTCGAAAATCGAAATTGTGAGGAGCTTAGAGGAATAGATCGAGGTCGAAAACTCAATAAATTTAGAGTTAGAATGTGTTTTTAATTACGTTAGCAAATAGGGTAAGCAGGATGTCAAATTCACGAGAAGCTTAGGCCTTAGTGGATGTGTTTCTATGCAATTTATTATTCAACTTGGGTATTAAAAACAAAGTTAGGTATATGATTAAACTGTTTAATAGATCGAAGTTAATAAAAACTTAAACTGATTGGTTTGTAAATAATAAGAAAAACATGATTGCACCCAGGTTTCAGGTTCTCAAAGTACAATGTATTACTTGGGGTCTTGGTTGTGTTAATATGATTGACAATTACATATACATAATTGATTAACCAAAAAGTTCAAAGGGTAATTCCAAGACTAAGTAATCCAGCCTAACTGCTTAAGATACAAAACCGAAATAAGGATTTGAGCTAGGATGTTGTCTAAAATAATTAACATTCCCTACTTTGGCAAAGCACCGTGATTGTTAATGATTATGAAAACCAATGAATGACAAACTACGTTGCAAAGTGTTGAAAACAAATCCTCTTATTGAAAACTCGATAGGTCAAACACACGAAATCAATAGTAATAACCAAAAGATTGAAGAACTACAATGAATTCATGTTCAAAACATAGAAACCAAGTTGAATACAAATTGCTAACACAAACCCTACACCCGGGTTCAACAACGGGGGGATTAGGCGCTCATGGTGGTGTTGATTCCTTGCATCTTGTTGAAATTGAGTGTTGTTTCGAGTTGGATTTAATGATATTAAGCTCTAAGATCATCAAAAATCGCCCTTGGTTTCTTCATTAGCCTCCAACATGTCTTTTTCAACACCCAACTTCTATATGTAACGCCTAATGCCAACGCCCAATCAGATATTTTTCTCCATTTCCCAAGAGGTATGTTATTTACACACTAACAACTTTTAGGTTTGCACTGCCCTCTACGGCTCGTAGAGGGCTCTACGGGCCGTAGAGGGTGTCAGTGCAATTAATGCGAGTAACCTCTACGGCCTGTAGACCTCTCTACGGCCAGTAGAGGTGGGTTGTTGAGAGGCATTTAAACCCTAGACGGCCCGTAGAGACCTCTACGAGCCGTAGAGGGTACGAGGTACGAGAATATTCAATGATCAGACTGACTTTGCAGTGTGTCAGTCTGAAAATTCTAGACCTCTATGGGCCGTAGAGGTCTCTACGAGACTACGACCCGTAGAAAAGTTGGTAGTTGGGAGCATTAAACCTTATACGGCCCGTAGAGACCTCTACGGGCCATAGAGGTCCAGATATATTCTTCTTCCTTGTTTCCTTTTCTCAGACAACGAAATTTTAAAAAAAAAACGGAGCACGAAAAATCTGATCGATTCCAAGCTACCGCGATGTCTTCGGGCCACTACAGTAATGTTTCGGAGCAATGGGAGCATTCGTATAGCATATCTCACGTCTCGGAAAGCATTTTCGGACCCGTGGTGGAACGTGGTGAGGAGGAAGTTAGATCCGTTGTTCACGGTGATGACGGGAATGCGCTACCCGATTTGAACCTGCTACCCGATTTGAAACTGCTGCCCGGTTTGAGCCAGGAGTACGGGACTTATCATTCGCACGAGGAGGGTCATGGCAGCTTCAAGGGATCGCACGAGGGAGGTGATAACGGTGGCGACAACGGTGGCGACGAACCTGTCCCGGAGGTTTCGTTTGAAACAAATCAGGTGTGTTTATGTATTTACACTTGTTTATAATTTAGACCCGTGTATATTTAATAGTGTACATATTTAGACTCGTATATTTAGCCCCGTACATATATTTGTTTTAGGGTTTGTGAGATTTGAACTCCTATATATTAGTTGTTATTTGAACTCGTATATAAATTTTGCAGGTATTCGGGTCTCTTAAAGACCTGACAGATTGGGTTTATGAAAGGGCCAAAATTACTGGTTACATTACTGTATACGGACGTACTGTTTCGGATGGCAGGGGGCCGAATAGGAGGGTGAAGACGGCATGGATACGATGTGACCGTAGTGGCGTACATCGTAGTGTGGCCACGGTTCGAAAGACGGGCAGCAAAAAATGTGATTGCCAGTTTGAACTAAAAGGGAAATACCACTCCAGCCACGATGGTTATATTTAGGGCGGACGTACGTGCGGCTGCTGCAGAGGCTGCCGAGATGCGTGCATGACGTCAACAGATGGACACTTGGCGTCAGCAGCAGGCCGAGGAGATGCGTCAGTGGCGTGATCGGCAGGACGAGGCGACGCGCTGGATGATTGCTGGCCAGCAGGATATTTATCGGCAGCTGGGCATGCAGACTCGTGTCCCACCGACTTTAGGGCCCAGCACGCAGCAGACGCAGCAGCAGCCCGGGACGTCCTCGCAGCAGCCGCCGCCGCCGCCTGATGATACGATGTTTTATTTCTGATTCTGTTATGTAGTTACTTTAAACAATCTTTATTTTGAACGCTCATGTTAACGTTTAGTTTTATCGTTTTGCTTATATAAACGTTTGTGTTAACGTTTTACACGCTTATCGAGACGACATCAAAAAAATTAAAAAAATTAAACAATTAAATTTTTTTTGTAACTATTCTGATGATTCACTACGCTCGTGGTTATTTACTAAACAATTAAAATGTTAAAAAAAAAAAACACTCCTCTACGGGTCGTAGAGACCTCTACGGGCCGTAGAGGGTGCCTAATCTAGTTTATGTTATATTAATTTTTTCCAATAAAGAAATCAGCGAACTGGTAGCCCAGATGGTCCCCATATACGAAATAAGACTGGTGTTTGTTTGTGTGATAATGTGCCCAAGATCGAACCTCGTCCCAAACGTTTTTTTTTTGTCTACGACCCGTAGAGGTCTCTACGGGCCGTAGGCAAAACATAAACATCCATCATCCCTTGTTCATTGCCAAAAAAATTAAAGACTACCTCTACGGGTCGTAGAGAAGTCTACGGGCCGTAGGTAATCATTACCAATGATTGACAACCATACAATAATTGGTAATGATTACCTACGGCCCGTAGACCTCTCTACGACCCGTAGAAGTATCAAAATTATGCCAATACGGGTCGTAGAGCCCTCTACGGCCCGTATAGGGTTGTCTGAATAAAAAGTCAAATTTTGTGAATAACCGGAGCCTTTCCCGATTGATGACTTGATTTCTTTACTCGTCCACCTCCCATATCTTGTATACGACATCCCATACCATCTGATGCACACCCGAAATCACCATATCCTACACACAACTGGGTATAAAATGTGCAATCAAACACAATTACCAACCCATCAAGGGGCCATATACGGAAGGTAAGATAAGATAGTTTTCAGGTGTTGTAAATGCGGCAAGAGAGAAACAATCATGTGGGACATCCAAAATTTACAATAGAGGTTACTTTGGGCAGTACTCATACTATAAGTAAATTCATTTCAAGATCTTGGGATTTTGATCTAAATGAAACAATGGATGTGATTAAAAAGGGTATATGTTGGATCTTCTAAAAACAGGAGACGGGTAAAATAGGTATAACATACAATTATTGAGTTTCAACCCCCCATTTACTAAACGTCCCTAACTTTTTTCATACGACATTATTTTTTATTTTTAAAAAATACACAATGAAAACAAACTTGTTATCCTCTTTCATTTGATAATTTTGAAATGTTATACCACTAAAAAGCTATAGTTACGTGATCTAGCTAGTAATTTCTAGAAATATTGCATATAATAAAATTATTTTTTGCCGTTAAAAAACACTAAAAAGTTAATAGTTATAATACGGAATATCTAAATGTTTTTTTAAACAACAGCCGACCAACTTTTGTTGTTTCCTTGACAATTAATATAGATTCGTTCTTACATTAAAGATTATATATATCAAATGAATTTTAAAAACTTTATAAGACAAGAAAAATAAAGAACAATCATAGCGAGTGGAGCTGGAATCACTCATCTAAGATAGTCAAATAAGCTATCATAGGCGTTAAAAATACTGATGATTCGTATTGTTCCAACACAACATCAGGAGCCATTTGTTGTAAAAAAATCAAGAATATATTTCCTTCTTGTCGATTAGATATTTAGCCAGGCAAGTAATGGATGAGGCGATAGGCGGTCGTGGTGATAGTGATGATCCGATCAATCGTTCTATTTGGTAGCTATGATTGCACGTTCCATATAAAGGCCTAGCACATAAAAATTATACTTATTTAAAACCCGAAAATAGCACATAAAAATTACTCGTTGACAAGTTATAGGGTCATTCTTATGACACGTTACATGTATCGTATGAGTTTTATATATACATGACAAGGCAGTGTTTGTACCAGTTGTGAAGTTTTTTTACAAGGATGTGGAGTTAGTTTATCCACGTCTAATGATGGGTTATGATGAGTGATTGAGTGTGCTAAACTATTTGTGTGAGAAAGTGGATCGATGGTAAATTTTTCACTAGTGATGATATTGTAATGAAGTGCAATATAGTATGTTACCATGTTATACTTGTTTGATATGAAAGCATAAATTATGTATTATCATAAGTTGCAATAAACTGATCATGCATGGATGCATGATTTTGTTAAGAATCCAATAGTTAGTAGTAATATGAAATGATATGAATGAGAGGTTTAGTGGGACTCTCAAAAGTTTCAATTTGAAATTACAAGTTACATTAGTAGATAACAAATGTTAACTCGATCGCTTGATAGTTTGATGTTGTGTAACTTAAATTTTGTATAGTTTAATATTTAGTAAGTTGCCCTTTGAGACTCATGTGAACGCTGAAAACAAACAAACCCATCAAAGGTAAACAAATATGTGTCCAGTCATCTAGTCACGACCATTGGGGTTGGTGGTCTAATGACAAGACAAAACCTGCAAAGCAGAGGCGAAGCATCATTGGGGCCTGGGGGTGCCCCGGCCCCCTTCGTTTTTTGGCGCAGTGGTGGAAATTTGCGTTTTCCGTAGGTAAATTAAGTGTGGGTTGAGTCCGGCCTCCACCGATTTGATCTTTCGACCCCTACCGATCGGAAAAAAATTGAGTCCGGCCCCCGCCAACGTGATCTTCAAGCTTCGCCACTGCAAAGCCTTTTAATACACTTAAATATGATGTATTGAGTTCAAGTCTCACTGAAAGCAAGAAATTAACCGTTCAAAAAAATCATATGGTCACGAATTAACTCAACTTGAGCATGAA
Organism: Ambrosia artemisiifolia; assembly: GCA_032199755.1. Classification (NCBI taxonomy): domain Eukaryota; kingdom Viridiplantae; phylum Streptophyta; class Magnoliopsida; order Asterales; family Asteraceae; genus Ambrosia; species Ambrosia artemisiifolia. The sequence continues at coordinate 65,084,401 of CM063512.1, read as the reverse complement.
CTAAATTCCAGCCCACTAATTTTAACGTTTTTAGTTTATTAATTTCGTGAAAATTACGTTAAAAATGGCGGACGATTAATCATGCATTATTCGGTGGCGTTGATAGCCAAAAAGACAAGGGGGTACAGTCACCTATCGGCTTATCTCGATTGCTAATTGTTATATGCCTTATGTCCAAGACTTGACGCAAAACCACAATCGAGCCGGTTGTCTCATTGGAAGTAGCCAGCTCTTTATTCCCCCTTGATCCAAAACCACCATCGAACCGGTTGTCTCCACAGACCTTAACGTAGCTTTGTTATTAGTATGATTAACCGAGTATGATAATGATGATGAACATGAACTGTATACGATCTAAGCTTCCCACTCGAATTAGAGATTATGGGCTATAAGCCAATATTACCATGAGCTCGGGTTGGACACTTGGACGTAATGTTCATGTTTTAGTAAAGTTTTTGTTTATATTTGTTTCTTAATTAATCCACGTCATATGAAGTGCCAACATACCACACTTTGAGCTCCAATTTATTAAAAGGGAATCCGATTATTGAATATTACACTAACACCACTTTGCTATTGGATGCTCAATTAGGGAATTTTGTGTCTGCGCACCACGTGTTCAATGAAATGCCTTCCATATTCAACTTTTTATTCTTTTTTAACGTACTTGAATGTTGATCATTTCAAACAACACACCACCTACTTCTTTAATTCTTTGAAATCATGCCAAATTCAATTTTTGTTTCTTTTCTAATAGGTGCTCACAAACGTGTACATGTATGCTGCTTTTTCTAGTAAAGAAACATATTTTTGTATCTAAAGGAGGATGGAGTGGAAGCGGGTATCCCACCATGTCAACCACCCGATCATCAACTCCGGAACCCCGTGTGTTAGTTGTCGGGTACCCGCAAATGATACTATTGATGGGCGTATCATGTTTACCTTGCAGTTGAAATTGTAGTGTATAGTAGGGATGAGTTTGGTTCTGTACCGGTACCAAAAATACCAATTTTGAAAATCGCAAAAAAAAATGGTACTGATAAGGTACCAAAGGTGTTAGGTACGGTATGACATTTTAAGGTCAAATTTCGGGAAAGTACCATAACGGTACTAAAAGTACCTATACCAGAAATCGTAAAAAATAAGTACCGGTTTCGGTACTAAAAGTGCTCGGTACGGTACCGTTTAATACTTGTTTGGTTTTGGTACCGATACTATTTGTTCATCCCTAGCGTATAGTTCATAGTTGCACTTGAGATGTCATGTACGGATACACCTTATGAAATGCATAAATCGTCTTAGATAGGTTAAAAGTTAAAACAAACAGTAAATATTTTATTTTGTTTTTATTCTTTTTAATTTTGGCATTGCCTATTGTATCGAAATTAATGATTATACATTTAATATCAACATAATTTGCAGTAGAAAGTGGGGAGGGGGGGATGGGTTGACTGGCACCTGACCTCACCGATCACCTTACCGTTCTCACACCCCACAGCCTAAGAAAACTAATCACTTACGACTTCAAATCATAACATCAATTAGTTTCGAATTACACATCCACATGCCTCATAAAGTATTATATCCGGTGCAACAATACTAAAACCAATTCACATCTAATTGCATTGCATTGTATTTGGGTGTTTTTTTTTTTAAATCCACGTCGTATGAAGTCCCAACATCACACATTGAGTTACAGTTCCTTAAAAGGGAATCCAATTATTTAATATTATGCTAAATTAAAGAATTTTGTGTTTGCACCTGTTCGATGAAATGCCATGGATTCAACTTTAATTTCTTCTTTTACAGTTGGTTACAACAACACACAACTTATTCGATGTAATTTTCACACAGCTGATTATTAAAAAATAACGTGTGTATACTTCTTTTTCTAGCAAATAAAATATTAATGGAAGCATTGTTACAAAATCATATTGGCCTATTCTTACGATGTATCGTTACAAAACAATAATAACTGGGTTTTTGTTTTATTTTTTCATTGGAGTGACATAAAATTAAATGTACATCTATATACAAATACTATGTTATAGTCCGGTGTATTAAATGGATTATACAATAAAACTGTTTGTTTGCATTCCACAATAACTTGCAATCTTTAGTTTTGCTTATTTCTAATCAATACCCAACCCTTTTTGTAGTGCTTAACAGGTCTCATCACATACATCAACTATTTAGGAAGGTTCTTAATTATTTTTACATCGTTTGTCAATGAAGTAATGAAATATTTTACATAAAAAATATGCAAAGTATCATTATCTTTAAAATCTAGTATAAGGGAATTTCACACAAATATGTTTTTTTGGTAAATTTTTATTCGAAAATATCATTATTATAATAATAAATTAAAGATATATTTGATGTAAGGGTTGATTTATGCAAAGTTTAGCACATCTAATGTAACAACTTAGAAAAAGCAATGTTTTCATTCTATGATATTAAACTGATTTACAAAAATTATAAAAAGCAAATTTTTTGAGGGATGACAGGGTGTTCACAAGTGGTATTATTTGGAATCGATTAAAATATCATTATTATAATATGTGATTTATGGCGTCTAGACACCTGTAGTTCAATCGGAATAAGCCCCTCATACCAAAGGAGTTCCAAGGGGTTCAGGGCGGTGACATGGAGGGCGAGGGGGTAAATATTACATATTATCTTATTGCATACCCACTAGAAGTTGCTTCGGACTTGGTTGATTGGTAAAAAAGAATGCATTGTAGAGTGGTTTCAATAGACATGGTCATTAGTGATATCGGGTTAATTATCAGAATCCCAGTGGTAACTAGTACCCAATGGTAACCAGTCCTTAGTGCTAACTAGTTATCAATGGTAACTAAATATTAATGGTATCTGTGATCATGTGATCAATAACTTAGTCCATAAGTGGCAATTGCAACTATTATCAACATGAAGTGTATGGACCAGGGATCTTTCTTGGAGGTCTCAGGTTCGATTCCCACGAAGGACATAATGAGAAATGATGGATGACTCATGGCCTTTGGTCATGAGTTCGAGTCCTGATCTCGCCAGGTTTTACCGGTTCACTACTGTCGTGCCTTCGGGCGGGTATGTGGGTCAGGTTTTCCCTGGAAGCGGGCTGTCGGGCGGGCTAGGGGCTTCGTGCGTCCGGGGTGGGCCGGGCTGTGCCCCTGTCTTTGCCACTGGGGGGCCGCGTACGAAGTACCCGGCGTTGTTTAGTTGGCCGTTCAAAAAAAATCAACATGAAGTGTATAAATAGTAAGCTTTCATTCATATTAAGTGAATAGTTACTTACTATTGACATTTGACACGGCCAATCATCAACATTTATTGAGTTTGTTGAGGGGGTTCTCCTGAAGTTTTTACTGCTAAAATAGTTACTGTTGATATAACTGAATAAATGTCAAAGATTTAAACACTAACATTCTTATTTGTAACTCGTTGTAATGTTTCAACTAGTGATGGTTTTCTACATATGTAAATAAGGGATTTGGTATGTTTTATATACAAAATGTCCAAGTAAACGTTTTCATATAGGAAACCATACTCGTTCTTGTTTTCGGGTTTTATAAAATTTTAGCCATTCGAATAAAATAATAGGTCAAAATATGCCTTTAACTCTTATCAGCTATTTTAAAATACTCAAACAATGCCTATGTATATTGATACAATTAAGGGAGGCAATTATTGACAGTATTTGCCACGTACTTAAACCCAACCGAACCCGACACGAAAAAAAAAAACATGTCTTGGTCAACTAAGAGGGTGTTTGGGATTGATTTTGGAAATGCAAAAGTGTTTTTTTTGTCAAAAGTGCTTATTGGCTTATGACTTTTTGAAAACAAGTTTTAAAAAAAGTGTTTGGATTAGCTTTTGGGATGAGAAACGTTAAAAAGTTAATAGATTTTTTTTAAGTGTTCCGCTTAACTTATTGTGAATATTGGTTGTATGGGTGGTAGATTTGTAATTTTTTTCCCAAAAGTCAAAAGCCAAAAGCTAGGATTTCTAACTTTTTAAAAACAGCTTTTCCACCTTTAAAAAGCCAAAAGTCAAAACAGAAAGTGCGTTTGGGTTACACAAACAGCTTATTGACTTAAGTCAATAAGTTGTTTTGAAACTCAATCCCAAACACCCTCTAAAATGGGAAAAAAAAACATTTTTAAGATAATTTACATATCACAACACTAATATGTTATATGTATGTGTCATATTGGGTGCAAGGCGAAGCTTGACCCGAGACTTTGGGGGGTCGGAAGTCACCGCGGGTCGGAAATAACTAGTTTCGGGGGTTCGAAAACCAGTTTCGGGGGGTCGAAACCGTATATACCAAAAAATTTATATACGAATCTATACATATAATAAACCAAAGCCATTTTAATGACATGGCACTCAAAGAGGGTATTCTCTTCATTGAGTGTGTCATGTGTCATCCCATGTGGCAAGGGCTTTATTTTAGTAAAATAATAATTTAAAATTTAAAAACAAAATTAGATTTTTATCTCTAATGTTTTCTCCCATAACTTTTAAACATTAATATCTTTTATATAAGAGATTTTTTAAAGAAAAACATTACACCAAATTAGCGAGCGTTTTATTATTTTTCCAGCGGGTACCATAGTGCTATATATAAAACGGAGAAAAAAACGACTATTTTTTTTGTGTGGTTTTGTTCATACAGAAAAAAAAAAAACACAAAGTGTTCAGGTTATTCATTAATCATGTATAGGCAAGTCAGGTGTAAAATTGATATTTCAAATTAGATTTCTCAACCCGGGACGCTCCCGGGATATAATCTAGTACTATATAATCGAAACTTCTGAGCGAAAATTCAGGGGGGTCGGCCGCCCCTCCCCGCCCCTTAAAAGCTACGCCCATGGGTGCAACGTCTATGTATTATTTATCGCTCTCTTGAATCTTGACATTTGAGTTTACAACTTCACCAGTTTGAAGTTGTGCTTTTCTATAACGTGCTAAATGTAGGTCTTATAGTTCAAGTATTTTGGTGGCACTCTTGATATTTTTACTCGAATCATTCAAAGAGACTTATGGAGTTACGGGTGCTCTGGTGCTTTTTGATACTATTGTTAATTATCCGTATATGTAGTTTGTTAAATGAAATCGTAAGATTAAGATCAGATGGGCAGTGCTTCAAAACCCGTTATTGGCATGATGATTGTTTTTTTTTTCTTTTTTCTGTTTTATTACTTCTAGATGGTAATAATTCTATATTATAAAAACTGAATCAAAATAATCATTGGCCTTTTTAAGTTTGAAGTTTCAACAATTGAACTCTACAAATGCTTTTTATGGGCCTGGTCTAGAAAGTCCATCTCTATCCTATAATACATGATGAGGCCCATTACGAAATTGGAATGAACCCACGTGGGGCTTTTGAGTGGAAGTTTATCCCCTAGAATATACCGTTTCTTTAAATACTCATGCTTCATACTGCGGCGCCCTTTGAGAAAAAAAAAAACAAAACACTCATCACCCTATTTTGACTCTCTTTCTATTTTTTAGTCAACCTTTTCCATGTTTCATCAACATTCCTAGGGTCAAACGACTCAAACTCCTGGTGCATATTGTAAGGCTGCGTAGTGTGGCTTAAGGGCATTCTTCTTCGTATTTTCTCTGTAATTACTTTAAAATCACTTCTTTTTCTCTTTTTTTTTTTCTATTTAATAATATTTATTCTATACTTTTATCATTACCGTTAACCATAGCAACACCGGTTGAAGTGCGCCAAAGACCAACAGCTTGTGGTCTTGCACCAATTTTCTTTGTTTTTTTTTGAACAAAACAGAGTAAAGTATATAATGCATTAACACATAATCGTGAAAAATTACATCAAGATAGCGGGCAGGCGGGCAACAAGCTGCGTCGTCACTCCTTTCTGAATGGCAAACCCTAACCTACTAAAAACGAACCCATGCCCCACCGGAGATGAGACACTGCTATGAATAACCCGTTGGACTCTGACCAGGAAACGGATGGCTTCCGGTGCCAAGGAGCCAAAGGTATCAAATGCCAGGGGTACGAAAACGTGTTGATTCTCCTCACAAGCTTTAGCATGCTTATCGACTTTCTTCGCCTCTGTTTTCCACACCGCTTGCCCTGCTACAAAACCACTATCCCTCAAACCAACTAGGGGAGATACACCTGTTAAATTTATACCATTTCATAAAGATAAAAGAGTGGGCTAGTTAAAGTCTCACTACCTACATGATATTGACGTAACGCTTTGACCTGCCATTGCCAGTGGCGAAGCTTGAAAATCCGGACCGGGGGGTCGGAATACTGGCGGATGCAGATTTTTTTTAAGGGGCACAAATTAGTTGGGTTGAAAAAAGACGGGTAAATATAATCGGGTTAAAATGGGTTAGGTAAACCAATCCATACTTATCCACTTTGTGATAATTGGATAACAAGTCAAGTCGTAACATAAACTAGTGTTAAACTGTTAACCGAATACAAGTCAAGTCATATTATAAAGAGGTGATAACTTGATTAAATCAAGTAAATATTAACGTTTTGGTAATCGAAAGACACAAATAATGACAAACCCATATTCTTAACCGGGGGTTTGAATAGAAGTTCATACTTTAAATGATAACGGTATGATCCTTATCTTTCTTTAAGTGGATGTGTTAGATATAAAAATTGGTTAACTTATGTAATAATCTAAATTTTATTAAATTGAATTAAAAAAAATATCTTTACTTGAGGAAAAAAAAACTTATAAAAAGTAACACTCAATATACAAAAAATAAAAAAGACATGTAATTAAGCAAAAAAATTAAATAGGATAAAAAAGGAAAAGTTCTATTGTCAAATTAACTATATATAGTTACAAAATGATCATGAATACTGAATCTAATTTTTTATTAATTAAATAAATATAATATAATATTACAAATCGATAAAGTTGAAAGTCAAAATTCTCGTAAGAAAATTACGACATTGCCATTGCTATCGTTTTGAATTTACGTTACTGCCCCTGTTCCTTGAAGATGGTTTTTAATGTTTCGGGACTACTGAGGAAGTGGTAGTGGTATTCGAGGCAGGCAGCAGCGGCGAGACGGTGGTGCAACAACAGCTAGAAGGCAACCCAACCAAAATTAGTTATCCAGCGACTACGGCTCTGTCACGAACCCGACCATAGCGGAGATAAAAGTTGGTCTTGAACCTGACAGAGGCAGATTCCGGCCACCAAGAGTTCCGACAAGTCCGGTGATGATCCGTTGACACCGATCTTCATGTAAATGGTTCTTTTTTCGGTTAGATCTGCTACACCAAAGTCCGTGACGATGACATTCCAGCGACGACACATCGAGTTACACGAAATTGGGCTATAACGGATGATGTCACCTTATAGCTACCAAGATGGTTGCCGATAGTTTACCATAATGAAAACAATAGTATACGTTTTTATGATTTCCTATCAAGTTAAACCGTGCTCCCGTCGCGAAGTGAGAGAAATATTTTCTCTCATCCCAACTTGGTTTTACCTTAATCGGGTCCATTAAGATCAATGTTATAACACTTGTATACGTTTTTATATTGGACGTGTCGTTATTCTTTTACGCATATCTCTTCAGTTCTATGATACCGATCAAATGCCGCCGCAACGCGCGGCGAATCACACTAGTATAATATTATTAAAGAATGTAGTGGGGCAAACTTCTAGGTACAATTTCATATTAAAAAATCAAATAAGAGCCTTGCTTTTAAGTTCATCTTCTTCATGTAACCATCCCTCCTACCAACCATCCCTGCTAGTGTCTCTGCAACCCTTTGTTTGAAGAAAAAATTAGGAAAAATACATATACATACACCCTTGCGACTACTAAATGAATAAATACGTAACTGGGTTGAAAGTATATAACTTAACTTTTTATAAAAGACGGGGGTCGAAACCGTATATACCAAAAAATTTCTATACGAAAACTATATAATCAGAACTTCTTAGCGAAAATTCAGGGGGGTCAGCCGCCCCTCCCCGCCCCAAGAAAGCTACGCCACTGGCCATTGCTAGCCAGAACACTATTATATGCTTATGTTTACTAAACTATTAAATTTTATAAATAAAGACTACCGCATTAAGCAAGCCTAAAGTTTTATTTAGTGCGTAACACTTAGAAAATTTGGGTGACAAAAAAAGTACATGGTGGAATACTAGAATTGGTAGCATGTCGGAGTTCGATACAATTAGTGTGGCTAAATATACTGAAATTTTAAATATGTACAGAAAGATCAAAACTAAAGTTGAAATTCAGATCACGTTCATAAACTAAATACGGAGTTACGAACCACATTATAATAATATATTAATAATACAACTGATTTGAACAGTAGTTTTATTATTTTTTTTTATTTTTTTCCCTTATTAGTTGATTTATAAATATATTTGTGTTGAGATAGTATATCAAATTTGGTTGTAGTTCAGTTTGTTCCCTAAGCACTCTTATATAGCTGGCACCCGGGTTCAATTCCTTTTAACAACGTTTTTTGTACGCTTTTTGTAATAATTTTTTTCCTCTTAACAGCTCATGTACACGTGTTTCAATCTTGCCATTCCACATACTCATCTACGTGTTTACTCCTGCTTGACTGCCTCTATTCCTGTTTATCTTATAAACCCAAAAATGGCATTCACCACCCAACACCAATGACCACCACCACCAAGCCAGCCAAGCGCCATCTACCCACCGTCAACCACCACCCTCAACCCGCACTGACCCACAATCTCTCTCTCCCTCTATCTGGTACGTCTCAAAGATTTTCTAATTTCTATAATACATTATAAAGGAGGAGTGATGGCTAAATGTGTCCATATTGGCAAATTTAAGATGGCATTTGAAAAGTCATATGCTTTAACCCTCAAATGTCATATAAATCTTCCCCAAATTACCCTTAAATGCATTAAGATACTTGTACCATAATGCATTAAGATGCTTGTACCAACCATTTTCCATTATCCATTATCCTAATTTAGTCTTATGGACCATAGAAATATGCAAAGTTATATTTTTGTAACATATTTGCATATTAAAATAATTCAACTAACAAAAAGATTAGATAGTTTATGAAAATAAAAAAATATCTACAACTTGGAAAAAACAATTTATTGTTTTTGGCTTGAGGAACGGAGACTAAAGGGTCCTTCGACCAGCCCTAGCCAGGAGCTTTGGTTAAAATGTTAGAACCAATATGCAACTTTCAGGCTCAACCGGTCTAAAGGAACAATGTTTTTTCATGTCGGGCCCAGGACTCGTCTCGCACCTAGGTTTGTTTGTGCCTTTCTAAAATGAAGTGTAACTGAGTGGGAGATGTATACATTGGAATTTTGACATGCATTGAAGTTTTGAAGCAATATGTAAATAGATTTTGATTAACTTCATATTGGCTTTGAAGGATTTAACAAATTCTAAATCGATCCCCACACTCACATAATCACCAATGTCGACACCAAAGTGAATTCAGTACAAAATACATCATAATTAAATCTCATATCAGCCGGGACACCCGCAGCAACGCGCGGGCATTCACACTAGTTGATCCTAAAAAAATTCCCACTTAATTATTTGTACTGTAACATATGTCATATGATTATCTTGATTACTTATTAGTTTACCATTTTTATATTATTCAGCATGCATTGGTTAATTAGATTGATCTACACAAGTTTTGATTTATAGTCCTGATTAAGTTTAGCCATTTGTTTTTAATCAGTCTGTGATTGATTTTGCAGATTTGTAAGTTGTGTTGAATCTTGAATTGTAGTTTTTGAAGTTGGTATTGTTTTGATGAAGAAGATGGATTTGGTTTCTGGGTATAAGGTAGTTATTGTGTTTTAGTGTTTTAAACATTCAGTTAATAACCAATTAACTCATCAATTAAACTAATTTTGTTGTCTGTTTGTTTGTTGGTTTATGTTCAGGGTTGCAAGAAATAATGCTCAGCAGGTATATATATTGTGTTGTTGTGTGTGTGATTTAGCTGATTAACTGATTTTGATTTGTTTATAATGATATTGTGTACGCTTTGTTAATGTTATTGATTCAGATGAGTTCTAATTTGAGATGGAACTGGAACTATGCTAAAAAAAGATATTAAGTTTGGAGTGGATGCTAGGGCTTTGATGCTTAGAGGTGTTAGAAGAGTTTTCGAGTCAAGGCACCTTTTTTATTTTGCTATCATTTTACCTGAATTTTTTTAATAAAAAAAATGGGTAAGTGGTTTCGTTAAAGCTTCTTTGAGTCATCACTTTCCACTGATATAAAGGGTTTGATTTAAACGTTTCCACATTTGTTTTTCTATCGGTTTTGACCAACAGCTCTGAGCATTTTCAAGATTTGGAGCAAATTGAAACGGGTAATTTGTTTACTGCACTTAGATTTTTAGGTGTATCTTTGTTTGAAATGTGAGGCGGTAATTTTTTGCTAAGTTGTTTTAAAATTGCAGTAAACAGAGGATTAAAATTGCTAATTGTTGTAGCCTCAAATGAGTTTTTGGTAAATGCTGTAGCTTCAAATGAGTAAACAAAAAGGTATTTTTTTGTTAAATTGTTTTAAAGTTGCAGCAATTTTTAGGTGTGGCTTTGTTTAAACTTTAAACCGGTAATGTTTAGGGAAACGTTTTGTTTTGTGAGTTTTTGCTAAAAAATTTAAAACTCTGTTTACTGCATCTAGATATTTAGCTGCATGTTTCTTTGAAATGTGAGATGGTAAGGAAACGATTTTGTTTAGTAAACCAACCATTCTGATGTTCAACATCAATAGGAAAACTTGCCGTTAAACGTGCATTAACAGCAGCTGCTACTCTTGATCTTGATATTAAGGTTAATTATGATGTAGTTGCTAAAGTGCTCAACAGAGGGAATTTAGATGGAGGGTCTATGGTTATGTTATTTGAGTGGGCGGTTGAGCAAGGGAAGGTGGTTGAGAATGTTGGTACTTATAATTTACTTCTTAAAGCATTAGGGAGAAGGAAGTTCTTTGAGTTTATGAAGACTGTGTTAAGTGAGATGAGGGATAAAGGGTTGAATCCCGATAACGAATGGATAGTTTTGTTAAAGCTAAACGTGTCTCAAAAGCTCTGCATATGTTTGGGAAGTTGGAACAGTTTGGGATGGAGTATGGTTTGGAGTCTTTGAAAGTTATGCTTTGATGCCTTTGGCGGCGTTCTTGTTGAATTCTGATATGAAATCGGCTTTGATTGAGTTTTGTTGTGGACGGTTAATTTTGGTGGGAAAAGTATAGGAAATTTAGAGGGAAATATTTGTAAGTTAGTTATGTAAACTTAACATACACACACATAAAATGATAGTATCCGACCCTATTTATACATACATACGGTTGTGACTCAACCGACATGACTCTTAAACTAACATAACCGCTAATAACTACTTGTGACACACCGGTTCACAATATGCGGTCTAGACTTAGGATATCTATCTTATTTCCTAACATATGTACAATAATATATTAACACAAGTTTAATAAATCAAGATTATGTCTTCTAACATTCTCGCCCCTAATCTTGATTTAGTAAGAGCTTGAATCTTCACTTGACGATGAACGGGATCTTTTCTTTGGTGGGAGGTCTTGATCATCATATTCGGCGTTCTTCCTCTTTTGATCAAGTTCTTCTTCTTGTACTTCTACTACCATCTCTCTTCCTTTATACTTCAAGTGATACCACTCCATCATTTCTAGGTATCGAACATAGACTTGCCTTAGGGTCATTGCAATCTCGTCCTTTGTCACTAAACTCGGTAGTCCTCTCCCGTATCCCATTGACATGGCAATCACTGCCCAAATGTCATTATTCGTCACTTTATCGTACCCTCCGAATACTTGCACCTTGGTATAAAGATCCAACAAGTTTATTGGATAACCATATCCATCCCTTGGTGGCATTGGTGCTTTGTTTGTTATTTTTAGGAAGTCGTACATGAACCACTCTATGGTTCTCTCAAATTCAAGTTCGAACTTCCTTTTGTAACGTTCAACCGTAGTGGTGATGTGAATCAAATCCATAAACACCACACAATCGTTCAATCTTGTGCTATTTGTTGGATACATAACCGGTCCCCTTTCCATGAACTCTTCGGCCTTATCTTTGTTGATTGAAAAGGTTTCAAAGTTTCTGAACACTGCTGCCCTTTCTCTGTCCAGATCATTGAGTCCGTCTATACCGGTTTCAAACTCCACAGCCTTATTCTTGTGGATCTTTCTTTCTGCAGTCGCCTCGTGCGCTTTCTGTATGTCTAGTGTATCCATTTTCTGCACAATATTCTTTTTCTCGGGACACTTAAATGTGAAGTGATCATCACCATCACATATTCTACACGTAATCAACTTCCTATATTTCTGAATAATCGGCCTTCGGATGTAACATACATCTCCTTCAAACTCGATTTCTAGGCCTTCACTTGTGAGTTTTTCGATACTCAAAACATTCTTTCTAAGAGTTGGTACATAAAACACAGACTTAATTTTATGAACCTGATTTCCACTTGTGATGATTACGGTCCCCTTGCCTCTAAAATATTCCTTCCTATACCCGGTTGGGCATCCTTCAATTCCGAATGATTTGCTGAACAGTGTGAATTGATTTTTGTCTCCACAACCGTGTTCTTTGCGTGTTAAACTTGCAAACCATATGTCGTCCCAACCCTTTTCATCGGTCCCTTTTACCATAAACTCCGTCTTCCCCATCTTCTTAGGGCACTCACGTCTGAAATGGAATGGTTGTTTGCATTTACTGCAACACATCGTAGGAGGATGTTCGGGAACATCTTTCTTGGCTTTCACTTGCCTATCGAACTCCTTTTGGGCCCTTGACCATTCGCTTCCTTGGATCTTGGATGAAGATCCTATGTTAAAATTCGAGAATTTGATGTTGAGAGGATTCTCACAATCCTTTTCTTCTACTACTGCCTTATCGGCCTTCACTGCCATCGTGGCTTTTCCTTTGTGATCACCATGATCACTTTCTTTCGTGGGAACTAACGGCCATCCGTCTTCTCTTCCCATACAATCAACATCTTCGGATTCTCGAGTGTCAAATATACCACAGGTCTTGGATCTTTGCTCTGATGCCATGTTGAATTCTGATATGAAATCGGCTTTGATTGAGTTTTGTTGTGGACGGTTAATTTTGGTGGGAAAAGTATAGGAAATTTAGAGGGAAATATTTGTAAGTTAGTTATGTAAACTTAACATACACACACATAAAATGATAGTATCCGACCCTATTTATACATACATACGGTTGTGACTCAACCGACATGACTCTTAAACTAACATAACCGCTAATAACTACTTGTGACACACCGGTTCACAATATGCGGTCTAGACTTAGGATATCTATCTTATTTCCTAACATATGTACAATAATATATTAACACAAGTTTAATAAATCAAGATTATGTCTTCTAACAGTTCTCAAGTAGCCGCTGCAAGTGTGTAGCTTAATAAAATGAAGGGGAAAGTGGACTATGATGGTGAAGCGTATGATATAGTTATTCGTGGATGGTCTAGATTGGGTAGGGTTGACAAAATGGAAAGGGTTTTGAAGGAAATGGTAGACGATGGGTTTGACCCTGATAGTTTGACTTTTAGCTACTTGCTTGAGGGTTTGGGGAGAAATGGTCAAATCGATAACGCGGTTAAGATGTTTGAGAATTTGAAAGAGCAGAAAATGTGTGTGCTGAATGCTGTTGTTTTTAAGGCAATGATCTTCAATTTTATCTCGGTTGGTGATATTTATGAATGTTTAAAGTATTATGATGCTATGTTTAGGAATGATACACCATCTCACCTGCACACAAGCCCACATTGATACCATGATGACTGCGCGAGAGAGACGCAGAAAGAATTATGGTTTAAAAATGAGTATTCAATAGTATTAGTTAAAGTATGTTTGCATCTGTTGTTATTATATGTGTTATATAGTGTAATGGTGGTAGTTTCGACATTGATGTGCGGTCAGTAATGGTAGTCGTTCTCAGATGGTGTTGCAGACTACTGATGAGTTCATGAGTTTATGTGTGTCTGTGTGTGTGACAGACGGATACTCGGATAGAGAGAGGTGTGTGGAGAAATAAGATGTAAGGCTTTGATGTAGGCTGCTGATGTTTATTTTAAACCTTAAACGGTTATACTAACGTTTAAGTTTGTTGGTTTAAAAAAATCAGTTTATATTAAAGTTTGCAATAGTCCTCTTATGTTTTTTTTTTTTGGTATCAAAGGGTTTTGTTTTCATTTATGTATGTATGGTTGAGGTTTTTTTAATCTGTCATTTGTATGTAACACTTTTGTTTTTGGTGTCGTAATATTCAAAACTGTATGTTAGCTTATAAAATTTTGGTTGATATGTTGTTTCTTCCAGCTTCTGATTTCTGTGTATGCTGTGTTTTTCCATGAACTGCAGGTTTTATAGATTGTTGGTGTTTGCTGGATGCAGGTTAGTTTTGTGTCGTCATATATGAACTCCTATTGCTCAACTACTTTTTGTGGATGTCACTTCCCATCCTTCATTAATCTATACTAAAGCTGATGTTTATTCTAAAGCTGATGTTTATCATGTGAGTTTCAAACACATCAGATATGGTATTTATAAAGGTGATGTGAATTGTATGAGTTATATTGGGTTGATTATATTGACCTATTCATCGAATGAGTCCTAGACCAATTAATCAAAGCAACTGTTGTAGTTTATTAGGCTAGAATAAAACGAAATATGGGTCTGTCTATTACAATTTTAATTCGTTTATAGAGCTATTCAAGTTAACGGAATTTAGAATTGTGTAGAATTGAGAACCGTATTGGTTATTTGGTTTTGGTTTTGGTTTCAAAGTGAGCCAAACACAATTTAAAATAAACAGATGATTAAAAACTTTTAACTTCAAAGATTGGTTGGAGCCCTTCATTAAAAGAGTAGGCGTGCAGAGCTTTTTGTATCGACGATAGAGTGGAATTGTGGAAAGGTGATGGGCGTCGCTCATCTATATAAGAATTCTAATAGATAACCAGGTTTGACCTCAAACAACTGCTTTTGCAATATCTATTTAATTAGTTTTCGTTAATGAAAAAATAATTTGCATTGCACAGTATGTTGTCTGCAGCTTTTAAAATATCCAAATGCTACTGGACATATGCCATCTCAGATGGAGGCTGGAGCTTAAGAATGATCATTTGGGTCACAACGCATGGTTATGGAAAAGAGGAGATGAATTTTAGCCAAGAATTAACGTCAAGAATTGGGATGGAATATGTCATATTTCTCATCCTGCTGAGCAGGAACAGGAATGGAATTATAAGAGTTTCATATTTAAGAGCATTGGTACATACAAATAGATTATTGAACATAATAGTTTTGGTTAAGGGTTTACAAACATGTGCTATTAACAGTCTGAATTTTCTTTTCAACTTACACACACATATTAGTTAACTTTAATATGCCGCAATTTTTATAGATATGAAAGTTTGGATTTGACATTTAAATTTCATGAAAGTTGAATATATGGCGCATTGTTTCTATGATTATTCTACACCACCTTTAATTGACGAATGAAACACGGATGCTCAATGCCGGTATTACAGTCGCGCAACGCGCGTCGCCGAAACCCACTAGTTAAAAATGTAAAGATTTGAAGTCTAAAATTTCACATTTGGTGATCCCTCTAAATAAATTGGTAACGCTCCCCAGCTGGTTTAAAGTGTGGGTTTTCCCTTAGGAGTTCCCATCCTGATGGTAGGGCA
Source organism: Ambrosia artemisiifolia (assembly GCA_032199755.1). Lineage (NCBI taxonomy): Eukaryota > Viridiplantae > Streptophyta > Magnoliopsida > Asterales > Asteraceae > Ambrosia > Ambrosia artemisiifolia. Next base: position 65,068,628 of record CM063512.1, on the reverse strand, counting down.
CAGGTTCGATCCATGTACACCACAAAAAAATTTCCCGTGACGGTTTGAGTTTAGACAAGGAGGACACCGGTGTGTGGGTGGGGATTCGAACTTGGGACCGCTAGGTTAGGTTGTACAAGGATTTCTACTAAACTAAGCCTTTAAAAAAATAAATAAATTGGTAACGTGGTGGTAAAATCGTATTCAAAGATTGAAAATTATTCGTAGGTAAAAGAAGGTTTAAAACCGTCTATGCATTTCATAGCATATAAAAGCATAAAACCTTGAGATTGTGGTACTTCCTAAAGAGTCATTGAATTACAATGACCAGACAACATTTATATAAGTTGTGTTAAACACATCCCCTCGTATATGACTTCTACTAGAAAATACTCTATTCCCATACTGTATCATATCAGTCAGTCAGTCACATCATAACTCTACTTGGGTGATGCGTTTAACATATAGGGACAACCGGACAACACTGAGCCACACTCAATTTAAATATATAAAAGCTTTAAACTTCATCCTATGACATTACATTACAATATATTAACAATCAAGTTGATTTAAATGGTTAGGTTTTACTTTTCCCATTTTGACCACCAAATTTTTTGTTAAGTTTTTTTTCTCCTCATTTTGGCCACACAATGTTTTTTTACTTTTTGTTTAAGTTTTTTTTCCCGTTTTGGCCACCAACTTTTTTATTAAGTTTTTTTTCCATTTTGGCCCCCGACATAATGCGTTTTTTAACCGATTTCGCACGGTTTCGGTTTTTGTTCGTTTATTATCTATATATTTAACGACCACGAAATGAATAGCTGCTTCACTCTAACGTACGCAGCCGGCCACCGACCACATCTACCGTGCGCCATCTCCACCATGTGCCGCGGACCGCGGGAGATTCCCGGTATTCTCCGCGTAGCCGCTACCACTTTTGTATTTTCTCATTGTCCAAGATTAGTCTTTATGCCTTTATCGGTTACCAAAATCCGCATTAACACGTCATGTGAAAAACGCCCAACGCACGTATTAATACACCTAGTTTTATTAATCTTACTCAATTTAAATATATCAAAGCTGTAAACTTCATCCTATGACATTTTATTAACCTTACCTTGGTGTTATATAATAACAAAAATTGTAGTGTATAGCTTTAAAATTGAATTGGCTGAGAAGGTCAGTTAAAACTAAAATTATCGACGAAATGACTTCAAATGTTTTAAATACCCTTAATCTAGATTTTCTATAGTGAAAACATAATTATTTAGATGGTTAAAGAAACACTTTTGTAAGCAAAGTGTTTACAAAAGCAAAGTTTATAAAAGGGTGGTTGGCTGGTGGAGTAATCTCAACGAACAGAAAAGCAAAGTGGATTCGTCGTTTTCTTTCTTTTTCCTTTTTTCTTTCAAAATGAGCTAATATTCATATCACATCAGAAGATCTAGGTACATCTGAATAAGACGGATATCTAGTTGGATCAGTTGATGACTAGTTAATAAAAAGATAGTATTTGACATCCTAGGTTCGGTTAATCAAATAAAAAAGGTGGTGTCAAATAAATGTTTATAAAATAGACGTCCTCATCCCACATTCCATGTCGCTAAGTGCATCATACCATTCTACTTAATTAGGGTATTTTTTGTTATCCGTAAGAGATATAGTGGCTGCGTGGAAGAGAGAAAATACAAACGGCAGAGTTTTCCTATTACGCAACGTGGTGCATCATGAACACTGTGAGGAAGGGAAGAGAGAGGCGATACACAGATTGAAGAGAGATGGTGATTTGGTCGTGTTTTTTCTGTCACAGGCGACTGTTAGTAAACTGGGCCTAATCAAGTAATCCATGAAACCAACAATGACCTCTCCTATTAAAATACTTTAAGAAGAAAAAAAATGTGATGCTAAAGAAAAACTCTTTAAATGAGACCCCGGTACAACAACAATCTATCAGACCAAGTCATATTAAGTTTTGAAAAGACATTTATTAATATTATACTTTTTTTATAAGCTGAGATCTTGCAACCGGTTAAATGGGATTCGTCGAAGTTTTAATAGACAGGTCAGGGTTAAACTGATGTGTTCCAAGTAAATACTATATATAATACCTCCTATCGCTTGTTGATTTATTGACCGAGTTTAAGATTGGACAAGTAAGTAGTCATAGCCACAAATTCGACAACCACCCAATTTTCACAACATCGAAAATGCGTATATAATTGTGACGTATGATTAACAAATATTTCATAAAACAGTAAAAGAGAAAGTATAGGATACAAAGTATCCTTAACATACAAAGTGTAAGAAGCCACCACAACTTGACAAGTGTAAACCCTAGTTAACTCTAACTAACCCAATTTTGGTTGATTAAAAGAGTAAAGGGTAATGTTTCTTTCAGATCGTTCATTAACCACTGCCACCACCACAACCACCACCACCACCGTCGCCGCCGCTGCCTGACCCAACCGCCGGACCAAAGCCTCACCGCTCCCTCTCTCCTCTCTCATCTAACCTCCGACACCTTCAAAACCCTTCACGTTGTTCTCCTTCAAACCGACCTCAATCGTGGCTCAGATCTAGTCACTTCCTTCTATCTTTGGAGAAGACAACCAAGCCAACACCTCTGTGTCTCTCGCTAATCACAAAACATAGGGAAAAGAAAAAAAAAATAACCAATCCATAAAAACCTTACATCAACTGTGTGTGAATATGGTTGTTTGTTTGTTGGAGAAAAACAGAGGAATATAAAGGGAAAAATGAGGTAAAGGTGAGTTTTATTTATACTAAATGCTTTTTACAAAAACAAATGCGTTTTACAAAAACAAGTGCGTTTTACAAAAACAAGTGCGTTTTACAAAAAAAACAAGTGCGTTTTACAAAAACCAAATGCGTTTTACCAAAATCAAGTGGCTTTTTACAAAAACCAAATGCGTTTTACAAAACCAAGTGCGTTTTACAAAAAACCGAGTGCGTTTTTGTAAAAACCAGTTTAAATAGTGTTTAAAAAACCAAATGCGTTTATAAAAAAACCAAGTGCGTTTTATGATTTTATGTTTAACAGTTTCTGATCTTCATTGTCTGGAACTTTTTTGAAACCCATTTTTTTCTTTAATTCTTCTTCTGTTATCAACATCGTTCGTTTATGTGAATAATACATGTGTTGATAGTGATTTTTGAATATGATTCGATTAATTTTATCAATTGAATTATCATACTCTGTTTTTCTTCTATTTCTGCAAATATGTTTTGATTTTGTTTGTAATCAAATGTTTTTTATTGTTTAATCATTCTGAACGTTTAATCGAGTTGAAAACGATGAAAAATCAGGTTCAATCGTTGAAAATTTTTGCATCGATTATGTTTATTACGATTTCACAGAAATTTAAACGCCTGTTTCCTAATTTACCCTTGGTTAGATTAACCCAAATATGATTAGGATTGTTAATTACCATCTTGCCATCACCTAAATCTAATGACTGAGAATCCTTCTTACACTTTGTACGTTAAGGAGACTTTGTACAATAGCCTCAAACAGTAAAATACATGTATTTGGAAACTTTAGGTTGACTTTTGATGTGGTGTAATCCTTGTGTACAGTTGACCTCCACTTATTTACTCCACTAGGCCATTAAGACTACCACTGAACCACATTTGTTGTACTAAATTGAAAGTAGGCGAATGCCTATCCTATAACACTTCTAATGAAACACCGTTTTGTGGGGCCAATTTGTCAATCTTCTCTAAAAATAAGCATACAATAATGATCACCGTAGTTTAAGTTTAAGTTTAATGAAAGTTTAAAATTCTCACTAATTATACGGTATGTTTAGGACAATTATGAATAAAACTTTTTAAATCGTATATTTTTTAATCATGAATTTAAAAAAAAAAAACTTACAAAAATATCTTATCTACACGATATATATTTAGATTTTATCTTTTTTTTTTTTGAAAATTGACTTTCATTAAACAAACACCACCGACGACTATCACCAAGACGGAGATAGACGCCGAAAGCCAAAAAAAAAATTCACAATCACGTTCAGAGCCGGTCCTGACAATTAAAGTGCCTTGTACGAGCCAGAAAAAAGGCCCCCTAAGTTATGAGGTTAATTTTTTTAAGTTACTTTTGTCATATAAGATTGGTTACATGTTTAAGTAAATATATAGAATTGAAACATTTAAATAAACTTGAGTAACCTGAGTGAAACAAAGAAAAAAAGCCAATAAGTGACTTGATTAGAATTTAGAACTATAATGAATTTAGTAGGTTAGGGTTTGCCGTTTAGAAAGGGATGGCGGCGCAGCTTGTTGCCTGCATGCCCGCTATTTTAATGTAATTTTTCGCATTTATCAACAAATTTGAAATTAAAAAAAAGTGTTAAAAATAATGTCACTTTTATTATTTAGGTTTATTACTAATAATATTTCTAAAATAATAATTACTCTTGCACATCACGGGTACAACAATAACTTTTACTGATTCAAAATAAATATATGAGTTAATAGCCAAAATCGTCCCTGAGGTTTGGTCACTTTTGCCACTTCAGTCCAAAACCCAAACGTCTTAAATCTGGGTCCGTAGGCTTTTGATTTTTTGCCACATTCGTCCCTGACACTAACCCAGTTAACTTATCTCGTTAAGTTGGGGGGTATTTCTGACTTTTTGCCTACCTTCTTCTCCATTTAGACCTGCCATCATCACACACCACCACCACCCTCACACAACCACCACCTATTCTAGAGAGAGAGACAGACGAGAGAAAGAGACAGACGAGAGAAAGAGAGAGAGGGAGACAGACGAGAGAAAGAGAGAGAGGGGGATCTGAGAGAGGAATCGAGGGATCTGAGAGAGGAATCGAGGGATCTGAGAAAGAGAGAGAGAGAGAGGGAGGCAACGATTCAACCCTAAACAACCATCACCTCCGCGGCCACAACCACCCTAAACAACCATCACCTCCGCCGCCACAACCACCCTAAACAACCATCATCTCCGCCGCCTTGAACCACCCTAATCGTAACCCTAAACACCCACTCCTCCTTCGATCTATTCTCTCTATCTCTCTCTGCTCTCTCTCTCCTCTCTGCTCCCTCTCTATCTCTCTCTGCTCTCTCTCTCCTCTCTGCTCTCTGCTCTCTCTCTCTGCTCTCTCTCTCTCCTATCTGCTCTCCCTCTCTCTCTGTCTCTCTCTGCTCTCTCTCTCTATCTCTCTCCTCTCTCTCTATCTCTGCTCTCTCTCTACCTTAAAGTATGTTTTTATTTTTTTGTTTTTTATTTATTTAGCTTTTAAATACAAAATGTCTAAAATGCCCTCGATTTTGTAGGCAAAAAGTTAAAAATGCCCCCAGAGTTAACGAGATAAGTTAACTGGGTTAGTGTCAGGGACGAATGTGGCAAAAAATCAAAAGCCTACGGACCCAGATTTAAGACGTTTGGGTTTTGGACTGAAGTGGCAAAAGTGACCAAACCTCAGGGACGATTTTGGCTATTAACTCTAAATATATTTTTAGCCGTTAAATTAATAATTCAAAACAAGAATAAATAAAATCTGAAGCATGTTAAATTAAAAAAAAAACCCAATAAAAATTAAAACCAATTCTTTTAAGCATTAAAGAAATAAAGCCGTAATAATGTTAAAAAAAACTTTCTACAAAAAATTGCCATTATTTGGCGTTGATCTCAACAAAATATTGGTGTAAAACTATCTTAAAAACATTTTAAAGTTTTGAAGTGACAACTCCTTTAAAATGAGATGATATTATTTTACTTCTAAGGTGATATAGTGGGTGAAGACAAAATTCTCTATTTTCTTTTTTCCACTCAACTTTTACTCTTTTTCTTCTCCAATTTTCACAATGCTCCTCTGTCTTCATAAGCTACTGGTACGTCGGAAAAATTCAGATCAAAGAGTTCATCACTTCTCTCTCTCATTTTACACCATTTACATTCTAGTTTTTGCCTTTATATTTTTTAAAAATATGTATAATATATAAAATATTAGGCCCTCAAAAAGAACGGGTCTCGGCTGAGGGTGTCGCTCGCCCACCCCTAGGGCCGGCCCTGATCACGTTACATCAAAAAGACACCATCTATTCCAATCCACTACCCCTAGCTTAGATCTGTTTTTGTACCAAAGAAAACCCAAAGATTTTATGTCCGCAACCATCTCCACCACCTTCGTGTCCTTGCCAGAAAATATCTTTTCATTCCTAGCACGCCAAATCCTCCAACAAGTAATGATAACAATGCCATGAATAATCGATCTTTTATTCCCCGTCACACCACTCACCTTATGCACTTCCACCAAATCGTTGACATGGAAAACAAAATGTCTAGGGATATTGCACCATGAAGCTATCGCATTTAGATTTTATCTAATACTCCTTTGTAGTTTGGACGGGAGGAAAGTGGCAAAAAATAAAACTTCCTTCGTAATATATATAAAAACTTGACTACAAGAACTAGACTCTTTTAAGTTTAGACACTTATTTTGGATACTTGAAACTTTAGGATGAGTCTTCGGGATTCGCCTCACATACATTCACGACGCTTAGAGGTTTATATAACTTGTCGAATGTGAGTATACTTTCCCATTTTTCGTTTTCACACTTTTGGGGTGATTCATGTACGCTTATTTACTCACTCACTTAAATATGTTTAAACGCAATATTCACAAATGCAATTCATATATGTGCCTTACGTGTTTGCCTTATGTTAAATTGTGTGTACTTATGACTTGTCGAAATCATTAACTCACGTGGAGCCGAATATAACCAGGGGCGTAGCTACCCTAAGCCCAAGGGGTGCGGGCGCACACCTTGAAAAAAAAATTAGTGTTTATATATACGCGTTTATCCCATCCGCACCCCACAAAAATTTTCAATCGCACCCCTTGGATTTTTGAAACCAACCCCTAAGAAAATAATATAATTACATATATTGAGTTAGCCCATTTTATTAGTTAGTAGCTCAAATTCAAAAATAAGACCAAGCCCAAACTTTATAATAAGTCCACATTGTTTTAATATTGATTAAAAGAAAAAGAAAAAAAAACTTCAAAGGAAAGACCAAGATTTATTAAACGGGGTTTTATTGGTTTCTACTACCAAGAACCAACTTACAAAGTTTAGATTTGAGGGTTATGACAAGTTCTTAGAGTTAGTTAACTCTTTTTGTGATAAGCATAAACTTGAAGTGGTAAATATGGATGGTGAATACGTTGACCCAAGGATACCAAGAAAAAAAAACAAACGTCACACTTCGCCACAATTATAAAGTTGAATGCTTCAATTCGATTCAAGATATGCAAATCCAAGAATTTGGAAATCGTTTTAACGAGGTAACATCTGAGTTACTTGTTTGTATTAATAGCTTGAGTCCTTGTGATAATTTTGGTGCATTTTATGTTCCAAAACTACTACGCTTAGCCGAGATGTATCCCCATGATTTTGATGATGAAGATAAAAGAAGGCTTCCGGTTGAACTTGAGAGCTACATAAACTGATAATGTAAAAGCGGATACACGATTTACCAAATTGAATGGTTTATCCAATCTTGTACGACTGATGGTTGAAACAAAGAAACACCTTCACTTTATATTTGTGTATTGTTTATTGAAGCTAGCTCTCACATTACCCGTCGCAACCGCAACTGTTGAAAGAAGTTTTTCGGCAATGAAGTTTGTGAAGAACAATTTGCGTAATAGGATTGGTGATGAGAATTTAAACGATACTTGTATGATTTTTATTGAAAAAGACTTGCTTAGAAACGTGGAGATAGAAGATGTTATAGATAGATTCCAAAAAATGAAGACCCAAAGAGAACAACTTTAAATTTTAGAATTTTTTTATGCATATGTAACAACGTTTGAATTACTTTTGGCTTCTTTTTATTGATTATATAATTTTAGTGTTATTAATTTTGGTATACGACCCGACCCGGGCCACATGATGATAAACGACCCAGAGGCTTAGAGATTCCGCACCCCATGAAAAAATTTTCTGGCTACGCCACTGAATATAACAATGAATAGTACTATGACTTATATCCCTTGATTGATTTACCCTTGTGAGAGGAAGCCCTTGGTCATTGTTATGTGATTCTTGACACTTAAATTTTTTATTCTTGATTCTTATAGGTTTGATTTTGAATATTTGTACAACTTAATTACATAATAGCAAATTGTATAGCACATGAATTACAAACCACTTTTGAATCTATTATATATGTATATAAACAGGGTATGCTCACCAATACAATTTATTTGTATTGACAAATACTATTTTCGTACATGTTTCAGGTTGTTTTTTTAGACACATTCTTTAACTTTTGGATTTAGCGTTTAATATTGGATTTTTATACATTTGTTTAGATTTGATAAGTTTGCTTTAGACACTGTATACCTTTTGTATTTCATTTCAATGTAATAAATTGTTCAATCAAATGTATCAATATTTACAATTTAGTACCATGCGCTATTGAACAATCGTCACTATCGTGCACTTTGATGATTCCGCCATAGGTTGGGGTGTTACACCCTACATGTTTTTGAAACTAAAAAGCAAAAAGGAGTAAAAAAACACACATTTATGGGATGAGTGGAGAACAAGCTTCTCATAAAGGACAAAAGTATTGTTAGGGGACAAAGGTACCTTGTACAATAACAACTTTGTCTCCCACATGCAAGATTTTGGACCATAAGGAAGAGACAAATCTGCCTCCTTGCCTATAAATAGCAGCATCCTCCTACTCATTTGGTGTGCCTTTTTTAAACCACTTGGAGACCTTTAGGGAGGCCTGATGGCTGACCAATAAGGCTCCCTACAATAACACTTTTTTTTATGTATTTTGATTCCCATCACCGAATTATCTGTCAATCAACCACAAAATACGCTCCCAAGGTAAGAACCAATTGTTTTGTTCAAACTACAAGAAGTCCCATAGCTAATAGCTACTCAAATGGAAAAAAAGACTCACATTTACTCATGTGATGCGGTTCCTTCCTTCCTTTTATTCTACCCTAATTTCAGCAACCTTATTTCTAACTTCAAATTTATTCTTGTGATGCAGTTCCTTCATTCAATTCTACCCTAATTTCAACTTTTTTTTCCTGACTTCAAACTTTCGACGTGTTATTAAAAGTCATCATCATGACCTATCAAATACCACACTTTATCTTCATTATCAAAGTATTTCACTTTGTAACTTCCCATACCTTCAAAGTTTTTATGAATTTCTATTTTAATAACTTCCAAACTAATCTCCTGGACAGGGAGAAGAAACATTATCACGTCACTCCCAACTTCTGCTTTCATTGTAACTACTTCGTCAGTGTTATTTTCAACCCTGGATTCCACTCATTGGCCTCTTTTTGCTTCATGTATCACAAGAGCCCTAGATTCCGATCCTTCTTTGTGTCCTTTGTATATTTTTTTTTGCTCTATGTATCTCAAGAGCCTTGGATTCCACTCCTTTGTCTCCTTTTTCTCCATATATCTTGATAGTTGGATCAGCTTGCAGTTTTTTCATAAAGCGTGGACCTGGCCATTCAGGAACACCCATCCCTCTTACAAAAGTCCTTAAAGTTCTTTCCGATACTGCAGCATAATAACAAAAAGGAGTTACATGGTAGGATTTAAATTCTATATATAATTTAAGATAATCTTCAGTTACCTCTCAGACTTCCACACGCTACTCTTATCTCCTTTCCGAATTCCTTCTTGATAGCATCTCTAGTTAATCCTTTTTTTTTGGTTTTTGACTTCATTTTTTTCAGGAAAAAATTGATTTTTTCTCCTGTGTCATCACCCTTCTCAACAATAATAATATCTTATTCAGAAACCACATTTTCACCATTTCCATACTTAAAAGTAGACAAGCGCGTATTCAATAAGCAGATTCTCAATTTGGTTTCGATCGTCGATCCCCACCAACTCAAACACATAAAAGCCACCACCATCACTTTGAGTCAAGCACACACATAAAGTCCCTTTTCCATAATCTAAGGGACCATTCATAATCTCTACCATTTCATAATACAATGCTGGAGCAAAATAAGAGTGATGGTCTTCAATACAGTTTCCACCTTGGTCTTCGAAAACTCATCGGACAATCTATAGTAAGTCGTGCAATTTTTATCAGAATTATCATGAATTACCCCCGCCAATTTTAATGCCAAAGGTCCATTCTTATATGGGCATTCATGAAGCATCCAAGCTTGAGCTAGCGTGAGGTCATGTGCATCACAAAGAACTTTCAAACCTTCTTTAATCATCTCAATGGTATGTTTAAGATCCCCTATTTGTTGTTTATAAAGAATTTCTTTAATGAAACACATCATATATTAATTTAAAATTACAAAGGGTTAGATTTATAAAAATTGTGGAAGTTAGAGTTTATAAGAATTTATTTAATAAAACACGTTAAATCTAATCGCAGGGCTTAATTTTCAAGTAATTTCTTAAATACGATTGTTTTCAAAACATCCCACCCTTTAACTCTTATCATCATGGTGACGATCAATCAATCACACGTCTTCAGTAACTATCAAACCCTATAAATTTACATGTAAGACGTAGCGTTATGCGATTTTTCAAAGTGAGCACAACCACACATTTAATTTTTTAAATTAAATTATTTACCATAAGTTAATGAACAAAACTAAATGGTTTTGGCGATACATCATAATTCAAAGTCGTGGAACTTCATTCCGTTAAAGTTATCTTTGTTGGGACCGTAGAAGCAAATGAATATGGTGGGGCGGGATCTTCAAAGGGTTGGGGTGGATTTATCAGCGGCTATAACTGGGCAGGTGGGTCACGGGTTGGGAATCATGTTCTGGTGAATCGTTGGGTTTGTGATACTCCACTGCAGTATGTTTTTCCACTTTTGTTTAAACTTGAAGTGGGCAAATTCGTTGTTGTGGCTGCAAGGGTTGGGTTGGGGGCTCAGGTGGGGTATGGGTTCGGAAGATGGCTCTTTCAGGTGGGGCGGAATGGGCGGAGCTGCAACAACTAGATGGTATCATATCTGAGGTTGGGCTTTCAAACGGCAGGGACAAGTGGGTATGGGGCTTGGATGGTGATGTGCCATCAATTAGACATATAAAACATGCATAAATAATCTCATAATAGGGAAAAATTAAGCTTAAATGATGATTATAGCTACTTAACTGTTCCTATTTGTGTTTATCAGGAAATTGGAGCTCCAACCCGAAAATAGATGATTTCCGGGTAAAAACGGCTGAAACCGGAGATTCCTGAGACTATGACACATGAAGCATGATCCAAGTATGTGTAAAAACCTTCTCGGGGCTTAAACGATGATAAAATTGACCCAGGGTTGACCAAGCATGCCCATGTTCACTTGTACGGAGATCCCGCACGCTAGAAGACAAAGTAGCCAACTTGGGAGACAAGAAAAGCAAGTTTGTCAACATGCACGCTCGTGCTCCTCAGTAGGCACATCCGTGCTCGACCAAAAGGAAAGACAAGACAGATTCTGTAGCAACAGGACGTACGTGGGATAGGTGCACGGCTCTGCACCATCATTGAGCACGCCCGTGCAGTCCCTATCTAGTGTAGGTAAATATATGACTGTATGAGATCAATAACCTTACTTTTAGTCTCCACACTCACTGCTAAGTATATGTTTCGCTCTTATTCGAAAGTTAATATAGATATGTTTGTGTCTGTTTCCATTCGTGAACACTTCTTTGTATACGTTTGTGTTCAATTGTGTTCATAAACACTTGTTTGTGTTCATTAACGTTCGTGTGCGTTCGTGACAAAATTAACAAACGAACACGAGAGTTCTATTAACAAACGAATACGAACAAAAAGTCTCGTTCGGTAAGTTCATGAACTGTTCGTGAACACACAATTTTCTTAATGAACGAACACGAACAAGGCCTTGTTCGTGTTCGTTCGGTTTTGCAACCCTATTTAGGATTCTGTTTCACCTTTGTTAAGGATTTCATTCATTAGTCTCGGGAGACTAAGGGTTGGGTTTGTTAAGTCACATGATCACTAAACCAAACTTAAATTATCTGATCAATAAATTATTAAGTTGTCACTTTTAAAAGATAAATTAAACAAGGATACTTTATCCAACTCTCGTTAGTACAATGCCGTTAACTTCTTAGAGGATCCCCCGTCACACAAGCTGATGGCATGTGAGATCCTTCGGTACGGAAAGCGAGAGTTGAGAAAGGTGGAAGGGATTCCCCGGTCGGAATTAAGCCTCTACATAAATTTAAGAAGGTAAATTAGAGAACACAGTGCTTAAACGAGTGGCTTGGCAGTGGTTTGGGAAGTGCCTAAAACGCAGGACTCAAGCTTTCCAAAAAGCTACTTGGCAGTGTAAGTTAGGTAACACCACATTGTCAATCAGGAGAAGACCGACTTACAGGCCAGCAGTCCGAAGACACCTTTATGGGGACTTATACACTTCCCCTGTGCGTGACCCATAGAGTTGCCAGAACACCATCCCTTGTTTATTTCCTTTCTCATCCTCAACTCTTAAGGGACCGTTCACCATGTTCTCCTCGTCGATAGTTAAACTTGTTACTGCTTTTATTATAAATTGTCTACTTATACGGAGGGTCCCTGAGATGTGCATGTTTGTTATCCCTACTATTTTTATCTTTTTAGTTTAAAACCAAACCTTTTCAAAACCCATTTTTCTTATAGAACCCCTCCGTTTTATTTTCTTTTTTCAAAACCTGATTAGTTAATGTGATAAAAGGTTGAGTAGGAAAAAATGTATTATCTGGAATGCGATACTTGGTATTTACCTTAGAAATCTATACTATACACGTCAGGTTCTCTGTCTATGTGTTGCTTTTAATTTCTAAGTAGTTATCGTTTACTTATAAATTTAAAACTTGTTTAACGGTTTAGTGAAAGTTAATCTTTTTTTTTCCAAAACCAATAGTTTGAAATTAACACATCAAGTTTTTGGCACCATGAAAAATGATATTTTTCTAATTACTAAAACCAGGCACATCAGATGGGTCGGGTTCATTTACGGTCAACAGCTTGAAGCGGGAACTGCAGGATAGAAGATACACGCCTAGAGACTGGGTGTTCAAATGGTGTAATTGGGTTCCAAAGAAAGTTTGTGTGGTGGCTTGGAGAGCAAAATTGAACAGGCTGCCGACTTAATTGACATTGGTAAATCAGAATGTGGATGTCAACTCGGTTCTATGTCCTATCTGGGGCGATTATGTGGAAACAGTGGAGCATGTTTTTGTATCGTGCAATTTCGCGAACTCGATTTGGCATGTAGTTTCACAGTGGTGTAAGGTACAACCGATTTATGGTTTTGAGTTTAAAGATTTGCTGGAAGTCTACAAATATATCCGCGGATCAGAAAAGTTTAAGAAGGCTTTTTATGCGATTTGTCTAACGGTCATTTGGTCGATTTGGAGAACAAGAAACAAGACGGTGTTTGAGAACATTGGTAGCTCTTTGGAGAAAACAATTAGGGAAATCAAGTCAATATCTTTTTTATGGGTGAAAGCTAGATCAAAACATGTGGAGTTGGAGTGGGAAGTGTGGAGTGGGTGTAATCTTCATAGGTTGGGTTGGTAAGGTTTGTGAAGTCTCTTTGTTTGTTGTTTTGTATGTTTGTATTTTGCTTGGTGGATGTACGCTAGCTTCTTGCTAGCTTTGACGATTTAATAAAAATGGTGTTTTGTTAGCCGTTAAAAATAAAAATGTTTTGTGTTAGGTCATAGGTGTGATATGTAAAACCACCCACCCACAAAAAGCAAACTCAATTAAACGGTTTTAAAGAATGGAAAAAAGGTTTTATTGCTTTGTGCCCCCCACAAATAACAATTAAGTCGTATAAATACAAATCTTAATATCTCATGTTCAAATATAATAGGCTATTTTCTTTCCAACATTTTATGCCATTAAGTCAACAACCATGTTGGTCAAATAAATCAAACTTAACCATCTTATGTGCAATGTGACGAATAAATTTGTTTGTGGATAATGATGTTAGAAATCTTATTTAGGTTGGTTGAATTACTTAATAACGCCCACATATTTCACAAGTCATTTGCTTTTGACAAATACTACCACGGGTAAAGTAGCTCGTAAGATGCTCATGGAATTATAGCCTAGTGGCATCTTTGACGCGAGATAAGGCTTAGAAACCATTTGGTCCTGAATTCGATTCCCACAAAGGAGTTTTTGCCAAATTTATTGTGTTTTCTCCTAAATTAGTGTATAAACATTATTGCCTGTGGAACTGGATATGATCAGATGGTTTCGCTTATAGCACGATGATACTGCAGTTTATGTCTTATAAAGTTATAAAAATGACTGAGATGACTTATCTTATTTTTCATTTTTTGGATCTTATTTTTCATTTTTTGGATGGAAACTTTTTAGGTGGTCACTTATTATGTAATAGGCATACGCAAATATGTTGCAAGTATAAAACTAATCCTTTGTCCACAACTAAAGCGTTCAACATGTGATATTGGTATTTGAAGAACATCATACATTTTTTATTATACATCATACTTTAGTTTATTACTAGTGGGGAACTCGCGCGTTGCTGCGAGGACAACAATATGCAACGCGATACTCGTTTTCGTTAGTTTCTCAATCCTCTTGTGAGTTTTTTTCCATGTTAATGTTTTGAAATCGGATGTGAAAGGTGCATGTCTCCGTGCCTTTGATATTTTTTTTACTTGCTTTTGTTATTCGCATGTTGTTCTATTAGAATTTGATTGGAGGTCGACTATAGATTTACCCATGCATGTGTTTTTTTAGATTTCATTTACTTTAGTTAGTACTCTGTCTAAACTGGGAATTTAATGCCAATACTAACAAAGAAGCTGCTTTGTTAAAAGTCATATCACCAACTTAATTGTTGCAGTTCATTCAAAATCCTATTTTATGCTTATTATAGTCAATATATTATATGTAGTTGACATTGAACCATAAACTTGTAGCCTAAAATTAATAAGATTGAATTTCATATAGAAAAAGCAAAGGAAAAAAAAAACTATTATCTATATTTGAAGATTTAAAAAATGTTCTCATAAAAGCATGCTATGAAGCTGCATCACTCAAGCAAATTTTGCACTTCAAGATAGAACAAATTCAAGAAAACTAAAACAATGACATTTGTATCACTACAAAAAAATGTTTGTCGAATGTGAAGGAAACAACAAATGTAAACAAATAAAAAAAATTATATCATTAATAATGTCATACTTTCTCAGCTGCTTCAGTAATTTTCGGAGGTGAATGTTTGGCATCATTCTCGACATCTACTACAGAAGAGGTGGGAGTGGATTGATCTCAAAATACCTATAACAAAATTTCATAAAATAAAGTAAACTAAAATTTATGTTGTTATATGTTTATTTAAGATGTACATTACAAAAAACCACAATATAAAAATGCAAAAACAAAAATCATTATATACTTAGAGCAAAAATTGAAATACCTTGCTAGTAATTATATGGCTGTTGAACCATATCCAAGCTGCAATACATAATGAGATTGCAATGATTCACACTTGGGGCAAAAATTGAAATACTATATGTTGCACTTAAAGTTATTAAAAAGAAGTGAACTGAGTGGACATACCTTCATTGCATTGATATGTGTAGCAGTGCATACATCTCAAGAATCTGGTGATAAAATTAGGGAGATATATCATCAAGGAGAAAATCAACGTTTCTTTGTCGATATGATCAGAAAAGCTTTAGGGAACCATGATTTGGTGTTTATGTAGGGGGGTTACATAGGGATGTAGATGTAGTCACTCAATTCATATGGAATGATTGCAATTGATATAGGGATGTAAATGTAGCTTTGATTGGGTGTTTGTGGAGGAGTTACATATTGAGAGAGATGTAAATCGTGTATTAGACACATATACAGTTGGCATTAGAAGTTGTACATGAGAGGCATAAAGGGAAGAAATGACCAAAAGTTAGAGACTTGTGAAGGGACTCTTCAACTTCCATCTTAAAAATTTAATAAAATTACCTTATTGGACATTTTTGGTCCCTAATAATAATAAAAAAATAATAATAATAATAATAGAGATAACGCAATCTAGAGTACATGACTTATTATTATTATTATTATTTATTTTTTTTTAGACTTTTCTTTTTAAGTTGACACTTTTTTTTTAACGGAGAAGAAAATTTATATTCCACCAACAAACTAGCAAGAAGCTAGAGGTACACCAAAACAAATGAAATTCACGAAACAGACATTACCAAATCCTAAACACCTGAGCAAAATGCCATAGACCCCCAAAACTATGCTAACCGATCAATTATCTCGACTGGAAGCATCACCTTAAACCTTGACACTTTAACACCTTTTCTCACCCGACGATTTCTCCCTTGGATCTTGCCATTCTCTTTTTCAGCCACTTCAATTGTCTCATCCCAAGGAACACCAGGGTTGGACTTGCTATAAATTTCACTAGCCAAGCCAAGTGACAAATCCAAAGGATCAATTTTAGGTCGAACCTTCTTCCGAGACTTGGGCGCAAAGGACAAGCTAAACGGAAGTGGAGAACCGGCCGGAGTAGAAACCAATTGGCTACCTGCACATTGTCCAAATCGGTCTCCTAGAGTCACTTGGTTTTGTTGCACCTTACTTAATTCCAAGTGGGCCCCCACATCATGAGTTATTAAATCATTAAATTGCATATCATGTGTATTCTCCAATATGTTATTACCGCCAATTTCAATAGTATCTCGAGATATGTCAGCTGCCTTTTCATTAACCAAAGTCTCGGAAATCGGATTCTCATTTTTGCCTCCGGCCTCTTCATTGCTCAAGGTTTTTTGACCGTTTGTCATCCTTAACGCCCATTCGCCTACCATCATCTGCTCCGGTGATTTTTCCGGCATAGATACCACCGGAGAAACTTGTGGGTTTTCCACATTTTCCAGGCTATCATCCCTTTCAACGCTTCCAACCCCGATCTTGTCAACCTCATCTTTAACGAAATCTGGAGCCCAACTATCCGCTACTTCAGTAACCCAACATGAGAATGGATGATTGTTCCAACTACATTTGACCTCCTCGTTGATTTTTTTTCCGAAATTGGTGATTACCCCGACATGGGTGCGGGACAAGTTGGAGTCGTCCATAACGTTGGCTAGGTCCCATACGACTTTGCCAAATCTCCCCACAATTTTTTTCAACATAGGTTTCGTTCCAGGCAATGAGTGGAAGGCCACTAATTCTCAGCCATGCTAACCTTTCGTAAACAAACCATTGACCCTCCCAAACCTCAACAGATGAAAATCATCTCTCCCATGCATGTTTTTGTGCCACGAATTCTCCGACGTCCTTAGGAGCTGGGAAGGTAATAAGGACTTTTAATCCACCCATATATCGAATTTCCATTTTGGTGTTGTTTACGGCTTTTATATAATCTTCCATGTTGCATAGGTTCCTGAAACTCCTTGCCTCGCCAATTACCGATCTGCCACTCCAGTCTTTCTTCTGACCATCCTCCAGATCTTCTAAGATTAATACACCTTCCTCTTCCTCTTCCTCTTGAAGAGTTCCAGTTAAAATATTCCTATATGAGTGTTGTTTGGTGTCTCTGGGATGCATGTTACGATTATGAGTCTGATTATCTCTCCCGGCTATGTTTAACCTTGTGGTCTCAGTATTGTTCTTGATTTGAGACTGTCTCTCCTCTTTTCCAAACCTGGCTACCTTTACATACGCCTTCCTTCCATGAACCCACAGGTTGTTTAAAGCCTTTGTCATCCTATCCATATCCCGAATCTTCTCATATCTGATGAAAGCAAAGATGTTGCCAAATTTATCCCTTTTCCTCGCAACATAAACATCCACCAATTGTCCATACCTTCTACATTCTAGTTTGAGTTGCTCCTCCGATACGTCTTCCGGCAGATTAGACACAAAAAATGTAGTCTCTAAATGATGATTACCGCTTTCCTTATGCTCTTCCACCCCATAATCCCCCTGAGGAATCTCCCCTTCTTCTAGATTGTTGTTTATTTGTCGCCATAAAACTCTTCTGCCTCCCCGTCGGTTTCTCTCCATTTAAAACAAATAATAAGATAATAATTGGTGGGTAATAATGGAGGGCTATGTTAGCAACTTAGCATTATAATATTATACCCTTTGAACTTTTAATATTGTCTGCATTTCAAACCATGAACTAATGATTTTGTTTTTGGTTACCTAGGTGGAGAATACACATGAGCTCATCCATCATACTTGTCATAATAAAAATTAACCCCAAGTGTGGAGTTCTTCTCACGTTTATGAGCAAAACGTAATAACGGCTTTTTTTTTTTGGTTTTTTGATATTTGAGGTCATATTTTTTTAATGAATACATAATTTGTCAAATTTATAAAGGATATGAAATTTAGCTATGATGTCACATTACATGTATAATGTATTTGTACATATAGATGTATATATTAAATAACGTTTTCAAACTTGTAACCATTGTTTCTTATATGACTTTTATGACATCATGCATTCATGCGTTTGTTTATACTAAAAACAAATGTTCATGGGTTATTTGGTAGTTTTCTAATGATTTCATTACAAGAAATACACAAACAAAAATGAAAACTTTAAAAAATCAGTAAGTGCATTTGTTTATACTAAAAACAAAGGTTTAGGGATTGTTTGGTAGCATCGATTTTCATTCTATGAAATATAATAACAAAAATGAAAATTTACTAAAATTGTAAACATATAAAAATGTGAACGTAGTTTTCTTTTGATTGATATAGTCGGTGTTGGCATCAAAGGGAAGCGAAACGATACCAAATCATATTCCCGCCGCGGATTTTCTAAAACGGACGATCCGATATCCACCAAAAAAATTATTATTTTTTACAAAAACTTAATATGTTTCCATTTAAATTTTATTAAAACTCGGATCATCCCCACCATTATAATAAACAATATTAAAATACAATTTCCTAGTCAACGAACCTTGTCAGCCCAATTGCGAGTGGCGACTGTTGCGGGTTGGTAATCTCCGGAGTGTCAGGTTGCAACACCACATCACCGTTTTTTTTTATTTCTTCATTTTTTTTTTCGTTTTTGGTTGTTTTACACAAGTACATTTTGCAGCTTTATATAGGACTTTACCTTTTGGTTTATACCTAGATTCCCCACCACAACGCGCCTTAAGAATAAATATGTAGATGTTTTCCTAGTTTGGAAACGGTTAAGTGGTTAACGGTTATTCTCATATTGCTATCAACTTTTGTATAGCTTTGTTGATTAAAAGACATAAATGTTTGGTTGGTCCAATTTGGAAGGAATTTTTGCTTAACCTTGACGATGCTAAAATTTAAACTGTTAAAGAATATGACAATGACGGGCTATGTTAGAACAAATAATGTTTTTAAGCCCATACTAGTTGAAAGAAATTAAACTGGCTTAGCCCAAGTTTTAGCCTATGTCAGCAGTCAGCATGCCACATATTTATTTGCCCAACTACTAATCTCATCCTTTCGTAGATTTTGTTTATTAATTCGGAAATTACTATTTTTCTTTTTTGTAAACTCGGGATTACATTTTTTACGCTAACATATGTCCATAATATATAAATTCTAGATCTTCAACACCTTTATTTGCTCGTTTATAAGCTTATTTAGGGGCTGTTTGGTAGCCTCTTAATGAAGCTCTTAACCATTCAGCGCTGAATGATTCAGCATTCAGTGCGTTTGTTTCAGCTTCTGAATGAAATGGTTAAGTCTGAATCATTAAGATTTGGGATGTTGCTGAACCATTAAGCACTGAATTATTAAGCACTGAACTAGGCTGAACCTTAATAAGGCTCCCCTACCAATGTGGGACAAGAAAACTAACCATTAAGAAGTCCAACTTAATGATTCAGCGCTTAACCTAACCATTCAGACATCTTAATGATTCAGTACTTAATCAACCAAACAGCCCCTTAGTGTGAATCTTTAATTGATGGATACCTATATACAAATAATTTTCTGGTTATTGATACTATACAGTACCAATTCAGTACATATATTCGCATGCTAAAGTCAGTAAATACCAGTACGGGCAGTACTGAGATTTGATATTTACACGAATCATAAAAAAATAGCAACGATGCAATCATTAATCATTACTTTAGAGGTAATTTGTTCTTTGGGTTTCTACTCACCGGTTTCGCCCCAACACCTTGCCTAGTAAAATGGAGAACCTTCCCTTGTAGATAGATCTCTTATCATCTTTGGTTTCTGTCCGTCCTCATTTCTCCATCATTCACTAATACTTACATGTTACACACGTATATGAATATGTACGTATGTATACAACGGTCAACGCACAATGATAATTAATACTTAGGTGATGCCATGATGCTAATCGAAGATTCAATCTATCTTTTAACGCGTTTTATCTATACCTCACATCTCTAATACCCTCTTTATAAATAAAATAAAACTCAAAATCGAAACACACCTTATATGATTCATTTAATTATCGAGCCAGAGCTCAAGCTTGTTTATACTCGCGAGCCTAAACGAGCCCAAACAAATATTATATACTTTTTATGTATACGATTTTGTCCATTTGAACATGTTCCACATATAGAAATAATGGAAATAAATAATCTCAACTATTGACTATTGGCCAATAACAGTCCCAATTACGAAAATCACCAATATTGGTCCCAACTTTCGACATATTGGAAACCAACGGACCCAAACTAATGGAGGCTAACTCCGTTAGTGTGATGCTGCACGTAGGATGTCACGTATGATCATTTTGCCACGTAGAATCATCTTGCCACCTAAGCATGCCACGTCAACATCACACTAACAGAGTTAGCCTCCGTTAGTTTGGGTCCGTTGGTTTCCAATATGTCGAAAGTTGGAACCAATATTGGTAATTTTCGTAGTTGGGACTGTTATTAGCCAATAGTCAATAGTTGAGATTTATTTATTTCCATTTTTCCTTTTAACTAATAATAGTGATGAGTCGAGCTTTTAGCTCACCTAAAGTGTTTTCAAATTAACTCAAGCCGAGCTCAACCTCTTAAGTTTTACTTTTAGCTCGAACCAACCGGAGCTAAATAGCAACAAGATAAAGAACAGAAGAAAAGAGGATGAAAAATATCCGCTAACGTTGGTCGTTACCGATAGTGCAATAAACAAATAAAAATAAACACCCTAGTGTTTTACTCGCAGAGGCGCTGTTACATCTCTCTCTACCCAACAAATCGCTCTAATCGGACTGCAGATTTGCTCTGTATTCGGGTCGTCCAATCGGATCTCCTATTCCAATCCAATTCAATCTTATCCTAGGGTTATCATTATCATCATATCACTAACCGTTTTCTCGATCATTTAATCTATTAACAATGGTGCGTCTTCACAATTCTACTTGATTTCCGTGTTTTTATTTGAATTCATTTGGATCCGCTTGATCTGTTTCATCATTGTTTCAATTGACATTATTATGTTTATTTTTAATCAACGTTTGGGATCTGGTTTACTAATGGAACTTCATTTTGTATGTGTTTTGTATTGTGGTGCAGCCTCTCAGACTCGAGATCAAGGTACTGTTGTTATTCTTATTTAATTGATTCAATACTCATTGTTTTTATTATTATTGAAGTAAATAGTTATGCTGAATGCTAATAATAATGCTAACAAGTATGAGTAATTTTGGCAGAGGAAACTCGCTCAAAGATCAGAGAGAGTAAAGTCTGTCGATCTGCATCCAACCGAACCATGGTAGTTATACTCTTACATTCGTACGTTTTGAAACTAAATTCATTTAGGTTACTGCTGTTTTTTTGTTATGAAGTGGATACACACTGTTACGCGGTGATCTGTAGCTTTATTAACTGATAATGGCAATGGTTTAAGGCGCAGGGGCGATAATTGACTTAGTTGTAATGGTGCTTTTGTTTTGTTTTTACAGGATCCTGACAAGTTTGTATTCCGGGACAGTCTGCATATGGGATTACCAGACACAGGTATGAGATTAGTTTAGCAACATTTAGGCAGTGTTAGTTATTACGGATATTCAATTACGCACGCAGTTGGCACCTCTAAAAGTAAACATGCATGTGTCTTTCTTTTTACGGAGTTCTCAATGCTTCAGCAGATTAGCACAAATTTTAGGGTACTTTGTTCTTCTAGAATACTAGTAGTCTCCTGTTGTGAAGGGAGTTAGTTCCATGTTCTTACGGTAGGCATTTCTATAGGCATGCAGTTTAATTGTTGGCACTTGGCAGTGAAAAGTATATATGCACAAATACTAGTATTATAAAATTATTTAAGTAGCGTTTTGTATTGCCACACTAATAATTTAATATTTTATGATAGACTAACAACCAAGAAATAATTGTCATCCAACTGCTGGCTGTCAATGTCAAAACTTATGTACGAGGTATAAGATAATATGAATTTAAGTTGCATGAATAGTTTTCCAGAAGGAAATAAACATTGCATTAGGGTTAAGAACAAAGTGTACCCGAGGGAATTAGGCCATGCCTACTTCCTGCAGTGTTCCTTCCATATCATAAAGCATTAAAGCAAATAACATACAAGTACTTTACAGGTGAATTCAGTCAATCACACCAGGAAATTTTTGAAAGAGCATGAATGATCATTTGTATGGAAATATATGGGAGCACACTCGCCTTTGTTTTCTACTTTCATATTCCTGTTGTATGAATTAAAAATAAATATAACATATGTTGACACTTCATTCCACTTTATATCCTTTTTCTCTCTGAACCTTTGGAACTTAGTTAAGTTATATCTTAACTGCCCACAATGCCCTTGTGCACTCCTTAGAAACAAAGTTCAGTTAGTATTCCCTTAATTCATAGCATACGTCTGTAAATAAATCATGGTAGTGACATTCTCAGGAATGTTTCGGATTGTTAAAAGGTATATAATATTATAATTATATATTCATGTTTCGGAGCATTGATTGCTTCTTAAATTTCCCTTGTGAAGATAAGTACGCCTCTCATAACCTTCTCTCTTACATAGTCTCATCTATAGGCATTGCCTATCCGTGACTGACACATACCTTGTAATTTTTAATTGCAGGTTATGGTGAAATCATTTGAGGTTACAGAGCTACCAGGTCTGCTATCAGACTTTATTTTCTATTGTGTATTTATGCATGGTTGTAGCCTTATGGGAAACCAAATTTTATTTTGCAGTCAGATCAGCAAAGTTTATAGCACGCAAGCAGTGGGTTGTTGCTGGTGCAGATGATATGTTTATCCGAGTATACAACTACAACACAATGGATAAAGTCAAAGTGTACGAAGCGCATACTGATTACATCCGGTGTGTAGCGGTTCACCCCACACTACCGTATGTATTATCATCATCAGATGACATGCTTATCAAGCTTTGGGATTGGGAGAAAAATTGGTACTGTACTCAAATCTTTGAAGGCCATTCTCACTATGTCATGCAAGTGACATTTAATCCTAAAGACACCAATACTTTTGCAAGTGCATCACTTGATCGCACTATAAAGGTAATAATCTCACAATCATAGAATCACTTAGGGCGTGTTTGGTTTCCTGAAATTTCATGAATCCATGGGGTGTTTGGCTGGCAAAAGGGAACTGAAATTCCCCCAATAAATGAATTCCCTTAGAAAAATGGGTGGAATGTTTACAGTTGCATTCGAATTCATAATTTTCACAAAAGTTAATCATTAATAACTGCCCATTAGGATTATCTACTATAAACAATTATTATTATAATGACAGGTTTATTAATTATTTATTTGTTATGAAATTACGATTTGTTTATTGTTATTTAGTTATAGCTCTTTTTTATTTTTGTTTTGATTTCATAACTACATTTATAGTCATTTGTATTATGATGAATTTCATTCCATTCTATTTCTACCAACCGAACACTTGACAGATGTTACTTCTTTCTGATTCAAATTTCAGTGTCTCCAAATTCGAATTCTGACAACGGATTCCATTCTTTCCCGAAACATTCAGCCAACCAAACGGCCCGTTACTAGTAATTGATACTGATCAGTTAACACGTACAGTATTAGTTTATCATTTGTGTACCATTATTTTTTGTATTTAGATTTGGAATCTTGGTTCACCTGATCCTAACTTCACACTGGATGCCCATCTCAAAGGAGTGAATTGCGTGGACTATTTTACTGGTGGAGATAAACCTTATCTTATTACTGGGTCTGATGATCATACTGCTAAGGTCTGTGGCCTTCCACTTCTTCCAGAAGTTATGTTTATAGATTTTTGTAATATGCATCTTATGCCTAATGTTATAAGTAAAACAGGTATGGGATTATCAAACTAAAAGTTGTGTCCAAACTCTAGAAGGTCATACACACAACGTATCTGCTGTTTGTTTCCATCCCGAGCTCCCGATTATAATTACCGGTTCTGAAGACGGTACTGTACGTATATGGCATTCAACAACGTACAGGTACGTATCCTGTGTCTGATATTATATTAAAAAACCAAAATGTCCGAATCGTGATTCTTTGCTTTGTGTTTGATCATAAATTTAGTTCTACTTGTATCGCTTGAAAATGTATAACATAGTACCAACTATATAAATTCCGATTGCTTAGTCAAGGCTGTTGGCCAATTTAAAGCTATAATGTAAAGAGGGTGAACTTTTACATGTTTTTGAGTTCATGCCACTTTTGACTTTTCCTTCTTCAAAGGTCCTCAGCTCGTTCTATTTTTTGCAGACTTGAGAACACCTTGAACTATGGACTTGAAAGAGTTTGGGCTATTGGATGCATGAAAGGTTCACGGCGGTTAGTTTGTTTTGTGGCTATATAGCTCATATCTTAGGAGCTCTTTTTTTTTTCTTTTCTCTAGATTAGTTATTTTATGTTTGGATATTTTTCTTGGCTCCTTACTTTAAGTTCTGTTAAATTATATTTGGAGCAAGAGGTTTGCATGGTGATCCAAGTATATTACAACATTGCTGATAATCCTTTAAGCTATTCTCAAAATATTATTCATACTTCATTTATCAGGATCAATGCATTTGTGTTTCATTACCTCTCTTTACAGGATTGTTATGGGATATGATGAAGGGTCGATAATGGTGAAAATCGGGCGGGAAGAACCTGTTGCCAGCATGGACAATAGTGGAAAAATTATATGGGCTAAACATAATGAAATTCAGACTGTTAACATTAAGAGTGTTGGAGTTGATTATGAGGTTAGGGCCCACATGCATCTTGTCTTGTTAAAGATCACATACAATAAAATAGTCTTTTCTTCTTTCCTCTGTGTCTGCCAGGTGGACACTGCACATTTTCTTATTTTTTTATTTTTCAGGTTTCTGATGGAGAGAGGCTGCCTTTAGCAGTTAAGGAGCTGGGAACATGTGATCTCTATCCTCAAGTAAGTTGTGCTTGTTTTGTCTTTCTACCTTCCTCTAAACTGAAAATTGGAATGAACTCTAAAAGGCCATGGGTGCATCACTTTTGTTGAGCTCTTTTTTCTAATTCAACTTTACTCTTACGAGGGCGATACGGTTTTCTTATCTTTGGAAACCTTGAAAATTCAAACATCTGACACTTAGTTTTGAACATTTTCAATTGAAGTTTACTAGTTTTCACCATGTCTTTCTTGTTTGTGATCTTTTGTGCAGAGCTTAAAGCACAATCCAAATGGGAGGTTTGTGGTTGTATGTGGTGATGGTGAATACATCATATATACAGCTTTGGCATGGAGAAATAGATCCTTTGGCTCTGCATTAGAGATTGTTTGGTCATCTGATGGTGAATATGCTGCTAGGGAAAGTACATCCAAAATTAAAATTTTCAACAAATCTTTCCAGGTTTGTACGATATCTCATAACTAGAGTACTAGACCAAGACCAATAAAATGATGTATTTCTCACCTTTGTGCATATTTTCAGAAGATACCCAATAAATTAGTACTCCCTCCATCCCAAAATTACTGTTCTCATTTTTGTTTTAGTCCGTCCCCAAATAATTGTCCACTAGTTTTAAATATGGATAGTTATAATATACTAATTTTCCAATTTTACCCTTAGCATTCTGCCAACTAAAATATGCATGAAATGCATATCAGCATTGTGTAAACATCTGATGCATGATGTTACTGAACATAAGCGTCTCAGAATGGGAATCGTGCTTCTGGTTTTGACATTCTTATTGTACATTACCCGCAAAGTGTAACTGTCGTTTACTAATCTCTCATCACAATATATGTTTTTGTCGTATTTAACCAGGAAAAGAAGAGCATCCGCCCAACATTTTCAGCTGAACGAATATTTGGAGGATCTTTGCTAGCTATGTGCTCAAATGATTTTATATGTTTCTATGACTGGGCTGAGTGTAGATTGATTCAACGAATTGATGTCAATGTTAAAGTAAACAATACTTATCTTAGTCTTCATTATTCATATGGTGCCAGCTTCAGTTAATAATCTACTTCATAATTTTCATTTTGTTTTCTCAGAATCTGTACTGGGCTGATAGTGGTGACCTGGTAGCAATTGCCAGTGATTCATCATTCTACATACTAAAGTTCAATGTAAGATAAAATAAGCTTATTTTGTTTACTTTTTCCTCAGATATTTTTGCAAAATTGTGACCAACGTAATAAATATATTATTTTACAGCGTGATGTAGTGTCTGCCCATTTAGATAGTGGAAAAACTGTAGATGAGCAAGGTATTGAGGACTCATTTGAACTTCTCTATGAAGTAAACGAAAGAGTTAGAACAGGATTATGGGTTGGGGACTGTTTTATTTACAATAATTCTTCATGGAGGCTTAATTATTGTGTGGGCGGCGAGGTAGGGTCCATCATTATTACTTGTCACAAAAATCTTATTTACTTGTGTTTGTTAAAAATTATGAGTCATCAAATGGTTTGATGTTTTTACAGGTAACCACAATGTTTCATTTGGATCGACCAATGTATCTTCTAGGATATTTAGCGAATCAGAGCAGGGTTTATCTCATTGACAAAGAATTTAAGTGAGTGTTATTTTTTCAGATACAATAAATAAAGCATCATTTTACCTTGTTTCTTACTATTTACATTTTAGTGTCATTGGATACACCTTGCTTCTCACTTTGATCGAGTACAAAACACTTGTGATGCGTGGAGAACTTGAACGTGCTAGTGGACTCTTGCCATCAATTCCAAAGGAACATCATAATAGGTAAGAGTTAAAATGTGTTGTTTATTCTTTTGTTTTTTATTCCTTTGTACAATTTTCCTATTTGCAAACTCTGTGAATGTAGAAGCATCAGTGCTCTTTTTTTATATAATTCTTGGATTTTAATAAAATGCATGGCTCCTTTTACAGTGTTGCTCGATTTCTGGAATCACGGGGGATGATTGAAGAGGCTTTGGAAGTTTCTACAGATCCTGACTATAGATTTGAGCTAGCAATTCAGCTTGGTAAACTAGAGATCGCAAAGGTGATATAGCTCTCGGCTGCCGCAAGCAAGAAATACTATATATATATAGACTGATTAGAGAACCTTGGTTCATTTGTGATCATGATGATAATTTTTGTTCTATTTTATACAGGATATTGCGCTGGTAGCTCAAAGCGAATCAAAATGGAAGCAGTTGGGTGAACTAGCTATGTCTAGTGGAATGGTATCTATTTTTTTGTTATTGTCAAAATAGATTTTTCTCGTAATTAAAAGGCATCTAGAACCAATTTGCATATGTGAATGAAGTGTTTCTGGTCAGGATGTTAACCCTTTAGGACCTTATAAATTGGTTCACAATATTCAAATGATCTAAGTGGGATTTCTAATGTTGCTATTAAAATTCCTCACAACCGTATGTCCTATCTGACTATTGATGACAAGAACTTTCATATTGCAGTTGGACATGGCTGAGGATTGTTTGAAACATGCAAATGATTTGAGTGGTTTGTTACTACTCTATTCTTCTTTAGGAGATGGTGAAGAAATTTCAAAACTCGCATCTCTTGCAAAAGAGAATGGAAAGAACAATGTTGCATTTGCTTGTTTATTTATGTTGGGAAAATTAGAAGATTGCCTGCAGTTATTGGTTGACAGGTTAGTCCTTATGTTTCTTGCATATATTTTCCAACAGCCACATGATGTGTCTAGGATGGCATTTCTGAAATTGCTCTTTTACAGCCATAGGATTCCAGAGGCTGCTCTAATGGCACGGTCTTATCTTCCAAGCAAGGTTTCAGAAATAGTTGCCCTTTGGAGAAAAGACCTTAACAAGGTTATTTTTTATCTTTCATTCCCGCTAGATTCCGGTTCTACACTTTATGAATATATATAATCATGGGCGAGTTGTGTGACATGATTAAACTGCAGGTTAACCAGAAGGCTGCAGAGTCTTTAGCAGACCCTGATGAGTACCCAAATATGTTTGAGGACTGGCACCTTGCACTCGAAGTTGAAGCAAATGCTGCACAAACAAGGTTACATTGCTCAACTTTGTATCAAGTATCAACTAACAGTGGCAATTTCGACCCATTTACTTATGACTGGGTCGATCTGGCTTGTGTTTTTATCTAAAAGGGGAACATGTCGAAAGGGTCAAGCAGTCATTCACAATCTATTTGAAATGCATACAATCTCCTAACCTATCTTCAATGACAGATCTTGATTATTGAATATTGCTTTTGTGAGCAAAATTAGCACATTCATCATCAATATTTTCTTTTAAAAATGGACAAGAATGTGTGTGAGCCAACCTTACCTGTTTTGGCACGCACTAAATATTGACCTGTTTCACCCCAAATCTCTTACCCAGCCAGCCTGACATGCTCATCTTGCCACTTTTAGTTTCAACTTTCAGCTCTTTTTTTCTTGCTCTAGTGCTTACTTCATGTTGCATCTTTATCTGGGATGTGGAACAAATAGACTGTATATCCTAAATTTGGACAAGAATTTAAAAAAAGACAGTTTCTTTTAGTTGTCATAATTTATTTAACTAATAATCTTCTGGTAGTATCGCTTGTGAACCGTGATATATTTATGATTCTCATGTATTGGTTGGGTTGACAAGTATTTGTAAATGTTAAATGAAAACTTCTGAAAGGGTTTTTGACATTGATAAATAGTATTCCTCCAATTCTTATGTAGGAGCCAATATCCTCCAGCAGCAGAGTATGTGAACCATGTTGATAAATCTCATGTCACCCTAGTCGAAGCTTTCAAAAACATGCAGTTGGATGTTGAGGAACCACATGAAAATGGAGAATTGGATCATGAGGTGCACATCTGTCTTCATATTTCTGAATTCCTTATAATCTAAGGGATGTAGTAACAAGCTCTTAATTTTGTTAAAGTAGTCCTGTGGGACCTGCTTCAATACCTCGTATTGTATCTAAGCTTTATGAGGGACCGTTAAAACTGTTGGTCTGGTAGAAGTTTTATGTTTGATCACAATATGGTTCTCCAGAGCACGATTTCCAAATAGGATGTGTGGAAAAACTTAAAACGGTTACAGTTTTCTTGCTACGAGACAGATTTTTCTTTCTCAATGTTTTGCACTTTTGCTAACCTAGATACGGTTTTTTCTTAAGTTATTAAGTTACAATTTCATTTATTGACACAGGATGCAGAACACATTGAAAAGGAGGGGAAATTTGTTGATGGCGAAGAAGAGGTGAGTCAAGAATTTGCTAACCTGGATACTGTGTTTCTTATGTTATTAAGTCACAATTTCATTAATTGGCACAGGATGCAGAACACAGTGAAAATGAGGAGTTTGTTGATGGTGAAGAAGAGGTGAGTCAAGAAGTCAAAGAGGTAGATGCTGCCAAGGATAATGATTCTTCAGATGGTGCTGTACTTGTTAATGGTCATGAGGCTGATGAAGAGTGGAGCCCGGATGATGCAGAAAAGCCGTCCGCCTAAATGCAATTGGTTGGGCGTGTGTGAAATTTCTATTCTTATTGCTGGTAAATAATTGAATTCTCTTAATTTCCTTTGTTGCTATTATCAATTTGATTATTGTTTATGGTCTTTTGCTAATCTCAACCAGTATACTTTTGAACGGGTTAATTTGGATTAATTGGGTTGGGTTTTTTTGTCAATCTCAAATGGTTGTCAAAGGTTAAGTTGAACAGGGGACGGAGCAAGCGTGTGAAACAGGTTGAAACTCAAGCAATGTCCACTTTTTAATGCGCATATAACCTTCTAAATCATTTTCTTTCTAAGTATTAGCTTACTATTGTAACAATATTAATTTAGTTATCATTATTTAACATTCCAAGTATTAAAAGAGAATTAAAAAAACTGAAAAACTGGACAAAAATGCTTGCGGGTCAACCCAACTCAGTCATTTTGGTTCATACTAAAAATGACCCATTTCAACTTGTGACCCAACCTGCCCAACCCACCCATCTTGCCGCCTCTAGTGCATATACTACAGTTGATCCAGAGACATGGTCACTGTTTGTTGAAATAGCAACAATCCTTGCATTGTTTCCACTGCCTCATTGCAGGATAGTTTTAACCCCTAAATTTGTAAATTTATCAGTATAACCACACACGCGTGCGTGCACGCACACACATTCTGGTGTTATAATGAAGGAATGGATAAATAAAGTGTGTGGCTCTTTTTTGTAGGTAGCTCTGGATGGAAAATGTAGGAGTGAACCATCTAATTTGAGGGTGGTGTAATTGAGGGACATTAAATATAAACTTGAGCTTCAGTTTATTAGTCTTGAGTTTTTAGTTCACTTTGTAGTGATGTTTTTACCAATATTTTTTTTTTGTTTTCTTACTTGAAATTCACTTGTTATTGTGATTGTAGAAATATCTTATAATGGTTATAGGGCTTCTGTTCGGCATGCTTTCAAGCTAATCTGATAAATCTAATGAGAATGTTTTATAGAAAGGTTATATCATTGAAAGGTGTTTGTAAAAATTCTGTTGAGTTAAATCTTTCACATGCATTTATCATCGCGTAAGTCTTCATCAGAAGGATTTGTTAACCGAGTGACTACATGTCGATATAAATTTGAATGGGGTTAAAGGAAATACAGGTGATAAATAAATAAATAACAATGTGAGCCGAGCTGACTATTATAGGACCATCTTCAATGCGTCCAAAGTAAGGTTGCCTGAGTCACGTCACAGTCGTCCGAAATTAGGTGCGGTGTTCGAGTTAGCCGCCATCTATGTTAGAATGTGAGGTGTCCATAGTTACAGGCTTGGGTTCAATCGGTTTTTGAGCCATTTACTTTTTTAATTTTTTTTTCTCAACGATAATATTCAAGTTTTTTAAAAGATTGAGTTGTTTTGAAAAGCTTGAATAAAGCTTCAATGGAGTGTTCTTCTTCGGATCTGGACATGGAGAAGATGGTGTGTAAAGTAGAGACTTTTTTTTTATTTTTTTAATATTTAAAGTTTTATAATCACCACTTTAATTAAATAACACCATATATTAAGCCCTCTAGTTAAAAGTTTTATCATCACACCACTAAAAAGTCCAATTTAAAAAACACAATTATAAAAGTTTTTAATAAAAAAGAATCCGTTGCATGTGTAGGCAATTTTTATGTTTTTACCTTTTTTTAAATGCAGTTTACTTAGTTTTAGATATTACTTTTTTACTTATGTTAATTATTTAAATACAAAAAAAAATTATTTAAATACATTTAATAATTTAATTAAATTTAAAGAAAAATGGGTGGCGATATGGAAAATGTAAGGATATGTAAGGGTATTTATATGGTTGAAAATGAAATTAAGATTTTTAAGGATATAAAATGGCAGCTAACTAAGCAGGTGAGGGCGCTTATAAGTCCTTAGCAAAGGAGATAGTCTAAGCATGTTTGCCTAGTTGTCAGCTTGTATTAAAGACTGAACTACCAAGTTAATAACGATATTAATTTAAATTATATAAATCTTAATCAGTTGAATATCAAACAAAATAATAGATTAATAGATAAGAAACGGTCAATAGACAAATACACAATGAATAGAAATGACAAATCAAGGATTGAGCAAGTGGCTTATGATATAGGGCTGTTCATGAGCCGAATCGAGCCGAGCCAGGTCAAGCTCGCGCTCGGCTTGGTTATAAACCGAGCTGGCTCGGCTCGGCTCGGATTTGAAACCGAGCTGAAAATCAAAGCTCAAGCTCGGCTTGGTTTTAAACCGAGCCGACTCGGCTCGGCTTGGTTTGGCTCGAATTTAAAAAGGAAAAAGAAAAATGGCTTTCAAAATTCAATAGTCTAAAATATTATTCAATAGTTAAAAATAACACATTTAAAATAAGTTCAGTCTAATAGATTACAAGCTAAAATCAAGTTCAAGCAAATACAAAATGAGTTTTAAATTATAACGGAATACAGTATAAGTTCATCAACATACGAATTAACTTGAGTACTTGGATCAAAAGCAATATTCAGTTTATTTAAATAACTTGATTAGCTGTAACTTCAATCTCAAGCACAGAATATCCATGCTACTATTATCAAATATTAAATATGTAACATATTCCCCATCTTTTTAACATTTTTATAGTATACTATATGTATATAAAAAATATATATTAAAAATTAGAATTATTCGAGCTAAACCGAGCCAGCTCGGCTCGTTACGAACCGAGCCGAGCTAGGCTCACTTTCTAACCGATCCGAGCCAGCTCGGCTCAGTTTCAAACCGAGCCATATCGAGCGAGCTTTTTTCGAGCTAAATCCGAGCAAGCTTCGAGCGAGCTCCGAGCCACGAGCTTTTTGGACAGCCCTATTATGATATTGTCTTATTCAAGTGAAGTAATGGACACTGCCTTTAACTTGTGTCTGGCTCGAAATTTATATGAACCACATTTGATCGAGTTTTAGCAAGCTAGTTAACAAACCAGTAGAGAGCTAACGGATGTACACTTTTTTATGTGATGCATAAATAGAACAAGTAATATGGGAAAACAATTCGATGGCTATTTGTATTATTTTTTTTATATATTTCGCCGGTTGACCCAACCAAGAAAGACATGGAAATTTTGGGCGTCTGGTGAATCTTACAAAGTCAAATTATAAAATTTCAGTAGACCCAACCCAAGTTGCGTTACACGGATCTTTAAACCAACATTTATGACATCTTTTACACTTGGAATTAATTTATTGTTTTCTTGAATAGGCAGAATCCTGTTATAACAATATTTGATTGAAGTGATAAAAATGCGAAAATTACAAAATGACCAGAATAACAATAAAATATTAGATATAAAAGGATAATATTTTCACTTAATTTTTAATTCCAGGCCTCTAACCCAAAGAGGCAAAGACTATCATCTTCCATAGATATTTATCAATAACATACTAGATTATACCCGGGAACGTCCCGGGGTTGAAAAATCTAATATGACATATTAATTTTACATATGAAATAGAATGATACGCTTTACAGTTACATGCATCAAAGCTTCGGGTAACAGTTAACCTAAAACAATTAAAAATATATCTCAAATGTTAACGTCTAACCTTAAGCAATGTATGACTCTAATATTAATATCTAACCTAAAACAATGTATAACTCCAATGCTAACGCATGTTGAAAACAGAATTCATATTTGCTGATTTGAACATAATTAGTGACTTGCCTATACATGATTAATGATTTACATGAACGCTTTGTGTTTTTTTTTTTTCATGTTTTAACAAAACCCAACAAAAAATAGTCGTTTTTTTCTTCGTTTTTTATATAGCACTATGGTACTCATTGAAAAGATAATAAAACGCTCGTTAATTTGGTGTAATTTTTTTCTTTAAAAAATCTCGTATATAAAAGATATTAACGTTTAAAAATTATGAGAGAAACTATAAGAGAGAAAAATCTAATTTTGTTTTAAATTGTTTTTTTCCTAAAATATCTCAATGCCACATGGGATGACACATGGCACACTTAATGATGAGAATGCCTCTTTAAGTGCCATGTCATTAAAATGGCTTTCTTTTATTATATGTATAGATTGTAATAATTAATAGTTTATTAATAATTAATATTTATCAAATCAACCATCACAATCATATTCATAGAAAACGAGGATCTCCAAGATGTGACCATTAATAGCTCATGGTGCACTTGTTAGAGCATGAATCCACACATTTTCCCATATGTTCTCCCTCTGTAAAAGAATAATATAGAAGAAACTCAGAAATTATAACAAATATAAAATATTAAATGCAAGACCTTTGTGTTCATACTTCATACACCTTAACATTACGACAAAGCAACAACAATAATTTAACCGTGTTACATTTGTTTAGTTGATCTTGTTATGTAACGTTTACATCCCCTTCATCATCACATAAAACGGACAAGAGCTAAAATAAGTTATAAACCCTAATTTCGTTCTTTTTTCGAAAACCTTATGTCTTTAAGTCACAAACAAACACAAGGAATGAGTACATACCCGGATCGTGTTGCTTGCTAATGTTAGAACACAAAGAAGTAGCACAACCAAGTTTGCAATAGCCAAGATTTTGTGCATGTTCATCCAAATCCATAGCCATTGTTGTAGGTGGTGCTGGTGTGTCAAGACATTTTTTAAGGCATGTGGAGGTACATGTGCAAGCATTCTGGGGTTCAATCATGCAAAAAAACATGCACCTGCTATAGCAAGTAGTGAAAGGGATAGGATTGGGAACGGTACCATTTCCACCCTGCCCTACTACCGTCCCCATGACCATCATCATGATCATGCTCATCATCGTAATTTTCTTCTTACAATACATTTTCTTTCTCACAAGTTTTTTTTTGTTTATTCAGAGGAAATGAGGAATGTATAGTTTATTATATTTGTGAATTGTCCCATCTATTAATAAAAGAATCATTTAATGTAGCATCCGGCAAATTAATGCAAACACATTAAATTGATTGGGTACAAAATATGATGTTGTGAATGCTAGGGAGCAGCTTGTGTATAATATGTATTTCGTTACAAATCAGAGGACTTTTATTGACGGACAGGTTAGACTTTTTTTTTGTCACTGATGGTATGAAAATTGGTAAATCATTGGTGAAATTATGTGAGAAAATAATACATGTGTAAAATGTACAAACTTCATTTGTGGATCAACAACGGACCATATCGATCAATTCACTAACAAATCCGACATAATTGGCTACAACTAGGTGTGTTCTTATTCGGATAATCCGAAATTCGGATAGTCAATATTGGAATCCGAATCCGAAATTTCGGATATCTGAAATTCTGATCATCCAACGGATAATCCGAAACTTAAAAAAATAAATTTAAAATAAAATTTTCTCCTATATGTCTAAAACGTGAACTTGTTTAAAAAACCCAGAAATCGAAGTTAGATAAATGAAACTGGAACAAAAAAATGTAAAAAAAACTTACCGTTTGGTGGACGGGGGCTGTTATAAAGAAGAGAAGAGAGAGCGGCTGCTATGGATTGGAGGAGTATGGACTTAGGGTTAGGAGGATTAGGGATTTAGGATTGTGTATTGTGTTATGTAGTGTATATAATGTTATATATATATAATATAATCGGATTCGGATAATCCGATTATCCGAAAATTTTCAAAATCGGGATCCGAATCCGTATCCGAAATTTCGAATAATTCGGATTCGGATTATCGGATTTTTCGGATTCAGATTCGGATTTTTTTGAACACCCCTAGCTACAACAGATATTATCGAATGACCATTGATTATGTATCAACTATATGATGCTCAACTACGGAGGTTAAAACAAACATCTTTTTTTTACTTGTAGTTTTGTTTTATCCGTGGGTAAAAAGTTATACTTCCTAGTAAGTGTTTAGAAGTAAATCCAAATTATTTCTCCATCCGTCCCAATTTAAATGTCCTTCTTTCCATTTTTTGTTGTCCCAAATTAAATGTCTATTTTCAAAAATAGAAATGCAATATTCAGTTTTGCCCATAAAAGACAAAACACAATCACCATTTTTGAAGATATTATTGTCAGTATATCACATACAAACAAAAGTTTTCTTAAAATGTGTGTTTTTAAACTCATGATATTTAAATTGGGACGGAGGAAGTATAAAGTAATTATTGGAATATAAGAACAATCATGATATAAATGTAACAATCACCTTTTTATAGAAAATTGAGGAAAAGAATAATAATTTTTTTTCTAGTTTGGTTTTATTGTATTTAATACAGTCCTATATATTTACTACCACATTCATTGTTAGGACAAATTTATAATGAATAACTTCAATGAAATTGTTTATAATTAAAGGTATAAACAAATTAGGAGGTTGGGTTGTTGGTTAACATCAACCATTAATGTTTTTTTTTTTTTTTTGAACGGCAAATTTCTTCTTCTTGTGGGACTTGAACCCATGACCTCTCCCTTAGGTGTTCCTAGAAAATAATAGAAAAAATGTGTAGTGCGAAAAGTTTTTTTTTTCTTTACAATGGAATATATATTATGAGATGGTAAATTATCAAAACCGTCTCTGTGGTTTGGCTAAATTTGTCACTCCAGCCCAATTTTTTAAAAATTGTTTGAACAGTCATTGACTTTTAAGAAAATAGGCCAAAACAGTCCAACAACTTAACCTAGTTAACTTTTCTTCGCTAAGTCATGGGCATTTTCGTCCAGTCATGTATAAAATTCATCTTCTTCCCCATTGTATTCTTCCCTAATCAAATCCACCACCCACCACCATCTTCACATTTCACCACCACCACTACCCACCATTCCTCCATCTTCCCAGGCCTATTAACCCCACCTCCGCCCTAATTTTCCACTATGCGAAAAGGAGCCATTTTTTCTAATGAGTTATGTGTGTTCTATTTTATTGAACTTTTAACTGTAAAGGATATATAATGGGTAAGAGCTACTTGCAATGTTTATTATG
Source organism: Ambrosia artemisiifolia (assembly GCA_032199755.1). Classification (NCBI taxonomy): domain Eukaryota; kingdom Viridiplantae; phylum Streptophyta; class Magnoliopsida; order Asterales; family Asteraceae; genus Ambrosia; species Ambrosia artemisiifolia. The sequence continues at coordinate 65,031,784 of CM063512.1, read as the reverse complement.
TACAATCTCATAAGAGTAAATTATCAAAACCGTTCGTGTGGTTTGGCCAAATTGTTTGAACAGTCCTTGACTTTTGAGAACTGATAAGTTGGGGACCAATTTCAACTTATATTACACTCGGTACATACGTTCAAATCAAACATACATTTTTTTTTACAAATAATGTTTTTAGTATTAACTTGAATGATATGAGCAAATTACATAAGGATAGCAGGTAGGCGGGCAACAAACTGCGTCGCCACCTCTTTCTAGATAGAAAACCTTAATCTACTCAAAGCAAATCCTCGCCCCGGGGGAGTCGAGAAGTTACATTTATCTCTTATTGCATCATAATTTTGTTTTTTGGGTTATTTGATAACCGATTAAAGTTTAAATAAAACTTTGATTTTGTTTATTACACTTTCCAGAAGATTTAGGAAGGAAAAACCTCCTACAAATGAAAACACCAAGAAATTTGTAAGTGTTCGAATGTGATTGGATTGATGAAATCAAGGTCAAATTATACAACCCGCATGTCTTTTCATGAGACGTTGCCATCTTTGCATAAAAAGGTTGGTTATAGGTCATGTTGTCTTTTAATGAAATATTGGTGTGCTGTCATTTTTGTGGAAAATTGTATAGTAAAACATATGATTGAAGTGCTATAAGCTTTTAATCATCAATGTTTGATCACTGTTTGTTTATCAACGTAATTGATCACTTGATCAAATCTTTTAAGACACGTTAGTGAAATTGACTTAAGGTTCAAATGCTCTTCAGCTAACAAGCCCCTAAACTGATAGAACATAAGTTCGGTTTATTTATAAGTTTGACAAACAAGCGATCAGCTTTTACGAATTGCACCATTAACTATCTGAGTCGTGTCATTAGTTGAGTCTAGATTTATATTAATTTATATGATTATGCATTTCGCATATCATAACTCGTATTAGAGTTTAATGTTAGTCTCTTTGATATCTTGTTAACACCAAAACTATCAACAATATCCTAAGTTTTTTGTTTTTTTAGCCTCGCTTACGCTGTACACATATAATTTATATGTGTGTGGGCCCTCGAGGGGAGTAAAATTGCACTAATTTTAACGTTATTTTACTAATGTCGTGAAAACAACGTTACAAATGATGGACTAACATCATGCATAATGTTATGCATAATGTTGTAGCGTTGATAGTCAAAAGTCACGTGGGTACATGCACCAACTAGGCTTGTCTCGATTGCTAGTGTTATGTGCCTTATATCTAAGGCTTGATGCAAAACCACTATCGAGCTGAGGGTCCCACCGGAAGCAGCCTCCGTATTCTCTCAGGGTATAAGTAAAGTTGTCTACGTCTCACACTAATACTCTCCTCAGTCCCTACCTTAGCTTTGATAATGGTGGAATTAGCCGACTAACTTAGTATGCTGATGATGAAGATTATTTTTTTAGATATATATTTTTTGTATCATTGGATAATATATTAAAGCTTGATCAAACCTAAAAAACCAATGAAAAGTGTTTTTTTTTTTTTTTTTGCAATTAATTTATATATAGATTCTATTTCATAATTGCCAAATTACATCAAAATAGCAGACAACGAGCAACAAGCTGCGCCGTCAACCCCTTCTGAATAGCGAACTCTAATTTACTAAATACGAAACCCCCACGCCCACCCCCACCCCACAAACGTGAAGACATTACTATGAATAACCCGTTAAACTCTGGTCATGAATCGTATAGCTTCCGGTGCTAGGAAGCCAGGGTATCAAAAGCCAGGGACAAAAACTATGCAAGTGTTTCATACATTTTTATTTGTCGGGGTTAAAAACAAAATGTAAAAGTATAAGATGTTCATAAGTTTTTAATTCTCTACTACATAACAGCAGAAGCAAGTAAAATAAAAACTGCATTAATAACATATTTGACTTACTTCACTAAATTAACATTATACTATATATTTAAAAACCTTAGTGTGTTATAATTTATAAATTTACAACACAGAGATGCTTAGCCGTCGTCGTCGTCTTGTGTTATACTATTATCAACATTCACTTTAGGTCCCCCTAGTTCTTGATTTTGCTTTAATTGTCTCCTCTTTCTCAGTTTCCCCTATTTGTTAATGCCTATCATAACAAAATAAGAAAAAAATTGTGCCTACACATTCGAAAGACAACAAGTTTTTTTAAATATTTGTGCACATTAGCCAGGTGACACTATAAAAGCGTTAAGAATAGAGAGAGGAATATAAGGACTTTGAATAGAATTCAAAAAGTTGAAGATAAGTTTTGACAAACACACAAACAAAATAATGTGTTCGTCTTACATAAAATGGAAAATCATTATTAAAGTGTAGTTGTTTTAACATGCAGATAATTAATAATTAATAAAGTATATTCATTTACAAGAGTGTCAAAACATACAAACTATAAACAACACGAAAAATATCAAAAATAGTGATGGCATGAGGGCAGGTTTGGGTAATCCAACCACATACCCGATTATAAAAATTTGTCCTAAACGCGACCCATAACCTATCTGGTATCTATCCGTCACGATTAGACCTGTTAACTAAAAAGTACACTATGTGAAATTTTACTTTTTTTAAAAATAATTAGAATTAGGAGGATATGATTCATTATATCTCTTTTTTGGTATATGAAACATATAAATGTGTTATAAACATTTGATATAAAGTAGTTAAAATAATTGTGTTCAAGTTTAGAACTTGTATTGTTCGCATCGTCAGTGACCTTTAAACTTGTTAAGACACAATTTGCCAGCACTAACTATCCAATATATCTGCAGGTTTTGGGTAAACCCGTTAGTTTTTAATAATACCCGTTTTATGTCTCGACCCAAAACTTTCCAGGTAACCATCAAGTAACTATTGATCGACTACATTTTGCTAGTTGTGAATTAGAAAAAAAATCATTCAAATCGAAAATAGCCCTTAATGTCATTCAAAATTTAATCAGAATGGATCATACATCTTCATCTCTGTAAGGATACTAATTTTGGGTGCATATTGGCTCCTATGGTTTTCACACTAATAATAGTTTTTACATGATCTTATCTCTATGAATTTACTTAGCTGATCCATATATCTTTGAAGTATCAGTATGCAAGTTTTTTCTGGTTGATTAAATTATACAAAAAAAATAGTATAATTAAACAAAGAAAAACAAAAATATATAATAATATAACATACACAGAAAAAAATAGCATTTATGAACTCTAGAGTGAATGGTTTGATTAGATGCTTTCTATGACGAACAAATGTCATTGAAAGTTGAAACACATTTTTTTTTTTTTTTTGGACGGCTAGATCACACGGGTAAGACGCATGCCAACGACCTTACCCACCCTGGTTCGACCCCCCGTGCAAGCAGGCTTTTCAACCCTTCGCCCGAAGGCTTCGCATGTTTTGACATGCTCCGTGGATCGAACCGGGAACACCCGGGCGGGAACCCCACAAATGTGGGTAAACCCTCCCCCCCTTAGATTCGAACCCACAACCATTAGGTTATGTTTCCAATCCTCATTGAGGTGGCCAACTGGGCTAGCCCAGCTGGTTTGAAAGTTGAAACACATAATATAAATTTAGTAACACACTGAGAATAATATACAAAGATTTCAAAAATAATAATAACTAGTGGTAATCAAGGCGGCGCGCTGCGCCTAGGTTAAACCGGTATCTAATTCTGTGTATGTAATGCACAACAGTTGAAGGACGACGCAATTTCTTTTAGTAATACAACAACCTTTCTTTTAATTTTCTAGTGTCTGTTACAGGTGTATACGTTGCAAGAATATTGGCTTTCGGATCTGTTGTAGTGAACCAATAATTAACGGAGTTGAATAGTTACTTCACGGAGTTGGATAGTAGTTGACAGACTTGAGTTGAGTTGAGTAGTAACATGACAGAATTGAGTAGCACCCTAACGGAGTTGAGTAAAGAAAATAAAAAAAAACAGAGTTAAATAGTAACCTATCGGAGGAAAAACGGAGTTGCGGGAAAAAATAAATTAAAAGAACAGAGTAAATAGTAACTTGACGGAGTTCAATAGTAGCGTCGTTAAGCTAACGGAGTTGAATAGTAGCCTAACAGAGTTGAGTAGTAACCTAACGGCATTGAGTGGAGTTGAATAGTAACTTGACGGCATTGAATAGTAAATTGACGGGGTTGGATAGTAGTTGACGGAGTTGAGTTGACTTGAGTTGTACCAGACGTAATTGAGTAAAGAAAATTAAAAAAAAAACATAGCTAAATAGTAACTTAACAGAGAAAAAAACGAAGTTGCGGCAATTTTTTTAAAAAAAAATCAGAGTAAATAGTAACTTGACGTAGTTAAATACTTAACGCAGTTGAATAGTAACACCATTAACATAACGGAGCTGAACAGTAGCCTAACGGAGTTGAGTAGTAACCTAACGGCGTTGTAAAGAAAATTAAAAAAAACATAGCTAAATAGTAACTTAACAGAGAAAAAAACGAAGTTGCGGGAATTTTTTTTAAAAAACCAGAGTAAATAGTAACTTGACGAAGTTAAATACTTAACGCAGTTGAATAGTAACACCGTTAAGCTAACGGAGTTGAACAGTAGCCTAACGGAGTTGAGTAATAACCTAACGTCGTTGAGTGGAGTTGAGTAGTAACTTGACGACCTTAAATAGTAACTTTACGATGTTGGATAGTAGTTGACGGTTTGAGTTGAGTAGTAACATGACGGAATTGATTAGTAGCCTAACAGAGTTGAGTAAAGAAAATTAAAAAAAAAATAGAGCTAAATAGTAACTTAACGGAGAAAAAAAAAACGGACTTAGGAAAAAAAATTTAAAAAGTAGAGTAAATAGTAACTTGACAGAGTTAAATAGTAACACCGTTAAGCTAACGGAGTTGAACAGTAGCCTAACGGAGTTGAGTAATAACGTAACGTCGTTGAGTGGAGTTGAGTAGTAACTTGACGACCTTAAATAGTAACTTTACGGAGTTGGATAGTAGTTGACGGTTTGAGTTGAGTAGTAACATGACGGAATTGAGTAGTAGCCTAACAGAGTTGAGTAAAGAAAATTAAAAAAAAAAATTGAGCTAAATAGTAACTTAACGGAGAAAAAAAAACGGATTTAGGAAAAAAAATTTAAAAAGTAGAGTAAATAGTAACTTGACAGAGTTAAATAGTAACTCCGTTAAGGTAAACAGCAACTTAACTGAATTAAATAGTAACTTAACGGAGTTGAATAGTAACTCCGTTAGTACAACTTAACTGAATTAAATAGTAACTTAACGGAGTTGAATAGTAACTCCGTTAGTACTATTCATGAAAGTTTCTAAACTAATATATATAAATGATAACTTATGAAACTTATCATATATTCTGTACATATAATTGGGTAATCGGGTCGGATATACAGATATATCACTAAATTCAATACCCTCAAATGTGTCGGGTTTACTTGTTGGGATTAGAGTTGTTCACGATAACGACACTAATATTGAAGTTCGGGTGTCCGAGAATGAGGCTTAGGTTAATTCTAGTGAGGCAATGAGGATACTACAGAGAAAAATTGTCGCACTGTGGCAGGGTGATATGAATCGACGATTAGCGACGGACGACTAATAACATAAAGAAGTCAAGGTCAGGTACGTTATGACTTAGGTTTTTTCTATTAAACTTAGTGTTAAATTTTTATTTGATAAAGGCGGCTAGTCATATCATATATTGGTCGAAATGTTATGTATAAAGCTATAAATATTGTTATGATTTGTGGGTATATATATAATAGATAAATAATAATCTATTCGAGCAGAACCGAGCCGAGCGGACCTTTGCTCATGTTTGGCTCATTTACAAACCGAATCGAACGGATCGGCTCGTTTAAAACCAAGCATACAATCGAACGAGCGTTTTTCAAGCATTTTCCAAACAAGCGGCGAGCAATTTAACCGACCCTAATTAGGATTGTGCCCGAATGCCATCCCTGTTATTTAAAAATGGAACTAAGGAGCAAACATACTTTATTTAAAAGTTGAAGGGTTTAGAATGTAAAGTGTAAAGTATTGGTAAAATAATTCCCCCCCATCTTCTTCTCCCGTCAACTCGCGTGCGACTCACGTGCGACCCGATCCCTCCTACTCACTCACTTTCAGACACTCTCACACACATTATTAGTATACCACCATTAACATAATTAACACACTCTTCTGTCCTTCACACACACACACACCGACACACTTTTTTCCGTTATGTTTCCACCTTCCAAACAACAATTTTCAACGGTGCGTTACAACTAACTCGAATTTCTCTTTATTATTATTATTATTATTTTTTAAATTTAAGACGTGTATTCAATTGTGTAGGATGCAACTTTAGGATCTGTGCTTAATCACTGAATGAATGAATGATGTGCTATGATCTTATGTTACTTGAAATCAATTGAAAGGGATTATTATTATTATTATTACTATTATTATTGTTGTTATTATGGATGAATATAGTAAGACCTCAGGGAAACAAACATCACGGCCTGTTTTAAAATCTATATTATCCGGTAAATCAACGCCTAGAGGCTCTCCTTCGTTTCGAAGGTTAAACTCGAGCCGAACGCCTAGAAGAGATGGGAGGATTACTGGATTTAATACTAATTGTTTTAGAAGCAACAGGATTGTTCTTTGGTTGCTTTTGATCACTCTTTGGGCTTATGCTGGATTTTATATTCAGTCCAGATGGGCTCATGGTGATAATAATGAGGGGATTTTTGGGGGAAGTGATGATGAGGTTGACAAGAGTGATGGAGGTTCTGAGTTGAGTGTTAGTAAGGATGCGTTGACGGATGAGGTTAAGATCAGTGTTAATCAGTCTGAAAGTAATGGTAGTCGTGGTGTGTTGCATAGGATGTTAGCGGTGAAGAAAACGAGCAAAAGATCAAGGCGTAGGTCTAGTTCTCGTTCAAGACGTGGAAACAAGAAAAAGGTTTTGGAAAGTGATAAGAGTAATGAAGTTGAAGAAGAAGAAGAGATTCCTCAAACGAATTCGACGTATGGGATGCTTGTTGGACCGTTTGGATCAGTTGAAGATCGGGTTTTGGAATGGAGTCCTGCGAAGAGATCAGGAACGTGTGAAAGGGGAAGTCAGTTTGCGAAGCTTGTTTGGTCAAGAAAATTTGTTTTGATATTTCATGAACTTTCAATGACTGGAGCGCCACTTTCGATGATGGAGCTGGCTTCGGAGCTTTTGAGCTGTGGAGCTACGGTTTCTGTAGTTGTGCTTAGCAGAAGGGGTGGATTGCTTAATGAACTTGCTAGGAAAAAGATTAAAGTTCTTGAGGATAAAGATAAACTCAGTTTCAAAGCTGCATCGAAAGCGGATCTTGTTATAGCAGGTTCGGCTGTTTGTGCATCATGGATTGGTGAGACCTCCTTTTCATATTCCCTAAATCCTAAAGTTTTCAAATGGTAATTATTCAAATTTCATAATGAAAATTAGTTTGATGACGGTTTGTTAAATGATTAAATGATTGCAGAACAATATCTTGACCATTCAATGGCGGGAACACGGCAACTTGTTTGGTGGATCATGGAAAACCGGCGGGAATATTTTGATCGAGCTAAGCTTGTTCTGAATCGTGTTAAAACATTAGCATTTCTTTCCGAATCGCAATCTAAGCAATGGTTAGATTGGTGTGCAGAAGAAAATATTAAATTTAAACACGCGCCCTCTGTAGTTCCACTTTCTGTCAATGATGAACTAGCTTTCGTAGCTGGAATTTCCTGTTCCCTAAATACCCCTGCATTCAGCACCGAAAAAATGCTGGAAAAGAGGCTTTTATTAAGAAAATCAGTAAGAGAAGAAATGGGCTTAAAAGATAGTGATATGCTTGTTATAGCATTAAGTAGTATAAACCCTGCAAAGGGTCATCTATTGCTTCTTGAATCGCTAGACGTGGCGACAAACAAAATGCCAGTTGATGGTAAAAGTTTTAAAAAAATGTTGAGGGGCAGTAAAGAAAAGAAGGGGAAAGATGTCAAGCTTCTAATTGGTTCAGTTGGGTCCAAGAGTAATAAGGTTATATATGTCAAATCACTTCTTGCTTTTGTATCCAATCATTCGAGTTTGAATAATTCAGTGATGTGGACTCCCGCGACAACACGGGTTGCTTCACTTTACTCTGCAGCAGATGTTTATGTTATAAATTCCCAGGTATCAATCATAATTCTTATCTATACATCAAGTACAGATTATGCTTGCTTATTAGTTATTCTTTGTGATTGACACGTCATTAGTTTATTAATATTAATGAAAAAGATCAAATTTTACAGATGTGAATTGGTGGATTTGGGTTATGTTTATCTTAAACGGGTCAAATAAAAAAAAGTTAGCTAAAGAGTCAGGGTCAATCTGTTAATAGTACACCTAAAATCTATTTATGGTTATTCATAACTAACACATTGGTTATTTATATAGAAAGATTTTAAAATGGACATAAAAAGTGTTTTATGTCAACACAGCCCGCTAAACGACTGCATCTAACTACCACGTAGTTACAACATCAATTCAGTTTGTCATTGTATATATATGATTGTTCATGAAATACTTTTAATGTAGTAGATTTATTTCTTACATGCTGCAAACTAGCTTGGTTTTAAAAAGCGCGCCTCGCGCAAAGCGCATCTAGGCGCAAACCCATGCGCCTAATGTAACACTAGGCGAGCAGTGTACAAAAAGCGCAAAAAGTGCAGGAAAAAATGATGTTTTTGTGCTTAAAATTGTTATACATGTAGCTAAAAGGGTTATACAATTAAGTTAAATCATATACATACCTTATTAGTATCTATATTTTGAGTAAATAATGCTAAAAACCTATATAGCATATATAAAAAAAAATTATATAATCGTCTTGCGCCTCGCGTACGAAAAGCCCACCGCTTTTGCGCTTTGCGCCTCGGTTTTAGACCTCGTCGCTTTTGTGCGCTTCACGCTTTTTAAAACCAAGCTGCAAAGTGCTGCGAACCGTTGCTATGTTCTGCCATGTGTGTGATTGGTTAATTTAAACAGGTTAGACCATGTGTAGTGGGGGGCTTTATATATAAAGCCCCTCTTCCTGATTGGTCCACGTGGCTGCTGAGTCAGCATGGAGAGAGAAACTGAAAAAGGGGTGTAGTGGGGAAAAAAAGTTGGGGCGCTATTACTCAAATAAAACGGTGGACTTTTTAATTAATAAACTCTCAAATAAAACGGTCATAAACTCAAATAAAACGGTGTTGTCTTGCCTCCCTCCATGTGCCACGTTTTGATTGGATGATACAAGTTTGAACCAGCGTTATTTATATAACGCCACCGGTTGTTTTTGGGCTATAGCGCCCCCCCGTTTTGGTGTTTGGGGCGCTATTTTTCAATTTTTTGCAAATATAACGCCCCACTACGGTTAGTCTTATGCTTATAAGAAAGCGAGTAATCAGTTTATAAAAAACAACAAACAGGTGCAAATTTGTATTTACACACTCAAAACTGCTTATCCACGCCTAGAAACGTGATAAGAATTAGAAAAAGAAAATTTTGACTGACTAGACGATCACAGGGGCTTGGAGAAACATTTGGAAGAGTAACAATTGAAGCAATGGCATTTGGTATTCCGGTACGATAAATTCTTAAACTTTTAATCAAATATAAAATAACCAAATATATATAGTAAAGGGTGAACTGCTAAAATCGTCCCTGTGGTTTGGTGAAAGTTGCCACTTACGTACAAACTTGAGATTTTTTGTCATAATCGTACCCTGGAGTGCCAGTGACGATTTAGACAAACAATTAAAACCAGGGTACGATTATGACAAAAAATCTCAAGTTTGTACGTAAGTGGCAACTTTCACCGAACCACGGGGACGATTTTAGCAGTTTACCCTATAGTAAATTCAACTCCAAAAATTTTTAAATTCCCATTATACTCTGTGTTTGTTGGTCAGGTGCTTGGAACAGATGCAGGAGGTACAAAAGAGATTGTTGAACACAATGTGAGTGGTCTTCTGCATCCCATTGGGCACCCAGGAACCACTCTTCTTTCCGAACACCTTCACTATTTACTTAAAAACCCTTCAGAACGACAGCGTTTGGGACTTGCAGGGAGAGAAAAGGTGAAGAAAATGTACTTGAAAAAGCACATGTACAAGACCTTTTGGCAAGTACTTTACAACACCATGAAAGTTGGTTAAATTTGGTTACTGCTGCTCATAATTTTTGTGTACTTTTTATATCACTGTTGTAATTTATCAACCAATCATAATTTTTAAGTTTTTTTTTTAATTTAAATTCCAGTGTTTTGAACATGGTTTTGTGATTTTTACCAACAAGCACTCTTATCGGCACTGGACCGGCTGGCTGGTCAGTTGGACCGTTAACCGGTTCGCTTGACTACTTTTGAACTCGCCAATAATGGATCAAACCGGTTCAACTGGCAAACCGGACCCTACATATAGTTTCGTCTTTTTTTTTTCTCAAAATGTTTACGACGGTATCCTGTTTTTAAAACATATCCAAACAGTGTATCAGTAATACGATGACCACTAATCATCGGTTGTATTGCTATCAAGAAACTATTTCATTGTATATGTACATTCATACTTCTAAACAACAACCAGACTGAACATGACCAGAATATTCCTCGGGCACATCCGCCTTAATCCACGTGGAGCTCTCCAAATCCAACACGTACACCCCGTGGCTCCCACCAAATCCAACAGATCCAACGGCCAACAACCGCCCACCCCATTCAATCATACAAGGTACGCCATCCATATCACTTGGTATCCTCATACTAGACGAATGATCCAATGCGACAACCGCCCCATCTTGATACATATACATCACCCCATTACCGCCATCCACACAAGTCCTCGGACACGTGTCATTTCCCAAAAACTCACCATCAGTCGGGTCCCACCGCCACGTCAACGGGTCAAACCCCTCCGCACTTTTCCCAAACTGCCCTTGCATTAAAGTATTATACCCACCAATCACATAAAACTTTCCACAATGGAACACACCTTTACACTCGTCCCTCTCATCTGCCATGTCAGGTAACAACACCCAATCATCTTCTGCCACGTCATACACCATCCCAGACCGAAGCGCATTCTTCTCATTATCATGCCCACCCGCCACAAACACCCTTCGATCATTATCCGACGCACACCCAAAAAACGACCTTGTACACCCTGGCATATCGGGCCCACGCCGCCACGTGGCAGACACAAAATTATAAACAAACACAAAATTACCCGCCTCCCAATTATCCGGATTCAACCCACCCATTACCACAAGATTAAACCCGACCGAAGCTATTTGACAAAACAGCGGCAACCCGTTTTCCAACCCGGGAATAGGAGGCAACTCGCTCCAGTTACCGGTAACCGGTTCAAAAACCGTTAACCGGTAAACGGGTGCAGCTGAATACTTTCTTAACCCATGTTTCCGGTTAGAATCAACCTTTGACTGGACCATAACGACAATACGACGGCTGAGTCCGGCGGACTTACGGTGGTTACGAAACGAGGGGTGTTCGATCTCCGACTTCCAGCTCCGGCAGACGGAGGCGGCGGAGGAGAAGTGGGTGTGGGGAAGACGGATTAGACACTCTAAGCCGACATCATCTGGTAGACCAGGTATAAGCTCCATGAATGAAAGAGTTTAAAAGTTTAGAAAGATTTGGAAAGAGGTGCAGAGTGGATGAATATTAATAATAGTTTAAGGATAAAGGTGAGATGTTTAAAGAAGAGATATGAGGGAATCGATGGAGGAGTGAGAGAGGCACCATTGGAGGTTATATAGTGAAACAACGTGCATAAAGAAAAAGGTTAATATCATGAAAAAACTAATCTATTCTTTTGTTTTTATGTGAACAAATTATTCTTTTTATTGAAGTAATACATATAGATGATAATGGTAGGCCTTTAAATTAATGGAACGAACATAAACAATGTTTATATTTGTTCATTTAATTTTAATTGAACATATAATCGAACACATTTTTGTGTTTGTATTTGTTCGATCATTAAGAAATTTGTTATGTTGGTGTTTATTTATGTTCGTTTGTTTAAAACTTAAACAAACAGTTAACGAATGAACATAAACGGATATTTACGAACATAATAAATGTAAACGATTTTTTATTACTAAAAAACCCAATTAACGATTGGTTATAGTTATACAGGTAGCTGAAACCCAACTTATGTTTATATTTATATGAATATATTACTAATGTAATTAATAAAATTCAACGAGCATAAATGGACGTTCACGAACATAAATTGTTTGTTCATGCTCGTTCATTTAACTAAACGAACATGTTTTTTTCATTTTTGTTCGTTTATTAAATGAATGAACATAAACGAACTTTTCGCCGAACAAGTTCACGAACAATTCATGAAAGTTCGGTTCTTTATTGTAGTAAGTGAACTTGTTGTATGCGAAGAAGCCCATTGGGCGAATATGGGTAGTAGTGAAGATAGCCATCTTCACTAATAACCAAGGCCCAAGCTCAGCGAATATGTTTCTCTATATAAAGTACATGTGGGTTTAGGGTTAGGTTGTTCGTTAGTTAGTCAGTTAGTGATTCCAGTGAGCAGCCTCCAAGTTTGTGTGTGTTAGTCGTGGTGTCGTGAGTTGATTGTAATAAGTTTCTAATCAATAGAAGACAAGTTTTATAGAATTTCTGGTGTTTGATCTTGATTGATATATAATCTTAATCATTTTTGTATAAACATCAATCAAGGGATTCCACACCTTGATTAATCTAACCATTCTTGTAATCGATCCATTTTAAAGACCTACAAGTACTCGTCACATATTATTTGAATTCCTTAACTTTCTTCGTTATCTATTTTGTTCCTTGATTTCATTCTAGTTCACGGTATCAGCTATTTTCAATATCATAGGCTCTTGAACCATAAATTGAAATTTTATGATTGCTCTATCAATTCGAATGTGTTTTTAAGGTTCTTTTTTTTTTTTCACAAATGATTCCATTGCGTTAAGAACACGATTTCTCATCAAGAACCATAAAATAGTTTTGTTGAAGTACATCAAATCCAGACTCTTCGATATATGCTTTATTGCTTTATGTGCCAAAAACTGATGTCTTATCAAGTCCCACAATTTATGTTAATCGATTAATAAAAGACGAAGAAACAGCGTACGAAGTTAACCATTTACATTTATGTAAATGGTCCACATACGTGAAATCAGGTAAAGGTTCACTTTCTTTTTTCAACATGTTGGTAGTGGTCAATCAGGTAAAGAGGCTAATTTCTTTTTTAATCATGTGGTCTTTGAGACTTGAACTCAAAACCTCCCGCAACTTCTAGCGCTGTGTTCCCGAGTTAACTTAAGAGAAGAAAAGAAAAAGAAATGGAAGGAAAGGAAAAAAGTATGTGTGTTTCTGAGTTTTTTTTAAAAGAGGGAAATGATGAGATGTGTGTTCCAAAGTTCTTTTTTGGAAGGAAAGGAAAAGAGAGGAAAACTAAGTCATTTTTAATCCTTCCAAATGGAATGAAAAGAAGGGAAAAGAAAAGAAAGGGAGGGGAGGATTTTCCTTTTTTTCTTTTCTTTTTTTTTTCCTCTCTTAAGTTAACTCGGAAACATAGCATACGTGTTTTAAAGGCTTTGCATTTGCCTTGGTAGGGTTTTTTTACGCATCAGATTGTTCTGATTAATCATTCTATGTTTTGTTCTTGCTCTGTTTTTTGTTTATTAAAATCTAATCTTTGCTACAATTATTTCTTCAATTGCACTATGTTTGTTTATTTGATTACTGATTATTCATGAGTCTTCTTTCAGATTAGAAACTCACGGATCTGTGTTAGATTTTATAAAGTGTTCTTTATCATTATTTGACATTGTTTTTTATTTATGGTTATGGTTTTTTTACGCATCAGATTGTTCTGATTTTGGATATAACTTTTTAAGTAAAAAAACGCTTTTACTAATTGTGTAGGTGAAGTTTTTGATGATTAGCTCTTATGGTATGAGGAATCGTGCAATTAGATTTAGTTTTCAGAAGTCGCAGAGATTAGTTGTATATGTTGTTGCAGTTGTATAGTTTACAGTTTTTGTTTGTACTTGATGTAAGATTTACCGTCATGAACTTGAATATTGTATGTGGCTTTATGTATACAATTGGCTCTGGTTATTAGAGTTGTGTAGGTGAACTTTTTTATGATAAGTTCTTATGGTATGAGGAATGGTGCAATTAGGAGTTCTCATTTTAAAGTTGAAATTAGTTTTTTAAAAGTTGTAGAGATTAGTTATATATGTAGTTGTAGTCATGTAGTTTACAGTTAAAATTTGGAGTTGATGTGTTGGTAAGATTTACCAGCATGAACTTGAATATTGTTTGTGGATTTGTATGTATAAGTTGGAAATGATTAGTGGAATTGTGTATATGATGATCAGTTTTTACGGAATTAGTTTTTTTATTTATTTAGAAGTTGAACAATAGTTTCTGGGAGCTGTAGAGATTAGTTAAGATATGAAATTGTAATTAGGTTATTTTTTACACAGAATCGCTTTTGTTAGGTTATTTTTATTTGTTTAAAAGACAAAAATGATTTTAAATACAATAAAAACACAGGAACTTTCAATCAAAGACGATTACTTTTTATAATACTTGCATTTCTAAGTTTTATAAGATATAAACTAATAACTTATCATCTTAATGCAACATCAAAATAATGCATAATATATTAGTATAAAACTTGCATTTATAAAGTTGATATTATACTCACTTCTAGTGTAAACCTTCTTTCTGAAGCCATATATAGTAAAACGAGCCCACTTGCATTTTGTTTAATAACTCAAGATGTCATTTTAAAATTTTCCAAACCTATGAGAAAAAACCTCATGTGCCTCAATAGCCATGATTCTGTTATGAATTACTTATTAATAAAGTGACCATCCACATGCTTAACTCCCTTTTCTTCATTACTATTATCATTAATGTATAGGCCTATAAATAAAGCCATTGTACCTCATATTGAGATATCAATAAGAAAACATTTCTCCCATCCTCTCATTGTTCTATATATTGCTAATAGGTTATAGTTGATATACAACACGTTATCAGCACGAGTTGCTTTTGAGTTACATCATATTGTATGGGAGCCGAGCGGTTATGCCACTGAGTTGTTCAAGGTTTTAATCTTTCTTCTTCAACCCAAACTCAGGTAAAATTAGCAACATGTGTTATTTTTTACACATTAAGGAAATGAACAGGATACACACTGATTAACAAAAACTCTGTATTTTCTAACTACATGCGAGACATGTGTAACATCGCGTTATTTTTACTCTTACATATATTTTAAATACTATATTTAACAAATTCTAAGTTCGCCTTTATTCGCTTCTTCTATGTTACTCCTACCAATTCGTGACGAGTCGTCAATATAATTTATCCTAATCAATTTAGAAACTCATTTAGTTAATATCCTAATATATATATTTATTTATTCCTTTAAAAAAAAACATATATGTTTATAATAATAATATATTTTAGTTTAAAAAAAAACACACACACTTGAAATTGACGTTTGACTTTTAAATAATAACAATGTGACATTTGACTTTTAACAACAACATAGAATTGCAATGTTGTTGTCAGTTCGTCTTTTTTATTTATTTATTTTGAAGCTCGACGAGGACAGCAGATAACAAGAGGTATGACCATTCCATATTAGTTAAACTTAACCCCCAACTAATCTCCTCCTAACCACCTCATTTACAACATTTAATACCCAACCACCTTAACTCACCTATAAATACAACCCCTCCCCACTCCTTAACCTCTTGTTCATCTCATTTCTCCTTAAAACTCTCTCTAATCTTCAAGGTTTTTGAGCAAACTTCCTGAAAACACATCAGTAAGTTTCTAGGCTCAAACCCTCAATTCTTTTATGTTTTTCCTTCTCTTTTCTATTCAAAACTCCTTGGAGAAACCTCTAGGACCTTCCCCATGTTTATCCACAGAAGTGTGATAAGGGTAGAGCACCTAAAAGAGGTCCCAAATGGGTTTATTTTCTGAATTGTTTTTATGTCCCAAGAATGTTTGTTGTGAAGGAACCAACCAAGTCTACTAACAATCTAATGTTAGATGGGTTTGTGCTATGGTATTGGTTATACTATGTATCATTATAAACTTACTTTCAATCTTCTATCTTATTATCCTATTATTAATCTTTGGAAGGTTTGTGGTTACACCCTACCTTACCAACTCTCTTGACCCTTCTTGTGCTACGGATTTATCCACACTAGAAAGGGGAAATCCCGTGTCCAAAACCCACGTTTATTCCATAGACGAAGTGGTTATGACATGAACCTATCAAATGGATTCACATTCCTAACCTTATACCATCCGAATCATCTATGATGATTTTGTGCTTGGTCTAACTTAATCTCATGACCATCCGGATTGCCCTAAAGGCAATTTGTGCTTGGTTTGCCTAAAAGGCTTGCATGACTCTCGTGAATCTATAATCTAAAACTCGAACCTAAAACTCTAATTCTTAATTCTAGTTAATCGGAGCTAAAGTTTAATCTTCAAAGACTTGTCTTTGGAACTATATCAAGACGCACCCAAAGGTGAGTTCATACTTGTCCCCCTTTTATTCTTTATTCTTTGGGGCTCAACATGTATCACTATCAAAACTTAAACGATTTCATACTCTTAAAACTATTATGCTCAATCTAAATGCTATTATGATATGCCATGCTAGAATTCAAAGTCTTACATACAAATGTACGATTAGCCAACAACCCACCTTACATGTATAGCGCTATAGGTTGACACGCCGCCCCCTTTATGGGTCATGATAAGTTTAAAGTCTTTTGTGTTATCAAGTGTTGTTGCCGTTTGTATGGTTCTACGTGCATATGCCTATAACATGATGATTCGAGTAGACTTTCTTATACTATGTACTTAGACTCAAAACTAGTATGCTCACCAATGCTTTATGTGTTGACGGATATTTTATACATGTTGCAGGAAATGTTTAATGCAGGTTTATCAAGAAAACTAATTAGGAATGGACTAGAAACTCGCAGCTAGTTTAAATTTCTATGTTTTGATGTTGTACTTTCCTTTTCATGAAACAATTTGTATTTTGTTATCTTTTAGACAATGATTATGCTATGAATGAAATTTTTATCCTTAAATTATATTGTCACGAATTCTAGTGTCATGAAGTCTTTGAGCAATCTATCCCAAGTCTCGCCCCGATGTATTCCGCCATCGGTTGGGGTGTGACAGATTGGTATCAGAGCCATGACTATAGGGAATTAGGAAAAATTGTCATGTTTGACCTAGACTATAGTTAAGAACCATTTTGACCATTCCTTTTATCATGCTTAATATACTTGTTCTCCCTATCTTGCTTCTACCTTATTCTTTTGCTCTTAAAAATTTACCTTCCTATTTGTGGATTACTCTACACTCGAAGACGCTCGTATAACACAAACGAAAGGAAATCACCGAAATAGGCGTGAAACCCTCACTTTGGTGATAACTTTCAATCCGCGTAAAATCTTTGTGTTTTGAAACTACACCAAGATAGGAGTGATATCCTCACCTTGGTGGAAATTTCACAATTCTCGTTCTAGTGGACACTTACCAATTGAAGGTTGGAATTAATTTTCTTACCACATTGGACAAAGTGTACAAACCACACTCAAAGAAACGACCTCGCTAAGATAGGAGTGAAATCCACAACTTAGCGACTAGTTTCAATCCTTGATATTTTTTTTTTAAATCTCGCTAAAGTCTCAAATTTACTAATGACAAGAAACATGTAGTAACTAGAAGGGTGAATACCGTTAACCGCAGGTTCGGGGAGAGTATTCCCACCTATTAAGCCAAAGCATGTTTTCAAACTCAAAGGTAAATTCGAACCACTTTGGTTAGTCTTAGTTCCGTTCCGGAACACTCCAATTGCTTGCTTAAAACAAGCCTCTCATTTTATGTTAATATTATTTTCAATGTTGTTTTCATGCTATGTTTTCACTACATATATTCGATTTACTTTTTTTTTTTTCTACTCGCATACAATCTCAAGACTCGCATTTCAAGCTACTCTAGCGATCTCCAAACGATACTAATAATCGCAAAACCAACACGAATCGAAACTTCCTTATGATTAACTATGTGCTCTATACTTGCTTATACATACGTGTTATGCTATTTTAACAATGTGAAACTTGCGTCCTATACGTGTAACTAGAACTTGCATACTAAATCTATGAGAACAACTTGAGCTTATGTATTTTGTTTATCTAAATTTGCATCAATTTCACCGATCTAATCTTACCCACAAGCTTTTCATTGTTAACCAAAATTCTAGTAACTTATTTCCTAAATTCAAAAGTCACTTCGTTTAAAAAACGCTCATGCAAATCTTCTTATGTATGATTCTCGTAGATGTCTTCCCGTCTCAACAGCATCGATCTCAACCAACTGGCGAGTCTTATTGCCCGAGAATTAGTAACCTAGTGACACCAACAAACCCAACTCCAAACCCCGACGATACCATCCAGGACAGCACAAACCATGTAGATACTAAACCTTCTACCCATACTCCTACCAAACAAACGAAAAAGGATAACCGAAAATGCAAAAACCTCAAACGAAACCACACTTCGACAACTCCTAAGACTCCAAATCCCAACAAAAAGCAGTATCATGGAACCTATCCGCTATGCAACAGTTGTAAATTCCACCATCTCACTCACTCACCATGCCGCATATGCGCCAACTGTGGTGCATATGGTCATTTAGCCAAAACATGTCGCCACACCACTAAACCACGACCCAAACAACCTACTAGTACTACCTCATTCCCTAAAGTTAATGGATGGATATGCTCCGAGTGCAACGACCCAACCCGTGGGCGCAACCAATGCCCAAGACTTGCCATGGTGATCTACGATGCTGGAAAACCCACTCACCACACTAAAGAAGATTGATTTTTCTCTTCTCTAAAAGAAAAAAATGAGAATTTCCTTATGTATTGTTTTCAAGAAATTATTCAGATGTGAAATTTCCTTTTATTAATTATGAAATATCATCGTTATCTTAGGTTACAATCATAATTTATCGGCAAAATTCTAACATCACAAAACCCTTTTCTCCTCGCATACAATCTTTTTCAAATTTTGAACAAAATTCTTCCTACTATTCCTAAAAGGATGCCTATTTCTCTATAAAATCCTCACTTTCAACCTTCAAACCACTAACAAATGTGTGTCAAGTCGGTATGACAAACGAGATTTTAAATGGTAAAAGTGTTTAAAATAAATTTTCTTTTACAAACAAGACTTGTGAGCAAAATCAAATAACCTGCTTTTTTTTTATAATCCCAAAACCTTTTCTCTTGAAATCGTATCACGAGTCAAAATAATCATCAACGCCAAACTAAAATTGTCGATAAACTATTTTCCTCGCTTAATAAAATGGATTTTTTTATAAATCAAACGACCATCTTCGATAAAACTTTTACACTAAATTTTCCCTACTTCAATTAAATCCATTTTTTCTTTAACATCCAACGGACTAAATTCTTCTACCATCAAACTTGACCCTTAACCTTGAAAGGCTAAAATCGCTCGCATACCCATAAACTAAATTTGTAATGAACTCGAATTTTATGTTACTCTTAGTCAAAACATTCTTTTCACGCCTGAACGTTTTCATTAAGAATCAAATTGCCCATACTTTTGCTTGATTTAATACATCTGAACGTAACCACATATGCACAAGTCTACACCATTACGCCACAATACCATATACCTATGCCAAAAACTCGTATGCACCACAACATCGAAAACTTGCTTAAATGCCTTTCCATTTTATGTGTTACATATCACGCTACTTGCCATGTTTACAACATTAAAACTGTTTAAATGTCTTAGTTTCATTTCTTGCCCTTGGTGTGTAAGTATTTGTGTTCACTAGCAACCCACACATGACGAAGGCAAAATTATTTGGACCATACGACAACTGGACTAATTACGGGTGCACACGTAATTACGATAATTGGCCGCATGGAAAACATAACGAGCCTTAGTGTGTGTAATCTAACATGACTCGAATAACAACGCGGATGGAGTATGATAGCGACATGGTACGCCCTACAACGTAAATGTCCTGTCATGCTACCAAAAGTAGAGTTGTTCGCGCCATGAGAAGTTGGGTTTCGAATTAAAATTTTAATCAACACGTACATTATTTGTTTTCGGTAATACCACTTAAATTGTAGTTCACTAGTCTAAATATGTTTGTATCACTTATCCCTTAGGCATACCATAACTTTGTTTGAACCACACTCTTTACTATGTAGCATCATCCATGCTATGAATAATCTATGCTTGCAATCTACATCAAACTCCACTCTTTCCTCATGCGTTCCTTGCTTAATCATCAATCCTTCGTTTCCAAAAGTCGCTTTCTAAGGCCCGTAAACTTTGGTCTGATACTCTAAAAGCTCTTATACAACTAAAACAAGATTTTCCCTCACTCTCTCATACCTCCTTGACTAACTATATGCCGGATTTCCAAAACTAAATAACAACTACTTATTTAGCCAAAATATTGTTTCCATATAGTCCAATTTCTCGTTTATTTAATCGCATTCTAAAAGTTTTTTTTTCTAGTAAAAATTTTCGACCTTGTGCAAACCAAATATCTTTTACTAAAAACTACTCACTGCCACATCTAGTCACTTATTATGCTCACATATTTATTATTCCACCCAATTACCCAATGACATTTCTTTTACAAGCCAAAAATTTCTACTATTTCATATACGTTATACCGTATAACTACTTATTTTCGCAAAATTTCTATATGTTATACAAATATACTTACCTAACTTCAATTTTCACTATTTCATACCGTATAAATACTTACTTTCCTAAAATTATTACTATTTCTTATACACAGTATACCTACCTACCTTCACAAGATTTTTTTTTACTATTTCATGTATGTTATACTGTATATTTAGTTACTTATCTTCCCAACATTTGTTACATTAACCCCATACACAAACCTACTTATACGTACCCTTTTTCTTTCACTATTAAAAAAAAAATGACGTAGTTACAAACTCTACGTACCATCCACCCACTTTCTAAAAATGCCTATTTGCGTATTCATTTACAAATGCATATTTGAAACATTAAAGTCTAGTTAAGTGAAATCCATACGAACTGGGGTTAATTTAAAAACAAAAATATATATATATTCTTTTACGAGCATATTATCACACAGTGACTAGATACAATTTTGACTTAAACATAATAAACTAACAAGTTTTTGTTCTTATTAAACCCATATCAAACCACTTACCTATTTTTCAAAAGGTTGACTCTTAATTAAATTTCGAGACGAAATTTCCTAAAGTAGGGGAGACTGTAACATCGCGTTATTTTTACTCTTACATATATTTTAAATACTATATTTAACAAATTCTAAGTTCGCCTTTATTCGCTTCTTCTATGTTACTCCTACCAATTCGTGACGAGTCGTCAATATAATTTATCCTAATCAATTTAGAAACTCATTTAGTTAATATCCTAATATATATATTTATTTATTCCTTTAAAAAAAAACATATATGTTTATAATAATAATATATTTTAGTTTAAAAAAAAACACACACACTTGAAATTGACGTTTGACTTTTAAATAATAACAATGTGACATTTGACTTTTAACAACAACATAGAATTGCAATGTTGTTGTCAGTTCGTCTTTTTTATTTATTTATTTTGAAGCTCGACGAGGACAGCAGATAACAAGAGGTATGACCATTCCATATTAGTTAAACTTAACCCCCAACTAATCTCCTCCTAACCACCTCATTTACAACATTTAATACCCAACCACCTTAACTCACCTATAAATACAACCCCTCCCCACTCCTTAACCTCTTGTTCATCTCATTTCTCCTTAAAACTCTCTCTAATCTTCAAGGTTTTTGAGCAAACTTCCTGAAAACACATCAGTAAGTTTCTAGGCTCAAACCCTCAATTCTTTTATGTTTTTCCTTCTCTTTTCTATTCAAAACTCCTTGGAGAAACCTCTAGGACCTTCCCCATGTTTATCCACAGAAGTGTGATAAGGGTAGAGCACCTAAAAGAGGTCCCAAATGGGTTTATTTTCTGAATTGTTTTTATGTCCCAAGAATGTTTGTTGTGAAGGAACCAACCAAGTCTACTAACAATCTAATGTTAGATGGGTTTGTGCTATGGTATTGGTTATACTATGTATCATTATAAACTTACTTTCAATCTTCTATCTTATTATCCTATTATTAATCTTTGGAAGGTTTGTGGTTACACCCTACCTTACCAACTCTCTTGACCCTTCTTGTGCTACGGATTTATCCACACTAGAAAGGGGAAATCCCGTGTCCAAAACCCACGTTTATTCCATAGACGAAGTGGTTATGACATGAACCTATCAAATGGATTCACATTCCTAACCTTATACCATCCGAATCATCTATGATGATTTTGTGCTTGGTCTAACTTAATCTCATGACCATCCGGATTGCCCTAAAGGCAATTTGTGCTTGGTTTGCCTAAAAGGCTTGCATGACTCTCGTGAATCTATAATCTAAAACTCGAACCTAAAACTCTAATTCTTAATTCTAGTTAATCGGAGCTAAAGTTTAATCTTCAAAGACTTGTCTTTGGAACTATATCAAGACGCACCCAAAGGTGAGTTCATACTTGTCCCCCTTTTATTCTTTATTCTTTGGGGCTCAACATGTATCACTATCAAAACTTAAACGATTTCATACTCTTAAAACTATTATGCTCAATCTAAATGCTATTATGATATGCCATGCTAGAATTCAAAGTCTTACATACAAATGTACGATTAGCCAACAACCCACCTTACATGTATAGCGCTATAGGTTGACACGCCGCCCCCTTTATGGGTCATGATAAGTTTAAAGTCTTTTGTGTTATCAAGTGTTGTTGCCGTTTGTATGGTTCTACGTGCATATGCCTATAACATGATGATTCGAGTAGACTTTCTTATACTATGTACTTAGACTCAAAACTAGTATGCTCACCAATGCTTTATGTGTTGACGGATATTTTATACATGTTGCAGGAAATGTTTAATGCAGGTTTATCAAGAAAACTAATTAGGAATGGACTAGAAACTCGCAGCTAGTTTAAATTTCTATGTTTTGATGTTGTACTTTCCTTTTCATGAAACAATTTGTATTTTGTTATCTTTTAGACAATGATTATGCTATGAATGAAATTTTTATCCTTAAATTATATTGTCACGAATTCTAGTGTCATGAAGTCTTTGAGCAATCTATCCCAAGTCTCGCCCCGATGTATTCCGCCATCGGTTGGGGTGTGACAACATGTTATATTGTTACCAACCGATTAACATTATTTCAATTAAAATAATGAGTTATATAAATAAATTAATTGGATAATAAAAAGTCAAGGTTTGTTATTCTAAATATATTTAGTGAATTTATACTGAATATGTTAATTTACATTACTCGGATAAATGAAACTGGATCCTCATTGTTTTCATTAAACTGAAATTTTAATTAAATCAATTAAATAAATTGATTGGCTCATAAAGTCTGAGTTTATATTCTTTCAATGAAATTAATGGTTTCTTTTACATGAAGTTCTCTATGATTATTGAAAAGGGATGCTTTCTAGTATGATTTTTAATATTTAACCGGTTAATTAAATAAAATCTTGATTGTCATTTGTAACGATTTATATGGTGATTTGTTGACACCAATATCCATTTAGTTAGTTCCTTTAAAATTGGTATTTGGTAGTATATTTTCAATATTTAGACACTGTTTGCTAGTGTTATTGATAAAAAGAGTTGTTTATTTTTAAAGGTGTATATGATTAATTCACTCTTAGATAAAGATTTGCCATAACTAACTTCTATGAAAATTTGAATCACAAATAGTTCATGGTATTGATTGACATTAGATGTATATTCATCTACTTTTGACGTGGAATAAAACTTTCGTTTACTCATATATGAGATTATATATTTAGTTAAATATTTATATATAAATATCATTTATGGTTAACTAAAATTAAAGGGATTGATCAAATATATAACACGGGAAAGATTTACATTTGACATCCAAAGTGTCATACACCTTGAATCTCATTACCATGTTATAAAAGGCCGTAAGATGTTGGGCCGATAATATTATATGACTTGGACACATAATTACTTCTCCATGGATGTTATGTGAAAAAAAGTTTATATATGACGGAAATTGGATAAAACAAATTTGTTTATTTGTCAAACCTTAAATGTGCTCTTGAAGTAGCAATGTCATTAAAATTGGGTGAAAGGTTTGAAGTGACTTTATATCCATCCAAAAAAAAGGAATGAACATCCATGAATGTTTTCGGATCCTATCTCATTCCCTGAAGTGAATGTGATAATGATCATTGTAAAAGTCATGACCATGTACATAATTAAGGATAACGATGCCACCATGAAAGTTATGTAGTTATAATCCATTCCTTGGAGTGAATGTGATGGTATAATGATTCGTGTAAAGTTCATGATCACGGTGGTTAAGGAAATGATTATGATGCTCAAGTTAATGAGATCAAATAAGTTAATATTGTGATAATTATACAATGATCGGTATAAAAGTCATGATCATGGTGAACGAGGAAATTGTAAAGATCGTCATGTTGATAATATGGTCAACATGTTAATATTGAAATCGATCACAGGAAGTTGCACACTAATTAAGTAATTACACAAGAATAAGATATGGGAAACATGTGTATAAAAAGAATGTTTGAAATAGTGATATATTATTCTCTCGTATTTCTTGTCATGTATTAGACAAGCAATAGTGCAACAT
This sequence comes from Ambrosia artemisiifolia, assembly GCA_032199755.1. NCBI lineage: Eukaryota > Viridiplantae > Streptophyta > Magnoliopsida > Asterales > Asteraceae > Ambrosia > Ambrosia artemisiifolia. Next base: position 65,006,870 of record CM063512.1, on the reverse strand, counting down.
GTCTAATAATTTGAAGTAACCATATCATTAAGAGAGTATGAAAAGTTTGAAATCATATCATATTCTTGTGATCGAGTAAAGGTAATGATCATGGAGATAATTGAGAAAGTTGCAATGATGGTCATAATGTGATCAACCATCAAAGATTATAATAATAGCCAAGTTAATAATGAGATCGAATATTAGACACGAAATGATGGTCATGTTAATAATAAGAATGGCCGTAACAAGTGGCAAAATTTGAAAATAGTTATATGAGAACAAAGTAAACGAAAAAGTGATATAACTTGATAGTTTGAATGAGAATACACCGTTCTCTCGTGTTCTCTATTTGTATTATACAAACATAAGTGCACATAACATACAAGTGCAAGAGATTCATTACGATCATAAACCAGAAGTTTATGGATCATGATAATTATTGGCATGACCGGTTAGACCACACCGGGTCAATGATGATGTGAACATAACAAAGAACTAGAAAATCCTTCAAGCTGATAAGTAGCATGTAATGTTTGCTCTTAAGGGAAATTATATATTTGCCATATAAAGTAATGTAAGTATCTTAAATGTTCTGGAAGTGATTAAAGGATACATCCTAACGTGATACCATTAGTATTTAAAATCGATGCATCGTCTAAATGGTTATCAAGTTTGCAACCTGAAGTTTGCTTGATTATGGCTTAGCTAATAAGATAGCAAGCATATTATTCTAGATTGGCATATTTAATCAATTCCCAAGATAATAGTGATCATTGGAATAAGTGTTGAACTTCATATTGCTTATGTTCATACACATATTGCTTTCATTGAGATGATCACTAAAACATCTACTATTGATTGCAATATCAATGATCATGTAAGCAAAAAATTCATGTTTACATTTGATTTTACATGCAGTAACATTTATTCACATCAAGCCAATACGTGGTAATAGTTTCTCCCCATTATAGTTGGTTTTTGGTCAGGAACCAAATATTCCCCATCTAAGATTTTTGTTGTGCGACATATATTGAAATTGATCCACCACGATGCACGGAGATGGGACCTTAAAAGGTGATTGGGAATATATGATGATTTATAGAGCCTTCAAAAGGAGATTTATTTACATCTCAGTTAATTGATATCCATCTCAATGGATTAACATTCCCAACATCAGGGGGAGATAAAAGGCAGTTGGAAATAAAAAAGAGTTAGAATGAAATATCATTGATCCTCGTACTAAACAATGTGAAAGTTCAAAGGATAATTCATTCATAGAGATTAGCGAATTAATTACCAGACGCATTAACTGACCTAAATATGATGAATAGCTAATCAAGTCATGTATACCAACTGCTAATGCTCCATTTAAGATGAGTGTCCGGGAAGGACAATCATATATTGGCAATAAGCCTACTACACGCCTGAAGCGTGGTAGACTAGTCGATTCCAAAGAATTAAAAATCCTCGAGAAATTGGAGCAAGTAAGAAAGATGGTCAAGTTGAGGTTATAGTAAAAAGGTCTCCTGAAGAGACATTAGACATGATGGTTCCAGAAGAACCTCAGGTACCTGAAAATAAAGAGATCTCGTTATATAGTATCATGTCTACGAAATGTGTGGAATCGAAATAAAATCGACGTCGGTATAAATTTTATGTAATGTAGCGCTTGAAATGAGGATCAAGATTTAAAGATCTGCCTATGAATGAGTACAAAGAAATGATTGGCCAAAATGGAAAGACGCAAATATGGCAGAGTTGAATTCTCTATTGAAAAGAAAAGTTTTGGACCACTAGTCCATACAACAAAAGTTGTAAAACATATAGATACGAAAAGGTCTTTTGTGCGAATCAACATTTGAAAAGAAAATGATATAAGGTAAAATTGGTGGCACAAGAATTTCGCAAAGACCCATAATTGATTACGAGGAGATGCATTCTCCAGTGGTGGATACAATGATTTTTCATCATGTTATTAGTCTGGTAATGCAAAGAGAGAATTGAAACGCGTCTAATAAATATCATGATTTACTTGACACTGAAAGTTTACATGAAAATACCTGATGAAGGATTTAATGTGTCAAAATCTTGTAACGCAAGTTCTCGAGAACGTTATGATCAGAATAAATAGATTCAATTATGAGTTATGTTTGTTATATGATTGAATTGAATATAAGTGGAACTCCTCATGAGTATCCTAAAGCAACTAAGTGCTTAAAAGGTAATATGAAACATCGTAGGATGTGATTATTGTGCACCAATACACCACATGTTATAAACTTAACCTGGTGATTATGATACTTTAATGTATAAGAATGGTACAATATATATTGGAGAAATAGATGTTATTGTTCTTCCAATTGAAGAGTTAATGCAGTTGCGTAATTGGTCAAGATGAAAAGTCCTTGATGGATTGATGATGCCTACAGCATTGATATCAATACCTTAAGAAGTATTATGTTAAGGTAATATAATATGTATGGACTAAAATAAGGGGGTTGAGTGTTATAAAACTCATGAGATATCCCGATAATGAGCAACATAAGTTTGATCGTATTATCCAGCTTGTATCAAAAATTTCCTTTTAAAAGTTCACTCGCAGTTTACAGTGATAATGTCTTAGCATTATCGAGAGACTCTGTAGAACTTTTGAAAGGGGGATTTTGAAAGTCCTTGACATAGTGCACTTGTTGCTTGACCTATAATTCGAGTATATACAAAATTATTTGAATATGCAAAATTATTTGAATGAGAATTCTACACGAAATGAAAGTGAAACAATTGGTGATGAGTTCTTTGAATATGATATGGAAAAAGATATGCTAAATTATGAGGTTTAAGTGGCAAAACTATTAAAGGGTGTGCTCACGTACATGGAAGGAAGTCCATGACTGATTGTAAATGCAAGAGGCATTGAAACTAAAAGCACATGAAATATGTTATATGAAGTTAACAATTTCTATGTACGGACTAAAATAGTCGAGTTAAACATAGTATAATCAACTGGATAGTTATCTCGAAGAAAAGAGATATGAGTATGAGGTACTCGATCATGTGTTTTAATTCAACAATATCATGTTTATAAAAATTATAAGATATGTTGATGATATCATTATCTCGTGAAGAGATGGTACGCAAGTTGAGCATTTATTTAACGATATTCTTATATATCAATTAAACTACATTCAAAAGATGTTGGACATTTTAATATGTTAAAGTCCATCTCTAAAAGTTTGATCATTTGGTATAAAACAAAGTATTCTTATCACAAATATTATTAGTCTATAAATACGATATTTAAATGCAGTTGATGCAATATTTATTGCTCGTTATACACAACTACATTTATCATTTATTTATATGATTTTATTAATAAGATATAATTTGTTTCCAGAGAGGAGACATTGAAATGATTTAAAATCAAATACTTTAATACTTTCAAGGTATGAAAGACATGAGTTTGTATTTTACTAACCTGTAAAAAAAAAGGTTTGGTTAGTCTTATTGATGCAGGGAATGTAAAACAACACGGTCGTTGATCTTATACGAGAGGAGGCACTAGAAGTCTGACGTGAAGACTTTGTTTAAAGAATTACACACATGAGAGCATGGACTAGAAGCCTGAAATTAATATCATACATCAAAGAAGAAAGAACCAAGCATATTTTACCAAAACTTGTTTACCAAATTCGACTTCAACATTCATAGGATCGAAGTGTCGACTCAAGGAGCTTAAATCATCAGGGGGAGTATAATACGCGCTGCACTCTTTTTCCCTTAGCTATGGTTTTATCCCACTGGGTTTTCCTAGCAAGGTTTTTAATGAGGCAGCATCACTAAACGTATTTCATCATGTGGATAGTCAAGGGGGAGTGTTATGAATTACTTATTAATAGAGTGACCATCCACATGCTTAACTCCCTTTTCTTCATTACTATTATCATTAATGTATAGGCCTATAAATAAAGCCATTGTACCTCATATTGAGATATCAATAAGAAAACATTTCTCCCATCCTCTCATTGTTCTATATATTGCTAATAGGTTATAGTTGATATACAACAGATTCCTATTTATATAACCTATTTTATAGTAATATAGATAAATAAAAATACATAATTTATATCATTAGACACTATGTAATAAATAAAATTTATGTTAGTAAATAGGAATTAAATGCAGTGAATTGAATGTAATGACATATCAAAAGACCTATAACTTACACACTATGAATTAAAGATTTGTATCAAACGCTTAAAGATTTTATAAAACATGTTAAGATCGAATGAAAATTATCGTCTTATATTATTGTGTGCAAATGTTTCTAGAAGGTATGGGGGGATGAGTATTGAGTGTGAGTGAGTGAGAGTAAGAGGCGGGGAAACGATAAGAGGAAAAGAACGTTTCAACGGAAGGTGGACGGACCCACTGGAATCATGTATTATACATGGGCGGGCCGTGATATCCTTTTCTTTTGTTTTCTTCGGTCCATGGTTTTCTTTCCATAATCATATATTATTGTACTTTTATTTTATATTGTTGGACATATGGTTTGTCCGATAGTAATTAAAGTTAAAGTCAGTGTAACCTGACCGGTACCATCTGAAGAGTTACACGTTGGTACACGAATCAGATAAGTTTACGTTTGGGTGGTTTATTATTTGTGAAATAATAAATTGTTTGAACTGGAGGGACTTAATAGTAAAAGAGTTTATTATTAAAAGAGAATCCTAATTGATTAATAAAAGGGGTTATGTGTAACTTTTATATTTATAAATAAGGGATTAGAGATTAAACCCTAATCACAAGTTTTATAAAATAAAACACACATACTCCCACTCCTCTCCCTTGGTAGCCGCCACCACCAATCGGCAGCCCCTCCACCGCCGCAAACAACCGCCGCCGGTCACCCCTTCCTCTAGGTTGGTTCGTACGCTCGGTTCGAGAAGCTTCCTACTAGCGAGGATTCGTTGTAACCCACGTGTTGCAATTCCGGTGTAGTCGTCAAAGGTTGATTACTAAACCCCCTATGGTTGTTATTATCATTTATTTGTTTATACGCGTTTAACCGAGATTCTGATTGAGAATATTTTGTTAATTGGATTAATAAAATTGAATATTATTATATATATATTAATCGCAAAATATATATGTATATATATATTTTCGGTTTTGTTAAAATAATAATAATAACCGCTTCCGCTCCGTATACGATACGATGATTCCCAACATATATATATATATATATATATATATATATAGCTATCTTACTGTGAGGATAAATATAAAGATAACATTTGGTCACACACCAAACTAGTTTTTAAAAGTATATATCAAGTCAATTATAATACTTCATTTTTCTTTTAATATTTAGTTAATAATAAAACGTATAAACCAATTTCTTACCATAATTTTTTGGAGTTTTTATTTGTTATAATCTATCAACATAGAGTACAAGAACCAACCGAGTTTTATCGTGTAATATCTATAGAACACCTTAATTGTAAATCAGATAATATAAAATATTTAATTAGTTTTGTTAATTATATTATCTCGATCACAAAGAGAAAGGTTGAACAAACCACTGCAACAAATGTTATTTTGTCATCTCTTTACCGTCCTTTTTATATTTTAGGTAACATGTTTTTTAACAACCTAAAAATGTCTTTTAACTGAAAATAAATAAAATACATTAGGTTCCATTTACTCTTGCTTTCTAAGATACGCTGTCATCATTGTGTTGGATGTGATATTTTCAGCAATAAATTCCATTTAACGAAAAAGAAAATACAAAAATTAAATTATAGTGGGTTACCAACCTTCTAGAAGCTTCTACACAACATTAGTAAGGAAAATAGCACTATTAACATCATACATGACCTTTATGGAGTGGGCGTGAAAAAAGTAACTTGACCACTCCCTCCCCTCTTTGTCACCGGGCGTTGCCATTTTGAGCGGTGGAAATCCCACGGGTGTAGGGCTCATTTTGTTTTTTTTGTTTTTTTTTTTCTAATTGTGTATTTTGATTGGTTGTTTTTTGTCCATTCTCATTGCTCAATTTTCTTTCACCACCCGTTTTCTTCCCTACGTAGAGAGGAAAACCGTCATTTGCCTATGTGCCGTTTACGTGGCGGGTCAAAAAGGGCTTCCCCTTTAACCACTCCATGTAGTGTAAGAGCATCTAGTGCGAAATTCAAAACTCACAAACCGGATTTTGCATGCATTGGAGGATATGAGACGGTGGAGTTCGGTCCACTCAAGAAGACTCAAAACGGGCCAATATGTGGGGACCACACAAACACACACACACACACACTATTTTATAATATATTTTTTATATGTAAATGGGATGCAAGGTGGAGATCTGGATTGGTTTAGTGTTTTTTATATATAAATGGGATGCAAGGTGGAGATCTGGATTGGTTTAGTGTTGGAAAAAAAAAAAAAGAATCCTTCTAGATGGAGTTTTGGAATGATGTGGCGTGATGAGGTGACATGTCTAGAACCAATCTTATTTTAGACTGCAGGGAGTGGGGCGGTAGAAGGGGGCGGGAGGCTGAGTTGGCGGCGGGAACACCACCCCTAAGGGGCGTGGAGGTGAGGGCGGGAGTGGCAGGCGGGGAGAGGAAGCTTGGCGTGGGGGAGGGGAGGAAGCTACGTGGCTTTGTCTGGTTGGCCGATTTTTTTTAACTTTAACACAATATAATATTATTCATTTCACCCCCTTTCCCCCCTTCCACTCCCCACAATCCCCCTCTTACATGGGTCCCACAAATACCACATGACGCTTCACCTCTCCTTCCCCCTCCACTCCCTCTACTCTTAAGATTGAAGATACTATAATGACCAATGGGAAAAAGAGGAATCGAAATCACAAATTATTATTCTTTTTTAAAGAAAATATATATCCCTAAACATGGCATTGTTAATTAGCAACCGATTTGTGACCACTAACTATATTCTAAAAAAGTTAGACACATAGGCTAATGGCTATTAGTTATATGTAGGCATACAAATGAGTCAAACATTTAGTGAATTGTGTCGTAGAAAGCTTGTTTATGTTATTTTATTTAATAATAGCGAACATGATGATTACTTTTTGTTATACATTTAGTTAAAAATATCAGTGAACATGAATTCATATATTGTTCGTTCATTTATGTTAGAGACTATTCGTTTGCGTTTGTTGAGTTACTCTCTTTTGTATACGTTCATTTATCATGATTAGTTTCTGTTCTTTAATTTAATACATTAACATTTATATTTATATATATATATATATATATATATATATATATATTAAAATATCGCCCATTACAAATAAGTATAGCTTTATTAATTTTTTAGGTTCAATAGATTGATCCTCATTTTTCCTTTTAACCGGTCTTCACTTAGTTATGCATGTTAATCAATATTTGTTTGTTTATGTTTACTTACATTCATGAACTGTTCGTTTATACCATTAACAAACTGAACACAAGCAAGAAAACCCTATTAATTTAGTTGTTCATGTTCGATTATTTGTTTAGTTAAAGTCAAACAAATGAGTACAAACATACCCATTCGTGTTCATTTAGTTGGTTTATAGCCTAATTTGTTTGGTTTCCTTTCTCATGAAAATTATCTTATAAATAAGTGAAAATTAGTTGTTAATTATAACTCACATTTTTTTAGATACAAAGATAGTCATTTTTTAGTTATATGTTTGTTAAAAATTTAAAATGTCCCACAGAATTTTATCTATATAGTAAGAATGGTTCTCGTTACATAGTTTGGCTTTTTATTTATTTATTGTTTTTTTTGAACGGCGTAATTTGGCTTTTTATGTGAACTATCGAAAAAGAAGCTGGATATAGTCAACTTGCGTGGATGTAGAAACCAACGAATAAAATCAGGTGTATAACCATTTGAACGAGCAGCGTTAAAGAACAACAAAGAGGTTTGTAATAGTCACTAAAGAGTAGTTAAATGAAAGAAAAAAAAAGACATTGTTGTGAAATGGTCTAAGGAAAAACAAAAGCAAATAGTTTTAGGAGTAAGTATTAGCCTGAAATTTTACAAGCTTTTGATTCTAGAGAGCTTGGGTTGTGAACCATTTGAACCTCCTTATAAATAACTAGTATGGTGCCCGCGCGATGCAGCGGGACATAACACTTAAATTTGTGATTCTAGGGTTGTGCAAAGGCGGGTCAAGTCGGTTTAGTTTTGAGCAATAACCACAATGTTTTTTAAGGTTAGGGCTTGATCAAATAACCGTATTAACTGGACCATAACCGAATTAGCCTAGTTAACAAAAACGAACAAACAAACAATTAACCGATGGTATGGTTAAGCTCTGATCAATTAACCATAAATTATGGTTATGGTTACGAAACCGATTGACATCATGGTTTTGCTACCATACATTTTATAAGCGACTGTTAAATGTTTCCATCATACAATTGGTTAGGTACGTATTTAGTTGTAGTAAGCAAGAGAGTGATTAATGTAAGATTATATTTTGATATCATGTTTCTACCAAGATTGATGTAGGTCTTCAATCTTGGTTTTCTCCCCTTGGCATTTTTCTGTGATAGATAGAAACAAATTGCATACAAGGATTTAAAGTTGCTAAAGCTAACAAAGTGTGAGATGGCAATGTGCGAAAAAGAAAAAAAAATAGATAGCAACATTTTTTCTAATGAGCGTGTTATACAAACAAATTACCTATTCTAACTATAACTCTTATGAATGGGCTATGTACATTCCCTATAAGATCTAGCAAGTTGATAATTAGTATTCGAATGGTGGTTAGTCTCTCTCCTTCTCAACTTCAAGTTCCTCTTTAATTATCTATGTTACCTTATAGTTATAGTTATAGTACAAGTGGATAATGCAATAAAGGGTATTATGGGGAACTTTTACATGACATATCTATGTTAAAGCATGAGTCTCTTGATATCCCATCTTAAAATTTGTGTATAATTACTATTGTAGACATGCCTCCTCCTTAATAAGGTAACATAGATTATCGAGCATGCCATCAAGTTTCGTGTTAAAAAAATTTGAATCCGAAATATCCGATAACACGTATTCGAAATATTCAAAAAATGAATAATCCGAAATTTTGGATTCGGATGTGAATTTTGAAAATATTTCGGATATCCAAATCCGAAATCTTAAAAAATAAATAAATAACACACACATTATATTACACAACCCTAACCCTAAACATAAAACATACGCATCCTTCTCTTTCTCCAAGACACTTTATCAACCATCATCCATCTCCAATCCATTACACCTTCACATTCTACCACGACCACCAGCCACCCTATCGTATCCCACAACGACCACCAGCCACCCCGCCCTCCATCGACAAGTCTCCACTCGTAAACTTTCTTTTCTATTACTTTGCTCCTCCGTGATGGGTTAATTTTTTTATGATACTGCCCTCACCGCTAAATCTTATTAAATTCCTATCGCTGCATTAATTCGACATGATTCACATTTGTTGATTTTTTGTTTTTGTTTTTAAGATTCGGATATCTGAAATTTCGGATTCGAATTCAGATATCAATATTTACTATCCGAAAGTTTCAGATATCCGGTTTTTGGATATCCAATAATCGGATAATCCAGTTTTGAACACCCATACCATCAAATTTACGTATCTATTTGATACTTGAATTAATTTATGATTTCCTACTTATAGACTTATTTGATATATTCACTGATATATAATATCAAAACTGATTATCCATGATTTTCTTTAAAACTAGGCAAGTTAAAACTTAAATATAACCTAAAACATATGTTTAGTGTTGGGGATTTGAGTGCCATTAAGCTATTTTAGGTAACTGGATTTACTTATAGACCAAATGAGAAATCATAACAAAAATGGATATGAGGTGTGTAGTATACACTCATGCAGTGTTGCTATGGTTTCGATACTAAGGTCAAGGAATGTGTACAGTTTCTAAGAAGCGAAACCCCGGCTAGGGCTAAGGGACAACGCCTTAGTTGGGGTCGCGCTTAGTTTGGCCATAACAATACTTCATCAGAAACACATTGGATTTACATAGTCTAAAGAAAAGTTGCATATAAATGATCTTCAAAATGTTGGAAATCAGTAGCAACCATGGTTGTAGAAGTCACTAGTTGCTCCAAGTAGGTCGACTTTGGAGTTGCGAGTACTGGGCATAGGCAGAGATTATTCGGACATGGTAAATTATAAAGAAATTAATTTTCAAGAAATTATATTATGTCAAATATCCTAAATTTACAATATCTACAACAAAATGCGTGAATGTCAATATTAATAAAAAGGAAACATGTTCAAATACTAAAGTATTGTTTTTTTGGAAGGTGTGCTTCAGCGGTGGAATCAATCGACAGACAACCCCTCGACCCGAGTTCGAATCACTACCCACGCACCGGTGTCCACTTTGAAGTTATCTCAAACCGTTACAGGGAATTTTTTCGTGGTGTGCAGGATTCGAACTCAAGACCAAGCCCGGGCGGAAACCCTCCGAAGAGGTAAACCCTCCACCTCTCCCCAGCTGGGCTGGAGGTCATAAATTGATATCCATTCTTTGTAAAATGATATTTATTCTTTTATATTATCAACATAAAAAAATGTTATTTTTTATTTAAATCAAACTCGTCCCGAGTTGACAGACTAAATCCGATTCCACATTTTATCGATTCCATGTAATTAGGCGGAGTTGAAGAAAATCGTCTCACCACCGTACATTGTAATGGTTACTCAGCCGCCTAGACCTTGTTTTACAACATTGGTTGCAACCAAGCTATTAAAGCTCACCAGCAGTTGATTCACAGAAGTTTGGTTGAAAATTGTGACTAAATAGCTATCGAGGTTAAAGCTTGGGCTTTAAAATAATTACCCTTAAGCCGGGCCTGTTTGAGGTAACGGCGTGTGAAGATTGAAGCGTGCGGTGCCCCAAATGCTCAACCCTATTCATTCCATGCCACCCATGATCCAAACCCATCACGTCCATATCCTCATGGTTTCATCTATCCACCATATTTTATATTATTATTATCAATCTAAAACCTTTTTTTCCTCGTGATTCAGTGTAACTAAACCCGTAAATAACACTTTAAATTGAGTTGTTGAAGATATATTATTTAGACAGAGGTCAAAATCGACAGTCGGGCTGGCCTAACAGGCTTTTTAGCCCAGGCAAGGGTATAGGGCCTAAAAAAATAGGTACTCTTAATTTTTTAAATCTTGAAATATCTAAAGTCTAAACTATATTGCGATGCATTTTAAGATATCTAAATGTTTTTTAGTTTAACGCATGTAGGGCTGTCCAAAAAGCTCGTGGCTCGGAGCTCGCTCGAAGCTCGCTCGGATTTAGCTCGAAAAAAGCTCGCTCGATATGGCTCGGTTTGAAATTGAGCCGAGCCGGCTCGGATCGGTTGGAAAGTGAGCCTAACTCGGCTCGGTTCGTAACGAGCCGAGGTGGCTTGGTTTGGCTTGGATAGTTCTAATTTTGAATATATTTTGTTATATACATATAATATACTATAAAAAATGTTAAAAAAGTTGGGGAGTATGCTACATGTTTAATATTTGGTACTATCAGCATGGAGATTGTGTGCTTGGGATTGAAGTTACAACTAATCAAATTATTTAAATAAACCATAGCATAATGATAATTGTCAAAGTTATCAAACTCAATACTGCTTTTGATTTCAAATAGGTCAGTATTTAGGAGTTCAATCAGACATATATTGCATATTTAGGAGGTTAGTTCGTATGCTGATGAACTTATACTGTATTTTGTTAAAATTTAAGACTTATTTTGTATTTTTTGAACTTGATTATAGCTTGTAATGTATTAGGTTGAGCTTATTTCAATGTGTTATTGTTAACTATTGAATAATATTTAGATTATTGAATTTTGAAAACCAATTTTTCTTTTTTCTTTTTAAATTCGAGCCAAACAAAGCCGAGCCGAGCTGGCTCGGTTTAAAACCAAGCCGAGCTTGAGCTTTTATTTTCAGCTCGGTTTTAAATCCGAGCCGAGCCGAGCTGGCTCGGTTTAAAACCAAGCCAAGCGCGAGCTTGACCTAGCTCGGCTCGGTTCGGCTCATGAACAGCCCTAAACGCATGAGGTACAATTTTAAAAATATCTATAATATTAATTGAAAATGATTGGTTAATAAATAGACTAGCCAATAACTTTTGTTTTGGCTTTGATTGAAGATGATAACAGATCCAATCGAACTATGCAAACCCTAGCAGTGTCCATGTTTCACGTCAAATCGCATGGGCACTCTGCTAGTATATTACAAGTTATGAAGGGTATCAAATATACTACATTGGATAAAGTATATCGATTATGGTTTATTAATTAGATAACTTATTGCCATTGAGGTAGTGGTGGAGTGGTTGGGAAAAGACTTAGTGTTCCTTGTGACTCAGGTTCGATTCCCACTCTCCTCATTATATTATGCGGCATCCAGGTGAAAAACGAATACGGATGACGCCGGTTCGACTCGAATGGGAGGCGAGGTTTTACTAATTATTCCACTATCGTGCGTTTAGGCGGGTGAAGGTCGGGTTTGAGCTCCGCCAAAGACGGATTAATGTAAAAGTTTTGCTGTTAAAAAAAACAGATAACTTATTATAATTAAGTAACTTAGAGTCATAGTCATATAATGGTTCTATTATGTTCGTTTACATTTCTAAATATAGGTGATTAATAATTTAGATATCTTACAGATTTGGTTTATATATTCTATATCACATGGATCGTGTTTAAATTATTTTGTTGAGAAAGGATATTGTAAGAAGGACAGTTAACATACAAAGGATAGGAAAGGCTCAACGCGTGACACTTGGCGCTAACTAAAATGGTATTTTTGTTCGTCACCATAATAACGCACGTTATGATAAAGACCCATAATAACGCACGTTATATATTATAATCACGCATGTTAAACATTATAATGGCACACGTTATACATACTTATTATGCACGTTATATTTGATAATTACGCATGTTATAGACCCAGCAAAAAAATTATATTTTTTGAAACTATAACAATAGGGTATGCTAACTAAATAGGATAAAACACTTGTTTTTATAGTGTGTAGATTTCACTTTCTCTTTCAAATTTTCATGTGTAGATTTCACTTCAATTTTGTCTCTTAATCTTATCCATTGATTTTTTTAGATCAAATACGTTAAAGAAAATTTTGTACCAATACGTTCTATATTCTGTGGTCTATGATGTGTAGATTTAAGTGCATGATTTGTGAGAGCGGTGATTATTGACATTATGACATATGGTGGGAACTTCATTGTGTGCGATCGTGGAAAGTTTGGAATCTTTTATAATTACAAAGTGGTATGACAAATTAGGATGGATGTCTACAATACTCTACATGCTGTGTTGGATTCTAAAAAGGTTTGTTAGTTTTTTATTTTTTTTTTTATTTTTTTACATTAGGTATTTGAGGATTATCATAAGTCGGTCGAGATCAACCAAACTAGCTATATGAACCCAGACATTTAGACACCGCAACTAAGAAGAATAAAATAACATTGGAGATGAAATGTTTTTGCTCGAATGCTGAAACAACATGATAGATTATTTCGTATAAAGTATTTTAAAATGTATTCTTTTCTATAAATTTCATTATCTTATTCCTTTAAAATATATCCCGTCCAGTAAATTCCAAATCGGAAATTATTTGGAAGGTGGGCACCATTTATTATTTAACTATGTCGGATAACATTTGTAGAAATTTATATATATAATAAAAGAAAGCAATTTTAATGACATGACATTCAAGGAGGCATTCTCCTCCTTGAGTGTGCCATGTGTCATGCCATGTGGTAAATTAAGAAAAAGCAAATAATAATATAAAACCTAATCTACTAAAATTAAATTGAGTTATTTTAGGAAAAAAGAATTTAAAAACAAATTTAATTTTCTCTCTTATGTTTCCTCTTATAATTTTTAAACGTTAATATCTTTTATATACGAGATTTTCTAAAGAAAAAAATTACACCAAATTAACGAGCGTTTTATTATCTTTCCAACGAGTACCATAATGCTATGTAAAAAAACGGAGAAAAAAACGACTATTTTTTGTGGGGTTTCGTTCATACGGGAAAAAAAACACAAAGTGTTCAGACTTCAGATTATTCATTAATCATGTTTTTTCTTTTAAACCATGTTCTTATCTACGATGTTGAAATTCAGCCCATCCGTCATGCTATCATTGGAATTCTACTCTTCTAAAGATGCATAGGTATACTTAATCAAGAGAAGTATTAGTATTAGTATTATTAGAAATGTTATATTTTTCAACCCCGGGATGCTTTCGGGATAAAATCTAGTATAGTTTAAAATAAATTGCTAATAATGGAGGAACCTTGTGGATGATTAAGACATGGAATTTCGATGAAGTTTTCTATATCATATGATTGCCTTGATTTAATAACGTATTTATTTCAAATATTCGACCAATCAATTATTAAAACTTATGATATAATATATATTCATGACACATGATATGGCACTTAGCTACAACTTATAAAAGGAATAAAAGAATCAAAGTAATCTCACATTAAACATTCGTATATTTATCTACCATAATTCTCAACGTAATCTTTTTTGATGGTTGTGCACTTGTGCTACATTTTATCTTTAAAATTAGAAATGGAAAACTTCCGCACTATCTTCGAGAGTTTAATAACAGAAGGAAACGAAAGAAAGCGAAAAGAAAAGGGAACAATTTTGTTTCTAGAGTTTCATTAAAGAAAAGAAATGAATAAGAAGGAAAATTATCTCGTATAACTTTCCTTTCAAATTGGAAGGAAGCAGAAGGAAGGGAAAATATATTTTTTTAAAAGTATATCATTTACCAATTTACCCTCTCATTTAACCTATAATAAAATATTACAAGGGTATAATTGTAAAATATACGTTTTTTTTCTTTTTTGCTTTCAACTCGTGAACAGATAAAACCTTTAGTTTCTTTTCTTTTCCTTTCCACTAGGGAACATGAAATAAAATTATATGTTTTCCTTTCTCTTCTCTAATATAAGTTTCTTTTCTTTGGCTTTCAACTCGGCAACACATAAAATCTTTAGTTTATTTTCTTTTTTACTTGGGAACACGAAATAAAATCATATGTTTTCCTTTCTCTTCTCTCCTAATATCCCTTTCTCTCATTTTTTTTATTTAATAAAGTCGGGAACATAGCGCTATACTTTTAAATTCATGTATAAACATGATAACTTTGAGCCCCTCCGCCAAATCTCCGCTTGTTTGACCGTTAAATGAAAGGATATTTCATTAAGTTTGCCATCATTTAATTATTTATTATTAACTAGGTTAGAGACCCGTGTTGACACACGGTGGATCCCCAAGGTAATGTTATAACTAATAATGTACATATACGCATATGATACGA
Source organism: Ambrosia artemisiifolia (assembly GCA_032199755.1). Taxonomy (NCBI): domain Eukaryota; kingdom Viridiplantae; phylum Streptophyta; class Magnoliopsida; order Asterales; family Asteraceae; genus Ambrosia; species Ambrosia artemisiifolia. The sequence continues at coordinate 64,991,449 of CM063512.1, read as the reverse complement.
AGATATTTACTGTTTGACTTTATATAAGACAAATTTAGGTTGCAAGTTCTTAACCTAAGTTTTACATAACTATCAAAGAGTTACTGTAGGAACTCGATCAAATAATAGTGTTCAACAAAAAAAGAAGAACATGAATGCTGAATTTTGAACAAATGATCAGTTTGCGGATCATGTGGCTGAGAGAAGAGGCGCAATGGTCAAAGTGGAAGACTCAAACGACTCTGAAAATGGATTTTTTTTTTGGCAAAAAAACAACATTAAACTAATACTTTAAGTTTACATCTTAACTATTAAAGTAACTGATCTTTATCAATACTTTAAAACAATACAATAGTAGATGTCCTACACTTCATATGTGATGATTCACAAATCTTCGTTTGAAAAACAAATAGAAATACACAAAACACAATTTATATGTATATGTTTGTTGACATATCCATTAAAGATAGAAAAAAATAAATTACATAATTAGATACACATTATGGGGTAATATTCATGTTTATGACTTTATTCGGAGAAGACATACAATGTATACAAACACACACGTATCATCAACTTACATGTAGCCAATAACACAACAATATTATTATATAAAACACAATTCTAACAAAGTGATACTCAATTATGACTAAACGTTAAACTTTGACAAATATAGTACACTAATTCTAAACGAAATTGGCTTAGAATTCATTAACTGAGAAAACAATGTTTTATTTTATTTTTATATCAAAATATAGATAAATATGTTTATGCTTTTTATGTATTGGCTAAATATGTATTATATGTATCATAAGATTTTAAAAAATCAACACAATTATGTAAGAATAAAACTGAGTTAACATATATATAAAGAACTTGTTTGTTTGATAAACTAAAACATAAATATACAAATTTAACCACAAAAAACATTGTGGCTTACAAAAACATGGAAACCCAAAATGGTTGATTAAATTTATTTGGGCTTGGGTTACACATCATAAAATTTATTTGGGTTTGGGTTACACAATTGTGAAATATATAACAATGGTCATAAAAGTCTTAATAATATGGTTACTTATTAAATATAATACATATTAAACATAATGATAAGTATAACTAAATCATACATATAAGAATATAAGAACATGTTATCTTAAGGTCACTCAAGATGATACGAAAATACCATATTAAGCACGCAAACATTACATAATACAATGTACTAAACAGCATTAAAAGTAAACTGTCATAGAATATTAACATTAGATAACACTAAGTCATCTAAATTACATAAACAAAAACTATTCAAAACATAATATTATCTGTTTAATATGGATAAGCAAAATATTGGAAAAGTCTTTAACACATCAACATACCCTACATGGAAGGTGAAATCAGTGATTCATAAAACAACAATCCTCGCATCCCACGAAAAGTATCTGCATGACAAAGGTAATCAAGTTGAACATTATCCATGAAAACCTCAATTATCTGTCCCCAGTCAGCCATCAAAATCCATGAATTGGATTGAATCAAAGCAGTTAAATCGTAAGCTAGACCCCATTGTAGTTGTCGAACATCTGGAAATGAAAATACCCTTGTCCAAGCATCAGATTCCCTCTTCCATAGTTCAACAGAAAACTCAGCGAAGCCATTAGTAACAAATATGTGAAGCACATCAGAAACTCCTAAGAGATGACATTGTGGAACCCAAGATTCTTGAACAAAGGGAACAGATATTAAACTGAAAACATCTAGATTAACATCAAACTGAATAATAATGCTTTGGAAATCTGACCAATACTTAGACACGGTAAAAAACAATGCACCATTGCAAAACGTACCATTCGACCAAGCATAATCAGTGGTATTGTATTTAGTTTCATTCAAGAAAGATACAGATCTCCACAATCCAGATTTCCTCGAATACACATAAGGAACAATGACATTGTGCTGGCGTTTCAAATGTAAAATCTTAACATCACCAGTAGAATCCATATAAATCCCAGCCGTATCCAGTTGAAAGTTGTATGAGTTACCAAAAACAGCATGAGATAATACTTTAATAACATTTGTAGTTGGATTCCAAACAATCAAAGAGCTGATACTTTTATCAGAAAGCAGTATTAATCCACAAACACTTGAAATGACTCCTAAATCAGCAACGCTTATCTCATAAGGGAAATCTATAATTTTACTAAAAACAGCAGAAAGTTGACCATCTACTTTGTTAAAAAGAACCATTGATTCATCATGATAAGTAATAAATTTTTTCTGCTCATGCTTTGACATATGCCTCAGATGCATGGACGCAAATTGTTCGCTAGACAATTCGACATTAAATTTCTTAGACAATACCTTTAAACGACCAACCGTTTTTGCAGAAAGCCTTGTAAAAATCTCTGAAAGGATTAACTCAAAATGTAGCTCACCCATTATACTAATACCTACATTGATAAATAAAAAAAAATGATCTAGATTAACAATACATGCATAACAGTCAAAATGTAGATCACCCATTATCATAGTTTTAATTTTTGTCCCTAAAATTGACAAAACCTAAGATAAAACATATTCAGAAACAGAATCAATGATTAATAATTACTATATGTTGAATAATAAAAAATCTGTGAGCAGATTTCAGATGAGTATGGACATTTAAAGAGATAAAAGAGCCCATAAAGCATTTAGATGAACACTAACTTAACACTAAAATTTTGAAATATTATAAGAAAGGTAAAGAACAAACAACAACATTTCAAGTGAAGATGTGCTTACCGGTTGTAAAACTGAAAGATCAGAATGCCGAGGTCTTTGGAAAGCAGTAATACGAGTTCAGTTAGTGAAGATGAAGAGGCCGGAGGTTGAATTTTAGAGAATGAGGATGGTGATTATTATTAAATGAGTTTTTATGGTAGTATAAAATATTATAGTGGTGTTTGAAAAAGTACTTATACAATTCCAACAACTATTGAAATGACATGCCATAATTAACACTTTTGTAAGAAGGTAATGATGGTTATAAACTAATATAGTGCACCAATGTTAGTTAAAGTAACTAAAGGTTTGTTACGCAAATTAACATACATTAAACGTAAGTGTATCAATTACCGTTTTTTATTTTGTTTTAAAAATATTTAAAAGTTACAGGATATAACTTATAATTATAACATTTTGGAACACAATTGACATTCAAAAGTTAAAAACATATCAATGATTTAATATAAGTTAACAATATACAACACTCATAGAAAATAATATAGACTACATATCATCAAAATATTGTCATAGTTAATACAGACAAAATAAAAATTAATAACCAGAAGCCATTAGCATTGTACTTAACAGTAACATTACAGAGAGAAACATTACATAACTGATAAAACATCCACCATAATAACATAAAACTAAACAAACGGTGAAATAAGCGATTCATAAAACAGAGCTCCCCTTACTCCACGAAAGGTATCTGCATCATCAAGATAGCCAAGTTGAACCGCATCCATAAAAACTTTAATCGTCTGTCCCCACTCTGCATTCAAGATCCATGTATGCTCGTTCAACACGTGTGCAACGTCGCACTGCTGAACATCCCCAGCTTGACGAACATGTTGGAAAGATAAGACCCTGGTCCAAATATCAGTGTCCAGTTTCCATAGATCAACACCGAAATTAGGGAATCCATTAGTAAGAAACATGTGAAGGACATTCGAAATTTTTAAAAGATGACCTTGGGCTATCCAAGACTTTTGAACATATGGAAAAGATATTTTGCTGAAAGTCTCTTGATCAACATCAAACTTCACAACAAAACTTTCACATTCGGACCAATATTTTGAAACTGTGAAAAACAAAGAAGATTTGCAAAAAATACCACTTGACCAAACATAATCAGAGCCATTGTATTTGGTTTCAGTTAAGAAACCTATGCTTCTCCATGCCGCATATCTCCTTGAGTAGACAAAAGGACGCATAAGACCATGATCACGTTTTAGGAGTAAAATTTTGTAATCGTTGGATGAATCTACATACAATGAAGCAGCATCCAATTGGTAGTTGTAATAATTGCCAGAATGACAATCAGAAACTACCTTGTAAACTCTTGTAGTCGGATTCCACAAAATCAAAAGAGCAGTGTTTTTCTCACAAACCAATAGTAAACCATTCAAACTGGATAAAACTTGTATGTCAGAAAACATTGTTTGGATAGGAAAAGGTATGATGTTAATCAAGTAAGCATGATGTTGTCCAGAATTTGTGTTAAATATTGCAAATGATGACCCTTGATTAGTAAGAAACTTTTGCTTCTCAAACATGGACAACCGAGTAAAATGCATGGTAGCAAATTTTTGACTCGAGAGTTCGAAATACCATCTCTTGGATAAAACATTCAATCGGCCAACATCTTTCGCTGAAAGTCTTGTAAAAATCTCATAGGCCACAATCTCAAAAGGTAAATTTGCCATTACGTTAATAACTACATTTCAAAAGATAACATATGTAAATATAGATTAGACATGGTAAATAAAAGAAATGTAATCAAAACAAACATGTTAGCAACATTGACTTACATTAAGAAATCTGCAGAAATAGAACTTCGTATTGGTGCAAGCAAGATGAATAAACACAGGATACGTTGCTAAATTTCGTAAAAGAAGAGGGAAAGAAACTGTCTTGCGGTTGTAGATTAAAGATGATGATTGTACAATTTATTAAAGGATTGTAATTAGAGTAAAGATACATTTTTTAATTGTGAATATAGGTTTATATATAGATAAAATTATAGGATATGAAATGGTTTACCTTCTCAATAACCGATTATTGAAATCGTGCATGAAATCTAATTAATATTTAGAAACTAACTATCTTTAATGCACTCGGTTTATAATTAATATTAGATATTTATAGTTAGATTTACATATTTATGGTAAATATCAAATTTAATAAATAGATAAAATATATGCTCGAAATAGTGTAAACGTGGGAAATATTCGAATTTATATTACATCACACGGTTAGAGTCCCGTGTGTACACATGGCAAATCCTCAAGTCAAATGACAAAAAAATTTTATAAAGATTGTAGTATGCAAGTTTTAAGTATTGAAAGTTAGGTAATACAATTCGTATGAATTTTCATTGCATGCAAAATATCATAAATAGTAAAGCGTATGGAATCATGGTACTATAAAGTGAGGTAAGATATAATTATAGCAAAATTCTTCTTCTTTTGTTTCTTATTTATTTGAGCATTTGGTTGGTAAAAATATGACGAGCCGAATTTTCAAATGCAAGGGAATTATGGTTGTAATTTCTATTCCCCTTTACTCCTTGAATCAGTTATACTTCTTGTATCCTTATCATATGCCATAAGTTGGAATACCATTAACAGAAGCCACCAAAACCAAGACACACAAAACCACATAATTTTCTCAATTTAAAGTGGATACAATAAAGAATAAAGAAACATACTATTTGATATCATTTCGTCACCCTAATAGTTAGAAATAGGAAGTCATCAAATATTAAAGATTTTAGAAATTCATATATGACCTTATATCTTACCAAATCTATGAGCTTTGAATATGTTTTTTAACATTCATAGTATTTTGTTTTGATACATTTAACTTTGTAGATATCCAAAAACTTAATATCCAATTCCATTTGGAACTGTGGTCCACGATTTCAAGAAACATATATTTACTTAATCACAAAATCGCTAACTCAGCCATAATATAATCAATCAAGCTTTCAGAAATCGTCATATTAATCCATAAACCACATAAATTAATTTCAACCATCTTAGTTAAACGATAAATATATACAACACTAAAATCATATACAAAATTATGAAAGCTAAAATCATCTCATGTCAAACAATTAATCAAGTTTGATTAAGTTTTTATAGATAATATAAATCAAAATTACATTACAACTTTTAATAAAGTTGTTAATAACATGCATCATAAAGTACCAAATACATACCAAGAAAAACTATTAAAAGTTCATATAAAACATACTAAACTTAATCACCTTCCTCATCATCATCATCATCATCCATTTCAGAATCGGACTCCTCCTCTGCTTCCACCATTGCCGCTTCCTCTTCCAGATTCATGATTCTTAGGCGAATCATTTGTTCCAGGTTCAAACTGGCAGTGGTTCTACGCTTGTTAGACATGCGTACATTATCGAGTTCCACAAGCAAGTCATAGTCATTGCAGTTCTCAATATCATCTCTTGACATCAACCCATATTCACCACTGGAAAACAGAATACTTGCAACATTAAGATTTTCAGCAAAGAACCAACTTTGGACATGAAATACCTCCATAAGTTCATCAAACTCATCCACTTCAAAGATTTCTTCCAACTTAGCAACCAATCTGCTCTCTTCATTGCTCGGCAACCTGATGGTTCTTCCAAACTCATACACTTCTCTTTTAAAGTCTTCATCCATTTGCATAATCGCCTTTCTTGAACCAAACACTAATAATGTAGTGTCACTCATGTTCACAAAATACCTACGCTTGATTCTGCAGAACCTCCAACTGACAACCCTTACCATTGTTGAAATTTTTTTTTCCTTGGATTTGTGTGTGTTTAATTTGAAGAAAGTAAATATGTGATTTATATTTAGTGATTATGATTATATAGAAATATTTAAACGCGTGTAAGGGAACCGAAGTGACAACATCAATTTTCAACACTAATACTAATTAATATTTGATACCCTATTAATTGATGATCTTTTGAAAAGACTAATCGCTGCAGCCAATGCTCAAAAGTGGCGGTTATTTGAAGAAATTATATTTGGAATATTAAATGTAAACTAAAAAAGTTAATGGTTTTTGTTACCATATTAATTACTATAAGAGATTTGTTGTAATATATAAGATTTTTAATATATACGAAAGTTTACCTTAAATATAATTATTAAATTTGTATGATTTTTAATAGTAATAGAATTTTGTGTTAAAACAAAAACAATCTATATAACATTTACATTTATATGAAATCAAAGGTTGCCAAAAAAAAAACGAATATGTCTTGAACTTTTTAAATGAAAACCATTACATATTATTGTGTTGGATATTTACCAAAATTTGTATTAAATCAAAACATTTAAAAATCAACCAAATTTAATAAAAAGTCAAATGTTAACAAACATAAAAACTTACACAGAGTAATACAGAGGCAGCAGGTACCTGTTCTAGAATCAGCAGCCAATTCAAGTAGAACTGGTTAAGTTTTTTGCAGCAAATGAATAGTAATACAGAGGCAGCAGGTACCAAGGGACGAAAGACAATATACTCTTAAAATTCAGTTCTTCACCTCTCTACCTCTTCATTTCTATAACGGTGGCTGGAAAATAAATAGCATGAATTAGTTGTGTCACACAAAGTACAAAAATTAACATTGAATTACAATGTGGAGAATGATGTACTTCCAAAATGATTACCACTTACAGTGAGTCCATTCTTGGCATGGTCGTCATCAAATTTGCATTCGTGGGATGAGTCCGATCTTCTCTAACAAAGAAGCATTATTGTCCCAAGTAATTTGGTGAAGATGTGGGTTGGCAGGACAATCAAGAAATAAGCTTTTCTTTCAAATAAGTGAAAAGAAAGCATATTGATGCAACATTTTCATCCCTATATATGTGATACCTTAACAGTTTATGCATGTATAGCATCAAATATCATTCAAACTTATCTTCCACACATTTTTAAGAATTCAGAGGTCAAAAGTCATATAATAACAGTTTTAGGCATAACCATACGAGATATTATATAAAGAATCAAAAAAACTATGGCCCAAAACATCAAGCTACCAGGCTGTGCGTTGAGCTTTTTGAATACGACTTCATAAGTTGGCTTAAGGGCATGTCTCAAATTTCTTTAAATTGTATAAATGCAGAAAGTTGACCATCCACATCACGTACATGCTAATTAGTTTCATCACCTGACAATTAATCATTTATTAATTTTACATTCAAAACTATTTAAACCAAAATGCATAGTTGTACAAAAAACGATTCACAATTAGGGCACACAAGACTAACATACATCTTCATCAAATACTGAACTTTAGTCTTATTGATATCATACACTCGAGAAAAAATGAGTAGTAATTTGTGACGGTTCTCTTTAGTAAGAGAAATATAACCCTGCATGACAACAACCATATTGTCAATACCATCGTTTTAATGGCCATTTGACAGCAATAAACATGCGAAAAAAAGTTCAATGTTGTCACATGTGCAACCACAAAGTCTAAAGAATTAAATAGAAATAAATACAAACAAAAATAATAACACACTGCATAAAGCATAAACATAAAAGTATATGACCAAATGTTAAAACATAAATTATATTAATTAAAAAGTTCCTTTGAAGTTAAAAAAACTATATAATAAAGTATAGAAATACCTTATTTTCTGAAAGTAAGGTTTGAGCAGACATTGGTATAATCTTTGAAGATTCTTCATGAAACAAAATGAGTCTGACCCCTGTACCGAAAACAAAAACGTAATTAATTTATCAGGTTTTTAACAATTTAAAGCATCAAGATTAAAAGATAATCATATACATCATTATATATCAAATGAAAATGTAAAAGAAGATATTAAAAAGATTAAGATTGTAAACAATATATTGCAAATGTAATTTGCTAAAATAAATACTACTGAATAAAACATAAAACAAATCGTATCAAGTTTTTTAAAATAAACAATATGTACATTTAACCATGTAGAAATGAAGTCATTGATGGAATGGGTTTGGAATGGATGTTTAAGTTTTTAAATGTTGGATATTAAGCATGTTTGTGTGTTAATATGCGTGGGATTGAGTAACTATGAGAAATTAATGTTTTACAGGTTAAATACGAAGATTGAACGTGTTTGAAGAAAATACATGGAATGGATTTGAAGATTATGATGGATGACATGATAGAGGGTCGGGAGACAAAAACGTGGTTGCAAACGGTGAAGATAATGGAGTTATAATGAAGAAGTTATGCAAGAAATAATGATTTTTGCGAAAGCCTCTGACGTAAGTTACGCCAGCAACGTAGGTTACGCCAGCCTCTGGGAGAATTTTGTCAAGCCTGCTCTGACGTAAGTTACGCCAGCAACGTAGGTTACGCCAGACTCTGACGGGGAAAACGTTAAAAAGGCAAAATTTAGGGTTTTGAAGCATCTCTTCCATTCTAAACAATAGGAGGCGACTAGAGGCCATCAAGGGATCGATTTTTAGGCTTTTTCCACCATTCCAAACCATTCAATCCATTCATAATCATCAACCATGCAATTCCCCATCAAGATTGAAGATCAAATCAAGAACATGAGTGGCTAATCTCTTCGTGGTTTCCTCCGGGTGGAGGATTCTTGTAAGTGGATGATTATTTTTAGTTTTTCTTTGTATTTGAGATTAGCAATCTAAGCATTCGATGCTTTTTGCTTGGTAATTTATTAGTTTGATTTGTAACCGGTTGATTTTTATCTGAAACCTAGTTTTGATTCTTTCAATTCCCGAGAGTTCTAGTAATTGGGATATATTAGATAGGAATTAGGTTTGGTAATTCTCAATTGATAACCGTGTGATAACCTTTCGTTGTTTTGCAATCAAAGTACTTAGTCCTCGTTTATCACAATCAACTAATTAATTATCTTAATCATGTCTATGTGATTTTCTCAATAAAAACTAATTACTTGAAGCCACTTTGAATCCAAAACCTGGAGGAATCACCTTTTCTCTAATTGTTTACATCTTAATTTTTATTTTGTTTTGTTTTCACAATCAAACTCTCAAACAATCGAATTTTACTTTTCTTGCAACTAGTTAATTAGTAATAAATTAAGTAAAACAAGCACTTTCCACAGTACTCCTCGTGGTTCGACACCTGACTTACCCTATCTAATAAGGTAATAAGGAACTGATTTTAATCTTATTTTTGACTGACCCTTCGACATCGGTCAAATTTTGGCGCCGTTGCCGGGGAGTCGTGCGCAAAGTGTTATTTTTCTTAGTTTAATTAAAAATTCCAAAAAAGCCAAAAATATTTATTTTCTGTTTGTTTAGTTTATTGTTCAGTATTACGCTCGGTTTTCTTGTTTGTTTTGTGCAGGTAACTCTTCAGTTGCATGCATCATACAAGACACTCAGGGAAATCATCTCCGTTAGTGTTCGATCCAGAGGTTGAGAAAACAGCTCGGCAGAACCGAGTACTTCATAGAGAGAAAAAGGTCTTACACTCGCCAGTTTCACAGTTCAGATCTATGGAGAACATTGACTTAACCACTAAACCGATGTCCCAACCACAGTTTTCACCTAGCCAAAACCACCCATCACCCAATACATTCGCCACATCTGAACCGCCACCACAATCCAGTACTCAATCATCACAAATTCCACCATTCCCAAATTTTGATAATCTTCCATCATCACAATCACAATCATCATCTTTACCACAACCAACCACAACCCACACTTCTCCAATAACTTCTCTCCCGAATTTCGAGAGGTTTAACCCACAACAAGGCCAATCTTCGGCACAAGACCAAACTTTCACCCAAAAACCTGTGACCAGTCACTCTTCACCGTATGTGAGAGTGATTTCTGATGATAATAACCTGAACCAAGCTGATACACAATTCCCACAGAGTTCTGCAACTCAATATCCATCCTTTCAACCACCATCATTTAGCTTCAGTCAAAGAATGAATCAAGGTAACTACGAATATGATGATGGGGATTTGGATGGGGATGAAGGAGATCATGGGACATATCAATTGGTGAGGCCACAAAATGTGAACCATCAGGGATACCCTCAATTTAATCCTGCACCTCAAGGGTGCCAAGTCTTTCCAGAAGTTCCAGTTCACCCTGCACCTCGACAGCAACCAGTGGTGAATCGACCTTTGAGACCTAACCCAAGGAATGCGATACCTCCAGCTAATAATCAAGCAGGCATTCCCATGAGATTTGAGAGAGGTCCGGTGAGAGGTATTGAAAGCCACTTCAGACCTGCCATTGTTCATAACCCATCCGCAGTAGTCATTCCACAACTGCATGGTAGGTCGTTTGAAGTGAGATCACAGGCAATTCAAAGTTTGCCTAAATATCATGGGTTAGTGACTGAAGAGCCGTACATGCATCTTGGGGCTTATGATGCGAGATGCAACACGATTGGGGGACAAGGGTTTACACAGGATGAGGTGAAGCTGGTACTGTTCCAATTTACTCTAGAGGATAAAGCACAACAATGGTTCCAATCATTACCTTCAGCCTCTATCCGCACCTGGTTAGAAATGCAACAACAATTCCTTGATGAGTTCTACACAAGTCAGCGAACCAATGATGCAAGGAAGAACATCAGGAATTTCTCTCAACAGCCCGGTGAGTTATTTCACGAAGCACTCACCCGATTCAAGATGATGATCAACAATTGCCCACATCATGACATCCAATTGTGGGAGTTGATCAACTCCTTTTATGAGGGACTACATTATGAGGACCAAGGTGCGTTAGATTCTATTTCGAATGGTACATTTGGCACTAATGATGAACAGGTTGACTGGGAATACCTCGAGAGGAGAGCTGAGACAACGAAGAGGAAAGCACAATCTTCGAGAAGGTCAAGGCAAGCAACAGTAAAAGCTGCAAGTGGGGGTAGTACAGGTGATGCTGAAAGGATAGCTAGGTTAGAATATCAGATAGCTAACTTAGGAGTGAGTAGTCAACCCATGTGTGGGCATTGTGGGGATGTAGGGCACGTTGCTGATAGTTGCCCTAGCATAGTGGGTGAGATGGAAGAGGTGAATCAGGTTCAGGGGGGGAATAGGAATTGGTCAAACATGAATTCAAACACCTATCACCCAGGTCTTAGGAACCACCCGAACTTTAGTTATGGGAACCCCAATAACCAAAGCAACCCAGGATTTCAGGGTAGTGGACAACGTAGTAACCAACAACCTTATGCCCCTAGATATCAAAACAATCAAAGCAATTACCAAGCGGGTAGTGGTAGTGGGGGTTACCAAAAGGGTAGTCAGTCTTCTGAGACAGCAGGTGGCGAGTTGAGTGAGGTGATGACCATGTTGAAGTCTATTCAGCAAGATATACAGGCCATCAAACAAAAGGATGAGGTACGTGATAAAACTATTCATTCTTTGACTACACAGGTTGGACAGCTTGCAGGGGATGTAGCAGAGCTTAAGAAGAGCAATGGGAAACTTCCAAGTGATACGAAGATTAACCCATCGCATCAAAGTTCAGGATCAAGGAACATAAAGAATGATCATGCATGTCAGGTAAGTACTCTTCGTAATGGTAAGAAATATGATAATAAGGTTGCCTCTCCATCAACCTTTGTTGAAGGTGTGGTGGAGGATGTAGATGAGAATGAGGAGAGTGAGGATGAGTCGGAACCTAAACCTGTTCAAACAACTAAAAAGGTAATTTTTCAAAACCCAAATGATAAGTCTTCCTCAAAAGAAACCACTTTAACTCAAGATGTGGAAGTGGAACCGACACCGGTCCCGTTTCCAGCCGCTTTGTTGAATCCATCTAAAAAGGCGGTAATTAACAAAAGAGGACCTCAACAAGAGGAAATTTGGGAAATATTTAAGCAGGTAAAAATTAATCTTCCATTAATTGATGCTATCAAACAGGTTCCGGCTTATGCCAAGTATTTGAAGGATATGTGCACCCAGAAACGGCACAACAAGTTCCCTAAGAAACTAAATTTAATGGAGAAAGTCAGTGCCGTTTTGACTGGGGCCCTTCCACCAAAACTCCAAGACCCGGGAACGCCTTTGATACCCATTCAAGTGGGTGATTTTAAAATGACCGGGGCGTTATTGGATCTTGGAGCCAGTGTGAGCATTCTCCCAGGGAGCTTGTATGACCAATATGATTTTGGTCCACTGCGTCAGGCTGACACCACTGTAGTGTTAGCCGACTTGACCCTTAAGCTCCCTAGAGGGATTGTTCGGGATGTGATAGTAAAGGTGGAGGAATTTTATTATCCGGTGGATTTTCTGGTTCTTGATTATGTATCATCAGATAAAATTAAACAACCTAATGTGATTTTGGGTCGACCTTTCTTAGCCACAGCACATGCATTGATTGACTGTCTTTCTGGTACAGTTGATATGACATTCGGCAATAGAAAGGTTCGCCTTAATGTTTTTTCAAGTGGGACTAATTCTCTGGTTAGTGATGAATGTTTCATGGCAGACATCATTGACGGGTGTCACCCTCACCTGGAGGGTGAATCCACAGAGACTTGTTTTTTCTGTGACAGGTTTGAGCAGGAGCATGATCAAGATTTGAATGAGGAGATGAAGAAAGTGGAGGTAATGGCAGTGCATGATGGTAGACCTCCATGGACACATTATGTGGAGAATCTACCTACTGAAATTTCATCTGGATTGAAGCCATCACTAGTAAGTCCACCGAAGGTGGAGTTGAAAGAGCTGCCAAAGCATCTAAAGTACGCATTCTTAGGGGAGGATCAGACTCTCCCGGTCATCATTGCAGCCAACTTGGAAGAAAAGCAAGAGGAAGCACTACTGAAGGTGCTTATGGACCACAAAGAGGCCATTGGATGGACAATTGCAGATTTAAAAGGTATTAGTCCATCTATTGTTATGCATAAAATTATAACTGATGCAGATGCCAAACCCGCTCGGGATACACAAAGGAGATTGAATCCCAACATGCGTGAGGTTGTGAAGAAGGAGGTACTCAAGTGGTTGGATGCGGGGATCATCTATCCCATTTCAGATAGTGCATGGGTGAGCCCGACACAAACAGTTCCTAAGAAAGCAGGCATCCAGGTTGTTAAAAGTGAAAATGGTGAACAAATTGCCACCCGACCGGTAACTGGGTGGCGCGTTTGTATAGATTACAGGAAGCTTAATGCTGCCACATCAAAGGATCACTTTCCTTTGCCTTTCATTGACCAAATTGTCGAAAAATTATCAGGTCAGAAGTTTTACTGCTTTCTAGATGGTTACTCAGGCTACAATCAGATTGCCATTCATCCTGATGACCAGGAAAAGACCACATTCACATGCCCATATGGTACCTTCGCATTTAGGCGGATGCCATTTGGGCTGTGCAATGCCCCGGCCACCTTTCAAAGGTGTATGATGAGTATCTTTTCAGATATGGTCGGGGATTCTCTTGAAATCTTCATGGATGACTTTTCAGTTTTTGGGCCGTCATTTGAGTCATGTTTAAATGAACTAACTAAGGTTTTGAAACGTTGTGTGGAAACTAATCTGGTTTTAAGTTGGGAGAAGAGCCATTTTATGGTTCAGGAGGGCATTGTTTTAGGACATGTAGTGTCGAGTAGGGGAATTGAGGTTGACAGGGCTAAAATTAAAGTAATTTCAACATTACCTCCCCCTACCAATGTCAAGGGCGTCCGTTCCTTTCTAGGACACGCCGGGTTTTATCGCAGGTTTATTAAGGGGTTTAGTATCATCACAAAACCTTTATGTAATTTGCTTTTGAAAGACGTTCCTTTTGAGTTTAATGAAGAATGTTTAAAATCTTTTAATGTGTTAAAGGAACAATTGGTACAGGCACCGATTTTGCAGTCACCTGACTGGACACGTCCTTTTGAAATTATGTGTGATGCAAGTGATTATGCGATCGGGGCCGTGTTGGGTCAAAGAGTAGATAAGAAACCAGTAGTTATCTACTATGCAAGCAAAACCCTCTCTGATGCCCAGTTGAATTATACAACTACAGAGAAGGAGTTGCTCGCTGTTGTCTATGCTTTAGACAAATTCCGGTCGTATATCTGGGGTAGTAAAGTAATTGTTTATTCTGATCACACTGCAGTTAGGTATTTGATGGAGAAGAAGGATGCTAAACCGAGGTTGATTCGGTGGATCTTATTACTGCAAGAGTTTGATTTGGAAATTAGAGACAAGAAGGGGTGTGAGAATGTGGTGGCAGATCATCTGTCGAGGATTCCTTTAGAGGAAGGGGATACCACACCTGAAATTAATGAACAATTCCCAGATGAATATTTGATGTCTGTTACCACGGGACCCTGGTACGCAAATTTTGCTAACTATTTGGCTTCAGGTACTATGCCCGAGACTTGGAACAAAAGGAGGAGACAACAGTTCATCTCCCAAGCTAAGCAATATATATGGGATGAACCGGACTTGTACAAAATTGGTGCTGACCAGGTTATTAGAAGATGCATTCCAGAGGCAGAGGCGTTGGAGGTGTTGAAGCATGCCCACTCATCAGCATGCGGAGGCCATTTTAGTGGCCAAAAGACGGGTCACCGAGTCTTAGCTTGTGGTTTTTATTGGCCAACTTTGTTTAAAGATGCCTTTGAATATGCTAAAAACTGTGTGAACTGTCAGAAAATGGGTGGGATTTCAAAAAGGAATGAGATGCCCATGCAACCAATCCTCATTGTTGATATCTTTGATGTATGGGGAATTGATTTTATGGGACCATTTCCAAATTCCTATGGGAATTTGTACATTTTGGTGGCGGTTGATTATGTTTCTAAATGGGTTGAAGCAGTCGCCTCCAGATACAATGATCATGCCGCTGTGTGTAAGTTTGTATTAACAAACATTTTTTCTAGATTTGGAATCCCTCGTGTGATCATAAGTGATGGGGGATCCCACTTTAAGAACTTTCATTTTGCCAAACTTCTCAAGCGGTATGGCGTGGATCATAGGGTAGCAACACCATATCACCCGCAGACAAGTGGGCAAGTTGAAGTGTCCAATAGGCAAATCAAAGAGATTTTGCAGAAAACTGTGCGACCTGACCGCAAGGATTGGTCAACCAAGTTGGATGACGCCTTGTGGGCATATCGCACTGCATTTAAAACACCTATTGGCACTACACCTTATAGATTGGTGTACGGTAAGGGTTGTCATTTACCAATGGAATTAGCACACCGTGCATTATGGGCGGTTAAACAGGTTAACATGGATTACACTGATGCAGGTGCCCATAGGAAACTGAAATTGTGTGAACTTGAGGAATTACGTGATGAGGCATACGATTGTGCATCCGCCTACAAGGACAAGATGAAGGCAGTGCATGATGCAAAGCTGAGGAAGAAGGTCTTTGAAGTTGGACAAAAGGTATGGTTATTTAACTCGCGTCTTAAATTGTTTCCAGGAAAATTGAAAAGTAAATGGCTGGGACCGTTTGTCATTACGCGAGTCGGACAATTCGGTGATGTGGAGATTGAGGATTTACATGATCAGAAAAGACAAGTTGTGAATGGGTATCGGTTAAAACCATATCTGGATGGTAACGATATAAACATGAAGTCATTTGATAAGGTGAGTTTCATCGCGAGCTCACCGGATGATCTGACCGTCTGAGGGTCACTAAAAGTCTGGCTGAAGACTAAAACTTAGCGCTTCCGGGAGGCAACCCGAGGTTGGTTTTTGTTATTTATTTATTTTTTTCTTTTCTTTTATTTGTCGGTTGTTAGCACGTGCAGTTCCTATTCGATGAGTTATGGAAGTACACCCACAGCACCACGCAAGTGTGGGGAAGTTCAAACCGCCAAGGTATGTCTCTGAGTTGAGTCCGAGTGTTGAGGACAACACTACTTTTGTAAGGGGGTGGAGGGGGCGAGTAAAAGAGTTTAAGAGTTACGGAATGGTGCAGGAACGCGTGCATTTTATTTATAGAAAAAAAAAAAAGTTCGATGTTTAAAAAAAAGTTTTGGATTGTTGTCGAGATGACGGAAAAATAAATTGTTACAAGAGTTTTCGTCAAATTTTTCATTTTTCTCCAGAGTTAAAAAAAAAAAAAAAAAAAAAAAAAAAAAAAAAAAAACGAGAGCCTCCAACGTAAGCTACGCTAGTGGCGCAGCTTACGCCAACCAACAACACTCTAAATCCCGTAGCAAGCCAACGTAACTTACGCCATGGCTGTAACTTACGTTGGGTATTGGGTCAAAGGTGAGGTAATCGGGTAAAGCTTTGGATTTTAGAAACATGAAAATAACCCATAACCCGACCCGTGAATAACCCACTTACCAATTTACAACATACTTTCAAACCCTTTCACTCATAAATCTGATTATTCTTCATCATCCTCCTCCTCATAACCTTCAAACCTCCATAACTATCTAATTCCCTAGTTTCTTCAAAACTCCACCAAAACTCACAAATCCATAGCCTATCTTGCTTAGTTTTTCGAGGAGAACAAACCCTTAGTGTTTGTTTTTCGTGATTCGTCTTCGTTTGTGAGACATATGAAGAGGAAGTGACGAACCCTAATTTCCAAAAATTGGGGGTTTTCACATTGAGTCATCTAGAGGTCCAAGTGAAGTTTAAACAAGTGTTTCTAAGTTACAGAGGTATGTATTTGAGCAATTTTTGTTTATATATACATGTGAAGGTAAGATGGTTTATGTTCAATTTATGTTGAGACTCACGTGGGATAATGAGAAGGGAAGGTGTAATCGGGTCTGTAAAAAGAATGTATGCAATCTTTGTGTTTGAAAAAAAAAATCGTAAAAAAAAAATCGTAAAAAAATAAATAAATAAATAAATCGTGAAATTCTGATAATTGTTGATAAATTGATGAATCTGTTACGTAAGCTACATGCTTAGCTTTTTAGGAAATCGTTTACATTTTAATTTGACCAGTTAATTTAACCCTTTTTATAGTTTGAATTATTTATTAGTTATCCTTTGATATTGCATATAGAACTTAGTCATCAGATGGTTGTGATAAGAGTTCACCGTCCACTTCCTATATCTGTATTAATAAATAAATCGTAAAAAAAAAAAAATGGTGTTTGCATGCTACTTGGTTAATAGCCTTAGTGTTAAACAAGTGTGGGGAAGTTATTGAAAGTACACACTTGCTGAGTTTTTAGATTCTGAATTGAATTAAGAACCTTTGTTCACTTGGTGTTTGTGTGTGATAGGATGGCAAAGACAAAGGATGTGGCTGGAAACAAGACAAAGAGCAAGGCGATTGCAAGTTCTTCGGGTGCACCTAAACAACAACGTGTGGGAAAGAAAGGGAAATTTTCTTCACTCAATATGCAAGTGACTATTTATGATCCTAAAAAAAAGAAACCGAGGCGTGAAGAACCACAATCATCAAAACCGGTTGATAAGCCAAATTGGAAAAGCGGCCCGTTGTCATCACAAGTAAAAGAATGGCAAGCGGACTTGTATGATGATAAGTTGGCTAAGTTGAATGATAGGAGAGATGCATTTATTTGTGAGAGGGAAATTACTGATTCAGAGTTCCGGCCGTTCGGTATTGTGGAAAAGTTTGAAGCTTTAGGGTGGGAAGCTGCTTTAAAGTGCTATGACAAGGAGAAAAGCCTCATGTATATGGACCCGGTTCATGACTGGATGGCTACTCTAGAGGTGAAGTGGGGAAAGACACCAAAAGACATGGTCTTGACAGGAGTTGCTAGTGATATAAAGGTGCCAATGTCCATTAAAACCTTACGGAAAATTGCAAATTTTGACTCCAAAGCAAGTGATGAATACATCTATCCTGATGAGGGCACGTTGTATCGACATCCAGAAAGACATCCGAAATGGAATGAGATGATTAAAGTGTTGTTTGAGCCAGGAAAAGGGGACAAGATGGTTAGGAATGATTTGAAGCGGGAGGTTAGATTGTTACTGATATTTTTGGTGCAGAATGTTATGCCTCGACGGGGTGACAAAAATGGTATTCGTTTATGGGAAATTCCAATCTTATACTCTTTAATGACTGGGGCACCGAAGGTGTCATTTATGTATTTGGTGATGATGAACATTTGGGATGCACGAGAGCAAATTGATAAAAGAATAATTCCTCATGTTCGATTGATTACAGCTTTGTTGAAACTTCACGGAGTGTTTAAATACCCTCATTCATCTACTAAAAGAGACACCACGCCATTTACATTGAAGAGCTTAAGTAAGTTTCAATGGGTGTTCTCTAGTACTGAGCGGTACTTTAAATTAAAACATAAACCGACAGGACAGAAACTGAGGGCATTAAAAGCTGATGCGAGAGAGTTAGCTGTGGATGAACAAGACGAGGTGTTCAGTGATGATAGTCAGGATGATGCTCGAAATGTTGAGAATGATGATGAAGATGATGAGGAGGAAGTACAGATAGGAGGCACTCATGGGAGTAAGCATTATGATGGTTGGGATGCAGAGGTATATGCACGGGTGGAAAAGATGAGGCCGGATGGATATAGTGGGTGGCCTGATTTTGCTCAGGCATTATATGATCAGAGTAATTACCACGCTGAGCAGCAAAAAGTGGCTTATAAGGCACTTTACGACAGGCAAGAACATTGGAACCGTATGCATGCGTATAACCAACAGGTAGAAATCAATCACAGGTATAATGATGACCAGCAGAGACGCATGTATCAGCAGTGGAGTAACAAGGAACAAGTGATAGTGCACTCACCCTATGTGGACTATTCCACATGTTCACCACGAGGAGATAGACCAGATCGTCCTATGCCACCGGTACACCATTCACAGTGGGTGAATCCTTATCCGCATGCAGCACAAGGACAAGGGAGTTCTGCGGACAAGACAAGAGAGGTTTTTGGGTGTCCAGGATGGTTAGAGACGATGACGGGGGTTTTTGGACCCCCTCAGCCACCTTATTTTTGAGCATTCTCTGATTCCCGATCAGGTCCATGTGCTCTTCTTTTGACTTAAATATTTGGTTCTGTAAAAATTTAAGGGCATGGTTGGTCGGGAGGGTAGTTGAACATTTCTATTTCTGCTTTCTTTTGGTGTGTTTTGTCCTTTTGGTGGTGTAATAAACTTGATGTTATGTTGGGAATGGTTAATTTGCTTATTGTTTGTGTGAACGGATTGATTGGAAGGATTAGCTGCTTCTAAATGGATAATTGCATTGGTAAAAATCCCACGTTTTGACCTTAAAAACCTGTACATTGGGGACAATGTAGCCCAAGTGTGGGGATGAGGAGAAATTTTTGAAAAAAAAAAACAATTGCAAGATTTTAAAATTTTTGCCTTTGAGCGGTCTAATCGAACATGAAAGCGGCTTATTCAGTATATTCCCAATTCGTTGTTTGCTTGTGAGTAAGGGTCCTTAGTCATGGTCTAAGTTATAGAGAAGTAATATGAACCGTTTTCAGCAAGTATTTTTAGGAAAATATTTAGAGTTGCCCGACTAGGAGTAACAAGCTATTGG
The DNA here is from genome assembly GCA_032199755.1 of Ambrosia artemisiifolia. Taxonomy (NCBI): domain Eukaryota; kingdom Viridiplantae; phylum Streptophyta; class Magnoliopsida; order Asterales; family Asteraceae; genus Ambrosia; species Ambrosia artemisiifolia. The sequence goes on along the minus strand of CM063512.1, from coordinate 64,971,256 downwards.
TAATAAATGCATGCACACATCGGCAACCCATTCCCCATTTTGGTGAGATTTTGAGCCTACTAGAGTTGTTAGAGTGATTTACACACAAATATATTCATTTGTTGAGAGTAGGCCACTTGTTTCTCTGTTTTAGAACTTGTGTGATTCGATACATGCTGAGACTGTGGACTAGACGTTTATGCACATAGGTGATAAAGGCAATTTAGGAAACCCGTTTTGTTTTGCACCAGTTATTTGTTTATGTGTTGACCTTTTTACCCAAGATATTACCCTTAGTAGCCAACTTTGAGCCTTATACCCTTTCATTTGTTAAACTCACATATTTACCCAAACGGACCCATTAACTTTGATGAATTGTTTCGGACATCCAACGTGTGAAGTTTTGAAGTTGTTAGTGGAAAAGTTGAAAAAAAAAAAAAAAAAAAAAAGAAAAGAAAAAAAAAAATTCGAAAAAATATATATATAAATAAAAAAAAAAAGAAAGAAAAAAAAAACATGGAAGTTGTTTATTATTGGTCAAATGTGACCCAAGCGTTGATTGTTTGCTAGTTATGTTGAATAAGGATTGTCGTGCAATTTGTTTCACCTTTTTCTTTTAGCCACTTTTTAGCCAAAAATTCCCTACCTTTACCTAAGCCCCAAAACCCATAAGTCCTTTAGATATGTGCATTGTCTATGTGATACAGTGGAGGTGTGATTGTCATACAAGCTTATGTTAACAGAGTCTCATGTTTGGTTTTTGAGTGACTAATACTAGCTCATTACATGCTAGTCCAGATATAAACCGAGTGGAGTGAAACATTGTGAGGGGTGTGTTGCATGAGAATAAAAACCGGAAGCATGTTAGTTTTAGTTGGGCAATTTCTGTTTTTAAATGAGAATCAATTTGAACTTGCTGAATTAACACATCTAATGCTAATCTATGAATGGGGTATGACTTTGGACCCTAGCTAATGCATGGTAGGGACGATTGGGGGTGTCTGTTTTTGTCCGTGATAGTGTTTCGAACGGATTTGCTTGAGGACAAGCAAAGGTTAAGTGTGGGGATGTGATGGAATGGGTTTGGAATGGATGTTTAAGTTTTTAAATGTTGGATATTAAGCATGTTTGTGTGTTAATATGCGTGGGATTGAGTAACTATGAGAAATTAATGTTTTACAGGTTAAATACGAAGATTGAACGTGTTTGAAGAAAATACATGGAATGGATTTGAAGATTATGATGGATGACATGATAGAGGGTCGGGAGACAAAAACGTGGTTGCAAACGGTGAAGATAATGGAGTTATAATGAAGAAGTTATGCAAGAAATAATGATTTTTGCGAAAGCCTCTGACGTAAGTTACGCCAGCAACGTAGGTTACGCCAGCCTCTGGGAGAATTTTGTCAAGCCTGCTCTGACGTAAGTTACGCCAGCAACGTAGGTTACGCCAGACTCTGACGGGGAAAACGTTAAAAAGGCAAAATTTAGGGTTTTGAAGCATCTCTTCCATTCTAAACAATAGGAGGCGACTAGAGGCCATCAAGGGATCGATTTTTAGGCTTTTTCCACCATTCCAAACCATTCAATCCATTCATAATCATCAACCATGCAATTCCCCATCAAGATTGAAGATCAAATCAAGAACATGAGTGGCTAATCTCTTCGTGGTTTCCTCCGGGTGGAGGATTCTTGTAAGTGGATGATTATTTTTAGTTTTTCTTTGTATTTGAGATTAGCAATCTAAGCATTCGATGCTTTTTGCTTGGTAATTTATTAGTTTGATTTGTAACCGGTTGATTTTTATCTGAAACCTAGTTTTGATTCTTTCAATTCCCGAGAGTTCTAGTAATTGGGATATATTAGATAGGAATTAGGTTTGGTAATTCTCAATTGATAACCGTGTGATAACCTTTCGTTGTTTTGCAATCAAAGTACTTAGTCCTCGTTTATCACAATCAACTAATTAATTATCTTAATCATGTCTATGTGATTTTCTCAATAAAAACTAATTACTTGAAGCCACTTTGAATCCAAAACCTGGAGGAATCACCTTTTCTCTAATTGTTTACATCTTAATTTTTATTTTGTTTTGTTTTCACAATCAAACTCTCAAACAATCGAATTTTACTTTTCTTGCAACTAGTTAATTAGTAATAAATTAAGTAAAACAAGCACTTTCCACAGTACTCCTCGTGGTTCGACACCTGACTTACCCTATCTAATAAGGTAATAAGGAACTGATTTTAATCTTATTTTTGACTGACCCTTCGACATCGGTCAGTCATGTAGATTAAAAAGTTGGAGATGTAAGTTTTATAAATTCTAAAAATCATTGTATAACTGAGATTAAGATTGTTTATATAATGAGAATTTGAAAATTTGAATTAGTTTAAATGGAAAATAGAAATTTAATAATTTTATTTAATTGATTTGCGGTTAAAAGTCGGTTATTAATGATGATTTGAATTATATTAAGGAAGTTATTAATCTAGATTGGGAGAATTAATATAAATTCGAATTTAAAAGTTTGAATTCAAAATTAAAATAAATTAAATTTGAAATGAAATTAAATTTGAAATTAATTTTATCCAAGAATATCTCCTCCAAAAAAGGAAATTCAATCATGGCATTAAACTTCCAATCGGATCTTACACAGATCCGTAACCAATACCCATCCAAATCAATTTTCAATTTTCGATCAAGTGTTCAAAACATTCACACATACTATGAATAACCATAATATATGTAATTCCCAAGAACATGCCAAGAACACTTGAATAACATTATTAAAACATAATGCACTCTCATCGTCTCTAATCATACCTGTTCAATCGACGGTTAGATTAGTTCAAAACACATCATATCATGCAAGCGTTATTCGCTCCTGATGACCGCAATTTAAAAGCCAAGTCATAATCATCAAAATTATGGTAAAAAAGAACTCGAAATGTCAATCAAAATGAGCTTTACCGATATCAGTTAACCGTTATCTAATCGACTCAATTTTAATATTCTTCAAGTAAAATACACACATAATCATAAAAATTAAGGCAAAATCAAACCTGAAGAACTGGAATTGGTTTAATTTTCTAAACATATCGATACCGATCGTTCGCTGCAGCAATCGCAGCTCTCTCCTGAACCAAAAAAACAAATTAACAAACAAATTAACAATCAATTTCACAAGACTCCTAATAATAATAATAATAATAATAATAATAATAATAATAATAATAAAAATATGAGAGTTAAATAAATAAACAGTACCTAACGTTTTCTTCCAACCGTTAGCCATTGTTAAGGATTGTTTTACTTTTTGAGTGAAAGAACGAACATTAAAGAGGTTATTGTGAAGGTAAGAACCGACTTCTTGCAGGAGTAAAGTCGGGTCGTGTAAAAAGAAGAAATTAGGGTTGAATGTGAAGGAGAAGGAAATAGATGAATGGATGGTTAGACAGAAACAGAATCGAATAGAAGAATAATCGATGAAAAGGAAATTGAATATGTGGTTACCTGAGATGATGGATGAAGGATCGATGAAGATGGCTGAGTTAGGGTTTATGTCAAATGAGAATGAAGGTTGAATGGATTGTTATATTCGATGGTTAAAATCCAAAAAAAAGAACAATATATACTCGGGTTTTAGGGTCCGAAACCCGGGTCATGGATCGGGTATTAGGAACCATACCCAAGTTAAATGGGTTAGAAAATGCTGAGGTGGACACCCTAGAATGGTGACACCTCACCCCTAGTTACCCCTTTATTATATGTATAGATTCATTAAATTTAGTCTTTCACGGGTAGCTCAGTTGGTGAATGAATCAGGGATCTCTCTTGTAGGTACAAAGGACATAATGAGAAATGATGGATGACTCATGGCCTATGGTCATGAGTTCGAGTCCTGATCTCGCCAGGTTTTACCGGTTCACTACTGTCGTGCCTTCGGGCGGGTATGTGGGTCGGGTTTTCCCTGGAAGCGGGCTGTCGGGCGGGCTAGGGGCTTCGTGCGTCTGGGGTGGGCCGGGCTGTGCCCCTGTCTTTGCCAATGGGGGGCCGCGTACGATGTACCTGGCGTTGTTTAGTTGGCCGTTAAAAAAAAATTTAAATTTAAATTTGTCACCCACCACTAGGATGACAATGGTCGGGTATGACTAATCCCATAGCCATACCTGGTTGGCATACCTACGAGTATTGGGTTACCGTTGGGATTTTCATGGATAAAAATTTTCTAGTTCCCTTTATTATGTTTTAAAAGTCCACACAATATAAATTATGATAAATTACATACATATTATCATAATATTAAAAAATGTAAATATTTTTATGTTAATAGTCTCAAAAAGACATTTGTATCATCATATAAAAATAAATAATGTAAACAAAATATATATTACAAACGAAAAGTATAATAAAGTTACTGGAATGAAACATTGTTAACAATAACTAAAGGAACATAAATATAAAACTTAAAAGTTTTAAGGTAAATTATGGTAAACCGGTATATAGTTTTGCGGAATTGGGCCGCGAAATATTTACTTTCCAAACACATACCCTTTGGGTATCGTGTATACCCATACCAAATGTTTCGGGTTTCAGAATAACATTATGATGTGACATGGGGCACCATACTACACCACGTAGTCTTATAATCATTCACAAGTGAGATGGCTTCAAAGAGTTTTGTTGGCAAAATGTTCACTTTATTTGTTCACATTTGACTTTGATCATCATTTTTAGAATTAGGTCATTTTGTAACAATTTTAACGTAGCTCACAGTTTAAACTCGTTTCCTCTTGTAACTGTATTGCACCTGCCGCGAAGCAATAACAATCCTCACTAGAATACATTTCACCAAAATAAGTGTTACCCTAAATAATGAGATATGCATATGATAAAGGTATGATATGAGGTAGAAGTTTAATGTTCAAAGTGATATAAACATTCCTAAAATTGCAACAAGTTTCAAGAGGCAGCGCCCCATTGGCAGGAGGTTCCAAGGGGGTTACGCCCCCTTGGTGGGGGTTCGTGGGCAACACCCTAGATGTGATCATGGGCAAGGTCTCACGTGGAGGTCTTGGTACATGTAAGATGTTAAAGTAGCTTCATCGAAAATGCATTACATTTGCATGCATAAAATAATAGCATGGAAATAAAGATGGGTAATGAACTTGTATATCGGTAGCGATAGTTGATATGGTACTTTGGTACCTCGTACCTACGTAGCGACTTTGAATTTCGGTAGCAACAAAATTAGCAACCAATCTATTACACGGGTTGAATAAAGAAAATATTAAGTCGGTTAGTAATGGGGATTTATGAATTATAAAATGAATGGATTAAAATAAAGAAGCTGGAAAAATGAAGATGAAATAAAAGAGGTGGAAAACAATGTTGGACTCACATATTTGTGACAAGTGACGTTACATTTACTTGATAATATTAGGTATAGAATATATTTAGGCATAAAATATGTTAAAGATATGTATAGAGAGTTTAATTTTTTTTTTTTGAAAGACTTAGTTCAGTGGAAATCCTTATACAAACCTAACCTAGCGGTCTCAAGTTTGAATCCCTACCCATACACCGGTGTCCTCCTTGTCTAAGCTCAAACCGTCACGGAGATTTTTTTTTTGTGGTTTGCATGGATTGAACTTGTGACTTACCCCAGGATGGGAACCCCTAAAGGAAAACCCACCCTATTTTAAACCAGCTGTGCTGGAGATCATTGGCGTATAGAGAGTTTAAATAGAGAAGTTGACCTGATGGGTCATGGGATGTCGGAAACGAAAACAGAGAGGCCTCTATATAGTAAAGAGAATTCAAATTGGGCCTTGAGGGAGGTGTTGATTGTTGAGCTCAATAGGCTGGCTGTAGGACTAGGCCCAAATGTTAAGTCCGGCATCAATAATTCATTAATTCAACATACACGACCAACGAAATAAATGAGTCACAGTGTAACATTATCAACTTTTATTTGTTACATATTAAAAAATTATCAGTTATTACTTACTTATTTTACCTTAACAAATAAAAGTCTAATCTCTTGGAGAGGATTATGTTTGGCATAACAAAAAAATTGTGGTCTAAGTTATTGATGTTTACTCATTCGATTTTGATTTAATTATTTGATCTGTCTGAGCTGACAATTTAAAGTTCGTTAAGCTCATGAAGGTCAAGAAAATGTCTAACAAGAATATTGTTTGACCACCAACCTTTGCGACTAGGCTTCATGCGCCGCCCTTTTTTGTTGTGAAGGGAGCGTGTGAACTTCGTTCATCTTAATTTTTTAGGAGCTGTTGAGAATACTGATGCACATATAGATACAAAGTGTATGTACATATATTCGTAATAAAATGGTTGTTATTAAATCATTCAACCTTGAAATTTTACTGTTTTATATAACAATGCATTTGAAGTTAGAAATCTTATTATTTAATAACGGTAACGTGAATTAAAATGCACTATACATTTATTTAATTGTGTATATCGTGTTTTTCTTGTTTTATTAATAAAAAGTTTATGCATTTTTTCACCAAGAACTCCCTTCGGAGTCCCGTCCACCAGTTCCGGGGAAAACCCGACTATCCACCCGCCCGAAAGCACGACAATGAAATAATCGGTAAAACCCGGCGCTCTCAAAAATCGAACCCATGACCTTTCAGCCATGAGTCTTCTATCATTGAGTCTCCATATTGGAATTAAGGTTTATTAGTGTGAGCCCACGAGCCCACTTTAGGTATCTAAGGTTTCTATCATCTATCTATACATATAATAAACCAAAGCAATTTTAATGACATGACACTCAAAGAGGCATTCTTGTCTTTGAGTGTGTCATGTGTCATCCAATGTGGCATTGAGATATTTTAAGAAAAAAAGAATTTAAAAACAAAATTGGATTTTTCTCTCTTATGTTTCCTCCCATAATTCTTAAACGTTAATATCTTTTATATACGAGATTTTTTAAAGAAAAAAATTACACCAAATTAACGAGTGTTTTATTATCTTTCCAACGAGTATCATAGTGCTATATAAAAAACAGAGAAAAAACGACTATTTTTGTGTGTGGTACTGTGGTTTCGTTCATACAGGAAAAAAAACACAAAGTGTTCAGGTAAATCATTAATCATGTATAGGCAAGTCACTAATTATGTTCAAGTCAGTAAATATGAATTCTATTTTCAACATGCGTTAGCATTGGAGTTATACATTGTTTTAGGTTAGATATTAATATTAGAGTGATACATTGTTTAAGGTTAGGCGTTAACATTGGAGATACATTTTTAATTGTTTTAGGTTAGGTGCTACCCGAAGCTTTCCTGCATGTAACTGTAAAGCGCATCATTCTATTTCAAATATAAAATTAATATGTCATATTAGATTTCTCAACCCCGGGACGTTCCCGGGGTATAATCTAGTCTCTATATATTGTAATCCTCTATTGAATAATGAAGCAATTCAGTATTCTGTTATCTTATATTGTATCAGAGCCAACCTAGTCTCTATACTATTTCCGCTACACACAAATAACCAAATCCTAGTAGTCAACCGCTGATAAAAACCCTAGACAGGGCGGCGTGCCGCCGCCGCCGCCCTGTTCCACTGCCATTCGATTCGTTTTTCGTTTTCGGTTTCGTCTTTCTTATTTATCCTTTCCAAATAAAGTCTGGATTTTGATTCTGAAATCTAGCCACTGTTCCTAAAAAAAATCGAAATAGTATTATGTCACAGCCGCCCTGATCGTCACACTGTGCTACGTACGTGATACCTAATAGAATTGATATAATGCTTGGTTCTTCTTTTTCACGTGAGCCTGCTTTTCGTCTTCAGTGCATTAATCCAAATAATTAGTTGGAGAGAATTACTTCACATAGATTATTAGATGCCGCAATACCTTCCTCGGTGGTATTTTCGTTATGACGAATTTTTTCTGTTCGATTTTCACAAGTGTTTAAGAACAACCGCACATATGATGCTACGGCCTCTTATTGATTTCGTTTCTCCGTCATGCCGCTCCTTGCCGCCTCGCCTCGCCGCCAGCCAGGCAACGATCCGCCGCCGCGCCGCTACCTGCCGCTGCCACGCCGCATTGAATGCCTCATATCGGATTACGGATCATTAAAGTCGTGGATTGTCATCGAAGATTATTGGTTGAAGATTGCATGCTTATTGAATTTTGGCAGAAATTTCGACTTACAAATCAAGAACCGAGATTGAAGCTATTTTTTTATTATTATTGTTTTGTTTATGTTTTATCGTATTTTCCGGTCTGAGCGTCTGATTTTCAACCGCTTTGACTGCGGGGGAGTATTGGAATTAAGGTTTATTAATGTGAGCCCACGAGCCCACTTTAGGTATCTAGGATTTCTATCATCTCTATATATTGTAATCCTTTATTGAATAATGAAGCAATTCAGTATTCTATTATCTTATATTAATAATGAAGCAATTCAGTATTCTATTATCTTATATTCCACTAGCTTTTTTCCCGGGAGCGTCCCGGGGTTGAAATATCTAATATGACATAATAAAATATCTAATATGACAACATAATTAATGACTTGCCAATATATGATTAATAAATAAATAATAATAATATTATTATTATTATTATTTATTTTGAATAAATCATTTCCATAAGTTATCATATTCAAATATAAAAAAAAACGAATCTCTGCGCCGGGGTATAAATTTAGTGTCATTACAAACTATTATATAATGTCAAATGAATTCGGAAGTTTGTAATCGATTATTCTAAAAAGAACTTGAAATAGTATTATAATAACCATACATATATTTTAGTTACATACTATAAAGTTTTTAGTTTATGATGGTGCACATATATTGCAAATATCGAACACATTAGTCTAAGGGTTATGTGATGCGTTAAAAAATTCATGGGTATATGATCGGGTATGTAGTTCGGGTATTTGGGTATGTGGTTTCGGTTAATCGGGTCGGGTATCACCAATAATCGTTTTTTTTCTCCATTTTTTATATAACACTATGGTACTCGTTGGAAAGATGATAAAACGCTCGTTAATTTGGTGTACTTTTTTTCTTTAAAAAATCTCGTATCTAAAAGATATTAGCGTTTAAAAGTTATGGGGGGAAATATGACATAAAAAATAATAAAGGTTTAATCTTTATTTTAGTAAAGATTAGATTTTAGTATATTTTTTATCCATATGTTATTTTATTTCCTTTTAAATAAATTACAATATTGGGTTTTTTTTATTAATGATTAAAAATAGATTAAAATAATAAATTTAATACTATCAACTCAAGGTGCCACATGGCAAATTCAATGAGGGGTTGAGACCTCCATTGAATGCCACCTCATACAAACTCAATTCTTTTATTATAAGTTATAGATTATAGATTATAGATTATAGATTATAGATACCACACCTTATGGTGGGTGGTATTTATGCATTGTATTAGTCGTATTTGTTCATTATTTCAAATAATAATAATAAATGATAATAAAGTTTCACACCACAATGCTATACTAACACTTTTAGAAGATTAACTTACTCATTCCTTTTAATCTTTTGGTTATCTCTTTATCAGTAAGCCAATTATGTTGTTTGATCCTCAAAACATATTGTTGCAATTTATGGATTTATTTATTTAAATCTAAAAAAAAAGAGAGATAACAATTGACAATATGAATTATTGTACAGTAAAGAACCATTTGACGTATCCACATGGCATCCCTTTTCTCCGTGTATTTAATATCTGTATCCATGGACAAATGTATGCACACGTTCGATAGATACAATCCATACACCAACCTTGGGCCCACTTAATTAATCACAAGCAGGCTGAGCCAATGTAGGGCCCATGGTGTTCAGGCCCAAAGTTTTGTCTAGAGTCACACGGAACACTAATTTGGTTTTAGTGAATTACGTATCTTCGTAGGCCCATGGACCACTATTGTGTTTGTGTCCAATTGTTCAATGTTCGTGTTGTATTATACATATGTTTACATGAAGTGTGTTAAAAGAAGACGTGACACTATGATTCATTCTCTCGACTTCCCGGTTTACATGTACTCGTGTATGGATGATAGTAGTGTCTCGGCTCCGGGTGGGCAGGGTTACGTTTTTAGTAGATTAAGATTTGCTATTCAGAAAGGGGTGGCGGCGCAGCTTGTTGCCCGGCTGCCCGTTATCTTGATGTAATTTTCTTTGTCCGGGAATGAATACAATAATAAACAATTTGTATTTTATTTTTTATACATTTTCGGCATATATTATACAATGTTACAAGGGTATTTATGGAATATATAATTTAAAATAACAAGGGAACAAAGACGCTAGAAATTCCTAGAACATAATAGAAACATTTCAAGTTGTGTTACAACAGTATAGATTAATGACTATGTATTTTGTCTCAACATGGTGGCATAGCATCTTTTACCTTATGGACCTAATGAAACAGAATAAAAAATATAATAGTTAAAGGATTGTAATAAATATATACATCTTTTGGTAGTTTTTACCTAATGCATCTTCTCTTTCCCTACTATATTAGCCAAATCATCTTCCTATAGTGAGCATTGAGCAACAAAGGAGCCAAGGAGGGACGAAGCACACAGGGGGACGACGGGCAGCGACTACAGGAAGGCAGGTGGTAAAGGTCAGTTGCATTGTTGTCTCAACTTATGACGGTAGATGCAAATGGAAGGCTGAAGGCAAAGGAGTGGTTGTATTGCTTTGTTCTTTTTTGTTTGACCTAGTGGCTCCGTGCCTTGGTTTGGGCTTGTACACAAAAAACTGTTTAGTTTTCGTTTAGGGTTTTAATTGTTTATAGTCTATAGTGTTATTGTCCAATATATATATGATGTCTTTTGAATACTGGATACAAAAAGTTTACACTGTACTAGCGGGAATGCCCGCGCGTTGCTGCGGGTATTAATATTTAATATTTTTAGGGCACGTTGCATAGAGGTTTCACGTAATTTATATATTTAATATCAATTTGCTAAGACGACTCGTTTATACTTTAGATTAATAGAAATTACGAGCAAAGAGAGGGAATGTTGAAATCGGTTGAGAATCATGGGTCAAGTTATTCTACACAGTGTAACAAAAATGAGAAGAGTGAGAAAAATACAAAAAAAACACAATGAATAACGAAATATGACATAATGAACCATAAAATATAACACAATGCTGAAAAATATAACATAATGCTAAAAAAAAGACACAATGAATTGCGAAAATGACACAATGATACATAAAATACATAATGATATAAGGTAAATTCTAAAAACTAAAAGCTACAAATCCAAAAAAGTGAGAACCTAAACACTAAGATCGTAGGGTTCGATGAGACGGTTTTAATGCTGCTTGAATGAGTTCAATCGAAGTCCATTTGATACCCTTCTACGACTTCCTATTTTTCTTTCATTGTATATTTAATCTAACCCTGAGAATCACATACCTTTAATTCTAAATTGATAGAGATGAAATTGCATTATGACTACAAAGAAAAAAATGTAGGCATTTCACAAAATTTGACTTGCCTTAGAATCTAGAAGTAAACGAGATGCAACATGAAAACTTGGGTGTTAAGTACTATCCACCATAAAGTGAGGTTAATCCTTTATAAGGACAGATAAACAACCATACATAATCAAAATTAGAAGAAATAACATATACCAAACTTTAAGTATAAACAAGTACTAAAATAACAACAGGAATAAACAATATTATAACTGAATATACATTAATGGTAAGCATTTCGCCTGCTCTGCAAAAGTTCTTAATACCGGAAAATTGAGACACGAGGTTATCAACAATTTATAAAGAATGTGAAAGGGTAAATGGTAATCTCAAATTAAACTTTACAACAAAGAAGCAATGCCTTTATTACGGGACACCAATATTTAGTTATTCAATTAGAAGAAACATTTCAACAATTCAATCTGAGCATGTGAGCCTCAAAATTGAAATTGATGTCAATGTACTTAATATGTGTAAAACATGAACATACAAAAATGGCATAAAACAAATATATTAATGTCTAATGTATGGAGAACGTGCATTCTATTATGTGGTTAACTACATAGTATGGGATTTGTATGGTACCTGGGTTCTCCAATTGTGTAGATTGTGTTCTCCAAAACTTTTTAAGGGCATGACAACTATTACACCTGGCAATTGAACTTGTTTTGAATGTTCTAGGTCATTAGTGTCATGGCAGTCATTGCCATCTTTCATACGTTTTTCATATGTCTTATTTCTCAATCATCATTCAAATGCCCTACCAACTCTCGCTTGTATCTATAAATTTCTGTTAACTGCATCTAAAAAAATGCCTCTCTTTATTAATCAATCTAATGAACTATGGATATTGATATCATTATGAAAGTAAAACTCTTTTGAACATTTAGTCAACAATTTATATACATTTTCTTTTTCACAATTCAATATCATACTTCAAAGTTCAACGGATCCATGTGTTGATACCAATCCTGTCTTGGTTTACTATTTAATAAAATGAAATGTAAAGACTGAAGCAGGTAAATATCCAAACTTTAACAAAATCTTTACATCTAATCAAATGATACGATCAAGCTAAGTAGTTTAATCTGCTGGATGAAGCTACTTCTAGCAAACAGAGAGAGATAAAAAGATTCTAAGATAGATATTTCTGTAATATGAAAACAAACAAACTACACTTCACAAAAACTAAATTTTTCAGTAAAAAGTGGATTGCATTTCTTGAGTCTTGATCATCCTCTCATCTCAAACTAATATCCACAGTGAATAGCATATTTTGAACAAAAGTTTTCATTTGATTAATAGAATACACACATGTATATTAGAAGCAATAATATGCTAACCGGGAGAACCACCTTTATATGATTTTAAATCTCAACCAAGCTATAAAAATCTGTTTTTTCTAAGCATTCCATCAAGCAGTTGGTGTGCGTTTTTCAAACCAACATGTAATTAATATTTACACATCAGCATGACACACAAGATCTTGTAAAAGACCCTAACATATAGCATTTATACATTAATAAAGCATAAAGCATTAACCTAATACACTAATATGTTGATACAACATATGTACAAGTTTTTTTAGGCACTATTGGTTGCATATATGTTGAGAATGGTAATATATCTATTACATGTATCACATCATTTACGCCTAAATCCAAATCAATATTCAATTGAAGAAAAATTTGGTGATTACACTTGTGACTTTTGAGATGCCATCTTAACTTTGCCAAGTTAGACATCATTGCCCATTGCTCCCTCTTTATAATGTAGTAGAGATAACACCGGTTCAAACCCGCCGGTTTTCATGAATATGTGATTTGACGGTTTGGTTTTAGCGGTTTAAGGTTTTTAGAAAAATAATAGTTTTAGATATCTAACTATGATGCAAAACTATTTAGGGCGTTCCCTTGTGTATTAGTAGAGAGCTTATTAGAGATTGAAGGGGTTGGCAAATCATAACAACACCTACTCACATAAGTCCGTCTCCTCTCTCTCTCATAAACGAGTTCTTCAAGAACTCATAATCCGATCACTTAGATACATCCTAAAGGGAACCCAACAACACTGACAGGAATATATCTCTTACTGGTCTCACCAATTTATCATATATCTTTATCCTTATTATCATATTTTCCATTACTTACAATCACAACTAATCAACCAAAATGTCTCACATCATTACTCAATGTCCAATTGCTGTGCTTTATAATTTATATGGCGAAATATTTGTGTAATAGATTATTGTCATGTATTTTACACGTGTACCTTTTTCAAAATAAAAAATATGTAAAGGAATTACGTAAATACGTAAATAATATAAAAATTGAAGGAACAAAGCAAAGTAGTGATGTAGCGTACAAATTTTAAATAATATAAATATAAAAAAATTGAAGGAAATATATGAAATACAATTGACACTGATAAAAGATAATAAATATATGGTTAATTGCGTTTCTTAACACGATGACTACCATATAACACGATGAATAACACGATTAAAATATATTACAACCGAATATAGTTAGTTTCATAACATGTGACTAATTCTAAGTATATTAAGGGTATGTTTGGCAAAACTAGCTGGTGGTTGTTAGCTGGAAGCTGGTAGCTGTAACATTTTTTGGTGTTTGACACTGACAGAGTAGCCGGAGCTTTTAATAAAATGTATTAAATGACCAAAATGAGCATAATTAAAAGCTTGTAAGAAAAGTTTGTATTTTATTTTTATCATAGTTAGGGTATTTGTGTCATTTACTCATTAAAAGCTTGTATTTAGTAGCAGTGAAAGACTTGGGGCCTAGTAACGGTGGATTAATTGTTTTTTGCTGTTTTGTAATGGGTGGGATAGCTACTGGCTATTCCGGGTTGTAAAAATTTCTTTGTTGGTGAAATAAAGTTGATTTGGTTTGGATGTTAAAAAAAACAAAGAGAAACGTTTGTCAAAAACACGATCGCGATCACAAAATTAAAATATGTTGTAACATTTATGAGTTATAAAAAGTTCTGGAAGTCGAAACAAAGGCCATTAATTTGTCTGGAAAGTTTTCTGCTAGTTGGGGCTACTTTATGACACAAAAGAATTTGGACCATTAATATTAAATGAAGATATAGTTGAATTTTAGAATGACGAATATCAACCTCATGTTCAGAAAATAGAAAGCAACAAATCAGACTTTATGTAAAAGTGAACATCATTTCGTAAGCAAAAAAGGTAAACAGTATTTTGGGCTTGGGTTATCTAATTTTGGCCTACAAGAGACTAGAGAGGGTCCACATGCATAAATATTGAAATCACGTGACTATAACATGGTTTAGCCCAACTTTGTGGTCCTACATTTCATGGCCCAAGCCACAAAGGTAGGTTTTCGTAGAAGTGCACAAACCGGTTTTTTTACATATTCCAGTTCTGATTCATAGTATAAAAAACCATACCGGTAACGGATCGGGTAGGAACCGGTTCTTTAAATACCGGGTATACCAAAGAAAAAACCGGTTTGGGTACTAGAAAACCCGGGTGCAGGGCTGCTATGTTTTTTAACAATTTTAACCCCCTTTTTTTTTTTTTTTTGCAAAAAAATCGTAAACATCAATATGTAACACTTATATAAGTAACATAAAAGTGCATATATATTAGAAACTTGAAATACTACTAGCATATAAAATATAAAAATAATAATACTTGAAAACATATTTCGGGTATTGAGAAAACTCGATACTGGGTATTGAAAAACACCACGTATGGTTCCGGGTATAAACGGGTACAAATCGGGTTCGCTTCCAAGTACGGCTTTTGGCGTATAAATTTATACCCTATGCATATCCGGTAGGTAGGGTTGAGTACGGGTACGGTTCCTAAATAACCGGTTATAACTATACCCAGACTATTTTTTTATATCGATTCTAATTTTTTTGTGCACCTCTAGGTTTTGGTTTGGGATGTGGAAAATCATCAAATTAAATTATACTCTATACATAATATATAAAAATGTTTGGGGACACTAGAAACACGAGTTAGGATCCGGTCTAAACCATGTTAATTGTAGAAATGATGAGAACAGATTTAGACCATTTAAATTTTTAATTAATAGACAGTATCCATCACACATCAGCCCCTTATTATTAGTTATGTGAATTGACATGTTTAGGGTATTTTACTAATTATATTAATCTATACTATATTATAATGCATGAGCCAGGGACTTCTTAAAACTTAAGTAATACAAGTATGATTACTTAATGTACAACAACTAATGCATATGTTAACTAATTTTTTAGGGCAATTTAGTCTTTTTACAATAACCTTAAAATCGTTCTGAACTCCTTTCCGAATTACACTCCCATCAATTGCAAACCACCGTTGACCCTTCCAACTAACCCTAAATAAATCCTCTCCCTTAGTGCTCTCAAAGATCAAACCAAAAGACAGGGCACGAGAAGATCAAATGTTTGTGCGCCGGAGTATGGTTCCAAGTAGTTCAGGTAAGTTTATGATTTATGTCAAATTAAATCATGTTTTTGATATTTTTTCACATGTTGTTTGGTCTGGATATTGATATTCTGTACACGTGCCGTAATTGTTTGCACAAATTTGGTATATTTTGTACAAATATGGTATATTTTGTAATAAGTTGCAATGCAGACTTATTGTTGTAGTTTAAATTCTACTCATTGTTTGCAATCGATTGGCATAAGAATAATAAGTTGCTTGCTTGGGTATAAAATGGTGAATCAGTAAGTTTGTATGGTTCTCATTCATTTTCCATATATCTAGAGTGCATTCATCAATTTTTGGTGTTCTGATTGTCTCATAAACATGCTTTGTGTGGTTTTCATTCGTCTCCTTTTGTATTGGTTTATATTTATGCTAATCTTTTTTCATTAATGATAATTGTATAGAGAGGATAAACCGCATGGTTGAACTGAAACGCACTAAATTTTGAAAAAAGAGGATTTGGATGATGTTCATGGGATATGAGGCTAATGCTATGCTTGCTTGTGGTTTGGTCACTAAGTTTTCAGACCTTTGAACTGGCTGGTAAGTCGCGTGAATGTCACTTTTAAGTACTAATTGTGTTCACTTAATTACTCGGCGGTGGTTGTAGGTGTGATGAACGCTGGTGGTGACGTTTTCGTGAAGGGTTTGATTAGGCTTTCTATTGGAGGTGCTTATTTGCCGTGAATCGAAGGAGGGCGGCGATAATTAAAGAAGATGAAGACGACGACGGCAGAGTGAGGTGGATAAGATTAACAATATGTGGGCAGTGATGATGGCAAGGTTATCTTTTGAGGGGCTTTAGTGGATCGAGATAGAACCCAGTATGGAGATGGTAGTGGAACATCAGGTTATTATGTATCTGATCTAATTCAGTTGGATACAATAGTTGGGGATTCAACTTTGTCAAACGCTTTGGCGTCCATTGTATTCGGGTGAGTTGATAACTATTCTACCGTTATCCACTAACTCATTTCAAGATTTGTTGTAAAAACCGTAGTTGACTTATGAAACAGATGTAGCATGACTCAAACCGGAGATTTGACCAAATCTGATAGAGTTGTTGATGGGATATTGGGATATTTGGTTTTGGTCAGCAGGGGTTATTGGTATTTGGTAATTTCACAACTTTCATCACAAGGGGTAGCCGAGGAGGAACCATTATTGATTCTGGAACTACTCTCGCTTACCTGGTAGAAGAAGCGTATGATCCTTTCGTGGATGTTGAAAGTTGTAAAGGGCAAAGTTATCAAATTATTAATTACTTCCAAATAACCCGAATTATGAGAAAACACTTTTGTTGCTTCAGATTACACAATCGGTCGCACAATCTGTCCGGCCTATTGTGTCAAAGGATAGTCAGTGTTATCTTGTTGCCTCAAGGTTTTTATTTTCTCATTTCCTACAATTTCCTTAATAATACCTTTTTTTTGTTAAAACTAATATTTATGTTTCAATACCCCTGATATATTTCCTATAGTAAGCTTGAACTTTGTGGTGGTGCTTCAATGATTTGAAGACCCCAAGATTATCTTCTACAGCATAACTCTATGGTAAGTTCACAACGTTAATTACGCCTAAAACTGGTATTTTAACTTGACGTCTAATTTAATATTATTATCAATTATGAAATGGTTGATCGTCCATAATATATTTTTCGCGTTTTTATGTGTTCTTTGTAGGGTGGAGCTGCATTGTGGTGCATAGGCTTTCAGAAAATTAGAGTCTTGCTGCCATTAATTAAGTCTGCCTTGATGACGACCTCAACCACACTACAAGGCTTATATATTTTTAACTTTTTTTCTGTTTTCTGGGCAAGTTACGTTTGAACATTGATTTTTAAGATTGGAAGTCTTCAACAATAATAGGTGGACAAGTATATTAAGTTATTAACTACATAAATCTAATCTTTGTACTGGATTGCGAGTATGAAATGAGGGCAATTATTACTTCTATCCCAAAAGAAAGAGAGGTTACTCTCAATAATACTCAATCTCTCATAGACCTTGGTTATGGTTATGGCTTCAATACAAACTTAATCGAATCGTGCAAACCTTATGTGTTGTGTTTCCTGCAGCATTGCGCGGTATGCTAAACATATTTGCTGCATTTGTTGTTGCTTTTGCGTTTTTTGTTAATACAAAAGCACTATTTTTGGATTGTGATTGGTTATGAATTAGGTATGTTTTGTTCTTTGGTTTGTTAGAATTAATCACTAAAATTTTTTCATGATGAAGGCTTTGACCGCTGGCGTACTAGAGGCGATTAGTGATGCACGCTCCCATCTGCTCTCCAACATCCAGAAACTACAAATCTTGTGCCTTCTTCTCAAAGTGGTATGATTTGATCTCATCATATGTTGGTTTTATTCATTTGTGGTTTTTGATAAATAACATTTTTGATAAATACCATGGCATTTTAGTGAAGAATATAAAATTGGTTCCCTCATTGCCCTTATATCAAACCTAATAATGAAATAATCTGTTATAGAATTGAAATCGTCTTCCATTATCAACAGAAACCCATGATTTAATGGTGGGAGCAATTAAATCATCGGGCAAGTCTCATTAACATTATGTATAAAATCATCGACAATTCTCATTAACCAATCGAATTCTCCTTTGGATTTTAATCAAACATACGTCTCTTTGTTTCCCCTAAATTGGAAGAGTGGGAGGTTATATTGTAATGTAATGTATAATCACACATCCCGTTTTCAAAACACAGTGTTTCAGTAACCACAAATCTGAAAATGGCGGCACCGGAGACGGAGAAGATAGAAACGGAGGTGAAAGGCGACGGGTATTCACTAATTCACTAAGTGGTTTATTTTTATTTTAGTCACATATTATATAGTTATTTGAATTTCGATCTAAGAACATTGTTAGAGTTTGATTTGTGCATTTTATGTGTTTATAGTTTGTATGCTTATTGCTTGAAGCACTATTTGCTTGATATGAAAAGTGATTACTCATGTTGAATTTTGATTTGTTGTGAATGTTAAATAGAAACATGGTAAGGATTAAAATCTAACTTAAGAAATTGGTAACAACCTACTTTAACCAGAAAGACGTTTAAAGTTTAAACACGAATAATTAAAAAAATGAGTGTGTTTGTGTTCGTTTATGATCGTTTGTTTGCTAATACTTAATAGTATAAATGAACACTTCATGAAAGTAAACGAGCAAACATAAAAACTAGGGGTGTAATCGAGGTGAACCGGTACTCGAGATCGGATTGGTAAAGGTACAAAGCTCTACCAAGCCGAGCCTTAACGAGCCCGAGCTCAAGCTTTATTTATATTATTTGTCTATACATGTAATACGTGGTTACGTACCATTTAACATTGACGAGCCGAGCCAAGCCGAGCCAAAGCTTGATTAAGCTATTGAAGTGAGCTCGAGCCGAGCTTTTAGCTCGTTTAAAAGTGTTCTCAGTTTGCCTTGACCCAAACTTGAGCTCCTGGGATTTACTTTCGAGCCGAACTTGATCTCAAAATAGTAGGCTCGAGCCGAGTTGGGCTCGGCTCAGCTCGTTTACACCCCGATAAAAACAACATAACCAAGTGTAGACTAACGAACTTAAATTAACACAAACGAATGAACGTTCACAAACATAAATGAAAGGACGAGATATGTGTTCATGTTCGTTCACTTAACCACATGAACAAAAAAAATTATGTTCTTGTTCGTTTGTTTATTAAATAAATGAACATTGTTGAACTTTCCGCCAAACGGTTTATGAATTGTTCAATGAACGTTTGGTTTGTTACGAGCCTATATGTTTTCATAATATATGATTATGATATGTGATTATAAAGTTAGGTTAAGAAAGTTGACTTTTTGGATGATGCTTGTTTGAACAGACAACTTTATTGAACCATATACTTACAGCTGATCATGGAAAACGGATTGCAGTTATTGAGAATGAGGTAATATTAGTTCTTTTTTGGTTTTGGGATTCATACAATGTTTTGTATAAATGGGGGTGATTTAGTTCTGCATAATTCAGTTAGCTGTTTACATCTCATGTTTATGTTTCGCTGGTTTATATTCGGTTTGCAGTATGGGGAAGTGGACATTGATGGGTCTTTAGTTGCTGCGAAAGCGGCTGGAGTGGAGGATATTGTTATGCTTAACAATGGATGCCTGTGTTGTACGGTTAGGGGCGATCTTGTTAGAATGATAGGAGAGTTGGTGAGTAAGAAGAAAGGAAAGTTTGACCATATTGTCATAGAGACTACAGGTAGGGAAACAGTGATTAATCTTGATTTAAGAACTAATCTAATTGTGGCTTGTCTTTTCGGTTATTTATCTTATTATTTTTTTTTTAATTTTGCACTTCCATGGAAGTCATGTTGGTTTAGTCTAGGCTATGACTGTACTATAACATAAACGTAATACCTCATTTTTTGACTGGTAGTGTGACTAGGAAGCAGGGTAACTATGAAGTAGACGTTTCTCCATGTTTTGACATGAATAGGTTCGTCAGCCGTCGTTTAAATGTTTACGTATATTATATGCTTGTTAAATGTATTTTATTTGAGTTTTGTATCTTAATGTGCAGGTTGTTTACAGAACCTATGTATTTGGATATTGGACATGGTGTCAGTTACAGGATTCCTCCAAGTTTGAAATGTTGGCTACTTCATTTAACTTACATAAAATGTCGGAGATTCGGGTGGACGAGTTTCATCTTAAAGGCGCACTTGATTTGGGATCATTAGCTTCATTGATGTCAACTGACAGAAAGTTTGGCCCAAGAAACTAAGCAGGGTTGGGTGAGCCTAAGCCCCAGTATGACTCCCTTCAGGCAAAATTAAAGGCCCGATCTGTAAATAACTTTCCCCAGAAATTCAGTCTTAAAGTCAGTGATAGTGCATTGGAATAGTATTCTGCTGATATACTTACAGAAGAAGAAATTGATGATGGGATGGTTTGAGTTGTTATGGAATTGATGTATTGATATTTGCTTATTGCTACGGTGCGCAAAATCAACAAGTTTTGAATTCCTTTTCAGCCATAAAAGAGTTACACATGGAGTGGTAGCTTTATGAATATGATAAATATGATACGATACTTACTTATTCAAGCTACGGTTTTGCATGTTTTCATTTGTTTTGTTACAAAATAACTACATAATTACGTTCAAAATAGTCGTCCCCGCCGCATCGCGCGGGTTTCCTACTAGTCATATTAAATAGATGAACTAATATTAAAATATTCTTACATTGACTTTTTCTAATTAGTTTCACCAATTTCTTTTAAAATAAAATAACTTTAATATACTTTACTATTTTTTTTTTTTGAAAGACACCATAAAATCAAACATTTTTTAACTTTAAAATGTGTATAAAATTTCTATATATACATACATATATTAAAAATGGCATTTTTAATGGTACTGAAGATAGCACTTTAAAACAATTTGTGTTGGTTTCTGAAAGGGTAGGATACTATTCTCTAGCGCTCTCAGCGCACCCTACCCATTATCCAGATCCTCCGCCCAAACAACACACTTAAGAAGATAATACAGCAGCGCCAAGGTGCACTGCTGACTCTGCGCAGAAGGACCAGTTGAAAGCGCCTGGGTACATCCCCTTTGGAACCCAACTTGCCACTTCCCATCAGATGTCAGCTGACAACTGGTCAGCCGCCTGACACCGTCTCACACCAGAAGAAAAGGAGTCCTCTCTGCAGAACCAGCCACAGTGCGCCACGTGTACCAATGACAGAGCACCGCCCAGCCGGCCAACCACGTAGCGCCACGTGGCCCAATCAAGAGCAGCCCTCCTCAACTTGGATCACTTTACCTAACTAAGGATTGAGATCCGACTAAATGGGTTCCTAAGCAACCGGCCCGGGCCTCGAGCCCAAGCCCATTAACAATCAAAGTGGGCCTGATGACCCCAGGCCCACGCACCTCCTATAAAAGGAGGACTTAACCTCCTTTCTTGAGGTAATCAATCGACCAATTACAACGAACACACTTGTATCATTACTTGTATCGTATATCAATAAAGATCATCCTTTTTCAGTGGACGTAGGTCTCACGAGACCGAACCACTTATATCTTTGTCTTTCATATTACTCTACTTGTCGTCTGTGCAAATAACCATAGATTAACCATCGTTGTGAGCAAAGGATTATACCCTGCAGCGAACACGAGTCATTGCACCCCACTCCTATTACCCCATTATACTCGTTGTTTCTTCAGTTTCAAATATGTTGTTTATGTTTATACTGGCGTGAAATTATTTTGTGTTGCGTCTGTATGTGATGTGGGGATGAGCATTTCGGTATTAAATACCGTAAATACCGATACCGAACCGATCCCGATATGTAAAATACCGATATTGGTTCATTTTCGGTACCAATTCAAAATCAAATTTTGGCGAAAGTCGGTATCGGCATTTTCGGTTTGGTATCGGTTCGGTAGCGTTATTTTATCTTAAAATACCGATACCATACCGGTACCGAACTGATATCGTACCATATGTTTTCGGTATTGGTATCGGTACCAAGTTTTTCCGAAAATCGGTAGCGGTATTTTCAGTATCGGTATCAGTTCGTTACCGAGCTCATCCCTAATGTGATGATTTCGAAATTATATGTGTTGGTTTCAATGGTATCTGTGCTAATTTTGAACTTGTTTGTGTTGTTTCTTTTTGTACTAATTTCGAACTTGTTTATAATATTTAACAACATATTTGGAAAATATAGTAAATCTATGATGTCATGGAACAACAGCACATGCATTTGATTTAAAAGCGATGTATCCATTTTTTTTAACTAGCTAAACTCACTTTTTGAATAAGTTTGACATGTCGATGTTACTCGAGTGTATAACACATATACGACTGTAAAATAGACACGTTACACAAAAAAATGAATAATACACACGAGTGCAAATACATACGTAACACATAAATTAAAATGGGTTTTATTTTTACTGTAATATGTGACACCTGTACGAATCATGTGGATCCGCCATCGGACATCATGATTCATGATTACAGTTTCTATTAGGGGTGTTCAGAATTCGATTCGGATTCGAAAAATTCGAAATTCGATTTAGTTCGATTCGATTACCAAGAATTCGATTCGATTATTAATAATTCGAATTCGATTCAATTCGAATTCGAGTCCAGTAAATCGAATACGAATCGAATACGAATTTATGATTTTAAATTCGATTCGATTCGAAATTCGAATAAAAACTGTACATGTATATTTTTTTAAATATATATACAACACATACACATTGTTATATACACAAATATACAGATTGAAAAATAGAACTTTTAAATTTTGGTCAAACTTTAAGAACCCATAGTCTCTACAACTTTTACCATAACCATGTTTTACATTTTTACCTTATACATCACAAAACTCTAACAAACTATACTCTCTACTATTTTTACTATTCCCATATTTGACATATTGTTGTTTATCAATTTTGTAGATTTGTATTTTATATGTTAAAAATAATGAGTTTGTATTAGTTTTAAAACTAAAATTAAAACAATTTATTATTTATGGTGAATTTGAACTAAATCGAATTTATTCGAATTCGATTCGAATTCGAGTTTCTTATTCGAATCGAATACGAATCGAATAAATTGAATTTTAAACGAATACGAATCGAATACGAATTCAGGTAAAAATATTAAAAATTCGAGAAATTCGATTCGAATAATTCGAAAATTCGTTATTCGATTCGATGAACACCCTTAGTTTCTATTTTGTTATCTAGAAAATGTCGAATTGAACACATCCTAAGCCACAACCCACAAGACAAAGAATACAAATTGAGTTGCATGTAAATGACAACATCATTTGTGTTTGTTTTCTTCTGGGCATCATTGTGTCTTGCAATTTGTGTTTCACTCTTCCACGTGTCACACAATTATTATTCGACAAGAATGTCTATATTATAATTTATAAGTTTGGAGGACATTGGTGGAGGGGAAATGAGGGATGATCCGGCCATTATTTTGGGTTCGAGTCCTGATCCCGACCGGTTTTACCAATTATTTCACGGTCGTGCCTTCGGGCGGGTGAGTGGTCGGGTTTTCCCGGGAATTGGTGGCAATTGGTGGCCCGGGTACTCTCGAGTACCTGATTCGCCAAAAAGGGTGTCCGAGAGTGCTCGGAAATTGATTCGTTGGCCGTTAAAAAACTAGAAATTAATTAAAATATTTGATTATTACATATTATGTTATATAGTGTTACTATCGAAAATGATAAAGCTTGTTGTCAAGATTATTTTTACATTAGAGAAAGTGTGAACTTTGTTCACTAAAATCAATATCGCAATAGATATTGTAACAATATACCTATACCTAGTAGAATGTTGCTCATATATAACGAAAACTATTGGTAGAATATGAGAATGTGTGATGTAAGTAAATGTTACCTCTATTCTTAGTGAAAGGGAGACTACTTTTAGTAAGACCCACATTTCTAAAGAGAAATGATAACAAAAAAATATGCTTAGGATTAGGTCCACAAACGAAAAAAAGTTAGTAATTTTTATAAAACTGAATTAAAATATATTTCAAATTTTGTTTCTACTAGGTATAGGTATATTGTTATACGGAGTAATAATATATTGCAATATGATATTGATTTTAATGAACAAAGTTCGCACTTTCTCTAATGTAAAAATAATCTTGACAGCAAGCTTTACCCTTTTCGATGGTAACACTATATAACATAATCTATACATATAATAAACCAAAGCCATTTTAATGACATGACACTCAAAGAGACATTCTCCTTTTTGAGTGTGCCTTGTGTCATCCATGTGTATTGAGATATTTTAGAAAAAAATATTTAAAAATAAAATTGGATTTTTCTCTCTTATGTTTCCTCCCATAACTTTTAAACGTTAATATTTTTTATATACGAGATTTTTTAAAGAAAAAAATTACACCAAATTAACGAGCGTTTTATTATCTTTCCAACGAGTACCATAGTGCTATATAAAAAACGGAGGAAAAAAGCGACTATTTTTTGTGGGGTTTTGTTCAGAGTTATACATTGTTTTAGGTTAGATATTAATATTAGAGTTATACATTGTTTAACGTTAGGCGTTAACATTGGAGATACATTTTTAATTGTTTTAGGTTAGGTGCTACCCGAAGCTTTCTTGCATGTAACTGTAAAACGAATCATTCTATTTTATATGTAAAATTAATATGTCATATTAGATTTCTCAACCCCGGCTATAAATTATAATATAGACATTCTGGTTGAATATTATTATTATTATTATTATTATTATTATATAACTATAATAGGGCTTGGGATTTAAACAGTACTTTATGGCAGAGTTGTAAATCTTGATTTTTATGAGGGTATTTGTTTACATCATTGTGATTTAACACATCCTCCCTCTCTGTCGGTTCATGCCCGACTTCATTCCCACCGCCTCAACTACCAACCCTAATTAACACATCCTCGGCAATCGGCATCCACCGCCTAACTCCACCGATCCTCCGTTCTTTCTCTTTCTCTGTGGGTTTATTCTACAACACCACCCTCTCTGTTTAAGTTGCTAAAAAACTCACGGAGGCTTTGTTTTGGTGTTCAAAAAGATCCGGGTGGTGGGTGGGTTGGCGGAGTCATGGTAGGGACACCACCATGTGTTAGATCTGTCCGTTGTATGTTACCGTCAGTGGCTATGGCTATTCAATGCGGTTTTCGACGGTGGATAGTGGTGTTGGTAAGTTGTTGTATTTTGTTATTATTATCAACGGTGCATGGGTCATCAATGGTGCCAATCTGATGTCTATCAATTGTAGCGGTGGTGGCTGTGATGAGTTCTGAATTTGACAGAAGTTTGATTGCAAGGATGTTGGATGGCAGGTTGATACCTGCAACCAGCCTTGCAATCATGTTTCTTTTTGAATTTCTGAGCCACCTAATTATATAATTATAATAGGGCTTGGGATTTAAACAGTACTTTATGGCAGAGTTGTAAATCTTTATTTGGGTTTTGTTGTGACGTTTTCCTTAAAACTGTTGAACGACAGAATGTGGTTGTTTTGGTGGGTCATCTTTAGGCGTCGCCGGTGGTCGATTCCATCCACCTTGGGTGGCGTCTTTATACCATGGTCACGTGGTGGTCGTGGATGGTATTTGTTATCTATTGAACAGTGGTATGTGGTGGCTTTGGTGCTTCATTTGTTGGTGCCGGTGGTGGCCGATTCAGGCCTTTTGCTGACGATTTTACACCACGGTGATGGTCAGAGGTGTGCATTATGGTGTTATTGTTGATAAAACCGTTGTTAGTTGTTGTCGGTCGTTGTTCCCGATGGTTCCAACAAGTAGGTTTTGTTAGTGTTTCTGCTTTCCATTCGGCGTTAGATGGTGACAAAGGTGGCAGACCTGTATGTTGAGGTCGTCCACACCGCCACTTTCAGTCGCTATGGTGGTTTGGAATATATGTGTTGGCTATATAGATTGTTGTTATGCTTGACATGGGTTTGTCATTGGCCTATTACATATTGAAGGCTTATATTGTTGTTAATGTTATGTTTACGCCTACGTGTACCTTCTTAAATTTGTAGATGGGCTGTGATGAATTTATATATAGTTATGACCGTAAATGATGGTGTTGCCTTGGCGTGGTAGGGTTGGTGGATGGTAGCTGTCGATCTACAACCCCCTCTGCAGCCATGGCATGCTCTTAACTTTCAATTCTGAGCCCGGTTTTAATGACTCCAGATTTTGTTTTGCGTTTTTTTAAACATACTAAATTATTTATCATGTAGTTCTTGCTTAAGCTGGATTCTCCACCTAAGGACTTTAATGTTGAGATTGATACACAAATACTTGAAAATTTTAGTTAATGTTATGGTGATTTTTCTCTTAATGTTGTTTTTATTCTAATGGTTTTTGGGTTTATGGATTGATCTCATCTAAATTATTGACTAATAAGGCAATGTTATAAAGTTTTTGGGACATCGCTGGAAATCACATCGACCTTGAGCTAGGAGCACCTTTGTTTGACGATCCTGGATATAAAAAGCAGGCTAAGATAACAAAACATCCACAGAGTTATCCTTGATTAACTTGCTAATAGAGAACAGGTTTTTATTTAGGTGAGGGACAACAGGAATATCATTTAATTTGATGTTATTAGGAAGAGATGTGTGCCCTGTATGTGTGATGGGTAAAGAGTGGCCATTCCCAAATTTGATAGAGACATTACTGGATGTCGGAGATGGGTATGAACATTATGGACAAAAGGTGTCATATGATTAGTGGCACCTGAATCAGCATTCCAATTCGGAGTAGCAATATCACATTGCGAGAAGAATGCGCAAGCAAGAACATCATAAGATTGGGTAGCAATAGAAGCAAAAGACCCAAGAGACTAAGACATCTATTCGCATAGTGGTCGTCTTGACGAAAGAGTTGACAATGTGGTGGGCGACGACTGAAGCGAACCTAACCACCACGATTGCCATCACCATGTCTAAAACTTCCGCTCTACCCCGAGAGACGTTATGTTGACGCGAAGATTGAGCAGAGAATGCAACTGGAGGTGTAAAACTACCATGAAGCGCACGAGTGAACATCCCGTGGCTTTAAGCCCTGGAAACAAGATCAGGAAAGGAAGGAGCAGGCCGAACAGACCTGATGATTGTGGGAAAGGTCTCAAATGTGGCGCTAAGGCAGCATAAGAACCAGTGGATTTGATCATTGACATCAACTGAATACCTGATAGGAGCAAGCTGATCACATAGTGGGGCCGGATAATATGTATTAGATCGATTCATAGTTTGTATACGCATTTGATCCACACAAATATTAACTGTTCGTTTGGCTAATTTCCAATTTGTAGGTTGTGGGCTGCTTGATTTAAGATTGACAGTTTTGTGCCGGAGAGAACAAGAAATCAAAATTGAGCCTAATGATGCACAGGCATGTAGGACACGCCTTGGTAAGTTTCTTAATGTTTTTAATATCTATATGTATATGTATATGTGTGAAATACTAAGACATATTTCTCGCCTATACAGAAATTGCTCCTGTCTAATTTCCGCTGTCGGGTTAGTAATATGTGCTGTCTAATTTCCGGAACTGAGGAAATGCAAAGTTTAGTTAAAAGACCTCAAATTAAATTTGAAACTGCTGGAAAATGTAGTCCTCCCAAACTGCAGGTACCGAATATCGCTTTTTACTTTAAATGGTCAAAATTATGCAGTTTAACTCATGCTTTTGTTTGAGTCAATTAGCAAATTTTGCTTGATGGATTATAAGTTTTCTATATAATATGCTTAATGTGCTGGGATCTAAGAGGAGAGATTAATGAAATAAATTCTGAATTTATTGAATTAAAAAATTCTTTTGTTATAAAGTTGTAGTCATCAATTTTTATAAGAACCGTAAAGAAATCGTATTGATTTTGTGGCAAAAATAGTTCTGTTTGACCTCAAAATAAACTTTTGGAAGCTAAATGATCTGACTTATGATTGCCTAACTGCAGAATAGGTTATCGGACAACTTCAAGAGATAGAATTTCGGAAGCGGAAAGTGAATGCAATAGCATATCTGAAAATGTGTTAAAATGCTTGATTGGGATGTTTTTGAGATTAAGCAAACTGAAAGCAAAGACCATGGATGCAGAGGCGTTCTCCAATTTAATGTCCTTAGATCTAACCGGTGGTGACCGAGGGGCTGCTTTTAGGGATCCTTATGGTGTTTGTTTGAAATCAAATATGAGAGTTATTGGCCCTTATAAGGATCTTTTTGCAATTGAAGCTGGTACAATTGATTTTAAAAACAAAATGAATGCGTCCCTCTTGATGCGTAGACTCAAGTAAGTTTGATTATATGATACAAATCTCTTTATTATCAAAAGATGCGGACTGTTTCATGACTTATGTGCTACTCATAACGTTTAGGCTCCTCCTTGAGAAGCTGGCCTCTGTCAACTTAGAGGGCTTGACGCATCAACAAAAGCACGCGTTTTGGATAAACACTTACAATATTTGCATGATGAATGTAAGTATATATATTTTCCCTAATTCAGTTAATATGTACCGTGTACATGTATATCGTTAGTGTCAACTGTCAACGCCATATACTTTTTTAAAGTGTTACAAGGGTTAGGATATGTGACAGGAATATTTAGAGCATGGAATACCCGAGAGTCCTGAAATGATGCCACGTTTGTTTTATAAGATTTTTCCTATTAACTAATATGTTTCCAGCTTTGGTTTGATGGTTATGGTGTGTTTTCATTGCGGGTCTGTCCGGGTTCGAATCTTTGGGTGCCGTTTTTTAATGCTGAATAATAAAACTATTTGTAACGTTTATAGTGCCACATGTATTGTTTAATGAGGTGTCTAAACAGGTGTTAAAAGGCATCTGCATGGTAAAAAAATGGTATAAAAACTAATTGTCTGATAATTTTGCACACGTTTCGCTCTGTTTCTTCTTCTTTTTTTTTTTTTAAATTGTTTCTTCTTCTTGATTACTTACTCTGTTTCTTCTTCTTGATTACTTACTCTGTTTCTTCTTCTGCATAAACCACAGGTAACTTATCAACATTAAAATCTACTGCAGAAAGAAACAAGGTATTGCACGATCTACTCTACAGTTTTTATTTTGTTTGGTATAAAATGGTGGTTGTTATTACAGGAATATTAAACCTTGTCCTCCTCTCATTGCATATCCTATATTTATTTCCAGTACATGTATTGGATATCGATGCTGCTGATTGCAGCTTAACTGTTGCTGCAGTTTGCAGCTGCTGCTGTTTGCATCTTTGCTGTTGTGGTGCAACTGCTGCGGATTGCAGCTTCACTGCTGCGGCGCAGTGTTGCGGACTGCAGCTTCGCTGCTACTGATGCTGCTGATTGCTGTTGCTGTTAGAAGATGTTGCTGTTAGAAGCGGATTGCAGGTTATGCTGCATTGGGATATAAAGATTATAGTTCATAATCGTTAGTTTTGGATTATGTAAAGTTCAATGTTGCATTTTTGCTTTGACAATGATACTTACAACTAAAATTAAATCTCGATTGTATAATTCATTGATTGATTAACACCTCATCTTAATCTCGATTGTAAAACGCGCAACGCGCGTGGTTTTATACAACTAGTTATTATTATTATTACTATTACTATTACTATTATGTTTATGTTTTTGTTTATCTCTTTCAGCCCATTAGCTCAACCCACGATGAATAATATGGGTTGTACGACGAAGACGACGGATAAACCACTCATCTTCTATCTGATTGCTCCGGGTGGCGCGACGTTTGTACCGGAGCCGTTGGTACATCACGGCCTTGCTGGTGCTTTTATTATTATTATTATTATTATTATTATTATTATTATTATCTGTTCGGACGTTTCTTTTGGGAAAGTTGTATACAACTTGTGTTGTCTGGTATGAACGAAAACAGGAGAAACTCTGCCCAAATTTTTATAAAATCTTTGATTATTATTATTATTATTATTATTATTATTATTATTATTATTTATTATTACTATTATTATCATTATTTATTGTTATCCATTGTAGGTGGTGCTGTTGAGGTTGGGTTGCGGTATGTTGCTGAGGGGGCGCTGAGAGGGACGTCGAGATGGTTGAGCTGCAGCCTGAGGAGGTGCAGTTCCGCCGAGCGTTTATCACTCCATCAGGTTGCCTCCTGAGGTTAGGGAGGACATACGTGCGGCTGCGGTAGAGGCTGCCGAGTCGCTTCAGTGGCGTGAGCGGATGGACATATGGCGTGAGCGGCAGGACATCATGATGCGTCAGTGGCGTGAGTGGCAGGACGAGGCGATGCGTTGTTTGATTGCGGCCAGCATCTTTCGCCGCCTGGACATGCAGCCTCATGTCGCACCGATTATAGGGCCCAGCACGCAGCAGACCCACATGTCCACGCATTAGGCCGGTACGTCCTCGCAGCAGCCGCCGACTGATGATTCGCAGATGCTGTAGTTTTATCTTTGTTATCATAATTTGTAAACGTTTATGACTGATGATACACTGTTTTTTTATCTTAACTGTTCGTTTATATTATAAACGTTTATATAAGTGTTTGTGTTGACGGTTACACGCTTATCGAGACGGTAAAGGTAAGAAAAAAAATAACATTTTATAGTAATAAAAAAATAACATTTTATACAAATAACCAAAATTTGGTAATCAAAATTAACAAATATAACATAACAACATATTTAGTATAAAAACAACATTTTATAAAAACACACGTTTATCGAGATGACCTTAGTAAAAACAACATGTTTTCTAATTATAGTTACATAGAAAACAACATTTTAAAAAAATTTACATGAAAATAAAAAATTGCATATATACTTTTTTTTATAAAAAAATAACATTACACACCCATCTGAACACATCCATCCCACCCAAATTGAACTCCAAATTAATCAGACTTTACTTACGGCCCGTAGAGGCCTCTACGGGCCGTAGAGGGGATCACAATCATTGGTAGTCAGGACTGAACCTCGTACCTCGTTTTCATGTTTATCTACGGGCCGTAGAAGCCTCTACGGCCCGTAGATTGTTCAAAAGTTGATCCCTACGGCTCGTAAAGGCCTCTACGGGCCGTATAGGGTTGTGTGAATAAAATACACCCTTGTGTGAATATCCGGATCCATTTATAAATGCATGTGAGTCTACCAACGGGAAGCCAACCCACGGACCGCTGGCGTGGTGTGCCCTGGACCGTTGTAATAATTTATAAATCGTAGTACCACACCTCCTAAGTCCTAACCATGAATCATGACCACGTAACATAACATATGGTCTAAGTTGGTATGTTAATTAATTGCTCTGTGTATGAATGGGAGTGTAAATGGTATGATTTAGTTAGAAACATCGTCTTGCTTAAGAAGGCAGAGATCACATGATTTGTCTCCATAAACCCACCTTCATCCAACGGCCACAAATCAAACCCACCAAAGACCAAGAAAATCAACAAAAAAACCTCACCCTCGATCTGGCTTATATGCCAAATAAACATATTTAATAAAATGTGCCGGCTTTTAATTAGTGTTAATGTGTGTTGTTGGTTGCAATATGGTATAAGTGCACCCCCACACTCGCCTTCATGTGACCGACCACTAACATGATTGACCCCTCTTTGCTCTTAACATGTCGTCTTTATAGTATGTGTTATATATACAAACACACATAACCACCACCCACAAACAACATTTAAACTATCCATCTTCTAAAAGTAGGAACATAAAAAAAATATGGAACCTCAAGGGCTAGGGCTTGAGATAACTGAACTTAGGTTGGGGCTACCCGGAGGCAACACGGTTAGTGGTAGTGGTGGTGAAAAGAAGAAGGTGTTTTCTGGTGGGGCGGAGGCGGATGTTTATGGTGGAGTGGTAAAGAGTAATGCGGATATGGTGGTCGGGTGGCCTCCGGTGTGTTTGTATAGGCAGAAGAGTATGGGTGAGGTGACAAAAAGAATTTACGTGAAAGTGAGCATGGATGGTGCACCCATTCTTCGAAAAGTTGATTTGAGTTGTTTGAAAGGGTATGTGGAGCTTGGAATGGCTCTTGAGAAGCTCTTTGGTTGTTATGGCATTGGTATGTAATATGTTGTTCTCTTAATTATTTGTTAGGTGTAAAAAATGGTTTCAAAAGACAAGTAAAACCAAAGAAAATACGAACACTATAGTTTGATGTAAAATACTAACAATGTTGCAAGTACCTACATATTATTTAGTTGGTATATAGAAGTAAAAAGATGTTAAAAAGTGTCATACTATTTCTTCTAAGTTTCTTTTCAAAAATGGTAAATAGTTAGATTTGCAAAATTAAACAGGCCCTCGGCTTCACGTGAGCAAGGTTATGTTTTTAGTAGATTAAGGTTTGTCATTCAGAAAGAGGTGATGGCACAACTTTTTATATATATTCACATGCCCGCTATCTTGATGTAATTTTTTCAGTCATGTTATATAAAAAAACAGTTAAGTTTGCTTTAATTATATTCTTCCTAAACTTGTCTTTAATAACAATACATACTAGCTAGGGTCGTTTAAATGGGTTGAGCTTAGCCACGTATGATGGTTCGTTGGTCATCGGTGATCTCTCGATACAGTCTTTATCAACATCCCATTGTTGGGAATCATTGTATCGTATACGAAGCGGAAGCGGTTATTATTATTATTTTATTTTAACCGAAATATATTTATACATATATATATATATATATATATATATTTCGATTCATATATAGTAAATAATAATAGATTTTATTAATCCAATTAACAAAATATTCCCAATCAGGATCTCGGTTAAATGCGTATAAACAAATAAATAATAATCACAACCATAGGGGGTTTAGTAATCAACCTTTGACGACTACACCGGAATTGTAACACGCGGGTTACAACGAATCCTCGCTAGTAGGAAGCTTCACGAACCGAGCACGAACCAACCAAGAGGAAGGGGTGAGCGGCGGTGGTTGTTTGCGGCGGAGGAGGGGCCGACCGATGGGTGGTGGCGGCGATCAAGGAGAGGAGTGGGAGTATGTGTGTTTTTTATTTTATAAAACTTGTGATTAGGGTTTGATCCCTAATCCCTTATTTATAATAATAAAACTTACACATAACCCCTTTTAGTAATCAATTAGGATTCTCCTTTAATAATAAGCTCTTTTACTATTAAGTCCCTCCAGTTCAAACAATTTATTATTTCACAAATAATAAACCACCTAAATGTAAACTTATCTGATTCGTGTACCAACGTGTAACTCTTCGGATCGTACCGGGTCGGGTTACATAGACTTCGACTTTAATTACTATCGGACATACCATATGTCCAACAATCTCCCACTTGGACGATTTTAATTAAATGAGTCAATGTGTGCAGAGTTGGACGCCTAGCTGCATCGCAATGCACCCAACACAGTATGACACTTTACAGTCGTCAACTAGTTCTTTGAGTTCAAGTAACGCTTTACTTAACCAAATACTATAGCCCTGATAAATTCTATCAATAAGTCCCTTCTGTATAAACATATGTTGATCATAAGACATGGATCATTCATTCTTATATTGATCAACCATTCTCTATTCTCGTCTTTAATTCAAAATGGTCTAACGGACTACATTAGTCCGAGCGTGGCCACGCGTTTACACCAGTTTGAGTTTACGAGGGCGCCAGAATGTCTAAGCTTCTAATCCTATAAAAGTACAGAATTCCATCAGCGTCATACAACTCCCACTTAATCTTGGATTTCTCCCAATGCTATCCGGATTACTACCCATGTTTCAGGATAGTGTTAGATAACATCAAAGATAGTCCTTGATCAATGTAGTTTAATATGTGCCTTAGGAAAAAGAACATATTGAACATATCAATATCAAAACATCTCATGACACAGATCCATGGAGATCGTTTTGAAGCGAGTTACATCCAATATCATTCCCTAATGATATCTGTGAATTATGATTCTCAAACCCTTGAGTTATTCATCTCATGAATACAATCATCTCAATTCACAATAGTCTTACATTCAAATTCATTCCCATGTAATTTGATCGACTACGGATATTTTAGAATACTCTTATTCAAGGATTTAAACATACAAATAATGAACACAGTCACAAAATATTTAAATTTGCATTTAACCCATTAAATCAAATAAATATTCAATGTAACTGTTATAGTTCAAAGTAAAACACATATACTAACTACAGATCATGCCCACTGTCTAGCAACTCTAAGCCCTATCTTTCCAGCATGCTCCTCATGTTTAGCTTGAGGTAAAGGCTTAGTAAAGGGGTCAGCCAGATTTAGATCTGTATGAACCTTGTTTATCATGATGTCTCCACGTTCTACTATCTCTCTAATATAGTGGAATTTTCTGAGTATATGCCTTGTGGTCTGATGTGACCTTGGTTCCTTTGCAAGAGCAATGGCACCAGTGTTGTCACACAATATCTCGATTGGTTTCTTTATGCTAGGCACAACATCGAGATCAGTAATGAACTTCTTCATCCAGGCAGCCTCCTTTGCAGCATCCGATGCAGCATTGTATTCTGATTCACAGGTGGATTGAGCAACCACACTTTGTTTATAGCTCTTCCAAGTAATAGCCCCACCATTCAGAATGAAAACATATCCCGTTTGTGATTTTGAATCATCACGATCAGTCTGGAAGCTTGCATCAGTATAACACTTAACTGACAGCTCCTCATCTAGTCCTCCATATGTTAAGAACATATCCTTAGTCCTTCTCAAGTACTTAAGAATGTTCTTCACTGCAGCCCAGTGACTCTCTCCCGGATTCTGTTGATATCTACTCGTCATGCTAAGAGCATACGAGACATCAGGTCTAGTACACAACATGGCATACATGATGGAACCAATAGCAGAAGCATATGGAACTCTTTCCATTTTCTTCTTTTCTTCTTCAGTGTTTGCACACTGTTTGCTACTAAGAATGGTTCCATGTGCCATGGGCAAGAGCCCCCTTTTTGAGTCTTGCATTGAGAAGCGTCGTATGACCTTATCAATATATGTACTTTGACTTAAACCCAACAACCGCTTTGATCTATCTCTATAAATCTTTATTCCCAGAATATAAGCGGCTTCACCAAGATCTTTCATTGCGAAACATTTACCCAACCATGCCTTAACATCTTTAAGCATAGGGATATTGTTTCCAATGATCAGTATGTCATCTACATACAGTATAAGAAAAGTGATATAGCTCCCACTAGATTTCTTGTAAACACATGGTTCATCTTCGTTCTTGATAAAACCAAACTCTTTGTTTTTCTGATCAAAACGGAGATTCCAGCTGCGAGATGCTTGCTTTAATCCATAGATGGATTTATTCAGTTTGCACACCTTATTAGGATTCTTTGGATCGACAAAACCTTCAGGTTGAACCATATAGACATCTTCCAGTAAGTGTCCATTAAGGAACGCGGTTTTGACATCCATTTGCCATATCTCATAGTCATAATATGCAGCAATGGCAAGTAGAATTCTAATAGACTTAAGCATGGCTACTGGCGAGAAAGTTTCCTCATAATCAATTCCTTGAGTCTGAGTAAAACCTTTCGCTACAAGCCTTGCTTTGTAGGTTTGCACATTCCCATCCATGTCAGTCTTCTTCTTGAAGATCCATTTGTTTCCCACAGTCCGACATTCGGCAGGAAGATCAACCAAATCCCAGACTTGGTTATCATACATGGATTGCATCTCTGCATTCATGGCTTCTTGCCATTTCTTGGATTCCGAATCCAAGATTGCAGCTTTGTAAGTACCAGGCTCAGCTTCATCAATCATGAAGATATCGTCATACCTTACAGGTGCACGACGATCCCTAATACTTTTTCGAACACTTGGTGTTTCTGTTGTTTCTTGAGTCCTCTCAGGCTCAACTTCAACAACTGGATCAGTTACTTCTGGTTCTGTCTGAACAACTGGTTCAGTCACTTGTGTTCCTCGAATTTCTTCAAGATCCACATGGTTATATCCAATCCCTCGCGCCAGAAGCTCTTCCTCCAAGAAAGTGCCTCTACGTTTAGTGAAAATCCTATTTTCTGTGGGGTGGTAGAACAGGTAACCAATCTTCTTAGCGTATCCGACGAAAACCACTTTTTCGCCTCTGGGATCTAGTTTATCCGAAGATTCTAGAGTGACATAAGCATTAGATCCCCAGACTTTAAGGTAGGATACATGAGGTTTGTTTCCATGCCATATCTCATAAGGCGTTTTATCAACCTTCTTTGTTGGAGCTATATTCACAAGTCTTGCGGTAGTTTCCAAAGCATAACTCCAAAAGGATTTTGGAAGGTTTGTTCGACACATCATTGATCGAATCATATCTAATAGAGTTCGATTTCTCCGCTCAGACACACCATTATGTTGCGGTGTTCCAGGTGGAGTGAGTTGTGAAACTATTCTACAATCCTTTAGATGGTCGATGAATTCCTGACTAAGATATTCACCACCTCGATCTGATCGAAGCATTTTAATAGTTCTATTTAGCTGATTTTCTACTTCGTTTTGGTACTCCTTGAACTTTTCAAGAGTTTCATGTTTATGCTTCATAAGATAAACATAACCATATCTACTGAAATCATCAGTAAATGTAACAAAGTATCTTTCTCCATGTCTTGACATTGTTCTGAATGGACCACATACATCTGTATGTACAAGTCCTAACAGATCATTAGCTCTTTCTCCAACATTTGAAAAAGGTGCTTTTGTTAACTTCCCACTCAAGCATGATTCGCATTTTCCAAACGACTCAGAACCCTTGGAATCTAAGATTCCTGTGGTTTTGAGTTGTTTAACACGATTCTCACTTATGTGACCAAGTCTACAATGCCACATATACGTATCATTAAAGTCCAACTTATTACGTTTATGGGAGATATTGCATAATATGTTATCGTTTTGGATTTCTATCTCATAGATCCCATTGTTGGGTTTTGCATCAAAGTAAAATACATCGTTAAAATAAGCAGAAATAAATTCACCATTAAAACGATAATTAAAACCTTGTCCACGCAAAGCATAAAATGAAACAATATTTCTAGTCACACTAGGAATATAATAAACATTGTTCAAAACAAGTTCTAAACCAGAAGGAAGTAAAAGAACATATTCTCCTATTGCCTTCACAGCAACTCTTTGTCCATTGCCAACATGGACCTCCAAGTCGCCCTGTTTCAGCTTTCTAACCTTTCTTAGTCCCTGCAAAAAACATTACAAATGTGGATTCCCTAAAACTTACACATAACCCCTTTTAGTAATCAATTAGGATTCCCTAAAACTTACACATAACCCCTTTTAGTAATCAATTAGGATTCTCCTTTAATAATAAACTCTTTTACTATTAAGTCCCTCCAGTTCAAACAATTTATTATTTCACAAATAATAAACCACCTAAATGTAAACTTATCTGATTCGTGTACCAACGTGTAACTCTTCGGATCGTACCGGGTCGGGTTACATAGACTTCGACTTTAATTACTATCGGACATACCATATGTCCAACACCCATTTACCGTGGACTTTCACCGATGGACTACTAATTAACAAATACATTCGTTGCTAGGTCCTTGATTCATAGTGTGTTCTACATTCATGGTGTCTCTCATTTGCACAAAGAGACAAAAAAATCAATTTTCTTTCATAGTAGGTAACTTATAATGTTTATAACAATATAAAAAAAACTAGTTTTTGTACAAGTTCCTGAATTTCTTTGATAGACAATTACATATTTGTATAATAATAATAATAATGAGTGCATAAAGTGACATGCAATGAATGATGATGTAGTTGAAGCAATGAAGGAAGAAAGCGAAAGTTGTGAACACATAGCAATATATGAAGACAAAGATGGGGACTGGATGCTTGTAGGAGACGTCCCTTGGCTGTAAGTTTCAACTCGTATTCACACTTTATTATATTCTCTTTTTTAGTTAATCATTGTCCCTTATTTTGTTCTCATCTCCTAAATGTCCCGATCCCACTTTCACAAACATTCGAATCCTTATGGAATTAATTAATTAGTACCCCTTTTGCTTTTTCATGTTTATTTCCTTTAATTTTCATTTTCATCTCATCTCCAATATACATATTATCGATTTATATATAGTTCATAATACATTATATTATACAAATCAATCTCTAATTCATAATACATTAGAGGTTACAAAATAGATAAGTTAGGTTGGATGTATAATTGATTAAAGTTGCTAGGTTTATGTTAAAAGAAGTTTAAATATGGTTGGAACGTGTATCCACCTATAAACGACTTTTTTTTCCTTTCAAACTAAGGAATTAGCAATAATTAGAACAAAAAATATGTTGCTATAATATGTATTTTTTTAATAAAATGTTCTACTTTTACCTAAATAATATAAAACTAAATATGGTTTTAACGCTACTACAATAATAAATTAAATTACTGAAGATGATGGTTACAATCTTGTTTAATCTAACCAAGGGAACACTTTGTGAAGGGTTAAGTGACCCTTGACAATATATATGTAGAGCACTTTAGTTGTATCCACTAGAGAACAAAGCTTTATGATAAACCTTCATGAGTAAATTTTGGCTTTGCCACTAAACCAACCCTATAATAAAATGATTTGTTTTCAATGAAGATACTAAGAATTGCAAAATATTTTTTTATTACATGAAGAGAGTTATTTAATTTTTTAAAATCATATCAATCCGATTAGTTAACCTCAGCAAAGATCCGTATTGGTAAATGTATACAAGTGTAGTCCTTGGTTCCGGGAGAGGTACACGGTTCGAATTCTAGGGCCAGCAAAAATACACCCCTTGACGTTGAAAGGGCTTATGCCCTCAGGGACGATGCGAAAAGAGGATTCGAAACGGAGTACCGAGGTGATTTCCTTAGCCGATAAGAAAAAAGGTGTAGTCCTTAGTTCATCAAGGAATATACCCAAGGACAAACCAACCCTAAAGGAAATCTAACTTTTAGCCTCAGAGTTTTGACCAGGCTACTAGTTTGGAACTGAAACAGTACACTTTTTAAGTTTTCTTTATTTTTTTTACGGTGTTAAACCTTATTGTATCTTTTATTTTATTTTTTTTCAATATTTAGTGATATATTTATATGAAGTTTTCAATGTTTTAGGAATATATATGGTATCTCTATTTTTGATTAGTATTAGGTAAGTGTGGACCGGTTTAATCAGATTGAACACTAAAATTGTTAGGATGATCGCTAGTATATAATTTTTTTATATAATTGCGCTGATCGCGAAAAAACTTTCAACAAACAAAACACACAAGGCGTAGAAAAGAACAAACAACTTAGAAATCAAGATCAAATTAGTTACACTACGAACGTAACTCCAATCTAAAAGATT
This sequence comes from Ambrosia artemisiifolia, assembly GCA_032199755.1. Taxonomy (NCBI): domain Eukaryota; kingdom Viridiplantae; phylum Streptophyta; class Magnoliopsida; order Asterales; family Asteraceae; genus Ambrosia; species Ambrosia artemisiifolia. Next base: position 64,931,389 of record CM063512.1, on the reverse strand, counting down.
CGACCTATTTTTTTATGCATAAAAAAGTAGACTTATCGTTGTTATATTTGGTTTGGTTTACAAAGGCACAAAGCATTAAAAGGGTTTGATAGTGGCTTTGATGTCCTATTATCATTGTTCTTGCTTTCAAGTATTAAAGAGGAATTCTTGTTGTCCCAAATTATATATGGAGAAATCTAGATGAAAATGTGATGAAAATGACAATTTTGTCCCGATGTTGGCTGTTCTCGAATAACCATGCATTTCACCAAATAAAATTTATTTCAATTTATTTTTCAAGGAAGTGGGGAACTAAAATGTGTAAATATTAAAAAACCTTACAGCCACTAATATAAGCTTGTTACTTTGTTGAAGATATTGGGTTGGAATTCAACTTACACTAGTTTATGCTTTTAATGCCCTTCCGTGCCACACATAGTTGAAACGTTGTAAATTAATTTAATGAACCCGTCCCAGCGGACGTGTATAGTACTAGTTGGTATGGTATTGGTGGAGTCCTTCGAGTTTACAAAGGGATTCATGGTTAAGAAAAATGTGTAAACAAGGATTCCCATCTGGGAATGTATGGTAGATACATCATCGACGTGATGATAACTTTATTGATATGCTATTATATATGATACGTAAATGCCGTTTGAAAGTTAAATGTATTCTAATGGTGAAAGTAATGGATAACGCAGGATGTTTACAGAAACATGCAAGAGACTAAGGATTAAGAGACAATCATTTTCGAATGGAGTTGGATTGCATGGAATCAACAATTAACTAATGATTCTTTAAATGAAATTAGTTAAGTTTATCAATTGTACGTACGTGGTCTAGATGTCGCCTTTGTTATATAAAAAGATAACTAGTATGCTTAATGATGCTTTGCGGTGTAAGTTCTTGGGACTGATATAAACCCTAAATACGGGTAATATAGCATGCTTATTACTATTTTTTTTTCATGCCAGTTATTAAACATGGTTAAGAAACCCTCTTTTTAAGTATGTATATTTGTTTGATTACAAGATGCAATGAACTAACTAGTGTAAAATCAATGAACAATGGCACATGAGTGATGAGATCATGACCTTAATTAAAAAGTGAAAACAGGACCGAGGTGTGTTGTTTATTATTGAAAAAGTTTAATCTATGCTAACTATTGGGTTTGTGGAGACTTGATTTGGGCTCAGATTAGAAGACAATAAGTGGCAGACCAATTAAATTGAAGACCTGGCCTGTTTTATTTAATTAGCACATTATTAGTTTTCTTGGGGATTAAGTAGTAAACCCTAATCTTGTATTATAAATATAGGCATCTTGTACTTGTATTTCTCATCACGAGTGAGGCAGAAAGCAATAATAAAATATCCTGGTTGCAGCCCGTGGACGTAGGTCAGCTGACCGAACCACGTAAATCCTTGTGTTCTCGTGTTCGTTTATATTTTCTCTTGCAGTATTGTTTGTGTTTGGTGTGTTGATCGAGAGATCGAATCCTAACAACTGGTATCAGAGCTCAGGCTCGTTACACACGGTAGAAACACAACGCGAAAGACAGATTGGTTAGTTTTTTTTTAATTTGGCAGCCAGCTATTAAAAAAAAATAGATCAATCTTTGTTTTTTTTCGAGACTTCAGTTCACGTCTACAAACAAAGTTTAGTCTGGTGATTTGGTTTTTGTGGGGTTTGTTTCTATTTGTCCAAGATTATTTTTCTGCTTGTTTTACCGAGAACCAAAGTCAGGAAATTACTCAGTTTGAGACAATGGCTGAGAGTGGTAAACTTCATATTGAGAAGTTTGATGGAAAAGACTTTGGTTGGTGGAAAATGCAAATGGAGGATTTGCTGGTTCAGAAGGATTTGGACATGGTATTGGGTGACAAACCGGAGAAGTTAAAGCAGGACGAGTGGGAGGCCTTAGATAAAAAGGCTAAGGCAGTTATTAGATTGTCGCTAACGAATGATGTTGCGTTCAACATTCTGAAGGAAACCATAGCGCGTGGGATTATGGATGCACTTTCTAATATATACGAAAAGCCTTCCGCAGCTAACAAGATTTTCCTGATATGTGAACTGGTGAACACGAAGATGAAAGAAGGAAGTTCAGTTACAGGGCACATCAATAACTTAAACTCGATTTTGTCAAGACTTGGGTCAGTTGGCATCAAATTCGAGGATGAGGTTCAGGCTTTACTACTGTTATCATCATTGCCAGATAGTTGGGCAGGGACTGTTACAGCGATTACTAGTTCTACCAGCGAGTTCACTTTTGATGGGATTCGGGGTCTTATTCTGGGCGAGGACGTCAGACGAAGAAATTCAGGTGGATCATCAAGTGAATTACTGAATGTTGGCAGAGGAAGGAAGAATAACAGAGGTAGTGGGAGCAAGAACAGGAAGAGGAGTCAGTCTAGGGCTCGAGGCGATGTGACTTGTTGGAACTGCAAAGAGGTTGGACATTTTAGGAATCAATGTCGAAACGAGAAGAAAGAAGTCAACACTGCATCTGATTGCTCAGATGATGACGCATTAATCTGCAGTGTAGAGAGTTATGTGGATTCCTGGGTCATGGATTCTGGTGCTTCATTTCACGCTATCCACAGCACTGAAGCATTGCGGAATTTGAAGAAAGGTGACTTTGGTAAGGTAAGACTGGCGAACAATGATATTCTTGATGTTACGGGCATGGGTGACATGGATATAGTAACTTCAGCCGGTTCATGGACTTTGAAGGATGTCAGGGTGATTCCAAGCTTAAAGAAACAGTTGATTTCAGTTGGGCAGTTGGATGAACAGGGACATGAGGTTAAATTCGGGAACGGGCAGTGGAAAGTTATCAAGGGAAATCTTGTCATAGCTCGAGGAAGAAAGCGGGGTTCGCTTTACATGGTCAGTTTACCGTCTGAGGGAGTGACCGTCCCAGTTCAGAAAAGAAACAAAGTCGGGTTCACAGAGTCTTGTGGGCAGAAGAAGGTTTGTTTTGCAGATGATAAACCTAGAGCCACAGGTAAGATTCAGGTTGAGCGTGCTAGGAAAGGTTCAGAACTACCAGTCAGGGGTTTTCGTGGCAGTGGGAGCATGGGTTAAGAGAACCAGTATTCCAGCTGTCGAAGTCTCTCAAGGTGATTATCTGCTTTATTCGGAGAATGTTTATTCTCAGGGTGTTTTAGGATACGGCAGTTTGTGTCAGTGGGAGCCGGTAGAGACAGAGAATGGGTCAGCGGCAGACATAGCCATGACTGATGTGTTGGAGCTCGGGGGAGCTTCAACGGGGCCTTCAGGTTAACTGATGAGAAGGCCGCTGCAACCAGGAAAATGAGGAAGATTACAAGAGGTACAAGTTCACAGCGAATGGTAGTTTGAAGATTATCAAGCCTCCAAGTGGGAGATTATTGGGTTTGTGGAGACTTGATTTGGGCTCAGATTAGAAGACAATAAGTGGCAGACCAATTAAATTGAAGACCTGGCCCGTTTTATTTAATTAGCCCATTATTAGTTTTCTTGGGGATTAAGTAGTAAACCCTAATCTTGTATTATAAATATAGGCATCTTGTACTTGTATTCCTCATCACGAGTGAGGCAGAAAGCAATAATAAAATATCCTGGTTGCAGCCCGTGGACGTAGGTCAGCTGACCGAACCACGTAAATCCTTGTGTTCTCGTGTTCGTTTATATTTTCTCTTGCAGTATTGTTTGTGTTTGGTGTGTTGATCGAGAGATCGAATCCTAACACTAACTTCTTAATTTATTCAACATATTACTTGCTATACCATATGTTAATATCTCATTTTCTCTAAAAAAAAAACATTTGACTATACATTTATAGGGGTGAGCTAACTCACAAAGGACGCTTATCATAAAAAGCGTACAAAGAAGTGAGTCACAATTACGCACGGCCAAAAACGAATCACGTATCCTTGGTTTTGGGGGGTGAGAAGTATTCTGCATTCCACGCCTGTAACTTACATCATTCACCTTCCTTGTCATCCTCTCACCCGCAGCCAAGGTTGTAGAACTCGCTAGGCGCTAGTCGGTCGGTGATGTACCGACTAGGGATTAATCAGGATTAATCGGGATTAACCGGATTGGATTTTTATATATATTTTTCAAATTTATACATATATAATGTTAATTTTATATCTTATATGTATAAATTTAGAAGTTTAGGGGTCAAATATAAATTAGTGAATTTGGATTGAGGTTAAACATTAAAATACCTAAACATAAATAACTCTAATCACCTCCATCGTTCACCATATCCCATTTTTTCCTCCCATTCATTCTTTCATCGTAAGGAACCTTCAGACGCAACTAGGGTTCATGGAGTTTCATCGATTTTGGTTCTAAATCATGGATTATCATCCACTTTTGACGTAAGAACTTGTTTGATTTGATCGATTTGCTCCTTTTAACCCGTTCGAATTCATTTTTGACCTAATTTTGAGTTTTTAAGGTTCGACTTGGACGAATTTGGTACAACTAATCGGTGATTAATCGCGATTTTTACAACCCTGGACCGCCACCGATTAATTTAGTCATTAGCTCAAAATTAATCAGTAAAGTGGGGACTAGCGATTAATCACCGATTAATCGGGATTTTTACAACCTTGCCCGCAGCACCATCAGTTCATCACCAATCTTTCAATAGACAACCTCGAACATCAACCAACATCATCACAAACCTTTCACTAAAATCATGTGTAATGGTTCACACCCTCTTAGGGGCGTTTTACGCCATGTGGGCACTACGTCTTCACATGCTTTATGAGGGAAAATGGTGTAATGGTTTCACGCCCTCATATTGATTGAGAGAGAGGGGGGGTGGCAGTGCGTGTGCAAGCGGTGTTGTCTACACAATGTCATCCCCCATTTCACGTATGGGGCGGTGTGGAGGGGCGTTTCACACCCATTTAAATGGTTAATTTGGCATCATTAACCACCATGTTTACGGTTTACCGTTAAGAAAGGTTAGGGTGATACCGCCTTAACTATCAATCTCATGCATTGCTTATCGATTTTTTAATTGACTTACAATCATAACTATATAATTTACATAGTAATTGCTACATAAATAACTATGAATACAAGTTTAGTTTACTTACTATATATCATAATATCTAATAACAATTATTTAAAAGTATTTGAGCATAAAATTTTATATAGATAGTTGTCGAAGAAGTTTTTAGAGCAATTTTAAAGGAAAAAAAAGTGGGTACAGCAAAAGGCTTAATAGTGCATAACTGCATATAACACAGCTTATTTGGCCCACAAAATCATATTTTAGGTATAAGAAAGCATTAAAAGTAGACAATCTGATTCCTGTATAATGTTATCATCAGTAGCAACAAACTAAAAAAACAAAAATACTTGAATTTAGGGGTGTGCAAATTTAGACATGGACAAGAAGAATCCGAGAGCCAAACCGGTACTGGTCTGAGTAATACCTCACTGTCCGGTCTTCAGTCTTAACAGTATTATGATTTTTAGGTTACTTTTCAGTTCAGTCCGAAATCGAAACTTACCTACTGCAGTTCATCTTATGGGTCCATAATTTCATGAATATATAGGAAGTTTTCTGAATATATAACATCACAAGAATTGTCTTTCAAAGTTATGATCCAAAAGCTACATTGAATACAAGTAGAACCAAATTTGACAAGACAACTGAATAGGTGAAATCATGCATAACCACTGGATTAACTAACAGATTGTTTCTACTTCCTAGACTTTCTAATCACAGGGCCGGCCCAGAGATTTCGCATGCCCTGTGCCGACTAGTAAGAATATGCCCTTAAAATAGAAACTTACAAACAAATTTCACCATGTCCTTAGAACATTGCAGATGGTCTAACTGAATTCAACTTGTTATATCACATTTCCTATACGGCCAACTATTTCCCCGCTCTTTCTAACCAAAACACACGCACAGACACAGAGAAGAAACATGAATGTACCAATGTACATGTTTTGGGACACTACAGCGAATTTATGTTGAGAAAATGCAGATGAAAAAACCAACTACAATGACGTCCCACAACCATCACAAACCAGAACATGATACAACAGGACTGAATCTGTACCTGATAATCCTTTACAAACTATACGAGCTCTCTGCATTATACAGTCCGAACCCAAAACCCTCTATATAAATCTTCTATGACAATCAAAGGGGTTTCAGTTGCATTAATCTTTAAGCGAATCATATAAGCCAACCACACTCATAGGTACCTCTGATTTCGTCTAATTTGGTGTATCATGGTGATTATGATAATAGGTGAAATCTTAGGGTTTGAGGTTTTGATAAAATATTGGTGGAGAAAGGTGTATCTAGATCAAGGGAACCTTAATATGTGTTAATTTCAGTGATATCATGTTAACCTAGCCCTAAATGATATGATATCATGTTAACCTAGCCCTAAATGATATGATTCCAAATGACAGATCCAGCAACTAGTTCACAAATTACCTCAATAGACGATTGAAGCAGCAGGTCCGATTGAAGCAGCAGGTCCGATTGAAGGCTTGTGGCGATTGAAGCAACAGGTCCGATTGAAGCAGCAGGTCCGATTGAAGGCTTGTGGCGAAAGATAAAAGAACAGGTCCGAGCTTCGTGATATCAGAACAAAGGTAGAAGCAGGTCGTTTATGGTATCAGCAGGTCGTTCATGGTGATAAAGATCAGCAGGTCGTTCATGGTGATAAAGATCAGCAGGTCGTTCAATGGTGATCTGTTTCGATCTGTTTGGTAATGATCTGTTTCGATCTGTTTCGAACAAAGGAAACCGTGATATTGATTAATATTCTAGCTTTTAGGTTTTATTAATATTCTAGATACTTCTTTTAGGCATAAGGTTTTATTCTTTTATTTTTTTAGTTTTTAAAGAAATTACAAAGTTACCCTTGCTCTTTAATTATTACTGCGACTGTTTTGACGGTCGCAAATTGCGCGGTCGGAACGCGGTCACAAATCCCACAATAAACATCATACTTTAACGTTTTTCGATTGTTTTGCGACCGAAAGTAATCGGTCGCATCATTTGCAATCGTTTTATGACCGTTTTGTGATCAATCGCAAATGTTGCTACCGATAATAGATCGGTCGGAAAAAGATTGCTAATTTTGCGACCGTTTTTTACGGTCGCAAGTTCTGGTTGCAATTGCTTATTTTTCTAGTAGTGTTTGAAGTCATTTCAAGGTCCATTACACATGGTCTAAGATGTGAAAGATGAACGAGTTTGCAATTTTTTGTTATTTGCTGTCATTAATTAACAATATTTGTTAAATACTTTAATTTATAATCAATTACTAAAACTAATTTAAAAATATCACAAAAAGTACTAATACTAATATATTGTTAATAATCACTAGGAAAGGAAAAAAAAATACATGAAATAAATATCGTTAAAAAACAACAACTCTATTTTTTAAATATGTATCGGAATGGTAAAGAAAATGTAACATTGCCTATTTAGTTTTTTTTATTTTTTTAAATTACATAGCATAAGTTATAAAAAAAAATTAGCCAAAATAATATTTAAACTAAAAACAAAAATAAAAGATTATTAGGTGGTTTTTTGTTTGACCGGCAGATTTCAATTTTATTAATTCCACACCCAACATATTTACAAAAGCTTCCACTAGCAAGATGCTATCTAGAAGCGAAAGATACATATCCCAAACGATTACATACACCTATCCTATAGTTCGAATCCTTTCACTTGTCCCAATCCAATTGTTCTTGTTTCCCCGGTTTTTGACCCGAGAAAATGAGAGAGTTATGATCGATGTCGCTAAACAATTGTTCCATCACTATCTTTTTTCCGTTGAAGATTTTGTCATTTCTTCCCTTTCATATGATCCAGCATGTGGTGAGAACGACTGCTTGTACCGCCTTTTTCTTCACTCGACATAGATTGTTGGTTTTGTGGATTCCCAATAGATCACGAAAAGAAAAAGCAAATATGGGTGGGATATTGCACCACGCACTCACTTTATTCCAAAGATTTGCAACAATGAAGCAAGAAGTGAATAGGTGTGTTGCCGATTCCGTTTCTTCCCCACACAGTTCGCATGTATCAGTACCACGGATGATGTTCCTGCGTAAAAGTTCGTCTCTTGTTGCTAATCTTCCTTGTTTCGACCTCCACGCTAACAAATTAACTTTCTTTGGTACCCATTTTGCTCAATCGAATGGAAAGACTGGGATTGCAGATGATGACAACAAGGTTCTACATGACTTTACTGAAAGTACCCCTTCCGATTCCAAGAGCCACTTCCAACTATCCGATGCAACTGAAAGAACAACACTTTGCAGCAGTTCTTCAAGCTCTTGCAGCTGCTGGCGTTCCAATTTCATTACCGGTTCGCTTTTCCAACACCAATTGCCCGCCCCGTTCCCACTCACCCTCTAACTTCTTTCTGCAACGACACATGATTTGTTGGATTCGAGCAGAAACAATTTTGGAAATACTTGCATAAGCGGAACACTCCCAACCCAATAATCCACCCAGAACTGAATTGAAGTACCACTGCCCAACCCAACCTTTATTACACCCATGATGCTATTATTGACTTCATTAAAGTCCTTTTCCACTTTGATTATCGATTTCCACACCCCCAGAAATCGATCCTTTGACTGGCAAGTAATACCAAGATCTCGGGGATGTATGTATCGCCATGATCACTTTCCTCCATAGATGCGTTTCTTCTACCGTGTACATCCACCTCCATTTAAAGAAAAGACTCAAATTCATTTGTTCTAATGACCCCAACCAAATGCCCCTTTTATCAATTGGCCCAATAACCCTATCCCAACATACCCATGACGTCTTGCGTTTATCTTCGTTCCCAGCCCAACAAAAACGCTTCCTGAAATTCTCTACCTGCTGTATTATGCACTTTGGTGCTTTAAAAATTGAGAAGTAGTATAGTGGTAGACTATCCAACACAGATTTTAAGAAAACCACCCGTCTGCCCATGGATAATACTTTCGCCTTCTACTTTGAGAGCCTCGCTTTGCACACCTCCACCACCCCTTTCCAATGTCTTTCTTGGTTCATGTTTGCGCCTAACAACACCCCTAAATACTTACATAGAAAGGCCACCAATGAGTTACCTTGATGGCAGCCTTCTTGTAGCTGCTAAGCATTGATTCCCATCCCGTATATATTCGATTTCTTGTGATTGACCTTGAGCACCGAAATCAGATTGAAACACCTGAGAAGCCGCATAATATTGTTCATGTTTTGTACACTCCAGTTGCCCAAAAAAACCACATCATCTGCAAACATAAGGGGGGAAAGACACGGTCCACTGTTAGGTAAATTAATCCCCTTTATAAGCCCCAAACTTACCGCTTTGGCCATCATACAAGATAACGCTTCAAGGGCAAGGATGAAGATGAATGGCGATAAGGGGTCTCCTTGCCTAACTCCTCTAAAGCATTGGAACTCCCAAGTTGGGGCTCTGTTGATTAGAACAGAGGCCATCGACGATTGTAAGATACCCATGATCCATTTCCTCCATTTGTCTAGGAAGCCCATTTGATGGGAAACCGAGTCGATGTGGTTAAAGTGACTAGCTTACCAAAATGAGAAGCCCTCACACCAACGATGTTATGTATATATAAAAAGGCAGCTCCTATTTCCGATCACATGAGAGCGGTGCTCCGCGTCCACGAGTACACCATAGCACTTCTTCCTCGTCCAGATATTTTTCTATAAAACACAACCTTAATAAATGATCACATTCAATTCGAAGGGGATAAAGAGTCCATCAAATCATGAGTAAGTCATTTGATTGATAATTAAAAGTAACTTGTCTTTACATAAGGGAGGAGGGGGAAGTCTTTCTTATACCCTATCTACGTCCAATCATGCACTGCCACCATATATTTACCCTAAATTACATAAACCCACAAAAACATTGACAACACTCCTTTCAAACACAGTATAGTTTTTTTATAAATAAAAGGGGAAATATCATAGAAAACACTAAACTTTCAGTTTTTTCTCATTAAAGTTACTCAACAATTTTTTGCATATAAAAAGCACTACACTATCAGTTTTTTCTTACAAAAGTCACTCAACATTTCTTTGGACTTAAAAAACACTGTACTTTCTGACTTTTCTCGTAAAAGTCACCCAACATTATTTTTTTTTGTCATGTGGTTCTTTTTGTAGTTTTTAAGATATTTTGTAATTATATATTTAAATTATATGACAAAAAAAAAATCTCTTGTTACAATCAAAGTAATATTAATTCCGCTAATTTAAATAGTCATACAATTCTTAAGTACAAAGAAAAAAATTATATAACAAATAAACATTGTTTTTAATCGATGTAAGACGCGTGAAGTACTTTACTTTCTTAATCAACTTCACGAGTTTGAGATTTTTTAAGGATACAAAATATATAGACCACCTATGAAACACGTAAGCAAACACAACTAAGAATCCAGGTTCGAGGTTATTTAAAACAAAAACATCAAAATTTTATTCGAAATTGACATTTTAAGGGGTTTTATGTGAAAAAGAAATGTTCGGTGACTTTTATGAGAAAAAACAGAAAGTATAGTGTTTTTTAGGTGTAAAGAAATGTTGAGTGACTTTTGTAAGAACAAACTAAAAGTGTAGTGCTTTTTATGTGCAAAAAATTGTTGAGTGACTTTAGTGAGAAAAAACAGAAAGTTTAGTGTTTTTTATGGTATTTCCCCTAAATAAAAAAAATAAGTAAAACAATAAAATAAATAAACTTTTATTTATAAGAAATACATAGATTCACATAATTAAAATATAAAAAAGGCAAATTAAAATATAAAAATACTAATTAGAATATTTCCGTTGAGGATGCGTTCACATAATTTCCACGTCTTAGAATGATCAAACTGTTTGCCCTGATAGGTCGTTTGATAGTCATGAAGGCCTTCCATGATCGCTCCCTCCTTCGTCACCTCCTCCTTTTAGTTCTTGATGAAGAGTTTGCCCTGCATTTGGATTATGCAAAACATTTGATGTTGGTCGTATAACTTTCGGTTTGTTAGCCCATATTTTCACGGAATCGATCAAGGATTGTACCCTAAAGCACACACGATCCGTGATTCGTGTTCTTTGTGAGAGTTAGCTAAACCCGGTGTCATTGCCATTTGAGAGAGATGAGAAAATGGTTTGTATATTGAGAGAGATGATATATTTTGTGTGTGGGGGTGAGAAAATGATAAATGGTTTGTATTTTTAGTAGTTTATTAAAAATAAAATATATTTTTTAAATCGTCTAACAACCAAAATGACCGTTCAACCGTCACAAACACATCCAAAACACACAGGCTGCTATACCCGTGAACCATACACGAGGGTGTGATGACGGCATACCTGCGTCGGGTATAAACCTGAAAACCCAACTCGCAGTCTGGCATGAGCGCACCCTCTCACTAACAATAAACAAGCTTTAAAAGCAAATACATGCATTGTTTATCCATAACTTCTAGGTGTTTAAATAACGTAGAAGCACGTGCATTGTGACTGACAAATCGAAAAACATCATGTGTCATGGCTCGTCGAATTTGATAAAATATTAACATGTCCAATCGCTTTGAATCTCTCTCCCCGTAAAACGGAGATCGACTATAAAGAAAATGCAACATGTAATGTAACAGAAACTATATTAACTACTTTCAATTTATATATTGATGATTGGTTTTGGATATGCAAAGAGGATATTTTCTTTGCTAGTTGATTATAAACTTTAACTTATGGTTTTCCTTTCATTTTCTATAAAAATATATGCATCGAAATGGCCCCGATCATTGTCACAAAGTTTTTATATAATTATCGAATTTTACTATATATTGTCATTTAAGTATTTAACTACATGTTAGGTGAAGTAGGTGGAACATCTTGATGATTTTGATCTTTTAATGATTGACTTCAAGTTTTTAGTGTGTTGCTAAAATACACACTTATAGTTTTGAATTTAGTGGTTATAATATCTTTTATATTATTTTCGCTAGAGGGCCTTTTAAAAAAATGTTACATGGTCTTTATAGATTCGTTTTTACATGACCATAGTGTTTTAAAAAAGACTTGACTCAAAACACCGTCTTATATGCAGTGTTGTATAACTCATTAGGCGCTAGTCGGCTGGTGGGGTACCGACTAAGGATTAATCGGATTTAATTTTTATACTAGTATGTTACCAGCCGCGCGTTGCGGCGGCATCATAACATACGATAACTCGAATTTAATTATATCATCGAAACGCATAATAAGTCGAAGTTATACCAACTCGAATCCATACAAAATTTACATTTAGAAAATAACAACATTATAATTGTTTAATTTAAAGATAATAAAACCATCAACGTTAATAATCAAGTGTCATAAAATTCTATGAGTGAGGGGTTAACGTATATTTTAGTTTTTGTTTTAATTACAAAAGGAGAAACAATTTTGTTTCTGTTAATCTATTAATATATATAAAAGAATTGATAGTTGCTGACGTGGCGTGCAATGATGGCCTCAACCTATCCATGAAACTGCCACGTGACATAATAATTGAAAGAGTTTAATGTTTTTTAATTTTTTTTCTTTTTTTATTAAAAAAAGAATAGAAAACCCTATATACCAATCTCACGGTGCAATTTTATTAAAAATAATAACATATCAATCTAGAGTAACCTAAAACCCTAGCTTCAAGAGAGTCGTCCTCCCACGTAACGTATCTCTCTCTAATTTCTTTTCCTCAATTGACTGTTTGTATCCAATTCCCATACGTAGGTACATTCCTTCATTCACATCCTTTTATTTATTTTCTAATTATAGTAGCCTGAATCTTATTAAACCTATGATAATTATATATTTATATCGTTTAGTTTAGGTAGATAGAGTTAAAGTATTATGATTTTTGTGATTTGTTGTAGTCCTTTTTTATTGTTTATTCTGTTAGTTTATTAAGTACGGTGACTATGAGGATGTTATGGAAGGAATATGAGTCGCAAAATTTAGGATTTAATTTATAACACACAAGTAGGCACAATGTTGTTATTGATTTTGCTTTTAGAAAGTTATACGTGGTTGATTGGATTAGGTTTTATATGTGTTGTAGGATACTGTTTATGTATGTTACAATTGAATGCATTTAGTAAAAGTGTATAAATTAAGTTATAGTCAATACTTTTCAATCTGGAGAGTTGAAATTCTGGTTAGAAGTGTATTGTGTTGTGTATGTACTTTAGTTTTTGTCGAAATGGTTGTTGCATTTGTTTATTTTTGTGCAATTGTTGAGATTTTGGTTTTTTGAGTGTATGCTAATCTTATGCATTTGTGATATTTGTATTTTTGAGTTAACGATGCTGAACAATCGGTCCATACAAAACTCGGTTCCCACTGATATTGCCTTCAAAATCGCTTCTTTACTTCAGGTTTGTTGATTTATGCCCCCAATTTCCTCCGTTTCATTTGTTAATTTTAGTAATAGTACTAATAGTGTTTGATTTACTTTGTTTTTGTTTTTGTTTTTGTACTCGGTCAATGGAGGAAGATGCACATGTAAGTGCTTTTAGTTTTAATTCATAGCTTGATTTTAGTTATAATCCATTTTTTTTTATTAAACTATACATATAGGATTTTAAATGGTTTAATTGTATGGTAATAACTGATGCAGACTAAGAATGAGGAGGAGTTCAACACTACGCCGCTCTCTGTCTTGATGATGAGTGTCAAAATAATACACAGGTAATGTATGCTTTCATATAATTGATTTTCAGTTTGAAGCCTTTTATAGTTACTAGGATTGTTTTAGGTAGTTAAAGGCGCACTCAAGGCGCGAAGCCTATGCACAAGGAGATTTTATGTCCGGTTTAGTGTACCTTGCTGCAGTCAAGCATGTTTGGCTGATCCTATGATTGGAACTATGATGAATTACTATAAGTTTTAACTTTCAATCTATATTTTACCTACTCTCCTAAATTTGTAACAACAGTTTCATCTTATTGTTCCTTTATTGTTTTATTCTTGTCAGCACCAGATGAATTTGATGAGTTATGCTTTGAATTTTGAATCGAGCTCGATGATGTGGTAAGCATTTGCATATGTAAGTAGTATGTGCATGATCTATTAAGTTTTAATTTTTAAATATATGATATATAATAATAGACAACTGAGAAAGCGATTATAAGAAAGGAGAAACATCTAAAAGAAGAGGACAAAATCGTGGCAATGAAGAAATCATCTACAAAATTGGCGTCCCTACCAATCGGTAACTTTAATCGATTACTATTTACTCATGTTGCTTCTTTTTAAACTTTTTGACGTCATATTATTATTGCTGCATGCTTTAGATTAGAGTGAGGTTTGGCAAACAGATCATTAAGGGCTTAAGGCCATGGGATGCATCCTCATCACGTTGATTTTGAGACAATGCATTAGATTTAAGACTTAAGAGTACTTTCTTATAGTCAAGTTTAGGAGAAGGATGTAGGTTTATCGTGTTTTTCACCACAAATGAGCTCTATTTTTCATCGAAAAATCATACGAAATCAAATGCTTAACATAATATCCTAACCTTTGTTTAAAGGCGTGAGGCTCACTCATGCGAGAGAAGCGAAGGTGTGAGGCCATAACCTCTTTACAATTGAGAAGTTTAAGTTCGAACTTCGAACAAAAAAAAAAAACAGTTATGTGTGGCTTTTTTATTGAATGGAGAGGTCACTAGGTCAGAGGGTATGACGTATGGGTTTTTTCGTAAAATATTTGATGTGAAATTTTCTAAGTAGATTTACTATGCTCATTTAAAATATAGATTTATGAAGTTATTGAGATTTGATGTGCTGTAGGGCTTATTTAAGCATGGTTGCTAATAATTATTAGATGAAGTAAAAAAGTGACTTCATATTTGATGAAAGTCATAGTTTGTTTATTGATATTGATAATTGTAAGTAGGCTTATTGAGGAAAAAACCATACATCTATTATTGAACGAGCCGTATTCATGTAAGTATATTAATTATAACACTTACAGTTAGATGGTAAAAAAAATACAATTTTCCAACCCCGGGACGCCCCCGGGGTAATCAGCTAGTACTTTATAAAAAAAAACTAAATATAAAAAGAGCCGATGAAAACTTTGTATAATGATCATGTTTATATATAATAACAACCTAAAATATACAAATTTAACTAAATCCATAAATTGCACGTAATGAATATCCTTATTTATAATTTTACAAAATCAACAATGTAAAAGCTATTCAGAGCATCACGTTTTACTATTTTTAACTCAAATAGTCAAATCAAATGTATATTTGCTTCACGTTTGTCCGTTTGTATTTTAAAACATCATCTTCATCTCTTTCTAGTTTCTATTTACCCTCTCCTCTACCAAGGAAAAGCCATCGACACCGCCACCGGAATGAACCCCCACTCTATGGCACATATGTCATCCTACTGGTCGTCATCCTCCGGCGACGGACACCGGCAAAAAATCACAATATGAGAAACGACTTCTCTGCAACCCACCACCAGGCCACCGTCGCTAAAGATCTGTGAACCACCGTTTTCTCCGACTCAGTTGTCAAAATCTTAACCCATAGCCGCCACCATCACCAACCGCCAACCTCTACACTTACAGAGAATACCATTCATCTGCCGTTGGTTCTTTTCCCTCCTCGCCACGTCCTTTGCGTGCCTCGCCAATGGAAAACGACTCCCCCATCTTATTCTGAGGTTTTCGTTTTGTGAATAAATAAACCACCACACAAAAAAAAAAAGAAAAAAAAAACTGTAGCTGCTACAGTAGTACTGTAGCACCGACATTGTATTTTAATATATAGTATAATAATAATAATAATAATAATAGAGATGACTTGCATTAGTCATTTGTACAATTGTAATCAAATGTTGTACATAGGAGCATAATTAAAGAGAAAGATTTGGCAAAAATATAGTTGTTTACCTTGTGACCTTTTGTATGTCATCTTAAAATGATGGTGAAATTACTTTCTTACCCATCTCTCCTCCTTAATAAGATAGTAGAGATTAATATATAGTATAATATAATAATAATAATAGAGATGACTTGCATTAGTCATTTGTACAATTGTAATCAAATGTTGTACATAGGGGCATAAAGGGAAGGATTTGGCAAAAATATAGTTGTTTACCTTGTGACCTTTTGTATGCCATCTTAAAATGATGGTGAAATTACCTTCTTACCCATCTCTCCTCCTTAATAAGGTAGTAGAGAAGTAGAGATATATTTTCCAAATTTATACATATATAATGCTAATTTTATACATTATATGTATAAATTTAAAAGTTTAGGGGCCAAATATAAATTAGTGAATATGGAGGGGGCTTTAATATCTAAATATCTAAAGTTAAATAACCTTAATCACTTCAATCGTTCACCATGTCCTGTTTTTTCCTCCCCATTTCTTCTTTCATCATACGGAACCATTAGAAGCAACTAAGGTTCATGGAGTTTCGTCGATTTTGCTTCTAAATTACGGATTATCATCAAATTTTGAAGTAAGAATTGAACTTGCTTTATTTATTCGATTTGCTTTTTGACTTGTTCGAATTTATTTTTGACATAATTTTAAGTTTTTTAGGTCTGACTAGGACCAATTTGGTCCAACTAATCAGTGATTAATCGCGACACCGATTAATTGGGTGATTAGCTCAAAATTAATCAGTAAAGTGAGGAATAGCGATTAATCACCAATTAATCGGTGATTAGTCGCGATCTTTACAACCTTGCCTATATGGGCGTAGTGAAGTCTCATTCGGTCATAATAAATTTCCTTCCTCATGTTATGGATTTCGCATCGAACAACTAGATACCCAATCAATAAGCACGTAGTGAAGTCACATTTCCGATACGTATAGATTAAGAATGTAGGTTGCAAACAAGTATTCAACAAAGTGTATAACACATTCGCTTCGCTTATGTGTGAACTTTTAAATGGGATACAAATCTTTAACATATGGTCTCATAACTTATTTTTTTTTCTTATACTAATCTTCCGGTATGAGCCTAGTGCGAAGCGATGTGATTCATTAAGTATTCACGTGAATTTAAAGAAATAATTAACGTTATGGTATTGCACCGTTAGTACTTATGTATCAAAATGCTAAATTAAGCTGATGATAAATTGTGTTTAATGGTTATAAAAACATTCAAATACATTTTAATGTAACAAAGTGATTGCAAAAATATAACCAGAATTGGGCTTTTGTGTAAGTGTTGGTTTGAAAAAAAAAAATACAAACACCATCATTGATCGAAGCCATCTAGAACACGCACGTGTCTGATTAAAAATGGTTCAGAATAAAAAAAGAAAAATAAAAAAGCCACCCTTTCAAATCCGACAAACAAACAAGATCACATGACGGTCTTTTTGGGCCCCATCGCAGATTACCGTTAATTTAGGTATTAGAAACTAAGGCAGAGGCTATGGGTGTGGTTCTTTGTTCACCTTAGCGCTACCTCACTCTCCCTTTTCCTTCCCCCAAATTAAGAAAATGGTTCCCTCTTCTTCCCTCTGCAGTTAACATAAGAAAGAGAAAGGGGGACAGGAGGGGAAAGTCTCCTCCATGAGACAAAATAAAACTACAATCTAAAACGAAAGCACAACAAGAAAAAGAAACTTCAAGTGACCGAGGCACGTGAAACAGATTTCGGGCCTAAGCAGATTGCACTGCCGGAGAAAACCTAGCATCTGAAACCGTACCTGAAACAAGAGCTTGGAGGGCATAAAAGTTAGAAAAATTGTCTGACAGGAGGTGGTGGTTTGTGAACATGAATTCTCAGAATTTCTGTGTTTTCAATCAGAGCACACAACTCCGTATTTATCAGCTACACGAAACCATGCCCAGAGTTTGTCATGAATACACAATTCATTGGTAGTTAAGTATGTATTGAATTACAAGACTTAATCACAATTTAAGTCTGTAATCAATTATGAGACTTAATCACACTTGACAGGTTAAGAATCTGAAAGGACTTGACCACACCAGTTAACCAATCCTAGCCATAGGCTTGAGCCACACCAGTCCAAGCTTAGTTAAAAATAAAACACGGTGATGCGAGCGTGCGCAGTGCGCCATCAAAACGCCACATTACGCCCTCGTCCCGAGCTCGTGCTCAGGCGCGGGTGCGTTCCACCCGCCTGGCTGCCACTTAGTGTGTCTTGTTGTATAGGAATACATTCCTCTACAGAATTCTACTTATAAGCAAACACATGATTTATATCTCTGCCAATGTTGGACAAACACAAATTCCCACAATACTAAAACACACACTTAAACTTAGATGTCTCATTCATCTACCTTTATAATTAAATATCATTATATTACATATTAATATAATATTTAATTATTAAATGTCCAACACTTTATCTATACATATAATAAACTAAAGCCATTTTAATGACATGACACTTAAAGAGGCATTCTCCTCCTTGAGTGTGCCATGTGGCATTGAGATATTTTAGGAAAAAAATAATTTAAAAACAAAATTAGTTTTTTCTCTCTTATGTTTCCTCCCATAATTTTTAAACGTTAATATCTTTTATATACGAGATTTTTTTAAAGAAAAACATTACACCAAATTAACGAACGTTTTATTATCTTTCCAACGAGTACCATAGTGCTATATAAAAAACGGAGAAAAAAACGACTATTTTTTGTTGGGTTTTGTTCAAACAGGAAAAAAAAAAACACACAAAGTGTTCAGGTAAATCATTAATCATGTATAAGCAAGTCACTAATTATGTTTAAATCAGTAAATATGAATTCTATTTTCAACATGCGTTAGCATTGGAGTTATACATTGTTTTAGGTTAGATATTAATATTAGAGTTATACATTGTTTAAGGTTAAACGTTAACATTGGAGATATATTTTTAATTGTTTTAGGTTAGCTGCTACCCGAAGCTTTCATGCATGTAACTGTAAAGCGCATCATTCTATTTCATATATAAAATTAATATGTCATATTAGATTTTTCAATCCCGGGATGCTCCCGGGGTATAATCTAGTATATCTATATATATATATATATATATATATAACAAAGCTATTTTGCTGACGTGGCGTCCATAGGTTCCTTCAACCCCCCCTTGAAATCGCCACGTGGCATGTTAATTTAAAGGTTTTGATGTTTTTTAATTATTTTGTTTTTTACCTTAAAAAAAACAGAAAACACAAAACCCAATCCCAACCCTAATCGTCTTTCATTCCCTCAAAACAGAAACATTGTCTCTAACCCTAATTTCTCCAAAACCACAGCCATATCCTTATTCGTCTCTCATCTCACTTCCCCAAAACCCTAAAACCTTCCACCACCTTCTCTGAACCACCACGAACAATAACACAACCTTCCTTCCATGGATTAATAATAATAATCAACTAACAATAATAATCAACAATCGAATTGGACCAAAAGGAGATGAATCGAAAATCCGAAGGAGGAGGAAGCTGGATTGCCTCTCGATTCTACAACACTTCTTCTTCAGGTTCTCTTCTGATTCTAGGTTTTTATAATCAAGTTTTGATTTTTTTTTTTGGGTTTTGTTTCTGGGTTTAGGTATTCAATCCGTACCTTTTCCTCTAGAGTCCGATTGAGGCGGACGACAGAATTGAAGCACTACATTGAGATTCGAATTTACAGTAATCATCTTATATATCTTGATTTAGTTAGGTAATCGTTTATTTCAATTTGATAATTTGTTGATTAATTGTTTTAGGGTTTTTGGCTTCAATCGAGTTCAACAATTTAGATGCTTAAACCCTTCATTCCACCATAGCTATGGCCGCCCTTTCCCCAAATCTTCATAACCTTCCTTCCATCGTACCTCAACACCGACGCCTCTTCTCCCTTCACACTGTATTTATTATTTTTTTTAATTTTTTTATATTTTATTTCTTTCTTGTTTGCATATACTAATGCAAACTGTTTCTGTAGATTTCCACTTCATCTGCAATATGTAACAAAGCTTCCGTTAGAATTCAGAGAGTGTCAAACGGTATGCATTCTCCATTCTTTATTATTATTATTATTATTATTATTATTATTATTATTATTATTGTAAGTTTTTATGTTTATTTGTTAAAAATCTGACAACTTTGATAATTTAATTAACTTGGAAAAATTAGGGGTGTTAAACGGGTCGTGTTCGCCGGTTGGCGCCGACCCTACCCGAAATTTGTGTCATACATCTAAACCCGAACACAATCCGAATATTCGCGGGTTGACCCGAACACGACCCGTTTGGCCTGAATTTTTTTTTTCTAAGTTATATCTATGGCATAAAATACCAGATGCAAAAACAAAATATGACATAAATGGGATAAACGGGTCAACCCGCTTTCCCGTGTCGGATTGACCTGAACCTTACCCGTTTAGCTAAACAGGTTGGCAAGTTCAAACTGGAACTGACCTGAACCCGTTTAGACTAAACCCAAACCTGCAAATATGTGTTAGGTTCGTGTCGGAAATTCATATCCATATGAAAAATGTATCAAGCTGTTTTCAAATAGCAAAAGATTATGAGAAAGACTTGAACTTTTAAAAATATATGCTTTATTGAGCAATTGAAATGTTAAAGTATCTAACATGAGTTATATTTAGTCTTTTCTTTTGATGGATTAAAGAGGAGGGGAAAGAGCGAAGAGTCTTTGTTTTCGGGGTTGAGAAGAGGGCATGTCGTGTGTGCTGTATTTGATGGCAAGACTAAGGGTGACTTGAATGTGAAGGATCAAAAAGTTAGCAATGTTGATAGTGTTGAACCGTTTGGAGGTAAATCGGGCTCTGTTTCATTTGTTGGATTGACTCATCAGATGGTTGAAGAAGGGAAATTGGTGTCTGCACCGTTTCAAGAAAGTCGTTCTTTGCTTTGGGTTGTTGCTCCTATAGCGTTGATCTCATCCGTTTTGATTCCACAGTTTTTTGGGATATTAAGTAATGAGCTTATTCAGGATGTGGTTCTCACAGGTATGGATCACGCCTTTTTAGCGTTCTCTATTTACGCTTCTAGATTTTAGTGGTTTTATAAAGAACAGATGTGTTTTTTTTTTTTTATGAAAGAGTGGTAGAATCATCATATGTGTCTTACCATTATAAATTAATCATGTTTGTTGTGTAAATATTATTTTGCAAACTTTTAAGTGGTTGGCGCAGTTGAAAGCGTCTAATAAGTCCCTCTAGAGGTCTCACGTTTGCATCCAACTTGCACTGGTTCTTTGCCGTTAACCTCTTGAAGGTCACATGCCCACCGCAAGATAGTTTATTTACTGTGAATAACTTATAGTTTGTTGCCCGCCTGCCCGTTATCTCGATGTAATTTTCTTTGTCCTGGAATGAAAGTAATATTATTTCTATTAAAAAAAAGTAAGATAGTTTATTTACTGTGAATAACTTATATTTATGTACTAAATATATCTCCTTGCCAATGATTTTGTGCAGAGATCGCGTATACTGTTTCTTCTGAGGTCATGTTTTACATAGGCTTAGCAACGTTTCTTCTTGTAACTGACCGAGTGCAAAGACCCTATTTGCAATATAGTGCAAAAAGATGGAGTTTAATAACCGGCCTTCGGGGATACTTATCTTCTGCCTTTTTTGTAATGGGGTTCAAAGTTTTAGCACCACTCATAGCTGCATATGTTACCTGGCCACTGCTAGGTGTAGCAGGCGTGGTGTCTGTCGGACCTTACTTAACAGGCTATTTGGTTCAGTTTATATTTGAAAAAGTTCTTGAAAATTGTCTATTGTAATTAAAGACTCATTTGTGGATTCCATATTATTTATATTAATTTTTATTTTTTTTCACCCCCGGGAAGCTCCCGGGTTATTTGCTAGTTAATTGATATTTCTTTCTTCAAAATGATTGGACCAACGAACCAGGTGACCCGGACCAGATTTACTATTTTTCAGTATTTTTTTATAGTGTTTTCTTTGAATTGTCACTTTCTTATTTTTTTTAACGGCAAACAAACATTTTTATTCAAACCACTAGCAAGAAAAATCCAGGAGGTACAATCCGAACAAAACAACCGAAAAAATCCCATCAAATGTTATAATCGAGTGTATACTAACAACCATTTTTTTAAAAAAACTGTAATTTTTAAAATAAACCTGAGCTTTGTAAGGTATGATAATATCTGTCATGCCTTATTGACTAAGAAATATATCATTATAACCCTTTGCATTGAGAATGTTTATTGTATACTTAAATAAATAAATAAAAATGCTTAAACTTTACGAGTGTTATATAACATGTGTCAAGAAATCAGGAATTAATAAAATATATATATAAACACGTATACCAGTACATAGAAAATATAATATCAAAGAATAATTTGCTTATCTTCACTCTTGCACCTTAGTCATTAAACAACTAAGACCCGACACGCGGGTCCCAAACTTTTTTTTTTTCAAATGAACTTCAACATTGCATGCATAATGCATGTGCTATTAATTAATATGCAAACTTTTTTAATAAATATAAACTTACATGATATAAAACTTTGGGTAAACTGCTAAAATCGTCTCTGTGGTTTAGTGAAAAGTGGCACTTACGTACAAACTTGTGATTGAGGTTCATTTTTTATACCCATATGTTCATTTGGGCTTATCCTGGTCCAACGTCAAAGTTCGGATTATTATTGGCAAATAGCCCAAACTTTAGATTATTCAAACCCAATACCCCTAAAATATTTGTTTTAAACAAGAAAATACGTAAAACTTATCCGAGATTTAAAAAAAAATTATACATTCTAATGTATTTATCTTAAACCCTTTTTTAATGTGTTGAAGATATTTTGGTAGGATACTCTACTTAAAGATCGGAAATTCGCAATCGATGGGCGAATGCATGCCCAAAGGCCAGCGAGGCACACAACCTTCTATGATACACTCGCATGTAACATGGACGAATCTTAACCACTACTAAAACATCACACGTGTCACTCTTTCACTGGTTTCACTCTTTTTATATAACTTCACTAAAACTAAAACTCACAACACGTCAATTAAATTTCCTACCACCTCCCTCTCATACAATAAACTTTTTTTTCAAAACAGTTACACGTACTAGAAAAAATTCAGTTACATTACAACAAACAAACAATGTCATCGGACTCATCCACCGTCACCTTGGAGCCACCAACCACCGCCGTAGTCGCCGCAGCTGGCCTAAATTTCAATGATACGGAGCTCACGTTACGATTACCAGGCGAATCAAGAATATCAGGAACAAAACGCGGGTTTTCGGATCTAATAGATTTGAAACTAGGCGGAAATGATCAATCCGAAACCAAATGCTCCGTCGTCATGGAATCTATTCAGGCAAAGTAAGTTAGAGCATAATTGAATAAAGAGCTGACAATTCATGACCTGTTTAGTAAAAAGTAAACCATGCAATTTTACAATTTAGTAGGATTGGTATTGCCATGGGGTTGCGGCGGCGCAGCTTATAGTCCGTTTACCTGTCATTCTATTGTAATTTCTATTATTTAAAATTAATGAAAATTATCTAACGAAATAAAATAAAATAAATAAATAAAATTAGGATGTTGTGCTTAGTTATTTCTCTATCTGGGTATATAACACATACAACTATTTCATAGCACGAGATATAAAGTAGTCAAAAACTAGTCGTATTCATGTTTAATACTTGTGTTAATCGCTGGCCTGTTTAACATGATTAGACTTGTTTTGTCAGCCCTAAGGATTTGATTAACTAATGAGACTAAACGAATATCCGGATTTTGCAGGGAACAAGTGGTAGGATGGCCGCCGGTTAGATGTTACCGGAAAAACATGATGAAGAGAGATTGCAAGTATGTAAAGGTGGCGGTAGACGGAGCACCGTATTTGAGAAAGATAGATCTAGAATTGTACTCAGGTTATCAACAACTTCTATGCGCTTTTGAAGATCTGTTCTCGTGTTGCACCATCAGTAAGCACATAAACTGATTATCTGAGTTCGTTATTGATCGAAATATAGTTTAATACTTTAACAATTAAATGAATTGTTAATATTGTGTTGAATAATTGTTGCAGAAAATATATTGAACGAGATGAAGCTGAGGGATCCTGTGAATGGTACGGAGTATGTTCCAACGTATGAAGATAAAGATGGAGACTGGATGTTAGTTGGTGATGTTCCATGGAAGTAAGTCTAAATATATGTACATCAACACATTGTTTTCATAATTTTATTTGAAAATTAATTAATGTACAATTTTCTGTATGGTTTGCAGGATGTTTGTTGAATCATGTAAACGAATAAGATTAATGAAGAACTCGGAAGCCATTAACGGATTAGGTATAAATTAGCACTAGCTTTATTTTTTTAAGCATGCACAAGAACTAACTACTTTTTATCAATTTAGTACCTAGCTATATGTTTTATTACACTTATATTACAATTGGGATGATCAAATGAGAAAAAACTTAATGTGAGAAAAAAAAAAGAAATGAAATATTAAATACTTTAACTCTTATTACATTAATTATTATCTCCTTAATTAGTTATTAATACTTTATCCTACACATTATCAAATTTTGTCCTACGTACATGTATCAAAATTCATCCTACATATATCGAAATTATCACGCGTTTATCCTTCACATATCGAGATTATCATATGTTAATCCTACACATATAAAAATTCAACCTACATTTGTCCTACACATATCGAAATTATCCTTCGATTGACATGAAAAAAATATATTTTCAAATTGAATTATGATTTTCATTAATTTAACTAGTTTAGGGGTTACAAAAAACTAATCGTTTATTTAACATTAAGTATAATTATTATATGAAGGATTTCCATTGGTTTAAATTTGTTTTTTTTTTTTTCTTCTTATAATATTTTTTTCTTCTCATTTGAACTCTCCACAATTATATTTTATCAAAGATATTTTTTTTCTTGATAATATCTGAGATTATTTTCTGATCAATTATGTTGTTTTCTGAACGATATGTAGAATTGTTGGAGAGTTGTTGAGCAAGGTGAGATTGGATATGATGGCCATGGAAGATTGGAAGTTCAAGATTTTGGAGTTGGTGTAGTTGTTAATACTTAATAGAGTAGAATTGTTTGTATTTTTTTTTCACGATTATGGAAATAGTTTAAAATTAGGAATATTAAAGAAGTATAAAAAATGCACATGATTTGCTTTCGAATATGAAATGTAAAATATGGTGTTGGGTTGAAGTCACTGTAAATAATTCGGTTATGTATTTTATAATACTAGAAAACATACAAATCACACAACTTCTGCCAGTTACCCGAAGGTTACATTAGTTCATTGGTTTTTTTGTCAAGTTGGTGGAATCTTAAGTTCAATAAGTTCACTTTCTTTTTTTTTTTTTTTGAACGGCCAACAAATTGGAATCACTCAAGGAACACTGGAGTATCATCGTGCCACCCAGTGTTACCACGCGATCATATTCCACCACCAAGTCACCAATTCAGGAGGACCTCCTTTTGTGAGATTCGAACCCAGGACCTTATGACCCTTAAGTCTTGTCTCACCACCAAGATACCACTAGGCTATAATGCCTTGGGTTAAGTTCACTTTCTAACACTTAAAACAAATATTTTTTTTGTTAGGGAATTAACATATAAAACTTACTGGTACAATAATTAAATGTCTTCATATTAGTAAATGTCTACTAATTTTAACAATATAGTTACATTTACCCATAACAAATAATATGCGAATTAGATTACAGAAATGAAATTACAATGGGTGTTTTAATCACAATTCAAACGGTCTCCATTGGCTAACAAAATTACATTGGGAGTTAAAAGACAGTGTCTGAAACTTGATTAAAACATAACGGACATAGAATGTAATTAGTTAACTGTTTATATTGACTGGTGTGTATGCCCGCGCGTTACCACGGGTAGTTTTGTTTTTGAGATGCATGTTGTGTGGCGGGCACTTAAATTATTTTTAATACCAAATTGTTAAGATAACTAATATAATAAGTATATCCTGCAAAAAAGATAAAAACCCAATGAAACAGATGGTCAGGCAGATCAAAATTAACAAAAAAAAAATCATTGTGATATATAGGTCACTCGAAACAATGAAAATCAAATTAACGATACAAAAATTTGTAGAGAAATAAGTAAAAGTTAAGCAACTTTAACCGGATATTTAGACAAGTTGGTTACTATTGATAACTTTATCCAAAAAATTTTAACGTTAATTTACCCAATGTCTAAAATCTACACGAGGCTCATGTAGGAACAAATGAACATCTACAGATAAGTGAAGGGATAGGGAGCCTAATCCAAGCGGAAGAGACGTCCCTATCCCCATGAGTCAGCTTCCCCGCGCCAGTTAGTGGCGCGAGGAACCAACGGCGCGCAGCCGGCTACGTATGCAGGGAAGCGCGCAAAGACAACAACCGATAAGCAATAACACCACCTGATAAGCGCGTACCATCACGCGCGGAATCTTCCCTTAACACCTTTTGTACGAGGTACAGAAGACAACAAAAGGAAGATTCACAAAGATCGTTGACAGTGTACGCGCCAATGACAAAGTGACAAGTGGCAAAAGTGGTCCAACAACTACAGACAAGGACAGCAACATGGCTGCAGCCATGCTTCCACCATGCTAGTGTCTACAGTGACAGCAGACATCCCTTACTGATGTCAGAAGCATGGTCAACGACTGCAGCAAGGACAGGGGCGCCGTCCGCCAACCACAGCATGCCACGTGTCCGCCTCGAGCAGCAACCATGCCGCCAAATGACGTCATGAACAGTACCTGTATTCTCCCGCCAATTCTAAGGAAGACTTTGGACTTGGGCCTGGACCAAGCCCAATGAAGAATGGCTCCTCGTAGGCTCCTCGACTATGCCCACGAGTTCTCCTATAAATACAAGAAGACTTCTCCTTGCCAAAGGATCCGAAAATAGTTACTTGTAGCCTAGAACACTCTCTCTTGTAATTCTTTGTATTCTCATACTAATAATACTCCGGCTACTTACAGTGGACGTAGGTCATTACTCGACCGAACCACTTACATCTCGTGTTCTTATTTACTTTCATCACACATTCACACTCACCACCGTCACGGGGTTTAACCATACGGCTTGGGTAAAGGATTAACCCTGACGAACATAAGTATTAACGCCCACGTAGATTACTTGTAATCTCCGTGATACTTATTGTTTCTTCAATAAGGTAGGGGACGCATCAAGATTTTTATATATTTTTACATCAAATACATGAAAATTCTAATTAAATCTTAATTTGTTCCCACATCATATAAATGACATAATGAAAAAGGCCAAATGCTCATGTAAAATATATAAGAAACAAACACTCCACCCTATATATCCATACAACAAACATTACAGTATGACAGTTTAAATTGCATTAGAAACCTACTGTATGTAAACATTTATGTCATTCTACACCTCTACCTGATTTCACATTTCACATTAGGATTTGAGGGGGAAAAAAGATTCTTACATATTTTATCTTTAAAACTTTCTTTGGTTCAGTCATCATTTTGTGCCACATAAACATTTAACCAAGAATTAACAAATTTTGCAACATAATACGATGTTATTCAAGTTATCAAGTACAGTCGAACATGAAGTTGTCTCTTTGAATAAAAATAAAAATAAAGAGTTAGAAGCATTAGGATTTGATTGAATAAAGTGTTAGCTGTTTTACTTCCATTCATACAAAATTAGATTAGTAACAGTAAAGAAACAAACAAACTGCATTATACCTACAAATGTGCAGGAAAAAAAATCCATTTTATCCATATAAAGGTCTCACGGATTGAACAATATACTATGCTTATAAGTTATATAACCATGATACCCATCTTGAATATTGTATATTTGATATATCCCTTTGTTGATTAGTTAACATTTTATTAAAAGAATACAAATCTATTAACATCAAGAACACACATACATACAACATACTAATGAAGCATATCAGGGACGAAGGATGTTAAGGGCCAGGGGTGGCCCTGGCTCCCCTGTTTTTTGGCGCAGTGGTATAAATTTGTGATTTTCGTAGGTAAAGCGAGTCCCTAAAGCAGATGGCATCATCATACATCCGTAATGGTGTGTTTGTGAAGTGTGTACAATAAATATATCCAATTGGAAGCAAAGGTTGTACATAAGGGGCATAAAAGGAAGAAAATGGTAAAAGTTAGAGATTTATGCATGAGACCTTTTGTATGCCATCTTAAAATGATGGTGAAATTACCTTCTTACCCATCTCTACTCCTTAATAAGATAACATAGATTGTGCATGCATCCCCTAAAAATGTCTTTCGTCTCCTCCACTGATAAGAATACGTGAATCGCATTACACTCTGTTCAAGAGTTTCATTAAAGAATGAAAGAGAAATGATCTCCCTCCTCTTCCTTTCTCTCAAGTTCCTTCCAAATTGGAAAGATTAAAAATCACCCTAAAAAAACTATGGAACACATTTCTCTCATTCCATCCCTTTACCTCCTACATTAAACTATGGAACACATTTCCCCCCACTTCCTTCCCAATCTTTTATCTTCCATCCTTTAATGAAACTGTGGAACAGAATGTTACAGTATCTACTTTTTGTAGTAAGAGCACACATAGCGGGAGCCAAGGAGGGGTTGGGGAAACCAGCCCCATCCAAGCCACCCCATCTTTGGATCCAAGGGTTTTTTCCCCCAAGATTGTGGAGCTAGCACAACCTACAAGGCCATTGCATTCCCAAAATATCAAAAAATCATGTACGCACGTATTATTTTACGTAACATGATTTTGAAATTGGGGATCCGCCAAACAAAGGAATTTGAACACAATATTCTTTCATTGTTATGATCACGAGCTATCCACTGATGCCTTAAAGCCGATCTTATCAAGCATTTGAAACATCGGCACCAACTCTACCTCCAAAGTTTACAAATGAACGACTAGGTTTATTGTATTATTTATTTTATTAAAAATTGGTATACTATTTTACTGTAACTTTTCTTATGTATTTAAATTATTTTTTTAATATATATTTAAATCATTTAAATATAAAAAAATATTTTAAAGTATTAAAATAGTTTAGTTTTTAGGAAAGCTGGGACGACATCATGCAATCTAGGAAATATGGGGAATACGGGAAAAGTTAGGTGAAAATCTGTGTCACACAGCGAAATCTGGGATGACTCTCTAAACAGAAGCACGTAAACCGTGGTTTATGTACTTTATTACGGCCATATATGTGAATATGTTTTCACCTATAGCTAAAATGTATACTCTTAGAATGCAATTAGCTCTTAGACTATTTGGTGTGCCTTCCCTTTCCCCCAACTCCCCCAAGTGCCATATCAGCGCCACATCATTTCCCTCATTTTCTCCCCCAAAGTTTGGAAATGCCTTCCCCCAATTCCCCCCCAAAGTTTGGAAATGCCTTCCCCCAATTCCCTCTTCCTTTTTTTTGTTTTGGTTTAATATATATATATATATTAAAAAAAAGTTGGCCAATCACAATGCCCGGTGTCCACGGGCTTTATTCCCTGTTTTCCCCGGAAAAGAAACGGGGGGGGGGGGGGGGCGGTGTTTCGTCTTCTCCCCGTGTCCACCTCAGCCCCCCGGATGTGTTCCCCGCAAGCACACCGTAAAGTCTTACAAGAGTACAAGACTCATCCGACATCCAAATCCATAACAGTATCCTGTTGATTTGTTGAACAGGCATGGGATTCAAACAATGAGGGTCAGTTATCTGATTAAAAAAAAAGACAAATTTAACTCGTTCGTTCTGAGCAGATAAAAAACGAAGACAGCAAACAACACAACAGATGACTCATAAAGATACAATGAGAAGACTGTTGTTGTGGCAATCCATGGAATAAGTGGTGTACGCATAGGTTACATGTCCCACCAAATTAATAATTAAAACAAGGACAGTGCAAATAAGAAATTGTTATGGTTACAAATGGAAGATAGTCATCTGTTATGCTGGTTATCTTTCACTTAAAACCATTGTACTATGAGCAATTATCAATTAATATTTAACTCACCACTAGCTTTATTATCATAAACTTGCTCAAAAACTAAAAATAGTTTATCAATTTCATGTTCCACTTGTCTTATTTCCAGATAGTTTTGTTGATAACAAATATCTTGTATCATTTCCAAATTCTGATCTATTATTTTGTTTCTTAACGATGTAGAATTATAGACAAAATTTTGAGCAAGATGAGATTTTGGATGATGCTTGTGGGAGAACGAGATAACGAAAATTTTGATGGGATTAGTGTGGTTGTTTATCGAGAGTTAATCCTGATTGTTAAAGGGTTGAATTATTAAACATAGAAAGATGAAGGTGTAATTTTAAGTCATTAATTATTTGTTTCCTTAGAACGTCCCCTAATCTTACTTTCCTATTAACCACCTTGACCTATACCTTGCAGGATTTGAACCATTTACCTCTTGTATAGAGTGGCGGTACCGCACCACCATGCCATTTCCCTTGGAGACCGTTATTTCCTTATTGTTTTATATTTGGTTAGGAAGCTTTCAGTAGCCTTGAATTGAAATTTGAACTGAGTCGGTAGAATAATATGTGAGAAAAGGTCAGAGATGAATTTTCATGGGCTGTATGATTTAAAGGGCTTTATGATGTTGGGTTGTAAATTGGGCCAATGCAAGATGATGATGGCCCAAAGTCTCAAGTGATAAATCGGGAGGAGATCAGAGATGAATTGTTAAATTGAGAAAGATCATGAAGGTACGAATTACGATGTAACGATGTATCACTTCTAATTGGGGTTAAACCACCCATAATTCTGTTAAAAAAAAAAAAAAAGACACCCACACAAGGTTAATCACTTCACTATGTATCACTTGTTTTTTTTATTCACCAAATACATATGTCCAATTTACGAAAAAGTCCAGGGTCAATCAAATTTTGATAACATGTGTAACATACAAATTTCGAGAAATCGAGTTCACCTAACCCTTAGGGTGCATGTAGGGCTGTTCAAAACGCTCGGTGCTCGCCGATCGCTCGCCGCTCGTTCGGAATTTGCTCGGAAATTGCTCGTTCGATTTTCCGCTCGGTTGTATATGAGCCGATCGGCTCGGTTTGGTTTGTAAATGAGCCAAGCATGAGCAAAGGTACGTTCGGCTCGGTTCGGCTCGAATAAATTTTTATTTATTTAATAATAAATATACACACAATTTACAGATAAATTTATGGCTTTATATATAAGATTCTATTGGATTTGAGTCAGTATATGCAAACAAAATATAATCAACCCATTTAACACAATAAAAAAATTAACACTAGATTTAATAGTAAAACAATAAGTCATGAGGTGACAGTCTTAACTTCTTTATGTTAATAGTCGTCCATCGCTAATTGTTGCTTGATATCACACTTACGTCACAATGCAACAACTGTTGTCTGACGTATGCTTATCACCTCACCAGCCTCAATCTAAGCCTCATCCTTGGACACTGAGATCTCAATATTAGTGTTATCATCAGACATTTTGACCTTAGTTGTCACCCGAAAATGAAAACATCGAAGGAAACAACCCAATTTTATAATCGTCTATACTATTCTCCGCTCGATTCTCGCTCGGCGCTCGCTCGGAAAATTTTCGCTCGAAGAATGCTCGTTCGATTTTCGGTTCGATTATAAACGAGCCGCTCCGCTCGGTTCGGTTTGCAAACGAGCCAAGCACGAGCAAAGCTCCGTTCGGATCGGCTCAGCTCGTGAACAGCCCTAGGTGCATGGGGTGGTTTGGGTTTCATCACACCCATCACATTCAATCCCATTGTGTCACCTCATTCCAACACACTCTATCACATTTCATCACACTATCCATGAGGTAGTCATCACATCCATCACTATTTTTTTGGTTGAATATGTATATATATAGTATTTGAAAAAAAAAAAGTATTTTTTTACCCCCAAACGATCACATAACCGTTGCACTCCATCACATTGGCCCTTTTTCTCCGCGATGGTTGTCACGGAATCATGGCCTCGCCCCTGTGGGCTGTGGTAGTGATGGTCACGGCCATTACGGAGTAGCCATCACGGACTATCCCGCCCACCCTTAGTGAATCCTGCCGAATTAACTAACCTATAGTCTACTTTTACATGCTACATATCACCAAGTTTATAATGTAACCACAATATGATTAGCATATAATACATATTACTTTTACATCCCACAGTTCTAAGAATTTTTCCTGCGTGCAGGAAGAATATTTACATGTTGTGTGCAACAGCCAACAGGAACATATTCCCTTTTAATCAAACAATTACTGTATTAAATAATTTCTTTCCAAATTTAGTATTCACAGGACCTAACCGTAATAAACCCATAGTTGAAGGCTTACACATGACTCATACCAAAAAAACAAACAAAAATCAATAAATACACAGACACACACCTGCATCTTGACTCCCTTCACAAAACTTCAACATCATCCCGTCAATCTAGATCTACAAATCTCTGCATTCTTCTTCTTCTTCAGGTACAAAACCCACTCTCAAGATCCAATTTTTTTCCATAATTTATAAAAATATCGAATACCCATTTATTATTCCTCAATTTCACTCATACCCATTTGCTAGATTTACGTTAATTCACACTTCACACTTTCACATTTGCAGATCTTACAGTCATACCCATTTATCCATTAATGGGATCTGTAACCCCACAAATCGTTAATGTCGATCCAAACATAACCAATGTCGTTGACATTAAGAAACCCTTGTTCAGGATCTTTGTCGGTTACGATCCAAAAGAAGATGTGGCTTACGAGGTTTGTAAGTATTCAATCCTCAAAAGATCTTCAATCCCTGTTGAGATCATACCCATCAAACAATCTGAATTACGTGACAAACATTATTATTGGCGGGAACGTGGCAAGTTAGAAAGCACTGAGTTTTCGTTTACACGTTTCTTGACACCTTTCTTGGCTGGGTATGACGGTTGGGCGATGTTTGTGGACTGTGATTTCCTCTACCTTGGAGATATTAAAGAACTGTTTGATCTGGTTGATGACAAGTATGCTGTGATGTGTGTGCAGCATGATTATACACCCAAGGAGACTACGAAGATGGATGGGGCGGTGCAGACTGTTTATCCGCGAAAGAATTGGTCGTCGATGGTGTTGTATAACTGCGGTCATGTGAAGAATAAGGTTTTGACGCCGGAGGTTGTGAATAAGGAGTCGGGGGCGTTTCTGCATAGGTTTCAGTGGTTGGAGGATGATGAGATTGGGGAGGTGCCTTTTGTTTGGAATTTTCTTGTGGGGCATAACCAGGTGGTTGAGGATGATTCGAGTACGTATCCAAAAGCGATACATTATACACTTGGAGGGCCGTGGTTTGAGGCTTGGAAAGATTGTGAGTTTGGGGATTTGTGGTTGAAGGAGTTGGAGGAGTGTAAGAAGGTTGAGAAAGATCAGAAGGTTGAGTAAAAGATTTGATGATTGTTAGCTAATTATTATTGTTGTTATTATTTATTGTTTAAAGTTCTTGATGTTTGCCCGTATAACGCGTTTAAAGTATCCTAAGTCTATGTAATTCTATTATTCATTATTTATGTATGCATTTTAGTGCCTTATGAATCAAAATACAGCTTATGTTGTCATGTTTCTTTGTTTTGGCCTCAAAAAGTAAGCTGCAATTTAACTTTGCTTCATTGAACAGAACAGAACAGAAAAGTAATGGATATGGGATAAGCCTTAAAATAGCCTCCTTGAGTTAAATTTACATCAGCTTTACAACCTAGCCCTTTCCAAGCCTCTAGGCCGAAAACGGCTATAAATCCTCAAAATATAACCATTACCAAAAGGTTTTCACGAACCAAAACCTCATTCTCGGCTGTTATTAACAATTCTCGAAACAACAAAACATTGACCAGAACATGGCAAAAAGACGATAATAGCCTTTAAGTACCTCAGCTGCGTAAACTAGAGCGAGAGTATCTTCTAGACTGTTAGAATAATGTTTCGGGTAGTTCACGAGAAGGCAAACTTGCAACACTGTTAAACTGCAAACACAAAGACAAAACAAAGTCAGTGAGTGATTAATGTGAAGCTAGAAAGAAAAAGAGTTTATTGTTAACTACCTTATCTTGCTTGTACTTCGATCGTATAACAGTCAGAGGGGAACTCCTGTCGCTTAAATGTAAACCATGGAGTGCAAAAACTGTGTTCTTTAGATCCGACGGCTTGTAATTTGTGTAGTACTCCAATGTATGGTTCTGCAATAATATTCAACTTTAATTCATTTAGAGACGGATTTAGAAGTGGTGATTTTGATGTGTTAACCTATGAACAGGCTGATTCGGGTCAAATGTGAATAATCAGAAAATTAACGGAAAAGGAAACGGGATGAAGCTCGACAAAAGTGTAAACAGCTACAAACTAATGATCTTTTAATATTTGTTACAAAAAAATGTTACAGGCAAATCCCAGCCAACCTGGTACAATAATTTACCCATTTTGACCCATTACCTGACCTTCCCATTTTGGGAGAGATATTAAAGAGACCTACCCAAGGGTGGCCCGACTGATCTAGCATCCATCTGGCAAGAAACACAGCCGCTGCAGCACTAGTTGACGGAAGAAATACCAAGAAATTATAGTCAATCAGAGTCAGCTCAGCTAGATAACTTGCCAAATACTCCAATTCAAGACTCGGGCTCTAACCAAATGTAGAAAACAACAATTAAGAGCGTGAAAGAAAGGGATCAACCCAAATTACAAGCAAAGAGACGATATTTACCTGGTGGGAAGCTTGTGCCGCTCTTATAAATCTCCTGTGAACAAGAAATACTTATTAACGTGCTCTCGTTACAAGAAACGTAAGCAAACTATAACTTTTTTACACATACCTGACAAATGTTTGTGCTGTTGGTGGTGAAAGGTGAAAATTCAAAATGTTCAGAACTTGACTTTCCATTTCAAGAACCTACAAAACTTATTTAACTAAATGCTAAAGAATAAACATATGCTTAGCTATAGAAGGTCAAATTATTAGAGAAATTAAACCTCTGATTTTGTGTAAGTACTGTCTGTGATGATACAAAATTCCTCAACACTTGGGGCAATGGTTTCTTCATATTTCCTTCAAACAACCAATTCAGTAAACTTGTCAATATAGTAAGAAGTACGGAAACATACTTTAATGCAAGAAAAGAAAAAGATGTTAGAGCTTACGACGCAATTAGCATACAAGTGATGCCTAACAGTTGAAGTTTTTGTCGTTCAATATAATTTTTAGAAAGAAACGAGTCAATGAGACGGACTGTGCGATGGAGTGTGTCTGGCTCCAGTTTATATTCCACACTTACCTAAAAGTAAAAAATACATGTGAAAAACTCAAAAGAATGTGGATCCGTGTAGGTGGAAAATATGCAAATAGATGGGTTGGGTAAGCGTCAAAACAAGTTGACGGATCTGGTTGTGTTGACCCGTAAGGGTGTACACCTTTTATATTTTTTCCATTAACGATTATGATTAGAAACAATAATCTAACAATAATATTCCTAAGCAATGAATAAAAACGATTTAGTAAATGGGTCAAAACTAATTTCCTGTAAATATAAGTAAAAACTAACCTCTACAAGCCAATCAACTAAGACTCCCCTCATACTCGGAGTTACATCTCTTTGTACTGTCTTCATGAAATCAAAACGTGGACGATGGATAAGCTGAGTTACCAAATGGAAATACGATTAATCAATGTTTAGTTATCATGTAACAAATAAGAAAGGAGTTTTGGCCATAAAACAAACCTCTGCTACGCGCAAATTGCTATATATTTCACATACATAGAGACTGCACATTTGAGGATCTCTTTTATCAGAATCAATATCAATAAAATCTGGATGGCTAGATACTGTGAGCTTCTCATTAATCTTACTTTTCCCTGTTTTGTATATGCCAAAAGAATAAAAGTAACAATAAGTTAAAATCTTTAGTTTCACATATGACCTTTAAAATAGCTTTCCATTATATTTACATGTTACAACAAACCTTTCCTTGACAAGTTTTGTGAAACGGTTTTCTTAGCTTCGCTTTCAGAAGTATCTCGAACTTTCTGGACAGTAGATTGAATGTGGGCTCTCTCAGTTTCATCACATTTCATTGACTTGTTATTAGCCGAAACTTGTAAAATTTTGACTGGATTTTTCTTAGTCACCATACCATTCTTTTTCTGATCACAAATAGCAAAAAGTAGAAACAAAAAGACTTAAGTCCCGACGATATAGACTAATCTGCAATACATAAACTATGCAAGAACAAATATTGTTTACAAACCGAAATTTTAGCAGGAACAATGCAGTTCTTATAAGAATTATCACAACACATGTTTGTGACATCTTTAAGCACTGCTCTCCTCTTATTTTGCGCACCACTTGTCGCAGTGGCACCGTTTCTATTCTCATCTTGCACAGATCTCTTAGAGCTGTTATTCAAAACACGGCCCGTCCCCTGCCCTTTTGCTAGCTCTAAACTTGATGACTGGCTAGCAGCCACCCGAGCGCGTGTTACACGAAAAGTGGGCTCTCCAATTGTAACTCCTTTCCTCATTTGTATTTTTAGAAAACCAGATTAATGTTTCAGTTTCAAATAATTTCACCTATCTGCAACAATATGAAAAACCATCAAACAGTAGACCCCATAACAGATTAACATTATACAGTTAAAGTTTTAATCTTTTTTTAATCTACAAACACCCAATGAATCTTGTTCATAAACCCTCAAATCTTTTTAAAATCTATACAAATTTTTCATATTTTCTTGAAACAAAATCAAGATTTAACAATGCAAGACTAATCAGATGTTCACAACAACAAATCAAGAAAATGTAGGTTAAATGTGTGTCATTACAGTCAAACCCACGTTGTATATTACAAAATTAAAGAAAATGCATAAACCCTAATTGATCTGAAAGCATAATATTGGACAATGGTCACAATGCAAAGGAATGAAATTAAAATATATAAAATTAAAGAGAATGAATGACTAACAGAGATGAAATTAGATGATGAAACATTAATGAATCAATCAGATGAAAGAAATGATAGATCAAGCTTAAGGAATTTAGAAAGAGGGACAGCTGGTATAATAATAATATTATTGTTTGTGTTATGTTATTGTGATGTGATGAATAATAATAAAAAGGTCGAGAGAGCGGGATGAACGTAGAGTTCAAACTAGAGTTTGTTTAGAGAGAGAATAAAATAAAAAAAGTGATTGATTATCTTTAAAACTATTTAATGATAAACAAATACTGGTGAGGTAATTAAATACTGGGATTCTGGATTTTACCAAGATGCCCTTTGACTGCATTGACTGAATATTTTTTCTTGAATTCCACTTCTCAACATCTTCACCTTGTATTTTTTTTTTTTAAATAGTTTTTAATATGATTAAAGTACACTATGACATAATCAGTTGGGTGTGTGTAAACGTAACCCTCTCCTTTAAACAAACCCTCCTAAGGAGGGAGCCCTACAGGTTTGCGGGTTCAAATCCACTGCGGTAATATCGTCATCAGCCGTCACCTAGGGTGGCAGGTTGTGGCAGCGGGAACCCATACCCATGGAAACAAAGTGGGATTAATTGTGTGAGGGTACTTGAGCGGGTTGAGGGTAGTACTGTCAGTGATTTTGTCGTGTGAGAGTATTTGAAGGTAGAAATAAAGTGGCAATGTAGGATTGGTGGATTATAATGTTAGAAGGAAATATTTTCTTAGTGGTGGGTTCCTCTTTCAAGCTTGCAAGAGAACGGGAAAAAAATATGTTTAATAGCACCCGATTATTATTATTTAATAATGAGTAAATTATCAAAACCGTCCCTGCGGTTTGGTCCAATTTGCCACTCCAGCCCAATCTTTTAATAATTGCTTGAGCAGTCCCATACTTTTGAGAAAATAGGCCAAAACAGTCAAACGACTTAACCCAGTTAAGTTTTTGACGTTAAGTCAAAGGCATTTTCGTCAACTCACGTACAAATTCATCTTCTTCCTCATTTTCTTTTTCCCTAATCAAACCCACCACCCACCCCCATATTCACCTTTCACCACCACCACCACTACCCACCATCTCCCACACCTTTCACCACCACCACCACCACCACCCACCATTCCTCCATCTTCCTAGGCCTATTAACCCCACCCCCACCCAAACCGCCATTCGAATTCTTTTCTTTTAAAACTAATATTCGCTTCGTCTCTAAGAGTTTTGATAAACTTGTTACAAAATAACTATATTTAACAGTTTAATCAGGATCATCTTCTTCCCAAATATAGCTCTAGTAAAACCCTAACCCTTGATTACATAACAATTTGAAAATGGTATGAATGATGCCCGAAATTAATGGGCTTTTGATCGTAATAGGATGGAGAATAAAACGGCATCAAGTCAAGGAACTTACAAAGTTGTTCTCGAGTCAAACCGAAGAGATAAAGGGTCGCGACTTTGAGGTTAAAAGCTGATCAAACTGGTCATGAACAAATACGTTTAAGTTTGGGTGTGGATGGTGTAAAGGCTCGTAAACGAATTGGCATGTTCAATTTATAATGCTACCCACGAAAACAACTGTTTGAACTCGAATTAAAAGGTCTGACGATTACAAACTAACATTCGAATGTTGATAACCCTATTGATGGTTTAGCCATAGCTGGAGGTTTTTGAAATGGGTTGGTTATTAGAGTATCTGCTGCATTGATCTGTCTAGAGTTTGTTTGAATCTTGTTATGGGTGTTAAAAGAAGAGATTCGTAGATTGGTGGTTAATGAATGATCTGAGATTATTGTGATGGGATTGAATTTGAAATGGAAATGGAAATTTGTTTGATATGAGACTACTGAGCAGAGATTAGAGATTATTTGGGGGTAGTGCGGAGTGTGGTTTTAGGTTCTGTAAACCAGGTTTCTTGTGATGGAGGAGATGGTGGGTAGTGGTGGTGAAAGGTGGAGGAGACGGTGGGTAGTGGTGGTGGTGGTGGTGGAAGGTGAAGATGGTGGTGGGTCTGATTAGGGAAGAAGAAAATGGGGAAGAAGATGAATTTATACGCGAGTTGACGAAAATGCCCCTGACTTAACGTCAAAAACTTAACTGGGTTAAGTCGTTGGACTGTTTTGGCCTATTTTCTCAAAAGTAAGGGACTGTTCAAGCAATTTTTAAAAGATTGGGCTGGAATGGCAAATTGGGCCAAACCACATGAACGGTTTTAGTAATTTACTCTTTAATAATATATAAATTTTGTAGTAAAAGTTTGTCTTATCATCATTTATTGAGACATAATTAGAAAAGTGATTGAATCTAATGTAATTAAAAAATTAGTATGACAGTTAATCAGTCCCATGATTGTATAGATCGGTTTTGGTGAACAGTAATTCATTTTTAAAGAATTATATTAGGAGAATTTATTATGAAGGTTTAATAGGCCAATTTGAAAATTTTCAAACAAATTCAAAAAAAGTTTGATTGATCACTCATGCTATTTGACATGGACATGTCGATATCAAATTACCAATAGAGTTGGGATTTATTATTATTTTTTAAATTATTGAATTCAAAATTTTGAATTTATTTCCCAAAGCAGTAATCGTCAATGGTCCATGTACTACCTTGAAAATTAAATTATACATATCTGCTTGTTGATTCAGTGCTAATGTTTGATTGTATTTATTGTAAGACTTTCTTTAGGCCCCAAGAAGACACATTTTTTTTCAAACGATAGAGTAAACAAGATGTTCTGTAAGATTAAACTCTTACCTATATTTAAGTTAGATGTAAAATATAATATTTGGTATGATAAATATTTATGATAGTGGGGTGTTCAGGCTTGGGTTTGTGGACATATGGTATTTTAATAAAACCATATGCCATCAATCCATTAAAAATACAGTAGACAACAACTTTATTACCTTAAGTCTATTTAATTATCCTTGGGATGGATTATGTCAATAATGAAAGACAAATATGAACACAGGAAACTTAGCAAGGGTTTATTCAATAGAAATGGATAAATTAAAAATGAAATAGAGATACGCATTATATAGCCGGGAGACCCGGCCCTGAGGGTGGACAGGGTGGTGGTTTACGACTTAGAGGGGGCTTTGCACGGCGAATGGATGATCGTCGACGATATGAAGATCCTATTGGTTCAATCGGAAACGGATAACCAAACGTAGAGACATTGAATAAAATTTAGAGAAGGTGAAATGAAAGAAAATGGTTTGATTAAATATGATAAAATGTTTTAAATAGAGATAATTAAACTGGTGGGCACTACACGTAACACTAAGAGGGTGTTTGGGATTGAGTTTCAAAACAACTTATTGACTTATTGGCTTTTTGGAAAAGCCAATAAGTCAATAAGCTGTTTGTGTAACCCAAAAGTACTTTCTATTTTAACTTTTGGCTTTTAGTTTTTAAGACTATAGGGAGTGGAGGGGGGGGGGAGAGGGGAGTGAAGCGCCATGTGGCACTTGTGAGACCCTTGTGGGGGAAAAATTGTGGGGAGTGGAAGGGGGGAAAAAGGGTGAAGGGAATTATATTATATTATATTATATAAAGTTAAAAAAAATTCAGACCAATCAGAAAAGGCCACATGGCCAACCAGGTTGCCCCCCGCCCGTGAAGACTTCCCCGCCAAAGGGGCCACGCCCAAGTTTCATGCCCTTGAGGGGTGGTGTAGAGGGCTTGAAGGGGGGTTTCATGCCCCTTTCCCCGCCCCACTCCCTTCACTCTAAGGGTGGAAAAGTTTTTTTGAAAAGTTAGAAATCCTGGCTTTTAGCTTTTGGCTTTTGACTTTTGGAAAAAAATTACAAATCTACCACCCATACAACCAATATTCACAATAAGTTAAGCGAAACACTTAAAAAATAATAATCTATTGACTTTTTGACGTTTCTCGTTTCAAAAGCTAATCCAAACACTTTTTTTTAAAACTCTTTTTCAAAAAGTCATAAGCCAATAAGCACTTTTGATCAAAAACACTTTTGCATTTTCAAACTCAATTCCAAACACCCTCTAACAGCGATGTTCCCATGAAAGTAGTGGGGCATCCAACTACCCGGAGCTTTTAGGGGGGAACTTTCCCCCACTTGAAACTTAACAATTAATTCCATGGTTGTTTAAGTTAGCACTCTATTTTTCCTCCTTCTTGAGGCTAGCACTGCCAAAAAAATACCTAATTGCCAACAGAACAGTGTTCATGAATAGTTTGGATAATTTACCTTTTAGAATGAGAAAAGATGCCTTTAAAAGTTTAAAGCGGGACAAGCATGAAAAAAGACAATTATTTTTGGGAAAATTTTAAATTTTTGCTTACCGAATATTGCATTTTTGAAAAAAGACAATATCTAGTTACAGAAATGTACAACATAATTAGTAAAATGTTAGCATTATAAGAGTAACGGGTGTCGTTCCTACTTTTTTTTCTTCCTCCTTGTCCACAACAGCGCTACGTAATTTTCTTCTTTCCCTCCTCCAAATAAGGGAAATGGTTCCCCATTCCCTCTTCTACCCTCATTTATTATATAATAGTAGAGTGTTCGCGCGATGCAGCAGGGAACACAGACACTTTAAAGGGTGTGCGCACTTCGGTTCAGTTCAATTATTAGCATCAACCGAAACTAAAACCAAAGTTATCAGTTAATCGATCTTATTAAACAATCGATTATTTGGTTCGATTTATATGGTTAGATTATCACTTAATCGATCTTAATTAAAAAAAATTAACAATCCTATATTAAAATTAAAGATAATAAAATGCCCATTATTATGATGTTTTTTTGGTAAAAGTATCAATGTATGAAAAAAACATGAATATTTAAAAATCATGGGGGATAGTTTGCTTAAAACAAGGAAAAAAAATTTAACTATAATTTTAATCATTAAAAGTTTAGTAAAGTAAAAGGGATTAAAGTGTAACTAATATGGGGTTAGGGATGAGCACATAGAGCCGAATACCGATACCGTCCCGTCCCGTCCCGATCCTGTACCGAACCGATACCAAACCGAGGGTTTTCGGTATCGGTACCTACAATTAGAGGTTTTCGGTTTTGGTATTATCGGTATTGGTATGGTATAGGTATTTTAAGGTAAAATACCGATACCATACCGGTACCGTACCGTACCGATGCCAAACCGATACCGTATCGTACCGTATGTGTTCGGTATCGGCATTGGGTTTAGGGTGTTTTTGGTATTGGTTTTTTCGGGATCGGTTGATACCGATACCGTCCCGAGCTCATCCCTAGATGGGGTATTAAATTGTAAAAGTGTTTTAATGACTATTTTACCCCCATTTTAGGGTTGTTTAAGAAAATAAAGTTCTTAACTTTTGGGTATCTTAAACTATCCTTGCCTCATGCATTATAATATAGTATAGATTACTAGTTTATCTTCCGGGAGCGTCCCGTGATAAACAAATCTACTATGAAGTGATAAAATGCATGTACTAAAAGGAATAGGCCGTTTTTTAGTTTTTTTTATAAGGAGCAACACTTTTCTCTGTACAACTGTCACTTTCTCAATACACTCTAAAGTTGCGATGTGAACCTAAAAAAAACAGATTGGTATCAAACGATATGTCATAATGATGGTAGGTGATTCCGATATTTAAAGTGAGCGTATGTTAGTGATTGACATACCTGTTCAATTTTCACTAAATATAAATTAACATGATTTAACTGTTATCGACTAAAAGATTGTAGGATAGTTACTTTTCATGTCTTCAAACTACTTTCTTTATTCATATATATTTTAAATACCTATTTCATTAATCACCACATAAAAAAGTCGGGTTTTTTTTTATAGCACTATGGTACTTGTTCAAAAAATAATAAAACGCTCGTTAATTTGGTGTATCTTTTTCAAAAAAAAAATTGTCATATAAAAATGTTATTAATATTAAAAAATCGTGAGGGAAAGTGCATGTGCACATGAGAGAGAATTTTTATTTTAATTCTCACAATATGCCACATTACACACTCAATAGGGGAGACTGGCCTCAGTAAATGCCATGTCATTATGGGGGCTTTCCTTTATATATAGGTTATAGATTATTATACAATATTATTGTACAACTTTTCATAAAAGTGTTAGTGTATGTGTACTGGGCTCTATGAGGCAACGTTATGGGGCGTTTTGCACCTCCATAGCCGTCGGGAACACCGCCCCCGCAGACGCTATGGAGGCGTTTTGGGCTGGAGGGTTATGTACAAAGTGAAACCTTTGGCATTGATTTTGATGATTATAACCGTTGGGACAATAAATGGAATAGAACGTTGGGGTGGTTTGTGGTTGAGAACAGTCGATTGTAAAAAAACACACTTTTAACCTATATATAATACAAACACAAACATTCAAACACATACCATTCAATGGCACTGTAGACTAATGACGAGCAGATCACGGTGGTGACGGGCTGGCTCAATGTCAACCATAATCTGCCAAGCAATAAGTTTTCTTTTTGGCGCAATGTGTCGGAGGAATACAATCGATAAGCCAAACAAACGACTGCAACACCGATCAGTTCGTTTGTAAGTGGCGGGATGCACACATGAAATGTACGAGATGGAACAC
This sequence comes from Ambrosia artemisiifolia, assembly GCA_032199755.1. Taxonomy (NCBI): domain Eukaryota; kingdom Viridiplantae; phylum Streptophyta; class Magnoliopsida; order Asterales; family Asteraceae; genus Ambrosia; species Ambrosia artemisiifolia. Next base: position 64,887,794 of record CM063512.1, on the reverse strand, counting down.
TCACGAAAGCTAGAGTATCATCGTGCCGCCAATATTGCCATGCGATCATATTCCACCACCAAGTCACAAATTCAGGAGGAAACTCATAATTATGAGAAAACCCCCTTTGTGAGATTCGAACCCAGGACCTTATGGTCCCCAAGTCTTATCTCACAACCAAGATGCCGCTGGGCTATAATGCCTTTGGCGGGGAGGTAGTAGTTTTAACCAGTAAAGTTTATATCGTGTGAAACCAATTGATATATAAGTTTGAAACTTAAACAAATAGGAACTGAAGAGATATGAGACCGCGCAAGCGCACGGGCCCACATCTCAACATATGCCAGCACAGCAGGCCTACGTGGGCTTCTAGAAAGCGGCGCGGGGCACCTCGTACCATGACAGCTAATAACCGACAAGAAAGGGACGTCCAGCCAATCAGAGACGTTCATTCCCTGCTCCATGATCGCCTGCAGGTACGAGGTACAGAATAGTACAAGAAAGGACAGACACAAGACACGTGGACCAATAGCGAAGGAACAGCGCAGCGAATGACAACGGCCCAATCGTACAGCCAGCTGTCATTCCAATCTCGACCAATCACAGAAGACCTCAGATGGCCTATAAATACCCTATGAGGTCAGACGAAGAAAGGGATGAACAATCAGGGAGAGACAACCATAGTTACGAGAATTAGATTATAGTCGAAGCGCTGTAACAGTAGCTATCCTAGTCTTGTAATAGTCGTTGAATCATTAATGAGAATCATGTCTTTACTTGTGCTATTATCTTAGTAAACTGTTACATTGGTGTTTCTTCATTGGCGCCATCCGTCTATTTGAGCATACAAGAACGTTAAAAACTTCTATTTCTCAAAAACAGTAACTATGTCTCTCATACCACCGTTACCAAACTTCACGAATGCTAACTCCGACACCGACGTTGCCCAGGGAGGCACCGGCCAGTCGGGGAACACAGCAGATGTTCAGCAACAAACAACAAACACGGGTCCAGCCGTCACCCCATCTTCAGGGACAAGACAGACCCCCTCCTTCCAGTTTATTACCGAAACGAATCAGGTTTCCCCAGCTGAGAATGCCGCGCCGATGGTTAGTCCGGAGGTATGGTATACTCAGCAAAAGGAAGCCCTGAAACGTGTATACCTCCAAAAACTAAGGGACCAACAACTCAGAGAGGCTGCCCGCACGCTTTCCTACAGCGAGGGACCGTCCAACACGGCAAGGAACAACGGCGGAAGCAACCATGAAACTGACCCCACATGGAGAGAAGACTCAGACGAGTCTCAAAGTCGCTTCACGCGTGACATAAGCCAGCCCTTAAGCAACACCGCTGCGCGAGGGCACTTTATGACCGGTGATGACGACCTAACCAAACCATATTACCCTCCATCGTTCATGGAAAAGTCAAAATTCACCCCGCGCATTGCGCTGGCACCCCTGCCACCCAAAACAAAAATCCCAAGTACGCTGGGTAAGTTTGATGGAACAGGGGACCCAGACGACCATCTGAGGACATTCGAGGTCGCAGGAAAATGTGCACAGTGGAGTTTGCCAGCATGGTGTCACATGTTCGCGCAGACGCTCACGGGCGCTGCGCGAGTATGGTTTGACAGCCTACCAAATGGGAAAATTGATAACATCAAAGAACTGACAGACAAGTTTGCAGACCACTTCAGTCAAAACAAACGAATTGAGCGCGACTCAACTGACATCCTGCAAGTCAGGCGACGCGACAATGAGTCAATCGAAGATTACATCACCCGTTTCAATAGGGAAGCTCTGCAGATCGGGCCCATCGGTTTCGAGCTTATGAAAGCAGCCTTCACTCAGGGAGTGCGATGCGACTCCCTCATCCGCACACTAGCAGGCTGCACCGGAATGCCCAACACATGGGACGAAATCATGAAGGGAGCTAAAACATATGCAAAAACAGAAAGAGAACTGTCTGTCTGGAATCGAGTGCAAGCACCTCAATACACGGACGTACAAGCGCAAGCTGCGCGCTCCAGGCATGGTCGACAAGACAGAAGGGGAAGAGGCTCTGTTTGGAACCGACTCCAAGGAGGCGCCCGAACAGATACCAAACCCATTGAGGCCCAAGACCACAAGGGAAACACACAGAATGACCACAGGTCAGGAAGAAGGAGTCACAACAATTGGACCCCACTCACGAAAACCCCAGCGCAGGTGTTAGCAACGGAAAACGTAGCTTTCCCAGAACCCAAGGTGATCAAAAGACGAGATAACTTAGATCCAGGAAAGTTCTGCGCCTATCACCAAGACATCGGGCACGACACAGACAAATGCTACCAGCTGAAGCAAGCAATCGAAGAGGCCCTGAAATCAGGAAAACTTGGGCACTTGCTAAGAAATGTCGAGCGCAAGCAGCAAGAAGGGCCACCACAAAAGAAGATCAAAAATGTTAGCCTGATGATCCACTCTGACAGAAGAAAGCAAGCGAAAAGAAAGCCTGACCAAGTGGCAGAATGGAAAGAACAACAAGTACGTTTCCCAACAGTCAAGGGCGGACCTTCATCCACCCGGGCACTGGTTATCACAGCCATTTTCGATCATTATCGAACCACTCGCGCGCTGGTGGATACAGGGAGCAACTCTGACATAATGTACGAACAATGCTTTAACCTCCTAGACGAGGAAGACAAGCAGCGCCTGCGCCCAGTCAACTCCCCTATCATGGGTTTCTCAAATGAAGTCGTATCACCTCTGGGGGAAATTTCCTTCCGTCTAACGATGGGGGACAAAGCGCATTCAAGAACAGAAGATGTCACCTTCCTCGTTGTGCCAACGAAGTCCACCTATGACATCATTTTGGGGCGAGAGGCAATGGCTGCCTACAACATGGTACCGTCAACGATACATGGAGCCATTGGGTTCCCAACACCAACGGGCGTAGCGATCATATGGGCCAACAGAGAGTGCGTTATGACGGAAGAGCCACATCCCGCCAAAATGTTAAAGGCCACCCCGCGCACTGAGCCGGAAAAGTGGATCCTTAACACCAAGTTCCCAGAGCAGACGGTAACACTGGGGGCCGCCATCTCAGAGAACACACGGGAACGCCTAAAGCAGCTCCTGCGAAAGAACTTGGACGTTTTTGCGTGGCAACCATCAGACATGGTGGGGGTCCCGCGAGAGCTTGCCCAACACAAGCTTAACACATACCGTTCGGTTGAGCCGATCGCACAAAAGCGCAGGAGCATGGGCGCCGAAAAAGCCAAAGCAATGAACGAGCAAGTCAATGAGCTACTGAAGGCAGGGATCCTGCGCGAAACCAGATACCAGACCTGGGTCGCAAACCCAGTCATGGTCAAGAAAAGCAATGGAAGCTGGAGGATGTGTGTGGATTACACTGACCTCAACAAAGCTTGCCCAAAGGATTGCTACCCTTTGCCGGAAATAGACTTGAAAATCGACTCCCTCGCGCCATTCAGATTCAAATGCTTTTTGGACGCCTACAAAGGCTACCACCAAATCCAAATGGCGCCCGAGGACGAGGACAAAACTGCTTTTCGAACAGACAAAGGCGTCTTTTGCTACACAAAGATGCCATTTGGGCTAAAGAATGCAGGAGCCACCTATCAACGGCTGATGGACCGCGCGTTCGCACTACAAATTGGTAAAAACCTCGAAGTCTATGTAGATGACCTAGTCATCAAAAGCAAAGAAGAGGATCAGATGTTGAAAGACATTGAAGAGACCTTCAAGCACTTGAAAGAGATCCACATGAAACTCAACCCAAGCAAGTGCGCATTCGGAATGGAGGAGGGAAAGTTTCTGGGGGTAATCGTCACCAAAGACGGTTTTCGACCAAACCCAGAAAAAATCCAAGCCATAGCACAAATGCCGTCTCCATCAACGCTGAAGGATGTCCAAACCCTGAACGGACGCTTGGTCGCCATCAACAGGTTCCTCTCCAACCACGCAACCAAATCCATCCCGTTCATTGAAACACTAAAGAGTTGCCTGAAAAAGAACCAATTCAAATGGACCAGCGAAGCAGAGAAGGCTTTTCAAGACATGAAAGCCTGCCTAATGGATCTCCCAACGCTCACTGCGCCCCTACCACGAGAACCTTTAACAATGTACCTATGCGCCACAGAAAAAGCGGTAAGCGCAGTGCTCATGGTGGATCGCAAACTGGTCCAAACCCCAATTTATTACATCAGCAGAGTCCTGACAGATGCAGAAACCAGGTACACAACGATGGAAAAGTTGGTACTGGCCCTAGTGCATGCATCGCGCAGACTGCGCCGATACTTCCAAGGACACCCAATCAATGTGCTCAGCGACTACAAGCTGAACAATGTACTCTCCAAACCAGAACTGTCCGGGAGATTGGCAAAGTGGGCAATTGAGTTAGGCGAGCATACCATCTTCTACAAGTCCAGACCAGCAATCAAGGGACAAGTCCTGGCGGATTTCATCGCCGAGGTACCACAAGAAAAAATAGAAGAGTGCAAGGCTGAGCAAGGCCCACAGCAACAATGTGAGGACAAGGCAATTTGGAACTTGTACACGGACGGAGCCTCAAACGACGACGGCGCAGGTGCGGGGGTCAGGCTCGTCCACCCTGACGGGGCCGAGTTCACCTACGCAATCCGCCTAGAATTCAAAACAACGAACAACGAGGCCGAGTACGAAGCTTTCCTTGCAGGCCTGCGCATCGCGCAAAAGCTGGGCGCCAAGCACGTCTTCGCGCATGTAGACTCCATGTTGGTAGCGGGACAAATTACCGGAAAGTATGATGCCAAAGACCCATCCATGGCAACATACCTTCGGTACGCGAAGGAATTAATGGCTACTTTCTCAAGCTGCACCATCGACCACATCAGTCGCAGTCAAAATAAACCAGCTGACGCTCTAAGCAAAATGGCATCCACAAACTTTGGCCATTTAGCAAAAGAGGTCCGCGTGGAAGTGCTAGCCGAGCCTTCAGTACCACCCAAAGAGGCCCATGTAATTCAAGTAGGTATTGACAGCTGGATGACCCCCATCGTCTCTTACCTCACTACCGGCACACTGCCAAGCCAGCGCGCAGAGGCAAGAAAAATACAACACAAAGCGTTACAGTACCAAATGCAAGATGGAGTGTTGTATCGAAAATCTTACTTGGGGCCATTGCTGAAGTGTGTCGATGGAACAGACGCAGACTACCTTGTCAGGGAAATCCATGAAGGGATATGTGGCATACATGCGGGGCCGCGCATGGTGGTGGCAAAGATCATGAACGCCGGCTATTATTGGCCTGGCATGCATCTAGACGCGCTGAAAATCATACGACGATGCGACTCTTGCCAACGCCACGCGCCGAACACCATGCGCCCCAAGAACGACTTGATACCAGTAACATCAGCATGGCCATTTCAAAAATGGGCCATCGACCTGGTAGGGCCGTTCCCCATGACCACAGGCAAGCGGCGATACCTGATCGTCGCAATCGATTACTTCACGAAATGGATAGAGGCCAAACCGTTAGCAGAGATCAACGCAAGCCAAGTAAAGAAATTCATTTGGGAATTCCTCATTTGCCGTTTCGGCCTGCCCATGGAGATTGTCACAGACAATGGAACACAATTTGCAGATAAAGGGCTCCTAAAGTGGTACACAGAGCTGCACATCAAGCCCATCTTTACATCAGTCGCTCACCCACAGGGTAACGGCCAAGTTGAGCGCGCCAACAGGAGCATCGTCGAAGGCATCAAAGCACGCCTAGGGACGAAAGGAAAAGCCTGGGCGGAGGAATTACCGAGCGTGCTATGGGCTAATCGAACGCTAACAAAAACGAGCACCGGCGAAACCCCGTTCAGCCTCACCTATGGCTCCGAAGCAGTCATCCCGGCCGAAATAGGGTGCCCCTCTGCAAGAGTCCTGTCCGCACACCACACCGACAACGAAAAAGAGCTGCGCACCAACTTGGATCTGCTGGAAGAACGTCGAGACTTGGCAGCGCTAAAGGAGGCTAACTACAAAAAACAGTTAGAAAAGTACTACAACGCCAAGGTCAAGCTGAACACCTTCAAAGTCGGCGACTTTGTCCTCAGAAACAACGAAGCCAGCGGAGCGCTTCCAGCAGGCAAGCTCACTCCCACTTGGGAGGGTCCATACCGCATCACCGAAGTACTAGGGAAAGGAGCATATAAATTATCAACATTAGAGGACAAGCTGATCCCACGCACGTGGAATGCAGCGCAACTAAGAAAATGTTATATGTAATCACCACTCGTATTGTAATGAAGGCTGTTTAGCCATTTAATATGACGATCGTTCTTCTTTCCCTAACCCAAACTTCTATTCTGTTACCCATCATATCGTTACATAGACAACTTGCAACTTCTAAAACAGGCGCGCCATATGGCTAAGATATCGCGCGCCACTTAAACATTGTATGGCTAAGATACAATGTCTAAAACTAAAAATTGCAAGATAACTTGCAACTTCTAAAACAGGCGCGCCATATGGCTAAGATATCGCGCGCCACCTAAACATTGTATGGCTAAGATACAATGTCTAAAACTAAAAAATTGCAAGATAACTTGCAACTTCTAAAACAGGCGCGCCATATGGCTAAGATATCGCGCGCCACCTAAACATTGTATGGCTAAGATACAATGTCTAAAACTAAAAAATTGCAAGATAACTTGCAACTTCTAAAACAGGCGCGCCATATGGCTAAGATATCGCGCGCCACTTAAACATTGTATGGCTAAGATACAATGTCTAAAACTAAAAATTGCAAGATAACTTGCAACTTCTAAAACAGGCGCGCCATATGGCTAAGATATCGCGCGCCACCTAAACATTGTATGGCTAAGATACAATGTCTAAAACTAAAAAATTGCAAGATAACTTGCAACTTCCAAAACAGGCGCGCCATATGGCTAAGATATCGCGCGCCACTTAAACATTGTATGGCTAAGATACAATGTCTAAAACTAAAAATTGCAAGATAACTTGCAACTTCTAAAACAGGCGCGCCATATGGATAAGATATCGCGCGCCACCTAAACATTGCATACCTAAGATGCACTGTCCAAGACTAAAAAATTGCAACGATAACCTGCAATCTCCTAAACAGGCGCGCCATACAGCTAAGATATCGCGCGCCACTTAAAAATTGTATGACTAAAGAGCAACGTTTCAAACCAAACACTCACAACGCTAAGTGGCAACTGCCTAGGGCCATACCTAAGGCGCAACATAGCCAAACCACAGCGTCAGCTGGTCAGCCTTCAACTAACATTGCACGACAGCAGAAAAAACACAAGGCATACAAACGACACAGCAAAACAATAAATGAAACAAAAAATTTCATTAACATTAAAAAGCCACAAACATGTTGTCCATTAAGTCATTACAAAAGTACGAAAAAGCAAAATACACATTTGGCCTATGGCGCCCCGCCCCCCTCCGAAGCATCACTAAAGTCATCTTCTGAGCCAGACAGGTCCAACCTTTCACTCGGACCTGGCGCGTCACCCTCCGCATGAGGACCAGCATCTGTCTTCTTCATAGCATACTTGCGCCTCGTGTGTGTCAGGCCCTGCTTCTCAAAAGACGACCGCAGAGTATGACAAGTTGGTTGGTCTCGGTGGCTCACAACAAAGTCCACCAACTCAACGTTCAGCTTGTCATACTCCGCCGTTTTCTTCTCGAACAAGGCGTCCAAGTCCTTGTTATACAAAGGGAACTGCTCCAAGGCCTTCCCATCTTTCGCATGCTGGAACCCCTCGAGGAACCCAGCCTTGCGCCCCACCAACTTGGCAGCAGCGTTCACAGCAGCAACCGCCTGGCGCGCCTCATCACAGTTCTTCACGTGATAAGCGACCTATAAAATGTACACAAGAGCCTGTTAAGCATCATAAAAAAGGAAAACAACAGGAAAATAAAGAATAAGAGCAAAAGACGAACCTCCGGGACGCAACAAGTCATAAGCCATTCCCGGTCTTCATGCGCCAAGCGCGCCTCGTCACGAACATCTAACGCTTCCCCCTCAAGGTCAGCGTTCTGCTGCTCAAGTTTCAGGTTGGCCTCCTCTAAGCCTGCCACCTTAGTCTCCAACTCTGCAACCTTGGCATCCTTCTGCCTCAGCATCTCGCGAGCCTCAAGCAAGGCATCACGACGCTGATCCAACTTTTCATTAAGATCAAGAATCTTACGCGACGCCTCACCCCACAAGCGCTCAGCTTCCTGCTGCTTCTGCGCTGCAACCTCCAGAGTCCGGTTGGTTTTGGCACAGGCAGCTGTCCACTGCTGCTCTCGCTCAGACAAGTGCTTGTCAAGCTCGTCCCGTTCCTCGCGATAAGTCACAGCATCCCACTTAGCGCGCTTCAACTCCTGCGCCAACCTATCGCGCTCCGCGCATACCTCACTGAACTTAGTATCATATTCCTGGCGCTCATGGGCCAGGAAACCCCACTGCCGGGCAATCTCAGCGGAAGTAGAGATCAGATTTGCCAGGCTCATCATGTTATCTTCAAGAAGATCCTGATGAGGACGACTGGCCTGGTGCTCGCGTTCAGCGGGAGGCACAAGATTACCCAGCAGCTCCCTACAGCTATTCACATCCACAAACCGAGCGCTGGTAGTCAATTGCCAGGAAGGGATGTAGATTTCATCAGGGTTCACATCCGCGCTTTTAAGGCTAGCCCCCGAAAAGCCAGCCTCGGACTCGGGGACTGGACGCTTCTCGTTGGAGTCGTCGTCCATAATTTGCAAACCCCTTGTATCGCCTTCACTAATGTCTGGCGGGGACACGCGATGGGTCTCCCCCTCCAAACCCATAGATGCCTCAGTGACCACTGGAGCAGTATGGACAGGGGGGTCATCCAGCTGTGCCGTCTGACGCGGAGGAGAAGGTTGAACCACATCACGAATAGGAGACGGCGGCGGAGTCCTCGACGAAAGAGGCTGAACAGGAGGAGTAACAACCCGCCTATCTGGCGAGGGCACCCCCTGAGTCTCAGTCGGGTTCACCATAAAACCCTCATGCACAGCAGCCTCGGTCACATGACTGGGCGCACCTTCACCCATCAAGTCAGCTGCAAACAACACAAAACAAACAATAAGTCAAAAAGGGAGAAATACAGACAAATGCATAGTGTACACGACATGACACTAAGGAACATACCTAACAAGCTGTCCTCGGCGCTATGCACCAAGTCACCCAACTTTTGTCTCTTTTCAGCAGGGGATAAAGAACCAGTATCATGCGCCCCCTCAGTGGAAGGCTGGCGAGACTTGGTTCGCCTCGAACGTTTCTTCTTCTGCGGAGTCTGTTGGGGCGCAGACTGATCCACTTCGGTTTCGACAGTCAACGGAGCCCGAAGAACCACCCCCTCCGCCATGTCCTTCAAAGCAGCTGTCCCCTCATCCGTGAACGCATCTGAAAGTTCAACGTAGCTTCGTTCAATAGGGTTGTAATTTTGAAGATACCTGCTAACGACCTCATGGTCTAAAATAAAGGCAAAACCTTCACCTCGACTACCACCCTACGCCACCCCAGTCCTTGGCTGCCTCACTCGACGGAGCACAAACTCTTCAACCTCCGTCTCTTCCCCGCTGTCGTCCACAACGAAGTTTGGCAGTACTTCCCTCTCGCTTCCGCCTGCGGACGACAAATGCGGAGAAGAGGATGCGCCAGAGTCAGACGACTCATCACTTGAAATAACAATAAAAGGATAACCCGTCCGCATGAACATGTTCACCGGAGAGGGGTTATCAAATAGAGAAAAAGGCTCACCTGTCTCAGTTATCTGTAAGGGCGCACTGACACCCTCCTGCGCCACAACCTCCAACTGTGGCCGCACAAGCGTGTCCCAGGCTTTCTCCAAAATGTAGAGCTCATTCTCAGCAAGCTCCCGAAAGGTGAACCCCATGTTGTCACCACCCAGCAATAAACTGTACAGACTCTCCACATCTGATAAAGAGAAAAGCAAAGTTCAGTAAAAAGGCAAAATTAACACGATGCGCAATACAGATTGGAAGACATACCTTTCCCATCTTCAGTTAAGTGAGGGTTGCGCCCCTGAATATCATACTTCAGGCTCATCCCTGCCATCACCAGCGCCGTCTCCGGAATCTCACACAGGTCCACTGGATGCGCCGTAAGGGTTTGGAACCAGTCTTGTTCTTTGTAATCAATCAGCACCGCCTTTGGCGCACCATCATCCGGGTTCAGGCGACCCATAACCAGGGGAATAACACCCTCATTAATCCAGAAAAATTTGGGCTTCCAGTCACGAAAGCTCTTCACCCCTGCCTTGGCACAAGGAGCCACCCCTGTGCGGGGACGGCAAGATAGCCAACTCTCCACAAAGCAGAGAGAATAAAAGACATAGAACATGTCAACCAAGGGCTCAATCTTCTGGGAGTGGCAGCAGAACTCGAAGAACATCAATCGTGACATCAAACCAGGGTGAATCTGGTTAACATGTACCCCAACGGTCTGAATAAACGTCTTTAAGAAACGGGTTACCGGAACCCTAAAGTTGCAATCTCTAAAGTACGTGGCGTAAAGCCCAACCTTGCCCACTGGAGGCTCCAGTATGGTTTTATCTGGGGCAGGAGCCTCAACACCATAGCTAGAAGGAAACCCATATTCCTTCCTAAACTTGCGAAATTCCCCTTTCGCCCACACCGCCGTGACTTCGCCGGCGTGTGGCGGTCCCTTCTTAGAGCCGTCATCCTTCCTCTTAGACCCACCACGTTTCTTTTTTGGGACCTGAATAACGTTCTCCATCACGAAAGTTTGAAGGTTTTTAAGAAAAGAAACTCAACTCTTGAAAGAGGCAGAGAGAAAAAATTTTCTTCTGTTTTTTGGCTAAGTCCGAAATGAAAGTGTAAGAATGGAACGAAGAAAGAACAACCTTTTATATGCAGGTCACGTGCCTTCAGGACGGTTACAAGTCGTGTTGCACGACCAGCCAATAAGAAAACGCCACGTCAGGAGAGAGAAGGGCAGGGAGCACACGAAACGACAGGTTGGACCCACCACTCTCTGCAATAGTACAACCGTCAGAGACTTTTCGGCTACCAACCTGTCCCATCCGCCTCGCGCCCTGACACATCTGATGTATGCATTAATTACTGACGTGCGCAGCAAACCCACTTGGAATATCACTGCGCAACGCTCAGTCAAACTTAAACGAATAAAATAAGTAATAATGAACACACAAATTTTCTTTTTCTCTTTTCTTTCCTTTTAGTGCAGCGCCCTGCATGCAACGCATACAGCACACTACACTGGGGGGACTTGAAGAGATATGAGACCGCGCAAGCGCACGGGCCCACATCTCAACATATGCCAGCACAGCAGGCCTACGTGGGCTTCTAGAAAGCGGCGCGGGGCACCTCGTACCATGACAGCTAATAACCGACAAGAAAGGGACGTCCAGCCAATCAGAGACGTTCATTCCCTGCTCCATGATCGCCTGCAGGTACGAGGTACAAAATAGTACAAGAAAGGACAGACACAAGACACGTGGACCAATAGCGAAGGAACAGCGCAGCGAATGACAACGGCCCAATCGTACAGCCAGCTGTCATTCCAATCTCGACCAATCACAGAAGACCTCAGATGGCCTATAAATACCCTATGAGGTCAGACGAAGAAAGGGATGAACAATCAGGGAGAGACAACCATAGTTACGAGAATTAGATTATAGTCGAAGCGCTGTAACAGTAGCTATCCTAGTCTTGTAATAGTCGTTGAATCATTAATGAGAATCATGTCTTTACTTGTGCTATTATCTTAGTAAACTGTTACATTGGTGTTTCTTCAGGAACAATGTCCCATTACTCGCTAAGACGCTAAGTCTATACCACAGGAAACCAACCAACACATTGACAAATCAATTACTCACCAAGTCTACTCAGTGTGTGATCCTATTTCTATATTTCATAAATGCATAAATAACACCATTAACATTTTCTTTTTGCAAAACTATATGGACCAGCTAAAGAACTATTAGCATAATACATAACCCTTTAGGTTTTGAGTATAAACTTTTAAAGTGGATCGGTTAATCTAGAACGTCATTAGGTCATACTGATCGATTATTCTATGTTATTTTTATGATGTTCATTATAAATAATTCGACAGTAGTTTAAGAATTTGATCATATATAGAAAAAAAGTAGAAGGAGATAAGGGAGGGCGGGGCACTACCAGCCAATGGTGGTACCCCACTACCCTCACGGTAACACCGTCCCGGGTGGCATGGGTAGTGGGGACTAGTATGTTTCACGGGTTGTAGACCACGGATGGATTGAGAGTGGAGTTTTTTGTTTTTTATGAGTTGAGTGGTTAAGAGTAGCGCTGTCTCTAAAATTGGTGAATTAGTGAATTGATGTAACAGTACAGAATTGGTACAAATAAGATATTTCACTAAAGTTAATGGTACAAAGTAGTGTAGGCCACGGAACTATGTCTCAAATTACTTGTTAATAATAAAGAAAGAATGACCATAATCTAATCCATGCCATCATCATATTAAAATCATAGATTAATTCTTCAAATTAAAATCTACTAAGTCCTCCTCAATTCCTCATCACCATCTTGATCAAATGCATTATAATAATAAATTAAAAACGGAATTGGTGGAGATCCAATCCTCATTGACACTCTGTTTTTCTTGACTACAAATTTGTTTTTTCTTTTCTTTGCTTTTCACATTTTGTTATTAATAAGTGAGTACAAAGATAAACTTGCTTTTTTATTAAGCAACAAGCCAATAAAAGCATATTTTTATTTTTTACACATTCAAGTCTTTCATCTTATTGGCATTGCTTTTTGTTTCTTTACTTTAACTTTTTATTAAATTCTCATCCATCTTTCATTCAAAACAGATGTAAAAAGTCAAATTTTCATACAACACTTGATCTGTTCTTTATACTAATATTTATAAAAAAAAATAGGGACATTTGATTGAAAAAGTCATACCCTTTTCTCTTCTATATATATAGAGTAATATACACATAAAATAAGCAGAGAAAGAAATGGGTTCGTATGAAATGTTAGCAAGAAGGGCTGTGAATACCGTATCACCTGTCATGGTTCAGGTCAATTTTCAATTATTATTATTATTAGCCCTAAATTGGGTTTCTTGATTATGGGTGTTTTTTTAATTCAAGATTGTTTATTTTTTGATATGGGTTTGGTGTATTTTATTGTTTTGTGTGTGCAAGATTGTGTTTTTATGTAATGTTTATAGGGATATGTGTGTGATCATTCAAGTGTGTGATCATTCAAGTGTGTGATGGTTTTGTGTGTTTGCTTGCAGATACAAGAATTGGTTCGAGGTGTTAAGGGTGCTATGTCCCTTGCTCAGGTTGTTATTTTCATCCCCTTTGTTTATACCTAATTTTATTAAAGCTTTCGGTTTTCTTTGGTTTTCGAATAGATATAAAGACTTCGTTAAGGATTGGAAAGGATGGTGTAATATTATGTTAACGTAATTGCGGCCCCTTCTCTTTGCCTTGGAGAGTTGGTGGTTTTCGTGCCTTTGTTTAATGAAGTTCACCTTTCAAAAAAAAAAAAAAAAGAATCACAAAGATCATTGACATATTTGGGCTGCTAGTTTTAAATTGTTTTCATGAATATTATTGGTTTTTAATTTGAAGAAACTTTTTAGTCCAATTTTCAAAATTCACAAAATTCAATGATATAATTGGGCTCCTAGTTTTAGAACAATCTTTGATTTGCTAAATGGATTCCAATTAGTGTGATAATCATGGACCCATCTCCCAAGAATTCTTGAAGAGTTAAATAAATTTTCAATAAATTAGTGTCTTAAATCAAAAACTTGAACTGAAATTGTAGCTAATTTGGTTCAAATGAGAACTCAATGTTGCCAGATTGTTCTTTTCTCAGTTACTTTTGCAAAAAAAAAAAAGGTTTATTTGATTGTTATTTCTTGTAAATACAGGGTGTTGTGTACTGGCAGCCACCCCGACCGGCTTTAGAGAAGGTGCAACAACTTGTATGGGAGCCTTCAATTAGTCGTTATGGTGCAGATGAAGGTCTTCCTGAGCTTAGGGAGGCACTGACTAAAAAGGTCCAATTTTAAAATATATGAAATGCAGTAATATGCTCTTTATATTCATATTTTATTTTATTTTATATAATTGCAGTTGCGTGAAGAAAATAATTTATGCAAATCTTTGGTGATGGTTACTGCTGGTGCGAATCAGGTATTTAAGGTTGATTTGATGTTAGTTAAATTCTATCAAGACATCTTCCAATGGTTTTTTTTACGCCATTATTTGTTGTAGGCGTTTGTGAATATTGTTCTCACACTGTGTGATGCTGGGGATTCGGTTGTTATGTTTGCACCATACTACTTCAACGCGTACATGTCATTCCAGATGACAGGTGTCACTGACATTCTTGTGGGCCCCGGTGAACCAAATACGCTTCATCCGGATGCAGGTTGGAGATTTGTTAAACTATTTTCCTGCACTTTTGAATTTCTTAGGAGTTGCTATTATAATTCTTGGAAAAACTATGTAGATGTCGTGGCAAAATGCCCGAACGGTGTATTCTGAGGCAACCAATGGGCGGGTGACATGTCAAAATGGGTAAATGACCCAAAAGACTTGTCAAAAAAAAAAAAAAAAAACGGTTCTAGATATAACAGTAATGCTTCTTTTAATAAAGAGATCCAGTAATTTACTGACGAGTATGCATTAACAATGCACTTTGGACAAAATTCGACCCATTTCCCTTTTTTGTGCTACTGAATTTTAAGCAAACTTTCATAAAATGCAACATAAACGCAATTATAAATCAAGTTCTCTTTATTCATGGAAGTTTGTTTATCATTTGGTTTCTTTCAAGTTATGGTCTTATGTCAAAATAGTTTATTGGATTGGTGCATCACTTTATTAATTCCCAACTTCATGAAACTTTAGATTGGCTAGAAAAAACTTTGCGGGAAACCAAGCCAACACCAAAACTTGTTACAGTTGTGAATCCTGGAAACCCATCTGGAACTTACATCCCAGAACCCCTTCTGAAGGTAATCTCTCTCACTTTATATATATGTACATAGATACAATATGTGAGGGTCCGGTAAAAGGTGAAGTTCGGAAAAAAGTATATTATGCACCATTTTGGTGCTTTATAAAGTGGTGCATCATACATAATACATTGATGCGACACTTTTATAACATTGTTGCATTGACCATTTAATAAAACTGATGCACTGATACCACAATTTCAGATGGCTTTGCATCAGTAGTTTTGATAACACTTTTAAGCGATGCCAATCACACCCAATAAAATTGTGAATCATTACGCATGTCCAGCTCCCTTCCTTCCTACCCCTTTTCACCACAATCCTTCTTTAGCTCAAAAGTTTGTGCATTATTGCACTTTTCACTTCTTACCGAAATCACTTTTATTATATCTTACACACACATATTGCGTGTGCAACAACGATTTGTCGATTTTAATTATATTCTAAACTGTTGTTTATGTTTTGCTAGAAAATATCAGATATATGCAAAAATGCTGGATGTTGGCTTGTTGTAGATAACACATATGAGTAAGTTACTTTGTTGGTCTAATCATATATTTGATATGAACAATCACACATTCACAATAATTATTTGGAATGATTCATTAATTTTAATTTCATAAATTATTTATTTATAGAATGATTCAATTTTCTTGAATAAAATCATCTAGGTTGAGAATTCAGCACCACCTTAGACGTAGGTGTAGTTTATGTGGGCGTGTGAGCTTGCTGTTAAGAAACCCGATTTAGATGGTTATAAACACTTTGGGTGTATATTGGTTGACTTTAAATGTTATGATCTCTTTCTCTTGTAGCTAACTTTATATGACTGCTTGTTTAAGATGTGATTAATAAAATATAACCCAAATTGACCAATCTTACATAAAATGTTGAAGTTGTCTACTCTAAGGCTCTAGTTCATCTTTTTATCTCCATTTCTATGTAATTTGTTGGTATTTAATCATTATAATAAACAGGTATTTTATGTATGATGGTTTGAAGCATTCTTGTATTGAGGGGAATCACATTGTCAACCTTTTTTCATTCTCTAAAGCTTATGGGATGATGGGTTGGCGAGTTGGATATGTAAGTATAATGTCGCCTTATTGTTACATAATATGTGTTTATCATCCAAGATCATTCTTTTCTTTACTTCTTTAGGCTAGAAGTGGAAAAATGGGTTGGTTTGGGTCAAAATTGAGTGATTTTGTATGGCTTGGGTTGATCTCAAAACAATTAATGATTTAAATATGACGGCCGAATTTACAATATTTGAACCAGGGTAATTGTCGAAAAGCCCTATTGACTTCCTACATTTACACATAAATCGCGTTACTTTATTTTTGCATGATTAAATCTCGTGACTTTTAAAACCCAACGTAGAAGTCCGTTAATAAAATTTATTGACTTAAATCATATGCATAAAAGAACCTTTTCGTTAAATTTTTGAAAAGTCCAAACACTTAATCATGTAAAAAGAAATTCAAGGGACTTATGTGTGAATTCAGCAAATGTCAACAGGTTTTTTTCCTGACAATTTCCCTATTTCAATAGTAGGCACTAAAAACGCTCCGACTTTCCAGTTTTGACCCGTTCGATCCAAATGAGCAGCAACCTTTTTAGCTAATTTTTTTATCTATTTATTTTACGCGCTTGATATGTTGGTAAATTTTTTAGCTAAATAAACAGGTTGAAATTGCCATCATGTTGGTATGAAACACATAATATTGTCATCTGTTTTCAGTAACATTTTTTACAAATTTGTTTAATTTCAGATAGCTTTTCCTTCAGAAGTTGAGGGCTTTGCTGCACAATTACTTAAAGTCCAAGACAACATACCCATATGTGCTTCAATAATCTCACAAAGACTAGCCCTTCACTCAATGGAAGTTGGCTCACAATGGGTCACGGATCAGGTCAAAGACCTGGTCAAGAACCGCCAACTTCTAGTTGATGCATTATCGCCATTAGGTGAGGGTGCAGTCAAAGGTGGAGAAGGGGCCATTTACTTGTGGGCCAAGTTACCCGAGAAGTATACTGACGACTTTGCAGTGGTTCGTTGGCTCGCTAACAAGCATGGCGTGGTTATAATCCCAGGAAGCTCGTCTGGGTGCCCGGGTTATGTTAGGATCTCGTTTGGTGGTCTGGTGGAGAATGATTGTCGGCTTGCATCCGAGAGGTTGAAGAAAGGGTTGGAAGAGTTGGTCAGAGATGGAATGGTTTGACTTTGATCTCTAGCGTTGTTCGAAATGTTGTAGTTGGATACTGAAACTCAAAATTTGCAAAAAAAAGGTTGAATTTTTACAATAACTGGAAACTTTGTGCTGATACTAAAGAAGGGTCTTTATTTTTTATTTTCTTTTTATTTCGGATTTCTTAGATACGTATTGATATTTTGGAAGATCATGTTGTAATGATCAGCCTGCATATTGATTGATCATATGAATACAAGCAAAGTGTTGTGGTCCATATGTTCATTTGTGTTTATGGGTAGTTTGTATATTGATGCTTGATTACTTACTACTTTTCTGTACAACATTTTGACTTTTGAGGTCAACCAGGATGGTTCTACACTTCAAATTCTAACGGTGTCATGGAAATTCTACGCTACACGAGTTTGTATTAACAAGGAATCGATGCCGCTGACGAACATTGTTAAAATTGATGAGATTTTGTATTTAAATGCTATGATTTAGGTCCTTCACGGGTAGCTCAGTTAGTGAATGGATCAGGGATCTCTCTTGGAGGTCTCATGTTCGATTCCCACGAAGGACATAATGAGAAATGATGGATGACTCATGGCCTATGGTCATGAGTTCGAGTCCTGATCTCGCCAGGTTTTACCGGTTCACTACTGTCGTGCCTTCGGGCGGGTATGTGGGTCGGGTTTTCCCTGAAAGCGGGCTGTCGGGCGGGCTAGGGGCTTCGTGCGTCCGGGATGGGCCGGGCTGTGCCCCTGTCTTTGCCACTGGGGGGCCGCTTACGAAGTACCCGGCGTTGTTTAGTTGGCCGTTCAAAAAAAAATGCTATGATTTAGATGGGACTTTTGGATATGCATTTAACCTTAATATTATGATTAAATGTTGTAATAATCAAAGTATTTCGATAAAAGCGATCATTTTCAAATGGGTGAAGCAACTATGGGCCTTCAATACCTGGTCTGGTTAGGCCCGGTTCTGGCAGATAGTAAAGCCCGATTGGAGCCCAGCAGTCTTGTCAGATTTTTGAGGCACATATAAGTGACTACTATATAATACTAGTGGGTTTATCCGCGCGTTGCAGCGGGATCCACAAATAGGTTGCAATACAACATTAAGATACTTAGGTTTTTTGCCGCAAGTTACGCAAAAAGAATAGAAATGTGCACACTATGTTTTAACAAGTATTCGTAGAAAGAAAGAAAAGAAAAGAAATGTGCACCGCCAATTACAACTGATTGTAGTTCATCACAAAAACCATGTATTCACTATTGAACAAATCTTAATAAACCAAAGGTTTGTTAGTGTAACAGACCAATATGAACATAAACATTACTCTTGTGTAAGCTGTCCGGTCATTGCATATCTACATAACCGTGCCATTGAAGACACCTTGCTAAATAATAAAGTTCATTTACATGACAAAAGCATGTAGTAATAATATGATATTGTATACACTATCATATGGTCACTGTCCATTTAGAAATTAAAAGTTGTGATTTGTAAGCTTGTAATAGACTTGCCCAACCTGACCCAACAGCTAAAAAATTGCCCAATGTAGCCAATGAGCCGAACCATCCCGTCCACTTTTCCATTGGGTAGACGCATATATATGAAAAAGGGTTTATAGTATAAGTATTATTATGGTACACGATAGCCAAAAATTCCCAAAACACGAGTAGAATGCAAGCGTGCAGCCATATCAGGGTGATTGTTTTGAATGGTTGAAAATCGGCAATCTTGGCTCTTAAATCCTCAAATATCAACACATTGCTAGACTTAATATCTCTGAATTATTTAAAGATGGACCTTGTCATGCAAATAATTAGTCCCTATGCCGCATCAACAAAAATCTTTACCCGCTGCACCCAATCAAGCACGGGCCCCGTTTGTGCTAAACCCTTCCTACCTGCATGTATATATGCATATTATATAGATTTTAAATCCAACACCAATTATATTTCAACTTATACATCTGTTAATTTAAACACGAAAACAAAAGTGCAAACAAGTGTTCATGTAATGCAATATGTCATATAGAGACCCCGTGGTTGCAAATTCATAAGCCATGACACGTGTATTTCCTTCCACGCTGCTCAACAGGATTTTTGTGCTTCATTGTTGAGACCATGGCAATCTTGAACAGGAAGACAAAGATTATAAAGAAAAGAAAAGGATAACATCAATTTGAATAGAAATAAATATACATATATGAGCAAATAGCCAAGTCGTAGTTATGCTTTATTATGGGTCAAATGATGTCTTCGGCCCTTGCATCTTGGCAACAAGTGAACCCATTGCGCATAGGGTGCACACTAAGTAATATTAATTAATGTGTAAATTACAAGAAAAGAAGTTATAGAGTCAACCTCTAGCTACATATCCAAGTACCTTTCAAATGAATAGTAATTACTTACAGCTCGAAAGTTACATGTTGGTAGATAATCCTTCAATTATAGGGTCAACCTCTAGCTACATATCCCCATCCGCCACTCCACCAACTAAGGCTTCAGTTAGGATGTTGCCACAATTCTAGCTAAAAATTTGAACATTTAAGGACCGTTCGGATATGTATTTGCAAAAGTGATATTGTTATATTAAATAACCATAATCAAGTAATCAGATAATAACTTGGAAAAAGCATATCCAAAGACCCTCATAAAGCTAATAGTGATTTTTTTTTTCTTAGCGAGATTGTATGAAATGGAGATAAGACTTTGGGAGACTTTATGCTCGTTAGAATTACTTAGTTAAAAACACATCGAACTTGTATGAATATATTCAATACTTTCTGAGTTGCTTCAGGTTTGCTTCATTTTCTTCATTTTTAACACAAAATATGAACTTCAAACTGAAAGTAGATGAAAAAAATTAATTGATAAAGGTCATAGAAATTTTACCTTGGTTCTTGCCTCCCATTGAATTCTCTACCTCTAACGCTTATTGTTTCCCTAATTTGTAAAAAACTAAAGCAAAAAAGAACTAATATATATGTGTATATATAAATATATAGAGAGAGAAAAAATTAGCTGATAAAGGTTATCAAGAACAACGACTGGACTTGGATGTCACACCCTCAAATTTCCACATGCGGAGTTCTACCGCGAGGCGTGTGACACACCAGGATCCAAGTCAACGGTTACAATAAACAACACTATATGATAAAATACGTAAAATAAAAACATTTAATTTCATAATATAACCCAACAGCGGAAGCTTTTTAAAATCTTGATTACAACTTAAACAACGTGACTGAAGTCTGAAATTACTGAAAACATGAAACTAGAATCCTAGACGCCAAGTGAGACTCCGTGCGCCTAAGTCCGATGCTGCTACCTTAACGACCTGAGAAAAACATGCTAAAAACGTCAACATATAATGCTGGTGAGTTCACAGGTTTTTGTGAAAAGCAACTTAGTTAGTTTCAAAGAATATTCCAAAGTTGACCAAACCATACGTAAACTGACCAAAAGAATACTACTCAAAGAATGCCATCCACAATGAATACCTGTCGCTACTACGATTGGAAAACCATTACTGGACACGCATACATGAATACAAGAATACTACCTGCCCGAATACAAGAATACAAGAATACAAGAATACTCTAAGAGACAACATGCACCCGTCCGACCTCCAGTCGACGAGTGGGGCCGGTCACGCCCAAATAGATCTATCCATATTTCCCCCGTTGTGCAACCACCGCACATTCATGGTTTTCCCCGGGACTTTAACAAATCGTATAGCAACCCAAAAGAATACCCCAATGCATAAAGAATTCAAGAATACCAATACGTAATACCATATAGTAACCAACGACTACCTTGTAAGCTTTACCAATCCGAGTACTTAGCAAATCATAGGTTTTATGAATACGAAAACGTAATTTGACACACGTTTTATGAATACCAGTACCCAGCATGTTTTCTCCCCCGAAAGCAAAACCAGTAAAAAGTGGGGCCGTGAACTCACCTTAGATTGCGTTCTTCTTAATAAACCACAGACAATGCAAATGACAGCCCTAGTATCGGCAACCTATCATCGAATGCATATGAGTACCCGAACCATTGACCCGCAGGTCAAATAGTCCCCAAGTGTCCAGACCATAACCAGGTTCGTTTGAAAACACGTTGACTGTTAAACTGACCAAATGTACAAGACTCGACATCCCATTGGTGACCCGAGACTCCACGTGTTCGTCTCATACACAAACATACACAAAACATGCAACTTACTACTTGACATGTGTTAAAGTTCAACGAGTCTAACACATAGGTCAAATAACGCACAAATAAGTCCAAACACGTGTTACTATGTTACTAGGCATGTCACGGGGTTCCTAGCATGTTCCTAGGTGTCAAATCGGGTTTCGGAATGTCAAAATACACTTATAACAGCAGTACACGCGATTAGGAACTTAGCATGCAATTAGGAAAAGTCAACATGTGATTGGGGATGGTCAACAGACGATTATGGAGGCTAATCGCCCCTTAACATAGGCGATTAGGCCTATTCTGGTGCTTATCAGGCGATTAGGGTCATAAGACATGCAATTCAGGGCTTAACTAGTGATTAGGATCACAATCGCATGAAATGAAGGCGATTAGGCCCCCAATCGCCTACATACATGCGATTAGGCCTCCTTATCAGGCGATTGGGCTCCCAATCGCCTATAGCATAGGCGATTAGGGTCCCCAATCGCCCTCAGCAGAGCTGTTCCGGTTTTTCGAGCGTTTAACCTTCCAAATCAGATCCGAAGCATGCGTGAACACCCAATATCAATCCTAACACATTAACAAACATATTTCAAGCAAAACCCCTAAGTTTTCATCATTCTAACAGTCCCGAATGCGAGCGTTTTCCCAAAATAGCAACTTAACATGTAAACATCACATCAACATGCAAGAACTTGCCCTAAATAGCAAATATCCAGATTTAATCACATAACCACGTTGTCCGATAGTATCCTACTGCTCTAGCATCATCCTAAAGCAAACCCTAACATCATACAATCAACAACACACCTCATAGCATCCTTAATCATTCAAATGGGTCAAAACATCAAACTTCAACAATACACAACCAAAACCATTCAAACTCCTAGAACATCATCATACTAACTTGTAACAGCCATAAACACCTTAATAACACAAAAACAATCATGTTTCAATCCTAAAAAAATCCTACCTTTAAACACATATAACACATATAACACACATAAAGGCTTGGGTTTGTTTAGAAACGGTTTTAAATGGATTTTCGAAGACAAAAACATTTATAAGTCAGGTCTGGACTTTTAGGGAACGAAATATAATCATTTAAAGGTTTGGGTTTGAAGAACACACCTTGGATTTAAGAGAAAATGATGGAATAAGCTTGGAAATGGTTGTTTTGATGTAAAAATGAGTTCCAGAGGGTGTTTGTGGGTTGAGATAGGTTATGGGACGGCTAGGGTTGCACAAATGGTGTTTTAGAGGTCAAGGGTGGTATTTATAGGCGTTTCTAGTCGTCAGGTGCAGTATAGGCGATTGTGCAGCCTTATCAGGCGATTAGGGCTGCTAATCGCCTTCACTATCAGGCGATTAGCCCTAATCGCCCTTTAACAAGCCCCAATCGCCCCTTAGAAGAGGCTAATCGCCCTCCTGTAGGCGATTAGGCCTCCCTAATCGCCTGCAGGAGCTGGTCCTTGGTATTTTGCGCGTTAAACCCCGTTTTAACATATGTTAACACGTTTTCACATACCGACAAGTCACATAATGATTATAAACACATAATACATGAAGATAAACACGTTCACACTCGTTCACCAATTCCCGGGACTCGAGACCTGCGTGTGTTAAAATCCCAATGATGCACGACTCAACTCGACTGACCCTGTCATGTGTAATGTATGCGTGACTCGCTAAGGTAGACTTACTAAGTTTTCAAAAAGTTAGTTACCGGAGTTTGCCGGGTGTCAAATTGGATATATTTGAAATAATAATTTTCAGACTATGAAATTTCTCCTGCCAAAGAAGATCAATAAAAGACTACACCAACCTTAAATTTTCTAAACAAACAGGCAATCCTTTAACCAATACCTAATGAACGACACATATATCATATCATCAATCTATCATAAAACGCCAAAAAATTAATCAACTAATAAAAGCTATAGAGCCTAATTTCACGTAATCATCATGATTAAAATTGAAAACAAAAATGATTGCGTTGAATGATATAAAAAAAAAGGTGCTCCGGTTAGCTTGACTTTAACTCTAGGAAGACTTCAGTCACCATATTTTAAAGTTTTAAAACTCATACAAGTTTAGGTGAGATAAAATTATTCATTGTGATAACATAAATTATTATCTTTCATCGCCATTATATGAAATTTGTTCAAAAATATTGTTATCCCGTGTATTTATTTAGTTTGGTGAGTTCCATTTTCATATAAAAGTTGATTATCTTCTAGGGGCATTTAGGGAAGAAAAGTAGTAAAATTTAGAAAATTGTAAGGAAACATTTGGTATGCCATCTTAACTTTGGAAAATTTGAACATTTTTATCCATGTTTCCTTCTTTATAATGTAATATAGATTCTCTTGTTTTAAGCCTACCAATGTAGACTAACGTAGTGGGCTAATGCCCAATACATCTCATCAATTTAACACGCGCCAAACCATTACGGGTAGGCGCTTAGGATAGCGTGAGCCCCATCTCCGTTAGTAGAATAACGGGCGTGAGGGGTTGGTAGTAAGGGGTTCACCAACTTTTCACCACTTACATGCACCCATGCTTCTTTTTTATTTTTTACACAGATTGTCCTTTAGTTTTACCCAAAATTGCATCCTCTGTCCTTTTTTTGAATTTTTAACTCCCTGTGTCCTTTGTTTTGTGCACTTGTTACACCCTATGTCCTTTAGGGTAACGTCCGTTAAAAAAGTCAGTTAAGTTGGTCATGTGCCCCTCACGTGAGGGGCAATCCTGTCTTTTCACCCTCGTGTATAAAGGACATAAGGTGTAACAATATTTATTTCTTTTCCCCTCAATATTTTTATCTTCTTCCCCAACCCACCCAACCACCCACCACCACCATCACCACCACCTGCAACACCTGCAACACCACCACCATCTCCACCACCACCACCACCACCACCTGCAACACCACCACCACCATCTCCACCGCCACCCTCCCTCTCCTCACCATCTCCTCTCTCCTCCACCCTATTTAACAACAAATCTTTAATAATAATAATAATAATAATTAAAAAACTTTCCCTCCCCCCAATTTGAAACCCTCTGCAATGGCTTCCGTCGAATCAACAAAACGAAACTGGTCAATTAACGATTTCGAGATCGGTAAACCTCTCGGCAAAGGCAAGTTCGGCCGTGTGTACCTTGCACGCGAAGCAAAGGTAACACATACATTCAATTGCTTTCTAAGGCCAGTGAACGGCCACTTGATTGTTCCATTGTAGAATCCAAGTTTGATTCTTTGTTTAAAAAAAAACAGGAATTAATTAATTAAAGTAAAGATTAAAGAAGAAGTGAAGAGATTTAGTGATTTTTTAGGTACGTACCCTGGAATGAGAGATTTTATATTTATTATTTGCAGATTCGTTAGGTGGAAGCTTAAATGTGAGATTAATCTATATCAGATATGTGTTGTTGAAGATGAAGAACCCTAGATCTGTTAAAAGCATGAGTTGAGAGTTGACTGTGATTGAAGAGCTTTTGACTCACGAGTGAGTGCTGAAATGGACACGAGTGAGTGGTGATTTGAATATTATTATTATTATTATTATTATTATTATTATTATTATTATTATTATTATTATTATTATTATTATTATTATTATTACACAGATTGTCCTTTTGAGGGTGAAAAGACAGGATTGCCCCTCACATGAGGGGCACATGACCAACTTAACTGACTTTTTTAACGGACGTTACCCTAAAGGACATAGGGTGTAACAAGTGCACAAAACAAAGGACACAGGGAGTTAAAAATTCAAAAAAAGGACAGAGGATGCAATTTTGGGTAAAACTAAAGGACAATCTGTGTAATTCTCTCTTTCTTTTATTTAATCTACATGTGAAATCATTAGGAAATGTGAGTGAAAGCCCACTACCTACGTGGCAGTAACGACTGACGTGCAAAGCCGTCCTTGATAATTCGGGGGCCCTGTACGAGTAAAAAAATAAACAGCTAAATATAAACTTATATATAAAAAATAGACAAAACTAAACATATAATAATCTTGTTTCTTGTCTCATACCAATCAAGACAATAATGGATTCAAAACTTACAGACAATTAGTAACCAATAATCTTGAACATTGAGAAAAGCAATGAATGACGTTTACATGTTTAATAAGTTCTGATTAACCTATGAACAAGCTGCCAAATTAATCTCATTGTTTTATATTACTTAACCATAAAGCATCCAAGAAGCACTGTATCATATGAAATGAGCCAAACGTGTAAGTTAGATTCTGGATTTTCCTTATTGTCATTAGCATTGGTATCAAAATAAATCGGTCATGACACCACTTTAAATAAGATGGTTATGTAGTAGTTTCAAATCATAAACCTAAAAACATTCAAGCATTATTCAAGATGGGTTCAGAAGCAGCATTTCAGCTTCCAGTGGTTGATTTCTCAGAACTCAACAAACCGAATCCGGATATTATTATTTGGGAGTCTGCCAAAACCAAAGCTATAGAAGCCCTTCAAGAATATGGTTGCTTTGAAGCTACTTTTGATGAAATCTCACCCACCCTTCAAAACAATGTGTTTGATGAGCTCGGTCACCTTTTTGATCTCCCATTAGAGATCAAACAAAAGAACACATCCGATCGCGAGTTTCATGGGTATATCGGTCAAATTCCATTCATGCCACTTTATGAAAGCATGGGAATTGATGCACCTTACGTCCCCGAAAAAGTTGATAAGTTCACAAGTCTCATGTGGCCTCAAGGAAACCCTAAGTTTTCGTATGTGCATGAAGTCAAGTTTCGTTTATTGCTATTTTTGTTAAGAGTCTCAAAACGATTACCTACTAACTATCATCTATTGCAATTTCGAGTCATATATGATCAACTTTTAAACAAACAAACAAACAAACAAACATACGTACCTAGTAAATCCTAATACGTATATCTCACTCATAGCAAGCTATAAGTGATGGGATGGGGCAAACCTTTCCTCTATCCCGGAAGATAAAAATACTACTTTTTCAATGAGACTCTATCTTTAAAAAGATTTTTAAAAATATGTAAAGTATAGTTTCTAGATAACAACAACAAGTTTACCAAATGAGATTATTTTTAGGTTTAGGTGATTAATAAGTGTTTCTAGGTGAGTTTGGATTTTAAGCGTTTTTATGTAGTCTGCTTATTACACCAACATACTTTAATCTAATCTGACAAAGGCGTGTCACGTAGAAGTGAGAATCTCTGAAAAATAAAGGCTGCTTACATGATCAAAGGTGAGCTTTCACTGTCTGCTTGCCACGTCACACGCCTTTGTCAGATGAAGTTAAAGTCCGTTGGTGCAATAAGTGGACTACGTAAAAACACTTAAAATCCCAAAAACCATCTAGAAACACTTCAAAAATCTATAAACCACCTAAGCCTCCATAAAAGTTAACCAAATATTCAAGATTAATGAATAGTGAAAACTTGGGTACATGCAGAAATAGTATCCAAACATACTCAAAGAAGTTGTGGGAATTGGATGGAATGGTGAAGAAGATGGTGTTTGAAGGGTTGAATTTGAGGAAATATTTGGAAGAACACTTGGAAGCAACAAATTATCATCTCAAGGTTATGAAATATCGAGTCGCAGAAGCAAGTGAGTCGACTATGGGATTAGATTCTCATGCTGATACAAGCATACTCACCATTCTACATCAAAATGGAGTTCAAGGGTTAGACCTTCGAACTAAAGATGGAGATTGGATTACTGTAAATGTTTCACCAAATTCATTTGTGGTCATGGTTGGCGAAAGCTTCAATGTAAGTATTTATTTATGGATATTAATATAGTCTAACTCTTTAAATAAAATACTTTAAGAGATTTTATACATAGAAAATACACCTTTGGAGTGTAATATTCATTTGATCATGTTCTATTGAGAAAAAAATATTTATTTAACATTTTAAGGTTAAAATTAGTTATATAACATGAATTGAACATCAAGTACGTAGACGAGTAATAATTAACATTTAATTGTTATGATTATGATGATGTTCATGTAGGTTTTATCAAATGGAAGATTGCATGCACCGTTTCATAGGGTGGTGATGAACGCGAACAAAACTCGGCTTTCGGTTGGTTTATTTTCAATGCCAAAAATCGGGACGATTGTGAAACCACCAAAAGAGATGGTGGATGAAGAACATCCGTTGCTATTTAAGCCTTTTGATTATGGTGAGTTCATGGACTACTTCTGCATGGCTGGGGTCAAGAAGGACACTTATGGCCTCAAGACTTATTGTGGTTTATCTGTCTGAAAACAAAATCTTGAGGCACATGAAGTTATCAAGACTAAATAAATGATCAACCTCATGATCATATATATATGCTACTGCATGCTTTTATTACTACATGGTTGCATATGTATAGATATATGTGAAATTTAATAAGCATTTTGTCGTCCTTCACAATGCAACAAAATCTCTTAATCATATGTATGTACGTGTATTAAGTGCTTGTGAATGTGTATGTATTTATGTGTAAGAGCTTTTTACATGTATATGACAATTCCTTCAACTCAAAAATATTTATGGTTATGTTGTGCCCACAACAGTGTGATAATAGCTTGGGTGAAAGAAATCCTAGGATGAGTGAGCTCTTAGGAAGTTCTCCTTTGGACGACGAATTACGAATCCGTAAGCTCATTGTGAGCAAAACGAACACTATTGTTGATAGTTGCTCTTTTTAAACCGAGATACGGTATTGCATCATAAAGCATAAACATATGATGCCATATGTATCGTAGTGTACCCAATATAACATGCATTAGTAAAATCTAGGGGTGTTCACAGTCTGATTTTGACAAGAATTTTGTCAAACCATTAGTAACGTTTTTTTCTAAGTGGAAATTGGAACCAAACTGCATGAAATTAAAATTGAACCATCACTAACGGTTTGGTTTTAATTTGGTTTCACATGTCGGTCGATATTGAATGCATTTTGAACGGTTTCAAGGTTTTAGACAGTGACAAATTGGGTTGCTAAGCCTTTGAAGTATGAAAATGGTTTAATGGGCCTGTTGGGCCGATGGTGATGACATCGTTAAAAATACAAAACATATGCGGGTCAAAGGAATTGCGTTCAGATCCAAGGTGAAACCCAAACTGTCGATGGTGGTGACAAAGAATAACTGCCGTTACAAATGACTCAAAAATCTCAACCAGGTTAATTTGATACAGTCTTTAACTCTTTGATCTGATTCTTTCTAGATCGATTCATGTTGTTGTTGCACCAATACATCATAACAAACTAGAACTGCTCTAGTTGTTTCTTAGTTTCTCTGTTGATGCATGATGTAGAATTCAACTATCTTTGATATTATAAGTGTGAGATTAATATATGTTTGATATTTGATATGATTATCGAGCCGAGGGTTTCACTGGAAGCAGCCTCTCTATTCCAACAGGGTAGAGGTAAGGCTGTCTACATCTTACCCTCCTCAGACCCTACCTTAGCTTTTGCTATTGGTGGGATTAACTAAGTATGATGATGATATTTGATATGATAGGCACATGGCGTGCACCTTGCGCCTAGGAACAACGAACTGCTTTGAGTCTTTAGCCTTAAACAACTTTGTATGTAACACGATATGGTGCAACTATATGATCTGGCCAAGTGTTCTTAAAAGCCCCACACAAGTTTTATGCATTAGTTAAGTAATTAATTAACACCTGGACAAAGGGAAATGAGAAACGAAAACAAAATTAAAAGCATACATAGAAATAACTAAACAATGGAGACCGAAACAATGTTTCAAATTCCACAGTAGGATTTGAGGGGGAACTTTGATTTCCTTCCTTCAGTTGAGGCATGGTAATGAAGATATTTGTAGTGATCAAATGCCTTAAATTGTAGAGGGTGGTTTTCATCAACAAGTTCTTGAGGTGCCTCTATTTTGAGATCATGAATAAATGTAAATTGCCCTAGCGAATATCTATCCGTGTTCCCTTGCATCATCACCCTGTGACACGATGACTCGATCCTTCCATTTGTCCATGCCTAACAAAAGAAAAAAACTTTATGGTCTTTCAATATATAGCAACCATACTTTTAGTTAGACACAATATAGAAAGTAACTTGCACCTTATTACCAACTGTACCAACAAAAGGACTTGATCAAATAGTTGCAAACCATTTTTAGGTTGATCATTTTAGTGTTACAATTCATAAATATTTTAATGTACAAATGTTTTAAAATTTTAAGGTTTTAAGCTTTTAAATAAAGTTTAATCTTTTTTTTTCCCCACACAATTAAAGGTTTGCATATGTGGCACCTCAGGTGATGGCTCATATGGCACCAACAGTAAAATAGTTAGTTATTAAAACTATGGTAAATTATATACAAGTTAGTTTCTATTATATGCATAATATAAAGTTTTTGTTAACAGTGGCGAAGCTTGAAAATCTGGACCAGGGGTCAAAAGTATATAACTAATTTTTTCTATAAAAAAACGGGGGGCCGAAACCGTATATATCAAAAAATTTCTTTACGAAAATTCAGGGGTGACGCCCCTGAATACTAAATAATCAGAACTTCTGAGCGAAAATTCAGGGGTGACGCCCGCCCCAAGAAAGTTGCGCCATTGGTTATTAAAATTCAGAAAACGCGTATTTTTTTTTAAAATTCATATGTCCTTTAATTTTCTGAGATTAACTACTTATCCAAAACAACCTACTTCACTCAAGTTAGTTTGGATAAGCAATCCAAAACATAAGACATATTAGTATAAATACCATGAAAACATCCCCTGCCATGACTATAAAAGATGATGATGAAGGATCAACTTCAATCCATTCCCCATTCTTTGTCTGGATCTCCAAACCCTTTACTTCATTTTGGTGAAGAATGGACATGAAAGTCTTATCTGTGTGTGGAATAATTCCCATATTTCTGTCATCCCCTTGAGGACTTATGTATTTTATGAATTTTAGAAGATAAGTTGTTGGCCCGATAAGCGATTCATAGTGTTCCTCTATTCCATAGCTTTTCGCTACCATTCTCATCACTGTCTGATCCAGTTCTGCTACAGCCTTTGTGTACTTTAACACACTTTCACTAAAACATGTAATTCAAACCAACAATGAGGATATAGTTGTTAAATGTAAGTAATAAAAACATGTAGTATCTATAGTGTAACTATGTTATGTATTAAGTAACAAAATACATACATTTCCTAAAAAAACTGTAAAATATAGGTGGAGTAACAAGTCATAGCGAATTGTGACAGGACGGGTCAGGTTGGACTGATCAACAAAAACGCTTTTCGTTTGAGTTTTGAATGTGTAATTATTTTAATTTATTTGAAGAATTTATATCATTTTGAACAGTGATATTATAGGAGGTTTTATGCTAAATAGCATACACTTTGGAGCACTTTGAATGTGTTTAATCTATCTAAAACACACACCTGAAATCATCTTTTCCGGAGGGCCACATGAGTTTTGTGAATCTTTCAACTCCATGTGTAGTGGTTGCATTTTCAATGCCTAAGCTTTCATAAAGAGGAATAATAGGTATTTGCCCAACATAACCATGAGATGGTGTATCTGAAGTGTTTAAAACTTTCACTTCAGTAGGAAGATCAAATAACTCTTGTGTTGCTTGGAAAATTGCATCATGGAGTTCTTGGGACACTCCATCATATGTGGCTATGAAACATCCATATTCTTCAAGTGCGCGTGTAACTTCAACGCACTTTGTGACCCAAGAACTTGAAGCAGGGTCTAATTGTTTTACAGAGAATTCAATAACAGGAAGGTTTGCTTGTTGTAAGGAACCCATTATTTCATAATTTTTATAATGTATGTTGTATCTTAATTATCACACATAAGTGTATATATAATTATCACACATTTTGTTATACATATTGGCTAGAGTGGTTATATATATATAGCCTCCTTTCATGACTTGAAAAATATTAACTAAATTGTATAATGATTTGATCAATTATGAAAGGACATAACTGGTAGGAGATCAGCATCAACTCCAGCCAATTTCGAAAATAGACATCACGTGAATCATGCAACAACTGACTCGTTGTACTTTTTTATTGCGTAAACTTGATTGATATCTTTGTTTTATCGTTATATGAAATAATCATTTGTGTTTATATATTAGTTAATTAGCTGATTCTACTTAAGAATTATATCTATCAGGATATCAATATCAACACTGGTCCATTTGAAATAAGAAATTAACGTTGGTACCGCGCCTGTGAGTCCTTTAACAGCTATAGGTTGCATTAGTTATTGTCTAATTTGGAATGATCTTGTTGTTCTTTAGTTAGCTAAGAGAATAAGCTTAATTTGGTGTGGATATATAAGTTTATTGGCTATATGAATGATTGTCCTTTTTTTTTACATTTGATTGATATATGACCTTTTGTCAATGCATAACAAGTGTATGATATATATAAATAGGTAATAATTGCAGATTGGCTTATAAGTTTATTAGAAGGCCGACCTTGATTCTGATTTCTGGATTTTATGTCTATTATAGTCTTTTTCATTGATGTTAGCATGATTTCTGTGTTTTGTCATTTTATGAGTGTATGATTATATGATCTTTAACTTTATTATTACACTAATTAAGATGGTCCCTAATTAGCTGGTTCTAGTTATAATAATTTACTTTATTTAAAGTTTTAAAGTTTTTTTTGTATTGTTACTACAGATCCCATAGACGAAAAGTCAGTGACGCGAAATGGGCGGTTGGATATGGGTCAGATTGGGTTCGCAACAAGAGGTATCATAATGGACGAGTGGGAGATGGGTCAAAACGGGCCAGGTTGGGTTCTCAACACTTTTTTGTCCAAAAATTTATATTCTATTTATAAACAATAACTTTATTCTTAAATGATCACATAACTAATAGTTGGCTTGTGGGTAGTTTTTCAAGCTCAAGTTTGTCTAAGGCTCATATAATTTGCTTTTATATTTAATTTATATACATTTATAACTATATTTTTTTATAGAAAAATCACAAAAATAAACATTTGATCAAGAGTGCACTTTACATCTAGATGTAATATTTCGCGATTATGTTTAATAAAAATAAATTATGACTAAAAAAAAAGAAGAAATTAATTAAAGATAAAATTAAAAAAATGAAACTGAGTTTTTTACTACAACATAACTTGAGTGACAGTGTGACACAACTAAAGAATAAATCTGTATTTTTTTTTTTTTTTTTTTTGTAAAATCTATTTTTAAGCAAGTTATGTTTTATAATGTGCACTATTGGTATGAAGCAGAGAAGGAGGTGGCTGGCTCAATGTGCTCGTCTTAGGTGAGTCATAGTTTTTTCATACGTGTTGTTTTTCTAATTGCAGATTTAATTTGTGGACCCCAATTTTTTTTAAACGGCTAAAGTTTTTTTAAACGGCTAATTTTTTTTATCATCGATGGGATTTGAACCCTCACCGCTTGAAAATACAAAGTCTTATCCAACACCTTGATACTGCTAGGCCAAAGACCCTTCGTGTGGACCCCAAATTTTAAGCCGCTGACTCAGTGTTCAACCTGTGCCCATTGTGCATGTGTCAGCTTCAGATTTGTTTGTTTGGTCAATGTGCAAAAGTTCATGTTTATTTTTCCTTGTACACATTATCTCATTTATTTTTATACATATACTAATTATAACATCACTTTCAGTATGACTCATGAGTTGTGTTGGGTAATCAAACCCAAACTGTACCCACAAAGAATTATAATTATGTGAACTAATAGTAGGTAATATAGAACACCAAAATATTACAAATATTCCACACATACATTAAGAAGGTAACATAACACTTATTATACACACTTAAAACATCAACTCACATAAGATATAAACATACAACTCACATCAGATGAAGACCAAATCTCACACTCCACAGTATGCTTTTAAGGCACTTTCAAGTGTCCGGTTTTCCTCCCTGCTATAAAATTCAAGATATTTAAGATGATCAAATGGCTTAAACCGCAGCGGGTGGTCTTCATCAACAAACTCTTTTGGTGTTTCTATTATCCCTTCCAGAAACGAAAACTGCGCTATAGAATATCTATTTTCATTTCCATTCATTGTAACTCGATGAAAAGGCGAATACAACCTTTCGTTACTCCAAGCCTAATAAAAAAAAACATGAAATGTTTAGTTATAGAATATGATTGTTGAATATGATAAATGCATAACTAACCATGGCTCCGTCTCCTGACATGACTATGTATGATGAAGGTTTAAGGTCAACAGTGAACCACTGACCATCCCTTGCTTTGACTTCTAACCCGTTGACTCCATTTTGATGCAAAACAGTGATGAAATCTTTGTCTGTATGTGGAACAAACCCCATATTAGTTTCGTTTTTTTCTGGTGCTCGGTACTTCATGCCCCGACAAAGATATGTCACCATTTTCCTATGCGCATCCAGATAGTTCTCTACACCATATGTTTCAAACACCATTCTTGTCACCATTTCCTCCAACTCTGCCACCAGCCTATTGTAAGCTAAGACCGTTGCGCTAGTTAACATGAAAGTAAAGGTTAATCAAACAAAAGTGCTTATAAGATGCACAACGCAGGTGTGCCAGGTAATGGGTCAAAACAAGTTTATGCTGAAACGGGTCAAAACAAGTTTATGCTAAAACGGGTCAAAACAAGTTCATGCTGAAACGGGTCAAAACAAGTTTATGCTAAAACGGGTCAAAACAAGTTCATGCTGAAACGGGTCAAAACAAGTTTATGCTAAAACGGGTCAAAACAAGTTCATGCTGAAATGGGTCAAAACGGGTTGATAATAAGGTAATTAAGGATGTTAGTTACCTGAAAGCTTCATTTCCATTAGGCCACATGACATCAACAAAAGTTTTAACTCCATCAGTGGTGTTGGAATAATCAAAGCCCATGCTTTCATAAAGAGGAATGAATGGTATTTGACCAACATATCCATACAAGGGCTTCGTTGACTTGTTTTGTACCTTAACTTCAGTAGGGAGATCAAACAAATCTTGTAAGCCCTTAAAAACTGCATCATTAAGGTCAGGTGTTACTTTATCAAACTCTGCTATAAAACAACCATATTGCTCAAGCGCACGGGTCGCTTCAATGGATGTTGCTAGCCATGAGGTTGAACCAGGTTTCAAGTTTCTCTTGACCGTGAAGTCGATCGTAGGAAGTTTATGCATATTTACTAGTGTTTGTGTTTCTATTGATTATTGGTTGATTTAGGCTGTAATGATGAAATGTGCATTCTACAAATTGGCATATTTATAACACATCATGGTTGAAATGTCAACTGAAAAATGACACATACAATGATTTAATGCAGATTATGTTTGAAAGCCAAAAGGAAAATTCCAAACTTAATAATAGATTAATTATTGGATAAGCCAACATCATTTAGACTTGTATAATAAAAGTTACATTATTACAAATAATTAAACAAATTGATGAATGGAAAGTGAAAGACAAAATCTATCTTTTCTGGAAATTAAAGGATCGAATGCAGTAAGCAAAGATGAAGGCGAAGAGCAGAACCAAGCCAACGTGCACCCCGGCAACAGCTCCCAGAAAATCATGCTTGAAACCGAAATATCGATCCAAGTAATCTTTGACGCTTTCGCCGTTGGCAAGTCCATCCTCAAAGTCCCCGAACTGTGAAGCAACCAACCCGTATAAAGTCCATGCTAACGGGTTTCCCCAGTAGTACCATCTCCACCACACAGGAATGCTCTGTTGCATATAATCAATCACATTAACATTAGAACTAGAAAAACATTTCTGCTATTTATAAAAAAAGAAAAAGAAAAAAGAAAATACAAGTAAAACTTACAGGTCGTGGAATGATGAATCCTGAGAACAGATTGAAGATTCCGTAGAACGAGGCTGCGATGATGGCAGCGATATTGGCATTGGGGGTGATGGCGACGGTCATCATACCGTAATAGGTCATGTAGAGGAAGCAGCAGAGTTGGAAGAACAAGTACCAAAAGAATTTAGCAGCAGTCCAGTCGAAGCCGATCATGGAGTAGACAATGATACTGTACACCACTGTTTGCGCCAACACGTATGGGATTTCCACTAAAACCTGAGCAAAAGCATACGGCAAAGCAGAATACATTCCGGCGGCTCTTTCTCTGTAGAAAACAGTTCGTTCAACATCTACAACGGGTTGAACCGCTGATGCGTTCTGGATTCCTAAGAAGAGACAAGCCGCATACATTGAACCCATTGCATTCATCAGATCTTGTTGGGTATTCCTGAAATACAAAAGTTGGTTAACCATCTGTCACATTTAGAATAGTCAAAAGTCGGAGGAGGGATATACAACGGTGCTTACTTTTTGCCGCCGAGATCCCAAAACATGGTACCGAAAACAGCTGCGATGAAGGTGGTGAACACGAAACGTACAGCAGTGTATGGCGGGTTTCGCCAGTACGACCACCGTTGTTTCCAGAGACACGCTATACACTGAACGAGGAAAGATTGTGAGTATTGAGTTGGGTAGAACAGATCTTTGGTTCCGGGGCGTGGTACGCTTAATTCAGCAATCATGGCTTTGTTTCTCCTGTACAGTTCAGAGTTTCTGTAGATTTCAGTGAAGTCAACTCCAAGTGCGAGTTCTTGTGCAGTGGTGCTGACTTCCAACATCCAGGTTGCAGGGTTGTATCCGTCTTTAATCTTACTTACACCATTGATGGCCTCAAAGTACTCGATCAATTTGCAAGAATGGCGACCCACGGGTCCCACATATAGCTCTTGTCCACCTCTTTTCATCAAGAACAACTGCATAACCGGTCATTATTAGACATATACATTCGTTATGTGTGAAACTCTGAATGACTGAATCAATGCTAATATAGTACTACAATGTACCTCATCAAAAGCTTCAAAAATGTCAATGCTTGGTTGATGAATGGTGCAAACAACTGTTCTTCCTGTGTCAACAGTGTTCCTAACCGTTCTCATAACAATAGCAGCAGCCCTAGCGTCTAGCCCAGATGTTGGCTCATCCATAAAGATTATGGACGGGTTAGCCACGAGCTCAACCGCTATGGTTAACCTTTTTCTCTGTTCTGTTGATAGCCCATTAACACCCGGTAGCCCCACTAGTGCATCCTTTATTGGGTTTAGTTCCACAAGGTCCATAACCTCATCAACAAACATCTGTATAACAAAAGTATTTAATCTTAAAAAAACCGCAAAAAAATAGCTTTCTTTAAACAGCCTTGTTGAGCACAGGTATATAACTAACCTTTCTCTTGTGCTCATCAACATCTGATGCTAACCTGAGCCATGCTGAGTAAAGCAAAGACTCGTAGACGGTTACATGAGGCGAATGGATGTCGTTTTGCTCACAGTAACCAGAAATCCGAGCAAATGTTTCTTGTTTTTTTGGATACCCGGAAATCCTGACATCACCCTCGATATAGCCGCCTGTTTTTCGACCCGCTAACACGTCCATAAGCGTAGTTTTTCCAGCACCGCTTACACCCATTAGTGCTGTGAGAACACCAGGCCTGAAAGCCCCACTAACGCCCTTAAGTAGCAGCAATCGGTCTTCACCGACACCTTGATCTTTCATTTCCTGTGGCATATCGACGGAGTATTTGACATCATCAAAGGTGATTGAATGTGGCTCAAATGGAAGGATCATTCCTTTCTTATTTTGACTTCCCGCGTTTCCAGATTCATTATTCCTAGATGTTAATTCAACAGCTGCATCACTTTCATCCTCTGCTGATACATTGCTTTGAGTTTTTCCAAAAGCTATAGAAGCAGAAAACAAATGTTAGCGAACGACAAAAGCCCGATAACATCTAAATTTTTGACAAGCCTCGAATAATAAGAACAAAGATAGGAAAACTCACGATTGAGGAAGGCAAGAGACAAAGCAAAACAGATGTTGAAGACAAGAATAAATCCAACTAAGGCTGCGATTGAGATCCAATACCAATAAGCTTCTGCAAAGAACCCTCTTCCTGTGATAGAAAACTTCCCAACCGTTGAACCGTTCAAAGGCTGTATATGACATAAAAAAAACATTCTAAAATGTTAACCCAATAAAAAGTGATTGCTATTCGTACATATAACAAAGCTTCATGTGACTTACTGCTCTCCAACTATGGCCAAGAAATTCGTTCACGGCTATTCCATTCATTGCATACATCATGGGAGATGACCAGTATCCCCATATCCACCAGCCCTTGACATCATCTGCAATGCGAAAAAACGTCACTTTGTTAGTTGAAAAAAAAAAAACAAACCAAAGTATACAAGTTTGTAAGTTTGTGAACTATATAGTATAGTACCTCGTGTAAGGATAAAACCACTCAAAGCAAACACTAAGAGAATTGCAAATGAACCAAACGTGTTTGCGATGATCATGTTCCTCCCCATTGCACCAATGAACCGAAACAATCCAGAAGCCATTTGGTTAACAAGCAACAATATAAGGTAATGTTTGAAGAATCTGCAAGATTTCCAAAAAAAATAAAAAAAAAAATTAGTAAATAAAAAGATAGAAGGTTTGATTCATTTTATATTTAAAAGTAGGTACCTTGAGACATTAGGATCAAATCCCATGACATAGTAAGTGAGAAATGTCCAAACAGCAGCTTCAAGAAATGAAACAGGAATCTTTATGATCCATGATGGAATTGCATATGCCCAGGACGGGTAAAAAAGAAAATTCCGTTGCTTGTAGAAAACCGGAAGTTTTGCAATTGTCATTGAAATCTCAGACATCCCGTTAAACATGATTATAGTAATACCAAAAAATAAAGCACCCATATACAACCCTCCATCGTCTATATCCCTTTTATGCATCTCAGTTCTGAAAAACACCGTCATAGCAATGAAAGCCATGACAAGTAGCTGAAAACAACCAAGGAAATTGCTATTAGTTACAATTTTGAACAATAATTAGTTAAAAACAACAGAGTTAACACTATACTTACTTGGAACAATTTGAATATATAGACGAACGAGTTTCTTTTCATGAGCAGTATTTCTCTATCTGTACAAGCTTTCAGGAGTTCTTTACTATTCAAGCCATATTTTTCTGTTGTGAGGGCAGCAGGGTGGCTTTTACTTTTGTCAAACGTGGTCGCAATATCGTTTGCTATTTTTCTTCCAACATGAAATGACTGGAATGCGTCTGCAAATTCCTTTGCTGTCACGAATCTGTAGGGCTCGTCTCTTCTCATCCAGTATTGTTCTTGATCTTTCTTTGATGTCACCTGTAACACCATTTCAACATCACAAGGGTTAAAATCGTCATTTACCGTCTTTTAGTTAAGCAGTTCATTCAGCACAAAAATTAAACACAAATGTTTGTTTACTACTACACTTTATTAAAAAAAACATTAATGAAAACGCGCTGAATACTTGATATGATACTTACTTCTTGCAAGAAATCAGCGACGCCTTTTCTTTCCGGGCATTTAAATCCCATTGATTCAAAAAACTCGAGAACATTTTCACGCGGGCCTTGATATACAATCTTTCCGTCAGTCAAGAGTATAATGTCATCAAACAAATCGTACGTCTCTGGTGCCGGCTGGAGGAGTGAAATGACAGCCGTGCCCTCAAGAATGTGAAGAAACTGTTTAAGTGAATTCACAATCTGATAGGTAGTAGAACTATCCAACCCTGTGGATATCTCATCCATAAGAAGAACCTTTGATGGTCCCACTATCATTTCACCCGTTGTCACACGTTTCTTTTGTCCACCCGAGATCCCCCTTATCATTTGATCTCCTACCATGGTGTCTGCACATATGTCCAACCCTAACAGCTGCACAAAAAAAAGCCCATTTTTAAATTGGATCATTAATAGTATTTTGCAGAACGTGGCAATTTCGACCCGTATACTAATGAATTGGTCAAAGACAAAAATTTAACCTGCTAAATGAATCAAACGGGTCAACCAGGTCAAACGAGTCAGGAGTCATACTATTAAAAATGTGTTTAAATATAATATAAGATTATTACTGAAATTAAATAAATTGTATTTGACACATGACTAACTTGTTTAAATATAATATAAGCTGCTAAATCACCTGATCTAACCGTAACCATTTTAACCCGCTACCCAACATGCACAACCCACCCATTTTGACACAGATACATTTCATTTACCATACCTTGAGAGTATAATCTGTGACCACACTAGCTTCTTGACCTTTAGTAGCAGCAGCCTGAATAACAGCAAGACAACGATTATGATTTGGATCATAAAGGACTCAAAATGCATGTTGTATGTAACTGTTATTACCTTCATGTAGACATCAATATCAGGATCAGGCTTTATGTTTGCGTCTCTTTCTCTTCTAGACAACTCTGCTAACATATCTGCAATATATGGACAACAACAGGGTTACACATAACTCTAGAACTTTAATAAGAACAATGAAATCTAACTAATCACAAACTAACCATAACGCGATCCAACGCCTTGACATCTTGCAGAAAAAGCCAAT
Source organism: Ambrosia artemisiifolia (assembly GCA_032199755.1). Taxonomy (NCBI): domain Eukaryota; kingdom Viridiplantae; phylum Streptophyta; class Magnoliopsida; order Asterales; family Asteraceae; genus Ambrosia; species Ambrosia artemisiifolia. The sequence continues at coordinate 64,847,857 of CM063512.1, read as the reverse complement.
GTTTCTCTAACAGTCATTTCTCCAATATGGACATCGTTTTGACTTATATAAGCAGAAGTTCTTTCCGGTACAAACTCATGTAACTCATGGCCATTATATGTTACCTTACCCGTACTCTACATATACAAAAACAAATTATTTAAAACTCTATAAATTTGGAGACGATAAATTAACTAAATGTATACACTTTGAATAACATAAACACACTAAGAGTGTAGGATTGTGAAGGTCATGCTTTGTTTTGCTTAAAAAATGTGTCACAAATTGATTTATATATCATTAAGTTATATTTCTCTAAACCATGAACAAAAAAACATTTGTATAAATTACCGTAAGCTCCTTTGCAAGTGTCCCAGCCAAAGCCAACAAGAGGGTTGTCTTCCCAGAACTTGGAGGACCCAATAGTAATGTCATTCTACAAAATGTATTATAGGCAAAATATCAGTAATAGTAATTGGCAAAACTGTAATAGAAAGGTATACTAAGGGCCTGTTTGGTTGATAAAGTGCTGAATCATTAAAAGTTCTGAATGGTCAAGTGCTGAATCATTAAGTTGGACCTCTTAATGGTTAGTTTTCTTGTCCCACATTGGTAGGAAAGTCTCGTTAAGGTTTAGCCTAGTTCAGTTCTTAATGATTCAGTGCTTAATGGTTATCAAGTCTTTATGTTAAGAGTTTGTCACCTGCGAGGCTTAACGACACCGCTGACATCATCAAGGATAGTTATATGCTTTTTCGAATTCGGAAGTAAATGGAATAAACTCAATAACCCCTGTAACACATAAACATGAACATTTGGATGTCATAAGCTTCAACAATAATGAAACATGTCAATTGAAGTATTGAACTTTAACTAACTTAATTACTTTTCTTACCTCAAAAATATCAATATGGAAGTTTATAAAACTCGGTAAGGCTCGGCTTCCTGTATTAACATCAGCCTCCACAGTCACATGCTCAAACTTCACTTCAATTGTTGGCAACTCAATCCCAACTCTATCAAGCCTGCGTCTGAGCTTCAACAAGAACTTCTCATTATCTTCATCAGCAACTTTAACAAGTCTGTCAAGCAAATGCTTTCTGTCTTCTGGTCCAAGATTATCTATATCAACTTCATTTGATGGCCCAGTTGATCCAAAAAGTAAACCTTTTTTTAACCGATCAAAAGTTGGCAGCTTTTCAAGAGAAGCCCATTTAAGAGCTTCTTCATCATCCTCATCATGTGAAGATTTAGAGAAAACATCCATACCAGAATTCCTCCATACAGATGTACTTCCTGACCTTATACTTGATGCTCTTGCATTACTACCAACTCCTCTTAAACTTCCTAATCTTATACTACTAGCAGCTTTATATATGTCACTTCCATCCATTCTTCCAAAACTCTAATCAACACTCACCAAATATTAATAAAGAATCAAAAAATCTTTGTGGGTATTGTTCTTTTGGCCAAGAAACACTTGAATTCAGCAAAAAGAATTGAAATTTGTTGTTGGGTATTCACAGATTGATTGTAAAACAAAATGGTTTTCTTTTTTTTTTTTTCTTTTTTTTTTTTCTTTTTTTTTGTTTCAGGCAATATAGGAACAATGCATGTGGTCTCTTGGTGAGAGGTGAAATGTATTTGGGAGATATTTTTTCTTTGTGAAGAGACATTGATTTATATAGGAAGAGATAGCGAAGTACATGTTTGAAAAGTTGACAAGTTGAAGATGGGTCAAAGGATAGGAAACGTGAAGGAAGAAGCACACCTAGTGGTGGCTAGGTTGAAAGTGTTTTTTGTCTTCTCTGTTCTAGAACACCAAAGTACAAAATAAAGAGTGAATTGCAGAAACAATCCCTTGACTAATAAATTTTGAAAAGTATGTTATGTAGTTCGTGTATCTATAACTAGAAGTTATGGATTTTTATCTTTAAAGTGTTTTAATTAAAGTTTATGATTAATAAAAAGTATGTTGCCTTTTATGTTAAAAAAATTGGAGACTTTTATTAGAAAACCAAAAAATATGTTAGTATTTTCAGGGTGGAGGGGGACGCCATGCGCGTTCGTACACGATGCAGGTACACTGTCATCATCAGCCTCAGGTATGTTTTACGGGTATACTACCCGGTGTGTTTTGAATGTTGTGTGACCGTTCAACGGTCATTTCGATCATTAGAATTAAAAATAAATCTATAAAAGTACTATAAATACCCCCTCCCCTTCCATTTTCTCATTAGAAATGCACAAAATATTCTCAACTACATAAACAAAAAAAAGAATTAAAATCTCACAACACACATTTATTTTTTCATCTCTCTTAAAGGCAATGGCGCATGGCGGGTTGGACCGAAGAAAAGGAAATTGTATTGGCGAGTGCTTGGCCTCATCTAACTAAAAGTAGGACTTGCAGCTCATGTGAGTTTTGGAATGCAGTTGAAGGATTCCGTTGAAGTGTGGGGGAAACAATTTGCAAGGTCTGTGGTATGCATTTCATGTTTAGGATAATTCAAATGCATGGTAGAAACTTTTGCGCATCTTCAACAAGGGCAAACAGTTTGATCACGTTGAGCCGTATAAAATCATGAGAGCTCATCACCAATGAAAAGATTTTATTTAGTTTTTTTTTTTCATATTCTAATCACGTTTTAAATTTCATATCTTTTTATTTAGTTTGACTTATGTCATATTTTAATTTTTAGAGAAAGTCTAATTTTAATTATATAATATTGTTTAATATACTTTTTATTTAGAGAAACAAAAGGTTATAGGGTAGTTAAAGACATTTAAAAGGGGTGATGCGAGTAATTTTATGGTGTTAAGGTACTTGAAGGTAAAAATGAGGTAGTAATACAGGATAGGTGGGTGTTAGAATGCATGAAAGAACTGGCCCATCCACTCAAGGATGTTAACAACAAATTAGTTCTTTAACGAACGAATATCATTAAAAAAATTAGGACTAAACGTAGATCAACTCGAGTTACACCAGCACGTACATAAAAATCCGCACGTAAAATTTAATTTTTTTTCGAGTAACGAAACGAAAGGGGTAAAGTCAAAACTGTTAAAACTCAAGGAGGCTAACGACAAATTTTTCCTTAAAAAAAGAAGTTAGCAAACGAAAATCATTTAAGAAAAAAAAATATGTTAAAAACACATACTATATATAGTACAAGGGTAAAGTTGGAACATCAAAAACTTGAGGGATTAAACGTTGACATTTGCAAAGATATGGGACTAAAATTTCTATGTGTCCCTGGACCATTTACCAACACCCCTTTGCAAAGTCGGGATGGATTTGTCATTTTGTATACTATACCACACACACACAAACACGCTTTTTAACTTAAAATTTGTTGAAACGATAAATGTTGTATAAAAAAGCTAGACCTATACGTCTCGTATAGACCTGCACGATTTCTACCCAAACCGGCCCGTTGACAACCCGCACCATTTTGACCTGACCGGGTCTGCCAAAGATCTGCACCGTTCCTCCCGAACAGGCCTTCGACGACCCGCAGTGTTTTGACGCAAATTGGCCCCCATAAGGCCCACACCATTTCGACCAGAGGTTTGTTAAGATCGGTGGTGAGGGTTCAGGACGACGGGTCGGTGGTTGCAGTCTGCACAACGGGAAGAGAGGTGTACGGGTGGGACTTGGGTGACCAAACACATCAAGAATCTCAATTTCAATTACAACAAGTTCTAGTTCGTATTGAAATGTCTAAATTTCAAATCAAATTTTTTCAACTTCCAATTCAAATTCTATTTCATATCGAACCAAACGTACTCTTATTATCAAATTGTCCTCGCTCTCTTGTTTATTCAATTACATAAAAAAATAAGTAGATGGTAAATGGTTATCAACTATCAACTCATTGATAATATCATAAAAACCAACAAAAGTTTAATTCTAATAGTATAGGACTAGAATTATCATATAGTTAAAGGGTGAATTTTGTAAGTATGCAACTAACTTGAAAAGGAACGTGATCAAATAATCGAGGACCTACATACTTAAACTAGTATTATACCCGTCCGCTGGGACGGGTTCTTAAAATTACAACTTTTAAACTATGTGTATATAGAAGATCTCGATAACGTTTTATCTAACTGGGATTAGTAATGCAGAAGTTGGTATTTTAACAACCAATGACATAACTATGCGTAGCAAATTTTAATTAATAAGATAACCAATAAATTGTCTGTATCAAACTTTGGTCAAATAACCTTAACGTACACAACAATTAGAGTATTCCATAGACCATAATGTGTAAGGAATAAAAAAACTTCAACAATAAGAAAACACTTGTTTGTTTGAACGCATGTAAGTATAGCGTTGTTATTATTAAAAAAAAAAGATGTCAAGAAGAAGCAGTTAGCGTTTGAAGGTATTTTATAGTAAAAGATGTTTTTCTAGATTCTCCGATTTTCCACTTACCTTAAAAAAAATTGCTCACGTCGTCCCGTAAAGCCCTAGCTGTCATCGTTTTCTATCATTGTTACATTTATCGGAAATTTTCAAGGAAAACAAAATACAATAAGGATAAACGGATTCAAATGACGAAAACTGTAACTGAGGCATGTGATTCATCACTTTTATTAGAAAACGGGTTACAATGAGTCCGTTGGTGGCCATGGTTGACCTGCATCGCTCTATTTGTATTTGTTGTTGCTTGGTTTTTAAAACCGCACTCAGCTGATGTTTCTCTCTACAACATCCCACCGGCCGCCTTAGGTGGTGTGTGTAGTTGTGATGTTTTATGGTATATTAAACCCAAGCCAGTGTTGTTTTATGGGTAGGGTGTTGCTATCTTCTTCCTCTTCCATATCGCTCTCTCATCGATATCTATTAATAGATGGATGATTTGAACATTGTTTGTTGTGCTAACTATATCTAATTATCTGGGCCATTGAATTTGATCAATGGTTATGGTTTGTCATTTTTTTTTCCGAACGCCTAAGTAACAAAATGATCTGCTAGAAAATTAACAAAATCATCAAGAAATTACATTCACAATAGTAAATTTGTAAGCAATATAATAAATATACCTTGGTACGTATGTTGTAAAGACAATAATACCTTACAAGTCCCAATGGATAGTAACTAATAATCTTGTAAAGACAAACACAGACACGTCGCTAATGTCTTGTATATTACTTGAAAGATAGTTTCTTTACACAATTATGCAACTGGTCTCTAAAGCCTAAGTGATCTTCATTGTAGTTTACAAATGTTAAGCAAGCACAACATAATGTCTACACATAAATTTAAAACTTAAAACACTATCAAATACAATATATATCATGCAATTGCTAGATAATGGGTTCCATACGTATAATTTGGATTGACCAACTTATTTAAAGTGTAGAGAAGGGGATTTGGCCTGCACTATGCATATCAACTTAAATTTTAACTATTTAAAAAAAAAACAATTTACAAGTGGAACACTCACTTTAACAACTTACCACACAAGGATAAATGCTTACTTGGGCCAACATTAGTGCAACATAGACACTAGCTAGGAAAAGATATAACGGTCCTAAATCACCCATGGGTCACCCAAACCACTTCATCTACTAAGACATTATTTTCGACAGATGATCAATAATATGTTTTCAAATCTAAACAAACAAAATACAAAAAAAAAAGTTCATAAAATCAGCGGCCAGCTAACACACTGCTTCTTATCTCGCTGCCAGTCGCCACGTCCTCATAATACTCATACATAATATCCAGCAGCAGGATCCATCTTGAACGGGTCAAATGGGTCGATTAAAACGGCTCAAGACTCAGATTTCTTGCCGCCACCTTTCTCTTTGGTCTTTACAAGAAGCCATAACCATGCTTTGATTTCAGGGTGGTCATCAACTGTTTTAATTGGCTGCACTCAGAACAAATCATGCATTAATTAACACCTGATTCTTAATTTATTTTCCTTTAATTTGAGCTCATTGTTTAAAATGGACCACACTACTACATGATATATACTCTAAATAAATAAGGAGTGGAAAATGAGGAACAAAAATACCTAGGTAGCCCATATTTAAACTAAAAGCATGAAAACATCATAATATATAGTTTGACTAAAGCATATGATCATTATTGAGATAAGAAAGTAAATGAGCAAACATTTTACTAAGACCTGTTCCCAGAACATGAAAGCATGAAAACAACATATGACTAAAGCACCTGACCATTTTTTTGTCCCACAATTGCTCTGCTGGTGACCCATTTGATTCAAGAATCAATTGAGTTTCTACATGTTCCCAGAACCGGGTTATTGAATTTTCCAACATTAAAGAAAAACTAAAAACTCTATTGCATTTCTGCATCAAGCACAAAATATTAAGTTACAATGTACACCAAAATGCACTATAATGTTAAAGAAACAACGAAATAAAGGAATAGACTACCTGTAATTTAACCAGGGGAAACACAGGCATCCAGCAATGTTTCATCAAACGAATAACCAAACAAATACCTACAAGAAAAAAAAACCCCTCATGAAGTTGTACACAAACTACTCAGCTGGGCACAAACTTACAGCATCCAGGAACTCAAATTTGCACCAGGACCTTCTATGCCCCTTACTCAGGATATGAAGTATAATTGCCGTGTGAGCAGCGGATCGAAGTGCTTTAGGAAGCAATTCATAAAATGGATTCTCAATATAACATATATGTTTCGTTGTGTATGACCCATACATTTTTTTGGATATAATAAACAATATCGAGATAGTTTCCAAACATATAATCACATAGAATGAAACAAATACAACAAAAACCATAAAACAAATAAAATCTGGTTTTGGGTACCGGTTTATGACCCAAACTGATTTGAATAGGGTTCGAATATTTTTCACCCATACAGGTTTCTCCTCAAACCGGTTTTGACCAAAGTTGGCCAAACCAATTTGGTTTACAACCCAGACCGGACCCAAACCGGTTTGGAAAAAAAAAAACGGTTTGTACACCTCTAGTTGTAACTGTAAGTCAGCCTTCCAGTCATCCGAGGCCCATTTACTTGGGCTGATCCATGATTCGTCTAATCTATCCGGTTAATTTTTTTTTTTAATTTTGGCCTCCCCTTCCATGGTTCCATACACAGGGGCCAAGAGTACATTCGTTGATTAAAACACTTGCATCAAACTACATAGATGTGGGTTGGTTAACGGGTTGGGTAGGGTCATCTTGACCCACAAACACTTTTCTGACCATAGGATTATATACGAATCTAGTGTGACTGTCAACCTGTTTTCCTATATTTTTATTTGACCCATTCGACCCGTTAGGAACAACTCTACCCTTTCATGGGTCGAAATTGTTACCTGGTAAGAGTCAATGATAAATAAACATAAACTTACTCTCGGCTCAGCGAAGAAATGCATCGGTATCTGTTGTGAAGAATGGATTTCCAGTTCCAGCAAAAAATATGATGACCCTTCCTTTTTCTAGATGCCTAACGGCCCTTTGACATATATATGGTTCAGCAACTTCAGACATCCAGAATGCTGTCTGGACTCTTGTTGGAATACCAGTGCTTTCCATTCTGCTTGCAATATATAGAATTAATCACAGTTGCCAAAACACTGAACGATTAAGTTGCAAGGTTAGTGTTGTCCAAATCAAATATATTAAGCATTTTTCCTTTCGAAGCATGCAGTTAATGAACTTTTTTCCATCAACCCGTTTCTGTGACAATGGAGTTAAGGATAAAAGGCTTTGAATTCCCGCTAGTGAAGACTGAAATTCTCATCTGGAATAGCCATATGGGGACCAAGAACCTCTTTTTTTTTTAAAATCAATTTTAAGAAGAGTTGTCCATCTCGACCCGTGTACACATAAACGGGTCAACCTACACTATGTTTTATCCCTAACAGGTCCAACATGTTGAAACTCCATCCAAAGTGCAGACAAATGCATAAAAATCACCAACTTTGCTTTTTCAGAAAAAAGAAGTTTATTTATGTTACTAAAATTGACAATGTACCAAAATCAACTAAAAATTTTTTTGATCAAAGTGTTCACCACTTGGAAAATCTATGCAGTACATTAAAAAAAATATAAAATAGATGGAACTGGAAATAAAGGGAGTTCACATTATGCAAATAGAAGAAGAGTGAGCGAGGAGCAAATAAAATAATTGAGGTCACTACTTCCTGCCCACGAAGCTCCACTGAAGATATTCCTATGGACACCTGAAATGTTTCATAGTATCCGCTTTTTAATTATTACAACTTCAAACAGAAGAACACATTCAAACACTAACTTCTACAACCCCTTTATTACAGTTGATTTTCCAAATCTGTTTATTAAATCAAATTTGTGTGAAGGTTGGTCATCGTGCTAATTCATGCCATCAGATCTTTTCCACCTTCACAATCGCCGTCCGGCAGCGAACCCTTATTAAAGCCATTGTAGCATGAAAATGAAGCTCTAATTCAAGAAACCGAAGGAAAATCTAAATTCTTAGCTTTGCATATATGATGAAATTAAAGGATAGATGACTCATGACTAAACACTTGTTTTTGTGTAAATAAGATGTAGTGGCAGCAGGGTATCAATTTAACAAAGATCGAACCTCACTGGATATGAAGAAAGAGAGAAGGAGATGTCTAAAGAACGCACCATTGAGAGATATTGAGTCTGGTTTTACTCTTTCCAAATTCTAACTTCTAGGTATTTCTTCAACCACCGTCGCCGCCCTAAACTATCTGCGCAAAACCACCAACAACCCCTGCTCCAATCGGACCTTCGTGACAAAACCCAAAACAACCACCATGCCGGAACCACCACCCGCTCGTCACCATCTCAGCGACCACCATAAACCCGACCACCTACCTGTCAAAACCCACCACTCGGTCACCTGCAACCACCTCAAGGACCGTCACTTCAGCCTATCCCGAGCCTGGAGTCATGCGCCGCCACCACCATGAGGTAGGTGGTGGTCGGCCGCTTTTATTATAGAGTGGGTGAGAGAGATCGAGTGAGGGAGATAGAGAGGGATCTGCGAGAGAGAGGGAAAGAGATCGGGAGGGAGAGAGAGAGGAAGAGGTCTGAGTATGAGTTGTCAATTACCATGAAATCAGGAGAAAAATGAGAAGAGTGGGGAAGTTATTCAGCTATAAAATTGCATCATCAGATAACTGTAATGGCAAAAGTAAAACTGCCAAATTTTAGCCATAACCACCTGATTATTGTGGCCAGGATTTAACCTTAGAGATAACCACCCAAGTTGAATGGTCCAGATCAAAGTAAAAACAGTTTTTTTTACTAAAAGTGGAGGTTACTTGTGTGCTGAACAATATAATAATAATTCCTTCCTTAGAGGCGGCTTGTATCTTATTGTTATAGTTATTATTTATTTAATTTTTTTAAATGTCAGTGAACTGTGAAAGTGCCTGTATTCAGATCTTTGAAAGAGTCCGGACCTTCTAGTAAAATATACCATTGTACGGTACGTTAATCAAAAGTTTTTTTCTTTTCAAACAGACTTTTCATACTCATACAAGCGTGCATCTACGACGGAGGTTAAAGTCTAAAATCCAATCCCACTATATTAACAATGAACCATTACAAATCTTCACATTATACTCCATTTTATTTTTACTCAAAAACAAAACAATTAAAAAAGAATGAATGTGTGTGTGGTGTGGTGTGGTCCACACTATGGCCAAACGGACGAGTTTGGTATGTCAAACCGGACACACAAAGTCAACCTCCCCCAATGGTTGTGTGGGTTTTGAATTAGATTTTTTTTTTAGACTTGACAAATCATATCCTGTTAGAGACGCTCTAACATATAAAACATATATGTTATGTGTTACGCTGCTCGTTTCTAAACTTGTACAAAATTTACCATTAAAAACATAAAGATTATGCATACACGATTTAATCTATACCTATTTATACGTAAAAAAATGAAGAAACGGGTTATGTCTAAATATACTCCACCTTTATTTGATAGTATAAATGTTTTAGTACCTACTATTATATATAAGAACCCGCTAACTATAATTCACATATGCAGTCAGTTTGGTAAAAAATCTATTTTTTTGTATTTTGACTAATGTTGCTAGAAAAATTGATTACAAAAGTTCCTAAGCCGGTTAAATGTAGCATATGATTCTTAGACACCAGGTAAATCTCTACTGATAAATGATAATTAATCACCCCACCATGTAAGTCCCATACAAGATTATGGGGGTGAATGTTGAATAGTCTTGATGAGCTGTCAAATGGGTAGTTCTAAAAAAAGGCAGTGTTCCCTTTTTGGTTCACAGAAATAACTTAAAAAGGTATTAACTAATAAGTGGTGTATTAGCCTAGCCCCTTTTAGGTTTACCCCTTTTAGGTTTACAATCTGAACCCAAAAGAGGGTATAATCGCCTCTGACAATTTGGTTAAATGACGACAATACCCTTCATGGTTCAACGTTCATACCTTTCTTTGCGCTTCTCAAGGAACCGAGCCAAGGATGCTTTGCGCGCTTGGGGAATAGTTGCATAAGAACTAAAACTCTGAAAATTTTATTTTGACCCCTTTAACTTTTCACAACCATTCAAGTCATTTGTTTAAACGGATAGAAATATCGGTAGTTGCGGTTTATGTGTTTATCTACTTAAATAAAAGTAAAGAATTATATTGAAAGCCATTTGTTTCTAGTTATGATTCCATTGCATATAATTTTTTCTAAGTATGAGGTGTGATCGATGCATGCTAGGTCCAACCACAACCCAAGGATGTGGTGGTAAATAACCATCCATCCATAATCCAACCACAAAACATAACTTAACAAATAATTATCCAATCAAAAATCGTATTTACTAAAAAATGACTAGGGTTAAACAACTAATTTACAACAAAACATAATAATAATAATAATAATAATAATAATAATAATAATAATAATAATAATAATAATAATAATAATAACCATACTCAACATCTAGAACACGTTCTCTGCCTTTTCATGATTCCAAAATGGTAATTCCTTCACTCTCAAATAATCCAACCCGATTCTTTGTTGAACCAATTCTGGTAATTCCTTCACTCTCAAATAATCCAACCTGATTCTTTGTTAAACCAATTCTATGACTTTTGAATCAACATGGTTCCATGTGTATCCGTGACGTAAAATATATTCTCGGCTTTACCCATTATCGTAGATATTTCAGCTCTTGTAATGTTTAGTGCATTCTCTCTGAATGTTATTGTCACTTCAACTAACAACCTTGGTTTATCATCCTTGCGTAGCTCTAGCCTAACCCCATTAGATGCTCTTCTCTCGATGGCAGATCTCAAGCAAAGGGTAACTTGTTGCTTTTCGGCTTCTGAACTTATTGGGGTCCCATCTGTATGTCTAATAAAGAATTCCTGCAACATAAAAAAGATTATAAATTGAGCAAGCTAAACAAAAATCCATTGAAAAATTGACAATTTTATGCTAGTGTTGTACGAAAATGCACCAAATATGCTCAGGTGTCCGAGGTTTCAATCCAGGCATGAAAGACTATGTATTGCATATCCGTTAGCGTGAAAACAACATCGAATAAAAGCTTGGGTCGATCCTTGCACTGGATGTTAACAACAGAGTACCTTTTTTCTAAGCAATTCGGAACCGATACAGACGGAGAACACTCACCACTCGTTTTAATATATGTTCTCTCGAAATCACGATCTGCAAACATCATTTGATGAAGCCGTCTCTCTAGTGTTTTAGATGAAAATGATAAATAGAGTTTTTTATCTAACCGATGTAAATATAATCCGAAACCGTAACCAAAATCTAATCACATACACACAATAGTGCAATCCTGCCAGGACAGACCAAAGCAGGAAAAAAACACTACAAAAGAACGACATACACACCGAAAGGAAAACACAAACTAGCTAATATCATTCTTCATAAAAGTAGCCGTGCCATCTGTCTCTGATAATACTTCAACCGAATCTTCGTCATCTTCCTTGGCATTTTGTTCCGCTTGATGGGCTTTTTTCAAACCAAAGTAAAAATCCCGCTTAGCCTTTGACCACTCATGAAAAATAACTTCATATGAAGGTGGAACCCCCGAATTATATACTTTTATCGCATCCACCTTTTCGCTCTCCCATATCTTCAACTCAACATCATAACTATCATCAACATTACCATCCTTATTTTCTTCATTTTCCTTCACCTCTTGATCATTCAAATCGCCTAGAACTGAAAAAGCATTTGAAACAACTACGGATTTCAATTTTGTTCGGCCTGTTGGGCCTCCTTTTTTAGCATTATTATGGGCCACTAGGGGAGGAAAATCAACCCCATAAATAGCCGAACGTCCAGCCCCTTTTTCTGATGTGGGCCGATTCACATTTTGGGCCTTACAATCTTTCGCATGTTGCCTGTCCCGAGATTCAGCTGTGGAGTTTTTCGTTTTATTTTGCAGCTCATTAATTATGGATGGTACCCCACTATGGCTTCCAATAATATTAACACCACTCGGCCCAGCTTCCTGGCCCAATCCCGGGAATTTATTAAGTCCATTTGCTGAATTGGGCTTCGGCCTAGGACAATTTACACCAGGAAATTTTTAAGGGCCTCCATTGGGCGGGACCTACATGTTGGGCTTTTTTCCTTTGCTTACTCTTTTTAGTAACAAGTTCATACCCATCTTCATCAACTAAAGCACCTTTTCCCTTAGTATTATTATTATTGGTATCATCCACGGTTTGAAAATTCAAAGTATCCACCATACCTTTATTTTGCAAAACACTAGATTTTGAAGCCACCCCTTGAGCCGAAGCCACTGTGGGTTGTGGGATTTTTGGCACATGATTAAATGGACAACCCATATTATTATGACCAAACACCTTACAAACGTTACACAAAGGTGGTTTCCAAACATACTTAAGTTCCAAATCACATACCTTACCCGGAGCACCTTGTCGAGGAGGAAAGTGAACTTTAACCATATCGGGAAGACCATGATCCGCCAAAGCATTAACCAAAACTCGAGCATAATTAATAGGACCCTCTTTGGTTTTACATCTATCATACGTCGCCTTGTCCAACATAAGCGGCTTTCCAACGCTACTAAGGACCTCACTAATGTTGCCCCCATTCCACATACATAATGGCAAATCTTGAATTGTAACCCATAAAGGAACCGAAGTCGGGTCCGGTTTTTTCAAAACGGTATCCGGTTCCCAAACTTGAAGTACTAGCGGAACATTATCAACCAACCAAGGGTTCTTATCAAGAACCTGCATCATTCCCTCGATATTATCAAACTTGAAAAAATAGAAACCACCCCGTTTTTTATACATCGACTTAAGCCCTTTGTGCCACGTACGAATGAGATTCTCCCTCACAGTTTGAAAAGGTAAATCTCGACCCACAAAGTAGCCGTAGAGTTGTAAAACATGAGATTGCAAGCTCTTTACCATGAATTGCGGACTTAGTTTAACAACGACATCTCCATTTTGATCTCGTTTTGGAGGCGCATAAACAAGACGAGTTTCACTATCTATAGAAATCTAAGCGGAAGCGATTTTCTATTTGGTTAAGTTTATTTGGTTTGGCCATGTGGCCGGAGGCCGCTTGGTTCTAGCCGGCGACTCTCAAACCGGCAAGGTGATTATTTGTATGGAGATAGAGAGAAAGATTGTTTTGTTATTGATTGTGAATATTTGGTATTTGGTACATTACAGATGAGAAGAAGACTTCTCTTAAATACAAGAGAAGCAAAGGACAACATACAATAAATAAGGAAAAAGTAAATTAGGAGGGACATTCAGAAAACATGGAGAAAAGCAATGGGGAACACCATTATCTATAATCTATAATCTATAATACATTATAAAGGAGGAGTGATGTACCCTTTAGTAATTTTCATAGCCGTCCAACTTCACAAGCAATATGTACAACATATTTAAGCTTAATTCATAAGGGTATAATAGGTACAAAGGTGACAATTAAGACACTTAGAAGGATAAAGTGGTAAATTTATATAGACCTTTTAGTTAAAACATAAAAATTGATTCCATCCTTACCCTACTAATTCCCTTCTTACCCTTGTTCATAATTAATCGCACCCACCCCTCCTTCAATACGCAGCTACTTTAAGCATTGGCTTTAATACCTCATTCATTCTCATATGGGAATTAACTATCCAGATTGATTATCTTTGTAAGTGTGTTTCTTCGATACCTCATATTCAATTAATATGGGGTTTCATGAATTTCGAATTTGAAACATCCCCTATTCAATGTATTCCCATCAGTTAGGAATTTAGGATCTATAATATCTGTTATGAATTTAGAATTTATGGATTGTACTGTCCTTCTTTAATCACCCAACTCAATGCTTACGATCGGTTTTGGGATTTTATATATCATGGTGAACCATCCTCACCCTCACCATCTAGGCAATCCCCAATGGTCGATAGCGAAAGCAGGGGCTGAAACATTTTCAATTGCACCATTTTCGATGTCCATGAGAAACTCAATGTAAATGTATTGCTTCTTCTTCACGAATATTTATTTATGGTTTTCATTTACTTTTATATCATTCATTCCCGTTTTAAGGTTCTTCACTCAAATCTCATAATTGTTTAGAATTAGAATGAGGTCAGTTTTCTTCTTATGTTTTTATGATCCGCATTTGGTTGGTGACAATTTTGTTTATTTTGCAGGTTTTTGCCTTCCACCGCAAAACTCTTGAATTAGGTCCCTTCTTTATCTTCCTTCTCCTTTTTCCTTTGGTGTTAATTTTTGATAATTATAACATATTTGGATAATGAATATGTTTTTTCTATATTTATATGTGATTATGTTATAACAGAATATAGAGAAGTAATTAACTTAGTTAACAACCAGAGAGGCCGAGATACAAGGGTTATAGTGGTTTGTGCAATCAATAATATGTTAATTGATATTTTATCAGTTTCTTTGAGAAGGTTAAAGTTAAATATCTGTCGTATCGTATAGGTATAGGCTGGATAAAAGGCTACAAGATGTGTTTCTGATGTGTATGAAGCTGATGATTAATGAGTTGAATTATGTGAAAGAGCTGCACTACATGTAAACATTTGGATTCATATAAAGTTACAAACTTTATATATATTCGGCACGGTGTATAAGCTCGGATTAGACAGACCAATTCATCAACTTTACAGGTCAATTTCCAGTTTTTACAATAATTTTGTCATTAAAGAGTATTGTGCTCAAATAGCTTACTAGCTTACCATTATTAAATAGTTAGGTCCTTATTACCTTAAATAGTTTTGTGCTCAAATATCTTAAATAGTTTGTGATAAATATCCTACTAGCTTCAAAAGTAAAAATAATTTCAGAAGGTTTATGTGTATCCTTTACAATTGGCACTCATGGCTCATCTGACCCAAACCTTGCTGTTAAGGTTTATGTCTGTCTCTTGTTAATTTTGAACTTCTGAATTCTTTTAAACAAAAGGCTTTAACATTTATAGATTTAGGATTCTCTACCGGAATGTGTTGTTTTGTTATTTATACTTTTTAATAGTGACAGATTCTCAAATAACAAAGAATGGTAGAAAAAAATTACTTGCTGATTTTTTTAACAATAATCATGTTTCAATATTGGCAAATTTATAGTTTCTTGGAGACTTATTCATGAATCATCATGGAGAATCAAAATATCATTTTATAAACTGACATGACCCAAAACCTGTTCCAACCTGAACACGAACTAAAACTACCTTTTTTAATAGACCCGTTTAACCGAAGTGATTTTGACCGACATGCCATATGACCTGCCCGCCCGTTTTGCTAGATGTAGTTGTTATTATATGGTATCTCTTTCCTTTTATGAGCACATTTATCAACTCTCTTTAATTGTCATATGAATGGCGAGTATCACACTGTTCCAGGGGTCTTAATGTAAGAGGACCAATACCTGGAAAATGGGTGGGTTGGATTGGGGTCACAGATCACACCGTATCATTTTAAAAGATGGTATTTTTAATTTCGGCCAGTCTAGGTGTTTTAAAAAAGCACACTCTTTAAGTCATTATGTTTTCTATCTAACGTATGTTTTATGTAGAATGGAGAATTTGAAGAAGCATGCTCAGTTTACTGGACAGGATAAGCTACATGAACTTAAGGATATGGCTCTGAAGTTTGAATAGAAGAATTATAATGCTGCAACAAGCCAAGTTTGTATTTGCACCCCTTTTCTACTAAATATTGTTTCTAAATATATATATAGTTTAAGTAAACATCCCTAGGGGATTGTATTTGATAAAGAAGAATTCAAGAGAACGATATTAAGACAATTTTATTCTTTTCATTTGGGTTTTGCAGGCTAATTATATGCGGAGAATATCTATCAAGATGATGGCGATGGAGAATAGATCTGCAAATCCTATGCCCAATTCTCTACAGTCCAACTCCGCTTGTGGTACTATAAACACTTCTGATTCAGGTACTTTTGACTACTATGATACTTTCTTTCGGTTTATTAACATATCAATAATGTATAGATATTTAAAAATTGTATTAAAAAAATAGAGGTCATGAGATTATAAATCAGTTCTTTTGTTTATTGGCATGATTGTTATTTTGGACATTTCCGGTTAATAGCAACTGTCCATTTCTGAGAAAGTTGAAAATTTTCAGCTTTCATTCTAACGTAGTTATTTATTTTCCTCAGTCGTAACAATTTCTGTATTTTTTTCGTTTATTTCACCTAAGGTTCTCAGGGCGTGCAGCAACTCAATAACCAAGGTCAAACACCTCTTCACATTGATCAGTGGTTGGCAAAGTCCTGTTTCGAGTGAATGAAGTCGCTGACCCAATAAGCGACTTCACCAATTCTGGTGTTTTCCTGATACGATGCATATTTGCAGTCTACCAAACAATAACTCGCTTATTATTGCAAATGATTCTAAATGGGTCGGTTTCCTAATTTATTTGCTCTTGAAAATGATAAGAGTGCAACCGTGCTTATGCGAAGTCAGAGGTGGGATTGGAAGTGTCATCCTACGTCAGCTGATGAAACAGCCGAGATGCAGCAGTGTGTAGCGATTGCTGGGACTCTGCAGCTGACTTCGGATGTTGACTCCTGGAGGTGGGAGCTTACGACAGATGGGGAGTTCTCTGTTGCTTCTTGACGTACTCTTCTTACTCAACATGGGGTCCCCTACTACCCGTTCGATTGGGTGAAAGGCGTGCCAAGGAAAGTTAGTATATTTGGACGGAGAGCAGAGCAAGACAGATTACCTACTTTAAAGGGATTGGCGAAGAGAAATGTGGTTCAAGGCTCGACTGTTTGCAGGTTATGTACGGATGGAGACGAGGACGCGGACCATTTGTTTACCTCCTGTTACGCAGCAGTGGTTTTGTGGCAAAAGGTAGGTTATTGGTGTAACACTCCGCAGGTATACGCGGCCAATGTCCATGACCTTCTTTCTGTTTATAAAGAATTGGAGCCGAATGGTAAAAAAAGCAAAGTATTTAGAGTGGTTATTCTTGCGACTTGTTGGGTGTTGTGGAAAGCAAGGAATGATCTTATCTTCGCGGGTAAGCGTCTACACATTGATGGCATTTTTGGGGAGATTCGGGCCTTGGCGTTTATTTGGGTCAAACAGCGGCTGAATCAGACTGGGCTGACTTGGGCGAACTGGGGGTGTTTCAACTTAACTGAACTAGGCTGGCTGGTTCGTTTTCTCGATACAAACTTTGATTTAGAATCTTGAAACTTGATATCGATCTTTTGTTTAGTTCAGAGGTTTACCAAGATTGCTGGACTGGTGGTTTTGTTTGACCCCAAGCTGATCCCGGTCAGTTTTGTTTTAATTTTTTAGTTTTAATCATGTTAACTATGTACGTATCGTGTATTTAAAGAAGAAGTCCTGTACAAGGTGACTTAAACGGGGCTGTTGCTCACTGTAACAATTTTAAACTTATTTAAAAAATAACATGACTAATTATCAATTTTAAACTCCTTTAAAAATGGAATGGACTTAAAACTTCAATTTACTGGAACATATTTGTCTTTATTTATAAAATCGTAATTGTCATATGTCATCACCAGATACTGAGGGATTGAAAACCCTTTTTAGTTGACCTTAGTCATTACTCCTGATGTCCCAAAAATATGCAAACCGAAAAGGAAAAACACGTGGCTGGGTAAACTGTTTATGTTGTCCAGTGATTCAATAGACTTTATCGTTTTTGCCGAATATTTAGGTGATTATTTTAGTGATAATTTTATCATGTTTGATATTTGGGTCAATAATATGGTTGGAAAAGGTTGTGCTTGTCAATGTTAAGCACACAGACACCTGTAAAGACTTGAAAGGGGTTTTTGTTGGGCAATTGAGCTAAGCACTTTCTGCGAGGGATAATAGAAAACACTTTTCTTTGTTATCCCTCGCCGCTTTCTACGCCCCACACCTTTTAAAACTAGGCTAATGATATGGGATTGTTTTTTGCAGGATACTGAGCAACTCAAAGATGATGGAATTCAGCTTGAACCTTTCAATCTTGAACAGGAAGGGAAAGGTTATTTTGACCGGACAGGAAATTATGCCAAGTATGTTACTTATGACATCAAGGTACAATATTTGATTAATAAAGTAAAATAGCTATTTACATTAGTGTTGTAGCATTCTAAAGTCTTAAATAGATTATTGTTTTTATGTCTATTCTTTTGTTTATACTAAATTCTTTGTGAATTCATATAATAGTTGTATTAGCGAGTTGGCTTTAAAAATAATTTACGTGAAATCCGTCATGCAACATGCTGCGAAAAACGTTAGTACCCGCAGCAACGCGCGGGCCTTCCTACTAGTATGGAATAAAGGAAAAGCAATTCCAATACTCCCCCTCAAGTTGGAGCGTGAAGGTTACGAACGTCCAACTTGGCAAGTAATATTTCTTCGTTTTCGAGCGTTCCCCCTCAAGTTGGAATGCTCGTTTTTTCTTGCGGATCCAAAGACTTTGAACCCGACTTTTCTTCTTGCGGGTTAAAAACCCTACTTTTTTTTTGCGAGTTCAAAAATTTGAACCCGACTTTTCTTGCGAGTTCAAAAATTTGAACCCGACTTTTCTTTTGCAAGCTCAAAGAACCCGACTTTTCTTTTTCTCGCGGGTTCAACGAACCCGACTTTTCTTTGCGAGCTCAAACGAACCCGACTTTTCTCGTGAGTTCGAAAACTCGACTTTTCTTTTTCTTGCGAGCTCAAACGAACCCGACTTTTCTTCTTGCGAGCTCAAGGGGCCCGACTTTTCTTTTCTTGCGGGTTAAAAACCCGACTTTTCTCGCGAGTTCAAACGAACCCGACTTTTCTTCTTGCGGGTTCGAAAACCCGACTTTTCTTCTTGCGGGTTCAAGGAACCCGACTTTTCCTCTCTTCTCGCGGGTTCAAAAGGACCCGACTTTTTCTCGCGGGTTTAACAAACCCGACTTTTCTTTCTCGCGAGTTCAAATAACTCGACTATTTTTTTTTCATCAAGAACCCCATTACATTTTTTTATATAAACCCACATTTGCTTTTCCAGACTTGTACCCACTTATGTCCCATAGTTCTTTTATTATTATTATTATTATTATTATTATTATTATTATTATTATTATTATTATTATTATTATTATTTTATTACAACTTGACAAACTACCACAAAAAAAATAGAATCTACTTTATAAAAGCAGATCTAATGTGCCTTTTGATGTTCGAATACCTTTTATCTTCTCCATTCTTCAAACCATTTTCTTTTCCTTTTTTTTAACAAATTGCCTTTGACTCTTTTCATCTCCATTGTAAAAGCTGTATGTGTGAATGTTTTTTTTTATCATCCATAAACCTTCCATCCCAGCCACGAATCTTCCATAGATCTTGCAAACAATTTTTTTTTTTGGCTTAGTGTTGGGAAGATTGAGAGCGATCTTCAACGGCGCCTCCCTCTTCTGCGGCTATTACCAAACCGTAAAAGGTAGAGAGAAGGCTCGATGATTCAATGAAGAACCGGGGTGCCGGGTTTTCTGTTCAATCGAAGGTGTTGGGTGGAGGCTCGGATGGGTTCTGACCAATGGTTGTTCATGGTTTAGGAGAAGGTTGATGATGATTCTCACAGGTCGTTTTTTTTTAAATGCTCTAAACACAACCCCACACTATTGTTTGGTTAAAATGGCCACCGTCATATGGTGGCGGCGAGGTGGCGAGGTGCTGAAAACAGCCACGGGGTAGGTCCCCTCTTCTTTCTTCTTCCCCGTTGATCCCTGTTGTCTGCGAGTGGAAAACGACCCGTCGTTTTGGTGGTTAAAGGTTGTGAGCAAAGTGGCCTGACGGGCTGTGAAAGTGGGGTTTTTGGTGGTGGTTGAGGTATTGTCGGTCAGAGGTGACGGGGCCGGTGGTTTAGCGTTTGTTTAGGGTGGTCCGAGCACTTTGGTTGACGACGCTGGACAGGTTGTTTTCGCTCCGGTTTTTTTAACGGAGCGGTGGTTCCAGTCGCTCGGGTTTGGGTTATGACTTATTCAGGCGAGGATTGTGGCGGCGACTAAGTGGGTTCCGATGAAACACTGTCGTGTAAGTGGGGATGATGGAGACGATGACAGCGGCAACTGGTTAAGTTTTTTTTTTTTTTTTTTGAGCAAGATCAGAACACTGCTCTGATACCATATAGAAATCTAAGCGGAAGCGATTTTCTATTTGGTTAAGCTTATTTGGTTTGGCCATGTGGCTGGAGGCCGCTCGGTTCTAGCCGGCGACTCTCAAACCGGCAAGGTGATTATTTGTATGGAGATAGAGAGAAAGATTGTTTTGTTATTGATTGTGAATATTTGGTATTTGGTACATTACAGATGAGAAGAAGACTTCTCTTAAATACAAGAAAAGCAAAGGACAACATACAATAAATAAGGAAAAAGTAAATTAGGAGGGACATTCAGAAAACATGGAGAAAAGCAATGGGGAACACCATTATATGGAATAAAGGAAAAGCAATTCCAATACTATCAACAACTTCCTCGCCATTTAAAAGTTTTAGGAAAAGAGTTTTATTCCATAATTTTGTACCGCGCACCGGATCAAAATCAGGAAGATTATCCTCCAACTCTAAAACACAAGTATTATCAAACCAGGACGCTAAGTTATGAACCATGTTAACTTCATACATCTTCGAAAAGGCACCAAATTGAGTATCATTCTTTTTTTAATTTGCAAAAACATAATCATCTTTGGACATGGCCTCCTTAACACATAAATTATTCCTCACCCAAGCAACAGGTTTGGATTGGTCTTGCATACCTGATACTGGACCACCTTGCTTCACTTGTGCTTCCTTCACAATTTGGTTTAAGCTCGATTGGGATTCTGGAACAAAACTACCATCCTTCTCATTATGTGCATAGCCCATATATGGGTACGTAGCATTAACAGGAGTCGGCCCACTATTGTCTTCCACATTCTGGACAGCCTCATCCGAACCATCATCGTGATCTGGCCCAATGGTTTGTGCTTGGGCCTGGAGAAAAAGGTTATCCAGCCCAGAATTATGGGCCTGTATCGGTCCAATCTTAGACCCGATAGAAACCTCAAAAACAACTGGTACCTCCTCTAGAGGTGTACAAACCGGGTTTTTTTCCGGTTCCGGTTCCGGAACCTGTCCGCTACAGTGTCGGTTCCGCCCGGAACCGGTTCCGGTTCCGTCGGTTTTCGGTTCTGGTTCCTCCGGTTCCAAAGACCGGTTTTTTTGGCCGGTTCCGGTTCGGTTCGGTTCCGATTTCGGTTCCGGTTGCGGTTCCGGAATTGGTTATTTCGCGCACACTAAAAAAAAGCCGATACGAAAAAGAAATAAACATAAAATTGCGACTTTTTTTATTTTTATTTCGAAACAAGAAACATGGAAATCTACATGAAAAAAAATTGAACATTACAATGACATTATTTTTTATTAATCTTCGTCCGAACTACTCATGTGTTGCATCGCCGCATCGTATGCGGGTGTATACGATAGCGGGTTTTGCATTCTTGAGTGTTGTGACTATAAGAATTGATATGATTTGACTGAATGCCTTTTCATTATTCACAATGTCAAATATATAATACAATTGGTTGACACTAATCTAGGAAATACAACAACCTTTCCTAAGATAAAGATATGTATCATAATTACAAAATAATTACTATTACACCCCCGCAGTCAAAGCGGGAGGTTGTCTTACGTTGAGACTGGAGCGGAAATCATCAAACAAAATACGCGGTAGACCTTTGGTGAAGATGTCCGCAATCTGGTAGCGAGTGGGTACATGTAAAACACGAACACACACCCGTTGTACCTGCTCTCGAACAAAGTGAATGTCGAGCTCAATGTGTTTGGTCCTCTGGTGCTGAACAGGGTTACCTGAGAGATAAATCGCACTGACATTGTCGCAGTAAACTAAAGTGGCTTTGATGAGTGGCTGATTTAACTCGAGCATCAGATTACGAAGCCAGCAAATTTCAGAAACAACATTAGCGACTCCTCTGTATTCAGCTTCAGCACTGGAGCGAGATACTGTAGGTTGCCGCTTGGATGACCAGGAGAGTAAGTTATCACCAAGATAGACACAATATCCTGAAGTGGACCTGCGAGTGTCAGGACAGCCTGCCCAGTCAGCATCGGTGTATGCACGAAGAGAGATGTTTGGGGCAGGGTTGAGAGTAAGACCGTAGTCGGATGTGCCCTGTATATACCGGATGATACGCTTTAGAGCATTCCAATGATCATCAGAAGGAGAGTGCATGTGCATGCAGATCTGCTGAACGGCATAGGAGATATCCGGTCGCATGAATGTAAGGTACTGAAGTGCACCTGCCAGGCTACGAAATGTAGTGGGATCATGAAATGGGGCAGAGGTGGCAGTACCAAGTTTGGGACCAGTGTCAACAGGAGTGGCAGCCAGTTTACAAGCATCCATGATGGCCCTGTGAATGATGTCCCTGGCATATGACTGCTGAGATAAGAACATAGTGTCACCCGTCCTTGTGACAGAGATGCCCAGAAAATGAGATAAAGGACTCAAATCCTTCATTGCAAATTCACCGGATAAGGATCGCATGATGCGCTCATGAAGAGTGGCAGATGACGTGGTGAGGATGATGTCATCCACATAAAGAAGTAAGTAAGCAATGTCCTGGCCATGGTGATAGATAAACAGAGAGTGGTCAGACTTACTCTGTGTGAAACCCTGCATCAAAACAAAGTCAGTAAAACGCTGGTACCAGGCTCGTGGAGCCTGCTTCAAGCCATAGAGGGATTTCCTCAGCTTGCACACATGGTTGGGAAAACGCGTATCTCGAAACCCCATGGGCTGATGCATGTAAACTGTCTCCTCCAAGTGACCATGTAGAAACGCATTGGTGACATCCAATTGATTTATAAGCCAGGACCGTGAGAGGGCCAAGGTGAGAATAAGACGTATCGTGGCCGGTTTGACCACAGGGCTGAAGGTGTCACCACAGTCAATGCCCACCTGTTGACCCCGACCATCACAAACAAGACGAGCTTTATATCTCTCCAAACTACCGTCTGACCGAAACTTATGCTTGAAAAGCCACATACACCGAATAATATTCATATCAGGTTGACGCGGAACTAACTCCCAAGTCTCATTTTTAATAAGTGCACTAAATTCATTGGTCATGGCAGTAAGCCATTCGGGCGAGGTCAAGGCAACCTGTGGGGACTTGGGTAATGGGACAACCGTGGTGGTATGAAGGTTGAAATGGTGTTTGGGTTTGGAGATGCCGTCCATGGCGCGCGTGCGCATGGTACGGGTCGGTGGTTGAGTGTTCGGAACAGAAGTGGTGGCTGTAGTGGTGACGTTTGGCTGTTGGGCCGGAGGGGTGGGGTTAGGTGGTTGGGCCGTGAGGTGAGTGGGATCGGGTGGGGAGGAAACTGTTTGGGCCGGGGAGTTGGCTGTGACCGATGGGCCAGATGTGGATGGTTGGGCCGGGGAGTGGACTGGAGGGATGGTTGAGGGAATGGGCAGGGGCTGGTGGGCCGTAGTAGGGGAGGGGTAAGGGGCTGGGCTGTTGGGCCGATGTTCATTGGGCTGGGTAGTTGTAGTAGGAGGGGAAGTGGGACTAACATGAGACCATAGGAGTGGACTTAGTCCACTGTCCAGGAATGAGTAGTCGGTTGGGTTGGTAGGGAGGGTGGTAGAGAAAGGAAAGATGGTTTCTTCAAATAAAACATGGCGAGAAATAAAGATGGTGTTGGTAGTGAGGTCTAGACAGCGATACCCACGATGATTGGGTGGGTAACCTATAAAGACACAAGGTTTAGAGCGGTTAGCAAGTTTATGGATGGTGGTGGAGGGTAAGAGAGGGTAGCAGAGACAACCGAACACGCGAAGGTGTTCATATGTGGGGTTGCAATGGTATAAATGAGAGGTGGGGGAGAGGAATTTGTGATGTTTGTTGGGGATGATATTAAGGGGGTACGTGGCGGTTTCTAATGCATGATGCCAAAAGGAAGGCGGCAAGGAGGATTGGGCTAAAAGGGATCGAACCATGTTGTTGATTGTCCGAATTTTGCGCTCGGCTTTACCGTTTTGGGATGAGGTATATGGGCAAGAAAATCGGAAATGCATGCCATGAATCCGACAAAAGTTATGAAATGAACTATTATCAAATTCTTTGCCATTATCACATTGAAACTGTTTAAGTTTGCATCCGAATTGGGTGTTTATGAAAGTATTAAAGATGGAAAAAATTGTGAAAACATTAGATTTATTTGTGAGAGGGAATGTCCAAAGAAAATCTGTAAAGTCATCTAAAAATAAAACATAATATCGGTGACCTCCGGTGCTAGGCACAGGAGAGGTCCAAAGGTCGCTGTGAATTATATCAAACGGTAAAGAAGTACGATTACAAGAATTAGCAAATGGCAAACGTACACTTTTCCCAAAAACACAAGCTTGACATAAAGTTTTGTCATTATTATTAGATGAACTAGACAAATTTAAAGGTAAAGAATGCAAAGTGGAGAAGCTCGGGTGCCCAAGGCGTTGATGCCAACGATCTTGAGTAGTGGCCACAAACGCAGTAGAGGTGGTCTTGGAAAGAAGAGGTGCTGTCAGTGGGTATAGGTCACCCGAGCTATTGCATCGCAGGAGGTGAGCCTTTTAGGTTCTAAATCTGAACCCGAAAGGGATTTCATGACTTCTAATGCTATAACTATTTGTATTTTGTTATAGTAAATAGTTTTTATATATAAAAAAAATACAATACATGAATTCTAATGCTATAACTATTTGTGTTTTGTTATAGTATATACTTTTTATATAAAAAAAATACAATACATGTGAAGATATTAGTTTTTATAATGAAAAAATAATCCAATACATGAAAATATAGTTTTTATAAGAGAAGATTTCAAAAAAATGCATCGGTACCTTTTTGGTTCAAAAGAGTTAATCAGAAAGGTACCAAACTATTAACCCGGGTAATAGGTAAGAGCCGTTTAGGTTATAAATCTGAACCCGAAAGGGATTTCATGACTTCTAATGCTATAACTATTTGTGTTTTGTTATAGTATATAGTTTTTATATAAAAAAAATACAATACATGAATTCTAATGCTATAACTATTTGTGTTTTGTTATAGTATATTGTTTTTATATAAAAAAAATACAATACATGTGAAGATATTAGTTTTTATAATGAAAAAATAATCCAATACATGAAAATATAGTTTTTATAAGAGAAGATTTAAAAAAAAGGAATCGGTACCTTTTTGGTTCAAAAGAGTTAATCAGAAAGGTACCAAACTATTAACCCGGGTAATAGGTAGGAGCCTTTTAGGTTCTAAATCTGAACCCGAAAGGGATTTCATGACTTCTAATGCTATAACTATTTGTGTTTTGTTATAGTATATAGTTTTTATATATATAAAAAATACAATACATGAATTCTAATGGTATAACTATTTGTGTTTTGTTATAGTATATAGTTTTTATATAAAAAAAATACAATACATGTGAAGATATTCGTTTTTATAATGAAAAAATAATCCAATACATGAAAATATAGTTTTTATAAGAGAAGATTTCAAAAAAAGGCAACGGTACCTTTTTGGTTCAAAAGAGTTAATCAGAAAGGTACCAAGCTATTAACCAATGTAATAGATAGGAGCCTTTTAGGTTTTAAATCCGAACACGAAAGGGATTTCATGACTTCTAATGCTATAACTATTTGTGTTTTGTTATAGTATATAGTTTTTATATAAAAAAAATACAATACATGAATTCTAATGCTATAACTATTTGTGTTTTGTTATAGTATATTGTTTTTATATAAAAAAAATACAATACATGTGAAGATATTAGTTTTTATAATGAAAAAATAATCCAATACATGAAAATATAGTTTTTATAAGAGAAGATTTCAAAAAAAGGCATCGGTACCTTTTTGGTTCAAAAGAGTTAATCAGAAAGGTACCAAACTATTAACCCGGGTAATAGGTAGGAGCCTTTTAGGTTCTAAATCTGAACCCGAAAGGGATTTCATGACTTCTAATGCTATAACTATTTGTGTTTTGTTATAGTATATAGTTTTTATATAAAAAAAATACAATACATGAATTCTAATGCTATAACTATGCTGCTAGTATGCTTCGCTTCTTCCTCCATGAACCTAAAAACAAAGATTTAACAATATGGAAATAATTGGTTACACTTTAATCTTTTCAACACGATATAATAATCATTTGGCTTATTTTTGTCTCACCTTTTAATATTATCAAAAATTTGAGTTGCATCATGGCCAGGTTCCAATGAATCCAAATGAAGGAGAATTGGTTCTGATTTATTGGATTTGTTACGCATACAAAGAATAATCACACTCCAATGGGAACTAGATAAAAGAAAATAAACTGAATCAATATATCTGATTTAACAATATGGAAATATCTGATTAATATATTTGATTTAAAACTGTTTTTGAATGTAAATATCTTAGAAAAACTTACTTTTCATGAATTGGGATACCAAGATATTCTTTCTGCAAAATATTGTTTTTATGCCACCACCTTCTAAGTTTGTCGAACGAATTTTCAGCAATTCCCTATTCAAGGAATACATGGACCACACAAGCATGAGTGGGAGAAATGATAATCATAAAAAGCCTAGCAAAATGGGCAGGTCCGGCGGGTTTGGGTAATGAGTCAAATCAGGTACGGGTCAAAACTTTACACAGATAAAACTTTATCATCTACAAGAGAACAAGAAAGATAAAACCTTGGGTGATAGAACATCTTTCCACTTCGAGTAAAAAAATGTGTTGAAGAAGTGATAATCACTTATTGCTCCATTTGTTGGAGATACATTCTGCTCTAAATATCTGGCCAAAACACATACCGAAGGTAAAAGTTCATCAACATCAATTAAACACATACCGAAGGTTCATCAACATCAATTAAACACATACCGTAGGTAAAAGAAAAAACAATTAAACACATACCGAAGGTAAAAGTTCATAAGAGCATCGTCCAACCATTGTCCAGGCTCAAGCCTCCGAGTATCAATCTCAGTAATGTCAGAATCACTGCAAAAAAAAGATATGATAGACCAATTATGTTCAGTTAAAACTGTCAGAGACAGTCATCCACTCACACAAAATAAAAGAAAATCAAGACAAACCTAGATGGGTCACTTTTACTCGCTCCACTACTAGAAGCTGCCTCAACATTCTGAGTAGAAGCCTTCTGGTCACTTTTACTCGCTCCAGCCTTCGGGCCACTTTTACTCGCTCCACTAGTAGAAGCTGCCTCAACATTCTGAGTAGAAGCAGCAATCGCCTTCTTACATCTCTCGTTAACTTCATTGAGTTCTGAAAGTGACGGTTTTGGTAACGGTTTTGGTAGAGACTTGAGACCTTTGGATAAATTCTTCATGTCTTCATAAACCTTCTCCGTCAAGTATTTCACCTGTTGACTCTTCGAACCATTGTCAATCTGTAAGTAGGGGAAATCAGTTAAAAAAATCACAAATTCATAATAATAATAAACATAATAAAATATGACACACATTTTCACTAACCATCTAGTTCTGGTAGATCTCTTTAATCTTTTTATCAGTGAACTCATGAATTTGTTGTCCCATAATTGCCTCAATATAATATAACTGGAGAAATAAGAAACACCCAGCAAATTCCTTATCATCCCCTGTCCCGTTAACAAAAGTTTTTGTGCCGTCCGAGAGAACATCCAAAGCCTCCATTGCCCACGGTTGCTTACTAAGATTATTCACATCCTGAACATAACCCAAGTATTTCGATTTTAATTTACCCTTTCTTCCAGGACAAACAATGTGATTCAATGCTATTAATGAAAAAGTTTGCTTAATAGCATTGTCTTCAGTAGCATTTTCGAATTCAGATACAACCTTATCCATAGAAATAAATGCGAGGTCATTAGTGCAATATTTATGGACAAGATCGTCATTCAATGGCGCATCATCATCAACTTTTGAGCCAGCTCCATTTGGTATGCCCATTATACGAGAAAAGTCACAAGCTGTAATATCATATTCTTTCTTCTCACCCCCCTTTTCAATAGCTAGCTTTCTTTCACCCCACTTAAAATGCTTAGCCATTGATTTGACTAAATCTCGTTCTACTTCTATATTTCTACCCTTCAAGTGTAGAAGCTTTGCAAAAGGGGTTTCTTTTATAACCTTTTTTTATGGTCAGACATATTCTTCAAAGCTTTGTTAAACCTGCCTACATTACAATGGATACGGACTTTTTTATTTTTATTCTTCTTTGCCTTTTTCTTTTCCTTTAAGTACTGCTCTTTGCAGGCTTTTTTACTTAAACCTGGGTGGGTCGACCTAAATAACAAATAAACAAGTGTTTTTCAGGCCAGTGTATCGATTCATTGTGTGAGTCAAAGCAAGTAATGCATTGTAATCTATATAAACAACCTCTAACCCTATGCCCTATATATGATCAAAGTCTCAAACACAGCAGAGAAGCATTCTCAATCGTAGGTACGTTCAATTTTTTTCAGTTTGTTTTAATCTCTTTTTTGATCCTATAATGATTCAGTATTGACAGTCATGTTTTCTGTTAGTGACAGTCATGAATCTGGAACATTATTTTCATTGCAGCCCCTTATCATACCAGAACCAAGTAAGGCGTCTAATCCTGTAATCAAACCTATAGAACCCACAAAATCAAAAACCAGTCCATAATTCTGCACATTCACCCTGTCTACACAGCTAGTTGAACAAAAAGGTTGCAAAAACCAGTCCTAATTCTGCACATTCACCCTGTCTACATAGTATACTAGCACAATCCTTAGATATAACCCATAATTTCATAACTTTAATATAATTAATAAAACTATATTATTATTTTTAAACTAACTAATTTCAGCATCAAATTCATCAAAAACACACGTTAAAAGGGCATGACATGCTTGAGATTGAAACAAAAAGTCTAAAACATCAAAAATAAACTTAAAAAACCCCTGAGGCGCACCTGAGGCGCTGTTTTTATTACTGCCTCAGCCCTGTGGCAGCATGCGCCTCAGCCGTTTTTTAAACCATGCCAATTTCAGTCATAAATGTAAGAACCATCTTGTTTTGCATCTGACCCATTTGGATAAACACAAATCCATTATTTTATTATTAAAAATCCTACCTTTAATTAATTTTGATAATAACCAAATAACAAATCCCTTCTTGTTTTGCATCCGACCCACTTCCCCGGCGGCGACGAAAAGTTCCGATAATCACATTATAATAACCGATCAATCAAATAAATCCCCAACAAAGACAAATTATATTTATTCATAAAGATTAACAAAGCTAAACATCACAAGACCCAAACATCACAGCATAATGGTTAACAAAGACAAACATCACAGGACCCATGCATCACAGCATAATGATTAACAAAAAGAACCAGAATGGTAGTGTGGATGAGATCGAACTCGAGACACTGTAAACGCCCATCGACAACTAACCCTATGCCCTATATACGATCAAACAGCAGAGAAGCATTCTCAATCGCAGGTATGTTCAATTTTTTTTTAAGTTTTTCTAATCTCTTTTTTGATCCTATAATGCTTCAGTATTGACAGTCATGTTTTCTGTTAGTGACAGTCATGAATCTGGAACATTATTTTCAGATTTTTTAGTCTGTTTTGTGATCCTATAATGCTTTAGTATTCTGTTAGTGACAGTCATGAATCTGGAACATTATTTTCAGATTTTTTAGTCTGTTTTGTGATCCTATAATGCTTTAGTATTGACAGTCATGTTTCCTGTTAGTGACAGTCATGAATCTGGAACATTATGTTCAATTTTTTATGTCAATACTGAAGCATTAACAAGTACTTTTCGATGTAAACCTAATAGATGATCTGATATTAGCATTATGACCTAAATAGATGATCTGATCTTAGCATTATGATTTTTCTTTCTTTTGTTCATAAAAGCAGACATAAAATACATACTGATATATGTTCCACTGATTGGTTTCTCTTTTTCCGTCTTGACTGTCCATTTCTTCTTCACTAGCTTCTTGTTCAAAAAGTTCCTCTTTTTCTTCACTGCTTGAAGCCATTTGAGATTATGATTTGAGATTATGATTTGAGATTATGGTTATCTGTGTGTAAAGGGGATGGCGGTTATAAGAACAAAACGGATTAATTTGAAGAAACGACGTCGGATGGCGGTTATAAGAACAAAAGGGATTAATTTGAACAAAAGGGTTTTGTACCTTTACATGTTTTTTTTAATTGTCGTAAGAATCTTAATAAAAAAAAAAACATAAGAACAAAAGGGATTAATTTGAACAAAAAGGTTTTGTACCTTTACATGTTTTTTTTAATTGTCGTAAGAATCTTAATAAAAAAAATCATGTTTTTTTTTATTAATATTCTTACGACAATTAAAAAAAACATGTAAAGGTACAAAACCCTTTTGTTCAAATTAATCCCTTTTGTTCTTATAACCGCCATCCGACGTCGTTTCTTCAAATTAATCCGTTTTGTTCTTATAACCGTCATCCCCTTTAAACACAGATAACCATAATCTCAAATCATAATCTCAAATTGCTTCAAGCAGTGAAGAAAAAGAGGAACTTTTTGAACAAGAAGCTAGTGAAGAAGAAATGGACAGTCATGAAGAAGAAATGGACAGTCAAGACGGAAAAAGAGAAACCAATCAGTGGAACATATATCAGTATGTATTTTATGTCTGTTTTTATGAATAAAAGAAAGAAAAATCATAATGCTAAGATCAGATTATCTATTTAGGTCATAATGCTAAGATCAGATCATCTATTAGGTTTACATCGAAAAGTACTTGTTAATGCTTCAGTATTGACATAAAAAATTGAACATAATGTTCCAGATTCATGACTGTCACTAACACGAAACATGACTGTCAATACTAAAGCATTATAGGATCACAAAACAGACTAAAAAATCTGAAAATAATGTTCCAGATTCATGACTGTCACTAACAGAATACTAAAGCATTATAGGATCACAAAACAGACTAAAAAATCTGAAAATAATGTTCCAGATTCATGACTGTCACTAACAGAAAACATGACTGTCAATACTGAAGCATTATAGGATCAAAAAAGAGATTAGAAAAACTTAAAAAAAAAATTGAACATACCTGCGATTGAGAATGCTTCTCTGCTGTTTGATCGTATATAGGGCATAGGGTTAGTTGTCGATGGGCGTTTACAGTGTCTCGAGTTCGATCTCATCCACACTACCATTCTGGTTCTTTTTGTTAATCATTATGCTGTGATGCATGGGTCCTGTGATGTTTGTCTTTGTTAACCATTATGCTGTGATGTTTGGGTCTTGTGATGTTTAGCTTTGTTAATCTTTATGAATAAATATAATTTGTCTTTGTTGGGGATTTATTTGATTGATCGGTTATTATAATGTGATTATCGGAACTTTTCGTCGCCGCCGGGGAAGTGGGTCGGATGCAAAACAAGAAGGGATTTGTTATTTGGTTATTATCAAAATTAATTAAAGGTAGGATTTTTAATAATAAAATAATGGATTTGTGTTTATCCAAATGGGTCAGATGCAAAACAAGATGGTTCTTACATTTATGACTGAAATTGGCATGGTTTAAAAAACGGCTGAGGCGCACGCTGCCACAGGGCTGAGGCAGTAATAAAAACAGCGCCTCAGGTGCGCCTCAGGGGTTTTTTAAGTTTATTTTTGATGTTTTAGACTTTTTGTTTCAATCTCAAACATGTCATGCCCTTTTAACGTGTGTTTTTGATGAATTTGATGCTGAAATTAGTTAGTTTAAAAATAATAATATAGTTTTATTAATTATATTAAAGTTATGAAATTATGGGTTATATCTAAGGATTGGGCTAGTATACTATGTAGACACGGTGAATGTGCAGAATTATGGACTGGTTTTTGCAACCTTTTTGTTCAACTAGCTGTGTAGACAGGGTGAATGTGCAGAATTATGGACTGGTTTTTGATTTTGTAGGTTCTATAGGTTTGATTACAGGATTAGACGCCTTACTTGGTTCTGGTATGATAAGGGGCTGCAATGAAAATAATGTTCCAGATTCATGACTGTCAGTAACAGAAAACATGACTGTCAATACTGAATCATTATAGGATCAAAAAAGAGATTAAAAAAAAACTGAAAAAAAAATTGAACGTACCTACGATTGAGAATGCTTCTCTGCTGTGTTTGAGACTTTGATCATATATAGGGCATAGGGTTAGAGGTTGTTTATATAGATTACAATGCATTACTTGCTTTGACTCACACAAGGAATCGATACACTGGCCTGAAAAACACTTGTTTATTTGTTATTTAGGTCGACCCACCCAGGTTTAAGTAAAAAAGCCTGCAAAGAGCAGTACTTAAAGGAAAAGAAAAAGGCAAAGAAGAATAAAAATAAAAAAGTCTGTATCCATTGTAATGTAGGCAGGTTTAACAAAGCTTTGAAGAATATGTCTGACCATAAAAAAAAGGTTATAAAAGAAACCCCTTTTCCAAAGCTTCTAGACTTGAAGGACAGAAATATAGAAGTAGAACGAGATTTAGTCAAATCAATGGCTAAGCATTTTAAGTGGGGTGAAAGGAAGCTAGCTATTGAAAAGGGGGGTGAGAAGAAAGAATATGATATTACAGCTTGTGACTTTTCTCGTATAATGGGCATACCAAATGGAGCTGGCTCAAAGTTGATGATGATGCGCCATTGAATGACGATCTTGTCCATAAATATTGCACTAATGACCTCGCATTTATTTCTATGGATAAGGTTGTATCTGAATTCGAAAATGCTACTGAAGACAATGCTATTAAGCAAACTTTTTCATTAATAGCATTGAATCACATTGTTTGTCCTGGAAGAAAGGGTAAATTAAAATCGAAATACTTGGGTTATGTTCAGGATGTGAATAATCTTAGTAAGCAACCGTGGGCAATGGAGGCTTTGGATGTTCTCTCGGACGGCACAAAAACTTTTGTTAACGGGACAGTGGATGATAAGGAATTTGCTGAGTGTGTCTTATTTCTCCAGTTATATTATATTGAGGCAATTATGGGACAACAAATTCATGAGTTCACTGATAAAAAGATTAAAGAGATCTACCAGAACTGGATGGTTAGTGAAAATGTGTGTCATATTTTATTATGTTTATTATTATTATGAATTTGTGATTTTTTTAACTGATTTCCCCTACTTACAGATTGACAATGGTTCGAAGAGTCAACAGGTGAAATACTTGACGGAGAAGGTTTATGAAGACATGAAGAATTTATCCAAAGGTCTCAAGTCTCTACCAAAACCGTTACCAAAACCGTTACTTTCAGAACTCAATGAAGTTAACGAGAGATGTAAGAAGGCGATTGCTGCTTCTACTCAGAATGTTGAGGCAGCTTCTACTAGTGGAGCGAGTAAAAGTGGCCCGAAGGCTGGAGCGAGTAAAAGTGACCAGAAGGCATCTACTCAGAATGTTGAGGCAGCTTCTAGTAGTGGAGCGAGTAAAAGTGACCCATCTAGGTTTGTCTTGATTTTTCTTTTATTTTGTGTGAGTGGATGACTGTCTCTGACAGTTTTAACTGAACATAATTGGTCTATCATATCTTTTTTTTTTGCAGTGATTCTGACATTACTGAGATTGATACTCGGAGGCTTGAGCCTGGACAATGGTTGGACGATGCTCTTATGAACTTTTACCTTCGGTATGTGTTTAATTGTTTTTTCTTTTACCTTCGGTATGTGTTTAATTGATGTTGATGAACCTTCGGTATGTGTTTAATTGATGTTGATGAACTTTTACCTTCGGTATTTGTTTTGGCCAGATATTTAGAGCAGAATGTATCTCCAACAAATGGAGCAATAAGTGATTATCACTTCTTCAACACATTTTTTTACTCGAAGTGGAAAGATGTTCTATCACCCAAGATTTTATCTTTCTTGTTCTCTTGTAGATGATAAAGTTTTATCTGTGTAAAGTTTTGACCCGTACCTGATTTGACTCATTACCCAAACCCGCTGGACCTGCCCATTTTGCTAGGCTTTTTATGATTATCATTTCTCCCACTCATGCTTGTGTGGTCCATGTATTCCTTGAATAGGGAATTGCTGAAAATTCGTTCGACAAACTTAGAAGGTGGTGGCATAAAAACAATATTTTGCAGAAAGAATATCTTGTTATCCCAATTCATGAAAAGTAAGTTTTTCTAAGATATTTACATTCAAAAACAGTTTTAAATCAAATATATTGATCATATATTTCCATATTGTTAAATCAGATATATTGATTCAGTTTATTTTCTTTTATCTAGTTCCCATTGGAGTGTGATTATTGTTTGTATGCGTAACAAATCCAATAAATCAGAACCAATTCTCCTTCATTTGGATTCATTGGAACCTGGCCATGATACAACTCAAATTTTTGATAATATTAAAAGGTGAGACAAAAATAAGCCAAATGATTATTATATCGTGTTGAAAAGATTAAAGTGTAACCAATTATTTCCATATTGTTAAATCTTTGTTTTTAGGTTCATGGAGGAAGAAGCGAAGGAAGAAGCGAAGCATACTAGCAGCATAGTTATAGCATTAGAATTCATGTATTGTATTTTTTTTATATAAAAACTATATACTATAACAAAACACAAATAGTTATAGCATTAAAAGTCATGAAATCCCTTTCGGGTTCAGATTTAGAACCTAAAAGGCTCCTACCTATTACCCGGGTTAATAGTTTGGTACCTTTCTGATTAACTCTTTTGAACCAAAAGGGTACCGATGCTTTTTTTTTTGAAATCTTCTCTTAT
Organism: Ambrosia artemisiifolia; assembly: GCA_032199755.1. Lineage (NCBI taxonomy): Eukaryota > Viridiplantae > Streptophyta > Magnoliopsida > Asterales > Asteraceae > Ambrosia > Ambrosia artemisiifolia. The sequence continues at coordinate 64,812,566 of CM063512.1, read as the reverse complement.
AAAAACTATATTTTCATGTATTGGAATATTTTTTCATTATAAAAACTAATATCTTCACATGTATTGTATTTTTTTATATATAAAAACTATATACGATAACAAAACACAAATAGTTATAGCATTAGAATTCATGTATTGTATTTTTTTATATAAAAACTATATACTATAACAAAACACAAATAGTTATAGCATTAGAAGTCATGAAATCCCTTTCGGGTTCAGATTTAGAACCTAAAAGGCTCCTACCTATTACCCGGGTTAATAGTTTGGTACCTTTCTGATTAACTCTTTTGAACCAAAAAGGTACCTATGCCTTTTTTTGAAATCTTCTCTTATAAAAACTATATTTTCATGTATTGGATTATTTTTTCATTATAAAAACTATATACTATAACAAAACACAAATAGTTATAGCATTAGAAGTCATGAAATCCCTTTCGGGTTCAGATTTAAAACCTAAAAGGCTCCTAGCTATTACACAGGTTAATAGTTTGGTACCTTTCTGATTAACTCTTTTGAACCAAAAAGGTACCGATGCCTTTTTTTGAAATCTTCTCTTATAAAAACTATATTTTCATGTATTGGATTATTTTTTCATTATAAAAACTAATATCTTCACTTGTATTGTATTTTTTTTATATAAAAACAATATACTATAACAAAACACAAATAGTTATAGCATTAGAATTCATGTATTGTATTTTTTTTATATAAAAACTATATACTATAACAAAACACAAATAGTTATAGCATTAGAAGTCATGAAATCCCTTTCGGGTTCAGATTTAAAACCTAAAAGGCTCCTAGCTATTACAAGTTAATAGTTTGGTACCTTTCTGATTAACTCTTTTGAACCAAAAAGGTACCGATGCCTTTTTTTTGAAATCTTCCCAGCAAAGCTACCAACAAGACACGGGTCAACCCACAGGTTCGTATCAGGGACAAACTTTCAAAACATTCCGACGAGTTTAGTTTAAACATGATTGATGGCATTTCATAAGTTGAAGGCTCATACAAGTGCTTTTAATTTAAACATGTTAGCTAACATGGCGGGCCCATTATCTGTGACTCGGGCCCAATATCTAGGAGGCACACTTTTATAAATTCTCTTATATATGTTAGGGCCAATACCCAATTACCCAGGTGATGCATTGGTCCCACCGTGACAACCAAGGACCAATTGTATAAGGTTTATTTTCTTTTCTTTTATTTCTTTTTACAATATTTCATTATTTTGGCTACTATTTTCTGTAAATATGTGCAGCAAAAGTCCAAAACACCAAATCAGTTTTGCCCTTTTGGTTAGTGGTTTGTGTATGCACCATTGCACTGCCTTCATGAATAATTAAATATGATGCACAATCATTGAATCAAGTTTTATTGAATATTATGTAACTGTTATTAAGCATTCAGTAGTCAAAAACGTAAAAAGAGAAAGCGATTTGCTCATTAACTCACTACAATACTATGATTGAGTCATTTTGGTCATCGATATGTTTATTGATATTACTTTAATCGTCGTTTAAAAAAAATAGTTTACGTTATTTATTTCGTTAAGGCCTAAAGACAATGGACACATTTTTCGTAGCTAGGCTCGGGCACCTGAATTCTTAGAGACAACGCTATTAGCTAGCACATAAATTAAGTTTGAGATCAGGGCCGGCCCAAGCCAAGTATTTTAAAGCTTGGGCTTTGGGCCTCTACTTTTTTTTTAATATATGAAATATGGGCTGTCAGGCAGAGCAATGGATTGTGAGAATGGACCTGGAAGTAGGATTATAGAAACAACATACAATCTGTTACGCACCTGCACGTTAATTATCACGATTTATTACCATTTACAAGATCTGGGGGCATGACTTTTTGATCAGATTCTATCTCTTTTTCCCCCTTTTTCTTTTTTAATGAGTTTGTTTTATCATTTGGTGTTTGTTTGCTTTTGTATTTCTTTGGGTTGAATAGAATTCTCTTTGGCTGGTAAACACACATAATGAAACGTCGGCCATGGAAATAAAACTTTCTTAAGAGTTTTACTGCTTTTGTTTGTTATCCTTATTCTATTATATTTGTTCTTAAAGTTCATTTGAGACTCAAATTAATTTTTTATATTTTATTTTGAAGTTCAGTTTTTATGACCCACTACAGGAACATTGAAGTATGCCCAGCTATGTTGTAATCAAAATTATTACAAGGTGTGTTGCCTTAACTGGGTATGAATAATTATTCTCATTGAAGCTACAGTTTATTTATAATCCGGTTAATAATATCAAAATATGCTTATGGGTTCGCATCATCAGGTCAATAAAGTAAGTACAACTTATTTGGTTTAGTGTTTAAGACTTTGATTTAGCTTTTAAGGTTAATAAAATTAAACTTTAACTTACGAATCTTGTTTATTAGTTAAAAAAAAGCTGCAAACCTAAACAACGAAATTCAAACATAATCACCATACCGAGCCAAAACTTTAAAGCAATGAAAAAACTGTCAAATAACATGATACCAGATCTAAATCTTTTATTAAATGGAAAATATAAAGAAACTGATTACAACTCTAGAACAAGATCAACTGATCTACAAGACAAACTGAGAAAATATTCTATACAAAACTCTCTATCAAACCTAATCTGTAACTGGACTCAATAACATTACCAGATTCGAGGTGAATCTGGTACTATCCTTACAAACCCTAGATTTCTGAGAGAGATGAATAATAAGAACGATAACAAAGGAAAGCTAAACTCGTTAACGACTGATCAGCTCTGTTTATATAGACAGTGTTATAGGTTCGGTAAGAAACACAACCGAACCTATCATAACCGTTGATCAATCTAAAGAAACACACTATCAGACGATCTAAGCCTTTAATCTTGTGAGTCTGGATTGCCACATCAGCTTATATCCCGAACCACCAGCTCCTGACCCGAACCTCCACAAGTTGTCGAATGGGCTTGGACCTTTAGTTCTGGGCTGCTACTTTTCTTCTTATTTGGGCCATCATTACCAGACTCTTTATAAACTTGGATCAGTTACACTTCAGCCCACCTGCATATTTCTTATGCAACATGTTCAAATATTTATAGATTTAACATATTTATAAACTTGACATCTAATAATTCTGAATTAGCTAAACTTAATATTAAGACTTGGATGATATGTATATTTTAACACCCCTCCTCAAGCTTAATATTAAGCTTATTCAAGTTTCAGAATCCAAATGGGTCAAACATTCCCAAGGATGTACATATTTCATCATGTAACCCCACACCAAGACCCTTGGTCATGATATCAGCTACTTGTTTCTCAGAACACACTTTGATAGTCTTTATATATCCTTTAGAAATTAATTCTCTTAAGAAAAATATATCAACTTCAAAATGCTTAGTTTTATCAAAAAACACAGGATTGGCTGCAATTGATATTGCAGCACTATTATCACACAACATACTTATAGGCAATTCAACCTTTACTTGCAATTCTTCTAGCAAGTTGATAAGCCAAAGAATCTCACAGGCAGTGGTACACATTGCTCTATATTCAGCTTCTGCTGAAGACCTAGCAATTGTAGACTGCTTTTTACTTTTCCAGGAAATGAGATTGTTCCCCAGAAATATACAAAAACCAGTCACTGACTTTCTAGTGTCAATACATTTGGCCCAGTCAGAATCTGAATAAGCCAAGAGATTAAAGGATGAACTTTTCCTGAACCAGATTCCCTTACCTGGAGCCTTCTTTAAATACCTTAACAATCTAATAGCAATTCTCAAATGACCTTCAGTAGGCTTATGCATGTACTGACTAAGGTAGTGTACAGCATATGATATATCCGGTCTAGTATGAGACAGGTATATCAGTTTGCCTACTAACTGCTGATAACCAGTTATGTTAGCTAACACACTTGGATGGTCATTGCATATTGCAGTTAGGGTATGATTAGGCTCCAAAGGGCTGTTGACTGGTTTGCATGCAGTCATACCATACTCAGCCAACAAATCCAGACAATACTTTCTCTGGGAAAGACATAAGTTATCATCTTGTGATAACACTTCTATTCCTAGGAAGTATTTAAGTTCTCCTAAATCCTTGATAAGAAAGTTATCTTTTAAACATTTCTTAACATTATTCAACTCATTGACACTATTACCAGTTAACACTATGTCATCCACATAAACCAGTAACAAAACTATGACTTCACCAGAGACCTTAACAAACAAAGAGTAATCACATTTACTCTGAACAAAACCAGAATCACACAGAACACTAACAAGTTTTTCATTCCACATTCTGGGTGCCTGCTTAAGACCATACAGTGACTTATTCAATTTACATACCTTAGTTTCATTTTCAGAAAAATAACCCTCAGGCAAAGACATATATACATCTTCATGTAATTCACCATATAGGAAGGCATTATTAACATCAAGTTGGAATAACTTCCAACTGTTTTGCACAGCAACAGACATAACACACTTAACAGTCACAAATTTTACCACAGGAGAAAAAGTTTCTTCAAAATCTATGCCCTGCTTTTGGCTATATCCCTTAGCCACAAGCCTGGCTTTAAACCTATCTATCTCTCCATTAGACTTGTATTTGATTTTGTAGATCCATTTGCACCCTACAAGACTCCTACCTTTAGGTAGATCTACTAATGTCCAGGTATTATTCCTGTTAAGTGCCTCTATTTCTTCATTCATAGCATTGATCCAGTTAGGATCTCCAGAAGCTTCTTTGAAGCTTCTGGGTTCAATGCTTTTATTTAACATACTAGCAAAAGCCCTATGTTCACAAGTTAAATTTGAATAGTTAACAACCTTTTCTACCCCAAACTTTACCTTACCCTCTACTATGAAATCATCTAGTCTTCTGGGAAGAACAGAACTCCTAGTACTCCTTCTAATGGTCTGATTTGTTTGATCATTGCCCTCAGATCCTATTGGATTATCATCACTAGGTGTCACATGCTCAGCCCTGTCAACACTTTTATTAACATCAAAGAACTGAGAACTGGAATGTTCTTCCAAGTTCTGATGCTTCAAAGGTGACTGCTGAGACCCATGTGTCTCTATCTCTTTCTTACCTAACTCCCTTCCCTCATCATTGGGCAGATCAGGTTGATTGGATGTATTATTTTCATAAAGGTTAAAAAAATTCAATGAGTCTATATTTGGAAAATGAGTATCACAGAACTTAGTGTAAACATCTTTATCTTTAAATGGAAAAATAGTTTCATAAAATTTTACATCTCTTGAATAAGAGACAGTTCTAGTTTCCAAACTATATATTTTATAACCTTTTTTCTCATTTGAATAACCTATGAAAACACATTTTTCTGCCTTTTCATTTAGTTTATCAGACTCATTTAGTATAGTAGCAAAACATAAACATCCAAACAACTTAAGATGACCTAGGAAGGGTTTAAAACCATAGATGAGTTCATAGGGTGTTCTCCCATTAAGCACAGATGAGGGTGTCCTATTAATCAAGTAGGAAGCAGTTAACACACATTCACTCCAAAATCTAACAGGTAAATTACTTTGAAATAACAAAGACCTAGTGACATTAAGTAGGTGTCTATGCTTCCTTTCAACTATTCCATTCTGATGTGGTGTATAAGAGCATGATGTTTGATGAATAATGCCCAATGACTTAAAATAGGCAGTCATTTGATTATTCACAAACTCAGACCCATTGTCACTTCTAACACATTTAACTACTTTAGAAAACTGTGTTTTAAGTATATTGACAAAATCTTGTACATGTTCAAACACCTCAATCTTACTTTTCATTAAACACACCCACACAGCCCTGGAATAGTCATCAACAATAGTCAGGAAGTACTTAAACCCCTCCTTACTAGCAACCCTATAAGGCCCCCATACATCTAGGTGCACCAGTTCACCTAGAGCAGTGGTCTTATGGTCACTCAGAGGGAATGGTTCTCTATGCTGATTGGCCTTGTGACACACATCACAAGGTAAGCTTTCATTTCGAACCATTTTGACACCTAAGACATCCTCTAATTTCTGAATAACTATATCAGAAGGATGTCCCATCCTACCATGCCACAATTCATAATCTTTATTTGTAATTCCTACCTTATTACTAACAAAGGATCCTCCACAAAAATAGAGACCTTCTAGCTGGTTACCAGTCACCAGGACTTTCCTGGTTGACAAGTCCTGAATGTAACAATTATTTTCATCAAAACCAACAAACAAATGATTGTCCTTAACCAACTTATGAACAGAAATCAGATTAACACAGTAATCAGGAACAACAAATACATCATACAAGGTAACTTTATCATTTATTTTCAAGTTTCCTATCTTAGTAACCTGAGCATTTGTTCCATTAGGGTGTTTAACTTGTATGTTGAGATCAGAAACATCTATGTAATCAGTCAAATCATGTTCACTAGTGACCATGTGTTGATTTGCCCCTGAGTCTATTATCCAGCCCACTTTAATTTTAGTTCCCCCCACATTAAAACAAAAAATAGGTTTAGCATAAACATTTGCACATAATGGAGAAAACAAGCTACCTGACACATTATGACTTTGAGGAGGATCAATGGTCTTATCTGAAATCAAACTTAACAGTTTAGACAATTGATCACTAGTCAAAGTGGATATAGGAACATCAGTTTTTTCACAACAAGTATTATTTACATTAACCTTTTTTCCCTGAGTTCCCCTGGGTTTAGCCCAAGGTGGATATCCAATTAGTTCAAAACATTTCTCAATTGAATGTCCTACCTTGTTACAATGTGTACACTTAAGAGCAGGATTGTAATTTTTAGTTACTCTCTTAGAAAAATCAACAGGTTGAGTTGTTTTAGACATAAACCCCATAGGTTGACTCTTTTTTGACCCAGTGCTAGAGTTTCTATGGGATTCTTCCCTAGAAACTATAGCAAAGGCCTCTTTTACACTAGGAAGAGTATCTTTAATTAACAAACTAGTTCTGACATTCTGATACACATTGTCTAACCCCATAAGAAACTGCATTAACTTGATCATACTACTAAAATTATTAAATTCCCTAGCAGCATTGCAAGTACAAGCAGGTAACTGTAAAATTTGATCTAACTGTTTCCACATAATGTTCAGTTTATGATAATACTCAGACACAGAAATACCATTTTGAGTAAATGAATTTATCTTTTGGTATAAATCAAACACCACAGAACCATCAATCTTATCATATGTCTCTTTTAATTCATCCCAGACATCACAAGCAAGTTTAGAGAAAACATGTCCCATATACAAATCTTCACTAATAGAGTTAAGAATCCATGTTAATACAATTGAATTACATCTATCCCACTGTCTAGCTAACACAGGATCAGTCTCAGATTTAACACATGTTTTATCAATAAACCCCCATTTGTTTTTGACTTGTAGTGCCAAAGTTAAGCTATTAGCCCACACAGAGTAGTTTTCTGATCCTTTTAATTTTATAGATGTAATAGTTAAGTTGCTAGAATCAGAAGCATGTAAGTACAAAGGATTACTAACATCAAGTTTACTGATTAAGGTTTCATTTGCCCCACCATTACCCCCGTTTCCCAATAGGTTGGGACCACCATCTTGTGGATCCTGATCACCCATAGTACACTTAGTTTAATCAAGAACACTCAAGAAAAACACAGAAGCAACAATGAACACAAATCAAACAAGCAACAACAAATTACACAACAATGAATCAACTAACACCAATATCAAGCACTCACAACAAAAACAAACAGAGACAAACACAACCACGGCGAAGCCTCGCTGGTGATCCAGATAGCCGGTTCCTCAAGGGTACCGACCCAGGTCCTCACGAGGGAGCCTTCCTAGACCTAAGACCAACCCTAAAGCTAAATCAGGTTCTCAGCCCTGAGCATATGACTCCTTATACAACTCTATTAAAAGACAGTAAAAGAAAGGAACGATCTCACCAATATGACCCAAGTTAGGGTTTCCAAACAACTCGTAGTGTCAACCTTCTAGGGTTGATCACCAGAGAGCAAAGAAGTGCTTTACTCCTTACGAACCAGATCCAAGCAATCAACGGCTCCACAGATCAAAGCCCCAATTTCACAGCGGAATATACAACCCAGACGATCTACACCGATCAAGAACAACTTTGATCGATCAGTATCAGATCTCAATCTAAACCTAGAGCTCTGATACCATGTCAAATAACCTGATACCAGATCTAAATCTTTTATTAAATGGAAAATATAAAGAAACTGATTACAACTCTAGAACAAGATCAACTGATCTACAAGACAAACTGAGAAAATATTCTATACAAAACTCTCTATCAAACCTAATCTGTAACTGGACTCAATAACATTACCTGATTCGAGGTGAATCTGGTACTATCCTTACAAACCCTAGATTTCTGAGAGAGATGAATAATAAGAACGATAACAAAGGAAAGCTAAACTCGTTAACGACTGATCAGCTCTGTTTATATAGACAGTGTTATAGGTTCGGTAAGAAACACAACCGAACCTATCATAACCGTTGATCAATCTAAAGAAACACACTATCAGACGATCTAAGCCTTTAATCTTGTGAGTCTGGATTGCCACATCAGCTTATATCCCGAACCACCAGCTCCTGACTCGAACCTCCACAAGTTGTCGAATGGGCTTGGACCTTTAGTTCTGGGCTGCTACTTTTCTTCTTATTTGGGCCATCATTACCAGACTCTTTATAAACTTGGATCAGTTACACTTCAGCCCACCTGCATATTTCTTATGCAACATGTTCAAATATTTATAGATTTAACATATTTATAAACTTGACATCTAATAATTCTGAATTAGCTAAACTTAATATTAAGACTTGGATGATATGTATATTTTAACAAAAAATAACTATATGCTAATTATGAAAATAACAAAAAGAGGTTTGGTAACGATTATACCTGCGCGGACCCGTAAAGTAATTTCAGATTTAAAGCTTAGAAAAACGTCATACAAAGGAAGATGAAGAATATGTATATAGAAATCAAAGGCCATAACATCAACTAGTTCACACCAACAGGAAGAAATATAAGACAAAAATTAATCGGCCAGCTATGACGCCTAGAAGTTGAGATATCCCAAAGATTATTCCAGCAAGGGTGTGTTCGTAGTATAGGGAAAGAACAAAGACAGAAAGGAAGGAGGAGTAGAGAGATTCCACCCTCGAAGCTGTGAAACGGAAACGACGTCGGTTAGATGGTGGTGCTGTTATGTGGTTGTGGTTGTGATGTAGGAAGAGTGTTGGTTTGTGCGACTAGAAAAAAAAAAAACGGAGAAGAATAAAGAATGCTGAAGCCCGGTTTTGGGGTAGGGCAAGCTGGGCGACGGCCCGAGGCGGCGAGGCCCAAATCTCTCGAGGGCCCGAAGTTTTATTCACCGTACATTCATCACTACAAGTGTGTTCTGACGCTCCGACGTACATCCATCACCGCAACAGTGAATTTTCTAGCTTATATAGAGATGTATGTACGGGTTTTTCGAGTGACATGAATGTTTTCTGACGGTGACTCCACAATTAAAAAAAACAAAGAAGTGAAGATAAATTTTCAGCCTGCTAGGCTACGAGAGTTGCAGAAATGCAATGAGTATATAGGTTGAAGATGAAGAAGATGTTAGTTGTGGAGAACATTTATTTTTTTAATTGATTAGTATAAGTTTTATTGAAACTTGAGGTCTGACTAATACTTGACTTTATGCATAGTACTAGGATACTACCCTTTTTTTTAGAAGGCACTAGGATACTACCCTTATTTTCTTTACTTAATATTTAATATAAAATGTAAATGGTTACATAAATAACGTTTAGTTTTTATGAATTCTACTTATTTATCAATTTATTTAAGTGTTTATTTAGTAATTGATTTGTTTGATTTAATAATTAACATTGCTTTTTAGAAAATATTTTAGTTTCAGAAAACTCTTAGCAACTGTGGTTTTTTTAATCATTTTGTGTTATTTTTATTATGTTACCAACTTGATCAGACCTAAAATGTCAAACCGACCTTAAATTTTTTATGTTTGGTTTTATGGAAACGATGTATATAAAAATAGTGACTACATTGAAATAAATTTTTGGATTTGCCACTGCTCTGGCGGCTAGCTTTTTTTCGTCGAAGATCCAATGTTTGACTGGTTTGTTGGTGTTTTTTGGTGTTTGACCCTTCATTATGTCAGTAAACTAGATAAATATAGCGAGAAAGGGGTAGAAGGTTTAGATCTAAGTTTTTTGGCGTTTGAATTACATCTGTTTTTTGGTGTTTGACCCTTCAAGTTGTCCATTGGGCCACTTTGCAACAATCGGTATAACATATTTTACCATTAATCTTGGGGCTCAATTTTTATCTCGCCCAAGGCCCAAAATATTTTTCAGATTCTTAGGGACGGCCCCTGAATGCTTGAACGCCTTCACATTTCTCGAGTTCCATCACGTGAGTAGACGCACATGATTAATTAATTTCTCTGCGGACGTTGCCAACCCATTCACACTTTCTTCATGCAGATGTCTGAACCTATATATTATGGAACTGTTTTGCTTTATACTATTTTCTAGGCAGATAGGTCATCTCAAACATTGAAGAGGTAGGTAGAAAGATAAGGGTAGTCATATTTACACACCCTCCCAAAGTAAATACACACCCTTCTTCTTGTGCGTCGCGTATAGGGTCATACTTGATGTATAAGAGGTCTAACAATGATAATGACCGTGCCCTTTGTATTTCACTTGTCAAACGTATACGCCGCATACAACCTATATGCGGCATATATGTCTGATATGACGCGTAACAGATAGGCATTAATTAATGACACATGTAAATTTCTCCAACCACCATACCCCTTGTATGACGTGACGTAAAAGGGTGTGCAATTAATTATAATGGTATGTAAATACACGCGTAAGAGATGTTACTAACCACATTCCACATGAGTGCAAACATAAGCAACTTAAAGTACTTTTTGTTTTTTAGCTTATACTAGAAAAAAAATTTTAAGTTGACGCAACAATCGTTATGTTTTGACATTGTCGAAATCGTTGCCGTATCACGAGGGAGTTGTTGAATCTCCGGGTCGTTCGACGCATCCTTGTGGCAAACCACAAGGGTCATCTCTTCCTCGTCGGTCCACGGGTTCTTTTTTGTGTGTTTGGTTTTTTAAAGCGTGGTAAATTGTGGCTTTTAACCTCACGGTTTGATCACTTTATATATACGACGGTGGCACTGTTAAAATTAATTCGCTGACCGTTTAGGTGAGTTAAATTCAATTAACTCGGCGGTTTCCAAGATAAACAATTAAATTTGGCTGACCGTTTGATGAGACGGTTGAAATAGTAGAATTAAATGTTAAAACCGTGTAAATATGTAAAAAAAACTTTGGGTATTTAAATGAAAATAAATAAAAGAATCAGTGAAATACTGCTTACAAAAAGATGTTACAGTGAAATAAATCAACGAAGTGATTTGACAAAGCAGGATTGGTTAAGATTTCATATTTAAGTTAGATTACTCTTTCCAACATTAAGTTGAGGATAGAGTTTATATGACATAAAGTTATTGGGAGTGTAGTTTGGCGCAATAAACAAGGTCTTTAGTTTAGTTACGAGTATTTCACTATTAAATGAATAATTTGAATCTTAAATAATATGAATTACTAACCTTTTTTAGCTTATTAGCAAAATCTAGATTATTTTTTTATAATTGTATGTTGTATTATTTATCTCGGATAGACCCATTTAAACATAGCAGATAACAGCGGGGCTCGAGAATTGATGTGTATTCGAATCATAAGAGCTAGCAATATGATCGAGACATACCCAAGGCATTATAGCCTAGTGGTATCTTGGTGGTGAGATAAGACTTAGGGGCCATAAGGTCCTGGGTTCGAATCTCACAAAGGGGGTTTCTCATTTATGAGTTTCCTCCTGAATTGGTGACTTGGTGGTGCAATATGATCGCGTGGCAACACTGGTGGCACGATGATACTCCAGTGTTCCGTGAGTGATTCCAATTTGTTGGCCGTTCAAAAAAAAAAATATGATCGAGACATGTGTTTAATGAAACAAACAGGCTGCCAGGCTGGTGATGCCACTTGTAAACAACCCCTGTAGTAGCTTTTTCTTTTTAAATTAGGCACCTACTACAAGATAGATGTTTTTCTTAATAAACTAGGCACATACTACAAGATATCATCATATCAGTGCCTGCAAACCACTGTAGTAGCTTTTTCTTTTTAAATTTAATATGAATTTTATTTTTTTACGTACAAGCCATAATTAAAAATTCAAAATCAAGTTTTGATGACTTGAGTTTTTAACATTTTATTATATTATATATTTATAATATAATTATATATTATTTTCCGGTTCGTAAATCCGGTCCGACCGGTTAAACCGGTTCGACCAATTAACCAGTAAGAAGACCGATTCATCATCCGATCCGGTCTTAAAAACATTGCCAAAATGCCACTATTTTACTGTTTAAATCCCAAAGATTATTAATAGTATATAATAGCCGTAACTTATCTAAAATGAAAAAAAAAAAAAGATAATTGCACTTATACTAAAAAGTGTTTATTCAAAAGTAATAGCATCCCTGTTTTTTAATAAGGAAAAATGGAAATAAATAATCCCAACTATTGACTATTGGCTAATAACAGTCCCAACTACGAAAATCATCAATATTTGTCCTAACTTTCGACATATTGGAAACCAACGGACCCAAACTAACGGAGGCTAACTCCGTTAGTGTGATGCTGACGTGGCATGCTTAGGTGGCAAGATAATCCTACGTGGCATGCCACGTGGCAAAATGATCCTATGTGGCATGCCATGTCAGCATCACACTAACGGAGTTAGCCTCCGTTAGTTTGGGTCCGTTGGTTTCCAATATGTCGAAAGTTAAGACCAATATTGGTGATTTTCGTAGTTGAGACTGTTATTGATCAATAGTCAATAGTTAGGATTATTTATTCCATTATTCCTTTTAATAATGATCAAACCCAAAATTTTCAAATTATTAATTACTTTATGCAATTCTCGAAAATTTGTTCTTTTCCTCAAAATTTAAAAAATACATACAAAATTAACAATTGTGGAGTATATAACAATTGTTTTATTTATAATAATAACGGCTATTTTTCGAATAATATTTGAGTTATTACGAGTGGACCATTAAAACTTCCGGTTCAATGTCTGCTCTAGCTTATAAACATTGGTTATGTCTAGATTTCAAAAAATAAAAACATGTAGAGAATAAGTTTAGATAATTAGATATTAACATTTGACGTACTTTTGTTGATTATATAAATTTACTTTCGTTATCCTTTCTATATGACCCAACCCGATCTGATGCAAACCGGACCAAAAAAATTATTATGTAACGATAGACAAACGACCTCATATAATTTCCGCCACCCATGAAAAAAATTTCTGGGTCCGCCACTGGAATTAACGATGTCGAGAACCACTTAAATTGTTAGAATACCAAATTGTTAGTGATTCAAATGGTGTATCTAAATTCTAACATGCAATTTTATTATAAGACCATTTGTAAGTTGTTGGAATATGATGTAATGTACTATTGTTTTTCTAAGAGCATTCATATTTGGTTCACCAAATCTAAATGTTTCCCGTCAAAATAGGAACTTGAATTTTATGCTTTAAAATTAAAGTAGTGAAATTCTGATTATTTTTTTTCTATGCAATGGTCTATTGTTTTTTGAACCTAAACCCAATGACCCGACCCGACCGTATGTGGCTATCCAACCCGAAAATTCTAACATATGGTTGTAATAAATCTAACCAGTGGAAAAAGTGAACCTATTGAAAAAAAATCTTGAATCGGTAACACAAAACCGGAAATAGATATACCCTGGCATAGACGAGATTAAGTTTTTTTTTTTTGAATGTAGGCATGTAGCTTTTTATACAAACATGCGTAAAGGTAGCCTTTGGGTCGGAGACTTGCAGTGGTCCCTTGTGTTTTACACTTTTATCCGTCCTATGCAACACCTTCCACCTGTCTCTGGTACAACTATTCAATCAGTAAGGTGCATTGGCCCTCATTGAATCTTCCGTACCCTCTCTTGGCCATGTATTACACCACCCTCCAACCATATTGTCTGCACCCCCTAGCCCCTACGGTCCTACCCCTTTCTTTCTTTACCCTTCACCCTATAGGCTACAACTTTATCTTTTATCTTTATTTATAGGAACTAGCCAGGTTTCACGTAGGGGTTTAAATGGGTCGATCCGAGCCCGAGCTTAACTGATCTCGAACTTGACTTGTCATGTTTTTATGAACTTGAACTCGGCTCGGTTCAACCTAATACTTTGAGCTCGAGCTCCACTCGAAAGTAAAACCCAAAAGCTTGATATCGGCTCGTCTCGAAATCATTTAGAACAATTTTTAAAGAGCTAAACGTTCGGCTCGAACTCAAGTCGATAGCTTAAACGAGCCAAAGTTCGGCTATAGTTCAACTCGCTAATGTTAAATAGTAGGTATACTATAAATAAAATAATAATAATAGTATATAATATGTTTGGGCTCGTTTAGGCTCGCAAGCTTAAACGGATTTTGCATGAAAAGCTCGGGCTCGATAACTAAACGTCTAAACGAGTCATTTTTCAAGCTCGGGCTCGAACTCGTTAAGGCTCGGCTCATTCGAGCTTTTTACCGATCGAATCTCGAGTAACTCTCGAGCCATTGCGCATCATTTACACCCCTGCTTCGTAGGCTCGGTCTCGTTGATTTGATTCCTTCATAGTTGGGCACTACAATATCTTATGTTTATAGTTATGCACCGCAGTATCTAATGGTTATAGTTGTGCACCAGAATATCTTATGGTTAAACTCTTCAGTAAAGGCAGAATTATAACTCATATATTATTACTTTTTGTAAATGTAAATGGTGGTTTTATTGTTCCCTTTTTCTTTCCCGTAGTGTTTTTTATGTATGAAAGGTAAACCATAAAAAGTAGCGACTTTACTTACATCACTGTGTATAGCAACACACTTCTGTTTACTTATTGTTTATAGCCACTGTTTACCATGCAGCAACTACTGTTAATGCCATGTTATTAGCCACGTTAAGGAAACACTAAATTTTTTAATTTGCATCCTTTATGTGCTACTTTGCATAAACTAATAGCAGTTGATAAAGATAGTAAATTCACGAACAAAACAACAAATGTTGTCTACAAAGAATTATCTATCTAAACATTTGTGAATTGTAAGCATACTTTCATTTTTTATTGTTATATGTAATAAAACTACTTCATTTATGTACATTTTTTACACATTAAACAATTATATAATCTATACATATAATATTTTGGAGCAATTTTTGACACATGTCATTCATTTACCCCCCTAGCAATTATCTCTCCTCCATTGGTGATGCCACATGGCACCTTGTGAGATTTTATAAAATTTTCTTTTTTTTAAATCAAAAACCTAGAAAATATATATACCCTTTTAGAAACACACACATAACACAAGCAGTCTATTATTGTCGCCTCCTCCACACAAGAAACCCTAATCAGGGCGATTCCACCTTCTCAATCATCTCCAATCGAAGGTAATCGATCTTCTATTCTTATTTCAGTTCATACTTTTTTTTATTTATTTTGTATTCTGAAACCCTAATCATACTCCAGATCAGCCGCAATCCATCCATAGTGCTCTGTCATCTCTAATGATTCGATATATCTCAAGGGTTATTTCGATTCCCTAATTAAATCGAAACACATATTTCATGGTTTTTGCATCTCTAACACCATCTAATTCACGATTTGGTACAACAGGATTCGACATTCTGAAGGTTGACGGCGGCTAGGGTTTCATCGCAGAGGGTTACATATTGGTAAACCTTCTTAATCTGCAGCTTACTTTTGGCCTAATTGTATGTTATATCCTGGACATGTGTATGTTATCTTTGCTTTCTTAGTCTTTTAGATTGATTTTTATTAGTTTCATTTGTTGGTTTTTTACCTCATACTATAGTGTATTCTTTTCGTTTGTTGATTTTTATTAGTTTATATACAGTTGTAGTTGATTTGTTGTTGATTATGGCAATTTGGAAATGCTAAAACTTATAATGACTATTGGTTCAGATGGTCAAGGCTTTTAGATTTTGTGCTCAGGCAGGTGCAAAACATGTAAGATGGTCAAGGCTTTTAGATTTTAAAGATCTTTATGGCAAGAAACTGTGGCTATTTTGTTTTTTGTTGTTAACATTATTTTTTTACCAGGTTTATGCAGTGGATGCCAGTGAGATAGCATTGCAGGTATGTCTTGAATTTTCCTGACAGTTTAGAATAATGATGTTCATGATATTTTTATTATTTTTTATTCATTTCTAAAAAGGATAATCTTAAATTATTGTTGTTTATTAAAAAATTGAACCAGGCAAATGAGGTTGTCAAGGCAAACAAACTTTCTGACAGAATTACTGTTTTACACGGTTCATGCCTCGAGGATTTTTTATTGACGGTTCAAATATTTGATTAAGCCTTAATTTTGTTTTCGTTCTTCCTCAGAGGGTCCCAAAATCTCACGAACCTGTTACGGAGATCCAAAGATTCGATGGAAGTTTGTTTTATCTCGCTAAATCGACATTGATAGATGGCCACTTTCTTCTCTATGGAAACCTTAACGTGAGTTTTTCTCCTACCGCCTCTTTTATCCATTGATATTGTCTTCTGTTTTTCACTTTCAGGATGTTTAATAATCAAAAACTGTTATATTTGGTTTTTGTTACTTTAAACCATCATTTAGTTTGTTGAGGCTTTTTATGATTTTAAGGTCCCAAAATGGCAAAACCCACATTTCAGATTTGACTATTATTAATGTTCATTGCAGTAAAGAAGTCTTATTTTTGTTAAACCTTCTTTCACAAAATCAGTTATGTTGATGTTAATACCATTGAAGAAATGTAGAGTGGGTTTTGTTTTCCTTTGATTTTCTGAATTTGAGTAATTTGTTGTTGTTGAATGATTTGTGGATTGTAGGTTTTATATGTTGATTACAGTTCCTGAATTTGAATGATTTCGGTTGATTTGTAGATTGTAGGTTTATTATGTTGATTACAGCTTGAATGATTTTGAATGATTTGTTGTTATTGAATGATTATGGATGATTTAGTTTGATTTATGGATTGTAGGTTTTATATGTTGATTACAACTTCTGAATTCGAGTAATTTGCTATTGTTGCTGTTGAATGATTTTGAATGTTTTGAGTGATTTGTGGATTGTAGGGAGTAGAGAAACTGATTGCGTCGAAGATGATGTTGCCTGGAGGTGATTCTTTATTTATTTATTTTTCGCTCGTGTATACTTTGTTGACTCAATGTGAACGTTCTCAAATTTAACATATCATGGCATTGCTATTGTTGGTTACGACACCAGATATGTACAACATGCAACAAGGAAAACATGTTTTGTATTTGATGTAAGTTAGCTAACTTTAATAATGTCATTTTTCATGCATGTTGTATACTTTCTGGCTGTTTTTTCTCGATTTCAATTGATATCTTTTTCTCCAAGACCTTTCATTCCATTAATCTGAGCATTGTATTCGTATGTTTATTTTCTAATTGATATCTTAAATTTTAAATCTAGAATTGGTTTTCTTAGGAGTTCTTGAATTAGCGCCATAACCATTTTTCTCCTGATTTGTTTTGTTTGCTTTTGATTGTTTGCTTTTTATTGCAGTGTTTATAATCTGTTTGTGTGGGTTTTAAATTGGTTTTTTTGTTAGGGACTTTCGATGCAATTAGTTGGTATGCAGGTCAAATTTATAGTTGATTTTGACTTTCTTTCTCATACTACCCATGTAATAACAAAGCGGTTCTATTCTTTTTCATGTCCAACTTCTGTTAATCGTGTTGGGAATCAAATTGGCAAAGTTCTTTTGATGTTGTATGATCCTCAACGACACATACTAACACACGGCATGGTACACTCATTAACTTCCTTTTAGTCTCCTATTCTACTACTGTTTGCTCAATTGTTTCTCAATAAGTAGGGCTCATAAATTATTGATGGTTTTAATCTTTGTGGTTTTTTTATTTTAGCAATGAGTGGGCGGCCATTGATGAAGTTTGAGAGTTTGTTGTTTGAGGTTAGTGATTAGGTTTTTAAGGTGTTATCTGATGTTATTCTTGACTGTTAAGTTATTGTTAGGGTCCCAAGCTTTGGTTTAATGGCTGATAGATGTTGTAGGCTTCTGTTTTTGGGTTAGGGTTCATCTGTGTTGATGATTACAGTTTTGGTTTGTTGTTTGCAACTGGTTGTGAGATATTTAGGTTGTTGTTTGATGTTGGTGGTATAACATCTTACGTTTTGATTTTGAGTCTGATAAGATTTGAATATGTAATGAGAGTATGAGACCATTGTTTTATTGGTTCAAAATTATGAAATCTCTTTGGGGATTTGGTTGTTTCTAAGAGGCTTGCACGAGTTAATAGACTAAAGAATAATATACAGCGAGTTAGAGTTTATAATGGGGTTTGGTTTGGCTTAGTTTATATGGTTTGAGTTAGTTAGAATAGTAAAGAGCAATTTGTTGTATCCGGTTAGACACTGAAGCAAATTTTATGAAAGTTGTAATCATTTTTATGTTTTAGAATTTGTTAAAGTTCAATTACTTAAAGTTTATAATGGGGTTTGGTTTGGCTTAGTTTATATGGTTTGAGTTAGTTAGAATGTTAAAGAGCATTTTTTTGTGTCCGGTTAGACACTGAAGTAATTAATTAGATTAGGATTTTGATTAGGATGCATGCGGATTCGAATAGAGGGCTTAGGGTTTATTATGTGTATGAGAAGATGGTGAAGTTTGGGGTTAAGCCTCGAGTTTTTTTGTATAATAGGGTTATGGATGCTCTTGTGAAGACGGGTCATGTTGATTTGTGTATGTCGGTTTATGATGATTTTAAGAAGGGTGGGTCGCTGGAACAGGGCGTTACATTTATGATTTTGATTAAAGGGTTGTGTAAGACAAGTCGACTTGATGAGGCGATTGGGCTTTTGGACCGAATGAGGAAGCTGTGTAAACCGGATGTGTTTGCGTATACTGCGATGGTTAGGATCTTGGTTTCGGAGGGAGATTTAGATGGTTGTTTGAGGTTAGGGAAAGAAATGGAGAGGGATAAAGTGCAGCCTGATGTTATGGCTTATGCAACTCTGGTTACGGGACTATGCAAAGGAAATCGAGTTGATAAGGGTTATGAGTTTTTCAAAGAGATGAAGGAGAAACGGTATTTGATAGATCGGACTATATATGGATCTTTGATAGAAGCGTTTGTAAATAATGGGAAAGTTGGAATGGCGTGTGAGATGCTAAAGGATTTGATAAACTCGGGTTACAGGGCAGACTTAGTGATATATAATCATCTTATAAGAGGGTTATGCATTGCGAAACATGTCAGTAAGGCACATAGGCTTTTCAAGGTTACAGTCGAAGAAGATCTTAAACCGGATTTTGAGACTGTTAATCCGATGTTGGTTTGTTATGCTGAATCGAGAAAATTTGATGAGTTTTCTAAGTCTGCTTTATTTGGTTAACTGTCGGTATCTTTGATCCGGTCAATGTATATATGAAAACTACGTGAACTGTGTTACTATAGGATGAAGATACATACTGCAGGAATTTCTTATTAGTCCTATAAAGAGACTTTTTTTTTTTTTCACTTTGCACAAACTGATACCTTTTATTTTTCCATGTCATGTTTTCAAAAGAAGCATCTTACAAACAACTATACAAAAATATGGATAAAAGAATGGTCTATTACATATAAATTATTAAAGATCCGTATTTAATGTTCTTATAATTCTTGATTTCTTTTTTAGAACGGATTTGAGTGATTGTAATGGATTGAATTTCATGTTTTTTTTGTTGCGATGGTTACCATTTCTTTTTGATTTTGGTATTGCTTTCTTTTTAAAAATGAAGTATCATTTAATTTGATTATGATTGTAGACTATTAAAATTTTTAATAAGCACTTATTAGAATATATGGATCTATGTAAAAAGGTTAAATGCAGACTTATAAACACTTGACCCATATACAATTTACTTTTGCCCAAATGAACCCATTCTTTGAAATTACTTATACTTGATGGTGATAAGAATGTCAAGACTAAAACAAAAATGTGGTGTATAAAGAAATATTTAGTGATATTTGAATAGAATGTGTATTGGTTTCTTTTAAATTTTAATAAAATATTTCTACTATATTTTTTATCCGTTTTACCGCTCAAAATAATTATACGTTGGTGAACCGCGTGTTAACGCGGGCAAAGATCTAGTTTTATTATAAAATACCGTGTATGATCTGTAATCTAGTTATATAATAAACGACAATATTTTAATAAATCTACACCCACGTTTTTATATTACAATTTTTGTTTTAGGTAGTGATTCGTACGCACGAATTCAAGGTGGAATTAAATGGAGCATTATAATGAAATGAAAAAAAGGTATTTAGTTTGTCAAGGTAAGAGCATTCGCATCCCGGACATCAAATATATGTGAGTGTGTCCACCAAATTATATGGGGTGAGTGTAAGTGGTTGTGAGTGGAGGATATAGAGAATATTTGGTGGAAGCACTTTTACCACCAAATATGAAAAGTTACCGTTCACCCCTAAACATATTTTAATATTTTTAAAAGTGGCTGTGAGTGAGGAGAGAGAAAATATAATGATAAAAGTATGAAAAAATATTATTATTTTAATTAGGAGAGAGAAGATTTAGAGGTGAAGTGGTGATTTTTAGTGTAATTTGATGGATGAGATTTGGTGGATGAGATAAGAATGCTCTAATGGAATCATCCATTACCTCCTCCATTCTCCTCCCTCTAAAAACCTCCATAGTCATTTCATCCAACCCCTTGTTTTTTTTTTTCATTCCATTCCCTCTATCACCCTTTATCACCACTGACCGCCACCACCACCTACCTCTACCAGACTACCCATCGCCACAACTGCCACCGCCACCCACCAACCGTCGCCACCATCGCCACTTGGCCGTAGGTTACGGTGTGCACTGGCCGTTTGAAATGACCATATAGGCCTTTGGTCGGAAGCTACGATTTGAGGTTGTTGAATTGCCATTGCTCTCATCCTCTACCCTGCACCATTCCACACAAAGGGCATCTAGAAATTTAGTCCCAAGAGCTATTCGGGGCTCGAAAATGACCTACACTCATGGCCTTTATACATATTTAACCAACCCAATATCTCATTTGTGATTCCCACAATCTAACTTGCAAATCATAATCACCCAAGTTAACCTGTTTAAGGATTTTGGGCATTCACATACCGAGTGCTCCTAATGCAATTTCCCACGTCTATCTATGGGCGGTAACGGACTGTTCCTCACGTTTCAGTTTGTCTCCCAATACCAAACGGGCATTGCCATTGTCCTAGATTCATTGATTCACAACTCCACCTACCAATACAAGCATATTACTACTCAAATGACACAAGTTCCTATAGTTCCCATTGTTTTCATCATAAGTACAAAACTAGGCAAACGTTTTGACAATTTGGGAATAAAATCACAAGTTTTGAGTCCAAGGACTTACATTCTGCGTGCCCTTTATTCCGCGATTGTCTAGCTCCTTGGCTCCCCGAAGCCTTTCCCTTCACGCTTAGTAGTTCAATAACCACTTAGGTTGTTAGGGATATAGTCCTTCGATGAGATTAACACATGGATCAACAACCGCTTATAGACACAAAATAGCTATCTATAACTAACAGTTTTTGGGCTCTAATGTGTTTACTTAGGCGATTTGTCGAACATTTGGCGTGCATAACCTCATCAAGGCTATGACTTAAGCGTTTTTATGGACTATAATGTCCCAAATCAAGTCTTGTGACCTGTTTTTTTCATATTAATGATAATTTCTGGTCAAGATCCACAATACAAGCTACCACACACACAATTATTACCAATCTTTAGGCTTTACTATCCAACTTACAAACTCATCATGATTATTCCAAAACCATATGAACCACATCATTTTGAGTTATGTTAATATGATATTACTAAAATTATCTCGTTTTAAGGTTCCCTTGTACTAGGTTACCTTTTAAAATCAACAATTTGACAAAACATGAACCCTTGAATAACACCCATCATCACCTAAACCACCCTACACAAAATTTGATGAAATTAAAAGTTACTAGAGATGGAATTAGTCTTAGATGACTCAATTTTGGATCATTCAAGATATAACATCCTGATTTGGGACTGAATTGGCTTGATTCTTGAGATTGGGCGCGTGTGTCTTTTGTCGTGTGTTTTTGACCACTAGGGAATGAATCCTTGGTGATTGTTTGTTTTCAACAAGCGAGTTTCAGAATGACTAATTCAGCCCCTCTAGTTAGTATCGTGGTCAAACTAGTTCATGAACTACTAACCAATAATTTTTGTGATGGATTTTATCATAGACAACTTATATATTTAACATTCATTTTTTTTCTCTTATGATTTATGTCTCGTAACATATTATTGCGACTAATCTCGTTCTATTAAATTTGGGGCGTTATATACCATGCACGCCTCATAAATCAATCATTATCATAAGATATCATTTAATACCAATTTGATTGTTTATTCTCCTAGGTTCACATCATAGAACATGTATTGATGAAGTGACAAAGTTGTGCATAAATTTCACTTGAGCAAGATTGCACACGTATAAGTAGAAGTGAGTTTTATGAGTTATCGAGTGTTGATCTTAAAAAAAAATCTGGAAAAAACGACTTATTCCTTTTACGGTACATACATTTTGGCACTTCATATTATATTCGTTTATCCCGGGAAGCACTCGGGGGATAATCTATTATTTTATAATTTTACTATTTTCCTTGATTTTATAAATATTATTTCTTATTATAATTTAAATATATATTTACTATTTTAATTAAAAATTATATATATGGTGGGCTCGTTTAAGCTCGCGAGCCATGCTCGAGCTTGATAACCGAAGTCAGGGTTCGTTTGCTAAACGAGTTTGTTTTTAGGCTCGACCTCGAGCTCGGTTAGGTTCCGCTTGTTTCGAGTTTTTTTTCTAGCCGAGCTCGAGTTGCTCGCAAGTAGTTCGGCTCGTCCACACCCCTGTTATGATTGTATCATGTTTTTAAGTAATTGTTGTCAGCCTTTTGTTAGACTCCTTTTTTTTTTACGGCCAACGAATCAATTTCGAGCACTCTCGGGCACCCTTTTGGCGAATCAGGTACTCGAGAGTACCCGGGCCATCAATTGCCACCAATTCCTGGGAAAACCCGACCACTCACCCGCCCGAAAGCACGACAGTGAAATAATCGGTAAAACCGGCCAGGATCAGGACTCGAACGCAAGCCAATAGCCGGGTCATCCCTCATTTGCCTCCACCAATGTCCTCCAAATGTAGCTAGTGAGAATTGAACCCAAGCCTCCCATAAAAAACTTTAGGCCCTTAACCAACTGGGCTACAAGTGTTGGACCCTTTTGTTAGACTCTTGATTGGTTCCTTCATACCCCTGGTAGTCCAAAAATTAATTCATATGTTCACTTTATGTTTTTTCTGCGTCAAGAAAAAAGAAAAAAATTAAATAAAAGAAAAACCTTTATTGTTGCTTGAGTTGTCGAATCATATAGCTGCACAGATAATAAGACGAGATGATTCATCATGGTGTTGTACTGTTGTTAACATATAATATTTTTATGACACATATGATATGATGTGGTACATGAAATTTTAGTATTTTCATGATATTTAACCATAGCTATATATTGTAATAAAATTCTTTCCGTTCAAAAAAACACAAATTTACAAGGGGACGGGGTACTCCACTAAAAAAATTTTTACTACACTGATTTCTACCAATCTTGCACTACCACATCACTTCACTGATTCACTTTACTGAAACAGTTTTTTGAAGGCAAAACCCTACTGAAAATAAAATATAGAAAAAGACAAAAGGAGGAGAGACAAACCACGAGTACCAGCTCGTTAAATAGAACCAGAAAATAGTTCACGGGACCACTACCAACATAGGTGACGGCGATGTTACCGTGCTGATAATGGAGTACCCGTGACCATTTCTAGTGTTGCCCCGTCCCCCCTAAAGGCTCACAAAAAAAGGCCTTTGACTTCCAACAATTGCATATTTAGTCTTCCTGAAGCCTATCAACATTTTAGCCACTTGCATTAAAGCCAAGTAAACAGATTTAGCCATCAACATGATGTTGATCCACCAACTTTGTGTTCTAATATTAAAGAATAGTTAAAACACACATTTTTTAGTATCTACATGACTACATCTACACTATATAACAGAGGAAAACAATTAGAGGACATGTGTCACATAGCTAGAGGCGGCCTCTTGCTTTGAGCTTCTTAGTAGTTACTAATTTAAGTTATTCTTGAAAAATAAAAACTCTAGCCTAGAGCTTCTTTAGTAGTTACTAATTTAAGTTGTTATATTCCTATAATATACATTTCAGAATGTGTGAACAGTACTAATTCAAGATTGTTACATTTGGCAATTCATATCCAGTCCAAAACGTTTCTTTGCTTAACTTTGATTTTTGTTAGTGTTTTTCTTCTTTTTTTTTTTTTTGGATTTAACTTTTCCATTAATACTTTCCTTATTAACACTATTCAATTTTTATGATTTTTAAACGGGTTAAACGCGTATATGTTTTCTATTAGATTTTTTTTGTACAAAACGTGGAAAGATCATTTTATGCATATCATGATTTTATTTTTTATGTTTTCTTTTCAGGTTATTATACCAAGTGTTGGTATCATATACACCAGTAGGTTAACAAGCTAAGTTAATACCGATCGAATCACCGCAGCGTAGCGCGTGGCTTCCCACTAGTTTAATACATTCTTAAACATAAATATTAGATTG
Organism: Ambrosia artemisiifolia; assembly: GCA_032199755.1. Classification (NCBI taxonomy): domain Eukaryota; kingdom Viridiplantae; phylum Streptophyta; class Magnoliopsida; order Asterales; family Asteraceae; genus Ambrosia; species Ambrosia artemisiifolia. Next base: position 64,787,643 of record CM063512.1, on the reverse strand, counting down.
GTTCTTACATTTTTTTTATAATATTAGTTTCTTAATTATGCATAACTTTATAGCTCCACTAAATGAATAGTGTTGCCACAACTTTTTTTTTTTTTACAAACACTTATTTGTTAATAAAATATATGTGATTCTATAATAAATCACAAAATGGGTTGGTGGTGGAGTGGTTTGTAGTGCATTTGTAGTCCGTAAATGTCTCAAGTTCAAATCATGGGAAGTGCAAGTTTTTTTTTTATTTTTTTTTAAATGTCCACACACTTTTTTATTGTTTAAGGTCTTAGGTTCGAAACATGGGAAGGGCAAGGGGCGAGTCGATTTTTTTATTTACAACATGTTATTAAGTAATAAATACAAATATACCCATGTTTGTGTGAGATATCATTTTTAAATTTGGATACGGCAAAATTGTGAGGTGCGCAACGCACGCCTTTAAACACACTAGTTTATATTTATTTTTATAGTGTAAATTGTCAAAATCGTCCCTATGGTTTGGTCCAAAATCCCACTTTCGTACAAACTTTTAGTGTTTTGTCCTAATCGTACAATTGTTTTAATTATTTGTTATTCTTGTCTCTAGCAGTAACTCTATCCATCCGGTATAGGCCTCGACATACTGCAACCCCACCATATCCCTACCCTTCACCTCACTGCAACCCCACCATAAGCATATTAGTGCTGACGGGTTATCATCTGAAAATTTAGACTATCTCTAATGCTAGAGAAGCCCTTAGACGCCCTTAGCTGCTCTGTCAGCTGCCACATCATATTCTTACAAATCCTTAAAAATCCTTACAAATCCTTAAAAACCCTCAATTTCATCTCCAATGCAACAAACATCCTTACATATCCTTACATTTTCCATATCATCACCCGATTTTGCTTTAATTTAAAAACATAAATCTATACTATATTATAATGCATGAGGTAAGGACTTCTTAAATTTTAAACAATACAAATATAATTGGTTAAGGTACAACACTTGATGCACATAATAAGGATTTTTTAAGGGTAAATATGTCTTTTAGTCAGTGTCTAACAACTTAAACTATAAAAATGCTTCTAGAAGCAAAGTTTACAAGAGGAGGTTATAGAATTCTAGCCTAAATATGTGGAAGAGAAGCAAGATCTCATAAGAGGTTAAGCAAGATCGAGAACAACTCTTCAAGAAATTAGCGACATTAAGGTAAGATTTGATTGTGTATACATTCAATTAGAGCATAAATCTTGCTACTGTGGTTGTATGCATGTTTTCGCCGTCAATTTTATCTTATTTGGCAGCAATTACTATTGCTTAAAGGTTATAAATATTTTATACTGCCAAAATCTTTTAAATTGATGGTCAATGTTCTATTCTTGAATAACTTGTTGGAGTTGCCAACTTACATGAACGTAACTGTAAGCAAGAGAGAGTAAGACCCTGTGTAGTCGAGGCGCTATATGGCGTGAGAGACAAAAATAGCGCCCCCCACACTGCTACGGGGGGGGGGGTATGCGTGAAAAAACCGGGCATGCGCCATTTTAATAACGCTCGAACCATTGTGACTGATCCAATCCAAACGCGACACGTGAGTTTATTTTTTTTTCTAATAGCGCCCCAATTTTTTTCCCCACTACACCCCATTTTCACTTCAAGCCCCATGCTGACTCAGCTGTCACGTGGACCAATTAGAATCAGGGGCGTTATATTTAATCCCCTCCACTACACATATCTCAAGCTTACATTTTGCACTTTTGGGAATGGAGTGTCAGTCGTTCAAGTCTAAATAATAGCTATAAGTTATATTTTGGGTCAAAGGAGTTGGTTTGGATGGCTGCACTGAAGGCAATTTCTTGGGTTTAGTCCATTTAATAATATCCAATGTAGGTACAATTGTTTTGGTTATAGGTAAAATCTAATTACGGGTCAAAATTGTAGAATTAGGCAATTAGCCGCGGGGGTATTTTTGGGCATTTTTATATAATTGAAATTGTACAATATACATGTGTATTATGATTGTTTGCATTGTTCATTAAGGTAAATTGATGATTAATTTACCGTTATACTTCAGTAAGCATATGTGCTTCTTCAAGAGTTCATAATGGATGATTTGATATTGTTTTATAGAAAGTTGAAATAAAACGAAGTTGGTTCTTGGCTGCATTTTTTTATAAATTTTTTTGAGATTCCGTTTTTTTGTTTGGTATGTTCAGATCCAATGTTGTTGTGTTCTTAATCTAAAATTGTCAATTTTTGCTTATATAAAAGTGGATCAAATAGGTAGAATATAAATAAACGAAATAGGTAAAAAGTTCATATAATTTTCCAAATGCTTTTACTTCAGAGGAATTATATTCTTATTAATAATATATTTTTTAAAGTAGTATCTGATATATTAGCAAAGTTAGCTTGCGATGGGTTTTTTGGGCCATACGTGAGAGTTAACTGTCTTGACCCGAACTCAATTTGACTTTATGCAACCTCTTGTTTTTGTGAACACTCTAACAGTAAACTCATAGTAAACCATGTTATAATATCTCTGTGTTCCTCTATTTGTTAACTTTTAAAAGGGGATTTTTATATAATTTTGGATTTATCGTATTGCTGATATCATTTGTACATGATTTTGCATAGGAAAAATGAGGTTCATTGCCTTTTTCTATGTGACATTAAATAGGAAATAATAAACTGTTGAAATCGATATAAAAAAGGTGTGTTCCTAATATAAGTTTGGTACACTGGTTGTTTAATATCATTAATTTATTAGTCTTTATTTGCAGGATTAGATTATAAGAGTTCCTTATGGGCTAAATTATTAATGTTTCTAGCTCAGGTCATTAAATTGGTGGAGAAACTGGTTGAGAAACAAGGTTAACCGGTTACTGAGGTCACAAAATTGGTAAGTACCAAATTACCTTTGAACTACTGAGACTATGTGTCTTCAGCAAAGGGTTGGATTGTTGTGTTACTCAGTTTTCATAATCAATTTGGTTTGGTTTATGGGGTTTGAGTTTATTAGTGTTAAATTGTATGTGTTGGACTTTGAATATGTAAGGTTCCACTGTGAAACAAGTTGAATGGTATAATTGTGTCAATAGATATTATTCTTTACAGCTTGTTCATACAATTGGTGCTTTACATAGATTTTTTAAAGGAAAAAAGTATTGTTGTTGTTCATACAATAAATGATTTGATGTACGTAAGATAATGATATCGATCTTGATGTATTACAACAACAACAACAACCAACCCCAGGCTGTATTTAGTTGCTAATCTTGATGTATTACAATCAAACTAAAAGCATACCGTTTAAATTTAATGTGGTTTGATTTGGTAGTAATTGGTGGCTAATCTGGTGGTATTTGGGTGTGTTTCACGCTGTATTTAGTGACTAAATGAGGAGGAAGAACATTGGTATTAAGATTCCCAAGTAGTGCAGCGAACAAGACAGAAGAAACGTGCATTCATGTGCGGTTTCAAGTTCAAAACATGGCGTATGAAGTGGCAGCGATGCGGTAGGGGCATATTATTTTGAATTTTCAATTTTTTTAGCCGTACCGTAACAAGTTTTCACAACAATATATTATTTTGAATTTTCAAGGTTTATCTATACCAACTTAGCAGATAACTTACAACAGATTATAATATGTAAAGTAATGCGACATGTTAGAAATGTATAACAAAAATAATACAACCCACTTGTGGAAACATAAAAGTTGTTGTATGTGTAATACTTGATACTGTTAGTTGCATCAAACAAAAAATCTGCTTTTAACACTATAGTTGCTTAATGCTTGCAGTAATCAACTTTTCTAATCGCATGATGTTAACTTTTTTGATAAACAAAGTTTAGCTTTTTTCTTTTTCTTTTAATAGATGATATCACTTATCATTGAGTTTGACACATACACAAGGGAGTATAGGGGTGTTCAGAATAACCGAAAACCAAATAAAAACCGAAAACCGAACCGTAACCGAAAAAATCAATCCGAACAACGAATTTGGTGTTTGGTTTGGTTTTTGGTTCTACATTATTTATTTGGATAACCGAATAAACCGGTAAAATAATTAATTATTAAATAAAAATAATAATATTTAATAAGCCATATATAATATATAAGCCCAAAATATTGAAAGGTATGCCCAACCCAAAACAAAACCCACCTATTTATAAGTAATATTCAGAGTATAAGTCTAATATCCAGGTATATGTTTCCCCATGATTGCATCAACAATTGGTCTGATTATACACGATTTATGTATTTAGTATTAGTATCTTTATTTTTCGTATGCAGGTTCACTAGAGTTGGAGAAAGATTTAAGTTTGAAGTTTATTTATATTTTGTGAAATTGGCAAAGACTTATTTACTATTTGTAATTTCAATGATGTTTGTGTTTGCGTGGTTTGATTTTTTGGTTTATATTAATTGCTAACTTTCTATTCGGATTTCGGAACACATAGGTATATAAGTTAGAGAGAGAAAAAAAACTTTGTTTTGATTTGGTTGAATTTGGTTTGTTTGGTTAAACCGAAACCAAACCGAATTCAATTTGGTTGAATTTGGTTTGGTTTCCAAATTCCTAATTTGGTTTTGTTCGGTTTTTGGTTTGGGGTACAAAATTTTGAAAACCGAATAAACCGAATCGAATAAACCAGATAAACCGTAAACCGAACCGATGAACACCCCTAAAGGAGTAGTAGCATGGGTGGTAATTAACTTTGGTCATTAGATCAACAAAGTACTTAATTACTAATTTGTGATTCGTGTACATGCCAATTTGTTCACCGTTCGTTTAGATATGTTCATGGGACATTTATATTTCCATTATTTTTATACTATGTGATTCAAGTATAAGAAAAAAAGCTACTATGATGTATTTTGCTTTGCAGCGTGTTCTTGGTTTTAAAACACTTTCAGACTACAGGGAGTGGAGGGACGGGAAAGAGGGGGGTGAAGCGCCATGTGGCACTTGTGGAACCCATGTTTGGGGGGGGGGGGGGATTGTGGTAAGTGGAAGGGGGGGGGGGGGGGAAGAGGGGTGAAAGGAATAATATTATATTGTGTTAAAGTTAAATAAAAAAAAAAGAAAAAAAATCGGCCAATAAAACTCCTCCACGTGGCTTCACCCTTCCCCCCACGCCAAGCTCTCCCCTGCCGCCCTCCTCTCCCGCCCCCTCCTCCACGCTGCCTAGGGGCGGTGTTCCCGCCTCCACGTCACCTCCCGCCCCACTCCCTCCACTCTCAGTTGTATAAAGATCACTTGATTTGCTAACATGTTTACCACCGAATTAAGTACACTGGGTGAGATTAAAATTATCCTTTAAAGCTTTTTTAAGAAATAGTGGCATCACAATACGAAAGTTAGTAATACGATGGTAATAGTTAAAACCTACAAGTGATGCATGTTGGGTCGACCCCGACACCAGTAGCGGACTCATTTTTTTTTTCTAATGAGGTCCATAATTTTGTTAAAATTTTTCACAGCTGGATGTTAGGATTTTTGGGCTGGTTGCCATTCAGGTTTGGTCAGGGTGAGGCGATTAACATAAAAAGATACAATATCGTAATAAAAATATATGATCATTACTCATTAGAAAACACATAATAAAATTATGTCGCTATTTGAAATTAATAAAACATCACAAATTTTAAAGTAGTTATGTACAAGTTTTCATTGTCTGAAAACGACCCATTACATCTTCGACCAAGATATTGACAAGAAGGTTCTTATAGACATAACAAATGCAAGAATCGTTCATATAATAATGATCCATCCGATTACAAAAATTTGACTTCACATGCTTCATTGACCAAAAACACATCGCCATTGCACCCCAATTGACCAATTCATATCAAAATAAATAGAAATTATAATCTCTAATCAACATAGTTTATACGCCATAATTGGTGTTGCAATGAAACATCAAGCCAACTGATAGGGCATGCCAAGTTTTAGGTCACGGGAGAAGTTAATGATAAATGGCCAACCCCGACCCACAAAGGATGGGTCCGCTCTTGGTCGACACAATCCAACATATGTAGTTCATATATAACAACGTATATCTAAGACTCATATTACTAATAGACCACACCGATGATGCGAATAAAAAAACTAACATGCGTACTATAAAATATATAACGAGAGGATTGATAAACTAACAGAAAATGAGTACCGCGTTGTAAATTTTCTCACCGCCGCATCGCGCGGGTTTCCCACTAGTTATTAAAAATACATTGTACCTATTTAATTAACTAACAAAGGTCGTTTGTTATTTTAATTAACTAAACAAAAAGCCCATTTAACATATTTATACATTACACATCAGGCCCTGTTGTCTATTACACCTATATCACTTCCAAATAGAAACATAACCCTCTTTGACAAAACCTAGCTTACCAGTTCCATCTGTCCGTCACCGGAACAAGCAGAAATGGCCGCCACTCGTTGACTCGTCACCATCTAGCCATTCGAATCTGCCATGGTAATCGACATTCTTCTTCTCGCTTCATTAAATCCTCTATCCGACCCGATATCGTCAACTTTGTCCACTCCAAAATCTCTAAAAAACCCTTTGAACCCTAAGCTCTTTCATAAATAGCCGGCCACAAGACTTAGTGGGCCCACCCCCATCGTTTGGACTGAGGCAAACCAACGCCCATCTGCACGCACTTCACATCTTCGGACATCAGCGAACACTAAGGTGTTGTTTGTTTTTTCTGCAGGAAAAGGTCTGCAGTCTGCGGACCACATCTGCAGACATCTGCAGGAGAAGAGGTGGATCAAAGGTCTGCAGTCTGCAAGAAGAAGACTGTTTGTTTGTTAACGTCTGCAGGCTGCTGAAATAAACTTAAATTTAAATAAACTGAGTTTTTACAGCAGTCTGGTGGTAGACGGTGGTGGTGGTGGTGGTGGTGGGTGGACCGTGGTGGTGTGGACCATGGTGGTGGGTAGTGGTGGTGGTGGACGGTGGTGGGTGGTGGGTGGTGGTGGGTGGACGGTGGTAGGTGGTGGTGGTGATGGACCGTGGTGGTGGGTGGTGGTGGACGGTGGTGGGTGGTGGGTGGTGGTAGTGGTGGTGGGTGGACGGTGGTAGGTGGTGGTGGTGGACCGTGGTGGTGGTGGTGGGTGGTGGTGGGTGGTGGTGGTAGTGGTGGTGGACGGTGGTGGACCGTGGTGGTGGTGGACCATGGTGGTGGTGGGTGATGGTGGTGGTGGTGGGTGGTGGGTGGTGGTGGTGGTGGACGGTGGTGGGTGGTGGTAGTGGTGGTGGGTGGACGGTGGTAGGTGGTGGTGGTGCTGGACCGTGGTGGGTGGTGTTGGTGGACCGTGGTGGTGGTGGGTGGTGGACGGTGGTGGGTGGTGGTGTTGGTGGACCGTGGTGGTGATGGACGGTGGTGGTGGTGAACGGTGGTGGTGGACGATGCTAGGTGGTGGTGGTGGTGGTGGTAGTGGGTGGTGGTGGTGGTGGGTGAGGAGAAGAGAAGAGGAGAAGACCTTAGAAGACTTTGGTTCAAGTCTACACCAAGAAGAGGTCAGGAAGAGCTTTTGGAGTGAAATGTCTTCCGAAAAACAAACAGTCTGCCCACCCTAAACGTCTGCCCGCGTCTGCGCGGCGCAGACAAAAGAGGTCAGAAGTGCTTCTGAGAGAAAAACAAACACCACCTAAGACTATCTCCAATGCTAATGGTGCCCTTAGGCGCCCTTAGCTGCTTAGTCAGCTTCCACATCATATCCTTACAAATCCTTAAAATCCTTACAAATCCTTAAAATCCTTTGATTTCATCTCCAACCATACAAAAATCCTTATATATCCTTACAATTTCCATGTCATCATTCATTCTTTTAACTTAAATAAATAGAAGTTAAAATTTAAGTAATAAAAATAAATAAAAACATGGTATTAGGTTATGAAGCGAAATAATATTAAATAAATAAAAATCAAAAAGAGATTTTTAAATTGAACCACTTTTACGAATAACTTTGGGTTTATTCTCACTTCCAAACTTTACAAATATTGGGCTATAATATATATTTTAAATGGCCCAATTCATTCATACAAGTAAACTAGGTTATCTTCTCCAACATAGACACAGGTATATATTTTGAAGAGGCGATGCCGCCGCTCTTTCCTTAGTCCGTGAAGATTTTTCTTGATAGTTCACAATTCGTTAGTCTCTTTCATGAAAACTCCCTCTCAAAACGTTCCCATTTATTGTATTTAGTTTTTTTTAATTGAAACTTAGCTCAATAACCGAGGAAAACCACGTCCGAAATTACGGACTTTTCTTTTCAGGCAACGATCGGACAATGGTCTCCAACGCTGGGACGGATTCGGACGTGGCTGAGCTGGATTTCAGGCGGGTTGGGAAGGACGCGTTGGAGAGAGTCTAATCTCCAACGCAAAGGGCAGATCCAACGTGGCACGGGCGGTGGAGGTAAGGGCGCGTTGGAGAGAGTCTTATACGAGTCTTTAAACTTAGCATTCAGAAACTTCACTTTAGAACCAGATACAATTGACTGCAAGCCTATGGAAACGATGGATTATTTCTCTGTGTGATCAGATATTCGCTCATCTTGTGGGTCTTACACAAGCATTGACTGTGATAGCAATAATTATCATATGTGTCTTGCTCTGGAACTGGTATGCTTTTCTTTTACATAATTAAAAAGCATTTACTTTGATCTTTAGTTGATTTTCTTTCCATCCTTGTTTTGAAAAACCATTGAATCGGTGTTAAAATATTTTATCGAAATCTTATTGCTAAATTTTAATCAAGGATGTTTTGTTTTGTATTTAGAGTGATTCACCGATGAGGTTTACGAAGATTTGTCGAGCAAATCTTCAATGGCGTCTTATTAAAGATCATCTCGATTTGAAGGAGTATCAACCTATTAAAGACGTGTTCTTGAGATTTAAAATGTAAGTTGGTTTTTTTAATTTATTATTATTATTTTTTTATTTTTACGTTTTGAATAATCTATGTGAATGAAGTTCGATCCACACACGACCACTTCATATTGAGCCCAGATATGACTTTTTAGTTAAAAACACGTTTTTATATAATTATTATAATAAATCTTTTTTTAATGGAAGAATTTGTTAAAAAGAAAGTTAAAATGTTTGTCAGTTATTTACTTATTTTGTATAACTAGTGTTTTGAACACCACATGATTGACATTCCGACGATGTCGAGGCGAAAAGGAAAATAAAAAAAAACTCATCAAGTGTCGAAATATATAAAAACACCAATGTTGTATAAAACACAATATTAAAAAAACACACACAATAATAAAGAAAACAAAATTTTCAACTAAACCACAATGTTCACTTCTCTCTATATCATGTTTCACTTTTTTTAACAAAAGACACTACATTCAACACCATAAGCCAAAGATACAACACCTACAACTAACACATTTTTTACCTATACACACCAATATACACTGAGGCCTAACCTACACTCTACAATTCAACCCACACATATCCAAAATCTAAACCAGAAAAACACTCTACAAATCAACCCACACATATCCAAAATCTAAACCAGAAAATGAAGACCAATTTGCAATACCACCACGCACAACCACCATCCAACACCTCAACACTCTATAATAGGGATAGAACATTTTTTCCCGAGTACCTATACCCGTACCCATACCGTACCTATACCCGTACCAATTTTGGGTACTCGGTATAGGTATCGGTACCCACTTTTATTGATTTCGGTATTCGGTACTTTCGGTATCGGTACGAGTACGGGTACGGGTAAAAATGGTACGGGTACCGAATTCTATATAATAATGAATTTGATAATATGTTTTACTTCGTATGATGGTATTTATGGTATTCGTATCAATTTTACGTATTTGGTGCTTATACCATATTGGTACTCGTACCAATTTAATCAATTTGGCACCCGTATAGTATTGATACCCGTAATGGTTTATCTACTTGGTACCCGTGCGAGTGCTCAAAAAGGAAAAAATAACAAAGTGGTACCAAAACGGGTACTGTACCGAAATACCAGTACCGATACTCGTACCCGTACCCGTACCCGTACCCATACCTATATATTCGGTACGGTACTCGGTACCCACTTTTGTTTAAATTCGATACCTGTATTTTCGGTACGGGTATGATACCGATCTCGTCCCTACTCTATAATACATTAGCTCCACTAAATGTAATATATACAATTTAGAAGACAAGCATATAATTTAGCAACATTAAATGTATTCTGTAACAAGATTATCAAATTAAATTTCTATATCTTTTTAAACATATAGAGTATATTATTTTGAGGCCCCGTTTATGAAACTGATCTAAAATCTAAACTGAAATTAGACTTATAGATTGTTTATTTTTTTAATTCAATAGCAATTTAATATCTGATATATGAAACCGGTGTTGGTTTAGGACCCACTCACACTCAACTCACACACAATACACTCACAAATGAACACTATGTAAGCAAAGTTTATAAATGTCAAAGTATGGCAAGAATAAGAAAGAGGAAAGCTTGTTGTATATGATCAATAAAAGGATACTTTATTTAATAAAAGCAAATGGTTTTTATAGCCTTACATAATCCTAGGTACAAATCAAATGCAAACACGAAAATAGCAACCACATACTAAAGACTCGGTACAAACATGACCCACTCTTCTATCCAATGTGTACTTGCTCAACGTAAACTTTCAAGAAATCGGGTCAACCAGTTACCATAGTCTAACTTACTTAAACTATTAAATAACTAAATACAAAACCCAGCCCTCATAGTAAATCGTGGCTCGGTTATAACAACCATGAAATTAACGAACTTAACACACAGATATACACCACGCTAAGTAAACTGACTCCATTCTAAACTATGGTTTAATCCGAATTTAATTCCATGAGTCGAAACGTATTCATAATGGTAAAGTCAGAAATCATTTAATATTGCTAAAAAGTTGAAATTGTATCTAGTGAGCTAAACATGTATTCATCATTAACTCAACCTCTGCGGATCTACTAGACTACTCCAAACCTACCCACAGAAAAAATAACAATAAACATCAGTTTAGGGTTGATTTGCTTTTGTACGCAACCAACTTTATGAATTGCCCGCTGCATGCCTCTGCACTACTTTATACCATATATTGGTTTTAACCTTAGGGTTTTCTTTGTATCTTCTACACGTCAAGTTTAGGGTTGATTTACTGAGCCCACACCACCATCGCGAGCTGATAACTCTGCTCATGTGTTCATATCAGTTTCAGGTTACCATTCGTATTTTGTTTCATAAGATGCTCTATATTGAAGCCACTATCAGTTTATCTTAAGATCTTGCACCAGATATTGTTTTATAAGAAGCTACTCATATTAAGATGTTCCACCATATGCATATTTTCTAACTTCTTTAAAACACAATCTTGATTTTTGTTTCAGTACACGTAGCAAAGACCTCACTCCAATATATAGACATGTTCACTAGCTCCGTTTTTAATGTGGAATTTACATGCAGGTTACGATTAGATTCAACCATACAAGTGCTTCTAATCATCCTTTTTCCATTGTCGCACCATGGTTATGCAAACAAGCCGTTAGCTACTCCGAGGACGAGCATGAGAGTTATACCCAAACTCTTACTCCGGGAATGGTTTTGCTGAAACGATTCATTAGCCATGAGGATCAGGTATTTGTGTGTTTATTACACTTTTGTGTGTTCTTTTAATTAAAGGTAATAATCTTTATTTCCATGACTTAACTGCAGGCTCTTTTGGTAAGTTCTGTGAATGAGCCGGGCATTAGCCCTTGGGCTTTTACAAACATAAAAATGAAGACCCTCTACGCCCTTATATGATGTGTTTAAATAGGAACTGGGAGCCCGGTACCGGTTACAAGAACCCAAGAAGAAGTGATGGTTCTGTCCCACCACCGCTTCCGGCTTCTATTGAAGTTGTGGCCGGCAACGCGGTGAGCTATGCTCAGAATCATATCAAGCGACTTCCTGCTCTTCGGGCTGATACGTGCATTGCACATTTTAATTGTCCTCTTAGTCGCTTGGACCTCCACCAGGTTCGTTTTTAACTTGCACACTCACGCACGCGCACACTTTGTTGACTCACACTGCCCAAATAGTTTATTTATGAAACGTCCATGCAATGATTTGCTTCTTGTTTAATTTATGGCAATATAATATCTATGAAATTAACACACGTTAACATCTATAACATAACCCCAGAAGACCCGGTTGTAGGTAATCTCTGTGTGTTTTTGTTTGAATTTAGGATTGCCATGAAGATGGGGACTGCATTAAGAAAGGAAACCAGTTATCTTACAGGTGGAAAGTTGATGAGTTTTTTGTTTGAGTCGGGTGATGCTTTAGTTTATAAACTAAAATCTAAGTCCATTAAACATGGAGTGGATACCGTGTATCCGCACACTTCACCCTCTTACCCTCTTGGCTTGTGGGAGGTACTGGGCTTAGGCCGGGCTGCCTAATTCTAAGCATGAAGCAAATTGCTCCTCTGAGGGTGACGTTTGATACTGACCTTGAAGGTTTGACTTGAGAGTTGTTTACTGTTTTTGGTGATTGTTAAAGCTATTTTGTCCTTAAGCCGGGCTACCTAATTCTAAGCATGAAGCAAATTGCTCATCAGAGGGTGACGTGCACTGACCTTGAAGGTTTGAAGTTGTTTACTGTTTTTGGTGATTGTTAAAGCTATTTTGTCCTTACCCGGCTTAGGCCGGGCTACCTAATTCTAAGCATGAAGCAAATTGCTCATCAGAGGGTGACGTTCGACACTGACCTTGAAGGTTTGACTTGAGAGTTGTCTACAGATTTTGGTGATTGTTAAAGCTATTTTGTCCTTGAACCATGGTTTATCTGTACTGGTTATATATATATAAGAAGGTTTGACTTGAGAGTTGTTTACTGTTTTTGGTGATTATTAAAGTTATTTTGTCCTTGAACAATGGTTTATCTGTACTGGTTATGTTTATGTTTAATGACATGAAGGGAATTGGGAATCCAAGGGTTTTATTCGAAGCTTTTTTTTTGTATATGTTATATTGATGTTTTCATCTACAAGTAAATACAGATACCGATTGACGTTTTCATCTACAAAACCTGAACACAATCATCTTTTATAAAAATTAAGTAAGCAAAGATGATAGCGAAGACCAGAATCAACCCTAGTGTACCCAACCCGTAGCTAGTCCATGCAATCAGGTTGGTCCAGTAGCACCATCTCCCCTACACAGAAATGCTCTATTTTTAACAACATAATCACATATTTTAAAAAAAAAAATCAGTTAAACATACGGGTCATGGGATGAATCATGAGAACGCATTGAAGATTTTGTAGAAGAGGCAGCAATAATGGTGGCGATGTTGATGTTGGGAGAAAATATACCAACATAGTATAGCAGCAGTTGATAACACTCAACACCATTGTGCTACGACATATGGGATTTCCACTAACACCTTAGCAAAAGCATATGGTAAGGCAGAATACATTTCGGTTGCTCTATGTAGAAAACAGTTCGTTCGACATCTACAACCGGTTAAGCAGCTGATGCGTTTTGAACTTTTAAGAAGAGAATCGCTGCATACATAGAACTCATCGCGTTCATCAGATCTTGTTGGCTTTCCCTGAACGCATGAGTCGGCTAGTCATCAAGACAACGTATACAACAGTGCTTACTTTTCGTCTCCGAGATCCCAAAACATGGTACCAAACACAAGTCCATTGAAGGTGGTGAAGATGAAATGTACAACGGGTTTCACCACTACGACCACCGTTGTTTCCAAGACACGCTAGACATTGAATGAGTAAGGATTGCGAGTATTGAGTTAGGTAGAACAGATTGTTGGTTCCAGGGCGTGGTACGCTTGATTAAGCAATCAGGGCTTTGTTTCTCCTGCAAATTATAAAACAACAATTTAAGATAAAGATTATCCCGTAAGCAATGATCTATCGTGCACGCAGTCACTCACTTGTAAAGTTCGGAGTTCCTATAGATTTAAGTAAAGTCAACTCCAAGTGCGAGTTCTTGTGCTGTAGTGCTAACTTCCAACATCCAAGTTGCAGTGTTATCCATCTTTAATCTTACTTGCACGATCGATGGCCTGTTTCAGAAAATATTATGATTTAACTTATTGAATGTGTCAAAACTTAGGCCATGTTTGTCTCTCATTTTCCATTTCTCCTTATAACTTTTTCTCCTTCAAAAGTTACTTAATCTCATAAGTCACAATTTGTGACTTATGAATTTTCCCCCCATTTCTCCTTATCAACCCCCCCCCCCCCCCATAAGTTACTTTTCAAAAAACCATCCAAACACTTTTGTTTAACTTATGACTTATTGAATAAGTCAATAAGTTAAAAGGAGGTGTGGAAATGGAGAGCCAAACATGCACTTAAAGAAGTGGTAAGGGCTGTTGGTTGGGTAACGTGTCAGATAGAACCCAACAAAACTTGGATGATTTAATTTACTAAAAAACTGATCAGTGTCAAAATGGATTTGGGTTTTATACCTCAAAAGTACTAGATTAAATCGCAAGAATGGCGACCTACAGTTCCCACATATAGCTCTTGTCCACCTCTTTTCATCAGGAACAACTGCAAAACCGGTCATTATTAGACACAAACATCTGTTAAACGTAACGACTGAATCTATGCTGATCGAGTACTACAATGTACTTCATCAAAAGCTTCAAAAATGTCAACCAAGAATGGTGCAAACAACTGTTCTTCCTGTGTCCACTGTGTTCCTAAGCGTTCTCATAACAATGGCAGCAGCCCAAGCATCTAGCCCCAAGGTTGGCTTGTCCATAAAGATTACGGAAGGGTTAGTCACGAGCTCAACCGCTATGGTTAACCTTTTTCTCTGTTCTTTTGACTTTTATTTTCACTATCCGTATGTGATGTGCCGAAAATTTAATATGTTTTACATATGTAATTATCCTCCTTTTTGCACATTTATTATGCTTTTATCTTTATAAAATATAGCTAAAACGTTCCTATAAGATAAATGCATGTTTTTGGAAGCAAAAAAGAAGAAAAAAGACACATTTTGCGTGCAGAACAAGCTTATGGGGGACAAAAGGGTACATGGTACAACAACCTTGTCTCCCACATGCAAGTTTTGAGTCCAAAAATCAAAATGACACAAAAGACAAGGAACTAAATACTTAGAAAGCTATTTCAGATGCAGCACGGTCGCGCTCCGGCCGTGCACCTGTCCCAGGTCAACAAGTCAACATTTCCAAGTCAGCAGGAAGAAAAAAGTCAACTGTTTAGACCTGCACGGACGTGCACACCCTTGTGAACGGACGTGCCAGCTGAAACGTGCTCCCCAAGGCTTCAACAGACCAAGACTGACAGACATTCGTCCAATACTGACGTGCACGGGTGTGCCGACTTGATGGCACGGGCGTGCAATACCTGACAACGGACAATTTCTGCGCGAAAGGACTCTGCAACGGTACCATATGTTGGGCACGGGCGTGCCACCCTTGTGAGCACGGGCGTGCAGCCTTTGGAAGGTCTATAAATAGAGAGCTTCACTCCTCACTTTGGCATCCCTTCTATCCCATTCCACCCGAATCTCTCCCACATTTCTACCACCTCAGGGTCTTGTAAGTGACCTTTAGAGTTTGGGATCACTCCATAAACACTATAAGAGTGAGAGCTTGAGAGAAATCATTTCAAATCATCCCGAAAACCCTTTTAATCCTCTAGCAACCATCACTGTGTTTTCTTTGAAAAACCAAATTAGTGTAAATGTTGTAATGCCAATCTTTGGCTAGGATTCTTAGGTGTTGCTAGGGTGAAGACTACTTTGATATGAATTATATAATTTTTATTTATTGAGTGGTGTTTTGTGTTCTCGTTTAATTCTTTCTACTTTAAACTTTTTTTTTTGATGAACTAATTAAAACTATCACTTAGTATTTGGTCTTGTGGGTGTTTTGATAAGAAGTGGGAGGACTTATGAGTATACCCATGGTGTGTAACAACCCATGAACTTGTAAACTAACCTAATCCCATGAGTAGTGATTAGCCCATTTGTGTTTGGAAGCATTCACACTTTGAGGCTTAATCCTCTATTATCAAAATTTCACTTAGGGTCGGTACGGTCCTTATACTTGGTCCTAGTGATAAGCAAGACTTGATCATGCGACTTAGCTTCATAATCTATGTATTAGCTTTGGCGCAAACCAAGAATTGGCGAACCCGTGTTGGAAGCGGGCGGTCTTTATCTTCTTCTATTATTATACTGCTGCACAGTTAGTAATAGACCAATCACTTTTTGAAAAGATAAATAATTCTAGTATTAAAGGCGTTCAAATATATTATAGAAAATGGGGGTAGTGTCTACAAAGTCAGTGACTACACATTTGAAGGCAAAAAGGGCAAGTGTAAATGCAAACAGGTTAGTTTGACATTAATCTATGTTTGGATTTATGAAAGTTGTTTAATTATTTTAAAATTTTTGTCGTGCAGTATGAACATGTGGCAACTATAAATGGATATGTGAAGGTTAAACCCCAAAATGATGAGGAGGTGCTTAGAAGATATAACTTTTTTTTTCATCAGGGTATACTCAAATTTGATCCTACATTCCGTCTTGAGAGTGTCTTTAAAGTCGAAGAGCCCTTGGACGCGCTTCATGGTGTAGTCATTGTTGGTTATGGCATGGAAAATGGTATAGAATACCGGAAACTCAGAAATTCGTATGGTCCAGGATGGGGAGAAAATGGGAACTGCCGCATACAAAGGAACGTCCCTGGTTATCCAAATGCATTCAAAATTGCAAAGCGGTGCTTTTACCCTTGGATAATGGGTGTCAATGAACCTGGTAAGTAAGTAATCGTGGAAGTCTTGTATGAATTCTAGCAAAATTCAAGAGAGACTCATGTAGAATTTAGGCTTGAGCTAGCTATTTTAATTAGTGTACGTGTACAACTTGTGTAATGTACAGAATTGAATAGAGGTGCATATCTGTGGTTGAGGTGGGTTTCGATATTGGGGAAAGAACCCATAGTTCTTTTTAGTTAATTTAATGTAGTAGTTCAAATAACTCGAATTTATGCAAATATGAAAATAATGGGTGACTGATAATTGAGTTCTTGTTAAAAACATAGATTATGAATTGAAGTAACTAAGTGGTTGATGAAATGCTTTGATAATATTAGTAAGTAGTTGCTTGTGCACACACTTGATTGGAATTCACATATCAATGTATTTATTAATAAGAATGTAGTTGGAATGTATAGAGTGACAATGGATGAGTTAATGGGTTCTAAGTGTAAATTCATCAAGTGTAAGTGTGAAAGCAGAAGGATCGAGCAATATAGGGAAACAAGAAGTTCGCGACAAATGTAAGTTCTTCTAGCTTACACTTTTACCACCTTGACGTGTAGATTAATCACCAATGGTTGTACCATGAATATTGTTGTAAATGAAAAGTGCCAAAGTTGTTATTTGAATGAAATGTAGGAATACCTAATGAGACGGGTCAAATGGGTAAGAAATTGATATTGCATGAAATTGGATGTGAATAAAAGTGTCAAAGCTGTCATTGGAATGGAATTTAGAAATACCCAATGTAGCGGGTCAAATGGGTAAGAATTGATATTGCATGAAATGGGGTGTAAATGGAATAATCAAAGTTGTTTTAAATGGAATGTAGGAGTATCCAATGAAACGGGTCAAATGGGTAGGAATTTGGTAATGCTTAAAATTGGGTGGAAATCATGTGTTTACATGGTGAATTCATGGGATGGTATTATACATGTAGCCTTAAGATGAAATATAACAAGTATAACTTGTAAATTGAATGCAATTTCAATGGTTATGGCATGGAAGAAATTTGTATGCAAGAATGTCTTATAGTTGGGAAAATTCCTAAATTTATACTACCATATGAATGACTTTAAACCTTGATTAAGAAGTGGTTGTTTCTAACTTGTTGTGGTTGCTTTTAGGTAAATCATCTACTTGAAGATCAGCTAGGGACGAATACACACGGCTTCATTTTGGTTGTTAAATATTAACGGGTCGAACATGATGCTTTTGTTATGTAATTGGTTAAAACTCCTCAAGTAGTAATTTGTGTGTCATCAACCTTTGGTCATATTTTTGGTATGTTTTTTTATGTGGACAAAAGACGTGTAAGGAACAAAACTTTTGTATGGCTATGTTTACTTAAAAGTTTTAATTTGGGTCTATTTTCGAATGTCCCAAAACTTAGGATTTAACTTTATAATTTTAAGGGTGTCGCATATTATTTCAAACCTAATGAAGCAACATATGTTAAAAGTTTTCATTAGTGTTCAAATAAAGTTTGTACACTATCTAGACTGTTTTATCTCATCATATATAGAGTTTATTTGTTTGTTGTATCTTGAAATAAGATTGAAGTCACTACATACAAATGGATGAAAGACATCTAGGCCAGTATCATCATATATTATGGCATCACATATGGATGACAGACACCAAGCAACACGCGAAGCCATATTATTTAGGAAAGTACCTGATCCAAGTTATTTTTGTATTACAACTTTTGTTCTCATATGTATTTAAAATCTAAAAAAACCCACCATAGGTCATACAAATAAGTGTCTTATGCATTTGGTTAATGCTTAACCATTCAACTACAAATACTATTTTAACTAGTACTATACCCGTCTACTGAAACGGGTTCTGAAATTTACAACATTCAAACTACATGTAGATCTTAACTCAAATTTTGTTATTTAATAGGCACAATTTAACATGTTTATTTTGTTGTATATACACCATAATAAAATTTTAAGGATGACAACAAATGATAAAGAAATAACAACAAACATAAAAATGAATTATTGTCTTATTACAGCACAATCAAATTTACAACATTCAAACTGCGCGTACATGCTAACTTAAATTTTATTATTTAATAGTCACGATTTAATATCTTTGTTTCGTTCTACATACACCGAGTTTAAGGAAAACAATAAACGGTAAGAAATAGCAACAAACATATAAAACGAATTGTTTTCTTATTACAACGCAATGTAAATGGACCGATTTAAATAAAAAAATAAGTCAATTCAATGGCCTCTACGTTACACAGGCATATTATTTTTGTTTATAATTTTTTTTTATAAATTGTTAAGTTTATATTTTTTTTATAAATTGTTAAATTTATATCTTTTCCAAAATAGAAACGTATTTGGAATTCATACATGCGGCCCTTCGCGATTATCAGTCACTCTACATAAAGAGTGACTTTGGATCGTTGGATGCTTGGGAAGTTGCAAGAGTGCATTCCAAGTGGGTTCCCACTGACATTCCGGGGGTGACCGAACATGGACCAACGGAAACTCGTGGAGAAAGGGGAAAGGGAAGGGGTTGTCGTTCTAAAACGATCTAAAACATCCGATTTGGGAAATTGTACACCATCAACTGATGGATTGTCAAGCAACTATCCCGATATCAATTTGAATGACGAATTTCTCGTCCCCACCGACGACACAACACCGGAGAAAGCTGCGGCTCGAAGGAAAAGTTTTGAGTCCTCAAGTGGCAAAGGGAAAGCGGTTTGGGTGGATGAGATGGCCGAATACAAGTCGGCAAAGTTGGTGGAAATGGAGGAGAATCGAGAACGGCGCAAGTTGTTGGCAGACTTGAAAATAATAAGATAAAACACATTCATGAAACATTTGTCTGAAGTTGAAAAAAAATAAAGATTTGAAGGTTTTGAAAAAGAACCACGAAGATGTCGAAAAATCATATAAGTCGATTCTCATCGTACAAAAACATGAAATTTGTGAGAAGTGGGGTTGGGTCGTTAACTTTTAGTTTTTTTATTTTTATGTTTTTTTTTTATTTTTTAGTTAATGTAAGTTTTTTTTTTATTTAATGTAACTTTTTTATTTTATTTTATTTAATGTAATGATTTTATTTTATTAAAAAAAAAGCTTATTGATACCATCATTCCACTCCATGCAATTAGTGATGAACATAATGGAGTGTAATAAAAATGAGGTGACACAATATTATTGGGTGTGATAGTGTCACGCTCCACCTCATCCACCC
Source organism: Ambrosia artemisiifolia (assembly GCA_032199755.1). Lineage (NCBI taxonomy): Eukaryota > Viridiplantae > Streptophyta > Magnoliopsida > Asterales > Asteraceae > Ambrosia > Ambrosia artemisiifolia. The sequence goes on along the minus strand of CM063512.1, from coordinate 64,767,584 downwards.
TAATGCCAAGGCTAAATAAAAAGACTCGGACTCTTGTGACCACTACAAATTGAATCCTTTCTCATGACTGACCATTACAAAATGCTATTACCTCATGTTGAGGAATCTCATGCTCTCAATACATGGAATATCTTCACCAAATCACCATTTGAAGACTACTTTCACAATTTTTAATATACGTTTAACATAAATTAAATTTTTTAAATAATAAGTGTCTTACTCTTTGATTGTAATCAAATGACTAAATCCACGGCGAACTCCCAACTCGAGATCTTCCAGAATCAATACAAGTAATCACAAATGTCAACTTTACATACCAGTGTCCCGCAACACATGTTTCGACCACAAATATAATGACCACAAAAATTACTACTCTGCCTCTAATATCATAGCACTTTGTTTGGATTATCAGCTAACGTCTTTAGATTAGATAATGAGATTAAGCTATTATCCCAATCAATAGCTTGCATGTTTCGAAAATATGAAACATTTCCAATCCCTTCAACCGAGAAATGTCCGCTTCCCATTTCTGTAGACGTATGAGAACTCAGGGCTTGACTAGTCACAACTTCACTTTCGAATTGTACCATACTCGCATGACCCTGAAGGTGAATTAACAAAGAGGCTGGCCAGTATCCAACCAAAGCCCCCTATCCGAACTCGATTCACCATCCATGAATGATGATCGTGATGCCAGTCTCTAGTGGGTCCTATTTATCCAAAGAAAGAAAAATAAAAATGAATCAAATGTTCCAGAAATCACAAGGGAATGTGTTTTGCACAACCAAGCATATTAAACTATAAACTAATAGCATCATACCAGATGCACATGAATAGAAAATGCATTTGAATAAATTTGTCAGGTCTGAAAATTCATAGACAATCATGAACTTTAGGTAATGAAAGAATAGAGAACACTAAAAAGCAAAAAATAATCCAGTTTTAATATGTGGTTATGTTCACATTAACACTTACATTGGTCATTCATTTAACTATTATCTAAGCAGTCTTATCTTCTGGATCAAGAGTGAAGGGTTATCCCCCATACTCCAAATCTCAATAAAAGGGCTGTACAACTACATAGCGCATATAAAAACATGGCCCAAACCTTCATAAATCAAGTAATACAACAATAAAAACATAATTATTAAATTGAGATACAATAAAGAGAGAAATTATTAACTAAAACCAACCTTCTACCAATTATGTCTGCAACACTTGGAACATCCTAGATCTTCATCAATTTCAAATGTTCTCGCTCACATCTTCTAACTGAAGCCCAAAAGAAACATTGATAAACACCTACAAAATCAAAAATCAATATTAAAAGTCAGTAGACATTTCATATTTATTCAAACAAATAATGCTTAAAAAGTGGAGTGTTGTAAGTTAATAGTTTAGTGTTGACTGAAACAGTGCTAAACAGGTCATATTTGTGGGTTAGCGGGTTGAACCCGACACAAACCACAAAATTGTTTAACACGAATTCCTATATTATTTTATTTATTTTGCATAATCTAAAATAAAATATTACAATAAAAATAATAAATGTATATTAAAAAATTACACATCTCTTTTGACGTTTAAGCATATTTCCTAATGTAATAGGTTCAATGGGTCAACCCGGTGCGCGGACTTGTCAGGTTGACCCGATGCGAACCTATAGATAGAAGGCAGGTTGGCCCAAAGACCAAGTGAACATGCGTTTTGAAAGTGATTATGGATTTTATAAAATCATAATAAAATTAGAAGATATAGTTTAAATGCCAACACTCTGTTCAATGAAGCTATATGTTAGGTAACCACCATGCAAAATAGTCGAGCCAACGATCTGCACAACATGTAAGGATGAGATAAACCTACGAATTCAATGCACTCAAACGGAACTGATTTCAACAAAATTGAGCAGTTACCACCAGCTTACCTGCAAATGTGGATGAATCGGATAGATAAAAAATGGGGTGAAAAGATTAGAACCTCAAAATGAAAAGTAGCAATGCATCAACAACAGGATTTTGGATCCCTAACCCTTGCGACGAGTTGTATCCATTGATTTAAAGTCGCAAACCAAAAAAAAAAAAACAATTCACCAAACAATGAAAAACTAACCTGTAAACAATGAAGTAGTAAGATGAAAAGCTCTCTTCCTATACCCAAACGAAGATATGGTCCAAAAGAAGAAGAGGGTGCTTACTATTCTCTTTTTAGTCTTCAAGAGCAAGCTTTCCATATGTAAGGACTGGGATTTCCATGTATTGTTTGTTCCTAGATTACCTTATTTGCATAAATAATAAGGTTATTCATGCCATTGCCATGTTTGAACTTCAAAACAATCCACACATATATGTACAAACTTGTATGGCCCGATCATAAACCAAACTGATAACATGGCAGCTTGAGAAGAAAATGCATTTGAATAAATTTGTCAGGTCTGAAAATTCATAGACAATCATGAACTTTAGGTAATGAAAGAATAGAGAACACTAAAAAGCAAAAAATAATCCAGTTTTAATATGTGGTTATGTTCACATTAACACTTACATTGGTCATTCATTTAACTATTATCTAAGCAGTCTTATCTTCTGGATCAAGAGTGAAGGGTTATCCCCCATACTCCAAATCTCAATAAAAGGGCTGTACAACTACATAGCGCATATAAAAACATGGCCCAAACCTTCATAAATCAAGTAATACAACAATAAAAACATAATTATTAAATTGAGATACAATAAAGAGAGAAATTATTAACTAAAACCAACCTTCTACCAATTATGTCTGCAACACTTGGAACATCCTAGATCTTCATCAATTTCAAATGTTCTCGCTCACATCTTCTAACTGAAGCCCAAAAGAAACATTGATAAACACCTACAAAATCAAAAATCAATATTAAAAGTCAGTAGACATTTCATATTTATTCAAACAAATAATGCTTAAAAAGTGGAGCGTTGTAAGTTAATAGTTTAGTGTTGACTGAAACAGTGCTAAACAGGTCATATTTGTGGGTTAGCGGGTTGAACCCGACACAAACCACAAAATTGTTTAACACGAATTCCTATATTATTTTATTTATTTTGCATAATCTAAAATAAAATATTACAATAAAAATAATAAATGTATATTAAAAAATTACACATCTCTTTTGACGTTTAAGCATATTTCCTAATGTAATAGGTTCAATGGGTCAACCCGGTGCGCGGACTTGTCAGGTTGACCCGATGCGAACCTATAGATAGAAGGCAGGTTGGCCCAAAGACCAAGTGAACATGCGTTTTGAAAGTGATTATGGATTTTATAAAATCATAATAAAATTAGAAGATATAGTTTAAATGCCAACACTCTGTTCAATGAAGCTATATGTTAGGTAACCACCATGCAAAATAGTCGAGCCAACGATCTGCACAACATGTAAGGATGAGATAAACCTACGAATTCAATGAACTCAAACGGAACTGATTTCAACAAAATTGAGCAGTTACCACCAGCTTACCTGCAAATGTGGATGAATCGGATAGATAAAAAATGGGGTGAAAAGATTAGAACCTCAAAATGAAAAGTAGCAATGCATCAACAACAGGATTTTGGATCCCTAACCCTTGCGACGAGTTGTATCCATTGATTTAAAGTCGCAAACCAAAAAAAAAAAAAAACAATTCACCAAACAATGAAAAACTAACCTGTAAACAATGAAGTCGTAAGATGAAAAGCTCTCTTCCTATACCCAAACGAAGATATGGTCCAAAAGAAGAAGAGGGTGCTTACTATTCTCTTTTTAGTCTTCAAGAGCAAGCTTTCCATATGTAAGGACTGGGGTTTCCATGTATTGTTTGTTCCTAGATTACCTTATTTGCATAAATAATAAGGTTATTCATGCCATTGCCATGTTTGAACTTCAAAACAATCCACACATATATGTACAAACTTGTATGGCCCGATCATAAACCAAACTGATAACATGGCAGGTTGAGAATATGCTTACGCCTACTGCGTATACTTTGTCTTTATGGCCTGTGAGAGTATGACGAAAACCCAAATTCGCATCCTAAACGTACAGATTGTCCAAGACTCTAGCTGCTTTAATGAACCTGTTATCATGGGTAAGGGAGAGATCAAGGACCGACCCTAAACAACCCTTGAGGTTCAGGTTAGATGGCTAGTAGTTGAGTCCCGCATTTTTGACCGTATGGTCCTGACCACCACTGACTAGTTTACCATAACTGTTTTCAAAACTACAGAAGCATAACCTCCATCATGAGCTGGGATCATGTGCTTGCAGGTCTTTAGCATTAACCAATCAAATTTAACCTTTGTTAACCTTCAGTCCAGCAAGGTGACTGCATCAAATGGTTTCTCCCAAACTCTGCAGCAAATACTATGTTTTAGACAAAAATTGCACATATTATATGAGAAAATTTTAGTCATAGACATATCTATTACGGCTATAATTCACAATGCAAACCATCACAATCAATGACATTCTATATAAAACATTCATATTTAATTTTCTAAAATTCACAATATGGTATCACAAATCATCATTAAACCAAAGATTAATCCAGATTGTGTAAGAAGTAAATTTATAACTTGAAATTTATCATTTTACTCAAATGTTTTCCAACATAATCAAGCAAGCATATAACTAAAAAGCAACATAATTTACCATATCATCTGGGCTCTACTCCTTTTCACTCGATGGCGTGTGGTTCATCTGAGATGGGATATGTCATTTTCCAGCGGTTCATCTTATATTTAAAAACAACATAATTTAGTGAGAAATAAAGACTACGAATTAGCAAATTACCTTGATTTTGTGGAACTCCGGCGTGCTCTGTTGTTCTCATTTACATCGACAAATTGGCTAACAAAAGAAAATCCTAAACACAAATTGGAGACCAATTAAAATGCAGTCGTTCTTTTGATATTGTTGTAGTAGATTAGGATGATGTGATACTACCAAAATCGCCAGTAATAGTATTCACGCCAAGTCCCAAATTAAGCACAAATTTGTTAACTATTCAAACCTCATTCCATATGCATTGTATGCCATTCAGGTGGATGAATTACAACCCATATTGTCATATAACCATGTTTTTATGTTCCCATCTGTTGCTCTTGAGAATATAAATTGGTATATAAAGAAATTGATGGTTAATAGCATTTTGAAAAATCTTGATATATAAAAAAAATTAACATAATTATTATAGTAGTTATTTATAGCTTAAAAATGTTCAGCACCCGTTGCTGCATTCCAAACCCTATTAATATATATTGTCTATCATCAATAGTAAACTGTTCAGCACCTGTTGTTGCATCCCAAACCCTATTAATATATATTGTCTAGAAATCATGATGCCAAGTTGTTTGTTACTTAATAAGAAAATGCGAGGTCCATAGGCCATAACACCTCCAACGTGAGCCTAAATCTGCATATAACATGGAATATATAATGCAGTTATTATATGAAATAATGGGAACTAACCACTTAAAATGAGTAAGGGAAAAAAATGGAACAAACCTTCAAGTTGATTCGGAGAACATTACCACCATGGTTTGAATGCCGCTAACCTGAAAATATAAATAAAAAAAAACTCAACAATGTGACCAAAAATATGAAACCAACTAATCCTTTGGTCTTGACAAGTATAAATAGAACTATAAAAGGACTTGCCACATGATCGCTGGTAATTGACAAGTATAAATTGTGATTCTGATTACACATATTTATTGTAGAAACAATAAATGACAACTTGTACTTACATATTAGCAGCAATCTCTAGAGTCTAGATAGATGATCGATTTACAAATCTCTCCCTATAATAATAATAATAGGAAACATAAGATGGAAATTAGTGCAAACTATTCAACGGTTAGTGAAGTGAAGAGGTAAATGAACGATGAAATAAGAGTGAAACTTAGATCAAACTTACAATTCCCACATTGGATGAATCGCATTGAAGAGCAGAAACGATTGGAAAAGCCCTAGTTTCCTTGCATACTCTGATAAAGCGAACCATAAATCAATCCTCAAGTTACATGAAGGGGCGGCTAAGAAGAAGAGGAGAGAAGATGTGAACATGAAGAGGACGGTTTAAAGGGAGAGGGATGGGGTTTATAATGGGTAGGGGAAGGCGGTTGAGGAGGAGAAACCGATTGAAGCATGATTAACGGGAGTGTGGATGATGGAGAAGAAATCAATCATGTTGTTTGTTGTCTGCAGGTGGTAGAGTGGTAGTGAGAGGGAGGAGACGGTGGGGATTGTGGATTGTACGGTGGAAAGATTTTTGGAGGGAATAGTTGAGATTAGAGATATAGGGGAATAATCAGCAGGATATATACTTGGATGGGTGAATAATTGCCTATACCACGTCCCAGGATTGTAGGAGGGGAGTGGTAACTGGTTAACTGCACTTGAAAAAAATAAACTGCCAAATTCTTGAGATAACTGCCTATTTATTAGGGCTGGGATTTAATCTTATAATTAACCACCTCTAATCGACGGTTAAGATCAATTGTAAAAGCAGTTATTAGTGTAAATTTTGGCAGTTAATGGGGGGTGAACAATAGTATAATAATTAAAATGTTGTGACTTATGCAATATTTATGGATGGTACATAGTTCCAACCAGAAGTGCGGTTTGAAAAAAGAAAGCTTATAATATGCACAACTATGACAGTTTAAATAAACCAGATATATTATCAAATGTCTTAACTCAAGCAGATAAACAGAAAATTAACAGTAATATTCTGTAGCATAAAGGTTAATTCATTATTAGTAAACATATATAGAACACTAGCCGATTACCCCGGGAAGGTCCCGGGGTTGAAAAATTTAATATGGTTTAATAAAGAATGATAAAAAAAAAAAGAAAACTCAAATCACGAAAAGAGTAAATAACTTAAACATAATCAATCTTAGTTAAAAAACATTTATTTAAAAAGTTAAAAAAATAAAAAGCATAAACCATATTAAACATAATAAAGTATTAAAAGGATAACCTTCAACATATAATCATCTTCACGTAAATTAAAATATGTTACAATTTGATTAATGAATAACCTGAACACTTTGTGTTTTTTTCTGTATGAATATAACCCCACAAAAAATAGTCGTTTTTTTTTTCGTTTTTATATAGCACTATCGTACTCGTTGGAAAGATAATAAAACGCTCGTTAATTTGGTGTAATTTTTTTATTTAAAAAATCTCGAATATAAAAGATATTTATGTTTAAAAATTATGGGAGGAAGATAAGAGAGAAAAATTTAAATTTGTTTTTAAATTCTTTTTTCCTAAAATAACTCAATTTAATTTTAGTAATTGAGAATTAAGAGATAGAGAGATAAATTTAGAAAAATACTCAAAAACACCAAAAACACTCAATTATTAAGCCACGCGGCACTATCAATGAGCATATATGCTTTCTTTTATATATATATATATATATCTATATCTATATTACAGTATAAAGAGGGAGAGATGGGTAAAAAGGTCCAAAATGTCAAAGTTAAGGTGGCAACTTAAAAGTCACAAGTGTAATTCTATAAACTTGACCACTTTTCTTCCTTTTATGCCCTTGTTAATGCATTAAGATGCTTGTACCATGTGCTTTTAACAATTTTGACATCAATATTGTGCATTTAATTGGATGCTTTCAATGATAAAGGTATTGAAAGCAATCAAATGTTTTATCTTATTCTACACACTTTAATGAAAAACTATATCTAATATCTATAATCTATATTACATGTAGAATAGTTATGCCTTCTATTTTTAGTTGATCACTAACTAATTATCATTTTTTTAAATGTGCATTGTGTAGTGAGACAGAAGTGAATAAGTTTGCTTTTTCATTCACCACATCAATAAGCAGATTATAAAGCTAACAAAATGGTCATGAGTTCACTAACTATGGAGATAAAATATTCTTTTTTTTTGAGTTTTGCTTGAATACTTTGTTCAAGAGACGTAAGACGCGACCTTATAGTTTCTTTAAGACGGCAGTTACCTAATGTTAATTATAATGACATTTAATCATTCGTAATTGATTGATCATCATCCGTTTCATCAATAAATTAGATTATTATTATTATTATCATCAACCATTTCTATTGAATCCGCTATTCTCATACTTTCTGAAGAAACCATACCCACTAAAGACAATGGGTAGCCAGCGAAGACGATGGTTTATTAATCATCAAATTCTGTAAATTCGCCGAATTCCCCACGGTGGGTTCAAGTTATAAACTTCATTGCAATAATAATATGTACGTTTGTCGTCAATCTTTCAACAATCTTTCTAATGGTAAGATATTCTCATTTTATATGTTATAGTCTTTGTGTTGATCACTTGATCATTTTATCAACTCAAAATTTTTGGATTTCTAATTCGGCATGTAGCCTTGCATGATCATGACATTGGCGGTACAGTCTTCTATGGAATATTCTATCCTTAGAAAGGTAAATTATTTCTTTCATTTATTTTTAACAATTAATTTAGTTTTATGTAAGATACAATTGGCCTTTGTTGCAGACCATGATATTGTAATTTCAGTTTGCTAACTCCATTAAAGAAGTTATTTTATGTAGGCATGATTTTTTTTACGGACACTAGAGGGCTGTCTACTTCCATGCTAACTTCAAAATCAAGTGAAGGCTCATTTCTCTCTGATCTACTATCCATAAAACAAATTTGAACTCCTGAACTTACTATAGGTAACTGCATAAAATCATCTCAACCCCCCTTCACCCTTTTAAGTATCCTAAATTCTTATTTACAGTTACCTAAGTGCCATATTTGTATACTTATTCCTTTTGTTGATCTACTTACCTGCTTTCTTACAACTATAGTAAAAGATTACATATAAGATGAAACAGAGGTTAGTGAAACATTTATATCTCAATGTAATAGTTAGTGATTACTTTTAGTAAATATTGTGTAAAATATTTCTTTATCTGTTCATAGTTTGCATATCAACGATAGTTTTGCTGAGATCAGTTGACAAATTTTCCTCGCTTTAGGCCAAGCTTGCCTGGTCTAAAATTAGTATCTATAGGTTAATATGCAAAATGTGTTCTTATATGATATATCACTTAAGTTTTATTGTTGCCATTGTTTCTTTAATATGTTTAAGCATGTATCTACTGTTTTTTTCTTTCAATGAATGCATTACTTACCTTATTGTTTTAAATAAAAATATAAAAATGTTTACTTGTAATCAAGTATCACAAAATGCATATTATCAGCTCGCTGATCATTTAACTTCTAGAACTATAATTTTATAATTTATTGTTTGTGTTGCTATGTTCAACATTTGGATGGTAAGACATACTTCCAAATTGGAGTTAACACGTCAAACTTAGTCAATAGGAAATAAAGAGGGTGCAAAAGTAATGATATTATTCAACTTGATCACACAACACTTCACGAGTAGCTAAGTATTTTTTTTAAAGAATGGTTTATTTGAAACACAATGCTAGGTACTTGGTTGTACTATTAAATCTGCATTTTTGTGTTTTGTACATGAATCACATTGTTGTATGGCAAACTTATTTAGATCCCGCGGCAACGCGCGGGTTATCCTACTAGTTACATTATAAAGAGGGAGCAATGGGCAAAGATGTCCAAAATGTCAAAGTTAAGGTGGCATCTCAAGAGTCTCAAGTGTAAATCTCTAAGCTTGACCACTTCTCTTCCTTTTATGCCCTTGTCAATGCATTAAGATGCTTGTACCATGTGATGCATTAAGATGCTTGTACCATGTATTAATCTCACCCCAACCACTCCTTCAATAATAATAAGTATCAAGCACACATGTTTTACATACATATATCAAATTATTATGTGAACTGTTAAATGAAATTAATATTTTTGACAATATTTCACAGATTGGTATTATAATGAATACTTTCATTTAAGCCTATGTTAAGTTCCGAAACATATATATAAATATGTGTATAATGAACTAAAAAGCTCTTAATATATATTAGTAAATTAATATTAATATTACTAGATTAATATGAATCGTTTATAATAGGGTGTAAGTTACAAAAAAATATATATTTATACATAGCTAGGTTTAAAGGGTTATAAATGAGATTGAGAATTGAGTGAAAGCATTTAAATTAAAGGGTATACCAAGGATAATGTAACATCAAAACCGTTGCCTTGAATTGTGATCATCAATGTCATTATTTGATGCAACTGAAACCAATAGCTTCTTAGCATATATATGCCTAAACATAAGATCAAGATAGCCCATAAAATTCCACCTCCTGAATCTGGACGCTCTCTTTCGCAACTGTTTGGAAATTGCCACCAACCTGACCTTTCATTGTAACAAGAACCTTCATCATACACTGATAGCATGCTTCCACCATACAATCATTTGCAACCATCATGACCAGATAACCGCCTCCACTGTTGCTCGCTTAGAAAGTTCCACCGCAACGCGAACCACGTATTGATTTTGGTTATTGTATCTATTCAAGGTAACAATTCCAATTTTCATTTCTATCATTGAAACCAACTCAAAAATCATTTATGGAAACTTGGAATGTTGTACGACTTATGCACATATAGTTGTTTATAAGAATGGGTTAATATTTAAAAAAACGAATTTAAACAATCTTGAAAATAAACTATTCCTTTAAATATGATCAGTAACTAGACTAACGTTGTAGTAAACTTAAATAGGTATTTTAATAATTTACATGTGGTGTTTCGTTTAAGTTAAATCCTATAACTAAATATATGAACTGAATTACAAGATGCTTAACTAAAAAGAAATAAATTGTACTTTTTGGATCTGAGACTGGTTATAATCATATTAGTTTTAGACTATGCACACAATTGCTAAACTAAGTGTACGATCATTACCCAAATCGTCGGACATCTGCTTATTTTCAAAAGACTTAATGAAATCTAGAATTTCATATAATTAGATTATATCAAACCAGATGTCTAATGACATGGATAAGATCACCACTAGCAGTTTCATAATACTATCACCAAAATATTGTGTCTAAGTAAAATTTGGTGATTAAGTATCAAGATGAATAGGTTGGGGTGCCCGGAGATAGGAGAGAAAAGTCAAGACTAAAGACATGATTTTATAACCATCATTTTAATTCATCATTCTATGACTCTATGTGATTTAAACTTAATTGTAACTAAATAAATATTGCATGTATAATAAAATGATTACTCGACTGTTTTCATGCCGCATAGCGTGGGTGTCCCCACTATATTCAACACTCAATATATTTATATTATAGGGGGCGGTTATTCTACAAAGTAAAAGAAACGTGCGAAGGATGCGAAGGATCTTTGTACTTGATAATTACGTAATGTTTTTATGTTCATGAAATCATTACGTAATTATCATTACGTAATTATCATTACGTAATTATCATGCACTTTGTACATGATAATTACGTAATGATAATTACGTAATGTTTTTGTATGATCATGAAGGCATTACGTAATTATCATTACGTAATTATCAAGTCATGAAGGCATTACGTAATTATCATTACGTAATTATCAAGTACAAAGTGATCCTTCGCATCCTTCGCACGTTTGTATTACTTTGTATTTGAACCCATAGTTATGATTATTATTTGTTCTCCCCGCCGCATCGCGCGGGTTCCCCCACTAGTAGATAAAAAATATTACCCAATATAAAATCAACTTAAAACATACAAAAATAACAGTAATATTAAACAAAAATGACAATTATTGCAATTTGAAATATTAACTCATGAAATTAACAGTAAACATGGATTACTAGCACGTTTCTTTAATACCTGCAGCCTATGTACAAGTAGTTACATATATTGATTGATGTTGTTTCCATCTACTAAACATGAAACACATAATCTATCTTTTCTGGAAATTGAAGGATCGAATGCAGTAAGCGAAGATGACTGCGAAGACGAGAACCAACCCAACGTGCACCCCTGCTACAGCCCCAAGAAAATCATGCTTGAAACCGAAATACTCATCCAAGTAATCTTTTACGGGTTCACCGTTCCCAAGTTTATCCTCATAGTCCCCAAACTGTGAAGCAACCAACCCGTAAATGGTCCACGCAATCGGGTTGGCCCAATAGCACCATCTCCACCACACAGGAATGCTCTATTTGTAACAACACAATCACATTTTAGAACTAGAAAAGCATTTATGCTATTCATAAAAAAGAAAAACATAAGTTGGTAAAACTTACGGGTCGTGGAATGATGAATCCTGAGAACAGATTGAAGATTCCGTAGAATGAGGCAGCAATGATGGCAGCGATATTGGCGTTGGGGGTGATGGCGACAGTCATCATACCGTAATAGGTCATGTAGAGAAAGCAACACAGTTGGAAGAAAATATACCAAAAGAATTTAGCCGCAGTCCACTCGAACCCGATCATGGAGTAGACAATGACACTGTACACCATTGTTTGCGACAACACGTATGGGATTTCAACCAAAACCTGAGCAAAAGCATATGGTAAAGCAGAATACATTCCGGCTGCTCTTTCTCTGTAGAAAACAGTTCGTTCGACATCTACAACTGGTTGAACAGCTGATGCGTTTTGGACTCCTAAGAAGAGAACTGCTGCATACATAGAACCCATTGCGTTCATCAGATCTTGTTGGCTTTCCCTGAAATGCATGAGTCGGTTAGTCATCAAGACAACTGATACGCTAATCATGTTAATGGAGAGTATACAACAGTGCTTACTTTTTGCCTCCGAGATCCCAAAACATGGTACCAAACATAAGTCCAATGAAGGTGGTGAAGACGAAACGTACAGCAGTGTATGGCGGGTTTCGCCAGTACGACAGCCGTTGTTTCCATAGACATGCTAGACATTGAACAAGGAAGGACTGCGAGTATTGAGTTGGGTAGAACAAATCTTTGGTTCCAGGGCGTGGTACGCTTAATTCAGCAATCAGGGCTTTGTTTCTCCTGTGACATCGATAAATAAATGTACAATTAGATTAAGTTTTTAAGAAAAAGATTGTCATATCAGCAGTGATTGATAGTGCACTCACTTGTAAAGTTCAGAGTTTCTGTAGATTTCAGTGAAGTCAACTCCAAGTGCGAGTTCTTGTGCTGTAGTGCTGACTTCCAACATCCAGGTTGCAGGGTTGTATCCGTCTTTAATCTTACTTACACCATCGATGGCCTGTTTTAGAAATTATTATGATACAACTTATTGAATGTGTAAAAACTCAAAAAAGTGGTATGAGACTAAGAGCGGTTGGTTGGGTAACATGTCAAAATTGGTTTGGGTTTTATACCTCAAAGTACTCAATTAAATCGCAAGAATGGCGACCCACGGGTCCTACATATAGCTCTTGTCCACCTCTTTTCATCAAGAACAACTGCAAAAACGGTCATTATTAGATACAAACATTTAGTATGTGTGAAACTCTGAATGACTGAATCAATGTTAATAAAGTACTACAATGTACCTCATCAAAAGCTTCAAAAATGTCAATGCTTGGTTGATGAATGGTGCAAACAACTGTTCTTCCTGTGTCCACAGTGTTCCTAACCGTTCTCATAACAATAGCAGCAGCCCTAGCATCTAGCCCAGATGTTGGCTCATCCATAAAGATTATGGAAGGGTTAGCTACAAGCTCAACCGCTATGGTTAACCTTTTTCTCTGTTCTGTTGATAGTCCGTTAACACCCGGTAGCCCCACTAGTGCATCCTTTATTGGGTTTAGTTCCACAAGGTCCATAACCTCATCAACAAACATCTGTATAACAAAATTAATTAATCTTAAAAACATTAAAAAAATAGCTTTTAAAGAGTGTTATTCAGCACAGGTATATTACAAACCTTTCTCTTGTGTTCATCAACATCAGATGACAACCTGAGCCATGCTGAGTAAAGCAAAGACTCATAGACGGTTACATGAGGCGAATGGATGTCGTTTTGCTCACAATAACCAGAAATCCGGGCAAATGTTTCTTGTTTTTTCGGATACCCGGAAATCCTGACATCACCCTCAATATAGCCGCCTGTTTTTCGACCCGCTAACACGTCCATAAGAGTAGTTTTTCCAGCACCACTTACACCCATTAGTGCTGTGAGAACACCAGGCCTGAAAGCCCCACTAACACCCTTAAGTAGAAGCAATCGGTCTTCACCCACCCCTTGATCTTTCATTTCCTATACATGTATTCAAAAATCGATCAGTAAAAAAATGGTGAGAAATTCTAAAGACAATTGCTTATAAATGAGTCTGCTGAAGTCCATTTATAAATCATACAACTAACTAGATCGTTGTAATTTAAAATTTTGTATTTGTTCTATAACTAACGGAAAAAAAAAAGACAAAAAAGTTTGTGGGTCAATCCGATGACCCATTTTGACGCGTACTAGAAAGTGACATGCTTCGGTCATTTTTTTTTTATGAATAATATTACCTGTGGCATATCGACAGAGTATTTGACATCATCAAAGGTAATTGAATGTGGTTCAAATGGAAGGATCATTCCCTTCTTATTCTGACTTCCCTCATTTCTGGACTTATTCTGCATAGATGATAATTCAACGGCTGCATCACCATCATCCTCTGCTGATACGTTGGCTTGAGGCTTTTCAAAAGCTGCAGAAGCAGAAAACAAATGTTACAAAATGACTAGTTTATGTAAAAGTCCAGTAAATATTCATGTGGTACAGATATTATGATTTATAATAAGATTCAAATATTAAGAGCAAAGATTGCAAAACTCACGATCGAGGAAGGCGAGAGACAAAGCAAAAAAGAAGTTGAAGATTAAAATAAATCCAAGTAAGGCCGCCAATCCGATCCAATACCAATAAGCTTCTGCAAAGAGCCCTCTTGCTGTGATAGATAGCTTCCCAGCCGTAGTACCATTCAAAGGCTATATGTGACACACACAAAATTTACTTATTAATTAGCTAGAATTTTATCGTCTTATTAAAGAATAAGCAGACAAAAATATATTGGGTCAATCCAACCCCGCCCAACCCATTTTGACCCGTATAAAAAATGGCATAAAACCAAGCTTCATGTGACTTACTGCTCTCCAACTATGGCCAAGAAATTCGTTCACGGCTATTCCATTCATTGCATACATCATGGGAGATGACCAGTATCCCCATATCCACCAACCCTTGACATCCTCTGCAATGAAGAAAATATAGTTTGTTAGTTGACAAAAACAAGCCAAAGAATTCAATTTTGTATGTTTCTGAACTATACAATACCTCGCGAAAGGACAAAGCCACTCAAAGCAAACACTAAGAGAATTGCAAATGAACCGAAGGTGTTTGCAATGATCATGTTCCTACCCATTGCCCCAATGAACCGAAACAATCCAGAAGACATTTGGTTAACAAGCAACAACATAAGATAATTTTTCAAGAATCTGCAAGATTTTGAAAATTTAAACAGAATTAGTAAATAAATTAATAATAGTTTTCATTCAATTAGTATTGTAAAATAGTTACCTTGTGATATTAGGATCAAATCCCATGACATAGTAAGTGAGAAATGTCCAAACAGCAGCTTCAAGAAATGAAACAGGAATCTTTATGATCCATGATGGAATTGCATATGCCCAGGATGGGTAAAAAAGGAAATTCCGCTGCTTATAGAAAACTGGAAGTTTTGCAATGGTCATTGAAATCTCAGACATCCCGTTAAACATAACCATAGTGACACCGAAAAATAAAGCACCCATATACAACCCTCCATCGTCTGGATTCCTTTTATGCATCTCAGTTCTGAAAAATACCGTCATAGCAATGAACGCCATGACAGTAAGCTGAAAATAACCAAAGAAAACGATATAAGTTACAATTTTGAGCAACATTTGTGAAAAAGGTTATGAAAAATCAAAACTTTGTTTCAAGTCATACAACACTTACTTGGAACAATTTGAATATGTAGACAAATGAGTTTCTTTTCATGAGCAGTATTTCTCTATCTGTACAAGCTTTCAAGAGTTCTGTACTATTCAAGCCATATTTTTCGGTTGTGAGAGCAGCAGGGTGGCTTTTACTTTTGTCAAATGGAGTCGCGATATCGTTTGCTATCTTTCTTCCAACATGAAATGACTGGAATGCGTCTGCAAATTCCTTTGCTGTCACGAATCTGTAAGGCTCGTCTCTTCTCATCCAATATTGTTCTTGATCTTTCTTTGATGTCACCTGTAACACCATTTCAACATCACAAGGTTAAAACGATCATTTACTATGATTCAACACAAAGGACCAAAAACACTAGTTTGTATTCTAGCTATCTACAACAAAGCTTAATGGAAATGCGCATGTATAATACTTACTTCTTGCAAGAAATCAGCAACGCCTTTTCTTTCTGGGCATTTGAATCCCATTGATTCAAAAAACTCAAGAACATTTTCACGCGGACCTTGATACACAATCTTTCCATCAGTCAAGAGAATAATGTCATCAAACAAATCGTACGTCTCTGGTGCCGGCTGAAGGAGTGAAATGACAGCTGTACCCTCAAGAATGTGAAGAAACTGTTTAAGTGAATTCACAATCTGATAGGTTGTAGAACTATCCAACCCTGTGGATATCTCATCCATAAGAAGAACCTTTGATGGTCCCACTATCATTTCACCCGTTGTCACACGTTTCTTTTGTCCACCTGAGATCCCCCTTATCATTTGATCTCCTACCATGGTGTCTGCACAGATGTCCAACCCTAACAGCTGCACGAAAAAATCGTATTTAGACAAAAGTGAACTGCTATAGTATAGCCTTTTAAATCATTCTACTCAAAGTCAAACCAGTCAGAAATCATACTATGCATTTATATATATTGAAAAATATAACCTGCTGAATCATTTTGTTCAAAATAATAGAATACTACTGAAATAATACAAATTTTGAAAACATGTTTTCACACATTAATAACTTACAAAAGACAAAGTTAAAAGTTTTAGACAAAAATCACCCAATTTGCTAGAACCGTTTTGACCCGCTACCTATCCAGTCCGACCCACCCATTTTACATGGGTAAGTTACGTCTACCATACCTTGAGAGTATAATCTGTGACCACATTAGTTTCTTGACCTTTAGTAGCAGCAGCCTGAATATCAAAAAAATGATGATTATGATATGGAATCCCGTTCATGAAGGACTCAAAACGCATGTTGTATGTAAATGATTTTTTTTTACCTTCATGAAGACATCAATATCAGGATCAGGCTTTATGTTTGCATCTCTTTCTCTTCTAGACAGCTCTGCTAACATATCTGCATATTGAAGGATAACAATAGCGTTACATAAAACTCTATAACTTTAAAAACAACTATGAAATCTAAATAATCACAAACTAACCATAACGTGATCCAACTCCTTGACATCTTGCGGAAAAAGCCAGTGTTTCTCTAACAGTCATTTCTCCAATATGGACATCATTTTGACTAATATAAGCAGAGGTTCTTTCCGGTACAAACTCATGTAGCTCATGGCCATTATACGTTACCTTACCCGTACTCTACATTTACAAAAATAACTTTCTTCAATTTAACTATTTAAGTGCAGAAGGATTTGAATGTATACAAAGATCTCCGAAATACGTCATATATCTACAAGTGTGAAGTGTGAACAACTTGAAAAAAGGGTTTCAGATTTTTACCGTAAGCTCCTTTGCGAGTGTCCCAGCCAAAGCCAACAAGAGGGTTGTTTTCCCAGAACTTGGAGGACCCAAAAGTAATGTCATTCTACAAACGTTATATAGGCGAAAAATTAGTACAAGTAACTGAAACAACTGCTGTAGAAAGGTATATTCACTTAATTGCATAAAAAGACTATCAAGTTTTATTGGGTTCCTTTATAAGGTAACCAAGCCAGATAAACCTATCAAAGTTTTAGAAAAACTGATTTAATCCAAATAATTTCTTTTACAGTTAAAAGTTGGTTAATTTTCTATGCAATTACAATTAGCTATATACATGAGGGTTCATGTTCTGTCTAGTCACCTGCGAGGCTTAACGATACCGCTGACATCATCAAGGATAGTTATATGCCTTTTCGAATTCGGAAGTAAATGGAATAAACTCAATAACCCCTGTAACACATAAACATGAACATAGTCACATAGATTAGGAACATTTAAATCTCATAAACTTCAAGAATAATAAAACATGTCTATTCAACTTGATTTCTTGTTCTTACCTCAAAAATATCAATATGAAAGTTTATAAAACTCGGTAAGGCTCGGCTTCCTGTGTTAACATCAGCCTCCACAGTCACATGCTCAAACTTCACTTCAATTGTTGGCAACTCAATCCCAACTCTATAAACATTTCAAATCAAACCTCTTTATTAACCAATAATCAAAATTTAAAAACAAATCAACTAAAGTTGGCAGCTTTTTTTTATACCTGTCAAGTCTGTCTCTGAGCTTCAACAAGAACTTCTCATTATCTTCATCAGCAACTTTAACAAGTCTGTCAAGCAAATGCTTTCTGTCTTCTGGTCCAAGATTATCTATATCAACTTCATTTGATGGCCCAGTTGATCCAAACAGTAAACCTTTTTTTAACCGATCAAAAGTTGGCAGCTTTTCAAGAGAAGCCCATTTAAGAGCCTCTTCATCATCTTCATCATGTGAAGATTTAGAGAAAACATCCATACCAGAATTCCTCCATACAGAAGTACTTCCAGACCTTAAACTTGGTGTCTTTGTACTACCAACTGCTCTTAAACTTCCTAATCTTATACTACTAGCAGCTTTATATATGTCACTTCCATCCATTATTCCAAAACACTAATCAAAACTCACTAAATATTGATCAAGAATTAAAAATCTTTGTGGGTTTTGTTATTTAGGCAATGTGATGAATTGGGAATGAAGAATCTTGAAGTTTGCAAAAATGATTGTGGGTATTGGTTCTTTAGGATAAGAACCTTTGAGTTGTTGATAATATGAATGAGAGGTAAAATGAATGGGGCAGATAGAGATATTTTGTTAATGTGCATGTGTACGTATGAGTTGTTTTATAGGAGGGGAGGAATAGAATAGGATGTAGAAGTATTGGTTTTGAGTTTGAGTTTGAGGATGGCTGCAAGTTTGTATTTGAGAGATTGGTCAAAGTAGAGAAAATGTGAAGCACATACCTAATCATAATGCTAATGCTGGCCAAATTATAACGGTTTTATATTTTTTTTTATTGTCTTCTAGAACCACGCGGTATAGAATAGAGTCAATTGCAGAAATAGTCCCTTGACTATAGCTGCCTAAATCATATCCTAGAGCTTATAGATTTGATTTTTACATATTTAAGATTGTAACATACATTATTATTATTATTATTATTATTATTACGTACAATGAATATCAGTTAAATTATCAAACCAGCACTGCTCTAACGGTACTAAGTGACTTTCTTTAGAAAATACCGCAGGTTCGAGTGTTGTTTGTGACAAAAATGTTATATGTAAGTTAGAGGTTTTATCATAGTGTGCATTTGGACGATGATTTTCCCCTGGAATCAGTAACAGGCCGGGTCACCAGCGTTGTATGCGATCGCTGGCGTAGGTGACATTTTGCTTATGGATATACCCGAGTGATCCGTGATCGGGCGGCTTTGTTGGAAGTTAAAAAAATGTATCATTTAAGTTTTGCCAATTAGATCTTTAAAATAACTATTTTATTCTTTTGAAAAGTTAAGAGTTTTTCTCAACAATCATCAACATCATCGTTGTTGGTGTTACCATTATCTTCACTGGAAACCTACCTGCATTTAGTTCTATTGTAAAAGAGAGAAGTTAAATCGGGTTTATACTAGTTTCTAACTTTCTATCATTTATTTTATTTTTATTTGGATTGATTTGTTTATTGATTTAGAGTTTCGTTCAAATTTCATTTTTTTCCCAAAATTGTTTGTGATTATACAACCAATTGTTTGTACTAAGTGAGTATTGAGATATAAGTGAATTTATAAAATAGATGAAGGTTTATGACATACATGATGTGAAGACGGTGAGCCTCATGGTGTAGAGCCGCGTGACACGTGAGTGATAGAAATGATGTTATGATAAGTTAGTGTATCTGTGTATGAGAGCGAAAAAGAGAGATTTTTGAGATGTTTATTCATTTAACTTGGTTAGAAATTTGTTCATTACACGAGTTAAATATATGAAATATTAAATAGTTAGCTATAGATATTTCAAATTACAAAATGATATTTTGAAATAAGATATGATTCAAATAAGGTATAATTAAGTACTTTAAGAAAATTTTTAAAATTATATAGAATGCAAATAGGTGAAAGAGAGAAACAGAAGAAAACAAATAATTAGTAACTTCATAACAATTTAATTATTTTTAGGTATAGATTAATGTATATAATGACAGGGCTGCAAACGAACCGAACGAACACGAACAAGGCCTTGTTCGTGTTCGTTTGTTAAGGAAAATAGGTGTTCACGAACAGTTCATGAACACTTACCGAACGAGATTTTATGTTCGTGTTCGTTTGTTAAGAAAACACTTATGTTCGTGTTCGTTTGTGTTCGTTTGTTAATTTTGTTCATGAACGCACCCGAACACAAACGAACATTCATGAACACAACAAGTGCTCATGAACACAAATGAACACAAACGAACACAAAAAAGTGTTCATGAACGAAAACAAACACAAACGGACATATATTAACTTCCTTATAAAATCGAATTCACATACATATATTTACCTCATATAAATTGTTTTGGGTAAAATAAATAAAAGTAAAAGAATATCAAGACAAATTATAAAAATTAAAAACCATATTAATCTATCGAGCACAAACAAACATAAACAAACGAACATAAAACAAACGAACATAAACGAACACGTTACCGAACGTTCACGAACATAAACGAACGAACGTGGCCTCTGTTCATGTTCGTTCGTTTAACTAAACGAACGAATTATTTTGTTCGTGTTCGTTCATTTATTAAACGAACGAACACAAACGAACTTCCCGCCGAACGGTTCATGAACTGTTCGCTGAAAGTTCAGTTCGTTTGCAGCCCTATATAATGTAGCTTATTAAAAGGTAAAAGTATCAATATAAAATACAAAATGGACGTCCAATTTAAAAATAAATTCGTACAATTATTATATATATAATAGACCTTAGGATTTAAATAGTGTAGTTTTAGGTTTTTTCATTTTTGTCACATTTTTTTTTTGCTTTTTTGTTAACTTTTTTTTTTTCTCATTTTGACCACCAAATTTTTTGTTAAGTTTTTTTTCCCTCATTTTGGCCACACAATGTTTTTTTTACTTTTTGTTAAAGTTTTTTTCCCCGTTTTGGCCACCAACTTTTTTATTATGTTTTTTTTCCACGTTTTGGCCACCAACTTTTTTATTAAGTTTTTTTTTTTTCATTTTGGCCCTACATTTTTTTGCTTTTTTGGTTAACTTTTTTTTTTTCTCATTTTAACCACCAAATTTTTTGCTAAGTTTTTTTTTCTCATTTTGGCCACACAATGTTTTTTTTTTTACTTTTTGTTTAAGTTTTTTTTCCCGTTTTGGCCACCAACTTTTTTATTAAGTTTATTTTTTGTCGTTTTGGCCCCCGACATAATGCGTTTTTTACTCGATTTCGCACGGGTTCGGTTTTTGTCCGTTTATCATCTATATATTTAACGACCACGAAATGAATAGCTGCTTCACTCTAACGTACACAGCCGGCCACCGACCCCATCTACCGTGCGCCATCTCCACCATGTTCCGCGGACCGCGGAAGATTCCTGGTATTCTTCGCGTAGCTGCTGCCACTTTTGTATTTTCTCATTGTCTAAGGTTAGTCTCTATGCCTTTGTCGGTTACCAAAATCCGTATTAACGCGTCATGTGAAAAAACGCGCAACGCGCGTATTAATACACCTAGTTTAAATAATTATGTACTAAGTTCATAGCAACCAATAAAACACATGGATCGTTTAGTAACTTCATTTCTGTGTTACAACTAGGTTTACTATCGGCGCGCGTTGCGGCGCACAAACGTGTTAGACATCCAATATTTATAATTTGATAATTTAAGCAACAAATGGCAATCTTGTTTTCAAGAATTTTATGTCGTGGTTTCGTATACATGAATTGCGATATATGGCACAAAAAAGAATCAATGAAAAGCCAAAAGAATTAAATCACAACCTCTACATGGTACATGGGACGAAAAGAATCAATGAGACAGCTAAATGAATTCAAAGATAACCTTTACAAGCCCAGAAGGTCAACGTTTGTGTTTTGAAACTTCCATAGGTTGACTTTGACTTATATCATTGCTCCTGGACCTTCAATGTACAAAGAACCTGAAACTTCATAAGTAAACAAAAGCATTATGTACATTTACCTAGGTCGCTTTTGTTCTTTTTCTGCATTTCTTCTATGTAGATGGGCTTCCACACCTGCATGTAGCAAAATATTGGTCTTGGTGGACATAGAACTCAAGATTTGCAGGAAAATATACCTTTTTCTACCTTTCTACATGTCATGACCAGCAGGAAATTTTGTAGTTGGCAACAAAGTTTGATGTTTGAAGGTTGACACAAGTTTCTTGACTTACAATTTTCCTAAAGTAAATGGCATATATTTGTTGAAGGTAACGCACAATATTAAGAGAGAACATACCGTTTATCCTCGCTGGTTCATTCGCTCAAACTGTTGTTATCGCTACAGATCCATGACCGCTGGTCTGCTCTCCAAATTCACCAGAAAATACCACCACAAAACAATATTATAGTTTCTGGAAATATTATTGGCAAAACAATAACAAATTTCGCAAGTCGAGATTACCACTAAGTGGTGAATGAAACATGAGTTAAAAAAAAAGACTACAAACATTTATTATTCATTCTATATTCTATAATGAAAGAAAAAGTTTCTAAGCATCATTTTTATCTTCATTTTTCTCCGATTCAAACACTTGATTTGATAGAAGCATATTTACGAATATCAAGTGAATAATAAAACGAAATAATTACAAATAGGGGAAAAAAAGAGTATTTAATAGGGGAAAAAAAGAGTATTTCGTTAAAGATACAATTACCTGTTTCAAACGAAGTCTAAAGCATAACGCCATAATTTTTCAAATTTAATGTTGATTATGATGCAAATAAAAGACAAGCTACTCATTATTTATTTAGGCTATAGCCAAAAGAATATAATCAAGAAATCGTACCTCAAGAAATCTACTCTACACAAATGCACAATTTGCCAATATACAAGTAATTACCTTTAGTAGTTAAGAAACTTAAATAAATGGTAATTGAAAAGTGTGAAATAGATTAATAAGATAGTGAAAATATGTTCAATTTAGTATATACCCATCTAATGCTTTGGCTGCAACCACTTCCTAAAACCTCTGATCCATACACTTCTTCTGATGATCCTTGCTCATCTTTTCGAGTAATTCGTGAGGATCCAATGGTTCACCAACTATAAACAGAACTGTTAGTTTTACATGTTTATTTATCAGCATATATATGATCAGTTAATTCTTACACCAACTGCTACAGCAGTGCTAGCAACACTTCCTAATCTCACCCCTTTACGCCGCTGTCGGCCGCGACCGTAACATCTAAGTTCCTTTAGCTATCGGCAAGTTTCTTATCTCCGGAATTGATGGTGCTAGACTCACCGGCTCCATGCGCGCTGCAAGATATGGTCTAGATGGAGACATGGAACCAGTCAGGTCGGCTGGCTCGTCTTCGTCCCTAGACTCTTCCATTAAGTAAACATGAATTCTTACCTAACAGGCACAACATTAACTTTTAATTCTTTACTTAGTCCAATACATAGTGTACACAAATGCACTTCATAATCACCAATTAACAATTAAAAGTCAATCAAACATACTTCTAAGATAATCATGCTACCAGCCCATATCCAAGTCAATTAAAAAAACAAAAGCAAAATTAGGTTATATGCGCTCACTTTTAAAAGTTTTCAACAATTCCACATAAGACTTACATGATAATGAAACTATCATCGCTGCGATTCAGGTTACAGGCGGGAACCTGCCATCCTTCAGTTATGCCATGCCACGCCACACCATGGTTTGTGTTTTGAGTAATTTCCACTCCTGTTTAGCCACTCATCATTGCCCTGTATGTGGGAAAACGCCAGCCAACCTGCTGTGCTAACAGGTTAGAAAAAAAAAATATGTGTGAAGTATATGTAATGGAAATTCCTCAAAGAGGCACCAACAGGTAAGAAAAAATAATGTATGTAAATCTAACCTAACCTACTGCATCAACAGGTATCATATAGCGCATTCATTCCATTATGGATTAAAACAAACAACACGGCTACGGAAAAGAAAGCACAAAGATGTTTTAACACAATGCAGAAAAACTTACCTCAAGCTTTCATACATAGACAAATAAACGATGTTTAAATAAACGAAATACTCAAGCAAATAGAGTATCAATAGGGGCACCTTCAATTGAGAGCCATAAGACGAGAAGCGCATAGATACTTGTAGGTAGAATTAATTTGCTGATCATCTCATTCAAATCCCTAAACACACATCAAATCATTAATCATAAATTCCACTAAAAAGACTAATAGAAATACAAATAGAGAAACATACTACACAAATTATTGTCAATCAGTGGATGACACCACAGAAACTATTATGAAAATCAGAAAGGATCTCACCTGTTAACCACCCGTCTGGACCACCAGGGACGCCACCAACCACCACCTTAAATAGGCAGATGAGAACACTACACAAATTATTGTGAATCGGTGGATGACAACAAATAGGTGAGAGGCGGTGGGGTGTCGAGGTCGGTGGCTGATAGCAAAGAAGAGGGAGGCACGTAGGTGGATGAGAGCAAAGAAGGTGGAGGCGATGTGGTGTCGAGGTTGATGGCTCAGAGCAGAGAAGAGGGATGCACTGAGATGAGGGCTAGAAAGGAGAAGAGATAAGGTACGTGGAAGGCCAGGAGGATGAGGTAAAAGTAAAACCCTACGTGTCAACCAGTAAACACAGCCATCTGCTACTGCTTTTTTAGAAATAAGTTAAAAAAAACCCACGTGTCAACCCTGCTACTGCTTTTTTATAAATAAGTTAAAAAAAAAACACCAGCATTCAGAATCGAACCTGGGTAGAACTTATAACAACAACACAACAAACCCAGTTGTGCTGAAAGGAGTTTTGTTAATAAAATTAAACTAAACATACTTATTCATATATGAAGATAGAAAAAAAAATAAAAAAAAAATACAGCCACAATAAAGTGGCTGAATAAAATATATATATATATTACTGTTCAAATCGGTTCCTCTATTATAGTTATATAATTATAGATAGATGAGATAACATATTGGGTGGTAGTAAAGTTGGGAAACCCAGGGAAGCACACGTATTCACATGAAAGACAAGACACTGTCCAATGATGTATGCCCACCCATATTAAGGTCAGGATGGAGACAAAGCTTACAACGACACTTATAGAAAGCCTCAGATATGGGAGAATACAATTGTCCTAAGCAAATGAGAGAAAGGTAGAGATGTAAAACAAAATAACATATATACCCTTGAAAATACAATAAATTACAAAATTACCATGCCACTTCTAAAGCTTCACTTCTCTTTATTACAAAGTACATAATAATATAACTAAGGGGGGATTGGGCGCTCCACTAGGTTTTTTCAACTTCACTGATTTCTACAAATCCTGCACTGCCACATCACTTTACTGAAACAATTTTTTAAAGGCAGCACTCCACTGGAAATAAAATAGAGAAAAAGACAAAAGGGGGAGAGAGAAACTCACGTGTACCAGCCTGGGTGGCGGCGGTATTACCGTGCTGATAATGGGATACCCGTGATCAATTCTGGTAGCGCCTCGCCACGATAAAGCAAAGTTGTTAAAAAAAACTAATAAAGCACATGCGTCATATCTGTCTATATCTATATAACAATTGCAAAAAAAAATAAAAATATAAAAACAATAGAGAAACCAATAAACATCTAGATAAACTAATAAAAACAATAGAGAAACCAATAAACATCTAGATAAACTAATAAATAGAGAAAACTAATAAAGCACATGCGTCATATCTGTCTATATCTATATAACAATTGCAAAAAAAATAAAAATATAAAAACAATAGAGAAACCAATATCAGGAAATATTTGAACGGCGTCTTTTGTCATCTATTTTTTTTTC
Source organism: Ambrosia artemisiifolia (assembly GCA_032199755.1). Taxonomy (NCBI): domain Eukaryota; kingdom Viridiplantae; phylum Streptophyta; class Magnoliopsida; order Asterales; family Asteraceae; genus Ambrosia; species Ambrosia artemisiifolia. The sequence goes on along the minus strand of CM063512.1, from coordinate 64,741,402 downwards.
TATATTGACTAGCTATGCCCATCTTTTAGGAATTTCTGGTGAATTTGATATTCTTTTTGATTTTATAACATCCATCATTCTCTCGCACGCTATAGTTTACTCCAAAATTAGATGCACGAAAAAACCTGTATACAATAATGTCACAAATTAATAAGTTAGAAACAATCAAACAAATATTATGTATGACTGTTTTCGTTTAATTATAGACTAAATTATATCTCGAAAGCCCCAAACCCTTAGTTCCCAACTTTTTTTTTGATCGGCGAACAACTGTGTGACAACCACCCTTGCGGGACGCCGTGTCCAAGAATCGACTACTCGACCTCCAGCAGCCCCCGCCTTCTCCCGATGCGCGGAAACCCGAGCCCCACCCGCCCGAAGGCACGACAGTGTTATTTAACTCGGTAAAACCTCGCCGCCCGTCAGATTCGAACCGGCGCCACCCGTATTCGATCTTCACCCGGATACCAAACCATAAATGTTGGAAGTGGGGATCGAACCTTTGATCACATAGGTGAAACAAAGGCCACTCCACCACTCCACCACTCCACCACTATGGATGGATCCTTACTCCCAACTAGTAAGATCCGAGAATTGCATTAAAGATTGCTTAGCTAAGAAACTTCTAAAAGTAAGAAAAAAAGTCATGCATTAAGAATGCATAAATATATGTTAACTTTAAACATTTGACTTTTGAATCAAGTGGAGAGTGGAGACACCTTCATTGATCGTAGCATCTTTCTCTAATTGCAAACCAAGATTTTCAATCACGCTATGCATTTCTAGAAGCTTTATTATTTAATTTTCAACATTCACTAAAACCCAAAAAAAGAAAAAAAAACTGTCTATGCTAAGTTTTTATATATCGATCGTATGATATCTCCCTGTATTATTATCATTATTTTTTTTCAATCACACAAATTATACATATTGTTAAGAGTTAATTACACGAAAGATGCTTACAAGTTACAATAGGTGCATTTTACAACCGTTTTTTAAATTATACGGATTTGAATTTTATCTTAAGTGTTTATTAACTTTCAGCATCACCAGAACGTTAGATATGCTTCTTAGAGGGGAGGGGACACTCAAGGATAAGTACTTAGCTCTGATCAGTCCTACTCCGTCACGTCAAAATGAACCCCAAAACATTGGCGGCACTCTAGGGTACTTTGTTTAAAGGTTTTAATTGGAGGAAAGTTGGTCAAATGGTCAAAGGCATAAATTCCAAATACACAAACCTTCTCGGCAACATGTTGGCGTGAACATGAAATCTACAATGTCGCCGAGGGGTTGGCGGCGGTGTTGTCGCACGGCAACAATAACCGAGAACCACTACTTGTAAAGTGTCCCGCCTCTTTATGTCGACGTAAAAAAAGAAATTTATCTGTTTCATTAGAAAGATAACTAGAAAGAAAACGGAGATAAATAAACCAATCAACCCACAACTATTCATTTTTCTTAGTCACCTTAGCAGTACACAATTTTTTGATATATTATAAGCTCAACTTTAAAATTAATAATTATTTTCCGACACACATCAAAATCATGGGTACCCTCAAAATCATATGCAATAGTCGATTGTGTGGTCACTTTTTTTAAAGAAAATTCCCACCATGTCAATTGCCCAATCCAATATAATTTTTAACTACTATTACTAGAAAGTGACATAGATATTTTACGGATGTCGAATCAATGCAAAACAAAAGTTGGAAACCTTCATTATCATGTGAGCATAATTAATATTAAAAAAGATGCATGGTTGCATAGAGAAAATATCGTGTATGCCATAATTTATACAATGTATGCTATAATTTATTCAAAGTATAACATGTAATTAATCATTCGAGCCATACGGTTTAAGGGTGGAACAAAGTCATCATCCTTATTTAATTTTGTTGTCTAAAATATATAACTAGCCATTTGTAAATTAGACAAGCAGAGAGTGTTCACAAACTCCAATGTCCTATTCAAAAACTTTGCAATGACACAATTACACAAATGGTTTGGTATTTTTCGGTAATACATCATGTGTATTGCAGGCCCCTTCCATGAGGAGACCTATGGTTCTTGGTGGGCTTTAGGAAACATTCCCTTTTTTTATCGGCGGGGTGGTGTGGTGGGCGTAAAGGCTCCACTCTACCACTTCTTTTGGTCTAAGAGTTACTAAAAAATTGCTTATTTTATACACTAAGATCATATGTAGTGCAGCGTGATCCCAAAGATAGCCCCCCCCCCCCCCTCACACGCACACACACCATTACAGAGGGGCGCCATCTTCCAAAAATTAGCCCCGACGTTATAAACATAACGCTATGCACCAATTGAACCATCCAATAATTGATGGACACATGGGGGATTGCATGAAAACTTTGTGTGAGAGAGATGGTGATGATGGTTGTGGTGGTGATTTTCAGATGGTGGTGGTGATGGTGATATTGGCTGTGATGTTTGTGGTTGTTGGAGAAGATGGTTCCGGTGGCTAACGGCGGTGAAGATGAATGGTGGGGTGATGCAGAAAAAAGGGAAGTTTGTGTGAGAGATGAAGAAGATGTATGGAGAAGAACATGGCTGTGGTTGTTGATTGTTGTTGTTTATTTTTATTTTTTACAATAGCGCCCTTTTTTTTCCTCTCCCACCACACCCCATTTTGAATTAACGCTACATCCTGACTCAGCTGTCACGTAGACCAATCACAAAAAGTGGCCTTAAATGCCCCCCCCCCCCCACACACACACACACACACTACACATGATCTAACAAACTATCACTGTCTATTAATGATAGCAGGCACCGCAACCTATTAATGATCGCCACCTAAGAACCACCCATAACCAGCACCATCCAATCATCCATTATCAACAAACAACTTTAAAAAAATCTTAACGATCTCCAAATAAAGTCAAAATAGTACGATTAAAGTCATCAAAGTGTAATGCATTCTATGAAAATATGTCACCTACTAACCTCAAAATCACCTATGTTTGCTGGCATTCAACTTAAAAATAACATAAGCAACCAAGGGACCCAACAAAGTGAGGAACCTTAGACATGAAAACAACAGAAAATTAAGAAAAAAATAAAATCATATTATGTAATATAATTCTTTAAAAACCAGGATGACATATTATATGCTTGATGTTTACATGAGAACGCAAATAACACGTGGACCTCGGCCACTATTTTAAAAATTAGACCGAACAATGTAGTTAAACTGGTTTAAATAAAACAATGAAAAGCATCGGTTAGGGTTGAGATCAGTACCGTATCTATACCCATACCTGTACCGAAAATATCCGTACCAAATTTGAACAAAAGTGGGTACCGAGTACCGTACCGAATATATAGGTACGGTACCCGTTTTGGTACCATTTTGTTATGTTTTTTCTTTTTTGAGCACTCATACGGGGTACCAAGTAGGTAAACAATTACAAGTATCAATACTATACGGGTGCCAAATTGAAAAATTTGGTACGGGTACCAATATGGTACATGTACCAAATAGGTAAAATTTATACGAATACCATAAATACCATAATACGAAGTAAAACACGTAATCAAATTCAATAGTATATAGAATTCGGTACCTTTACCATTTTTACCCATACTCATACCGGTACCGAAAGTACCGAATACCGAAATCAGTAAAAGTGGGTACCAATACCATACCGAGTAATCAGATCGGTACGTGTACCGCTACAGGTACGTTTTGGGTACGGCTATAGGTACTCGGGAAAAAATGTTCATCCCTAGCACCGGTTAGGTAATTTGCTCTTTTAAACATGTTTGAAATTAAACAAGTAAATAAGCCAACATAAAGAGTAAATAAACTTGTTGACAACCATTGAAATGGGCTGCTATTGGACCGAATGGAGGAGCCCACATTCCTTAAATAAGAAAAGAAATTGAAAACTTGGATCTGGGATGAGACCTGAGAGTTTGGAAAGAGAAAAAGGAAAAGAAGTTTTTAAATGTAGTTTTGGGCAGTTACTTTGGGGGACGTTTTGGAAGAACAACCGTAGTCGCAACTTTGGAGAAATTATTGAAATTCACAATTTGATTGTTATCAATTGGTACGCAATTTCTTATGGAGTTCACACATGCTTTTATTTCCATCAACCCAATTATGAATGGATAATTCATTTGTTGTCACAATTAGGTTAGAGGTCTTTATTCATTACTTTACTTGTAACTTTGTTTTGTTTTGTTATGTGTTTGAAGTTCAAACACATACTCAAGTAATGTTAGCAATTGTGTTTGTGTTGCTATTTTAATATTAATCGAAATAATTGAAATACTTTTTTTTATATTTTGGTTTCATATTAATCTAAACGACGTTTTATGTTTGATTCACCAAAATGGTTATTCTTTTATAGAGCAACACTATAAGAGTGTATTATGTCCCTACATGATTGAATTGGTGTATTTCGTTATAGTTTGTTGTTAATCACCAATATGGCATTCCATTGTGGAGAAACTCCATTGTGTTGTACTATGACCTATGTGATTGATTAATGATGATCTATTTGGTTTTTGTTAAAGGTGCATGAATCATGTCTATGTGATTCGTTCAACATATTAGTAAATTACAAGTTAAGTGATTGATTAGACCTCGAACCCGGAAGTGACTATATTTCCTCATATACTTGACAACTTGTTATTCAATTTTGTTCATTTAAGTTTTGGAATTAATTAAAAACAAACTCAACAATGATTTTTAAGTTCAACGTCAACACGAATTTGTTACCATCCACTAACTCCTCGTGGACTCGACACCCTTCTTACTCTTGGTAGTCTTAGGGGAGTACATACATTTTCTCTCTATTCTTTTCTATTTCTGATCAGGGCTTCAACACCGATCAATCGGCTATTGGGCTTTTCTCATTTTATTGGTTTGGACCCAGACCTTAAAGCTAGCCTTGCAAAAAATAGTACTCATATAGTCATATGCATAATTGCTCAACATCAATGATCCAACCATGAAAAAAAGCATCAAAACGTTGTATGGACTATGAACCGGAACCAAGCCTGAAGTTTTACAACCAACAGCACAATCACGTGCAATAGATTTTCCTGTAATTACGTATATGAATAAGAAATGTAGACATGCAATAATTATGTATTTACGCTTCTATGAGTTAAATCAATAGTAACATCCAAATAAACAATACTATCCCATTTAAAAAGATAATACGAATCCTTAGCTACAGCCTACAAATATTCTGGAGCGACTGCAAAAGTTCAAATAGTATTGTGCTGGTGATGAGAACGATAGAACGACCGAGAACGATGAGAGTTGACCTTTGGATAAAAACTTTTTAGTTGGAAGCAGTGGTGAAGCTCGAAAAAAAATAGTGATAGGGGCCGAAAATCACGAGACCCAATTTTTTCTATACGTGGGGGTTTCAATTCGTATAAAATTACCTACAATGTTCCATCGACTTTTCCCTACCTACATCAATGACTCCTTTTCCTATGTGATCCTTCCTTTAGTAAGATGTTGTATACTTGTATTTGGTACACCGTAGGTAAGGGTCAAATCACGTTAAGTAAAAGTAATGTTTCCCGTTATAACCCAAGGCATTATAGCCTAGTGGTATCTTGGTGGTGAGATAAGACTTAGGGGCCATGAGGTCCTAGGTTCGAATCTCACAAAGGGGGTTTTCTCATAATTATGAGTTTCCTCCTGAATTGGTGACTTGGTGGTGGAATATGATCGCGTGGCAACACTGGTGGCACGATGATACTCCAGTATTCCGTGAGTGATTCCAATTTGTTGGCCGTTCAAAAAAAAAAAATGTTTCCCGTTATAAGATTGTCATTGCACCGGAACCGTACACCCGACCTTATGGCTCCAATTCTCCAAACATGTTAATTTGGAGCTTCTTCGTTGTGTCGTGTTGTTACCTATTTATTATTAGGAAAATTGCAATTTAATTATCCAAGCTAAAACTCATTGGTCGATAATAATATATACTTACACTACAAGGTACGGGACCTTTAGCGGTGACGCCCGTCGTCGCTAAAGATATACTATTAGTGGCGACCAAACCATTAGCGGCGTCGGTTGCCCCTAATGGTCTTGCCACCTTTTGCCTGTCCCTAGTGCCCCTGTTGCCGCTAAAGGTGTCCCCGCTAAAACTATTTATCCATGTGGCATTATCTTTTATCTTTTTTTTTGCCACGTGGCAGATTCCTATGGAGGAGGTACCATTTTCTACAGTTTACTTATGATTTTCTCGATTTTGGCTATGTTTTATCTCAAATTGGCCAAAAATTGGGATTTAACTAAAGTAGAAACGGGTGATGTGGGTCAAAAATTGCTCAAAATTTACTTTGATGCAAACAACCTCATAATTACTTAGTTCATAGTTTTAGATTATTATTGTAACTAAGGGTATATATCGACGCGCGTTGCGCGTTTTACAATCGAGATTTAGATGTGGTGTTGATCAATCAATGAATTATACAAGCGTTATACCATTTTGGTTGTAAACGTTAAAAAAATAAAGAAATCTACACATAAGGTAACACATGAAATTTGTAACGAAATGACATAATATTATGTTATTTATATTAATAGTATATAATATAATATAAGCCAATGATCTTCAGCCCAGCTGGTTTGAGGTGGGAAGGTTTACCTCCTTGGAGGGTTCCTGCCCGGGTTTGGTCTCAGGTTCGATTCCCACGCATCACCGAAAAATAACCGCTTGGTTTGAAAGAAGAAACTCGTATGTTGCTATGGCATTCGAATCTGGGCAGTGGTCGCTTTGCAACACAGGATTTACCGCTGAAACACTACTCTTCAAAAAATATAATATAATATAAGGTAACACATAAAATTTGTAACGAAATTACATAATATTATGTTATTTATATAATAATAATAGATTTAAATTATATAATAATAATAGATTTATATTAATAATATATAATATAATAAAATTTTTGAATAAAATAATAATATAGTTAAAAAAATTAATAAAATAATATATATGAATATTGAATATAATAATATATATGAATATAATAATATATATAAATATTAAATAAAATAATAGATATGAATATAATATTATTAAAATTACTATTCAAATCCTAAGGTCTATTATTATTATATAATAGTATGGATTATATAATCCTATTTAACCCATTAATTATATTAACTTTTTATGAACAAGTTGTATACAAATTTACCAAAAATGTTTGTGGGTCGACCCAAATAAATCTATTTTACCCATACTAAAGAAGTACCCATTCGCTAGAGGTCGGTTTAATAAAGGCGATTATAAAAGGAAATCATTTGTAATTAATATGATTTATTGTGTATTATTGTATTTCCATATATTCTTGTAATTTTCTATTATAAATAAAGGTTCCCAACAACCTCAAAGACATAGAGGTTGATTTTATTTATTGTCATGGTATCAGCCTAATTACCTTACCTTTTCTCCACATTCTTTCCTTTCCTTCTCACCTCTTCCTGCGACCTTAATGTATCTGCTCGTATATGTGGACGATCTTATTTTAACAGGGAATAACGAAGCCGAGATTCGTACGTTTATTTCCCGATTAGATCTTGAGTTTGCCATTAAAGATCTTGGCGATCTAAGTTATTTTTTGGGTTTAGAGGTCCTATATACCACTACTGGCCTCTTTCTTACACAGGCCAAGTATGCCAAGGACATCCTTCTTCGTGCACAGCTATATGACTCTAAACCTTGCAGCACTCCTCTTGCTCCTCACGAGTCCTTTACTACTCAAGGGGCACCATACTCAGATCCTACTCTATATCGGTCTTTGGTTGGCGCCTTGCAGTACTTGACCATTACCAGACCAGATTTGTCGTATGCGGTGAATCAGCTCTCTCAATTTCTTCATTGTCCGACTATTGATCACTTCAGGGCTGTTAAGCGTCTTCTTCGCTATGTTAAAGGAACACTTTCCTTCGGTCTCACATACTCACTCACCTTCTATTGTTGGTTATTCAGATGCTGATTGGGCTCGTTGTCTTGATACACGCCGCTCTACTTACGGTTACTCTATTTTTTTGGGAGGAAATTTGGTGTCTTGGAGTGCTAAGAAGCAGCCTACTATTTCTCGCTCTAGTTGTGAGTCTGAGTATCGGGCAATGGCTAACACTGCAGCAGAACTTGTTTGGATCACTCATCTTCTGCGTGAGCTGCATGCTCTTCCTCCTACTCGTCCTACTCTTTTATGTGATAACAATAGTGCACTGTTCATGACTCAGAATCCAGTCTCTCACAAATGTGCAAAGCATATTGACTTGGATTATCATTTTATTCGGGAACTTGTTAACTCAGACAAACTTTATACAAAGTTTGTCCCAACCAATCTTCAGGTGGCAGACATCTTCACCAAAAGCCTTCCGCGTGCTCAATTTGAAGTTTTTCGTAACATGCTTCGCCTTGGACCGCCACCATTCCGATTGAAGGGGGTATAAAAGAAAATCATTTGTAATTAATATGATTTATTGTGTATTATTGTATTTCCATATATTCTTGTAATTTTCTATTATAAATAAAGGTTCCCAACAACCTCAAAGACATAGAGGTTGATTTTATTTATTGTCAGGGATGTTATACTTCATTGTACGTTTCAAGATGTGAAGAAACCGATTAAGACTTATGTCACGTGAGCCAGTGGTTCGAATATTGTGGTACGTCTTCCTTTTCCTGTTAGTAGTAATAAAGAAATTATGGCTGAGTTTAGAATAGGATTTAGATAGGGGAAGTTGAACGGTAAAAAAGTTAGGTTAGGTGTAATTGATCATATGCTATGTTTGGAAACCGGCCCAGTGATTATGATTCCTTCTCCCGGTGGGTTGGTGGATCTTCTGATGAAGATAATGGGCCGGATGATTCGCCTTGTTATAGTAATTACTCGCAGATTCCGTATAGTGGATCTTCTTCGATGGAAGAAAGAGATAAACCGGTTGGGAACTCGACGTATTGCTTGGTTGCAAGTAAGCAAATGGTTGGGATTTATCTTACAATTTGGGTGAAAAATGATCTTAGAGATCCTGTTTGTAACATGAATTGTCTTGTGTTGCTAGAGGAATAGAGGATTAATGGGGTATCTCGGTAACAAGGTAAACAATTTATCCGATCGTTTCATAACTAGACCTATCAAACATGTTCCAAAAACCGGATGGTGTCATTACTAATTTCAAAATTAAAAAAAAATATATTTATTGATAGCTAATTTAAAATCAAACCTGCCATTTTAAATGAGGCGCTGCGTAAGTATTCAACTTGAGTGGTTATGTAGCCTGTTCTTGGTCCGACCGGCTGGTCTGGTTTGAGAATAATGACTTCATCTGTAGTTCTGTAAAACCAGTTTTGATAAGTAATCTCAAACATGATGTTAAAGTGATATGCACTAATCTTTATGTTAAATGGTTGCAGGGTTCGATTTCAGTTAGCATGTCGTTGCATCAAACAAGCTTTTGCTTCATATGCAGTCACTTGACTTAGGGTAAAAAGGAAGGTGATGAGTTGAGGCGAAACTTAGATGTTATGGAAATTCTTAGAAAAACTCGGTTTACACAGGTTCAAAGAAGGGGAGACGAGAATTCTCCTCAAACAATCCTCGAGCATGAGTATGTCAATGTTCACAAGATTGTTAAAAGAGTTTAGTTTTTATATTGCTTATAGGTTGCTTAATGTTTATTGTATTGTTGTACGTGTAGTCGAATTATATGGCTTGTTGATTTGAATTACCGGATCGCACTCTCGTATAGAGCTGCAAAGGCACTTGTTGAGTTGCGAAATTGGAGGGCTTTGTTAGAAAAAGATCAGGCAAGTCTTGAAACTTAGTTGTCCTCTACTTACCATGATTGCAACGATACGAAATCACTAACTTCTTATTGTCATCTCGGGATTTCAGCATAAAGTGATTACCATCTGGTAGCGAGGATAATCAACGTCTTGTTCATCGAATTTACACCAAACCAGTACGCCTACTTACTTGGTATTTCATTCCATACTACTGTTTAACTGGTTGAGTGTGCGATGCAAGGTATGTTTTCCATATGGTATCTCGGATATAAAGTGTAGTGTTTGATTTTACAAACTACATGATCTTCAACAGCTTTCCAAGTGTAGTGTCGAGGATTACACTTCACCCATTTTGTTTCCTTTGCAGGCAACTTTTGGAACTTTTTAAATAGGTTTTGTTTATATGGTTTGCTTTTAGACACACTACATGATCTTCAACAACTTCTATAGTGTGGTGTTGAGGATTACACTTGACCCGTTTCGTTTGCAGGCAACTTTCGAAACTTCTTAAATGGGCTTTGTTTACATTTGATTTCAACAAGTTTAGAACCTTTCAATATGACCATTCTTTGACTTTGCAGGTTGTTGGAGTTCATTTTTCATACAAAGGTTAAGGGTTGTGCATACAAGTCTCTATCTAGCTTAAGGTAAGAGTTTTTATCCATGTGTATTGGTTAAAAGGTCAGGTGCCAATACCGTAGTAGCGCAGCGCAATGTGCATGGGGTGTAAACCTTGCTGTGACATGGGTTTGGGTTGAATTTGAGTTCATATTGTAAGATGCCCTCTCAAACCTTAAATATTTGATTTTGGCTTTTTGGGTCAAAGGGCTTGTTATTATATGTGCACCTCTTAATTCTTACATAATAATAATTATTGACATTGAATATTAGAATGTTAATACCGATTCACATGGATGATCAAATATGGCTGGACGTGTCTAATTTCAATAACTATTGGCCTTCACTTGCAAAATATGAAGACATTTGTATATTTGGCTTTCCCAACTTAATAATATATGTCATTCCAGGTGGTTCAAAAAGACTAGGAGGTGAGGCAATGGAACACAGGATTATTACATCTGTCACCTATGGTGTAATGGCGGGTACCTTTCACCCGTGCAAACGCACTTACTTTATGAAATCATTCCATGTTTTGTAAAATATCGTTTTTTGCCTCGGTTTAGCAATCTCATTACTCGTATTGTATTAGTGGGTGATTACTTCAGTTGTGTGAAGCTGGGACGTCCTGTTGCAACTGAAACTTATCAAGAATATAGTGTTTTCTTTTATGTTCTACATGTATGCATATATCAAATTATGTGATATATGTGGAATCTGAAAGTAATTTTAGGGTACTGTTCTTCATGCCATATACCATCTCTTGTATTGTTGTTTTAATGTCAGTTCTTTGCTTTATACTCTCTTGCTCTTTGTGAATTGAAATATTTGTTGGCTTAGCAAACTGATATTAAAAAATATATTACGAGAAACTTGTCACGTAACGTTCCTCAAAAAACATAAGTACCCGCGGCAACGCGCGGGCATGCCCACTAGTTGTTGTAATTTCGGGTCGGGAATTGGTGACAATTTGTAGGGAGGAAGGTACGAATCAAGTGTTTTGTAGATGTTGTTCACGCGCGTCATGACTGAAACTGTCACTGAATGGGGTATTTCTAGACCCACCTTGACTATTCACTCACCATTTCTATCGTGTGTCGTTTTGCATTCTATTGAGCAAAGACAAATTGTGATGGATAATGAGAGATGTGTGCAAAGCATTCATAAAGGTATGCCTATTTTCGAATTCAGATTGTTCTAAGTACATCATTTACACTCTTTTGTTAATTACTAACTAAATTTTGGTTGTTCATTCCAACCAGATATTTGTAAAGTAAACAAACCAAACATGTTGAAAGCTTGCTCAATTTGGATGAGTTCCAACAGAACTTTCAAAATTGTAAGTTTCAGTCCGAGTATTGGTTGATGAAATTAGGTGTTTCCAATGAATTGTTCACACAACTTTGATTTACCTCTGGGTTTTTTTTATGATGGTATTATCATTATGTCATATAGAATTACAAGGGTAATATTGTTCAAATAAGTAATCTATTTTATGCATTGAATAGTTTACACGGGCTGTATATATTCTTTTTCCCATATATTTGGAACTTATACGTCGGGTCAAATAGGGTAAGAGTCCTTAAAAGAGTGTTTTAAAGGGTTGCTTTAAGTAATATTACTTTTACCTATACATGGGTCGATTTGGGTAGTATTCCATTATTATAACTATTTATCATAGTAAACTACATGAAGTGTCTCCATGCTATATAAAATCATGGATATTAATTAAAAGGCATTGAATATTCGATATAGATTTCAAAAGATATAAAAGCTATGGTGAGTAGGGATATGGGAGTATTTATGTGAATAAGCATAGTTGATTCATTAAAAGACATTTGAACATTCGATATACTACTGAATTACTGGGTGAGTAAAAATGAAAAAAAAGGAGATAATTATTTAAAAGAAAAGCTGACTGCTTAGGTTATGATGAGTCTTAATTTTGTTGCTTTTGTGTCATTTTTTCTTTCTGCAACCAGTAGATAAAATAAGGATAACTCTTACTTAATGTCTTAATCTATAGGGGAAATTTGTTGTTTATAAGAAATTACTACAAAAGATATGGCAAGGAGCTTCAAAGTTTAAAGTTCTGAAGTTATTATTTCTTAGAGTTTTGAATGCTCAGTTTGTAATGCACTTAGATATGTTAATATAATTTGAACTTCGGATAAAACATGTGTATCTACTTGAACATCGTTACTTATGATGATAGTCAAATAATGCTAATTTACATACGAAAACCATGGTTGGTATGTGATAGGGCTTAATGTTTAGAATAAGAATCTAAGAGAGAAGAGGGATTAACCCAAACACCAAGCTGCCCATTGTGGGAGCTTCCTAACTGTTTTATAACGACTTTTCAAAACTATTACAAACTTGACACTATTAGTCCTCCGACTATTATTCTTTTACAAACATACACTTGAACTTGTAACAAACTTTGTAACTAACTACTAACTACATATCAATACTCCCTCCGTATGAAACATTCCTTGTCCACAAGGAAGTAGTAAGCACAAACATTCAATCAGTCACACTTGAAATCAGGAAATCTCAGCTGGAAGTCATGTTTCACTTCCCAAGTGGCATCCATTAAAGTTTGACCCATCCACTGAACTAAAACTTGAGAGACAGCTTTATTGCCTCTTCTCACCACTCGTTGGTCCAGAACTCTAGCAGGCTGTAAAGAGAAACGAGGGACCTGAGGAATAGGAGTGACTCTTACTGGTGGACCATTAGCAGCTTTTAAAAGAGATACATGGAATACAGGATGCAGCTGTGAATCAGGTGGCAAATCTAACTTGTAGGCCACCTCTCCTATCTTTCCAACAATCAAATAAGGTCCATAATACTTTGGTGAGAACTTATTGAATGAAGCACCTCTTAAGGATGATTGGATATAGGGCCTAAGCTTCAAATAAACCCAAGAACCTTCCTGAAATTGTCTGTCAGACCTTCTTTTATTTGCCTGCTGTTTAAGCCTGTTTTGAGCCATTTGCAAAGTTGATCTTAAAATAGTAATAGCTTCTTCTCTTGAACACATGGTCTCATCTAAAGCAGCCACCTTTGTATCTCTATGGACATAGGGCACATGAATTGGAGGAGGAATACCATAAAGAGCCTGAAAAGGAGTGGTCTTAATGGATGTGTGGTAATTTGTATTATACCACCATTCAGCCAATGAGAGCCAAGAAGCCCATGAATCAGAGTAATGTAAGATCATACATCTCAAATATGTCTCCAAGCATCTATTAACAACCTCTGTCTAACCATCTGTTTGTGGATGGTAGGCAGTGGACATGTTAACAGCAATACCTTGAAGCCTTGTGAACTCTTGCCAAAAACTGCTGAGAAAAATAGAATCTCTATCAGAAACTATGGTGGTTGGCCAACCATGCAGTTTATACACATTATCAACAAAGGCCTTAGCCACTGAACTTGCTGAAATAGGATGAGTAAGGGCCATAAAATGAGCATACTTAGTCAGTCTATCCACCACAACAAAAATGACATTTTTGCCCCTGGACTTAGGCAATCCAGTAATGAAATCCATACTGATATCAGAGAATATACAAGTAGGAATAGGTAGAGGTTGAATTAAACCTGGAGCAGCAACTGTTTCATACTTAGATTGGTGACAAATGGTACAGCTTCTAACCCATTCCCTGACTGCCTTAGATTGCCCTTTCCAATAGAAAAAAACTCTTAAGTCTCTGCAATGTGGCATGGTACCCTGAATGACCCCCAACAGTAGAATCATGGCAGTGTATTATTAAGTCTTTCCTTAGCTGCAAATCATTGCCAATGACCAATTTACCCTTTCTTTTCAATAAATCATGTTCCCAACTAAAGTGACCCATCTGATCACCTTGTTTCAGCTTCTCAATAATACCTTTAATAACATCATCAGACTCCCAAGATTGCTTAATTCTTTCTAACATCAAGGGCTCAAAAGAGGAGACTGAGAGAGTAAAAAGAGAAGAACCTTGTACTCTTGAGAGGGCATCAGCAGCTACATTTTCCACACCCTTCTTATACTGAATTTCATAGTCATAATGCATAAGTTTGACCATCCAGGAATGTTGCAGAGGAGCAGTAATCTTCTGGTCAATTAAATGCTTGAGGCTCTTTTGGTCTGTTTTAATGATGAAATGGTTAGAAATTAGATAATAATGCCACTGTTTCACAGCAAACAAGATGGCTAGGAGCTCTTTATCATAAACAGACAAGGTTTGTTGTCTTGGGGACAAAGCCTTGCTGATGAAAGCTAATGGGTGATGGCTCTGCATTAAAACAGCCCCAATACCCATTGATGAAGCATCTGTCTCAACAATGAACATTTGCTGAAGGTCAGGTAATGCCAATACAGGAGCTGTACTCAATGCTTGCTTCAACTGCTGGAAAGAACACTGAGCTGCTTCTGACCATTTGAAGGCATCTTTCTTCAACATATCAGTTAAGGGTTTAGCAATAATACCATAGGAACGAATGAATCTTCTGTAATAGCCTGCCAAGCCTAGAAAGCCTCTGAGTTGTTTAACAGTGACAGGAACAGGCCACTGCACAACTGCTTCTATCTTTAATGGATCAGTGGCTACACCCTCAGCAGTGATAACATGACCCAAATACTCAACCTTCCTTCCTCCAAAACTGCATTTAGACTTTTTAGCAAACAGCTGCTGATTCCTTAATGTTTCCAATACCATTCTTAAATGATCTCTATGCTGATGCATATCTTTGCTATACACCAGAATATCATCAAAGAAAACCAATACAAATTTTCTCAAAAAATGCTTAAAAGTTTGATTCATAAGAGCTTGAAAAGTTGCTGGTGCATTTGTCAATCCAAATGGCATCACCAGAAACTCAAACAAGCCTTCATGAGTCCTGAAAGCAGTTTTATGAATGTCTGATTCAAACATTCTGACTTGATGATATCCAGATCTCAAGTCCAACTTTGAAAAGACAGTAGCCCCCCCTAACTCCTCCAACAATTCATCAATCAATGGAATAGGGAACCTGTTTTTTATTGTGGCTTCATTTAACTGCCTATAGTCAATACACATCCTCCAACTTCCATCTTTCTTTTTGACCAAAACTACAGGTGCAGCAAAAGCACTCTTACTGCCTCTTATCACCCCTGTATCTAACAACTCTTGAGTCATTTTTTCTATCACATCTTTTTGTAAAGCTTGGTATCTGTAAGGCTTTAGGTTGATAGGCTTGTTTTCATTGATAAGGGTAATTTGATGATCACATTCTCTTTTGGGGGGTAAGGACTTAGGAACCTGAAACACATCATCATATTCCTCTATGATTTCTTGCAACCTTTCATCCACTACTGAATCAGACACAGTAGTAGAGTCAAAGGATTCTTTCCCTTCTAGTTGTGACAGTTGTAAGCCAAAAATTTGGGACTGAACTACCCCTGTCATGGTAGTCAACATACTAGACATTTTCTCACCAGAACACAACTTGATCTTATTATTTTCAGTCCCTTTCAACACATACTCCTTCTCATTAACTGAAAACTTCATTGTCAAATCAGTGAAGTTCCAGATAATGTCCCCTAAAGTGGCTAACCACTGTACCCCAAGTACCATATCATAATTTTCCAAAGGAAGGACTAACACATCAGCTACAAACCATACCCCTTGCATCATCCACTTAAAATTTTTACATCTTAACCCACATTCTAACTGATTACCATTAGCCACAGTTACCTTCATTGGTTTAACTTTTTGTAAATCAAACTGTAACTTTTTAACCAATTTGATATCAATGAAGTTATGAGTTGATCCTGAATCAGTTAAGATCAACAACTTCCTGGTACCAATTGATCCAGTAATCTTCATAGTTGAAAAAGAAGGTATACCTGTAATTGCATGCAGGGATATATGAGGAGTTTCTTCAATACATTCATCTTCCATGGAAGTTCCCTCAACATAATCATCTTCTTGATCATCAGATAACTCCAGGTTAAACAATTGCTTGTTTCTACAGTTGTGGCTAGGGCTAAATTTCTCATTGCACCAGAAACACTCCCCTTTTTCTCTTTTTTCTGCCATTTCTTTGGTGGTTAGTCTTCTGGTGGTTTTGACAGGGACATAATTGATAGGTTTTGGTGTAGGTAATAAGGGTAGGGAATTTGCATTCATTGTGGAAGGTGGTTTCAATTGGCTGTTGTAAGGTTTTTGGTTATAAGATGAACTAGAGGTGGTGTATTTCTTGTTGGTTTGGGTGCCAAATAAGGTGTTATGCAAATTTTCTTGCTGTTTAGCAATTGCATATGCTTCTCTCAGGTTTCTTGGTTTAAAAGCTTTCACCAAACATCTTAGTTCCATTTTCAGTCCACCCACAAACATGCTAACAGCATAATCTTGAGAAATGGTGACTTTGTTTAATAATGCATCAAAGGCATCACAATAATTCTGTAAACTACCAGTTTGATGCAGATTCTTCAATTCTTCCATAGCATCTTCTAATAGATCTAAGGAAAATCTAGCAGTAGCAGACCTGCTATAATCTTCCCAACTGATAGTATCAATTGTTAGGTTATTACTTTTGAGATAACCTTGATGCCACTGCAGGGCCTTTCCTTCAAGATTAACCACTGCATACCTCATCTTAAGATTGTCAGGGGTTCTATCAACCTCAAAAAAATGATTACATTTGTAAATCCAGCCTTCAACATCCTCACCATTAAATTTAGGGAAATCTAGTCTCCCTAATCTGGCTAGACGTGTATCTTGACCCCCATTAACAACTGTTCCCCTATTGTTCTCCATTACAGTCATTTTATCTAACAATGATTGTATCTGCAACTGGATTTGGGCCACTGCTGCCTTATTCTCTTCAGCATTTTGAGTAACAGTTTGCATGTTATTATTAATCAATTGAGAATTAGCCTGAAGATCTTGAACGATGATCTCCATCTTTCCCAATGTTATTTGATTATCTTTAATTTGCTTTTCCATTTCTTGCTGTCTTGTACCAGTAGTCATACTCAACAACAATGAAGAATTAACAATTGAATCAAGAAATCAAAGAATATTACTGAATTTCGATGATTTGATCACAAATTGACCAAACCAGGAGTGAATTGATCACAATTGACCAATTCTGGCTATTAAAAAAAACAGAACAGAAGAAAAAAAAATCAAGAACACAAGAACAATTAGGAAGAGTCGAATCACAAATTGATCAAACCCTAAGAGTAGATTAATCACAATTGATTAATCCAAGCACTGAAACGAAAAAGAATCAAGAAATGAATTGAATTGAATGAGAATAACGAAATGAATGATTAACTGTTTTGAAGACGATGATCGGAAAAGCAACAGAATCAGTTACGGTGGCGGAATACGACGGTGATAGGTGGTGGTAGGAGCTCCGACGAGGGTCGGTGGCTCTGATACCAATGATAGGGCTTAATGTTTAGAATAAGAATCTAAGAGAGAAGAGGGATTAACCCAAACACCAAGCTGCCCATTGTGGGAGCTTCCTAACTGTTTTATAACGACTTTTCAAAACTATTACAAACTTGACACTATTAGTCCTCCGACTATTATTCTTTTACAAACAGACACTTGAACTTATAACTAACTTTGTAACTAACTACTAACTACATATCAGTATGAGTATTTACTTTAAATGAAATGTTAATAGAAAAAAAATTAGGGTTATTGACAATTTAAGTTCTATGCCAAATTAATCGTTACAAAAACCATTTGCTATTATTATTATTATTATTATTATTATTATTATTATTATTATTATTATTATTATTATACAAACTAAAACCTTGAATTAAAAAAATCCGTTTAAGCCGTTAAGCGAAAGTAATTTGACTGGTTCAGCTGACCCAATCAAGAATAGTGAACATATGATGTTCGTTTGGACTCAAGGCAATTGATGATATGTGCTGCTTACATACAAGCAGGATTTTATAAAATAGATATTGAATTTATAAATATAACTGGTGTGTGACGCCTATGGTACTGATAAACATATCTTGTTGTTGGTTTACACTGACATGACTGTTGTTGTTGGTAAATCATGTTTTATGTCTATTTTTCTTGCAATCTAAGCATATACATTTTTTAAGTTGTTTATAGTAGTGTATGTAATGAGGAAAATAATCCCCGACAACCCACTTGCATTAACAGGCTATAGCAGAGGACATGAGCCGATTTAAGAGTGTTTGCAAGGAATGGTACCCCAACAACTACAAGGCGACAAAACATAGCATCCGTCGCAACGCGCGGGCGTTCCCACTAGTTAATTATAAATAGTCTTTGGTAAAAAAAATTTGTATGCATTTACATTTATGTATTTCGTATTGTTTTTTATATCCTTTATACTTTACATCATTTTGATTAAGTATAACATCATCTTATTTTTATAACCAATCGAATATGTTCACCAATCAAACATTAAGATCATACGAACAACGACAATGGTCGGTTATAAAAAAGATTCATTGCAGTAGTTGATTTGAAAGCACTGATGAGTGATGAAGCACTGAATAACGTGACAATTTTTTACCCTATATAGACAACACCCTGATGGCCTGATGGTTATTACTTAGACTAGTCGGTAAGCAGACATGAGAATGTTTATGTCTCATTGCCACCTAAGATGCCACATAGGATGGCACTCATGTTCTCTTGGTTAAGACATGGCAAATTTATAAACAACAAGGTCATGTCTCAAATTTATAAACCACAAGGTCATGTCTCAAATTTATAAACCATCCAATAAAAAGAAAAATAACTAGTGGTTCAAATAAAAAAAAGGAAAAAAGGTGATTGGAGCGTCCTTTATGTCCCGGGCGAGACATGGGAGATGGGGGAAGAAGGGACGGGGCTAGCGGGGTGGTGTAGAGTGTTTGAGACATGCAAAAAATTGGGACGGGGGTGGTTGCCCCGTCTGTTTACCATACAGCCTTATTTCACTCCAATCATGTAAAAGTATTAGCCTGTTGTACAAGAACTTTATATAAAGTATTAGCCTGTTATATAAAGTATTATTTATAATAAGTTGCAAACATATTTATATACTCACACTATTTCATTATTTGATGTACCGTGACATTCTTATGACTATTTGGATTAAGTATAGACAGACAAAAATTACAACTAAAGTGAAAAAAAAAAAAAAACATTCATTGTATTAAATAAAATTTATTCATTGCATATTTATACGAATAATTAATAAACACCTAATTGTTTTACAATAAAAATTATGACCAAAAGTAATCTAACAATAAAACTTAGGATGTTGATTGTCTCCATGCTTTTGGAGTCTTGCTTCTTCCTTGTTTTCCCTTTAGAGGAGTTTGCCTCCCAATACTAGACGAATCATACCCTTGTTCGTCGCCCACTTCGGTGCCCATACCCTGAAGATTTGAAGACATTGTCAATTTCCGCCAACTGAAAAACCTTTTCTTCTTCTCGGACAATTTGCCAATTTGCACTTGCATCGAGTGACACTGCCTCTCAAGCTTCATCACGTTTTCTTTTAGCTTCTTGATTTCCATTTGTTGAAGGGTCATAATATCTCTTGACGAGTGGCACCAATCGTGTGGGTCCAACCCTAGGATCGGGCTCTTGGAATTGCTAAATGATCGATTCCAGTCTATATGAGAATGGAGCTTGGCTTGTTCCGAGAAGAGCACTTGAAGAATTGATCTAACTGGTAAGCGTTCGTTTTGGGCCGCATGAAGGGACGCTTCTATCGATAACTTTTGACTGTCGATTAATTTGCACAACATCTTTCTTTCTTGTTTCGTCATGTTTACATGCGTCTACACATAACATATATCAGTATAAATAATAATAATCTTGTAAAATACTATCAACTATTTATCAATAGTTTATAAAAAAATTATTTAAGTTAAATATATATTATTAATTAATCAAAACACGGGTGGGGTTGAGTCCGATTGGCAAAACCATTAGAGTTAAAGTGTTATTCCCCTAAAGGTGAAATGTTTGAGCACCGTTAAAGACTTTTTTTTTTTGAACAACAAACTCCCTTATCTTATCTTGGTGAAGGGATGACAAACTACCTTCTCCCAAGATTCGAACCCCTAACCACCCCAGAAAGGAAAACCTTACATCAAAACCTCCTGACCACCAGACCATAGGCGTGATGGCCCGTTAAAGATTGATTGGTATAAGAAATTTGGTTGTTAAAAAAAATAATAATCACAAGTCACAACACATGATAGGTTTTTTGGAAAATCCAAATGTATAGAAGACCAAGCAGTCACACTCATCACGGGTGGATACAGAAAAAGCCAAGTTGTAATTCCAATGTACCACTGCTTTTATCTTCTTTATTCCGATCATTTGGTTGTGCTGATAAATGACAACGACAAATATATTTTTGATTCCTCAAACTTGCTAATTCTTATCCCATTTCTTTACAATCCAAAAAAAACGTTATTATGTTTGAAATATTTATGACACTAGTGTATCTAACTATAATCATTGTGGTACATTTTAGTTCTAATCATTTTATATCCAACAACTTTTTTTTGCTAGTTTAAAAACAATAATCTAACACATTACTAGCAGTCCAATTCAAGTACATGGTTAAAACAACTTACTTTTAAGTAAGTATCAATGGCACGGTATAACCCATCGTCTGTGGCTCGTGCTTGTGGAGGAACCGCTCCGGCGAGCTCCATAAACTCCGGCAACGCCAGTTCCGGATCGACCGCAACTTCCGCGAGGTACGCGTCTACGAGTTTCGCAACCTTAAACACCCCGGCACCACTTCTCAGACCATCAAGCTCCATTTCCACATACCTCTTTACCAACCGGACCATTAGCCCAACGTTAAACAATGTACCATGCACGTGACTAAAACACGGTATCATTAGCTCCTTCAATGTTGCCTGGTCCAATCGCCACGCCACACGTTTTTCTAGCTCCTCGCGGTAATTCGAATCCACACCTACCTATGTAGAATAATGAAAACCCCGTAAGGTATTGATTGAGTAATGAGTATAATTAACAAACTATATATTTTAACATGCAAGTATATGAGTATTTAAAAGTAGTAGCCAGTTAAATAAATTGACGTTAGAAAAATCATATAACAAATAAATAAAAACCATCAAACTATATTGTAACGTGCAAGTATAGGAGTATTTAGAGTCGTTAATTAATTTGCCACTAAAAACTATACAACAAATTATTGGCTAAGCTTAAGCTTCACCCGAAATTTCGGGGGCTCGGAAATCACTAGTTTCAGGGGGTCGAAAACCAGTTTCGGGGGGTCAAAACCGTATATACCAAAAAATTTCTATACGAATATTATATAATCGTAACTTCTGAACGAAAATTCGGGGAAGGGGGCGGCCGCCCCTTAAGAGCTGCGCCAATGCAACAAATACAAAGAAAACCATCAAATAATATATATATATATCCTCTAAGACAATAATATATTGCTTAATACTACATACCATATGAGCGGTCTTCAGTAGCCGGAGAAGAAAGCTGCAGGGAGCGGCGTCTTTTTCGGGTGGAAGAACCGATACAATGGTCTCTATGAAAAATCTTTTTTTGAGCCAGGACGTGGTGGCGCTTTCTGGTGGTGAGTGGTGGTCGGTGGTGGCAGGGGACGGTGGGTCACCGGAGAGTTCGGGTATCCATTTGCAAGCGTAATGTGTGATGATGGAACCAATGAGGTCGGGTCGGACGCCTTTGGCCTTGATGCCGGATAGGGTTTTGACGAAATGGTCTATGTCGACGATACAAGCGTCGTCGAGCCAGCATTTGGCGGCGAGGGAGGTCGGTCGGTCGACGGGGAAGGTGGTGGAGGAGTCCGGTGATGGGAGGTGGTTCATTTTAGTGTAGGGGTGGTCGGGATAGTGGTGAAGTAGTTTGGTGATCATGTTATGTTGGTTATGTCCTTTTTACATGGTATATGCCTCATGTGGATACAAACCAAAATGTAACATGGACCACATGTTGCATGTAAGTGAATGTGTTGGATGATTAAAGGTGAGACGAGTGCAAACTTTATCTCCAAAATAGGTATGTTCCTAGTAAGGTAGTTATAATAATAACTCAAATATAAATATATTTATTAAATATATAGAACAATAATTTATTGATATAAATAACTTTCTATATGTTTTGAAAAAGAATGTGACACGACAAGGGAAATACCAAATGTGTTTTGAGAGCATGGTCGTAGAATAAACTAAAGAGGACTCCATGTACAACTAGGTTAGATTAAGCGAAGAAAAATTGGGATAGGTAATCTCTTAGGAAGTCTGAGCTCAAATATGTAAAAGGAAAGACTAGAGTTTTCAAATGATCGACAAGCCAGACAATATTAGGGGGTATGAGCGGATGGATATTAGGAATTTATCTGGGTCAGTCATTTTCGTCAAGGATGGAAGGGAAAACATCATTGAATAAATAAGACTCTTGGTAGATGTGTGTAACACCTTACAAGAATTTCACATGTCTTGTTGTTCGGGCTAATGAGCATTACCTCATTGAAGATTATTAAGCCCCTAGGGATGTGATTGTAATGACATGCGAGTTCCACATCGATGATAGAGTTAATAAATGTTGGGTTCATAAAGGATATCTAGCTTCAAGTGCCAACAAGGGGAAACACTAACACATGTTAAATACATCTTTTTACCACGAGAGAATTTGAACTCTTAATATTTTCAGCTATGTGTAAACTATAAGAACTTTCACCTTACCAATACGTTTTGATGTATCATATTTTTCATATTTTCCCAGACAACCGATACCATTATATCTTCCCAGGCAACACTAACACATGTTAAATAGTAAATACATCTTTGTGCTTGTATGATCATATTTTTCATATTTTCGTAGACAATCGATACCATTATATCCTTGCTAGTCACCCACAAGAGAGTTGGAACTCTAACGTCTTTAATTATGTGTAAACTACAGCAACTTTCACCTTAACATTATGTTCTGAAGTATCATATTTTTTATATTTTTCCAGACAACCGATACCTTTATATTCTTCTTAGTCACACACAAGAAGGTTTGAACATTAATAGTTTAATGTCATCAACTTCACTTTACCATTATGTTTTGATGTTGCCATTGGCACGTTTGGATCCCTGGCCTCTGAGGCAGTGTGTTTCTTGAAACGAGTGCAGAAAGTGGTTTACAGTTACTCGCAGAGCTCTAAAAACCAAGGGTTTGCATTTAGCAGGATAGGTTTTACGATTCAAAAAGAGGTAGCGGCGCAGCTTGTTGACTGTTTACCCACTATTCAAATGTAACTTGTTTTGTTTATTGAATGCAAATTATTACAAAAAAAAATAATAATAAAATAAAATAAATTTGAACGGCCAACAAACACTTCTGCCCGACTACCCAGCGAAGTTCCCACACTATGAATTAAAATTATAAAGAATACTATAACCCTAAAATTAACGACTACATCGTATCCCGTAAATATGGCTTAAGAAGTTGTTAGACAACCGAATACAGCCATAGCCATCTTTAATGGGCCAGCTGTTTTGTAATGGGCCAAATTTTGTTCCTTGCACACCACGAAGACAGGACAGTGATGGCCTTTAATGTAGTTTTGTTCTACTATCCCAATATGGACCCAATTTACAACCCGACACAAACATGTAAATCCAAAGCTCCAAGATTGTACCAAAAACGTTCTCTAGGATGTATACTATATACTATCCACATTTTGCCACGTCATATACAACAATTATCAGAGATCAATAATCCAATTTTTAAAAATATAAAATGTAAGTGTCTATAAGAGATAAAAAAAAGGTATATGTGTCCGTAAGTGGTAATGAGATTTCGCTACACTTCTTCTATCTAAGTGATAAGAGTTTTATATCTCCAAAAAGTTGCAACAATCTCTCATTGGTTTACAAATTTTGCCTTTATATTTGATGTGTTACACAATGAGGTTAATTAGGATTACAATGTGACAATTTTGTTGAGTAAAGATCAAATACATATAGTTTTTTTGTAAGAACTGTGAGAATCAAAGGGGGTAAAAAAAATTATTTATTTTTTTTAGAATTTTTTTTTCCCATGTGCTTAAACATTCTTTCTAGATGAATAATAAAAAAAATTTAAAAATTTTTTTTTTTAGTGTAATTACGTCATTAAGGTAAATATATTAGTTTACACTAGAGTAATTATGTAATTACTCTACACGTAATTACTCTACACCAAAAATTTTTTTTTTTTTAGTTTTCAATACTATAATACATGTTTAACAATATGGGGGAAAAAAATTTAAAAAAAAAAATTAAAAAAAATACCCTCCTTTGATTCTCACAGTTCTTACCAAAAAAGCTATTTGTACCGGATCTTTCCCCCAATTTTGTTAACGGTTTATGCTCATGGTAAGTCCAATAATATTATAAAAGCTCAATGTTAACATTTGCTTTATGCCTCAGAAAAGGTTGAGCCGAAACTGCACTCGACTTCACTAAGGGGCTTTTTGGTAGCCTCTTAATCAGCCTCTTAACCATTCAGTTCTTAATCATTCAGCATTCAGACTGTTTGTTTCAGCATCTGAATGGAATGATTAAGTGCTGAATCATTAAGCTAATAAGAGATGCTTAATGATTCAACTCTTAATGATTCAGCACTTAATCAACCAAACAACCCCTAAGTCTCCTTTTGTTTGTTTTTTTTTCAAAATCTATATTCCTATAGGCTACCTCCACTGTATCCGAAACACCATTCGGACCAAACCCGCAAAATTTCATCCTGATCTAGGCATGAAAACGCCCCTTACGCTCGAATCGTAGGACTGTGTATATAGAACTATATAGAATAAATTTTTTTTTTTGGAGACAGTAATTGAAAATGAAGTTTCAAGA
This sequence comes from Ambrosia artemisiifolia, assembly GCA_032199755.1. Lineage (NCBI taxonomy): Eukaryota > Viridiplantae > Streptophyta > Magnoliopsida > Asterales > Asteraceae > Ambrosia > Ambrosia artemisiifolia. The sequence continues at coordinate 64,716,097 of CM063512.1, read as the reverse complement.
GGAACAAATGGGATTGGAGGAATGAGAATCCTAGAAACTATTATCATTTAAAAAAACAAAATAGAAGAAAAAGAACAAAAAAGGTAAGGGGGAGGTTGTTTTCGCCATCGGCATCACATTCAGAGCAATGAGTGTTACTTTCTAACGTCTCTTTGTATGTACTCGAGCGTTATTTTTAACGTATGCCACCCCCTTGCCCCATTTATTTATGTCTTATATAATATTTTGTAACATTCATCAAAGTTCATTTTTTTAATGATAATATGATTGCGTTACGAAGAGGATACTATCCTTACGGCTGGACAAGCTTAGAGATGGACAAATCGGTTTTTTTACCCAAACCGGTCCAGTTTTTAAACCGGTTCGTTTTTTTGTGAAATGAAAAAACCGGTTTTTGCTAAAAACCGATTCGGTTTTCAAACCGGTTTCGAGTATCGAACAGCACCATTGGTCCTCATCGATTCGGGTCGGGTCTTGGACCGGTTTAAAAAAAAACGGTATTAAAAACCAATAAAACAATAAAGGGAATCGACCTGTTTGATAAAACCGATAAAACACCACCTTGTTTGTCAGTGACTTTTTTGAAGTAAAAACAATAAAGGTAATCGAGCCCCTTTTGAAGTCAAAACAATTGGTATTGCACTTATTATTAGTGCTATATTTACCAAGTTGTGATTGTGTGTGTATTTTAGCTATTGCAAAATGTACAAGTGGATAAAGCGTGTGTTTTAGTGAGGTACAACTTCTTATTCATGGGTCTTTCTTATTATCTATATCTATACTACTATATAATGGGTTCTAGATGGGCAAAATAGTAATTTTCATTTAATTTTAAGACACATAAAAACATTGTTTTTGCATTTAGTACAAGTGTTAATGGATAAATAATGTCTCATTTACAATATTATCCCTCTACATTTTAGCATTTAATAATGTAGTGTAGTAAATGACAAACAATAATGTAGTGTTATTACATCTAACATTTATATTTATAATGCAATACTATTTTATAAAAGCTTGGAAAAAATTATTAACTTATACTAAATAATACATAAAAGAAATAGGCATCGTCCCATTCATGTCTGACTAGGTCATTAGCAAAACCAAAATAATTGTCAAACAACAATACATGATGACTTTTAGTTTAAAAGTACAACAATTAAATAACTTGTTAATTTATACTAAAAATAATAAATAAAAATTTGACTAACATAATCAAACTCAAATAAAAGAGATAGGCATCGTCCCATTTGTAACTGACTCGGTCATTAGCGAAACCAAAATAATTGTCAAACAAGAATACATGATGACTTTTAGTTTAAAAGCTATTGTATATGTAACAAAAGTTTACGGTTAAAAATTACAATCAGAGAAATGTTGTGTTAATCAAAAGCAACGACATGGTTATTGTGTTAATCAAGAGCAACGTCATGGTTTCTATGATCCGCGCATACAATACAAACTTTTCCTTCACATCTATAGGTGTCTCATTAGACGAAATAATCGCCAACATGAGAAATGACGTATATACGTTCGGAGCATAATATGGAATATACCACAAAATCAACCAATTAGTACCATGGGATGGCAAACCCATACCACACGCCATTCTTTATTTTTTATGGCTTCATTTAGAGTATTTAACCACTTTTTTTAACCAGAGACTGAAATCTTGTCTTCTGCTTTAAGTTTTCAGTATTCTCCTACATCACTTTATATTTTCATGCGTGCTTTCAATATCAGAGGACTTCCACCAAAATAATCGTCAAACACGAATACATGATGACTTTTAGTTTAAAAGTTATTGTATATGTAATAAACGTTTACGGTTAAAAATTACAATCAATAAAAAGCAACGTCATGGTTATTGTGTTAATCAAGAACAACCTCATGGTTTCTTTGATCAAATGTCACCGTTTCTTTGATCCGCGCATACAACACAAACTTCTCCTTCACATCTATAGGTGTCTCATTAGACGTAACAATCGCCAACATGAGAAATGGTGTATATACGTTCGGAGCATATTCAGGAATATACAACAAAATCGACCAATTAGTACCACGGGATGACAATCCCATCCCACACGCCATTCTTTATTCATAGGGCTTTATTTAGAGTATTTAGCTACTTTTTTTTACCAGATACTGAAATCTTGTCTTCTGCTTCAAGTTTTCAGTATTGCATTGCTTTGCTTCACTTTATATTTTCATACGTGCTTTCAATATCAAATGACTACCACTAAAATGATTGTTAAACAAGAATACATGATGACTTTTAGTTTAAAAGTTATTGTATATGCAATAAAAGTTTACCATTAAAAATTACAATCAGACAAATGTTGTGTTAATCAAAAGCAACGTCATGGCTATTGTGTTAATCAAGAGCAATCTCATGGTTTCTTTGATCAAATGTCATGGTTTCTTTGATCCATGCATACAACACAAATTTCTCCTTCACACCTATGGGTGTCTCATTAGATGAAATAATCGCCAACATGAGAAATGGCGTATATTGTTTCAGACCATATTAGGGAATATACCATAAAATCAACCAGTTAGTACCACGGGATGGCAAACCCATCCCACACGCCATTCTTTATTTTTGATGGCTTCATTATAGTATTTAGCTACTTCTTTTTACCAGAGACCGAAACCTTGTCTTCTTCTTCAAGTTTCAGTATTCTTCTGCATGGCTTTATATTTTCATACGTGCTTTCGATATCAAAGGACTTCTCTTATATATATTGTGCTCAGGAGTATTGCTTTTAATCATTATTTTTCAGTTATGTTTTTTTTTTTGTATTTAGAAAACTCTATGGTGTCATCTATTGTTTCAAACTGTGTGTTAATCTTACACCGCATGATATTTATTACAAACTTACACTGTTATTATACTACAACATCTACACCTACTTTCTACTAAAATTGTACGCCCTCTGATCATATATGACACATTATCAGTATGTTTGTATAATGTACAACACCAACAACCTGATTAACGAAAAGCAACAGCCAAACATAATGCAGCCCCGCCGCAACGCGCGGGTTCCTGCTAGTTCCACGTGTACGTCTGTTGTCATCTATTCTTTTCCTCTCTTTTTGATTCTTTCCACCTCAGTCAAGTTTCTCTCCTCGGCCCTTCTCCTGTTCGTTGTCTCCTTGCTTCTCTGGTATTATTTTTTGTTTCCTGTTAATCTCTTTGTTTCGGCGTGTTAATGATTGTTGTTTGTTGATCTCTATATGCGTTTATTTTGATTTTATGTTCTCTGACCGTCATTTTGTGCAATTGTGCTGTTGTGTTTGCAATTTTTTTCTTTTTGTTTTTTTTCTTTGCGATAGTTGTTAGTTGTGATATTGATTACATCATTCGTTTTTGTTTGCTTTACTCAGATGTCATGCATGTTGGTTGTTGTCTTTGATATTTGTTTTATTTGGATTTGTTCACTTTTCACTTGCATGCCAAGTGTTTGTGTTAATGCCTCAATGGCAAGTTTTTTTACATGTTTTTTTTTTGTTTGCTTATTTTGGGTTAAGATGATGTTAGTATTTAGAAACCAGTTTTCATCTTTTAAATAGTGTGTTGTGAAGCTAACAACAATTCATTTAATTTTCAGTGTAAAAGCAAGTGATTTGGTTCTGTTACATACACGGGTCACATGACCTGCATATATTGATAGTAATATTAAGCGAATTTGATATATTGATATACACAAGAAAATCTTCTTTGGTCTGGTAGTTTCAAGTAGTAGTTAATTCAACAATCTAAAAGGGCAATATAATCATTCATTACATGCTGTTATGAGTGTTCAAGTTAAAGATTTTCAAATAAATATGAGGACTCATTTTGATATTGTAAGTTTGTAAGAAAAATCATTTATAGATTTGACAATGGTTTTTTTATTAGGTTCATAAGTTGTTTCACTGTTTTGCTCGACTCTGTTGCTTTTGCTTTGTTTTGCGGTTGTTGTCTAATGACGATTGGTTGTTATAAGTAGCGCATATACAAAAACAACACAGCTGCCTCCAACAACTAACCAACACTCCCACCACTCACTCCAGCCAAAAGAGTGCACAACACGAACAGGGGTAAGAATTTTAACCATACAAAACCCAAAAAAAAAAATATGTCTTCATTGATTCAATTGTAAAATGTAGGGCAGCATACATAGGACATTATTTCAAAGAAGAAAGTGAAAGCTTTAAACCTTAGTTAATATGCAGTTACGTCAATATTTTGAACTCAACATATAGTTGTTGCTGCTAATGTCACCGCGGTTTATTTATACTACTAATGGCCATACTATGTACATTTATTGCCCATACTAGGCACATTTTGTAATCTAATTATCTAACCAAGAAATTCATATTTATGTAATTATGTAGGTGTTGCTAAAGCCCATAATAGGCACATTTTTTTTGTAAACCAACCAAGAAACTTTTGTTTGTCTAATACATATACGGTTACGTAATAATAATTGTTTCGCAATTAAGGGTTCCGCAGCAAAGCGCGGGATAGATATCTAGTTAATTGTATTTGTTAAAATCACAAATATATTGAGGTCATTTGTACGTTGTATTAGTTTATAATATAGTAAACTAAGCAATGAGAACTGGTAAGCTTAATACAAATTTATAAAACAATATTACAAAACACAATATTACTTAAAAATACGATTTCATTTATTCAAAACAACGACAATAACATCAAAACGAAATACAATCCAACGATGTTATCGAAACAAAATACAAAACATAATCTTAATTCTTAATGTAAACGTAGTCTTAAACGAATCTTCAAACTTCAAGGTGGACGTCTAATCTTCACCCGAACCGGAGTTGCTTCTTATCCATTTATCAATTTCGGCTTCATATTCGGACATTGGTTTGGTTAAGTCCGCGTTGACCTCGTCCTCAAACACTTCGCCTTCATATTTAAGTTCTCCCTCAAGTGAGCGTATGTCTTGCACCCTCTCCGGCGGTATTTATACTAATAATTAGTGCTCAAAAATACAAAAAAAAAAAAAAAAGATTTACATTTCTAACGGCTACAGTGCCGTTTACTAACGGCTAAATGCCAAAATTACAATATTATGCATTAAGTGATCCATTTCAATTATATTTGTTAATTTCCTTAAGTGATTTGAATCAAATACTAATGGCTTCTAATTACATTAACTCTGTCAAACCGGTTTTTTTAATCCGTTGTCAACCCGGTTTCCAAACCGGTTTTTAATCCCAACCGGTTTTCAAACCAATACATTCCTCGAAAACCACCAACGAATGCATAACCGAGGCATAGGGTTGGTTCCAAACCGGTTTATCCAAAAACCGGTTTTTTTCTAATCGGTTTTCCGGTTTTTGAATCGGGTCGGTTCTCCAAACTGGTTTTTTTGTACACCTCTAGACAAGCTGTTATGAAGGCCGAGATGAAGAAAGTGGACAAACATGATAAAACCTGCTCCAAGAATCAACACGTGTTTGTTCCTTTTGCATTTGACACTTTTGGTTCCTTAGCCCTCAAGCTGTGCGTTTCTTGGATCGGGTTAAGGCTGTTCGCAGCAAGGTATCGGTAGGGCTGGCAAATCGTGTATACCTGACCTGTTAAGACATGAACCTGTTAAGACACGATACACGAAACCTGACTACCTGTACACGACACGATAATTTTTCGTGTCTATTTTTTGATACACGAACCTGTTAATTTTTTTTAACAGGTATACACGAAAAGTACCTGTTAATACCTGTTTGTAACCATTATATTAATCGCATGTTTACGAACCTATTTAGTAAGAGAAAATTTCTAAAAGTTCGCCAAAGACCTAGATAATACCTGTTCGCGTACCTGTTAATACCTGTTTGTGTACTTGTTAATATCTGTTTGCGTACCTGTTAGTACCTATTTGTGAACATTATACTTAGGGCTGACAAATCGTGTATACATGACCTGTTAATACACGAACCTGTTAAGACACGTTACACGAAACTTGACTACCTGTACACGACACGAAAATTAACAGGTAATATCGTGTCCACCTGTTTAGGACACGAAACCTGTTAAAGCCATATCTGTACCTGTTAAGATCGTTCAGGTTCGTGTCAGGTAATCGTGTTCGTATACAAAATTGCCGGCCCTAGGTATCGGCTCCGAATTGTCACGAATATGTTTTCAGTAGAATAGAGTTTGCTATCCAGAAAGGGTTGGCGATGAAGCTTGTTGCCCGCTTACCTACCACCTTGCTGTAAATCCGTGTTATGTACTAGTTAAACATAACATAACCAAAAGATACAAGAGTAAGGAACCAAATCTTCAACAACATAAAAAAAAAAGTTTAAACACAATACATTTGTATAGATTCGGTCGTTCCCGATAAAGTTCCTGATAATAAAATTACGTAAACCTAATCGCTCCATGGCATATGTATACGGTATACCCTTTAATGCCTGAAATATCATAGAAGTATATTGACACATAAACAAGGTGCCTTCTATGGAAAATTTAGAACTCCAATTAAATTTTTGCAAAATTATTATTTGAGGAAATCAAAACCTTAATTGGTGAAATTTGGGTCTGACAATTGAATCGCCTAAGGCATTTGTCGCATGATCCGGCTCATTTAGAGACTTCTACATCCTCTTGTCAATGTCCCCATAATTCCATTTATAGCTTGTTGCCCGTCTACCAGTCATTATGTAAAAATTCCGTTTTAAAATGAAATAATGTGTTTCAAGGATTAAAAAAAAAATTATAGCCCCAGTCATGCTCGTTTGAAGTTTTGGTCATTTCTGTTATGTTTTCACTTGCCCAACTAAGCGTCCGTGAACTCTTGGATCAACTATTCATCAGTCGAAATGTCTCGTGGACCTTCTATAGTGTTGTTGATGTTTGCATAATTGCATCCTCTTTTCTAACTCGATAGAATGAAGAATGAGACAACACTATTTACACTACTACCAAGAGCACTTAAGTCAAAATGGTCTTTTGTATTGCAACACAGACCCAGGTCTAACTACACTTGTTTTATCTAAAAAAAAATTGTTAGGAAGATAATGTAATAATTCTATATAATAACAATTCAGATTGTTAACGGTACTAATTCGTAAGTGGTTCACGTGGCTTTCTTTTATCCAACCATTACATGTAGGACTGTAAACGAACCGAACTTTCAGTTAACAGTTCATGAACCGTTCGGCGGGAAATCAGTTTGTGTTCGTTCGTTTAACAAATGAACGAACACGAACAAGAAATTTCGTTCGTTAAGTTAAACGAACGAACATGAACATAGGTCGCGTTTGTTCGTTTATGTTCGTGAACGTTCGGTAACGTGTTCGTTTGTGTTCGTTTATGTCCGTTTATACTTGTTCGTTTGTGTTCATTTGGTTTTTAAATTTTATATTTAAAATTTTAATATTATATATATATATATATATATATATATATATCTATATCTATATTATATTATTATTATTATTATTATTATTATTATTATTATTTATTATTATTATTATTATTATTATTATTATTTATTATATCTTATTAAGGAGGAGTGATGGCTAGCATAGTCATTTTCATTTCCGTACAACTTAAGATGCAACATGTACAACATATTTAAGCAAGAAATTTAAGGGTATTATGGGAACAATTGTGACAATTAAGACACTTAGGAGGGTAATTTGGTAAATTTAGATTAATACTTTACTCACATTGTGAAAAGCTATTCCCTTCCTGCCCCTCGTGAAAACCCAATCGACTACACTATCTACGTTTCTTCATGCTTCAGTTTCCCTTTGTTGCAATTGATTGCAATATTTACTCAATCAATCATTACCAGTTTCCCTTGACATCCCCTCACCACCATCGATCATAAATTTTACATCTGCATTGTTAAAACTCTTCCACTAAACTTGAAAAACCCTAGAAATAGAGAAACAGACATCTGCTTTTTTCGGCTATTGACAATCGGTTTGAAGCTTCAATTTCGCCCGACCAACGAAATTAATAATCAGCTTTGACTGCTTCAATCCTTTAATCTTTAACCAGGTTTGCACCTCTTTTACTCTAATTTCTTTATTACTTTTTCCTTGTAGGTTCATTTTAGTGTTACTCAATTTCATTAGGTTCTCTGATACCTATTAAATCTCACTTTTGGTGCTTTTGTTCAGATGAAAATTGAATTGAAAGATGCCACCAAATCAGAGAAATTTTTTGATGATTTCACCATCGTTATTTGCCTACAACATCTATTGGTTCGATTTTTTGGGATTTTTAATATTTATTTTGCATAACACTCGTGATATCACTGGTTCTTTTATTTGTATTTTGTATGAACACTTTTTGGTATTTGATTGTAGTTCTATAGTAGTGGTAGATGTTTGGCCTTCATGGTTGACTAGCTCCAAGAAAACAAGATAATGTAGTTGAAACAGATAGCATTGTAGTTAAGCACAAGGTAAGCTTGCTTTTTCTGTGTTTTCATCTAATAGGTTATGTGTAAACAACATTTTATATTGTTTACAGCAGCCAGATTGGCAGATGGCAGAATCTACGTGCTCAAATGATATTTTTTGGATTTACGATTTTGTTTCAAATTAGACCAGCTCAGCCTTTCCTCATTTTAATATAAGATTATATGCATATATGGTATTTTGATGTTTCTAAAAATCCCCAGTTAAGCCCTATAGAACTTATGAAACACTCATCTTTTAATATGTTTGCAAAGGTTACGGATACATGTAACCATAAGAGTGGTGGTATACATGAGTCAGTTATGTCTTTTTTTTCTTTTTCTTTTGTTGATTAATCTTCCCGATGCACACACTGTACCTATGTTGCAACATGTTATTACCATGTTAAATCGTTGATAAACAATTTTATTTCGTGCAGTAACACAATCTAAGACGAGTCTCAACAGCTCCGCTAACTACTACACCAGCTGGTCCTACTAGCATTAATGTCACTGCTATGCTTGAGAAGGCAACCGCAATCCGCCAGGTTTCCCTCTCTCCCCATTTTCTGAATCTAGATTTGAGATGGCAAGTTTGGTAATGGGCCAAAGTGGGTTTGGATTTAAATTTGTCATATTTAGTACGGGGTGAAACCGACCAGGCTGGTTTGAGTTGAACTGTAAATTTTCATGTTCATTTCTTAGCTTTTGTAGAGAATGAAAGTGTAAATTATGATAACAAAATCATTGTTAAATTTATAATCTAGAACTAAATATATGAATAAAACAATTTGGAGAACTTTGAGCCACTTTCATTCTATTCTTGTAGCTATATTTTTCTTATGGCCCGTTTGAGATAAAACGTAGCAAATCTAACTATCAAATGGTCATGTTAATTAAAATTGTTACTGTTAGGCTGTAGGAAGCGATGATGGAGAAGATAACTGGAGTGACACTTGAGTCGCAGCTGACATGATTGCATTCAATCCCAACTTCAGGTGATCTTGCAGTTCTACCTGTTAATACTATCAATTAGTTTATAATATTGTTTTTTTAAATTTTTTTTATTAATAAGCATACATTGATAGCCATAAACCGGTAAATGTTATTAAATATTTAACCGTCGAAGTGGTTTAGTACCCTCGAAATAGCCCCAACTTCTTTGTTAGATACACTTTTCCTTTTCAGAGTGGTCCACTCTATACTGTGGAGCTTTGTTTTGCAAAGTTTGTGATACCACAGGCGCTCTCTTTACTTCCTCTGAATCCACTATCCTTGTTCTTGATACTAATGTTGTTCTCAATCAGGTCTAATTCATTCTCTTTTGGTTAATAATTTATGTTTTGGTTGTTGATAGCTGTTGTAGTTAATGGTCATTTGATATAACCACTCTATTTATAAATTTGTGATATTTTTTATTTTTATGTTATCTGTCTTGGTGTGTTGAAGTAATCCTGAAAGTTATAGTTAATTCAAATATAGATATAATGTTTAAGTAGCTGTGATTGTTGTTTTAATCCGTGAAAAGGTACGTATTAGTTTGAAATTGAACGATATAAGTTACACTGAATCATGGAAGCCATAATGTTTTTTTACGTTTGCGATGGAAATTACCTATCTAATCAAGAGTAACATAATTTCATTGCAGCCACTGAGTTGTGTAGCTCTTCTTTACATTACAGTCTTATGATAATGGTTCTGTTTTTTTGTTAGCATTTACAAAATCTTAAATGTGAGTGATAGGAAACTAAATACCCAACAGATAGAAAAATTTTAACTTAAAAGAAAAGGATAGGCTACGGGTCAACTCGAGATACAAATTCACCACTCAAGCTTCACATAGAGCGATTCCAAACTCAACCTAAGATAGAGTTGCACCACTTGGATCGTTTTTCGGTTCCAAAGATCACCACTCAATTCGGCTAAGAATTGAATCAGCATAGGATGGCCTGGTCACCCACACAAGGAGAGAAAACACAGAAACTCATCTTTATCATTAACACTCAGTAAGTGTTTTCCATTCATTGATTTTGAACCTACATATGTGCTTTTTCGTGATTTTTTTCCCATTGGCAAACATTAGTACATAACTATGGCAAAAGGATCGAGTTCGTTGAGAATTTATAAATATGGTTGTGGGTTCTTGAATTTCATATGGTTTTTAAAGTCGCATAAAGGGCATGTTTCGGCATTTTCTAGAATATGATTATCTGACATACTTTTGCAATTGTAAAGGTGGAATCAAGTACGCGACAAGGAATGCAAATGCACGAAGTTAACCATATCACCAAGTTTTTTACCATGACTAAGATTTATGGATCTGGGAATGAAAGAGGTCAGTATTGGCTTCAACTATCAAGTTTTATTTATAAACGGAACTCTAAAAAACTGATTTATTTTAAATACAAGTAACATATTATCATGTTTGTTTGAATGGACATAAGGAATTTAAAGAACTTGGGTCCATATGCAGGGGAATGTTATGTCAATCTAGACTATAGCAATAGCACTAATGCAAATATGAATGGTGGCTTATATGGATGTAGGGCATTTAAACCAATTTAAAGATCTCAATAACCGGTTTAGAGTCACATTAGACAAAATATGATGATGATTTTCTCTTTATACATCAAGTTGCAGTCAAGAACCTATGATCGCGAGAAAGGTACAATTCCTATATGGGTTTTTAAAATTGAACTTGAACATATGGTTTTTAATAGTGGGGGTGTTTGGGCTTTTCTTTACAATATGATTATGTGATACAGTTCCAATAGTGAAGGTATAATCAAACCTTGTTGATATGGTATGAGTTATTGATTTATAACATGTTGTCATCCAAGTGATTATCTTGTTTATTTACCAATTATCAGCCTTTACTATGTTGTATTTTTTCTTCATGTAGGTACATCTTTAGATAGAGCTATGGGAAAGCCAAGCATGAGTATCCATATATTTGACCTATTTGTTGATTAACTAACTAAACTATCTTGTATAGGTAACGATTTCTACTCAATACTTATGAATTGATAGATTTGTGTTATGTTTCAAAGCTAACGGGTCAAATGACTAAAACTGGTAAGAAGTCGTTCATAAGTATACTTAATATGCATAGGAATCTTTTGAATTGCTATATTCTAAAATTATTTTGAATTATGATATTTTGGTAATCATGTTCAACACTAATAATTTATAGAATTCTTGCACAAAACGTTTTAGGGCCAGTTTGTCCTACTAAAAACCTAAGAGAACGCTTTACTTGAGCTGCTCTTTTTGTCACCTCTACTATCTTGCAACAAAGGGTACCGTTGTCCTGTGCTGTGATATTTTGTTTTCCCTTAAGGTTGTATTATGAGAATAAATGCTTACTTTTTAATATACAATAGAAGCTTTCCTTTGTATAGAGTGGAGCCAATATGATATAGTTGAAATTTTTAAATAAACAGAAATTTATATCCAAATGATATTGCTTCAGGCGTGCACTTTTGGATTTTGTACAACTTCGAAGACCCACATCATTATCTCCAAACAATTTTTTTTCTATAAGGTGAGTAGTTGTATCTTTTTTATTTTATTAAGTCTAATACTCTATGGAATCTTTAACAGTGATATAGAGTATAGTATCCCGCTAATACAATGCTTAAAAAAGGATCGTGTTATTTTTATACTTTCCATGGAGGGGTTGTAATTAGTTAAATGGTGGTGAGTGCGGTATTGGTGGACAAGGAATAGATTTGTTATTAATTCTCAGTGAAAAACCTTTTAGTAAAATCTGGTTTTCAAATTCATATACTATAATAAACACTGTTGATTCTTAATTGTAAAGCAAACTTCACATGGTTAGCTTGTGATGGAAAAGCCGATGACTTGTTTGACTATATTGACGTTTTTTTGAAAAAACAAAACTGGAACTGGTTATACACTCTAGAGTTTGTTTGTTTGAAAATGGTACATGGTTCAGGATATTTTGTAAAATTGATTATTGGTTTGGTCTAGCATTGTCTGTTTATTTAGTTGGTTTTTCTATTTTAACGTTGGAAGAACGACGTTTTGTATCTAGGAAGTTTTAATTCAACCTTGACATAAGATCTTCTACCTTTTGTTTATATCCGATACTTGCAACGTAATTTAACCGAGATTCACTAAAGTTATTTAAATTAAGTGAATTCATGCATGAATAAATCATTGCTTAAATTCAACACGTAGATCTATTTAGTCTCATTATACAATTCATATTTATGTAGATCCTAACACTAGAGGTTGGTTAGAATATACAAACACCCGGTGTTTGCCTTTTGCTTCAGTCGGGGAACTTCCAACTCTTATTTTAAATGTGGTGCCGAAGTGTTATGGTAAGTCTTCCTTTAATTTTGTACACGACAAGTTGGTAATCAGACACAGTGGTTTTAGGATAAACCAGTGGACTCATGTGATTGCCACTTTCTTGTTTGTATGGGAAGCAGAAGAAATGCATGACGACGGTTCCTCCAAAGAAAGTGAAACATAGTAACTTAGAGCTCACTGAGGTGAAGAGGCAAACTGAAGTTGTTATCTCATTTAAAGAAGACCTTATACTGAATTGTTTTTATCAAATTAATAAGTATACAAACAAAAATATGATACGCGGGTACCCATGTTTTATTGCCGAACTATTACATAATAAAATTAAAGGAAGACTTACCATAACACTTCGACACTACATTTAAAATAAGAGTTGGAAGTTCCTGTTAACCTAAAAATCAGGTCAACGCCAAACACGTTCTTGTTAACCTAAAAATCATTTCCCGCAGCAACGCGCGGGCATCCCGCTAGTATATATATATATATATATATATATATATATATATATAAAGAAACTTACAATAACAATGTTTTAAATTTTATATTCGTTCGTCTGTTTGTGTTCGTTTGTGTCCATTAACAATGTCTTATCTATATTTTCTAGTCAAACGTCCGTTTGTGTTCGTTTGTGTCCGTTAGTGTTCGTTTGTGTCCGTTAGTGTTCGTTTGTGTTCGCAGACAATGTTCACGAACAGTTCATGAACAACCAAATTACAAACGAACACGAACACGGACAAAATTTTATGTTCGAAAATTATCCACGAACAGTTCATGAACAGATTTAAAGCTTAACAAACGAACACGGACAAGCTCCGTCCGTATCCGTCCGGTTCGTTTACAGCCCTAATTACATGTTTACTTGCCACCTACTTATCTTTGCAACCCAATTTCAACCTTTGTTTTTTTTTTTTGGTTTTTGCCTATTTGATTAGTTACCTCCTATATATACCGAAAATTGATTTTTTTTTTTTTTTTTTTGTCTTTTACTCATTTATTTTCCTTTTTCTTTCCTCTTGCTTTTCTTTATATTATTTTGTGCCTTTCACTATTTTGCTACTCACTAAAAAGTAATATTTTAACCTTAATATTTTTAGAGTATATCATTTTTTTCAAATGTATCATGCTAAGGCGTATTTTCTACATTTTAAATAAAAACCAGTCGCAGTGTGCTACTAAACGTTACCCGCCGCGAAGCGCGGCTATAAATGCTAGTTATTAACAAGTGAACAACAAAACCGAAATTGGACTAATAAAAAGGAAAATCAAGAACAGATTTGTTAAAAATTATTATATTAATAAAACTACAAAAGGCTATAGAATTATTAAAAGTATATATCCAATTCAATATTATCCTAATCAATGTTTTTTGTTTATTTTTAATCTACTTATTCTGTGGTTGAGTATACTTTCAGGTCATTGGACTAGTAGCTGTTAATGGGCTGTGTAGATTGGGTTGTGTCTGAGTAACTGTTTATGGGCTGTAGGTAGTGGGGTTGGAGCATTCAAGATTGCTGCTGTTGGGCTTGTGATAGAACTTAGAAGGCCAGGCTATACTTGCGTTTAGAGCATCTCCAATGGTTATATTTTGCAGGAGTTTGGCATAGCAAACCAACGCCATGCGCGTCCGGTTTGGTTGAGTGAGGACCACACGCTCACATTCAATATGATATAATTTGTTATTTTCTGTAAAAGCAGAGTGTGATATGAAAGTTTAATGTGGTTGGAGCATAAACAGTAAGAAACCACACATAATAGCAAAATGATTCAGTTCCAGAGCTAAAGATCGTAGTTCTCGAACGAACAACCGAAAAGATTCTGGAGCATCCTCAGTAATAACAAACATGTGAAGCATAAACAGCAAACTAATAATAAATTCGTGAAAATAATACCCACATGCTGTTTGTACACAGATTTAATTTAGATGAATAAAGCTAAAATGAAACTAGTAAACATGATGATATCTATGAAGATCCAAGACTTTTTTAAATACTACTATAAAACCAGATCAAACTGGACCAAACTGATCCTGCAAACAATTTTTATTGTTGTTCAAGAGTTGGTAGGAAACGATGTTTCGGTTGAACTTCCAAGAGATTTGTTATCGTCTTCGTCTGAAGACACAACTGGGATTTTGACAGCTGTCCTCTCCATCTCTTTCTCAATCTCCTCCTCGCGTCTTAAAGCAGTGAACTGTGTGTCTAATGATCTTGCTGCCGCTAACCATGCCAAAACAATTACTAATAACACCCCACCAAGATACGGTGTTGAGTTTGCAAGTGAACCGAATGTCAAAATCATGAATTGCTGGATCAAAGCACCGCCTGATTTCCCTAACGGGTTGCACACCACATCGATTGCCGCCTTTCCTTTAACCTGATAAAGATTCAAAGATTTCTTAGGGAGTGTTTGGATTTAAGTTTTCAAACTTAATACCTGCTACAAAAAGGGTCAATACCATAAAAAAACCACTATGCTCTGTTATTTTTCACGAAAAATCCCTCGGCCTCATTCTAATACGGAGTATATTAAAGTTCGTATATTAAAGTCCCTAAACTTGTCTAAAATGCAAGTAATTTAAAATATTTATAATAACGACTTTTTAACATTTAAGTTGGTCAAAATTTCATAAAGATTGAAATTCGACATTTGTGAAATAAAAACATCTTATTTTACCAACTTAAGAGTTAACAAGTCATTATCTGAAAAAAAAAACAATAAATAAATAAAAGTACATGCATTTTTTAGACAAGCTTAGGGATTTTTAGAATATATACAAATCAGTTATGACTTTTTCGTGTATTAAAAACTAGACTGGTTGTTTTGTTCATAAAAAAAATAAGAAAGTATAATGTATTTATAGTATTAACCTGCCACAAAAAATAATAAATCAAGCACTAATAATAATAACTATAATAGTAGTAACAAACCTTGGTATCCTCATCCAAAGGAATATAGGCCATTTCCTTGCAAGGATCAAACAGACTATATTTGGCACTTTTGCTGAATATGTTTTGCATTGCACCAACATAAACGGCTGCTAAAAGTGGAGTGATCCCAAACTTCATCATAGCTGGGGCGAGTGGATCACCAAATAGAATCAACGAAAAAAACCCAATCCCTGTTAAAAGTAGAACCGTGGGTGTGATTTTGGCTGCAACGCCCCACCCGTATTTGTCGAATATCCATCCACTTAGCAACATCATTGTGAATGTTGTTATTCCAGTTGCGGTTGAGAAATCACCCATGAAAGCAGAGTATTCGTTCGGACTAGGAAACTGAAAGACCAAAATGGGCGTTATGAGCCATGTAACAAGTTGATGAACAAATTAAACTAGAAAAATTTGACATTTATAATCATCATAAATTCATACTATGAAATCCACGAGGTGCAAGAAGCCTGTTACCTAATAAGACTCGTCTAACCCAAGGCCCGGGCCCTGAACTGAGAAAAGGGTGTGAACTGGGGTCCCCAGTCAGCATTTATCCAACAGATCCTAATCGGAACGGGCCAATTTTTCATTATTTTTTTCTATACATAATATTTATATTATTAAAAGCTATGTTTTACTTCATATTTAAAAAAATCTTTTTTCACAATGCAATCGTAAAAAAGTAAACAAAAAAAAATGCCCTCAAAATGTTTTTATTAAGCAAAATAATTCAACTCATGAAAAAAATATTAAAATATCAGAAAATCACATATGTATACACGGACTAATTTAGGTAGTAGGACGAAGGGACCGGGGTTTAGGACCAGAAATTCGGCCTAACTGGGGTTTGGGCCAAGTTTATGCAGGCTTTTTAATTGGGCATCAAGCCTAAAGCGCAACCAAAAGGCTCGAATCTCAATAACGCCTAAAGGCATTACGTATTTGACTAAAAACAACCTGATCATGAGCTCAATTTCAACTTGCTTGCATTCCTAATAACCATTATGCATGCACAAATCCCAAAAGTCAAATCACAAAGGTGAACTGCTCGTTAAATGATTGTTTTAATGTTTTACCTGGGCTTTGAGCTTTGATTTCCAGGTCACCTCAACAAGATTAATACTGATACCATAGGCTACCACCAATGTGGCTAGATCCCTAATGTATGGTGAAGACGCCAAAAACTTCAAACTCTCCATCGTTGACATGTTCACTTTTTCCTACAAACAGAAAATCAAGCACCGGATGGTTCAAGATTCATGAGATATAAACTATAAACTACTTATCAAACACTGCTGTCATAAAATATCAAAATTACGTGTGTTACCTTCTTCTTTTTGCTACGGGTAGGAAGGGGCACGTAAGTATTGACCCACCAATAAAGACCACAAATTGCAAACCCCATAGCCACAACAATGGTCATCATATATTTCAAAGAAATGGCCCATCCATCGACCCCAGGCCCCAAATGTTTTCTCAGGTTTGAAAAATATTTCACTGTACGTCCCGAGAATATCAGAGCAACATTTGCTCCCAGACCAAATAGAGGATAGAACTTCTTGGCTTCCTCTACAGTAGTTATCTGCATTTTGTGAGTGTAAAAATGTCATACAGCAAATGCATAAGCCTCAACTTAAGGGTAAACACATGTTTTTTTAAAGACTGAACCAAAATCATTGTTTAATGTATGATCTTGACTTAAGAACAAACTAATGTTAATGTACAACAAATGAACAAATACTGACATTACTAATCTTGTATAGTTGTATGGTAAAACTAATATAAAAACACAATACCACACAGAAAAAAATGGCAAGCTTCAAACAGCCAACTAATTTTGAACAGAGTGGGCTAAGCCTTTGGGCCACTTTTGGGCCCAAAACAATAGTTTTTGAGCCCCTAAAACTTCTATTTTGAGTAATATAATGTATTCTTTCTCCTAAAAGGCACAAAGATTCAGAAAGGCATTATATAATGTAAAAAAATTCAGAATATTTTCCATCACTTACACATAATAGAAAAAAATTAGATTGTGTATCTTTCAAGAAGATATGCTAGTTTATCATCCAGAACTATAAATTTGAGTAAAAAAAGTTATCTTTTTATGCATTTAGCCTTAAACAAGTCACTGTCTGCCTAAAAAATCCAGAAGTATAATATTTCCCTCAAAGTCTTGTATTTTTTTTTTAATAAAATAGTGTTTATATATATCGATACCAACAAGAATTACAAGTGAGGCGCGGGTAGACGGGCAACAAGCTGCGCCGCAACCCCTTTTTGAATAGTAAAGCTTGTGTCATTGGCCGCAGGAGAGTTACTCTGCACCACCTTTTGCACTCGATCTAAAAACCGGATTGCTTCGGGAGCAAAGCCCCCAATTGTATTGTATTTCTCTTAGTTTGCTTAAAGTCTTAAACATATGTAGCAAATTCAAACATAAAGCATTTGCAACAAAGTAAATCATGATCTCCAATTAAGATATGATTCAATAACAATCAACAAACTATCATAAGCCTAAACAAACAAAAACAGATCCAACATAAATTAACCAAACAAAAAAAAAAGATTCATTAATCATTACCTGATTAGCAAATCCCCAAAACAGAACAGAAACAACCACACTGCCCCAAAGCTCAGCCATGACATAAAACAAACAAAAACTCCATATCCTCAAAATCGCAAGCGGTCCGAGAAACCGAGGACCCAAAAACTCAAGAAGCCTATCAGCAAGAGCTGTAGGATGAATGTAACCACTAAGAGGATAAAACACAAACCCAAAAGCCCCAAAGAAAGCAATAAACGGAAGCATCACAGTATAAAAAAGAGCCTTCTTTGACAACACATTTGACAACTTTGTATACAAAAGCATAAACCCAATAGCCATAGGCAAATTAACCCAAGTCTTCAAAAAAGGTATAATCTCAGCACTTGACCCTTTTGCTGTAACAACCAACACATCTTTTGTATCCCTTAATATTGTATAATTAAAAAGTATACAAAAAAACATTAACCCTAAAGGCACAATCTTTTTAAGGGTCAAGACTTCAACACCCAAGAACTTTGGCGGCTCAGCTCCGTCACCGTCCGGTACGGCGGCGGCGGAAGCCTTACAGACATGAAATTTGACTTTTTGGGTGGTCAAACCATTGGGTGTTAAAAAGGTTCCAAATTTTTTATACCCATCAAGATTTCTTGAAAACCCATTTGCTGATTTGGGTTTTAATGAATTTGGAAGGTTAAATCGTTGGCGAAGAGTATGTTGGGGACGGTTGAAAAAATTAATGGATTTGGGGTTTGAAGGGAGAGATAGAAGGCCTTTTGTTTGTATGATTGCTTCCATTTTTTTTTGTATAATATAAATTTCACTTTTTTTTGTACACAGTGAGCTGAATTTATGAGTGGGTATCAAGAATCTTGAAGATAAAGATGAAGAAGGGTTTATGTAAAAGCAGCAAAAGAAACCCTGCAAAATAATATTGGGATTAGAATTTTAGAACATATATTATTATTTAATATTGAAAATTTTGTTGTAATAAATTGGGATGAATATTGGCCGGAAAAAAAATAGAGTCAATATTGGTGGTAAAGATATTGGTTGGCAGTGAGGGATTTTGGGTTTGATTTTTAAGTTTGACGGGTTTTACTAGTAATTTTATCGTCATGCCTACGGATGAGTGAGTTACCGGGTTTTCGACGGAATTGATGTTTGACAACTCGGGTACTCTCGAAGTATTTGAATTTATTGAAATGGTGTCTTAAAAAGTGTCTGGTTTGATTTGTTGGCCGTTAAAAAAATAATAATAAAATAAAGAATCTATAAAGTGCAATGCAAGAGAATCATGTGAGTGGAAGAAAGAATGGAAGTTTGGGCCCAGAGTTATGGGGAAATGACGAAATTGCCATTGGAGATATTTATGGGAGTTTGCGTAGGGGACTCGATCCCAGAGATCGCGTCGAAGTTGGTAACCTGCATATTTCGTTTTCGTTTGTCTATTTATGGTACCTTTTTTCTCAAAAATTAAAGAAAAACTGATGACAAATAAATATATAAAACTAGATTATACCCAAAATTAAAAAAAAAAGGAAAAACATTAAAATTTTGAGTTTCATGTTTTTAGTTGTGATAGATCAACTATATTTGATCTTACCCATGACCTCTTGGTCTAGTGACTAGTGGTATGGTGTCTACCCTTACAAATATAAGGTTGCGGGTTCAAATCCTTGCAAATGCAAGTTAAGGTGGAATAAAGGTGTAATAAAAATTTGCCGTTAAAAAAAAACTATATTTGATCTCAAATTCATATAGCTAATGTTGAAAAAGATAGTAAAACCATGAAGCTAATAAGATATCTGTAAAATGATCGATCAGTCTTTTAATATACTTTGTTTAATTACAAACTTAATTATATTCAAAATATTTAAGTTAAAAAATTGTTAACCTATATATAAAGGATTTGATGATAGAAGGGAGCAAGCAGGGGCGATCCTTTTAAAGGGGCGGGAAGGGGTGGCCGACCCTCCCGAATTTTCGTTTAGAAGTTCCGATTATATAGTATTCGTACAGAAATTTTTTGGTATATAAGGTTTCGACCCCCCAAAACTAGTGACTTCCGACCTCCCGGTGACTTCCGACCCTCCGAAGTTTCGGGTCAAGATTCGCCACTGGGAGGAGGCTCACCCATCATAATTTATTTTGTAGTATGTTGCTTTTTTATTTATAAAGAATGCCGTATATATGGCATGTATTTTAAAATAAATGCCTTTGTTCTTGTCGAAATCGGAGAGGCTTTAGAAATGTGTGAAATAAATTTTGTTTGAAATATAGACAAGAAAATTCTTGAACACAAATCAATGGAATTGGTCAAAGAAATTCCAAAGAATAATAGTAAGGAGAAATATTGATTATAGACAAGAAAATTCTTGAACACATTTTGTGTCACGTTATAATGAAATAAATTTTGTTTGAAATTAAAATGGTAAAACAAAATAAACTTTTTCATAGGAGAAAATTTATTCTTATACAGAAAATGTCTACAAATTTATAAACGTGAGTTGCAAGTCCATGCATGTGAATTAACTTTTATGAGGTGTAACATTTCAATAGTCATTATACCTTATTAGTTATATATAAATATTTTTGAAGGTTGTCGTATGTTTGAATGGCTTTAAATTATAAAACAATACAAAACCCACAAGCTAAAAAATAAATTGAACATTGGTTATATGCTATATGATATGTTCTCTAAGTCGAACATGTTCAAGAGAAGATAGATAAAAAGGTTCATGATGATAGTCTACGTTTGTGGGAAATATGTTTTATGAATTGGAATCATATTCGTGGGGATGTTATATGGTGGTGAAAGAGAACAAAGAAATATCACAAAGTATTATGCCTACTTTATATGGTTTGAACATGTGGATGGATACAAGAGAAGAGATGGATATATATGGTATTATTTTTGGTTGAAATCGTTAATTAAAGGATCTAGTGGAGGAGAAGACTTTTATCTATTGCGACATACAAGTTCATGGCACGATGGAACAATCTCTTTTTGAAGAAGATCCATATGCTTTGCACGAATAGCATATAGCATCTGATGTTCGTCTCCTGCCCGTTCAAAAATAGAGGAGACGATTTGCACTCATTTTTATGTTTGGGTTGTTGAGAGTATATGAAAAGGTCGACCACTACAATATTCATGATTTACTCATAGTTATGATGCATTCAAGTTATTGGTATTACACATCACATAGTAAGATAAAAGCGGATGATAGAGCATGTGATGTGTAATTGGAGGAACTGTGCATTTCATGTTGCATTATTGGTCAACTATGCCACTATGTGTATTAGATTTTCTTTTAACCACTTAAATTACCTATTTTGTCCTTTAGACCCAACCCACACATATATATATGCTTAGATGGTACTTAGAAGTTAGAAGATATGAACCAATTAACCGATTAGTTAATAAGAGCGATTAAGCGATGGATTTGGTTTCGATTGAATCTAGTAACTGAATTGAACCAAACTATGTATATCCGTAGAAGTGGTTATATTTTCCGTCGCATCCCGCGGACACCTTGATAGTTAAAAATAATCTGATAGTTAAAAATAATAGGTATAAAAAAAGTTTAATACTTAAGTTGATATGAAAAGTCAGGTATCTCAAAAAGTTTAAACGCTTAAATTGGTTTAAAAAAAAGAATAGTATTCATTTGTGCATTTGGCTGTTAAAAGGGGGGGGGGGGGGGGGAAGAAAGCGGAAAAAGAAAAAAAAAATGGCTTGACTAATATCCTACCGACTTGTATAAAAACGAGAACTACAAACGGCTTGATTAATATCCTACCGACTTGTATATAAACGAGAACAACGACAACGAGGAAGATAGTTTCTTTTTCTTTTTTTTTTCTTTTTATTCGATTTGAATTCAAAAGGAAACAAAAAAAAATCACATGATGGAAAATAGAGTTGGAGTTTGAAAGCCATGTTGCTTCTTTGACCAAACTTATTGTTGCCGGTTTGAAGTTTATTTGAATCTATTTAGTTTTGTTAGATTGAAGACTTATTTTTATTTGTTTTATACTTTATATGAAAAGTCAGGAATTAGAAGTTTTCTTTTTCCAACAAGAGGTGCATTATTGAAGACAGTAACGGATCAAACAAATGTTTTACCCATGAATCACATGTACTAAAAAAATCACATATGTATCACCGTCAATGTAACAATGTGATTGCTAAGTCAGGTAAAGCGGACAGGTCTAGACAGTAACTGATCAAGACAGGTTTTGATCTACAGGTTCAGTTGAAACAAACCGTTACATAAAAAAAGGAAATATAATAGTTGGGTGGTGAAAAAAGATGGAAGTAACATAACAAAAATATAGTTTTCCTCAGACTTTTATAAAAGTGGTAATTTGTTGTTGCCAAATTGTATATTTTCATCACGGGTAGAGGGTGCAATGAATTTTCGGTGGACGGTGAGATGCACGTGACCGGTGGCCCTTTTCTTTTATTTGACCTTTTACAAGTCCAAGTTCACGAAGCGTGCAAACTTCATATCTTTTGTTTGAGTATTCAACCAGATGAGATGGTTGCTATAACTCAGTATATATATATGAACAAAAGTTGAGGCGTGTTTAACATTTTTAATGACTTACTTATGAGTATCAAGAATTTCTTTCTTTCTATTTTTTAATTGTGTAAGCTAAATCTACATAGTTTGTTGTCATGACTCATGAAGATTATCATATTCTTATATACAATTATATAATTAAGTTTTATAATCTTGTTTTATTTTGTAAGATAGTTATAGTTTATAGATACACTAATTGAATACAGTTAAACTCTAATCTTATTTTTCGTTTTAAGAATAACCTAAACAATAGAGGATGATAGGATCCATGATTCTATATCATTAGGCCATGGGGTGTGGGGGTCAGAAGGGTCGGGGAGGGTTGAGTTGGCGTTGACGCCGAAGGTAATCGCCCTCCTCCATTCGGTTTCGGTGACATCGGGGACTTCTTCCCCATCTCCCCGACTGCACACATGACACGTCTGTATCTCCCTTGATGGGGATGGAGGGGAAGACGTTGAGGTGGAGCTGATGCGAAGGATGAGTGAATTGGTTTGTTAGGTCACAAAGATTGATCAAGACAACCTTAGGGGTTGAATCGGGTTAGCTCAAAAAAGTTGATCAAAACAAATCCTAACAAAAGCATCTATTTTCTCTCTAATGCTACATCCACTTTTACTTGTAAATCAGTCATCATGACCCCATGTTTGAAGCTACTCGGCCTATAGATTTGTTGCGATAAGAGCATATCTTTCATGCATCTATTTTCAAACACATTCAAACGTGTTATGTCATATTTTTCGCTCATATTTCAAACACGTTTATTTTCTCTCTAATGATATCCACTTTCAAACACTCGTTAAAAATGGGCTCCTTTAATAGTGATGTCCAAAACCAGACACAACATGTGCGACCCCTATGGCCCTATAACTGTCTTAAAAGCATCGGGGAAGCTCTAGACCTCGTTCTTAGCCCACTTGAGCAATTTTCCATTCTCTCATTGATTCCTAACACATAGAAACTAAGGGTGCAAACGAGCCGAGCCCAACTAGGCTCGAGCTTAATTGACTTATAAGAGCTCAAGCTCAGTTCGATTCGAGCTTTGTTTTCAAAGCTCGAGCTCAGGTCGTTGACAATTTTTCAAGCTCGAGTTTGGCTCGTTTATTATCAATTAGTTAATACGTTGAATAAAATAATATCAATAATAGTTCGTTTAGGCTCATGAGCTCAATAAGTGAAGCTCGAGCTCAGGGCTCGTTTACTGAACAACTTTAAATGAGTGGTAATATTATAATAATTAAAAAAACTAATATTACACTAGGCTCGATAAGGCTCGACAAGCCTAAAGAGCTTCACATGCCAGGCTCGAGCTCGGGCTCGATAAATAAACAAGCTTTGTTTTAGGCTTAAGCTCAGCTTGAGCTCGATAAGGCTTGGCTCGTTTTAAGCTTTTCACCAAGCCGAGCTCAAGTAGCTCACGAGCGGCTCGGCTTGTTTGCACCCCACCAAAGTACAAACCATAAGTAAACGATCAGAACTTGTCCCGGGTCCATACTCCATCATGGGTTGAAGCCCAATCCATAGCCCACAAAATAATAAGATCTGATGATCCGACCCATAACCCGTTAAATGCAAATACGTGTTTCATAACAAACCCGATAACTTGATCGTGCGTGCCCACCCCTCATCAGAACCATCGTCTTCTTCTTCTACATCTGAAGAAGATGTCAGAAACTGCAATAATAGTCGGAGCATCAAGCTCATGGGCTCGTGCGTTAGTTAAAATATCTCCGTACACGTTTTCCGCCATCGGTATCGCTATCTCGATCGGCGTCTCTGTCCTCGGTGCTGCTTGGTTCGAACCCTTTACCTATCCCTATCCCTTTCTCTTGATCTGTTACTTCTGCTTACTTATTATCTTGATCGTGTTTATACTATGATTTCAGGGGAATTTATATTACAGGAAGTAGCTTAATTGGTGCTGCTATTAAAGCCCCACGTATTACCTCCAAAAATCTCATCAGGTTCTTTTCTAATCTTAATATTTTACATGTTTTGTTTAATTATTCTGTTTGTAAGCTATGTTCTTTTGATTTGATAATTGGGTTCATGTTATATTGTGTATTTTAGTCTCGAATCGTGTTCTTTGTTTAAATTGTATGAAACTTTGTGTTCTAAATTTAAACATTTTGCTTCCATGGAAGATGATTGTAGTTACAGTTATGCTCATTGTTTGTTTATGAGTTTATCTATCTAATAATAGCATAGTAGATTAGTAGCTCTTGCTAATGTTTTGCTTCTGGGCCAGTTTAGGATGTTTTAGGGGTTTCATTAGGGGTGTAAATGATGCGCAATGGCTCGAGAGCTACTCAGGATCAGATAGGTAAAAAGCTCGAACGATAACGAGCCCGAGCTTGAAAAATGACTCGTTTAGTTATCAAGCCCGAGCTTTTCATACAAAGACTCCTAAACGAGCCCAAACAAATTTTATATTATTATATTTTGTTTATAGTATACCTACTATTTAACATTGGCGAGCCGAGCTCTAGCCCGGCTTTGGCTCATTTAAGCTATCGAAGCGAGCTCGAGCCAAGCTTTTAGCTCCTTTAAAATTGTTCTAAAACTAGTTCGAGCCGAACCGAGTCGAGCTCGAGCTTTTGGGTTTTACTATCGAGCCGAGCTCGAGCTTCATAAAAGCATGACAAGCCGAGCTCGAGCTCAGTCAGGCTCGGCTCGTTTACACCCTAGGTTTCATACAACTTTTAGCCTGAATGCGGCAGGATGAATTTGCGCTTTTGATAATGTAGCTTTTGGTAACTAAAAAACAATTGTACCTATGGTCCAGTCAGGATGTATACAGTTTAAATCACACTACAATTCTGATTGTATTATGGAATTTGAAGAATCACAGTATCGTAAGTCATAACTAAAAGTTTTGTTCTTTAAGTATGACCACTGGACTTGTTTTGTGAATCAATTTACATCCTACTTGTTTGATTTTGCCAAATTTTCATCACTCTAGTAACTGTAATTGTTATATGTGTCAATTGTCTATCATGGAATCCATTCATCTTTCGAAAAATGCCCATTCTTAAAGGTAAATGGGACACCTGGTTTAAAAAGCCATGGCGTAAAACAAGTGGAGATAACGTGCATTTTATTAGGATGTATTTTACTTGGTCATGACAACGAGGAAATGGCGATCATAATGCATTCTAATACAATAATCTTTATATTTTGTACATTTTAGTGTAATTTTCTGTGAGGCCGTTGCTATATATGGAGTAATCGTGGCAATCATTCTTCAAACAAAGCTGGAGAGCGTGCCATCATCACAGACATATGCACCAGAATCCCTCAGAGCAGGATATGCAATATTTGCCTCAGGCATAATTGTAGGATTTGCAAACCTTGTTTGTGGGTACGTTATCTTTATTCTTACCTATTTATCTTAATATAGGAAAACGAAAGTCATGTCAGCACTCACCAGACAAGTTTTGTTGCCACTAATAGAGGTGGCAGCCTTAACCCATTCATGTAGAAATGGGGTGATTTGGGTTTTATATCACCTCTAACGGGTCAAACGGATAATGTTTTAAAACTTAAGTTAAAAATGAACCTTTTAAATGTATTTACTCAAATAAGTTTGGTTATTATTTCACTATTATATAGTATTTATAATATTATCTACAAAATGAAAAAAGATTGACAAAAACGTGTAGGTGGGTCACCTCGACCTGACATATTTTGACGCATATTCCAAAGTTACCCGATCTGTGACGGACCCGGTTCAACCCGTTGCTCAGTCAGCCCATTTTCCCACCTCTAGCCAAAATATTCAAATAATGTTATGAAACTTGTCTTTTATTTAAGAGGTGGTACTCATTTACTTATAAATGGATTGATTCAGGCTATATTTTATTTGTAACGGCTTGGATGGGGTAAAGTTGAAAAAGTAGCTAAAAGGAACCACTGGTCAAACATGTCAAAAGTCATCCAAATATTATTTTTGCAATAATATGATTTTTCTAATCATATTTGAGGTACTAATTTTTTATAATAGATCAAAATAATGGGGAAAAAGTAATGATTCGGGTTAACCCCAACCACCCGCTCCAACCATACCAGAATTACCCATCATGTTAGAGCTGCCCTACCTGTCATTCTACAACTTCTACTTTATAAAACAGCAGCCCCCAAAGCTTAAGCTTACATTTATAACCATCATTCGGTGTATGAAGCTAGGACTTGAGCTAGGGGTGTTCATGGACAGCTTTGCTGGTTTTGATGAAAATTCTGGGCCGAACTGCTAAGTGCTAACTGTTCTAGAGAATGATAAACCAAACTGTTGGGTTGGTTGGACGGGTAAAAATGGTTCGGTTTTAGTAGTTTGGACTAGTTTTTTTTCCTTCATATCCTTTAGTTTTTATTTATTTTCCAAAAAATTAAAAGTTAATTAAATTGATTATATGTGTGAATGCATCTTTCAAAAAGACAAAAAAAAAGTCAAACAGCCGGTTCCAAGTTCCAATCCATCGTCGAACCGTGGACTGAATCATTAAACCAACTAATTTGTTTCGATTTGGATGATTATGACGGTTTTAATGGTTTATAAACACGCTAATTTGAACCTGTTTATGAAAGAGCTTCATATTAGGATTGAGTGCTGCTCCATTCAAACTTTAATCTCGAGTAGCTAATGATTGTTGGCTGAATCCTCTGTATGCTTGAACCTATTTAATCTCAAAGTTTAATTTATTGTTTTGTTTGGTTGACAGATTATGTGTTGGTATTATTGGAAGCAGTTGTGCATTGTCGGATGCACAAAACTCGTCGCTTTTTGTAAAAATCCTGGTAATAGAAATATTCGGAAGTGCCCTTGGACTGTTTGGAGTAATCGTTGGGATAATAATGTCTGCTCAAGCAACATGGCCTACTAATGTGTGAGATCGATCGATTGATCTTGGATGCCTAATTATTCATTACTTTTTTATATATATTTATCCCATGTTGGTTTGTATTTTTCTTTGTTCAGTTATAAAACCTTATGAACTTTTGAATTTCTATATATTAGTGACAAATAATATATATCAAGTCTAGCAAACAAAGGAAATCAGCGAGTTTAAGCTGTAGGAAGCTAAGTGACTTAATGTCTTCCAATTAAACCGTTCGAACAACAACAATTTGGATCTATTTTTCACCCATAGGAAGCTAAGTGACTTAATGTCTTCAATCAGCTTAGAAACATTAACTAATTTGTTGGAGAAGATGATCTCATTTCTAGCCTGATAAAAGACACCAATAAGCTAGCTGGAGAAAGGATAAATGAATAATGATTGCACCAATAAATCTATGACCGAGACGCAAAGACCAGGGTATTTGGCACCATTTACTTGAGCATTGCCTGGATGTTTAATAACAAGATGTTAGAATGTGCTCCATAGTTTCACAAATCACAGTGTTCACCACATAAGCTACAAATCCATTTATTCCAACAAAAATTAAGATTGTTATTTGGGTTACCTTGAATTATTAGCCTTC
This sequence comes from Ambrosia artemisiifolia, assembly GCA_032199755.1. NCBI lineage: Eukaryota > Viridiplantae > Streptophyta > Magnoliopsida > Asterales > Asteraceae > Ambrosia > Ambrosia artemisiifolia. The sequence goes on along the minus strand of CM063512.1, from coordinate 64,687,773 downwards.
TGTCTCATTACTCTAATAATAATTTTGAATGTATTAGTTATAGAGTGTATTTAAATGCATAATTAATTTTAAATAAAATATGTAAGAACCGTAAATACATTTATATAGGCCACACGGGCGCGGTCTGTGATGGGTTGGCCGTGACCATCACGAACACCGTCTCGGATGTCTCGTGATGGCCCAAAAGATCACAGCTTGCGATGTACATTGTGAGCGTGACACCACGATATAGCCGTTGGCTAATTGTCATATGACAATATTTGAATTGAAAAAAAAAACAAACTTTTCCAATTAAAACTATATATACTTCTTATTTTAAACCAAAATCCACTCTCGACAACAATAAAAAAATACTACAACCACAATCAAAACATATTTCAAGCTACAAAATAAATGGAAGGTTCAAGCAAAAAAGTGTCAGCTATGAGGCGGAGGTTTAGAGCGAAGATTGCATCTAATCTAGACGAACTGAATATGTTACATCAAGACGAACCAAAACCCCACAACCTATTCCAACTCAACATTTTCCAAACCAATCGTTCAAACACAACCTTTTCCAACCCAAAGTTTTCAAAACCTTATGTTTCAAACCCAACAATATTTGTCCAAACCGTTTCAACCCAATATCTAGAACACGACTCCCAACTCAACATGCCAACCCAAGTCGCATCCGGCGTGTATCGTGAACCGGGGTTACCAAAATAATTCGTATCGTAACCTGGTTCTTGTCCACTATTCGGATGAGGATGAACAAGAAGAATATGATTTGAAGGATGAGGAAGAGGAAGAAGTATAAGTGCAAGCTCCTCAATCGGGGTAATTTGTATTGTATCTTTATTAATGTTTTTGTCGTTTTTAAATTTGTGTTGTACTTTTTTTTATTTAAATTTAAAATTGTTTGTTTAAGTTTCTTTAAATTTATGATTTAGTGATGAAATGCGATGAATTGTGATGAAATGAGGTGACACATAAGGATTAATTAGTGATGCTGTGATGACCACCCCACCTACCCTTGTATAGTTATGATGCAAATATAAGGGGCTCTTTGTTTCAGTCCTTAATAAGCTCTTAATGAAACAGATGTCTGAATCGGTCAAACATTTGTCTCTGAATGGTTAAGCATTATACTGAATCTGAATAGTTTATACTGAATGATTCACACCTTTTACTAGTTCAACACTTAACCATTTAAAAGTTACAACAACCTCTAACTGTAATCGCCTGTCCACCATTAGTGTTTATCAATGTTTGCATAACTAAAATTTGCTATCTAATTGGCACCCCTTTTTATATACATCACAAATAAAAAGAACAAAGGAATTCAAATGAACCAAAAAGAGAAATTAAGAGTCCTTTACCACAAGAGTGTACATATAACCAATCTAAAGCTATAAGGGCATCCATCCAGATATTCGACAACTAGAGGGACTAAAAATATAAAAACCAAGAAACACAAGGGACCACCATGAATAAATAAAGAAATCCAGAGCCCCATAGACCTATAAAACGAAGAAAATGCATCAATGGCAGACTTGCGCCTAGCCCTGTACGCCGTAGTCTATTATTATTATTATATCTTTTTTTTTTATTTTTATTTTTTACTACTTTACAGAAATAATAATTCCATCTGTTGTGTTCGTTGTTGGGTTAGGAGGTGTGGATTCATCATCTTGTCCCACCTGTGTGTTGATCGCCGCCATTAATATCACATACTATTTCATTTCTTATCTCGTTTCTGCTTTTTGGATCAACCTTCGATTTACGATCGGAGACTTTGAATCAGATAATTAATTAATTAATTAGGGTTTTTGTGTGATTGGATAATATTATGGATAAGAAGAAGGTCGCTGTTCCTCTTGTATGTCACGGACATTCCCGCCCTGTTGTCGATTTGTTCTACAGTCCCATCACTCCTGATGGATTCTTCCTCATCAGTGCCAGCAAAGGTCTTTTTTTATTTTTTTTATTAATATTTATTGCATTTACAATCATTTTTTAATGTTGTTTGTATATGAGCTATTAATTTTATACCTTCTGTTATTTGGATTTATCAACTGTATCGGTGAATGTTTACGACTGACTGATCGAATACTTAGTTATATATCGAATGCCATAAGATTGTTGCTTATAATATTAAGTTTGGGATTTTAGATTCCACTCCCATGCTTAGAAATGGTGAAACTGGAGACTGGATTGGAACCTTTGAGGGACATAAGGGTGCGGTTTGGAGTTGCTGTTTAGATACAAACGCGCTGCGTGCTGCATCAGCGTCTGCTGATTTCACAGCGTATGTGGTGAATGTATATGTTTCGTTAAGATTGTCTTGGGTTGGTTAGGCCGAAATGTAACGCCGTTTCTCCTTTTTGTCATTGTATGGCAGCTAGAATGTTATTTGACATGGCATTGGAAGTGTTCAATGTCACCGTTTTAACTGCGTACAATGACCAAAAGGTGAAACTAAGTTACATGTTGATGTAAGTAACACGTTTGTCACAGTTTTTGTTTGCTGTGACTGTTGAATTTTCAGGAAACTGTGGGATGCTTTAACTGGGGATGTGCTGCACTCGTTTGACCACAAACACATTGTTCGAGCATGTTCCTTTTCTGAGGTGATCTCGTCTTTCACTATATGTAGTTGGTTATACCTGGCAACAAGGGCGGGTAGGGGTAGGTTGTGTGAGGTAATAAACCCAGACGAAACAGAAGGATTTTGTAACTGTATTGATTCTATGGAAATTAATAATCTTCACAAGTGATCTCATTCGTCCGAAAGTATTGATTTTGTACTCGGACATTAAAAGTGTGAGGAACAGTTGGTTAGGGATTGTATTTTGATTAAGCTTCAGGATTTTAATCTGACAAACTGAAAATTTTACTCGCTAAGAATTTTTACTTTGTATGCTGAGAATATACCAGAAACATACTGAGATTCTGGTAAATCTAAATGGGCTATCTAATACAGAAATATATATAACTAAATGTTTCTTATTTCCTTACGTGACTTTTGATTCTCAACTGAAGATATCTTTCTTTTTACTTATCGTTTATTGGCTATTGCTGATGCATATGAATGTTGAAATTAAGTTAGTAATCTGCAGTATCAAAATCTGATGAAAATCATAATTTATACCATATAGATGCACCTGTATACTTATAAAATGTGTTACTATAGTTAATGGATTGAAATAATTTTATATAATTTTACAGGATACACATTTTTTGCTAACTGGTGGTTTTGAGAAAATACTTCGCATATTTGATTTAAATCGACCAGATGCACCTCCAAGAGAAGTTGAGCATTCTCCAGGTTCTGTCAGGACTGTTGCATGGCTCCACAGTGACCAAACAATATTAAGTTCTTGCTCTGATTCGGGGGGAGTAAGGTATGTGATTTGTGTTTTGACAACTGTTCAAAATGATACTTTTTGCAGTAAAGATATTAAATGATTTGAAGAGACAAATAACTTTGTTTTCTTTGTCATAGTTGTTTGTCTTGGTAATTTGTATCCTTATTAGCACACGCTAGAAGGTTTAACCTAAATATATACCTGACTTGATGCATTCATGGCCTCATGGGTATAGATTAGAAGGGAAAAACATAAATGTAAAAGTAATTTGAATAAACAGAAACGTTGTTGTTATCATGACTGATTAGAACGAAGTCTCCTTTTACGGGCGTTGTGGAACTGATTATCTGATTACGGCGATTTCAAGTATTAACACATCTTTAAATGTTTTGGTTTCTGCATCTATGTATGTAGGGGACTAGGGGTTAAATAATGAGATATAAAAATCAGTTTCATATCAGCTTAAAATTGAATTGGGATGAGGCAAGATTTGCTAGACGTACACCTCGGATAGGAGCGTGTGGAGGTGTAGTATAGAGGTCAAAAACTTTACGGGGGCATAGTTGTGTCTTAGCTTGTTCTTAGGGCTTAGATCTTCCTGCATTTTAGGTAAACTTTGCATATGATGTTATATTTGTTTATGTTTGTACTATGTTACATTTTCACCTATTCTTCTGTTACTGGTAGCTTCCTGTTTATGTTGGTTTGTTTAATGCTTGGGGTCTCTTTGAAAGCAGCCCCTCTATCCCTAGGAATAGAGATAAGGTTTCCCTACATGCCACCCTACCAATGCTATTTGTGGGATTAACAGGGTATGGTGGTTGTTATTGTTTATCTCAGCTTGGTTTATTACAACTGGTATTCTGATTCTTATTATTTAGTATCAGATAATCATCTTTAACATGCCCATCCAGATCTTAGAAATTTCATTCTTTTGTGATTGCATCACCAAACTTTCAATTCTTCACGTAGTTCTTGCATTTATAATTTATTGTTTTTTATGTGTGAGAAAAAAATATATTATGTGATTATATTGTTATATTCACAGGCTATGGGATGTGAGAAGTGGGGAAATGGTCCGTACTCTTGAAACAAAATCGTCTGTGACCAGTGCTGAAGTCAGCAAGGATGGTCGTTATATAACCACTGCAGATGGTTCTTCTGTCAAATTCTGGGATGCAAACCAGTAATCTTTTCAACCCATTTATCATGGACGACTGTCCCTTTATGGTTTTTAATGTGCATAAACTTCAATTGATTTTTTCTTTCTATTTCTTAGTTTTGGGTTGGTGAAAAGTTATGAAATGCCCTGCAATGTGGAATCAGCATCATTGGAACCAAAGTTGGGTGATAAGTTTATTGCTGGAGGGGAAGATATGTGGATTCGCCTATTTGATTTCAACACTGGTGAAGAAATTGGTATGCATTTTGACAACTTTTACTACAACATATTCATGCTTACAATACTTAATGAGTGAATATTATGCAACAAAATGATGAAGTCCTTAAATTGTACACAAGTCCCGGGACGTATTTTTGCATGCTTAAAGTCCTTAATTTTTAAAACTTAGCATTAAAGTCCTTGGATCTTGTTTTTCACAAACAAATCATTTTTACATGATAAAATTCATGAGTTTTTTTTTCTTTAAACGTTAAGAGGTTTATTCGTTTAATGATTATGTCCAAGGACTTGAAATGAAAAAAAGCCATATATGTGGTATGCGCATGTCGATGGCCCCTTGGCCTAGAGGTGTTCATCTCCACGCAAGTGGTGTGGGTTCTAGTCCCACAAAGTGGGCATCAGGTGGAGTTTAGGAGGGGGTGTGTGTTGCTGTTCAAATAAAAAAAATCTGGTATGCACATGCATAAGTCATAACTCAGCAAATGACTAGAGGTGCCACGATTGTCAGGTTGGATTGTTGAAACATGTAAGTTTTAGTACAGGTCAAAACTGGCCGGGTCTAGCTGAATATGGTTGATCAGTAAACAGTTAATGCATAAATTATTATTACAAAACAATACTCGTCTAAATCTTTGAATAAAAAGTGTAGTAGGCGGTATTCAGTGAAGATAAACTGTAGGTGACTTTTTAACTTGATTGACCCTTTTAGCATATTCCTCGTTTGATTATTATTTTTTTTATTTGACCAACTGATAAGCAATGTGTCAAAAAAGTCAACTTCGACATTGATGGGATGAAATTCGTAAAATATTGTAGGGTGCAACAAAGGTCACCACGGTCCAGTCCATTGTGTGAGATTCTCACCTGGAGGTGAATCATACGCATCCGGGTCGGAAGATGGAACCATAAGAATATGGCAAACAGGGCCTTCGAATCCGAAGGAGAAAGAAAGCTCTGCTCCAAATGGGCCAAGCAAGCCCATCACAGTCGATGAAATTGGCACAAAATTGGAGGATGTGAAAGTTGGCAAGGAGTAAGACTGTAAGAGGGGTTGGTTGTTAAACTAGAAACATACATACATATATCATATATGTTTGTTCTACTTATGTAAGTCTAAATGTTGTCACCTTTTTTCTTTAAAATAAACAGACACCCTACTTGTGGATTCTATATGATTAGTTTTTGTTTTACAGTATGTTGATTAATGCGCTTTTTCACAATTTTATGTGGCTAGATATCATAAGTTCCGTTTTACCTGTCATCTTGCATCTGCCGCCTTACTGGTTCACTTGCTTAAGAAACCGGATGTTGTTATAACATCACCAACATATACACACACGCATAGTTTATTCACATACTGTATTATATTTTGTAATTGTTACAGAAATTTAGAGACTGTAACTTTATTTTCAATACCATCATATTTTTTGAATTGTGAAGCCATGTTGCAGTCCCAATGACAGCCATTTCGGATAAATTAAATTTGATTTTATGTAATAGTGGAAGATAATCAGTTTTTTTAATCAAATTTGAAAGGGGAATAGGAATTAAATAATCCTAACTTTGTTGGGTTGGAAGACAATAATCCCTAACATGCCTAACTTAACTTGGTTTTTGTTTCAATTGACCAAAACTAACTGGGTTTAACCTGGTTAGTTTTCTGCCTACATGAAATGCCATTTTTATGCATTTTATACATTCTATTGACCATGACATGCTACGAAAACTAAATGTGTTAAATCCAGTTAGTTTTGATCCAGTAAAATAAAAACTAACACAAGTTGAGCCTGTTAGTTTTTCCAGATTTCATTGGGATTAATGATTATTGCCGTCTCACCCGAATTGAGGAACGAGAAAGCCATAAGATATCTAAGCATGCAACAGACTCAGATAAAGGATATGAAGCTGACCGGACGGTAATCGGACTCACGATGGGACAATGACACAGAGATTCGTACACAAGAAAAGACTCGTGTTTTAATGGACGTAACTAGCGGTTCATTTGAAGAAGAAGACCCATGTGAATCTTGAGTAGTCATCAATGGTTTTACCAAAATAGCCATCATTTCCATGGGTCATCATTTCCATACCACCTTTTGAGACTTCAAATATTGTTCTTATATATATTCTTTTCTCCTTTCCTGTGTTGTTTACATCAAGGTTGATACATAATGTAATTGTCTATGTTTAACATTTATATTAGTTTAATCTAACTGATTACCTCAATCACTATTTCCTTTAGAAAATCATGATAATGTTAATGCCAAATATCATTTCTCCTCTGTAGTCCCATAGTATGTAAACTACTTCAGCATATTCATTTTATCTTTAAGTATTGTTATAAATGTCTTGTAATGTAAAAAACATACTTCACCTTTTAAGATAAAGAATAGGGAAAATCACGAAAATAGCCATTGACCAAATGGTTTTACCAAAATAGCCAGTTGGGAGGTGGCACACACTCACCTCACAGGTTTCGAGACCTCTCCAAGAGGTTTCCCGTAAGAACCAATAAGGAAGTGACACATGTTTAAAATATAATAAAAAAATCATCACATTTTCACCCTCATTTTTAAAACGACCATAATTTTTTCATACGATAATATTTTTTAAAAAAAATTACACCATAAAAACAAGCTTTTCATCCTATTTCATTTCCATACCATATTGCTATACTTTAAAATTTTTTTTTTTGTTGGATTGATAGTACTTGCGTCTAAATGTAAACAGTTCACAGTTGATATTATTACTTGCGTTTAAACATGTCTGAACCAGAACAAGTCTAGTAGTAATATCTGTACTTTTAAAAAATAATTTTTTTTGCTGGGTTGATAGTACTTGCGTCTAAATGTTTAAACACTTCCGTTTAAACATATCTGAACCAGAACAATTTTCTCCTTTGGGTAACAGCTTCAAATTTCAAAAGCATACACATATGTCACTCACCAGCCAATCAACCACATCGCTTATAACAAAACCACACACCATCGCGCAGTTACGTTCTGGCCCAAATCAAGGTCGGCGAAGCGACCAACGCCTTCGATTCTGTCGCCGGTGCTCTGCTTAGATGAAACCCACACAAAAGGGTTAATTATTATTATTTGATACAAAATAATTTCAGTGTCCATATACTACTCACATATACTAAAAAGTAACAATTTGACCCAAACAACCCAACTGTTACTTTTGACACCATGAGGTATGTACCAAGTTGGATTGATTTCATTCAAGAGGTATGTATTTCTGTTCAAGTAATGCTAGTTCAATTATTAATTTTAGATCAGCTATAAAGCTAACTCAAATATGGGAATTTGAATATGATTTAGTAAAGGTTTTTAAAGGGTTATTTGAATAAACTAAACAGTTCATATGCTATTGAGTATGACATTGCTGGTATGCGCATACCCTTTTCTTCATATATATACAAAAACTTCATACTACATATTGTGTGTTTCTTGAAGTTCATGATCAAAAATTTATGTCTAAAAAAATAAATAGTTATAATAGTTAAACTATTATGGTCAAATGTCTTATGTAATTTGAATTCACATAAAAAACATAATAACAATTAGGCTTGTTCTGGTTCAGATATGTTTAAACGCAAGTGTTTAAACATTTAGACGCAAGTACTATCAACCCAGCAAAAAAAATTATTTTTTAAAAGTACAGATATTACTACTAGACTTGTTCTGGTTCAGACATGTTTAAACGCAAGTAATAATATCAAGTGTTTACATTTAGACGCAAGTATTATCAACCCAGTAAATTTTTTTTAAAGTATAGCAATATGGTATGGGAATGAAAGAGGATGAAAAATTTGTTTTTATGGTGTAATTTTTTTTTTTAAAATAATGTCGTATGAAAAAGTTATGGCCGTTTTAAAATGGGGGTAGAAGTGTGATGATTTTTTTATTATATTTTAAATATGTGTCACTTCTTTATTGGTTCTTACGTGAAACCTCTTGGAAAGGTCTCGGAACCTGTGAGCCACCTCCCAAGAAATAGGAGGTGACTATTTTGATAAAAACCATTTGGTCAATGACTATTTTCGTGATTTTCCCTAAAGAATAAGTAGATAGTCAACAGTAAACACGAGGTTCACATATAAATGTTAAAAATTGAAAAGTTTGTATATTAGAAGATATTTTTATGTACTCGACATACATAAACTACACCTATCGTTCTTAACTATATTCTTAGTTTGGCATGTTTAGTGCACGACTCAATCAAAAAAATTGAAAAAAATAACTGCCATGATACTTTTTATTATATTTCGTTGTACGCTATTGGATTAACAAATTTCTAGCTAAGAAAAAAGTTTCAAAATTATTAGGAGTTAGTCCAAATCGTATCCCGATTATCAACTTTCTTTTATGGCAATGAAGTCCAAGTACGATGTTGACTTGAAAGTGTGTGCACGTTTTTAGTTAGAAATACAAAGAATATTAAAATATGGTGTGCTATATATACCTATTTTCAGCTCCATCCAATAGTTTTTTTTATTATTATTTTTTTTCAACAGGACAACTAAGGTTTGACAAATCTTGTGATTATCATCCACTTCACAAAAAAATGATGGAACTGACAAATTTACCCAAACCTTATAAACGATCTTACCGGTTTACTCGTATATATACCATCATACAATTGAGCAATCAATTTCAATTAAAATTATAATGTTTTTGTATAAGTAAAGAAAACAATATGAGTAAGATTTGGGTGATATGACTATTGAAAAAAATTACAAAATGTGACTTTTCTATATTAACTAGTAATGAATCCTCCTTGTGTTGCGTCAGCCAATGAACTCAGTTGGTTTGACTCGCTTATAGTCTTTAAATGGTCAAAAACATGTTTGGTTGGATTTTAGATAGATGGATAATAAAAGGGAAATTCACTATAAAAGAAAGACTAATTAAGAAAAGAAAATATAAAATTAAAACAAAAAAAGTCGTGACAACATAAAGTAAATATATAAAGAAAACTTGCAATAAACTAGATTTTAGACTAAAATCAAACGTCCATGACGTATATGTTTCAACCAAAATCTATTTTTAGAGGTTTTTTTTTTATTTTTTTTTACCAAAGGCAGAACTTTTTTCGTGAATTTTCTATTTTTTTAAATGAGTTATATATTAAAATGTAAAGAGATATATATTTATATATGATAAACGATCATATATGTATTCGTTTTTTATATTCTCTTCTTTATTTGGTAATAAATAGGCTTCGGTCTTTTTGGCATAATCAACTAATTGGTCTTTTTCATAAGAATGTCATTTCTTTAGATCTTTGTTTTGAGGCGGCTAGCATTTATTTATTTATTTATTTTCCATTTCGCTATTTTCGTGGAAATTATCCGGATAACATAATCTAAGAAAAATAAAACATGCATGACTTCTGCTTACTATATCCAATATTATTAAAGCATTGTTTATATTTATAGAAGAAATAAAGTCGGACAAGTGAGGAATGTTGGGTTGAACTAGAAAAGTTTGAGTAAAGCTGGATATAGCACTGGCTATGTAAGTGCCTTGTAGTAGGATGATAATTTACAACCCGTTGTTACGTCTTAGGTTGGTGAGAGGGGAGGTTGGTATCTCCTTTCCTTTTGGTGAGTGGTCATCTACCCACCCTCGTCTTCGTTATGAGGCGCTAACGTTGTGTGCTCGAGTTTCATTTAACGAGAAAAAAGGAAGGATTTGAAAGGGAAAAAATAATGATGTTACCGAGTTTGGTGTTTCGTATTTTTTTAGGAGAGAAAAGGAAAGAAAGGGAAAGGAAAGGAGTTTGGGTTAAATTTTATAATTTCAAATTGGAAGGAAATGAAAGAAATAGAAGAGAAGTGGAGAGAAAGGAGAGTTTAGGAAAATAAAGGAAGAAGAGCTATTTCATTTCATTTATTGTCTTTCTTTATTTTCCTTTCTTTACTTTCCTTAAGTAAATTTAGGAACGTAGCCTAAGAGAGTTACTTTTCGAAAGACAACATGTATATCGTGATTTTTTATAATTACGATAACATATGATTGAACTTTTTTACTACTTACCTATGTGTATTTCGTTATTAATTGGGGAAGAATGACTAATGGGGAATAAACTATATTTTTGCATTAATATCAATATTTTGTTGTAGTAACAAAAATCTGTTTAAATTTATAGAAAGAAATTAAAGTAACTAGAATACTATTTGTACTTAATTACATTTAATGATACCATTAATAAGTTCTAAAATTGTTTGTATTTATAAATTCAATCAAATTCTTATTGTTTGATAGTCTGGCTATGTGTTATAGTGCACATAAAAATAAAAAGAAAAGTGTGTTACGTAGACATCACTTAAACAATGAGGCTTTCACATTTTATATCAAGTAAGATGTGTTGTGGTGATCGTGCCCCCATAGCTCCAATCCCTGCCCCTTTCATTTCAACTCTATCATCACCTCACCTGCATCACCCACTATCTCTTGCCTTTACCGCTCTAGCACATTAGTGCCCTGACCCACGCCTTCAACGACGCTCGTCTATAGTGGTGTACATTTCCCAACGCCCGCCTACGTGGCACCCGAAATCCCAAATGCCCACATAAAAAAAATTACAAACTCAAGAAAATAACAAATAGTAACAAAAATAAAAATAAACATAAGAAAAAGAATATTTTGTTAAATCATGAAATTAAATACTTTTCTTTAGCTGAGAAGATTTGAAATTTATAAGTCAATATTTAAATTAAATTCGACTATGAATTCAAAATAAAACCAATCTCTACTTCATAATTTTCTTTAGAATGAACTTGTAACATTTTTCTTATAAATTAAGACTCAAGTTTCATACTTTCATTTCATTATAAACAAACAAATTGCGGGATTCCAGTCGTAGGATAAGCTAAGGTAGACCGTACGTAGAGTATCCTAACCCAGAAGCGCGAAACAGGTAAAAATATAATAATATTAATAATATTTAGAATTTAGAAACCGTTTGCCTTAAAAGGCTTCTTCCTACTTTGAGTATTATTGTGACTCTTTTTTGAATTCATTCATCATTTTTTCAACGTTAATCCCTCAGGTCTTCTTCTTCGTCATCGTCACCCACTCTGTTTTTATACCTTTTTATGTCATACATTTCTTCACTCTGTTCATGTTACTTTTATATTTCGTTTCACACAAATTGTGTGTGTGTGACGAATTTGAACGCCAACTAATTTGATAATATATATATATACATATATATAAGTTTAAACTGATTGCGTTGTGTTTATTGTATCTTTATGATTAAAAGGATGGAGCATATCATGTCTCCATTCAGAGGAATTGCACATGACGTTACCGGAAGACTTTCCTGCTATAAACGTGATTGGATATCCGGTATCACCTCTGGAATCGGGTATATTATACATACATGATTATGCATATAAGTACTTTAACTGATGATTTAGCATTTTGATCATATCCGTGTTTTTTTCGCCTTTTGATTGTCGTTGAAGAATATTAATTATGGTTGTAGGATACTGGCTCCAACTACTTACATCTTCTTTGCTTCTGCACTACCTGTGATTGCATTTGGGGAGCAGCTTAGTAGAGATACAGGTGTGTGTTTAGTTAAAGATGAATTTAGTATGTTAAGTTAAAGAATATAGTTATGAATTTGTTAGTTAAGTTTATTTATTTTGTTTGTAGATGGAAGTTTGAGTACTGTTGAAACATTAGCATCTACTGCAATATGTGGCCTTATACACTCGATACTCGGTGGACAGCCTCTTCTTATATTAGGGGTTGCAGAACCGACTGTTATAATGTACACTTACTTGTATAACTTTGCTAAAGGCAGGCAGGATTTGGGACAAGAGTTGTTCTTGGCTTGGGCTGGATGGTAATTTCATAATTTCATAACTTCATTGACCTTGGATCAAGATAGTTGTTAGCTAGTAATAACGGTGACTTATGAATGTATAATTTTGCAGGGTATGCACTTGGACAGCGGTGTTGTTGTTTCTTCTGGCTATTTTCAATGCTTGTGTTGTTATCAATAGATTTACGAGAATTGCAGGGGAGACTTTCGGGATGTTAATAGCTGTTCTTTTCATACAAGAGGCTATCAAGGTAATTAATCAAGCATTGAGGAAAACGTTCTAAAATTGAGAGTTTATTGTTGTTGTTGTTTCATTCTTTACAAGAGTTTGTGTTTTGATTATGTTGCTTAGGGACTAGTGAGCGAGTTCAATGTTCCTAAAAATGAGGACCCAAATGAAGTGAAGTATCAATTTCAATGGATTTACACTAACGGTCTGTTGGCGATAGTATTCTCGTTTGGCCTTTTATACACTGCATTAAAAAGTAGGAAGGCGAGATCATGGTGGTGTGGAACAGGTGGTTAGATTATATTTTAAACCAGCTTTATCATTTTTTTTATCAGTTTTATCGACTTTATCTTAACATGCAACTGTTATTGTGTTCAATATAGGGCGACTCAGAAGTTTCATAGCAGACTATGGGGTTCCATTAATGGTTGTAGTGTGGACAGCACTCTCATACAGTGTACCAAGCAAAATCCCTTCTGGAGTTCCAAGAAGGCTCTTTAGTCCACTTTTATGGGAATCCGAATCCACATACCACTGGACTGTAATCAAGGTACAAATTTGTAAATTTTCTTTTGAGTAATAATGGTAATATTATTTAAATTAATATATTTTTATTCCCTCAAATTGAACTACAGGATATGGGTCGGGTTTCTCCTACATACATATTGGCAGCCATCATCCCAGCACTTATGATAGCTGGACTTTATTTCTTTGATCATAGTGTTGCTTCACAATTGGCTCAGCAAAAAGAGTTTAATCTCAAGAACCCTTCAGCCTATCATTACGACATTCTTTTGCTTGGATTCATGGTAATACATTTTTTTTCCATAAATTTGCACATCTTAGGTAGCATGGGTGAGTATGAATCGGTTTGAGTCACATTTGGCTAAAACTATATACCCAAATCGTTGTTTGGATACTTAAAAATGACTGGTTTCGTATTCATGGAATTCATTTTTTGGTTTCCAGCTTACTTAGGTTCAGTTTTTCGTTTCACCCCGTGTTTGCGATCACTTTGTAACTTTTAAAGCATTAAAATTTCTTTCAGACGTTGCTCTGCGGATTACTAGGACTGCCTCCTTCAAATGGTGTCTTGCCTCAGTCACCCATGCACACGAAAAGCCTAGCTGTACTTAAAAAACAGGCAAGTCATCAAAAACCAAAGAAACAAAAGTGATTAAAATTCTAATCACTAGATTACGGTTTATGTGTTCTAATTAATGTTGTTAATATGCCACCAGTTCATTAGAAAGAAGCTGGTAGAGAGCGCCAAGGAAAGTATAAAGTTGAAAGAAAGCAGTTCCGAGATCTACAACAAGATGCAAACCGTGTTCATAGAAATTGACAGCTTGCCAAATGTATATCTTCATTCTATTAACCGTAGCAACCTATTTCATATCATTTAACCTGAAATCAAATTATTTAACTTTAATTAACTGGTGTTTTACGTTGTAGACAACTACAGAAGTTAAAGAACTAAAAGACTTGCAGGAAGCAGTCATGAAAGTAGAAAATGGAATAGAAAAAATAAGCGATAAGTTCAACCCTGAAAAACACATTGAGGCCCATTTACCTGTGAGGGTTAACGAGCAACGGGTCAGCAATTTACTGCAGTCAATTCTTTTAGCAGCGTCTATTTGTGCTATGCCGGTTATAAAATTAATACCAACCTCAGTTTTATGGGGCTATTTTGCTTACATGGCAATTGACAGCCTCCCTGGAAACCAGTTTTGGGAAAGGATCTTGCTTCTTTTTGTCCCCTCTGGCAGAAGATATAAGTGAGTTTTTAAATCATCTCAATCTTTATTATAACTTTATTAGTAATTTGTATTTGTATTCTCATGGACAAAAGTTCAAAAAGCCTGGTTCCCAAAGCTTGCTCTGAGGCTGATTAAGCCTGAAAGCCCAGTATATTTTTTTGGAAAGCGCGGTTTGGCCCTTTGTTGGACCTGAGGCCTTGTTAGGTCCAAAATAGCTTGTTTACCTGATCCTTAGACAAGAAGCCCAGGTAGACCTGCAAAAGGTCCAATTCGGTCCCTATAGGCGTGAAGAATTATATTTCATATTTTTAGAACTGGAACATTTTTAATCAGTTGCTTTTAATTAAATCCCTTATTAGTTGTGATTTTATTTTGTAAAGTTTTTATCCTTATTTATAAGACGCATTTGTTCGTTTTAAAAGTACAGTTTACTAGTCTATGATTGCTTATTAAGCTTAAGTAATCTTATAATTTAATCAGTTTCTTAAATTGCAAACCAATTCAAATTTAAGCTATGATTATTAAAAGACCACTTTTCAAATTATATTACAACACTAACAGTGGGCCAGGCCTACTTAGACCGGTTAAGCCTCATGGCAGGCTCGAACAAACACAGTTTTATGTGGTTATTACCGGGCTTTGCAGGCCTAGGTCGGTGCAGCTCTATTCAGTATATTCATGTTTTCTTGTGAAAAAAAATATTGGCAGGGTTCTGGAGAAGGTTCATGCATCTTTTATCGAGTCTGTGCCATTTAGAAGCATCGTTATATTCACAATATTCCAAGCTGTCTATTTCCTGGTGTGTTACGGTATGACATGGATTCCGGTGGCTGGAATTCTGTTTCCTGTGCCATTTTTTCTTCTCATTGGCATAAGACAATATATTCTACCAAAAGTGTTCCAATCGCACCATTTGAGGGAACTTGATGCTGCTGAGTATGAAGAAATCGTGGTCAGCCCAACTCGTGCTCCCAGCTTCAATCTCAAGGTAAGTCGTACATGAACCATTCAATGGTTTTCTCGAATTCTAAATCAAACTTCCTTTTATACCTCTCAACCGTAGTAGTAACGTGAATTAGGTCCATGAATACGATGCAATCTTGCAATCTTGAACCTTCGGTTGGGTACATTATTGGTCCCTTTTCCATGAAACCTTCGGCGGTGTCCTTATTGATAGAGAATGTTTCGAATTTCTTGAACACGGATGCTCTTTCCCGGTCTAATTCGGTGAGTCCCTCCTTGATACCATATCCGACATAGGCCTTGGTTTTGTCTTGGTTTTGTGCCGTGACACTTTTGCCTTGTACTTCACTTCCATCTTTGGATGTGCCGATGATATCTCTCACTACAACATTCTCTCTATCCGGGCATTTAAACGTAAAATGATCATCACCATCACAAATCCTACACGTAATTAATTTCCTTTTCTCTTGGATTATCGGCCTCCGAATGTAACAAACATCCCCTTCAAACTCCACTTCTAGGCCTTCGTTTGTGAGTTTTTCAATACTCAATATGTTCTTTCTAAGCGTAGGTATGTAGAAAACATTTCTAACCTTGTGAAGTTGATTATTGCTTGTGATGACCACGACTCCTTTGCCCCGGAAATACTCCTTTCTATATCCACTCGGGCATCCCTCAATCCCGAAAGATTTACTAAAAACCGTAAATTGGTTTTTGTTTCCACAACCATGTTCCCTTCTTGTTAGACTCGCATACCATATATCGTCCCATCCTTGTTCATCGGTACCTTTGACCATGAACTCCGTCTTTCCCATCTTCTTTGGGCACTCCCTTCTATAGTGAAACGGTGCTTTACACTTGCTACAACACATTGTTGGAGGGTATTCGGGGACGTCTCTTTTGGCTTTGATTTGTCTATTAAATTCTCGTTGGGCCTTCGAGAATAAATCTTCTTGATTTGTAGATGATGATCCAATGTTGAATTCTTGAAATTTGATGTTTAAAGGACTCTCGCAATCCTTAACCACTTCGGGTTCTGCCATCTTGGCTTTTCTTTTCCGATTCTCACAACCGGGCACACACTTGGGAACTAACGGATCTTCGTCTTCTCTTCCCATATAACGAACATCTTCTGAATTTCTATCAACATCGAAAATACCACAGGCTTTGAATCTTGGCTCTGATACCAATTGTTGTTTCCCTGTTTTGCCTTCCTAATACTTGGTTTATGGATGAACAATAATAGGATTGATTGAGTATGCACAAACCATTGTGCAGGGACTCGAAGATATGAACAGAGGGGTGGAGAGGAAGTTCGACAAAAGCAAACTAATAATATTATCCACACACAAATAATGAATACATATGAACCTATTTATAGGTTGGGTTTTGGCGGTTAAATAACTATCCTAACATAACTAACCGACACATCTAAATAACCGACAATAATAATACAGACATGACTTTCTGTTTTGGCGCCAAACTTCTGCAGTTGACTTTTTCTTTGACTTTTCATTTCTTGATTACATAACTTCTATCTACATTCAAATGTATCAGTTTCACAAGTGTTCACATATGCTTGAAATGTCATAAATATCTATATTAAAATCAAGTGTCCTTTTTTTTTTTTTTTGAGATAAGTCACTTTTAACCTATACTTAGCCATTCAACCAAACAATGTTGGCACGTCTTTAACAGTTAGTTTTGAATAATCACTAATTTCATCATGAAACTGTTTCAGGATATGGATAGTGGTGATACTGATAGTGGGAGCAATGAAGGTGATGTGTCGATATGTGATGCGGAAATACTAGATGAACTGACCACAAGTAGAGGGGAGCTCAAGGTTCGAAACCTTAGCTTCAAAGAAGATAAACGTACAAAGGTAACAATTGTTATTAACTTATTATTATTTTTTTAACTTGTTCAATGAGTTTCTAGATTTTAAGGTGAAGGTGTAAATGTGTATTTTTTTTCCTCATAATGTTTTTGCAGCAAATTTACCATGGTGACTACTGACTATATCCTACCCAGTGAAAGACACAAGTGAACAGATGGTCCATAGGCCCAATGAAAACATTGATAATAAAGATTCTGCTACTAGGCTTTTTCTTGTTAGACCTCAGGGGTCGAAATGACCAAATTAAATGCAAAGCACGTCATGTCCAATCGGGCAAAAGTTTAGCGATATTGAACCTTTGATTGATGTTAAATGTTTTGAGTCGCTACTAGTTGAATAACTAGGAGATCAAAAAATTACAGTCTTGTCATTTGTCAAAAATCCTGGTTTTAATAGCTTGACTTGTTTTCTCTTCTGATGACCCCTTTTGGTTTCCATTTCTTGTAATTTCAATCAATAAAATAAGACTAGAAATGAAACATTTAGCTTTTAAATGAAACATATCGTACAAGTTAGCTTTTATCTTGAAACTTCATTTCGCCAAAATATGCTGACACTTAGGGGTGAGAAAACCTTAATCGTTAACCGAAACTAACCGATAACCCTAAGTGACTGAAAAGAAGTCAAAATCGAGTGATCTCAAGTTCTGTGCCCTGATCCCTAATTTATAGCAGCTGTAACGAACTATAACAACCTAACTTTCATTATTAACACTATTATCCCCTGAACTTACAAGTAATAAGTTGAGTAGTCCCTGTACTTTATTAAAATGATTAGTTTGACTATATATTCAACATTTAGTTTAGCATTCAGTTTTGCTTTATGATGAATGAATACAGTCTTTGATAATGAATAAAACCTTTACTTGTTCATTTAACTTAAAGTATCCATCATCAAACTTATACGCATACCAAAGGGCAAGGGCTTATTTTTTTTTTTTGGGTATATCCAATTTCTCATGAGACCGAAACTGATAATGATAAAACACCTATGAAATATAGTCAAGTGGTGACATTTGTTTTTATCCTAACCCAATTAATAATAATAATAATAATAATTTTTTTTTTTTTTTGTTTAATTTTTCATTTAAAACAAAATACGAAAGTTACATCATAATAGAAGGTAGACGGGCAACAAGCTGCGCCGCCACCCCTTTCTGAATTGCAAACCCTAGTCTACTAAAGACAAATCCTTGCCCCCCTGGGGATGAAACATTGCTGTGGATGACCCGTTGGACCCTGGTCAAGAAACGAATAGCTTCTGGCGCCAGGGAGCCAAAGGTGTCAAAGGCCAGAGGGATAAAGACATGTTGGTTATCTGCACAAGCTTTAGCGTGTTTATCTACTTTCTTTGATTCCGCCTTTCTTGATGCTTGTCCAGCTACGAAACCTGTTTCCCTTAACCCAACCAGCGGAGATACCCCGGTGAGATCCACGCAGGCATGTTTCCCCCTCTCCCAACCAAAGACAAGCAGATCTGCGGGTCGCAGGGTGGATCTCCCTTCCGTGGGGTCTGTGAGGAAGTTTACAGGGGCCTCCTTTTTGGCAGAAATCCCAGCTCTTCTCAGGATATCCCACAAAACATCCCTCACCCAGTCATGCCGATATTTGAAACCGGGGAGCTCCTTGCAATGAATTGCATGTTCCCCGTATTTATCCATGCAAGCTTTGCGGCAGATGGGACATGTTTCATCTTCCGGATACATAGGGATCATCAATCGGTACTTGAGTATAGCCCTGTACTCTACTGCAGACATGCATTGACCCAAACCCTCAATCGGGATAACGGTCAAAAAATCCTGAGCGTGAGGGCCCTTTAGGCATTCAATCACCGCCTTCTGGCGAGGGGACAACTCAAAAACTTCTCCCAGGCTCTGAGCAGTTTTGCTAAAAAGAGCATTCGCCAAAGTTTTTTGTGGCTTTGAGGGGGCGGTGTCCTTATTAGAAAAACCGCCAATATCGAAGTCCGGGAGATAGACATTTAAGCGTTCGAGTGCCTGTTGATAGTCTGGGTCTAGTCCAATGACCCCACTGTTTCGGAGGATATGATCCTGAAGTTCCCAAGACTGAGCTCTGGACGCCACAAAGGCATAGACCCCAACATCTCGAGCTGAAAGGAGACCCAAACCACCTAAACGCATCGGCAAGGATGCCAAGCGCCACTGGAGGTCCCCGAAGAAGGGGCCACCACACACAACTATATCTTCGATAGCCTCGCGGAGACCATCATCGAAAAGGGATACCGCATCCACCATTAAGTGGGGTTGACAAGTTCGCAACCCAAAAAGTAACTTAGCGACCCCCATGCATGACCTGAGCAGCAGGAGTTCACTTTGGGGATCTCTAAGGCGGGGCAGTAGTTTCATAAGGGCAACCGCGCTCGTAGCCCGCCGCCCTGCCAACTCCCCAATAAAGGTAGGATCTCGGCTAACAGCCCCACCAAGGAGCTTAACCCCCTTCTCTGGTCTACCAATCCCTCTCGGGAAAAGCCCGTCCTGACTTTTCAACCCGCCACACGTCGGCCAAAAGACCTCTGTTTTCTTAATATTGAGATGAAGCCCCAGAGATGGCCCATGCACGTTGATAATGTCTAAAGCCTTAGCAACCTCCACTGCGTTGCCTATAATCGTCCCATCATCCAAATACCAGGCATGAAACGGTAGGTTATAGTGTTCCTGAATCCGCATGATAAGGGGATGTAAGGCAAGGGCAAAGAGAAGGGGCCCCAAAGGATCTCCTTGCTGCACTCCGGTGGTAGCCCCAATGCAATCATTGCCCACATACAGCCTAGCAGGCTGGGCATAAAGGAACTGGACCCACGGATATATAGACGGGCACCGCTGGTGAACCTCTTGGAGAAAAACTGTACGGTCGACAATTACAATTTGGATGCAAAATAAAACAATTACAACGTGACAATGGTCGTGAGTATGCAAATCAACAATTTCACAATTTTTGTAACCTAAATGGCATGCACTTCCGCTTCTCCTATCCTCACACCTCATCCCAAAATGGAAAAGTGGAACGTAAAATCCGGACAATTAACACCCTCGTGATAACCCTTCTTGCCCACTCATCCATGCCAAACACCTAATGGCATCATGCCTTAGAAGCCACCACCTATCTCCTCAATATCATCCCTAGCAAACTTCACAAATTTCAAACCCCAACCCAATGGTTATACCATTGCATCCCTTCCTATGATCACATTCTAGTGTTCGGATGTCTTTGCTACCCTCTTATACCACATACCACTATACACAAATTGGAATATCGTTCAACTCCTTGTGTTTTCCTTGGATAACCCTCCAACCATCGAGGATACAAGTGCCTTGACCTTACAACACACAAAATCTTGAAAAACCGTCACGTCCTATTCGATGAAACCACTTTCCCGTTTGCAAACAAACCACAAACCCCTTTACAAACATGTACCTTCCTTGAAGATCCCATCAACCCATATTATACATTCACTCCTCCATCTACAAACCCACCCAACACGTCCACCGAGCCCTCCCCAACCAAAACACACTCCCCACCGCCCACCAACCTGGCCCACTCCAACCAGCCTAATCAGACTACCAGTATACCCACCCCTCCTGTACCTTCTCAGCCCACAACCTCCACTTATCCCTCGTCTCCCACAACCTAAGTAGTTAACTCGGCCGATATATCGATGATATATCACCGATATCTCGGAACTGATATATTGGTACCGATATTTTGACCGATATTTTGTATCGATATTATCGGCGATATTGACCGATATTTTACCGATATATCACCGATATTCCCGATATTGGTGTTTTTCTTCTTAGTTCTTCCATTTTTCTTACTTCTTATAGTTGTTAGTACTGTTTTAAGTCTTAATTGTTAATAATTAGTGTTAAATATTAGTGTTTTATGTCTTAACAAGTTCCCACTAGCTACAATTGTTAGTGTTTTGCAAGTTGTAAAAGGTTAATTTGTTAATGGTAGGAGAGTATATTGAATTGTTAGTGTTAAATTGCTACATGTATGGATTTTGCATGATATAAAAATTGCTGATATCCCACCGATATCTCACCGCGATAACCTATATCTCAAATATCGGTCCTTCACCGATATTCAATATTTTACCGTATTAACTGCTTAGCCCACAACCTAACACCAAACGGCCCAACCCACTCCCTTCTCACCACCCACGCAACCGCCCAGGACACCCACTTTCCACACGGCCCAATCCACATCTCACAATATGGACTGACAACCCAACTCGTCACCTCAGCCTGCCTCCCTGCTTCACAACCTAGTACCCGTACCTCAACTACCGCCTACACGTACCATACACGCTCGTGCTATGTCCGGACATCACCAAACCAAAACAAATATTCAATCTCTCCACCTCCATTGTCGTTCCCGTCCCTAAAAACCCCAAAGATGCCTTGTCTAACCCGGAATGGTATAATGCTATGTCTAACGAGTTTAATGCTTTAATTAAGATTCATTTGGGTGGCCTAAGCCCACAAGTTCCCGAACTGGGAAAAACCCGTCTGTCAGAAAACCCGCTGCAGTATAACCCGAGTGAGATCAGATTCAAATGTGAGACTTTTCAGCCTCAAGCTCTAACCCTCATTTTTCATGCTACTCCACCACAAGGGTGGGGGCTTAATAAATAATAATTGGTAAATATTTTGTAAATAAATAAAGAAAAAGACTTGGTCTGTCGAAGACTTTTTGACTTGGTCTTTGTTAATAGCTAATAATTTAAAAACATCCACCACCGACACGAACTTTCGTACCAATCGTATTGATACCAGACAACATTTTAGCATTATAAATCATACGTAACTTTATACCAAACATCGAAAACACTAAGAAGAAGTTTGTCTGAGACAAATTAAATCAAGAAAGAAGCAGATGACCCAAAACATGTAAGTTTCACATTAACTAAGATTATCAGAAAATATATAATATTGAAAATGGCTCACTAATGGCCTGATGGGTTTTTATTTTTTATTTTTTTATTATTCAAAATACTTGCAGGTTATGTAGTGAAGTCGAACTCAGCAAATTTCTGAGCAGCATAGATATCATTCCATATGTTTTTAATGCAGTTCGTGTACTGGCTGAAAAGACTTCGGCTTTCGAACTTCACACTAGTCCTTATGGCTTCAAAGTGTTGGCTTTTAACTATAGCCCTGATTATACCACTCGATTTGCTACTGGTGAGTTCGATTTAGTTTCGTCACAGAGTCATGAAGTTGTTGACTTTATCTCCACAAAAGTCAACCCTTCGTTCTTCATTAACAAGGCTGCAGTTGAGTTGTTTGAGTATATTTTCAAAAACAGCCTGAAAGAGCTTAAAAAGGAGGTATATTTTTCTTTTCTTTTGTAGCAAATCCAGATATGAAGATCGATCTAGTTTAGCATAATATTGGTCCTTAATTAATTATTGGTTGGGCTGACCTCACACAAAACTAGAGTTGTCCAAAAACTTGTGGCTCATAGCTAGTTTAGAAAAAAACTCGAAAAAAGCTCGTTCGAATTGGCTCCGTTTGAAGCTGAGCTAGCTCGAGTCAAGTCGTTTGGCTAAACTTATTTTACTTTTACTTACATATATATCTATATATATATATATAAAACAAAGGTGTTTTGCTGACGTGGCGTCCATTGGTTGATTCAACCCCCTCTTGAAATCGCCACGTGGCATCCTAATTTAAAGGTTTTGGTGTTTTTCAATTATTTTGTTTTTTAATTAAAAAGAAACCAAAAAACTCAAACCCTAAAATATCATCCGCCTCTTCTCATTCTCTCTCTCTCTCAATTATTCTTCTTCTTTTCCTTTAGAATACTACCCATCTTCTCTTAACCCTAATTCCAAATCCATTCTGCTGCCTCTACGATCTTCAATTCTGTCCCCTACAAACCTTCAAACATCTGGCATGTTAATTTAAAGGTGTTTTATATATATATATATATATATATATATAGGGCAGAGGAGTCGGTGGCCTTCTGCCACCAATACCGGCGGAGCAAGGGCGGAGCTCCGGCAACCATTCAACCCAACAACATACCCACTCGCCACCTCCTAATCTGTGTATAAACACACTCACATATCGGGTATTTTAGAGAGAGGGAGAGAGAGCAGTAGAGAGAGAGAGAGAAAGGCGTGGAGAGAGAAAGAGACGCAAGGGAGAGATGAAGGAAGGAAGAGAACACCAGTGGGTCCTCGATTGTCAATGGCGGAGCCATGGTGATGACCTCAGGTCCCGGCGGCGCTGAGGATGGAAATCGGAGGCCAACAACAGAGGGATTTGGGGCTGTGGTCAGGGATCGATTAGGGGTGTATGGTTAAGATGTTGTATGTACAAGGAGGGATGAAGGTGGTGTACCGGTTCTTTCATGATCCCGATTGGATTTCAAGGTAACCCGGTTATGTAAATCTATTTATCCTTATTTTTCCACTGATAATGGTTGATTAGTCAATAAGTAGCTTATAATCCCTGTGTTTGATAGTAGGGTTCGTTCTACAGACGTCAGATCTGTAAGTTGTGTTATATTGGGATGTTTGTTTAGTGTTTGGTTGTCGAAGGCGCACTCGAGGCGCAAAGGGTGAGCCTTAGTTAGGTCTAAGTGCGAGGCGCTTAAGCATTAAACAATGAGGGCTTTTTAAGGCGGGGCGTATAGTATAGAAGAAATAATATACAACTTTTAGGGGTTTAAGACATGCTTTAGGCTTATTTAGAGGTAGCTTAGGTTGATTACAATAGGTTTACTTCATGTTAATGGGTTAAGATTATCTAGCTGTAGATTACTAGGCTTAAAATTGGGTTTGAAGTTGTGTTGTGAGCTGTGAGTTATGACTGTGATAGTATATTAGTTGAAATAAAAGAAAAGGTTGTGGGATGTGTGATGATTCTTTTAATATTTTGAGACGCTTCATATAATATGTCATGTATCCTTTATCGATTCGGCTAGGTTTTTAGTGTTTCTTCATGTTGAAGTATTAGGTGTTAGCATTGGATTTATAGGCTGTTTTAGGTTAGGTATTGAATATTGATATTAGAGTTATGCATTTATTTACACTTTATGATAGGTGTAAGAGTTATACATTATTTTAGGTTGGTATTCGCATTACAGGTATAGATGGTAATGGGATTTAATGGTACCGTATTAGCTTAAGTAATTGCTAAAATACTTAATGGATATGATACTGTAATGGTCATGGTTGACTGTCGAATAGTTACTTGATGATTGTTATTGTAGGTATGCCATTGTTATTGATGTAGGTTTTGGTGACCGATGGTTGGTGGTGCTGAGGAATTGTAACTTGCGCCACATTTGCTTCATGGTTCAGGTCAGTGAACGCAAATGAGAATTATTGATCCGTATTATTAAATCATATTAAATTTTTCAACCCCGGGACCTTCCCGGGGTGATCGGCTAGTACTTTATATATTTTAGATGATAATAAACTTAATTTTGTTTTTTTGAACTTATTTTGTATTTTGTTGGTTTGGACTTGCTATATATCATCTTGATCTTGTTTTGCTCAATTATTGAATAATAAGTTGAACTATTGAACTTAGAAATGTGTTCACTTAACTTTCCTTTAAAAAAACAAGCCAAATCGAACCTAGCCAACTCGGTTTCAAAACAAAGCCAAGCCGAGCCAGCTTGGTTTAAATTTGTGTCGAGCCCGAACTTGCCCTAGCTCGGCGCAATTTGAAAGAGAAAAAAAGACAAAAAAAAATTATTTTTCTATTTTCGCTCAAATTTTGGTGATGGGGAGTCTTCTTTTCCCCATCGACCTTTCGTGAACAACCCTACACAAAACTTGTGTGGTTTCAAATTCTTGTAAGGTTAGGTGGTAAAAAATTAGGCTAACTAGCGGGTTTTTTTTTGTTGTTTTGTTTTTCAGGATTTAAAGAGCCCATTGGTCGTCACAGGATGGGGTATGGGGGGATATCTTGCCGTTCTGACGACACTATGGCTGCAGAGCACCATGTATGAAGAAGAAACCAAGCGTCCGATTTGCATAACGTTCGGTTCACCCCTCATTGGTGACGATAATCTACGACTTGCCATTTCAGAACGCCCACAATGGGAGTCTTGTTTTCTAAATGTGGTTTCTATGACAGATTATGTTGCTAGTTTTGTCCCATCAAAAGGTAAATACAAGCCTTTTGGTTCCTTCCTCTTTTGCACAGAATCAGGCGGGCATGCGACGTTTAAAGATCACGAAGCAATCCTTGCAGTTCTAGACACCATGGCGTTACCAAGGGAGGCAAACTTGGACAATCACAATTACAATATCGATTTGAATTCAATAAGAAAGATGGTATTGCGTCGCAGGGTTTATGAATCAGACGAACACAAATTGAAACCGCTACCAGAAGGAATCAGATTGCAGTTTATGAATATAGGTGTGCTCGATAAAATATCTGACGATATGATTAAGAAATTGGAGGTGAAACAAGAAAAGACGATAAAAAGCAAGAAACAAACGTATGAGCCGACGAAGAAGCTAAATGATATAAAGATAAGCATGACATACATGGAATGGTTTATAAAGAGCAGGCAATCAAGAGGGGGTTACTATGATTGCTACAAGAAGGAGCCAACAAGAGAAGAACATGATGGCTATCAAAATATTATCAAACAGTGTGTCATATTGAACAATTATTGGGAGAAATTTGTTAGAGAAAAGGATCAAAACCCTCAAAAGGAAGGTGGTAAGTTGCGCAAGCGTTGGCTTTATAGTGGAAACAATTACAGAAGGATGATCGAACCCTTAGACATAGCTAAACACTATGCAAATGGGAAAACAAATTACCTTGCAATCAGGTCTCATCACTACAAGTTGTTAGAGACTTGGTTTAAGGAAGATCAAAAAGATGTGAATCCAAGTGCTGAGAGAAATAACGCTCCTAATCTTAACGAGGATTCTTGCTTCTGGGCGTACGTAGAGGAAGCGTTGATATTACTGAATGAACTGAAGATGAGTGGAGTAAATGGAGACGATATTGAGCAGAAATTGAAGCCGTTTATGGACTACGTTATGCGTGGCATCAATGATTACTCAGTGTCACCGGATATATTCTTGGATGGAAGCAGTTTGATGAAGTGGTGGAATGAGTATGACGCGTACAAACAAGGTTCATATACCTCTGAGTTTGCTCAGTATATGAGCAATGGTAGATACACGTCATATCAATAGCTCCTAAAAGTTATTGTCTTAATATCGTCGTTCGTTCGTATGACTATTTGGTAATAATGTGAACCTGATGAGTTATGACTTTGCGTGTAATATTCAGTTGTTTGATTGTGTTTTATAAAGTAATTTATCATGCGTGATATAGGAACTTGTTATCCCTACACAAAGTGATATTGCTCTTTTTTTTTTTTTTTGAAAGGCAGCCTTCTTTACTCCTAACCACACCAATTTGCTTCTGGATTCTAGTTCTTAAATTTATTTTGAAAACTAGTAGGAATGCCCGCGCGTTGCTGCGGGTGTGTCTGTTTTGTGGGCACGTAGTTGTTATGGGTTGTGGTGCGTGTTTGGCGTTTATGGGTGATTAGTTACGATGGCGTTAAGTAAGTAGGAAACAACAATCTAGTTTACCATTAATGCTAAAAAAGAGTTGAAATAACCATGGTGGTGTTCCATAGCTACCCACTGACAAGCAAATTCTTTTACCTCTAAATTCCTTAACATACCAAAATACCAAAACATTGTCTGTCGCCCACAATATTTAGCAAAGTATAACCTAACACTACAAATAGATCAAATATGGACAGGTAAGCAGATTCATAAAAATATTAAAATAGGCATTAATGTTACCTGCATCAATTGGCTTTTATCCTTATTGCTAAATGTTATATGTCTTATGTTCAAAGCATGATGCAAAACTATCAAGTTAGGGATCTCAGTGAAAACAACCTATATTCCTACGGGGTAGACATAAGGCTGTCTATATCTTACTTTCCTCAGACTCAACCTTAACTTTGTTATTGATAAGAGTACTAACTATGATGGTCATAAATTAATAAGTAGATCCAAGAAACATGATCTAATTATGGAATAAAACACCTTAAAGGATCATTAATTGTTAACAAACTACACATATATAAGATTACTATGAGGAACAAAAAACAAGAACTTATTAAATCATTTCTTACAGATTACCGTAAAAATATTACATAAAAGTCAAGCTTAGTTTATTTTATTTAATATTTACTAATTAGATAGTCATAAATCAATAAGTAGATCCAAGAAACATGATCTAATTATATTAACATGATTGTTCATAGGATTATGTTGATAATACTAAATCATATCAATTTTAATTTTATCAAACATCACCCAGGTATGCGTACTGTTCGATCTTACCGGGTTTAATCAAGAAAATATTTGTCCAAGTGAATGCAAGTGTTGATTAGATTTAAAACATAGTTAAATTGAAGTTATAATTTTGGTTGCTAAATCAATCAGAATCATCACCCCACTTTGCTTCCATCTTAAGCTTACACTAAACTTTCTTGACAACATGCCAATACACTACATTTCAACACAACAATTCTAGGAAACGTTAAAAGTACCAGCTACATATTTGAATAACAGAAGTAAGAATACATGTCAATGTTTGAGAAAAACTTGAGAAAAAAGTCACCATGACTATAAAATGTAGAGATTTAGTTCTTCTTGCCTAAACATTTATTGGGCCAGTGAAAAATAACAATGCATCAAGTGTCTACTCTAAGAAGTAAGAGGCAAGAGCTTGCATCACTTAATCAGACAGAAACGAAGAAAAAAAAATACAGTTATACAGTTGTAATACAACTCAAAATGAGAAGGAAAATATTGAGTTAGTTTGTGAAAAACAAGAAGCCAAATCGGTAAGTTTATTTTTCGTGTTCTTGTGTCCGGGGATCTGTTAGAGTATAATCTTTCACCAACAATAAAATTCCACAGTAAAGCCTTCTGGTTTTCTACACATTTGAAGCTGCAATGAAGAATCCCACAAAAATTTATAAAAAAAAAAAAACACAGTAAATCTTCATGCGTGTTCTAAGGCATGAAAAATCTTTGCAACCCGTCTGCAATGGCTGTAATAAAAATGAAGGAATACCAATTTACCACAAATTTGCATCAAATTAACATGTCATTCCATGCCTGTACGATCTCATCGATATTGAATCCCGCACCGGATCATCGTCGACACATCTTGTGCCGTAACCTGGAAACTGCCATCCCTGATACAAGCAATCACTCGTTTACCCGCTGCAGCCTGTGCGTACCCAAGTGTAGCACCTACCGACCATCCGATCGACCCGTATTGCATCTGGAATTCGTACCTGCGCACTGGATTTGAACATCAAGATTTTAAAGGATACCATTGTTTAATCTTGAATTAATGCTTACCCGCATCCTTTTGGGAGTTTCAGCTTCTGGCAGTTGAACCAGGAGTCACCAGTTTCAGCAATCACAGCAGCATCACCTGACAACATGTTTTGTATATGCTCAAATAGAACGTTAACTCGCAATGCTTCCTTAGGATCACTCTTCACCGGATGGCCTTCAGGGACATAGATCCTATGGTAATTCTCATACGCAGTAGTGTTCTTCTTAAGTTTCTTTGCCAAACCGACCAAGAAATCCTTCATCAACACACAACCAAACGCTGGCCCGTTACCAACCACTACACGATCAGGCTGCACGATGATCACATTGTCTTTTTTGAGAAGGAGATAGTAACCGACAGAGCTGTAATCATTGAAAATAGGTCCGGCAAATAAGTACGCATCAGCAGATTCTACAATCTCAGCACAAAATGCTGTGCTTACAACACCCCAGTATGTGCCAATGAAATGTGGATGTTGTTCAGGAACCAGCGCGTTCCCTGAGGGCATGACAGCAACGGCATAGCTAAAAGAGTCGGCCATTTCAACAAATGCCTCCCAGGCGTTAGCAACTCGCATTTTGGGACCGCCAACCATCACTTGCTTCACTGCCTTGTTGAGGAAGTCAGCTGCAGCCTCGATTGCTGCTTCTAAACCCATCTGGTTACTCAACTTGGGGGAGAGAGAAAAGGTAATGGGTTCTCGGCTAAAAGTAGAATGAGGAATAGCAGGTAAACTGATGAATACAAGTAAACATACCATTCAAAACAACGTAGTTACGTTTTAGAGATCTAAACGTATAGAGGCTGGTCATTTCAATAGCATACAGTGTAACTCTGCAAGCAAGAGTTCATACGAATATGTTTGATATGATTTACAAACATGTAAATAAAGAACCAATAAGTTGTAAAGAAGTACTCATATTAATTTATCATGAATAATGGACTACAACAGCAGGATTTGGTTACATAACAATTTCCCCATATCTAACTTCATTAATGTATCAAAATGCTCTCTTGATCTTCTTCACAGAATAATTGAGCAAAACAAAATGAAAGATAAACGCTTTATTAAAACAGAAACATACTCGACTATAACGGCCTTAGTGACAAACAACCAAACCAGTGATTCATCAATGGTGAAACAAAACAATATTGGTTTTCTCAAGCACAGACATAAGACCACGGCTCATCATCACCAGTAACTGCACCAGCTCCAGCAGTGAAATATTCATCAGAACAATAATAATACCCATTATTACCTTTTGAAGCAGGCAAGCAGCAAGAAGACCATACAGTCAGATAAGGCGTATTGTGGAAAGACTGAGCGATTCCATCAGCAATCATAGCTCCATCCATGTCACCATCATCATTAACATATTCTTCAATCATGTGCTTAAGGGTCTGAAACATGACCTCTGGCTCATGCTGCATTGAACGGAGAACATCGCTGCAGGATGGATGGACCAAGCACGGCGCTTGTAA
Organism: Ambrosia artemisiifolia; assembly: GCA_032199755.1. Lineage (NCBI taxonomy): Eukaryota > Viridiplantae > Streptophyta > Magnoliopsida > Asterales > Asteraceae > Ambrosia > Ambrosia artemisiifolia. The sequence goes on along the minus strand of CM063512.1, from coordinate 64,657,459 downwards.
CATCAAAGCCAAAGGGACCATTGCTCTGAGAGAGGTACATGTATTCGTCTCTCTCTGGTTGGCTACGATCCATGTTAACACAAACATTATCAAAACTAAATTAATATAAAGGTTGCTGCAGGTTCAATAAAATATTCAGACAAAGAAAAACCGACCAGTAACATATGATGGCTGGCTGATACATGATGTTTTCACAGCCACCAAATGAGTCAACAAATTTAATGGTGGTCGCTAAGTCACTGTTGATCTAGAATTAACACGAAAAAGGTTAACTAACTACAGAAAGTAGCAAAGTTGAGAGTATATGAGTTTACTTATCAATGAAGAGTACTGCCATCAATGATCAAACCCTCTCTGAATTCCAGATCTCAGTCTTCTCTCACTATCAATTTCTCTCATTTTGTCTCTCTCCCTCCCTCTTCGTTTTCCTGTAATAAACACGAAGGATAATTGGATACATAATATTTTGGTATGGATATAAGGGCAGGATTGGAATTGGATTTTAGAATGTGAGATATTGAACATCATATGAGACCATCGCAAGCATTGTTTACATAGCAATAATCAATGACTCTTACATACCTACCCCCAAAACCACCAACTTAATCATTTGTCCTTCCTCGGAATGTTAGCAATTAAAAAAAACCCCAGAGCTGCACGTTTAGAGATACACAAACATCAGATTAGAGAACTGAAGCACGTAATCTAAACATATCAAAAAGGAGGTCACCGGACTTACCGTGGGTTCTCGGAACCTACCTCAACCACAAGTTCAATTAATTACCTTTTAAATTCTAAACCAAAATCGAAAATCATACCTGTGATGGTTTGTTGAGATTAGGGTTCATGTAATTGTAGAGAGGGAGAGAGAGACGTGATATCCATGAGGAGACGTGGATCATTGAATGAAGAAATAGGCTATCAATAAGGAAGGGGCAGTTCACATTCTGGCATTGAAGAAATTGAACAGGCATACGTTTTCAGTCGATATGCATCACATAAGGGCAATGTTGGAATTGTAGGGTAGTATTGTAAAAGTGTTTATATATTGTAAAGGAGGAGGTAGGTAAAATGTCTAAATTACCCTCCTAAGTGTCTTAATTGTCACCTTACATTCCTATAATACCCTTAAATATGTTGCTTAAATGTGTTGTACATATTGCTTATTAAGTTGTACGGAAAGAAAAATTACTTTTGTAGCCGTCACTCCTCCTTTATAATGTACTAGTGGGAATGCCCGCGCGTTGCGGCGGGTGCGTATATTTGGGCGCCTTGTAGATGTTGTTTGGGTTTGTGTTGTATCGTGTTTACGACGATTCGTTACATTGACATGAACTAAGTATAGGAAACAACAATGTAGTAACATGGCGTAACTCATAAATGTAGGCTATTAAAATTCGAAACTCATAAATATAGATTATGAAAATTTTATAAAGCATGGGAGAGTGGTTTAGTAAAAGTGAATTGAAGATCCACGTAGGTTGGTCGCATGCTCTGAATATTATGTTTTGTCATAATGCTTGCACATCCTAATTATCTCATCTATACACTTTGCCAACCGTTCCTAATCCCAGAGGCGGTCGCTAGGTTGTTGCATCTTTTCTCCGGTTATTGGTGTGGATGATGGGGCACATCCCCTCTAGCTTCTGTTGTTTCACTTGGAGAGAGCTTCTTGGAAGGGTTGGCGTTGCAAAGAAACAATGTTATATTTGTTATATGGTGCATGGATACATTGTTGATGTTGAGTTATAACATGTAAACTGTAAATACATGAAAGCTTGCACAACATAATATATTCAAACTGCTAGATGGTTTCAAAAACAAGTTACAAAAATGGAATATAATGTTTGATAAATGTAGACAGTGGTAGATAAATTTCAATCAAAATTCAAAAGGACGGTGCCTGTAAACAGACTCATAAATCATAATCTTTTTTTTATGTTCAACCTCCCTGCACGTAAAAAAAATTCGCGCATTTGAAAAGTCAAATCTCTTACTATTGAAAATTAAAATTAACATGAATTTATATTGTTTTAGTTTCAAAAGATCGTGAGAGTATGAAATGTTATCACTGAATATCAATAAACATTTCTTAAACCTGTGAAGAACGATGCTTTTTACAATTCTTTGAAAATTAAAGGTTGTCAAGTGACTTTCTGAAAGTCAGGCTTATGAATCTTTTCTAGATGAATATAATGCAGTACACAACTTGTTGATCAAGAAAGTCATAATCCATATCTAGTAAAGTATCATTTACCTCTTGTGGCGGCAACGACAACTTTGTAATATGAAAATCATCATACATCATGTAGAATTGATCCAAGTATTTTTGTTGCATTTTCATTCGAGCTTTGAGCAACCTTGATTCAACACATACAGTAAGATAACGACAAAGTAAGCTACATTTATTCATTTACCTCATGTTCCACTCCGTCGGTTGTAATTATATTAGATATGGGACCATGAAATCAAGAAGATAGTTTGGGTAAATCAATAATTTCCAGGCAATAAATCATGAAAAAGTGTACCTTCTTCATCAAAAAGCATTTGGTTAATGATGATATTATGTGTATCGATCTCAAACTTAGTAAGTTCCTGCCCAGGTTTCTCTGTCTCATATAATGAGAGGAATTCGGGAATGCACACACATACAAAAGTTGTTAAATCCTGCATTAGAGAATACAAATTTTAACTTTGTTGATGTTGAGTGTTTGGCAAATTCTAATTATATCATAAAGTAATGGATATTATAAGAATATACATACAAGGAGTTTTTCTCAACACTTTGGTAATCAATTTTCTCACAGCAAATAATTCTAAATTAATTATTTGGCCATAAAATAATAAGAAAACAATGATCAGCAGTAAGTCTAAAACTAAAAACTTGGTTTTTTTTTTTGAACAGCCATCACTTTATAACTATATATAAAGAGCCAGCAAGCAGCTAGAAAAAACACCGAAACATCAAAAGACAACACCAAACAGAAAACCCCAAAACAGCTAGAAAGGCTTTAACATATTAGCCACATCAAAAGAAACCCAATCCTCCCACTCAAGTCCCAACAAGTTCCCACGATTAAATATCCAAAGAAACGAGTCTTCTTTGATGAGATCAACTAAAACCCGGACTGAAATGAATTTCCCTTATAAGGCTTTGGCGTACCTAGATAGCCATAACCTCCAAGTAGTAGCGATCACCACCGTATACACCATATTTTTCCATCGCTTAGACCCTGGAGCATTTCCCAAATACTCGACCATACCTGAAAGCGAGAGCACGTCCAGAGGCCATGGGATTCTGGATTCTGAGCCAAACAACTATGTTCCACCAAACGGCTTTGGACCACAAACAGCTAAGCAGCGCATGATTACAGTCCTCCTGATCAACGCCGCATCTCGGGGAGGTCGGGAAGGGCCACTCCTCTTGTCGCCAGCTCCTTCTTGGTAGCAATCTTTCTATCTAAAGCCCTCCATAGAAAGAAATTGGATTTTAGGTGAGCCCAAGAATTCCAAACAAACTGGCAGGTGAGCTACTGATTGTTTCCAGCCGAAGCAAGCTCCATCCGAACATTTTTTACCGAAAAAGGAGGTTCGCTGCTGTTACTCCAAGCCTAAATATCGTCAACCCCGTTAAGATTGAAGCTGCCCAGCCGAGAATAGAGAGAATCCGGCTGCTGTCTTTCCCTCGCAGAAGAAGGCTCGCGAGTCTGGTTCCAAATCGGACCCAATTCAGGCCGCTTCTACCAAAACAATCTTTAACCCTCACTTCTTTATCCCCAACAATTTTGTATAGATCTGGGAAAAGAGTCATAAAACATTGGTCTGAAATCCAGGCATCTTTCCGGAAACTTGTCTTCGACCCGTTTCCCACCTTGACTCTGATCTTGTTATTAATATTGATGCACATCCAAGCACCCACTTACTCATTTTCAATTTAAGCTTTTGAATAAATTGATTTGCGAGGCGGTATGTTTTAAAGTTACAGGCTGAGAGAATTCAGTCCGTTCCTTTTTCAGCTTAATATTTTTATCTGGCCTGTTTGACCCATTTAGAGACGGGTCGTAAACTGAATTGAGCAATTTATTATAAAATGGGCCAGAACTGCCCAGCGTACCTTAACCAACTCAACATCATTAGTCATAGCAGTAGTATGCAAAGCTGTCCGTCCATGCTGGGTGTCTTGAGCAGTAGCATCAGCTCTAGCAGCAAGAAGTATCTGCACCAGTTCACTACCAAGTACCACCTGCAACAAAATTAAATAAACTCTTCACTTTTTGTTTACAATAAAATACACAATCTAATCAAAATACATAAGATTAAAACTTACTGGCTTCATGATCTTTTTTTAAAGCAGATGCCATACTTAATGCGGTTCCAACAGGACTTTGTACGTCTATGGCATAAGCAATTTCTTCAGATGATGCAACTTCAATCCATCTTTTAACAACAGCTACATTCCAAGTTGTCACACATAAGTGTAAAGGCCTGTCCAATTGTACAAATTAGAGAGCACATAATTGTCTTCATAAATTTTGATGTAATTTTGAATTGTCTTTTAGATTTGATTGTGATTAGTTTCTCAAAAAAGACGGAGCAATAAATCTGTGGCATAAGTTGATTTTGTTACATTGCGTTAATTTTATGCAAGGTGCTCATATTGGGATTCCATTCCTTAATATTGGAAGCCATGATCTCTTCATCAATACCCTGCTCCAAAATATTCAATAAAACTTAAAAGGTAACACGTTGTGAAACCATGCTTTAAGAGGATAACATTCATAGTAGAATGTGAAATATACAAACTTTGTTGATGAAAGATTTGTATACCTTCAGTGTGGTTACTGATTTCATTAAACCATCAACAAATGGATGAGCTCGCACGCTTTGGTCCTTATAAAAGTTATGAGCCTCTTTAGGATTTTCTTGCAGAATTTTATAATATTGTTTAACAAAAGCATCAGCAACATCATGTGCAGAGTAGCGCTGATTCACCACCGCATCGGTCTCATCAGAGAAAAGGTTTGAGATTCCATAAAATTAACTTTTTCTGTCTCTGCAAAAATAAAAAAGATAAACTAAGATTTAAAGCATTACCAGCCCTTCTATATATAAAAGAAGTCTAAACTCCCAACAAGATAGGGAATGCCAAATAATGAAAGTTAGTACGTCACGAGGATAACGACAACGCTAAAAGTAACATAAGTAGAGTCATAGACTACAAGAATCAGATGATACGTCATTGTCAGCTGCCTACTACCATATTAGGTTAAAAATATATAATCAGCTTGAAGGGCGTCCAAAATGAATCCATCTAATATAACATTAACCAACATTGATCATATATGTTAACAATTCTCCATACAATCAATCATGTAATACCAAAAAAACAAAAAAAAAAAACAGTAGAATTACCAATCTTACTAAACCAACATATATACAAAAATACACAAGAAATTGACTTGCTATAAAAATAGGCTTCTTCCAAAACCAGATTCAATACATACCTGTTCACAAACTTCAGTCAATATATATAAAGCTTAAAAGCAAAATTAAAACAATAAAAATAAGTATACGCTTACATTGCTGGAAACCATTCCAGGTAACTGCATTCATCTCCAATGAGAATAGCATGTTTCATCCCAGGAAGCTGACGAGGAATGTGGATTCAGCCTCTTTTAACTGGGCAGCTTCATAATGAATGAATTATTGTTTTAATTAGCAGCTAGAATCATAAAATCTTTGACCTCCTTTAGAATATAATAATAAACAACAAAAAAACAAAGTAAAACAAATATAAAACAATGATGACAATACAAATGATTGAAATATGGAAATATTATGTAACCGGATAATTTCTGAACCTTTCATGAACATCACAAGCCCTAAAAGCACGTCTTCTCTTCGAACCAATGCCATCCTTTGAATCTTCTTAACGATATTGACGAACCCATAAACACCTCCTCCACGTGGCCGCTCGCCGAACACCGGACGTCCAGACAGCCGTGGATTCTTCGTGTTGGTATGCCTAGAGTTGGAATGGAACGGCCGGTGGTTGAAAGCTGCCGTAAAAAAAGAGTGGGTGGAAGATAGACAGCTTAGACCCTTAGAGATAGAAACCTTTTAACTTGAGAGAGGTAAAGAGAAACCTTTTAATTTGGGAGAAGATGAGAAATCTTACTGTAATAAACACAATTGAAGGGCAATTGAATGTATAATTTAAAGCAGGAAGACAATCAATCGATCATGGAGGGGCAGAGATGGGAATAAGGGTAATAATGTAAATTTGTTTTGATATTGCAAAGGAGGATGATGGTGAAATGTCTACATTACCCTCCTAAATGTCTTAATTGTCCTCAACATGCCTATAATGCCCTTAAATGTGTTGCTTAAACATTTTGTACATCTTGCTTCTTAAGTTGTATGGAAATGAAAATTACTAAGGTGTACATAACTCCTCCTTAATAAGATAATATAGATTATAGATTATAGATTATAGATTATAGATTATAGATTATAGATTATAGATATAGTAATACATAAATTTCGTAAATTCGATGTCAAAAAACACACATCTACGTGCAACTAGTGGCGTAGCTTTCTTAGGGTGGGGAGGGGCGGCCGACCCCCCTGAATTTTCGCTCAGAAGTTCCGATTATATAGTATTCGTATAATTTTTTTTTGGTATATAAGGTTTCGACCCCCCAAAATTGGTTTTCGACCCCCCCGAAACTAGTGACTTCAGACCCCCCGATGACTTCCGACCCCCCGAAGTTTCGGGTCAAGCTTCGCCACTGCGTGCAACTAACGTCGAAAGTGACAATTTGTCATTAAAACCTTTAATAACTAAATTATCCATATGAAACATTGTAAGTAGCCCACTGAATAGTTGGTCCAAAGGCCCAATGAAACATTGCTAGTAAAGAGCCCACTGGGCCTTTTAAGCCTGAAAATATCTTGTTTTGGGGTTGAAACGGCCGAATTAAGCAAAGCACGTTCATGTCTAATTGTGCAAATATTTAGCGATTTGAACCTTTGGGCTTTGGTTGATGTGATATATTTTGAATCGTCAGTTTAGAATAAAGTGGCTAGTAATATATTTCAATTGAATTTGATAAAATCTGAAAACAATACAATTCATTTAAAAGCATCAAAACATCCTTAGACAATGTCAAGTGTTATTTTTATCACATGTTTTGTAAACACAAATAGGCTTTGTGGGTTCATGGGTCCTTCAACGGATAGCGCGCTCTTAATGTTAGGACAAAAATCGAATAACCGAGTTTGAAGTAACCCAAAAATCAAGTTCAAAAAATTAAATTAATTGAGAAACTGATAATCATGTGATTAATAGTGTCCCACGATAGATCAATAAATGGATTGTTTACCAAACAGAACCATTCTAGCTTTTTATACCTCCATTTCATATTTTATACCTTGATTTCATGTATTTATACTTTCATTTTATGAATTTATACATTAATTTCATGTATTTTATACTTTAATTGCATGTATTTCTAAACAAAAGTTTTAGCCCAAGTTTGAGTTTGGCTATTAACCGCAATTAAATGAACCAAACCAAAAACCACCAATAGAACAGAAAAATCAAACTGATTAACCGAAACCCGATTGGTGATTTCAGTTTTAGCTTTAGTTGAAGATAATAACCAAACCGACCGACCATGCACACTCTAACAGTGTTTATATTTCCGTCACATTAGACAATTACCTATAATACATGGGCTTGTCTTTTTTCTTTGATAGTTCAATTCACACCGTTCTTCTTTTGAACCAAAACCTCATTTAATGTACTTACACCACTCTCATGGTGATCCTAGCTTGGGATCGTTTGTGAAAATAATATTAAAAAACTCAAAAAGATTGCAACCTCTTCACAATCGGATTGTGGTGGCAACCTTGGTTGCAACCCAAATAAACTCTCCACTAACTTAATTACTTAAATAACTTATAATATTCAAGTTTAAAAAAACTAAATACCTTGTATTTTTTTAAAAAAATTGTGAACATCCCAATATAAATTTTATTAAAAACCGAGTTCGTTTTAAAAAAATATTTTTAGGTTGAGTTTAGGGTGGGTTGTATAGATGAAAAAGAGAGATTATTTTTTATTTGTTACGAACGGGGATGGTCATATAATTTAAATTTTGGTCGTCAGTTTCTTCTTCTTTAAACGCTCTCTATGGAGAATAGCCGGAAAACTATTCCGGTAGAAGTCCAACGTCGCATTACCAAGTTTTTTGTTACAAATCTACCGGACAAGTGTAGCGGGAATGATTTAGCAAGCCATGTTCGTAGTTTTGGGCAGATTTTTGATATCTACATTGCGCGAAAGAGAGATAAAAGGGGAAATCGATTCGGGTTTGTTTCTATGTTGGATGTGAAAGATCTAAAAGATTTGCTGATGTCTTTACGAAGTATACGGATGGGAGAACATCACTTATGGTTTAGTGTAGCCAGATTCGTTCTTGAGGAAGGGGAGGTCAATCATAATATTAATAAAGGTGTTCGATGTGAAGAAGGGTATAAACATGGCAGTGGGGTGGAGCACTCGGTTCACAGAGAAGGGAAGGCGCCGGACGTCAAAGTGGGAGAATTTTCATTCAAAGACATGCTCGTTGGAAAGACGATTCAAGTTGATGATGATACTACGGCTTTCAGCGAACTGCATGGGAGGGCTTTGGTGTTTAGAACGGTGGACGTGGATACTTTGAAAAATGTGAAGGAGTACATGAAAGAATTATATGCGGATGACTTCGATGTGAAATACTTAGGTGGCTTAGATGTGTTGGTGACTTTCTCTGATGCGGAAACGGCAGAGGCAGTTCGTGAGGCGGCTACCGCGGTTGATGGAAGATTTGATATGGTTAGCACTTGGGAAGGTCAAGTATTTGGTTTTGAAAGGGTTGCATGGCTGAAAATAAACGGTATTCCTCTGCATCTAATGACTAACAAGGTCATTGATGATATAGGAAGTTCGTATGGGAAAATTGTCCACCATGCTAAGGTATCTTCCTCGGATCGTGATCTGTCCTTTGAGTACGTGGGAGTTTTGTCAGGTGATGGGAATCGGATCTCAGACGAGGTTATACTCCAATGGAAAGGAAAGAGATTCCGGGTATGGGTGTCGGAAGTTCCAGGAGATTGGGTACCGGATTTCGCTGAGCCTAGTGATGCGAATGATGATTCACAAGACGATAAGGAGGAAGAATCGGATGATGATACCCAAGACGATCAGGTGGAAGAATCGGATGACGAGCCGGAAGTCCGCTCCGATGTCCAGTTGCAGCCGGTCAACGATACTGTTAATGATTGCATTAAAGATGGAGGTATGTTTAAGGAAATGATTGAATGTGGTATTAATGACAATAATGGTAATAATGTAAGGAATGATGAAGAGAGAGAAGACAGCCCTATGATTGAAGAGAATTTTGTTCCTGCTGTTGACTTTAGTTTTGGAGAATATGAGCATGTGGATAGTGAAAACATTAACTGTTGTGATATGGGCCCAATAGAAAATATGGGGAAGGTGAGTAAACGTAAAAAGATCAAGAAAGGGGAGATAGTGGGCCGGCCCAGTGCCTTTTATTCAAGTAGTAACGAGAGTTTGAAAATTGTTAAAAAGCCAAAGCAATCTGATCCATTTCAATTAAATGAACTATTGGGCCTACCTGATGATGAGGAATCTGAAGAAGGAATTGTTCCAGAGGATGAGAATAATGGGGTAGGGGAGGAGAATTCGAGGAGGGATCTCAATCAACAACCTACTAATTTGGTCGTGTCAGACAGCGGCTCACTTCGATCTACGGCAGAATTGGGGGAAATCGTGGCAACTAAAGTTATGGGTGAAAAATTGGGGGCAAATTTGAAAGGGTTTGATGATTTGATTCAAAAGACAATCGAGCAAGAAGGCTTACAAGCGGGTAAGCGATGAATTGTATTTCTCTTAATATTCGTGGTATAGGGGTTTGTGGAAAAGCCGGGTGGGTGAAACGTATTAAGGATCAGTTTGGGGTATCTTTCGTGGCGTTGCAAGAAACTATGAGTACCAACATTAACGCTAATGTCATTTCTAATTATTGGGGTGGAGCGGGTTTTAACTTTGATTCCGTTGATGCAAATGGTCAATCAGGAGGTTTAGTTAGTATGTGGGATCCTATGGTTTTCGTCAAAGACACGGTAACTAAAGATGATAATTTTCTGTGTGTTTCGGGGTATATATCTAAGGGGCAGATCAGATTGAATTTATTGAATATATACGCGCCCCAAAATAACGTTGAAAAAAGAAGGTTGTGGGCCAGAATTCTTCAAGTCATGAACTCGGGCAACGGGTGGTGGATTTTGATGGGTGATCTCAACGCGGTTAGATTCAAAGAGGAACGAAAGAACTCGGTTTTTGATGCGGTTTGTGCGAGTGACTTGAATGATTTTATTGATGAGGCGGGTTTACGTGAGTACGATTTAAGAGGTATGAGATACACTTTTTTATCGAATAGAGGTGGGGTTTGTAAAATGAGCAGGATTGATCGGATCTTGGTTTGTGGTAATGTGTATAATAAGTGGCCTACTGCTTGGGTTCGTGCTTTGCCTAAAGAGAAATCCGATCATTCGCCCCTAGTGTTGTCCTTGGTTAATAAAAACTTTGGTAAAAAACCGTTCCGATGGTTTGACTCTTGGGCAGATAGACCGGGATGTGATGCGATTGTCAAAGAGGTTTTGGAACAAGAGATTAGTACCGGTCCAGCAGACTTGAAGTTCTTGGAGAAGCTTAAAAACCTTAGAGCGATTTTGAAAGATTGGATCAAAAAAGTCAAACACCAAGAAGAGGACTCTGAAGAGAGTCTGCGGATTGAGAAAGAGGAAATGGAAAGTCTTATGGAAGAAAGGGAGTTGGAAGAAGCCGAGTTATGGGTGTGGTCGGAATGTAAAAAGAATTTAGAAGAAATCAATATGCATCGAGCTCGAGATATCAAACAAAAATCGAGGGTTAAATGGGCGGCTCTTGGAGACGAGAATACTTCCTTCTTCCATAACATAGTTAATGGGAGAAAGGCAAGGAATTCTATCCCGGGGCTGGATGTTAATGGCGAATGGATCACGAAGCCTTCTTTGATAAAAAAAGAGGTTTTTAATTTTTTCCGGTATCACTTCAGCGAGATGGTTGATGCTCGCCCAGATCTGACGTGTTCGGGATTAAAGAGGCTGACCGAGGCTGAAGGTAGCATGTTAACGGCTGAATTCACTAACGAAGAGATAAAGCAGGCGGTGTTTGACTGTGGCTCCAACAAGGCTCCCGGGCCGGATGGTTTTAACTTTCGTTTTGTCAAGCGATACTGGAATTTGCTAGAGAAAGATGTTTTGCAAATTATGGTGGAATTTTTTTAGACAGGCGTGATTAATCAGGGATGTGGTTCGTCGTTTATTACCTTGATTCCAAAGGTTAAAGCGCCTATTGGTCTCAAGGATTATAGACCGATCACTCTTATTGGGGTCATAAGTAAAATTATTTCAAAAATATTGGCCAATCGATTGAAAAAAGTCTTGGGGAGTGTTATTTCTGAGCATCAGTCTGCTTTTTTGAAGGATCGTTTTATCCTCGATGGTCCGTTGGTTATTAATGAACTAACAGAGTGGCTTAAGAGACGTAATAAGAAGGCGTTTTTATTAAAGATTGATTTCGAAAAAGCTTATGACAATGTTAATTGGGACTTTCTGATGTCTATGATGGAACAAATGGGCTTCCCTACTCGTTGGTGTAGGTGGATTCGGGGTATTCTGAGTTCAGCTCGTTCGGCGGTCCTTGTCAATGGGTCACCTACTTTTGAGTTTAATTGTCAAAAAGGTCTCCGCCAAGGAGACCCTCTTTCTCCTTTTCTATTCCTAATAGTTATGGAGGCGCTGTCGTGTGTGGTTCAGAAAGCGAAGGATATAGAAGAATTCTCGGGTATTCAAATTTCAGATCAAGGTGATGCCATTACTCATTTATTTTACGCGGATGACGCGCTTATTATGGGTGAATGGACGCACGAAAATATGGGGAGTTTGGCTCGCATTTTACGGGTTTTTTATTTGTGCTCCGGCCTTCGCATTAATCTGCACAAGTCCAATCTTATTGGGGTGTGTATAGAAGATGCGGAAATGGAAGACATGATTCATATCTTAGGGTGTAAAAAAGGAACTCTTCCTTTTGAATACCTTGGGGTTAAAGTGGGTGCCAACATGAACCGTGTGGCAAATTGGTCGAACGTTATCCAAGTGGTTAAATCTAGATTGGAGTCGTGGAAAGCGAGAACGTTATCCATGGGAGGAAGGGTAGTTTTGATTAAAGCGGTTCTTGAAAACTTGCCTATATATTATTTTTCCTTATACAAAGCGCCAAAGAAAGTTATAGAGACTATCGAAGCGATTATGAGGAAATTTCTATGGGCGGGGGCTTCGGATGAACATAAAATAGCGTGGGTGGCTTGGGATATTGTCACAAAAACTAAGAAGGAAGGGGGTCTTGGTTTGAATAAACTTCAAGGGGTTAATGAAGCTCTTCTTCTCAAGTGGGCTTGGAGGTTTAAAAGAGATGGTAACGCATTGTGGAAAAGGGTGATAGTCGAGTGCCATGGTTCTAATCGGTTATGGAATCTGCTGCCTTGTAATAATGCTACAAAAGGTTGCTGGAAAGAGATAGTTAAAGTTGGCGAAAAATGTTTGGTAAACGGTAGACCCATTAACAGATTATTTGTTGGCATAGTGGGAGATGGTAATTCTATAACCTTTTGGGGGGATGTCTGGCTGGGAAACGATCCTTTACGTCTTCGGTTTCCGAATTTATTTCGAATAGAGAAGAATAAATGGGCTACTATTGCGGACCGGGTTCGAATTCAAGATGGGGTGAAAGTTCTATATTGGGACTGGCGAGTTGCTCCGAACACCCAGGAGGAAATAGCGGAATTATTTCAGCTTCTTGAAGCGATTTATGATCATGCCTGGGTTGTGGGTAATGACGTTTGGCAGTGGGCCGGTGATGCTAATCACATGTTCTCAGTGAGCAATGCTAAAAAGTTGATTAACAATCCTTCCGAGCCTGCGGATTGCCTTATCATTGATTGGAAAAGCTGGATACCGACTAAATGCAAGATCTTTGTTTGGAAAACCAGCCGGGACATAATTCCTACGAAGACCAACTTACGCAGGAGGGGTGTGTATTTGGAAGACTTGGCTTGTCCGTTTTGTAAATCGAGTTCAGAATCGTCGACGCACTTGTTCACAGGGTGCATATACTCGGCTGAGGTGTGGAGTCTTATGGAGAGGTGGTGTCGGTTGGCTCCTACGTTATTATTTGATGTTGTGGATTTGATAAATGGCAACATGCTTACTTCCAAATCCAAAAACGATCAGAAGGTTATTCAAGGTGTTATTTACACGGCTATGTGGGATCTATGGAACGAAAGGAATGAGCGTATTTTCAACAACAAGGAGCGACGAGCGACGGAGCTATTTGAACACATAAAGATTATGTCGTATTTTTGGTATCGTAATAGAAATAAGCAAATATGTTTAGATCGGAAGAAGTGGTGTAAATACCCATTGGATTGATTGTGTAGTTTTTTCCCCTTGAGTCCTTGCTTTGAGGGCTCTTGTGGGGTTTTTTGAATGAAGTTTAACTTTAAAAAAAAAAAAAACGAACGGGGATGGTCTTAGTTGACTCACTTGAATTTTGTATTTTAAATTTTAATCAATATATATGGCGTGTCACCACGTGTACATCCTTATCCAAACCACTCCCTATCATTAAAAATCCTCATTTTCTCCGTCTCCAATCTCCATCTCCACATCTCCCTTTTGTTTTCTTCCTTCCTTCCTTCCTTCCTTTCAACTAATAATAATTTAACATCACCAATGGCAACGTCACTCTCCACTTGTTTCCAATCCATCACCGCCGTCTCCACACCGTCATCCAACAACCGGTTAAAGCCACCGGCAGCATCTTCATCCGCCAAGTGGTGGGCCCCACTCTTCGGGGTCTCATCAGATCCAGACTACATTCAGAATCCAGCAATCGAACCGGTAGTAACCGGTAAATCAGATCTCGATAAACCTAGATCACGATTTGCTCCAGGATGCTTCACTGAGGAAAAAGCGAAACAGATGCGGGTGAAGACTATTGAAATGGCTAACTTTCATGACCTTATGTACCATTCCGCTATTGCGTCTCGTCTTGCTTCCGATGTCTCTGGACGCTGATATTATTAATTAATTTGTCGACTCTAATATAATTAGTAGTGAGAAATGAATACGTAAGATATTAAGTTTGTATTCGTGAGTTGATTTTATTGTAGTTTTGCTTGCACGATTTCCTTTTAGTGCATCATGAAACTGATCTAAGCTAGAAAGCTCCATGATTGTTTTGATTAACAGATACTTGTGATGATTGATACTAGATCCATGTTTTGACGCATTACATATTATCGTAATAACGCAAGTATCATATTGATGAACCTTCCGGCTAAAATCCATGAAAGTTGACAAACATGAAGCTGACTTGTCTTGAAAACCAACACGTCTTTGTGCCCTTCGCTTTTGACACATTTGGGGGCCTTGCTCCCGAAGCAATCCAGTTTTTAGATCGAGTGCAAAAGGTGGTGCAGAGTAACTCTCCTGCGGCCAAGGACACGAGCTTTATATTTAATAGAGTAGGCTTTACTATCCAAAAAGGGGTTGCGGCGCAGCTTGTTGCCCGTCTACCCGCGCCTGACTTGTAATTCTTGTTGGTATTGATTATAATATATTAAAATATATTAAAATATTGCTGATAAAAAAAAAAAAAAAAAAAAAAAAAAATCCATGAAAGTACATGGCTACCTCCGAAGACTGCTTATTTATTGATCCTTTTTTTTCCCTTTTGTATATTAAAGTCATTGACCATTGGGTGGTGGCATATTGACAAAATCAATAGACGAACAGTTAGGTTTGGAGGTTTTGGTTAGATCCCAGATACAATTTCACCATTTTCACCACCCATGTAATTATGGTAGAAATAAAATATAGAATATTAGGGTGATTTTATAAAAATTAAAAACTACAAATAATCATGATTTTAAATTAAAACAACTATTGTGGTAAAACTACAAAGCACCACACATATGTGGTCAATTTGGATGAAAAGAAAAATACACTATTTTATGGAGTCAAATCAAAGTTTGTCAAAGTTAGGAGTGCACAAATCATGTATTGAAATAACCGGTTCGGGTATAGAACTAAGGGGTTAGAATTAAATACGCAGTGAAGCGAAAGAAAAATAGGAAGTTGTATGATGGCCTGATGGGTATCAGACAGATTGACTCCGATGAACTTTTTAAAACGGCATAGGAACCGTCTCATCAAACCCTATGAATGTTAGTTTTTAGGTCTTCACTTTGTTGGGTTTTAGCTTGTAGTTTTTATAACATACGTTATATCATTGTGTCTTTTTCTTATTTTCATCATTGTGTCATTTTTCAACTCGTTGTGTCTTTTTCTTCAGAATTGTGTTATATTTTTCGACATTGTGTTACACTGTAGAATAAGTTGACCCTAGAACTAGGTGTTGAAGAGAAGGTGATCAGTTTTCTTCAGTTTCGGTTTAATTTTTTTTTTTTTTTTTTTTTTTTGCTTTTGATCGTTTTGGCTCCGGTATAATTATGTTGGAAGTTTTTTACTTTTTTTTACCATGGTCACACAAATTTTTCTAATTTTATGGGCTCAAGGCCCAAGATAAGTAGTGGACATAAACCTCCCACGTCGGATGGACATACCGAACACAGATAAGCAACGTATCGTTCTTCCAAACCTGTTATGTATAATTAGTTTAAATTTCGTATAATAATAAGGGAAAATGACCAAAATAGCCCGTTGACCGGGCGTTTTGCACAAATAGCCCTCTCCACCCTCTTTGGAGAGAGGGGTCACGGTTCCCAACATGCCTGAACCGTCTTCCAAGGGGCTTCCCATTTCAGCCAACCGTCTCCCGCCACGTGTTGTTGGTGATCCCGAGACAGACCTTTCTCTCTCCTAAACCCTCTTTTCTTTCTCTCTCCTCTCCTGAACCCCCTTTTCTTTCTCTCTCCTCCTGAACCCTCTACCCTCTTTCTCTCTCCTCTCTCTCTCTCTCCTCATTTAAACTCATCTCCATCTCCGATGCTCATCCTCTGTGAATTAATTTACTCCAACATCCACATGCTCATAACCATAGTAAACCCTTCAATTTAAGTCACGAGTTATTTAAAATACCTTTTCTATAGTTATAATATATGTAAATATAATATGTGAAGGTCGTGTGAATTATTAATGCTTTCAAACAATGAAGTGGTGTAACCGATGTGTGAAATGAAGTGCAAGAGGCAATTAATTAACGTTTAGGTAACGGTGAAAGAGGGCGCACGTGCGGCCACCCCCGGCCGGTCATCGAGGAAGAAAGAGCTCATGAATCAGACGACGTCGTTTCAGATACGGAAGGATGTGATATATTTTCACAACAACGTGAATGAGACGACGACGTTTCAGATATGGAAGAATCTGTGAATGTTTTGTTTGATTTGAAAATGTTATTATCGGAAGATATTTGAAAATGTTATTCTGAGCTTGCCTGATTCAGATCTGATGAGAGAGAGAGAGAGAAAGGGAGAGAGAGAGTGAGGAGGAGAGAAAGAGGGGTGAGAGAGAAAGAAAAGGGGGTTCAGGAGAGGAGAGAGAAAGAAAAGAGGGTTTAGGAGAGAGAAAGGTCTGTCTCGGGATCAACAACGACACGTGGCGGGAGACGGTTGGCTGAAATGGGAAGCCCCTTGGAAGACGGTTCAGGCATGTTGGGAACCGCGACCCCTCTCTCCAAAGAGGGTGGAGAGGGCTATTTGTGCAAAACGCCCGGTCAACAGGCTATTTTGGTCATTTTCCCTAATAATAAACCCATTTAAACAGCAGCAGTTGTCGTGTCACAACTCCCTCCATTTCTCAACCCATTCAAATGCAGACCTTCACCCGTTTCTCTCCTCCATCATCATACCCGAATATGACACCCGGCTCCAACTCTTTGATGTGGTTCCGTAAGGGTCTTCGGATCCACGACAACCCAGCTCTCGAATACGCTGCTAAAAACTCCACCCATGTCTACCCGTTATTTGTCATCGACCCACATTACATGAAGCCCGACCCGACTGCTTTCTCCCCCGGTTCGAAGCTTGCCGGGTTGAACCGTATCCGGTTCTTGCTTGAGAGCCTAGTTGATCTGGACTCTAACTTAAAGAAGCTGGGTTCACGCTTGTTGGTCTTACATGGTGAGCCTGGAGAGGTTTTAATTCGTTGTTTAAAAGAGGTAATTTTTTGTAATTGTTTTTGTTATTATTATTATTTTGTATTTAGGCTTGATTTAATGTGTTTGTTGCATTTTGTGACATTTTTGAAAATAATTCACGTATTTCTATTCACATTAAAACGAAATACGGAAGTTACAGCAAAATAGAGGGTAAATGGGCAACAAGATGTGCCGCCACCCCTTTCTAAATTGCGAACCATAGTCTACCAAAGACAAATCCTTGCCCCTGGGATGAACTATTGCTGTGAACGACACGTTGGAGTTAAGAAACAAATAGCTTCTGGCGCTAGGGAGCCAAAGGTATCAAAATAACATGACATGTAACATGTTATTTTACTTGCAGTGGGACATAAAAAGACTATGCTTTGAGTATGATACCGACCCATATTATCAAGCTCTAGATGCTAAAGTACAGGTACGTGACCTTGAACTCTAGCATTATTAAGGTTGAACTTTTGGTTAACCTCCTTTAGTTAAATGTGACATCTTGTGAATATGATGATTAAAATGTATCTTTTTACATACAGAGCTATGCTTTAGAGAGTGGCATAGAGATATTCTCTCCAGTAAGTCATACACTGTTTAATCCTGCTGAGATTATCCGAAAGGTACTTGTTTGGACACATGAGTATTCTATAACAGCCTAATTCACTCACAAATATTATTTCTGTTTACTGAATGAATAGCTTACCATTTTCAATACTTTTTAAGTTTTTATTATAATTTATGAACAGAATGGAGGAACGCCGCCAATGAATTGCCTATCGTTTTCAAAAATTGCTGGCGAGCCTCATTGGTTATCATCCTCGCTCTCCACAACTCTCTCTGTGATTCCTCCTGTTGGTGATGTTGGAAAATTTGAAATTTCAGAAGTTCCAACTGTTCAACAACTTGGTTATGAAGATATTCAAGAGGTGTGTGACACTACTTTAGGATTTTTAGAACCATTTGTAATTATAATCGTCGTACTCCTATAAATAAATGATCGGTAATATGCATTTTCCGTACTTACAAAATTCATCATGTTACAGGAGGAACCACCTATTTTCAAAGGTGGTGAATCTGAAGCACTGAGGAGGCTTAAAGAATCAACTAAGGATAAGGTCATTTTTCTGTTGAACTGTTTTTTTTTTTTTTTTTTTTGGATCTTTATCATCTATTCATGCCTTTTGGTCTTATAATTTCAGGAATGGGTTGCAAAATTTGAGAAACCAAATACGGATCCTTCTGCATTTCTAAAGCCTGCAACAACCATGTTATCGCCATACTTAAAAGTAGGTTAGTGACATAATTTCCTTTGTTATTATCTTTACAATCTTCTAATTCTATTTGTTTACATTTGTATGGAAGTTTGGTTGCCTATCTTCAAGATACTTCTACCAGTGCATTAAAGAGATTGAAAAAGAGTTTAAAAACCATACCTCTCCACCAGTTTCCCTTCTTGGGCAGGTTAGCGGGTTTTGTTTTTTTTTTTTTTTTTGTATATAAGTCCTTGTAGAGATGGTAATTGATCAACCTCAATAATGATTGAGGAGATTGAGGTATGTATTTATAATTTGAATGTACAAAGATTGCTCCATGATTATAGGAGCGATAAAGGAAACAAATTAAAGTGATAAATACAAATAATAACTACAATAATAATTACAAATCTTTTCTTCCAATACCCCCCTTCAATCGAAACGGTGGCGGTCCAAGACGCAACTTGTCACGAAAAACTTCAAATTGAGCGCGCGGAAACCGGATTCTGAGTCATAAATAACGCACTCTTGTTATCACATAGTAACGTTGGACGATCCGGCGGCAGAGCATGTAATTCACGTAGAAGATGTGTAATCCAGACTAATTCAGCAGCAGTGTTTGCCATAGCCCGGTACTCGGATTCACAACTGGATCCGGATACAGTAGGTTGCTTCTTAGCACTCCAAGAGACCAAATTTCCACCAAGAAAAATAGAGTAGCCGTATGTGGAGCGACGTGTATCAATACAACGCGCCCAATCGGCATCAGAATAGCCAATGATAGAGGGCGAATGAGGACGGCTGTAGGTGAGGCCAAAGGATAAGGTACCTTTGACATACCGTAAAAGGCGTTTGACTGCCTGAAAGTGATCAACAGTTGGATGCTGAAGAAACTGTGACAGTTGATTAACCTCATAAGATATATCTGGCCGGGTAATAGTCAAGTACTGCAGTGCACCAAGCAGTGAGCGATAAAAAGTGGGATCCGAATATGGAACACCAGTAGCTGAAAACGACTCATGAGGAGAAAGTGGAGTACTGACAGGTTTGACATCAAGTAACTTGGCTCGAAGAAGAATATCTGCTGCATACTTGGCTTGAGTAAGAAACAAACCAGAGTCAGTATTAAGAACTTCAAGGCCCAGAAAGTAATTAAGATCTCCAAGGTCTTTGATGGCAAATTCACGATGCAAGCGAGAAATAAAAGCAGTGATGGCGACTTCATTATTTCCTGTAAGAATAAGATCGTCAACATAAACAAGCAAATACATTATGTAAGACTCTTTGCGAAAAACAAAGAGAGAGGTATCCGCTCGACTGCAAGAGAATCCATAGGAGATGAGAAACGTGCTTAAACGTTGAAACCATGCCCGAGGAGCTTGTTTGAGACCATAAAGAGCCTTGGAGAGTTTACAAACAAAATGCGGATGTTTAGAATCTACAAACCCAGGTGGTTGCTCCATAAAAACAGTTTCATTCAGATTACCATTTAAAAAGGCATTCTTAACATCAAGTTGATGCAACTTCCAGTTATTAAGTACGGCCAGAGAGAGCACAATGCGGACAGTTGAAGCTTTGACGACCGGACTAAAGGTATGCGAGTAGTCGAGCCCGGGAACCTGAGTGAAGCCTTGAGCGACCAGGCGTGCCTTATACCTTTCTATGGACCCATCAGAGTGATATTTAGTGCGAAAGACCCATTTGGAGCCCACGATATTCGTTGAAGATGGGCGTGGAACCAACGTCCATGTTTTATTTTGGTGTAAAGCTTGTATTTCTTCAAGCATTGCAGCCATCCACTTTGGATCTTTAGACGCTGATTTGAATCCACGAGGTTCACTAGTAGAGGATAAGGCAGCATGTAAAGCATAAGAATTTAGAGAAGCAACATTAGCGACATACTTAGGTTTGAAAATTCCTGATTTGGCACGGGTTGTCATGGGATGAGAATTGGAGGATGAAGCATTTGGCTCGGGTTGAGGGTTGGTCACAGGAATGGAGGAGGCAGGGTTGGTAGCTGGAATAGGGAGTGGTTCGGTTTGAGAGGTGTCAACAGGCTCAGTTTCAACAGGCTCAGGGGTGGGCTCGGGTGTAGGTAAATGGATTGGGCTCGAAGGTTGGGGTTGGGAATTAGGAGGGGAGGTGCTTGGGGATGTTGGGCCTGGGAAAGTTGTTGACAAGGAAGGGTCAGAATGGGTGCAAAGGGGACAAACCGTAGGTGGGCTAGAGGGTTGTGGGGCGGGTGGTTTGGGCTTGGGGTTAGTGGGCTGTTGTGGTTTAGGGTTAATGGGCTGTTGTGGTGTAGGGTTAATGGGCGGATGTGAGGAATCAGGTGAGGAATTTTCATCACAGTAAGTAGTTATAGCTAATTGTTGCAAATCTATTTGATGAATTGTACCTTCAAAGGGAAAAGAAGATTCGTCGAAACGAGCATGGCGCGTAATATAGATCCGATTAGTGTTTGGATCTAAACAGCGAAATCCTTTGTGAATGGTACTATAACCAATGAAAATACACGGAAGGCTTCTAGGTTCCAATTTGTGCTTTGCATAGTCCCGTAAAAACGGAAAAGCGAGACAACCAAATACTTGAAAATTAGAGTATTGAGGCACCTGTTTGAATAAGACTTCAAAAGGAGACTTGTTCTCGAGTAAGTTGGATGGCACTCTGTTAATAATATACGCGGCCGATGTGAAGGCGTCGACCCAAAAAGTAGCCGGAACATGAGCAGTAAACAACATAGCCAAGCCGGTTTCAACAATATGGCGATGTTTTCGCTCAGCACGCCCATTTTGTTGTGGAGTGTATGGGCAAGAAAACCGATGAAAAGTGCCATTGTCGTCAAAAATTTGACGAACTGTGTGATTAACAAACTTGGTGCCCCCATCACTTTGAAAAACCTTGATTTTGCGAGAACATTGTGTTTGAACCAATTTAATAAATGTGGGCAAGACCGTATAAAAACCGGTCTTAGTTTTGAGTGGGTAAAACCACGTAAACCTGGAATAATCATCCACAAAAATAACATAATAACGAAATCCATCAGAAGAGGCAATGGGAGCAGGACCCCATAAATCACAATGAACCAAATCTAAAGGAAAAGAGGCCCGTTTTTCATTATTAATAAAAGGTAAACGTTGTCCCTTAGCAAGTTGACAAGAAGCACAAAGAGTAGGTTTAGGCAATAAAGAGGTAACAGACAAACAACCAGTTTTGTTCAAAATAGAAATTACATCAAAAGAAACGTGTCCTAAGCGTGCATGCCACAACTCAAAGGACGCTTTATTTGATACTCTAGCAACAAAAGCTCGCGGGCCATCTTTAAGCACATAAAGTCCATCAGCGCAGTGACCTTTAGCAAGAACCTGTCTTGTCACCCGATCCTGGATATGAAAAGAATGTTGAGAAAATAATACATCAACAGGATTGTCAGCAGTCAACTTGCTTATAGATAATAATTTCTTGGTAAGATTAGGAACAACAAGCACATTACGTAGTTTAATATTATGGCGAAGAGTATATGACCCCGTATGAGTAATGGGAAGTTGCTTACCATCTCCAAATACCACTTTATTATTACCTTTGTAAGGAGTAGATTGATCTAGACATTCCTCATTCGGGGCCATATGATCAGAGGCACCAGAATCACCTGTCCAATCTGGCGAGTCATCAGTGACATGGCACTGAGCATGAAACGATTTAGCTAGAGAGTCATCCAGCGTAGGGGCCTGAGTTGCATACTTATGAAGATTCGGACAAGCCGAAGCATAGTGACCAGTGGTACGGCATAGTTGGCAGTGAGGAGGGCGACGATTGCTGCCACGGCCCTTAGAAACAGAACCGCGAGAGGAACCAGAGGAACCAGCGCGATTAGAGGAACCACGACCCCGACCAAAATCACGACGATTCTGGGCAGTAAAAGCGGCGGGTGGGGTAACAGCACCATGAAGAGATTGTAGAAATAATTCATGACTCTCCGCTTGAGCGATAAGATCCCGAAAAATAGGAGGCGGTTTGGTCGCTCGTAAGGCAGTTGAGAAAACCTCAAACGAGGGACCAAGCCCACAAAGAAACCAATGAAGCTTGTCAATATCGGCAACCGGATGTCCGATCGCAGCAAGCTGTTCACAAATATTCTTAAAGCGACGAGAAAAATCTGTGACAGAGGATGTACCTTTGCTTAATTGACGAAGAGAATCGCGCAGAGACTGCACACGCTCAACCGAAGCATTGCTGTATGCATTCTCCAACGCTAACCAGATCTGTCGTGCACCGTTGAGACCCAGAACCTCGGCTGCAGCCTCCTCTGTCAAGGAAGAGAGGAGGAGAAGAGCAGCCTTCTGATCATTGGTGTTCCAGGAAGCAAACTCGGGATTAGGGTTGGTTTTGTCATCAACCGTAATAGTCGCAGAGGGCGGAACAGAGGACCCATCAATGTGACCCGAGAGATTATGAAGGGCCACTAAAAGGCGCATATGATTCTTCCATATCAAATAATTAGAAGCAGAAAGCTTGATAGGAGAAAGATGAGAAACATTCATGGTGGGTAAGGAATCAGTGGCGGCGGCCATGGAGGAACCAGGAAAAGATACGAAAGTTTGAAAGTGAGGGAAGAAGGGAGGCGAGAAAAGGAAGGGTGTAGGGTTTTAGGCTGATACCATGTAGAGATGGTAATTGATCAACCTCAATAATGATTGAGGAGATTGAGGTATGTATTTATAATTTGAATGTACAAAGATTGCTCCATGATTATAGGAGCGATAAAGGAAACAAATTAAAGTGATAAATACAAATAATAACTACAATAATAATTACAAATCTTTTCTTCCAATAGTCCTGCATATTTAGTGGCTTAGTTTGTGCTTCTGGTTTTTACAGTTGTATTGGAGGGATTTTTTCTACACTGTCGGTTTTGGCACTCCTAATTTTGATTGCATGAGGGGTAATAAAATTTGCCGACAGGTAATCACTTGTTTTTTAGTAAACAATGCAAAAACACAAATGAACATTTTTTTTTTGTAGATACCTTGGAATAACGATGATGAACTGCTGGCGGCATGGAGGGATGCTCGGACAGGGTTTCCTTGGATCGATGCCATCATGGTCCAGGTTAATACTTGCATCACAAGCTCTTAACTCATGATGAATTTTTACTTTTTTAAAGTGTATTTAGTAGTTTCCGGTTGAAAATTTTTCATGTTGATGTAGCTTCGAAAATGGGGTTGGATTCACCATTTGGCTCGCCATTCTGTTGCTTGTTTTCTAACTCGTGGAGATCTTGTAAGTGGATATATTAATATCATAATCTATATATATTGCAACCACATATATTTGTTGGTACAAGGGGTTGGATGCTACAACTATGATCAGGAATAATTACAGAAAGATCGTCTAATTATGTACTTCGCTTGTTTCACAGTTCATACATTGGGAAAAAGGGCGTGATGTTTTTGAGAGACTTCTTGTAGATTCAGATTGGGCAATCAACAATGGAAACTGGTTATGGCTATCTTGCTCGTCGTTTTTCTACCAGGTGACTAAATCTACTTCTTACTAAATCAATCAGGCATTAAAAAAGCAACAAATTTAATAAATCCGGTGATGTTTTTGGTCAGTATCATCGTATCTATTCTCCTATCTCATTTGGGAAGAAATATGATCCTACTGGTGCGTACATCAGACACTTTCTTCCTGTTCTAAAAGGTTGGTCTCTCATCCTTTTGGCTGTTAAATACGCAAATGAAAAAACGAGTATTGGATATTTTGAAACACATATTTTTATGTTTTAGATATGCCCAAGGAGTATATCTACGAGCCATGGACAGCTCCTTTAAGCATTCAAGAAAAAGCAAACTGTATTATTGGAAAAGACTATCCAAAACCAGGTGAGTATACTATGTGTTTACATTAGTTGATTAGTGTTATATATTCTAACTTACATTGATGTATAATTTATTGTGGTTTTAGTAATATCTCATGAAACCGCAAGCAAAGAGTGCAAGGGGAAGATGGCTGCGGCGTATGAGTTAAACAAGAAACGGAATGGCATGGTGAGCGATGAAGACCTGCAAAACTTAAGAACTCAGGTGGAAGACCGAAGTCAAGTGACCAGTTCTAGAAGACTCAAACAGAAGTTAATTTGATGAGCTGTGGGTTGGATCATCTTGGCTCACACATTTGGTTGAGGATCCCAACTGACATGATGAACAAGTTCCTTCTCTCATGTGCTATGCAAGTTTGGGTAACATATGAGGTCGAGTTACATTTGTTATATGAGTTTGTAGTTAGTTGTATACTTACTTTGTTAGAGATGATCGACCGGTGATTTATGAATTAATGAACGTTTTGAAATTTGATAGGTATTGGTGGTATTTGTTAAAGTTAAGTTACAATCCATGACTACCATTTTCAAAGTATTGTGGTCTTATTCTTGAATTTTAAAAACCATTAGTTATTGCTACATGCTTGTCTTTTATCGCGATTTAGCTATTTAAAAACCCGAAATAAAACAATAATGATTAGGCCGCGTCTATGTTAGACCTGACCAGTAAATAGCTATTATTCATCCTCACGTTTAGCAACTACAAGCTCCTTTCATGAATTTTTTTAAAAGGATCAACACTCGATAACTAATGAAACCTGCTTCTAATTCTATCATTCCATGTGAAGTGTTTGTATAACTTTGTCACTTTCTTTTCTCAAGACATTCTAAAGTTGCGATGTGAACATGGAAAAAAACAACCAAATTTGAAAAAGTTACTTTGATATAAGTTGTAATATGTTACAACCAAATTTGAAATATGTTATAAAAAAACAACCAAATGAGTCGGGTCGAAATGGTCACCTGTAGGTTTGACATAAAGAAGTTTTACAGTCTCATTTTTTTCTCATGGAACTGGATTTGATATTAAGTACATAATGGCTACATGAGGCAAGAGCTAAACGGCATGCATGTTGATGTTTTTGCACAGTTGGAAGTTGTGGCCCATGAGGACCTCTAGATGGTCATGGTGATGAAGGTGAAGATCATCATATATTAATTTCATCAGCTTAATTCCACCTTTATGTACTAGATGGAATAAGAATCCGGTGACATTACAAGGTAAAGTATATTCTGCAAAAGCCTAATTAAGGATTTGTGTTTTGTTTTCATTTGCTACTTCTTACCCCCATGACACTTTTGTCCTTGTTTTGGAGCATATATTCTTAGCTTCCTCATCACTTTTGTCACTTTCACATTGTTCGGGTGTCGCGATCATGATCTTCATAACCATAAACCATTACTCATATTCAGAAGAACTAATTAATGGTTTCAAGTTTAGGCCCTGTACGTTAAGTAGGTTCACTCAGATCAAAGGTTTCTCCTTAAGAAAACTAAACTAAGCTACTAATCTAGAGATAAAGTAAACTGTAAATGCAAGTGATCCAACCAACACTAACAAGCATATATTTATTATTGTAACAACTTTGTCAAATAGCTGGAAAAAATGAAAAATAATAATTTCAAGCTACAATTGTGTTAATAAACTCATATTTTATTAGAGTTTAAAAAAACAGACCCCTAGCTATGATTAAAGAGGAAATATTTATTGGTCTGGTATCTAGAGTTTAATTTAAAACAAGTTACTTTGATATAAGTTGTAATATGTTGTAACACACATGAAGAGATCGATCACTTGCATCGCAAAAGGAGTTTTGTCGATGGCAAGACTGACTGACTGCATGGTCTATCGGACGGAATCTATTGAGGAAAGTTTGTGGAAAGCCGATCTTGTTAAAGACTACGTACAACTGCGAATAAACAAGGCATACTAGTGACGGATTATTGAATGACACGTACGTGCATCAAAAGCACAACAACGTACTATATATTCTTGACTTAAACAAAAATTATTCCTAGAAGAAAACACTGAGAGTGACACACCACGTATCCAAGTTGCATGTGGCATCGTATTCATGACTTTTGATAACGTTTTCTTTTGTTGGTAGTGTTGTTTCGTTGTCGATCCCTTCCAGAACGTACAGTCTCATACTATTTCTTAATTCGTGACACACAACGTACGTGTCCCCTTAATACGATCACCAAAACATATATATACAAAAATGTTTGCATTTATAAAATGGCCGAGAACCATTAGAACCAGTTTTTAATCTTTATAAATTAACTAGAATTTAAAAACAAATTTAAATTTTTCTCTCTCATGTTTCCTCCTATAAATTTTAAACGTTAATATTTTTTATATACGAGATTTTTTAAAGAAAAAAATTACACCAAATTAACGAGCGTTTTATTATCTTTCCAACGAGTACCATAGTGCTATATAAAAAACGGAGAAAAAAATGACTATTTTTTGTGGAGTTTCGTTCATACATGAAAAAAACACAAAGTGTTCGGATTATTCATTAATCATGTATTAACAAGTCATTAATTGTGTTATCATATTAGATATTTTATTATGTCATATTAGATATTTCAACCTCGAGACGCTCCCGGGATAAAAACTAGTAATTATAATATATATATATATATATATTTATTAAAAAAACTCAAAAATTAAAAAATCCTACATGATGCCACGTGGCACATTCAAAGAGGGGTTGAGGCCTCCATTGAATGTCACATCATCAAAGTTCAATTCTTTTATTATAAGTTATAGATTATAGATAGATTATAGATTATAGATACTTAGACAAATGAAAATTTATCATCGGTCTTTCGAATATTTTCGCTTTCATTAAATAAAAAATGTTTTTCTTTTTTAATCTAAAATATCGTTCGTAAATCGTCATACCAAAATTACACTTAGCCGGTTTCATTACCTTACGAGCCAATTAAGTGATAAACACTTTAGCATGTTTCATTCTTTTAAAACGGACAGTGAATGCGCTAAATAATTTAATAAGGGTCAAGTTATTATACACAATATAACAAAAATGCGAAGAGTGAGAAAGATACAAAAACACAATAGATCATGAAATATGACAAAATGAGCCACAAAATATAACACAACGCCGAAAAATATAATACAATGCTGAAGAAAAAAGACACAATGAATTGAAAAACTGACACGTGATGAAAATAAGAAAAAGACACGATAATATAACGCATTATTCATAAAAATACAGAACTCAAATTAATATGCTCACATAAACTAGTGAAAACTGTCTTGCGCTTAGGTTGACTAACTTTGCTCCTACAATGAAAATGCCAAATAGAGGTATTACAAAGTTTAATTATGATGCACTAAACTGAGTTTTACTTTTAAACATGTACCTTCTTAGTTTCCAAAAGTACATATAGGAGTTAAACTTGCTAGGATTAAAAGCAAAGTTAACACAAACACGAAAACAATAAAAACACATGATGTTTAACGTGGTTTGGCCTAAACTAATCCACCTCTGTGTACGGGTGGCAACTAAATATTCTTTTGTTAAGTGTTTTTTTGAAACTTAACTTTCATTAAACAAACCAAACACCAAGCAACTTATTCCCAAGACGAGAATAAGAAGCCGAAAACCAAAAAGTATATTACATCAAATCAAAAGAACACCAACGCTCCCAATCCACTACACCATCTTTAAACCTATGTTTATACCACAAAAACCCCAAGGCCTTTATATCCGCGATCAAGTCCATAACCTTCGAGTCTTTACTTGAAAATATTTTTTCATTCCTCGCCTTCCAGAGCCGCCAACAAGCTATGATAATAATCCCATGGAGAATCATCTTCTTATTCCCCGAGATGGAACAGTGCTCATGTATTTCCACCAAATCATTAACGTGAAACACAAACATCCCCGGGATCCTGCACCATCTAGATATCCCGTTCCATACGCCCGCCGCCATACCGCACCCTGTAAGAAGATGCTCGATCGTTTCGTCACTGATCTCACACCAAACACATAGAGTATTATCCACCGGAACACTTCGTCTCAACAATGCCGTCCTAGTTGGAAGACGGTCCAAAAACGCTCTCCACATAAAAATGTTGCATTTGATAGGAACCCATTTACTCCACTTAAAACCAAACCCCTCGTCGCTATTTTCTGTAGTTCGTAGCCACCTTTTTAGTGATGCCACACTAAAACCAATTTCCTTCCCATCGGTCCAAACCCAATTGTTTTGATTAATTGTCCACTAACCTAACATGCTGTAACAAAATTTCCAATTGATGTTTGGACTCTACCTCCTCAACAGACGAAGGGAAACGGCTCCACCCCCAAGAAATTGTCCCAACATTATTATGGAACCTTATTCAACCACTAACATTGACCCGTTTATTTCTTTCTAAATTAAATAATACCGGAAACTTTTCCTTCAAGGGTTCGTCACACAACCAACTATCCAACCAAAACCGAATTTATTCCCCATTACCAATTCTTTTGTTAAGTTGATGATAAATTACAAGCAGGAGAGACTGTTATATATAGATTACAATTAGGTATAGTTACTTAATCAACAAGTTAATGAAATTGACTAACAAAAATTAGGGCGCCAGCCCCGACTCATTTTCTTCTCCATTTCTTGCTATGTTAAATTAACTAGTCCAAAGGCCTACAAGTTAATAGAACTAAATAACTAAACAAATTGTAAAATAGATGTTAATTATTCTTATTTTATAACCATCCTTTGGATTTTGTTGATGTTATTTTACATTTTTCTTTCTTTCTTTTTTTTTTTTTTTTAATTTAAGGATCCTTTTCATCTATAAATTAACAAGATTTTTTTTCTTAATTTTTAGTTGAGATGACCTTTAACTTAAACATTAGTTTAACCAGATTTACAGAATCGATTTCTCTATAAATAAAATAAACATTTTTATAATCTCAACCTATAAATTTTATAAATATAGATATC
Organism: Ambrosia artemisiifolia; assembly: GCA_032199755.1. Taxonomy (NCBI): domain Eukaryota; kingdom Viridiplantae; phylum Streptophyta; class Magnoliopsida; order Asterales; family Asteraceae; genus Ambrosia; species Ambrosia artemisiifolia. Next base: position 64,628,007 of record CM063512.1, on the reverse strand, counting down.
AAAACTCACCCTACTTTAACATGCCAAAGACCTTTTGGTGATCTTGTCATCTTGACATTGTATTATTCTTCGATTTATGGTGTGAAAAGTTATAAGCCACGATTGTGATCTTGACGTATTATTCTTCGACTTACGTAGTTATGGTAAGGGTATTATACCTTATAGGCCACGATGGCATACGTGTTTACATGTAGATTTCTTCTTGTTGTTGGAAAAGAAATATAAATTAATGTCTAGAACAGTAAATATTCTAATTCTTAACGCGTTTGACTTTCCGCCAAAAAGAAAATAATGTTTGTTTCATCTAGCTTTATGCATTAACTTGTATTTGTTTCCAAAAAGTTCAATATATATATGTATGTTAAATATTAAATAAATCGATCACTAGACTTCTTTCCAAAAAGTTCACTATATATTAAATATAAATCACTAGACTTCTATATATTAGCATGTAGTTAAAGTTGATTCCATAGCTTTTTCCATTTGTGATACATGTAATTAGTGAATTCGTAATTTGAAATTAAAATGAATCCGGTTCCTTTGAGTTTATCTTTACTAATTTCAACAACCGGTTATAAAGTTAATTCTTTTTATATCTTACTAGATTATACCCCGGGAACATCCCGGGGTTGAGAAATCTAATATGACATATTAAATTTACATATGAAATAAAATGATGCGCTTTACAGTTACATACAGGAAAGCTTCGGGTAGCACCTAACCTAAAACAATTAAAAATGTATCTCCAATGTTAACGTCTAACCTTAAACAATGTATAACTCTAATATCAATATCTAACCTAAAACAATGTATAACTCCAATGCTAACGCATGTTGAAAATAGAATTCATATTTACTGATTTGAACATAATTAGTGACTTGCCTATACATGATTAATGATTTACCTGAACACTTTGTGTTTTTTTTCCTGTATGAACGAAACCACACAAAAAATAGTCGTTTTTTCTCTGTTTTTTATATAGCACTATGGTACTCGTTGGAAAGATAATAAAACGCTCGTTAATTTGGTGTAATATTTTTCTTTAAAAAATCTCGTATATAAAAGATATTAACGTTTAAATATTATGGGAGGAAAGATAAGAGAGAAGAATCCAATTTTATTTTTAAATTATTTTTTTCCTAAAATATCTCAATGCCACATGGGATGATACATGACACACTCAAGGAGCAGAATGTCTCTTTGAGTGTCATGTCATTAAAATGGCTTTGGTTTATTATTTCAACATCGTAGATAAGAACCTGGTTTAAAAGAAAAAACATGATTAATGAATAACATGAACACTTTGTGTTTTTTTTATTGTATGAACGAAACCCCACAAAAAATAGTCGCTTTTTCTCCGTTTTTTATATAGCACTGTGGTACTCGTTGGAAAGATAATAAAACGCTCGTTAAGTTGGTGTAATTTTTTTCTTTTAAAAATCTCGTATATAAAAGATATTAACGTTTAAAAATTATGGGAGGAAACATAAGAGAGAAAAAATTAAATTTGTTTTTAAATTCTTTTTTCCTAAAATAATTCAATTTAATTTTAGTAGATTAGGTTTTATATTATTATTTGTTTTTTTTTTAATTTGTCACATGGCATGACACATGGCACACTTAAGGAGGAGAATGCCTCCTTGAATGCCATGTCATTAAAATGGCTTTCTTTTATTATATACTAGATTATACCTCGGGAACGTCTCGGGATTAAGAAATCTAATATGACATATTAATTTTACATATGAAATATAATGATGCGCTTTACAGTTACATGCATGAAAGCTTCGGGTAGCAGTTAACCTAAAACAATTAAAAATGTATCTCCAATGTTAACACCTAACCTTAAATAATGTATAACTCTAATATTAATATCTAACCTAAAACAATGTATAACTCCAATCCAAACGAATGCTGAAAATAGAATTCATATTTACTGATTTGAACATAATTAGTGACTTGCCTATACATGATTAATGATTTACCTAAACACTTTGTGTTTTTTTTTTCCTGTATGATCAAAACCAAAAAAAAATAGTCGTTTTTTTCTCCGTTTTTTATATAGCACTATGGTACTCGTTGGAAAGATAATAAAATGCTCGTTAATTTGGTGTAATTTTTTTCTTTAAAAAATCTCGTATATAAAAGATATTAACGTTTAAAAATTATGGGAGGAAACATGAGATAGAAAAATCTAATTTTGTTTTTAAATTTCTTTTTTCCTAAAATATCTCAATGCCACATGGGATGACACATGGCACACTCAAGAGGGAGAATGCCTCTTTGAGTGCCATGTCATTAAAATGGCTTTGGTTTATTATATGATAAGCTTATTATATATATACACAAAATAATAATTAATATGATGAATATTTGATACTTATGTTACCTACTTCAGAAAATAACTAAAGTTGTCCACTAAACACTTCATTATTATTTTTTTAAAAATCATAATGCATTTTTTTTCCTTTTCATGGCTTGGTTGTATAAGATGTTAATGTATCTGTAGAATTAAATTATTAATAAACAAACATTTGACATATGATTTGTTAAACAACTAGTCAATATGTATGACTTATTAAAAACGCGGGTTAAACGGGTCGTGTTCGGGTTGACCAAAGTTGAAATCCTTGATACGAATAATAAATATGGGCCAGGTTCGGGTTACACGTTTCAATCCACAAACCTAACACGATTAACACCCTTAATTAAAATAAATCTTAACCACGTCAAACAGGTTTGAAAATAATAAAATTCATATTATGTTGCGATAAACAAAACTAACTATTGAAAAGTAATTACTTAATGTTGTATTATTATTATTATTATTATTATTATTATTATTATTATTATTATTATTATTATTATTATTATTATTATTATTATGGATCAACCCACAAATAAGCAGTTACCAGATTTTTACTTGCCTCACCCCTTGTAAAGTAGTGGTAAAGGTGTTGGGTTTTAAAGGGGAGATTGAGAGTTCAAGCCTCATAAGAATCATAAAAGGGGTGTAAAAATGAGGTCGGAAATTAACCGTTAAAAAAAGATTTTTACTTAGAATTTATGATACTAAGGGCAATGAAATACATATGGGTGGTAAATTGGTTATTTCAATCAGCTTGATCTTCAACAAAACATAAAGTCAACAAATAGGGTAGAAATGTAAATAAGATTAAAAAGTTGTCATATTTTTTTACCGTTTATAAAATCCTTCAGGTTTTGTTTATATATCGCTAGAAACATTAACTACTCAACTAGTATACGCAATCGTTTCGTGTTGAAACTTTCATAATAAAAGTAAGTAAATTTTTTAATTAATATCTTATTATTGTATATTTTGACAAATACTTGAAAGTGAAAATTATATCAAGATAGCATGCAGGCGGGCAACAAATTGTGCCGCTACCCGTTTCTGTATAAGTAATAACTAAAATAATTATTAATCCATAAATTCTGATAAGGACAAGCAGCATGGAGAGATTTAAATTTAGTTTATTTTTAACAACAAATTTTTACACCCCTAGTCTTACACTTATAAAATTTGAAATTGCACCATTTTTCTTATAAATATATAACCAATTGGTTAGACTAGATACCGATAACCGAAGTTGCTATAACCATACTTATTTTAAGTATAGAAAATCATTATTGTAATGTTAGTTGACAACGTTAGTGGCAACAGCATATGTTGTCTCGTGTTTAAAAAGAATTAAACTAACAAGGAACATTTAAAGTTTCTTATCTTTTCTCTTAAATTAAGTCCACCCTAAAGGAGGGAAAAGGAAGTAAGGAACACCGTCAAAATTTTATTATATTACAATTACAAAAGGAATAATAAATAATAGAAAGGTTAACATAAATAATTGTAATAATAAAAAGAAGCCACCCGTTGCTTTGATGCCAGTGAAATTATATCCCAGCCTTTTACTAACACTAAGGTTCAATATATTGAACCTTAGTTGTTTTGACAAAATATTTTTTTCTTTTTATGAAAGTTATGAAAATCTTGTGTCAATACAACGGTTTTGATTCCTCCTGTTATGTAGGTATGTAGGTAGCAAACACGCATGTAGCGAAGTCCATACTTGTTTGCGTATATTGATCATGATTCATAAGTATGTATTAGACACAAATAAATTACGTAAGTTTTACTTGTAACAAACAAAACTCACTACATTTACACGTGTAAAAAGATAAAGGAATCCATTACATACCAACATCTTAACTTTCCCAAACTATTTAATTTATAAAAATAACTATATAAATATAAAATAAAATGTGAGTGTGACTCACGCATTTCATCACCGGTTGACGTTTAACAAATAGCACTAAGTAACTCTACAAGAAAACGTATTTTTAAAGTATTCATGCAAGATGCTCAAACTAATTTAGACGAGGGATGAGCTTAATAGTAATACTCGTACCAAAAATTGTTAGAAAGGGGTATTGGTAACAAAAATACTCAATACGGTATCAGTAGTTTGTTCCAAATATGCGGGTTTCTTTAGGTTGAAACAGGTCCGTACGTCAATCAATTTGGAAGCGGTTTCATATCGGGTTGAAAGTTGAAACACTTGTTCGTGGAATAAACCGGGTGAGAAAACGTCGGTTCGATTCGGTTTTTACACATAACCGAAACCGATAACTAAAGTTCAGCTTTAGGAAAAACCATAACAACCGATCGGTTAAGTCGGTTCGGTTAATTTGGTTAATATGTCGGTAATCGATTCGGTTTCGGTTGAGTTCAGTTAATTACCAAAATTAAAACTTGTGCAAAATTATAAAGTTAAAATAGTTAGTCAAGTGTTCTGAACTTTTTTCAAGAATATAAATACATGAAAAATATATGAAATACCTAAGACATACATAACATATGCTTCAAATACATAGATATGCATGAAAAATACATAGAAAATACATAAAAATATGTTTCAAATACATGGATATTCATGAATAACACATAAATATATAACTATCAGTTCGGGTATTTCGGTTATGAAAGAATGAAAAACTGTAACTGTAACCGAATGATTCAATTTTGCCCATATCTTACGTAACCGATTGATTAATTCGGTTTCGTTTTTTTTTTCAGTTGTCGGTTGTATGATCACCCCTAGACCCTAGTATAACTTAGACTGTCCGTTGTGGCTAGAGGTGAGCCATGGCTCTATCCTCTTATATTGCGTCATGTCAGCGCCTAGTTGGCAGTTTGATAAAGCTGCAGGTCGCTCACATGATGCTGTTGTGGCTAGAAGGAGCAGCAGCTTTATCCATTTTTTTATACATTATTATTTTTTAAACTTTATTATTTTAAACATTAATAAACAAAATAAAAAACATTATATTACAAAAAATTAAAAACATTAAAATACACTATCCAACTTTTAAATAATAAATAATAATAAAAAGATTAATAATAATAATAAAACTTGAAAATGTGTAAAAAAAACCATTAAAATACAAAAAGAATTCTTCTCGCATCTTCATCAAGTCATTCCACTACTCTCATCTTCATCACTCTCATCAAATACCAAATACAATAATAATAATAATAATAATAATAATAATAATAATAATAATAATAATAATAAAATAAAAACCAAAATAGCCCTCGCCATCATACGCGAGCTGGGTCGCTTCAGCTCGCTCGCAACAGTGTTGACCCAGGTGTGTTGTGGTTCAAGCGAGCCACGTGGTTTGGTTTGTGGCTTGCAGCTACTCGCTCGCGGGCAGTGGCGGACCCAAGAATTTTTTTCATGGGGTGCGGAATCATAGACTTATATAGGTTGTTTATCCATCAGGTGGCCCAGGTCGGGTCGGGTAAACTCGTATACCAAAAATAATACTACTAAAATTATATTATCAACTAAAGGAAACCAAAAGCCCAAAAGTAATTTAAACGTCATTACATATGCATAACAAAATTATAAATCTAAAGTTCTCTTCAGGTCTTCATTTTTTGGAATCTATCTATAACATCTTCAATCTCCACATTTCTAAGCATCTTCTTAGCAATAAAAGCAATACAACTATCATTTAAATTCTCATCACCAATCCTATTACGCAAATCATTCTTCACAAACTTCATTGCCGAAAAGCTTCTTTCAACGGTTGCGACGGGTAATGTGAGAGCTAGCTTCAATAAACGATACACCAATATAAAGTTAAGGTATTTCTTTGTTTCAACCATCAATTGTACAAGACTTGATAAACCATTCAATTTGGCAAATCTTGTATCCGCTTTTACATTATCAACGTAGCTCTCAAGTTCAACTGGAAGTCTTCTTTTTTCTTCATCATCAAAATCATGAGGATACATCTCGGCTAATCGTAGTAATTTTGTAACATCAAATGCACCAAAATTATCACAAGGACTCAAGCTATGAATACAAACAAGTAACTCAGATGTTACCTCGTTAAAGCGGTTTCCAAACTCTTAGATTTGCATATCTAGAACCGAATTGAAGCATTCAACCTTATAATAGTGGCGAAGTGTGATGTTTGATATGGTCCTCTAAGTGTGTATACCCTTCTGATTTCGTCTTGTTGATTAACGTTATATGACGAAATTGGTTTCCTATCGGCAGGATCCATAGGAAGAGTATTCAAGTCAACGAATTCGGGAGTTCTTGAAGATGATTCTCCACTTTTTCTTTTAAGAAACCGTTCCATAATAATATTGCTCATCTAAAACAAAACCAAAATTACAATATAAAAACCCAAAACAAAACCTAATTATTGCTCATCAAATAATATTAACATAAACATAATCACATTTATCTAATAATATATTAATATAAATACAAACCTTCAATGTCTATTGTCTATTTGTCTGCAACGTTTCTTGACTTCTTCACTTACCACCGTCAATGGCTGAGCCTTCTAAATTCCAAATCCAATAATCCAATATTGTTATTTTGTGGCTTTTGTTTATCGTCGGCGTCAAGAATACAAGGAGCAATAGAAGGATTAGATAAAAGGTATTTTTAATTGTGATTGATTTTTGCTTAGCGTTTTTTTAATCAATATTAAAACATGTGGGCTTATTATAAATTTTGGACTTGAGCTCATTCTTGGAATTGGGTTACTAACTAATAAAATAGGCTAACTCTTAACATATAATTATTATTTTTTTCTTGGGGGTCGGTTTCAAAAGTCCATGGGGTGCGACTGAAAAATTTCATGAGGTGCGAAGGGGATTAACGCGCGTATATAACACTAATTTTTTTTTTCAAGGTGGACGCCCGCCCCCTTTCGGCTCTATGTAAGTCCGCCAATGCTCGCGGGCCAGAACCGATAGTTTTTATAGAGAATATAATGAGTCACACTTAGTAAAGTACAAGATAGAGTAGTTCCAAAAACCAGGCACGAGGAATGTACCCGCAATCAGGTGTGGCAGTAGGCAGTGAAATCAATGAGAATTTGAAATTTAAAACCCACAAAAATATTACATACATACATACAAGATGCCTTTGAATTCTGCTCCTTTCTGCCTAAACAAACAAAAACCATAATCAATATTATTATTATTATGATGTCTCTGTTCTACGCTGCATTTGAGGATGATGGTGATGTTCTTGAATCTTGATCACCAAAAAGATCTAATCTTTGCTAGTCACAGATGGTAATGATGATAAGTTAGACGCTTGAACTTCACTTTCAAGATAATGGGTATCCATCAATCATCAAATAAAATGTGTTTAAACAAATGATTGATTAATTGAAAGAAAACAAACAAAAAAAAGTTTTACCAAATTGGATTGGATTATTATTCTTTGCTTTAATTTTAATATTTGCAGTGCACCTCCAAGCATAAATTCCCTCCATTTTAGAGCCCTTAATCTCATTTCCTGAAGTGGGATTTTATGATTTTGTGCTCTGCATTCGATTCCTTTTCGCTTTCTTATTATGAAAAAGATTTATTGCTTTTTCATGGATGCTTCCTTTGTGTCTTTTTGTAGTAGTTTAGACACAATGTGTAGCAGCAGCTGGTTCACACATATGTGTAGTTTTAGTGTTTGAATATTCATTTGTTCTATATATTCTTTTCCCCCTATAAATTGACAACAACAACAAACCTGTTTACTCATATTGCAGCTCATACAAACAAAACAAAACAAAACACAGCCCAGCATTGGTAGTAGTGGTTTTCATTAGTTTTGTTTATTTTCTTCTCAACTTGTTCACTGTTTCACATGTCTAAGATGAATTATTCAAGTGCTTCCATGAGTTCTGGTTAGTTCAGACTCTATTTCCCTTTATTATTTTTGTTATTTGTTAAAAAATGTTTAAATGTTTCTTATTCAAAGAATTGTTGCACACAGTGAGTACAATAATATTTGCTAATGAACTCCAGGTAGTAGAACGGCTAGGAGAACCGTTGAATTTGGGCGGACATATGTTGTGAGGCCGAAAGCGAAGCACCAAGCAACAATAGTTTGGTTGCATGGCCTTGGTGATAATGGGTCAAGGTAGATTCAAGATTTATTAATATTAACATATGTTGTAACGATTTTTGTTCCGGATAATATGATAAGTTGATAACTAACATAAAATCTTGATCCTTTTGTAACTGCAGCTGGTCACAACTCCTGGACAACCTTCCGCTTCCAAATGTAAGCGTGTTTCCTTTCGTTCGTCACGTTTGTTACTATGGCATTAAATGATACTCATTTGTGTTACATTTTTCAGATTAAATGGATATGCCCAACTGCTCCTACTCGTCCCGTGACTGCGCTAGGGGGTTACTCTTGTACTGCATGTAATATATCAACAATAAATCCATTGAGTGTTATTTAATTCACATAAAGGTTAATAATTTAGTAACATTCCGGGTTTTTAACAGGGTTTGATGAAGGAGAGCTTTCAGAAGATGGTCCAAATGATGTTGAAGGTTTAGATGCTTCAATAGCACACATAGCAAACTTGTTATCTACAGAGCCCTCTGATGGTATTTTGACTTTTTTTTTTTTTTGCTTTTTGTCTGTATATTGGTCTTAATATTTTATGCATCTAAAGTTATAAAATTTGCTATATTTGGTTTTCTAAACAGTAAAACTTGGTATTGGAGGATTCAGTATGGGTGCTGCATGTGCACTTTACTCTGCAGCTTGTTTTGCTCAAGGAAAATATGGAAACGGAAACCCGTACCCGATTAACTTAAAGGCTGTAGTTGGATTAAGTGGATGGCTTCCTGGTGCCCGGTAAACTTCGAACAAGAAATCTTATTTATCATTTTTTTTATAAATAATTCAACACAAAAAAAGCTTAACGTAGTTGTATTCATATGCAGGAACATAAGGAACAAAATCGGATCAAATGATGCTGCAAGGCGTGCTGCTTCATTGCCTATTTTGTTTTGTCATGGACAATGTAAGTATTTACAAATTTGACGCTTATATCTACGTCAGTGAATAAACTAATTATACTGATTAGAGGTGGACAGACAGGCAGGTCAGACACGGGTGGTAATTGGTAATAATGGATAATTTTTGGGTGTGTCAAAACAAGTATGTCGGATGAGTTAACCAATACAATTTTGGCCAAATTTTAAACAGTGTGTCGACTTACAAAACTAAATTAGGAGGCCGTTTGCATTAAAAACACAACTTCCACATTTTGACCCATTTTCTTTTTTACATGGTCCATTTGACATGTTAAGAGACTTTTCATAACCCAAATCAACCCATTCATAAGTAAGCAGGTTGATACTCTTGACATCTAATACTAAATTACAATATAATTACTAATTCATGTAATCAAAATGCATGACAGGTGATGAAGTAGTTCCATACAAATATGGAGAGAGGTCTTCCCAGATGATGAGCTCAGCTGGTTTTCGTTATGTTACATTCAGAAGCTACGAAGGGTATGAAGTCAAAACTCATAAATTCATATTTACAATTAGACGTACAAAATAAATGTGATTAACATTGTTGATATGATCATGCAGACTTGGTCATTACACGGTTCCTAAAGAGATGGAAGAAGTCTGCCAATGGTTACAGACAAGGCTTGGAGCCTGAGAGATTAATCACTTGATCAAACTAACTCGTGCATGGATAAAAGAATAAACGAAGACAATTACACAAATTTTGAGTTGGGGGAAATAATTAGATCTGTAGAGAGGATTTGGTGATGGGATGGTATACATATATCTATATCTATATAATGTTGTTTTATATGTTTGTTATAAAAATAAGGATTTGGGGTATTGGTTCTTAGATGGGAATATGTTGTTTGACAATTTAAGTTTTGGGATTTTATTATTAAGAATGTAATGTAATGTTATATTGGGTTTAGATGGAATTATGGAAATGGCTTTTTGTGGTTTAGAAATGCTTCTTTATTATTGGCTCAACAGTTGATGTGAAGTCTTATTACAATGTCATAAAGGTTTCAACTTTGTTATTGTTTTTTTATATGTGTGTGGAGAATCTTGAATTTTGCAACTCATTTGTGCCCTGCCATGGCTGAAAAGCTTGTTTGTTTAACAATCAAGTGTCAAGAGTCATCTCTGGCTGCTCTCAGTTCTTTATACCAAGTAAAGAAGCATAGTATGTTTGACTTTTAAAAGTCAACATTGACATTAGTTTTGAAAGATGAAAATGCATTTGTATAAATGCTTCTTTTGCAGCTCATAGAATCTCGAATTTCTACATGTAATATCACTTTTCAACTCAACTTCTGATGGCCATCATGCATCAGTTATTGATTGTTGGTCGATGATGATGATAACGACGGCTACAACATGGCATTTAGTGATGTCAGTGATCTTGAACTAAAGCATTTGTGTTAATATTGATGCTTTTTCTATAACAAAATGATAATCAAACCAAGGGCATGATTGGCTCGAGGTTATCAAACTTATATCATTCTACAGTTTCTATCATTTTGTCATGAGTACAAGGGCGGACCCGCTATATTGTCCATTCATTGAAACCCCTTGGATTCAAATACATTTTTTTCAGCCAAGTTATACTTCATTCCATAATTGTAAAAATTACATCAAGATAACAGGCAGACGGGCAAGTTACGCCGCCTGGGGTGTAGTAAGCAAAACAAAATACTATGAACATGAGCTGGGGTATAAGTTGTCAAGTCCAGAACTGAACTGATTTCAACACACAGTTGTTGGATAACTCCCAGCATTATTAACTAAGAAAAGCAACTCAAAAACTCGATTACAACTCTCACTCATATACCATCGCTCGATATATGCTTATATACTAACCAAACTTGTTAGCTAAGTTATCTTAATTCAAATACAATTCTAATATCTAAACTATAGAATTTAAACCAGCTTGGCATATCCACCAACTTTTGGCCCAGCAATTTGGACCCTCCTAACCAGTTGGGTTAATATTGTGACACTTAATAGATGAACAAACATATGTTTAAATGGTAAACAATGCCTTATTTGGTGGCATGCATGCCACAGTTATATACACGTGTTAAAGAGTCCATGTATTGTGTTTCGGTTGCCTCAAAAACATTACATAAATACAACATTTTTTCCTTCCATTAATTCATTCATTGCAACAGAAAAGAGATAAACATGGCGAGTCAACAACCACCAACCGACGATCAACCTCAGGTACTTACTATTCCTTTTTCTTTTCCGTCTTTGCAATTTTCGACCTCACCGGGGACGGATCTTGAACGAAAAATCTGGTGTAGGGCCAGACTCAATCTGCTAGGGCCGGACTCAATACATATAAAAATTTTAAAAACAAATTAGTAAAATTTACGCTACGAAATGAAAAAACTGGATGGGCCGAGGCCCGGTCTGGCCCTAGTGAAGAACGGCCCATGGACCTCACCTTTTTTCATGACGTTGGCAGTTGCATAGAGACGCAGCAGCAGCAGCAACAACGGCCCAAGAACCTGCCCAAAATGCTGGTGTTTTACATCAGGTATGCCACCCAACATGTCCAATTTCTTTAAACAGGCGAGTGAAATAAAGTTAGGGCTTTCAGTAACGGAATATATATAAGTAATTTGGGCTTTAAATTTGTACGTAGAGTTTGTGGTTAAGCAATTTTCATAAACAACAAGGCCCTGAATTTTGTTATGCACTTTGGGCCCTAAAAAGCTTGAGAAGAGGGCTCTGAATTTTGTTTTTTTATAACCATCAAATTCAGTATGAGAAAGTATACAATATTAGTTTATCTTAGGATTGTGGATTGTCTATGCCCTAGCTTTTGAGTAAAGAAAACACATAGTTTATTAGGTGGTTTACCAAAATTTTGAATTTGATCCATAGCTTTCCAAAAGTACACGAATGGTCTACGTGGTTTACACTTTGTAACACATTTAGTCTCCAGCCAAAAAAAGCAGTTTTTAATGCATTTAAGTCTTTAAAATTTTGGATTTGGTTTTTAGCTTTCCATAATACATGTATTTGCACTTTGTAACGCATTTAGTCCTCAACCTTTTCCAAAAGTACATAAATGGTTGCTTTGGTTTGCACTTTTTAACGCATTTAGTCCCTAACTTGGATCTGCTGGAACCTTTAGATTTGTTGGCTGAGGACTAAATGTATTACAATGTGCAAATCACAATGACCATCTGTATACTTTGGAAATCTAGAGACCAGATCCAAAATTTTGGTAAACCATATGAACCATCCATGTACTTTACTCATAACTTTTTAACCGGGTTAACATTTTTTGGTCTTCATATCTCAATCCACACAGATCTTTTATCCGGTCTACGTTTTCCTAATCATAATTAATTACAATAATTTACAAGTTGTTTCAGAGTCGGTATAAGATTTGGAATACTAATTTAAAAGTGAGTAGATTAAACGGAATATGAAAATTTTCGTTTTCTTATAAAAAAAAAAGTGAGTAGATTGACAGATTGAATATGTATGCAGACTGAGAATTCAGTGAAGACGATGACACAAGGAGCAGCTATGATGGCTGGCGGAGCAGCAAGTGGTGTGGTGGGCATAGCACAGGGTGCGGCAACTGGTGCAGCCAACTTAGCCGAGGGTGCAGCTGGTGCTGTCAAGAACACCTTTGGGAGCAACCAAGGCTCACAGAATTAACCCAATTGCTTGATTTGATTCCATGTACTTTCAGAATAAACATTTAGATGTTAAAAGTGCAAAACATGTGTTACTTGTGAGTTGTGGACCATATATATCCTTTAGAGAGAATTACACAGATTGTCCTTTAGTTTTACCTGAAATTGCATCCTTTGTCCTTTTTTTGAATTTTTAACTCTCTATGTCCTTTGTTTTGTACACTTGTTACACCGTTTGTCCTTTAGACCCAACCCCGTTAAAAAACTCAGTTAAGTTGATTATGTGCCCCTCATGTGAGGGGCAAACCTGTCTTTTCACCTTAAAACATGATAAAACTTTTTTTTTAAAAAAAAAAAAAAAACCTTCAACAATCAGACAAACATCATCATCTTCATCTTTACCCCTTCAACAACTCAAACCCTAAACCACCATTATTCATCACCAACATACCTATCTCCACCACCGCCGCCGTAACCACCACCACCTCCTCCATACCTATCTCCACCACCTCCCCACCGTCGAACCATCGCCGGACCACCACCACCTCCCCACCGTCGAACCATCAACCACCACCAAACCCCTCATTTGGATACACCCAACCACCATTCGAACCCCTCATCAGATCCACCCCAAACCCCTCTGCAAAACACCCACAACAACCACCCCAAACCCCTCTGCAAAACACCCACAACAACCACCCCAAACCCCTCTGCAAAACACCCACAACAACCACCTCTGAAACCCACCTTCGTCAACACCACAGCCCCCTCCTCTGCAAAACACCCTCAACGACCACCATCAACGACCCTCAAACACCCACCACCAAAAAACCACCGCCGTCCCCCCTGCCACAATCACCGTCCTCCGCCGTCCCCTGCCACCACCGCCATCACCATCCACGTTTCTTCTTTTGTTTTTTAGAGAGAGAGAGAGAGGGAGAGTGAGTGTGTGTGTGTGTGTGTTTTAGAGAGAGAGAGAGAGGTGAGAGAGAGGGAGAATGTCAGAATAGATCCAACCGGGCAGAAGCCATAGATTATGGTCGGGGACGTCTTCTTCGTCGATCTCCTCGTCTTCTTCGTCGATCTCCTCTATCTTCCTCCGTCTCTCTCTCTCTCTACAGCTCCTCTCTCTCCTCGTCTCTCTCTAAAACTCTTCCCTCTCATCCTCCGTTTTCTCTCTCTCCTTTCTCTGTTGTTTCTCTCTCTACGTCTCCCCCTCTCCTCTCAGCTCTTTCCCTCTCTATTTCTATAGACAGCAGAAGTGTGTTGTTTGTGGGGTCTTAGAGAGAGAATGAATGTGTAAGGTGAAATGAGGGAGAGGATGCAGGTAAAATGAGGAAGGAAAAGGATAATGTGTGAAATGACATATCTGCCCCTCATGTGAGGTGTACATGTGTGAGATAACTGGATTTTTTAACGGAAGTTAGCTTAAAGGACAGGGGGTGTGATAAGTGTACAAAACAAAGGACATAGGGAGTTAAAAATTAAAAAAAAGGACAAAGGATGCAATTTCAGGTAAAACTAAAGGACAATCTGTGTAATTCTCTCTATCCTTTAATCCTAAATACAGCTAAACCATGACCCCTTGACTCTTTTACATAATACATCATATAACAAAGTACAAACTGCTAGTTTACTATTACCAGTATTTCTATACAACTCAGGTCTTACTGGAAAGAATACACAGAATATACTAATGTACCAAATTTTCTGTCTTCTACATATATACATGTGATTATTGAGAACATTTAATGGCAGATTGAGCAAGTTTGACGGTTGACCGAGCTAATGAATCAAACGGGTCAACACATTTTTTCAATAGAGGATCATCATGTGGCAAAAGTGTTCTTACATCATCTGATGCCAGAATGATGATATTCACAGCCCTCACAAGCAGCACTTGCAATGCTACTCTCAACAGGTTTTGTGCTCCTTCTATGTCTTTTCTGCTTATTGCCTCAATTGATGGGATTATAGCGTGTTCCATGGTTGCTTTATCTGGAAGAATAACCTCAAAACCCTGCATTTACGATACACAATGATTTTATATAGTCATAACATATATAGAGCTTAAACAACGCGTGCGAAAATTGGAGGTGACAATTTCAACCCCTTTTATATAAAATAGCCGAAAGGAAACACGTTACATCACTTTATAATCAAAATTATTTAGAGAACTGTTTTTGATATTGTATTTGTTATAAAGCATGGACACATATGTTTTTGGGTCAACATAACCCGTTTTGACCCAAACAGGATTTGACCCATTACCCAACCCGTCCACCTTACCTCCTTTACACAAATACTTATATTTGACGCATATAACCTCCTAATCATTTTATTCAAAGATTCAGATAATAACAAGCATATGTAACCATATGTAAATAACAAAAGATATTTTCAAGACAGTCCATCCCATTTTGTTCTTATTGAAAGGTGACCTGTTTCAACCTTAACCAACCAATAATGGACCCATCATATAGAAGGATTTTAGATATACATGGGTTGATTAGTTACCTCCTTTTGAAGTTTATCTCGATAGAATCCGCCTGAATCAGTGGCAAGAACCCCGATTCTCAACGGGCTTCCAGCTTCAAGTGGCTTTAACTTAGCTTCCTTAAGCTCATTTACAACACACTCACCCATATGTAACATAGGAACCGAACACCCTTTAGAAACTTCTTCATACCATGAATGTAATAAGTTACACGGCATCACAATACAACGAGCCCCGGATCTTTCAAGAAAAACCCGTTTACGTCTCAAAATTTCCACAACTTGAGTGTCATCATTCACCTTGTTCATAATCGGATCGGAACAAAGAACAAAAGGAAGCCCATTTTCATCTTGTTTACACTCGTTGCTCGTGTTTATGAGCTTTTTAACAAAATCCAGTGTGACATCAGGTGACACACCTCCGATTATTCCCACAGTATTTGGCTGATATAATAGTGAACCTTTAATAGAATTCTTGCTACTCATTGATGCCAAATTTAAACCAAAATTGTTTGTAGATGTGGGCTTGTTGCCTCTTTCTGGCACCGGCGTAACATTCATCGTTGTGTTATGCATTCGTTTCGGCTTGTTCGATTTACTGAGCAAATGTGATGGGTAATTCAATGTATGGAGGGACATTTTTACCTTCTTTTGCAACTGTTTAAGGTAAAAATTCACTATCAAATATGAATATTTTTAATTCAACAACCAAAAGCAAGTAAATTTGGAATAAACAATCAATAAAGAAGAGAACCCACCTTCAAAATTTGAAAAAGTTGGAATCTTGATGTCAAATGAGTTTCATGTCAGCCATCCATGGAAGTCTTTCAAAGAAAATAACTTCAAATAAAGAAAATCTTTGTACTTTTGGGTTTGATGAGATTCTTCAATTATGCACCAACCATTGAGAGAAGAATATCACAAATGAAGATGTGGAAGGAATCTTCACCTTTCCAACTTGCAAAGAAAAGTGTTATTGATCACTAAAAAGTGTAGAAAGTGACTAAAAACAAAAGACAAAGGAACATGTGTTTTGTTGGCATGTTAATATCTTACAAATTGTGCATGATGGGGTATGGTAGGTGCAAGGTATAATAGTCCTTTCTAAAAGATCAAGAAAATCTCATTCCAAAAGATGAAATTTGAAAGGGTACACTAGTTAAATAGTTACAGTGAGTTACTAGCAATGTTTTGAATACCAAACAAGTAGCCAGATCAACGTTTTACCACATGTGGGGGTTACACCTGGGGAGATCTCCAATCCAGGTGGGATGGGTAATCAGTACAGGCTGTCCCAAGGTGTTAGTCGGAGCTCCACCTGTTGCATCACTTGTCGTTCAAAAAAAATATCAACGTTTTAATCAGTTAGCCGGTAAGGAAGGAGCCAAGCTCAATAATTCTTCAATGAAAATAATTCACTCGCCAACGTTTTATTTAGTTCTATGGGCGATGCACAGTGAGGGCCGAGAGGTGCCCCGGCCACCAACGTTTTTTTTTTTGCTCAGTAGTGCAAATTTACACGTGTTTATCCGAAAGTTTTATAGGTGCCGAGTCCAGGTCCCTCCGTTTTAAGGGTCACGTGACTTTCGGCCCCTACAGAGGGTAACCTTTGTTCCCCTCCTTTAGTTAGTAAACAATGAAGACATGGCCCTACAACCAACTAAAGTTGTATTATATATGGTCATCTCTACTATGTTATATGCTTATATTCTGTATATGGTAGTGTTGTGTACATTATAGTAATATATATTGTAATATATTAATATTGAAACACCAATTCATTGGTTGCCAGTTTTGTCGTGTTGTGACTATGTGTCTCGATTGGAATTCATTGGAGTGGTGGCCGGTGGGGATTTACTATCATTACTACTTTATATTAAATAATTATCTTACTGTTATTATTAATCATATTATTTAAACAGAAAGGTGCAAGTGGTTTGGGTGGTGCCACTTCATTCATAATTGATTGGATAAAGTAGAAAGCGTACATGGAAAAATGGAAATTGTAGTGGTTGTATAAACATCCCAAGAATTTGGTTCAATGTTACGTGGGTACATAATAATAATAATAATAATAATAATAATAATAATAATAATAATAATAATGAAGGATTAATCTCTATTTTAAGTTGAATGGGTTTAAGATAATGCTAATAGGTGTAGATAAGTATTAGTATTTTATTTAATTAGGATATCTTTATCTAGT
Source organism: Ambrosia artemisiifolia (assembly GCA_032199755.1). NCBI lineage: Eukaryota > Viridiplantae > Streptophyta > Magnoliopsida > Asterales > Asteraceae > Ambrosia > Ambrosia artemisiifolia. Next base: position 64,610,270 of record CM063512.1, on the reverse strand, counting down.
TTGGTTTAATAATTAGTTAATTGGTGTTTGAGTTATAATAGGTTTTGGTTTAGTTTAGTATAAATAGATGGTTAGGACTATTGTAATTAGTGTCCTCAATAATAAAAGTGTTCTTTGTGTTTCGTTTGGGCCTGATTTTAACACATAAAACTTTCTGTATGCAATCCTTTTCACACTGAAAAGCACATCTTATTCGCATAAATTACAAGGGCCGAACATTACCAATCAAACACATTAGGAATGTAATTCAAACTATAATTTTAAGAAATTTTACGAACCAAACACATCGACAAATAGAGTTCAGATTCTAGTTTTTCTAATCTCGTGAACCAAACGTACTCTTAGATTAGATGTAAGGCCAAGTAGATGCGCCTATGCAGCTACCCTAAACGCCTATTGATAATACTTCAACAATGACATGTTTGACACGTATGAAACTCGTCGAAATTCAACTGTCATTTAAGTATTGGGTGCTTTTCATTATGTTTGGTACACCAACACATTAATGGTTTCGTATAGGATAAAAGAACCAGAAACAGAAGATGAAATTTGGATGCTTTTGTGACCTTTCAGCTCTCCTAAGGACCAAACTCCAATATACACATCATCACACTAAATTTTATAATAATAATAATAATAATAATAAATAAGTACGGAGTACATATGGCCATGTGCCTCTCAGATTCGATCAGAAACGGCACTAGGTACGCATCTCTATGCAATTATTGCCTTGTGCGTTTATAATTGCAAAATATTTTCATATGTTCACCAGCCACTCAAAATATGTGGAACAATCTTCCTTGTGATGTGCTATCCAACGTGTTCTCCTACCTCCCTCCACACTCCTTGGCACGTGCCATGGCCACCTGCCACCACTGGCACGACTGTGGCCGGTTCACCACCAGCCGCCACCAACATCCACCATGGTTCGTTGCCTTACCCACTCGCACCAGCAACTTGTGTTTTGTTCATAACCCAATTGAGACCACTTGGCACCTGCTATATTTAGAACATGTTCCTAGCCTTACCCGACCAGTGTCCACGATACCAGGACATGGGTTGATCCTGTTTAAATCGACTGGCAGCGTACCTCTTCAGCTGTCAGTGTGCAACCCGTTCATTGGTCAATTCTGCCACCTTCCGCAGCTGTGGAAACCGAGGACTAATCCAGCAGTGGGAGTCATAGAGGAGTGTCCCAGCCAGTTCAAAGTCTACGTGGCAGGTGGGATGTCTAAGGCGGAAAGAGGTGGTGCTGCCTCATATGAACCGACGTTTGAAATGTTCGATTCCAAAAGTAATAACTGGACGATTATAGGGTCCATGCCAGTGGAGTTTGCTGTGAGGCTTACTGTATGGACCCCAAACGAGAGTGTCTACTCACGTGGGGTCCTCTACTGGATGACCTCAGCCCGCACTTATAGTATAATGGGCTTTGACATGAGTTCCAACAATTGGAAAGAACTTAGTGTGCCAATGGGTGACACACTTGAATTCGCCGCCATGGTCCCACAAGATGGTAAACTGGCAGTTATTGGTGGGACCCATGGTGGAAATGTGTCAGTTTGGGAGCTAGGAGAGGATGATAAATGGAATGTGATTGAAAGAATGCCAGTGGAATTAGGAAAAAGAATTGTTGGTGGCAATACCAAGTGTGTGGGAATTGAAGGCGGTGTGTGTTTATACAAGGAAATTGCCAAAGAAATGGTGGTCTGGAGAAGAGATGGAAATGACAAGAATAGATGGAAATGGTATTCGATTGAAGGATGTAATCAAATAAGCGGAAAACGTATAGAAAATTACCCGCTTAAAGGACTATTTCTTCACCCAAATCTTGCGTCTTCTTCTTCATTTTAGGAGCTGCAGTTGTAAATAAAGAATGAATGCAAACCTGAAATAAGTCAAGTGTTCGAGATGAACCTGGCCAGAAGCTTTTGGACATTTCAATAGGTGGGTACCATCTTCTACATTGTATAATGTAATAATAATAATTATGTAACATTTCAATGAGTACATCAAGAGAGAAGTTTTAATTACCCAATGTTATAGATCAGTTGAGTAACTGTGTCAAAACAGGTAACTTTTTTAGTGCATCAGTCAGGTTGACCCAAAACATTTGTATTCAATATAATATATATGTATATAGTGGGCCAATCATAATACAAAATGTTATTACTTCCATAATAGTTTACATTTTTATAAGAAATGATTTAGAATGTTTTATGTGTTAAGAACTTAAGATATACGACGTTCAAATAGTCTGACCCGTTTCGATTTTAGCCAAGCTTTTTATATGACCTGTTTTCAATCCATTAACAAATAAAGAGGGCAGAATTGTTACCTCTTGTCACTTCAGCATTGACGAACATGGTGATAGTTTCATCATCAAGTCCTAGCAAGTAGCATCATAGGCTAAACAATACAAATTTTAATATCATAACTGAAACAAACAAAAGGCCGTGTTATATAATCGGCCAGAATACAAAAACAGCATACACTTGTACATAACCCATGGAAATCGATAGTCTAAAAAAGTGTAGTGAAGCCAAACATCTTGTAGAGAAATTAGAACCAACATTAACATGGGGAAGTGGTTACAATCAAAGGGACTGACTGAAATTGGAATTTACCCTTTCGTCCTCATAGGTATCTTCTTGCAAGTGCTCGGACCTTTGTATCAAAATGTGAAGATGTAACACGAGATCCTGGTAGGTAGAGAGGATTCAAAAGAGTCTGCGAAAAGTGAAGTATCTAAATTTAACAAAAATCATTTATGCTGTAAAGTCCATACGCACTTTAGGGGCTTAATTTTAATTGTTTATTAAAACAAAATGTTAACATACTTTCATTTTTGTCTTGGTAAGTAAGAATAAGAAAAACCATTTTTTCCCATTGTATGTATAGCACTATAGCATACTTTCAACTTTTTACCATTACATTTAAGTAATCTTGTATAACAGGTAAAACACGACCTGGCAACTGCAATGTTAACATTTTGCATGTCCTTTTATCTGCTCTAGAAATGTTACTTAGATACATTGATAACATCATGACAAATTAAAAGTATTTTACATACAATGAAAGTATAAACATATTTTTATTACATATAAAAGGGTGAGACTCGGTTAAATTTTTGTGCAATAACCTAAATGCAACAATCAAAAGTTTAAAAAACTTGATAAGGTGAAATGAATGGAAAATAAAACTCACCTTTATATAAAGCTCATGTACCTCCTGAAAGAAGCTTTTAATTCCATCATCATTACGGGAGTCATGAAGCAGCATCAATCGTGTATGTATAGCTTGAGTCAAGCAAAGCATTCGGAAAGATAATAATAAAAATTCATAAAATAATACCTTAAATAAATAGGAATCACCTAACATAACCATTGAACAATCACAAAAGCAATTTTTTTTTTCAACAAAATAAAACAAGGATATGACCAGCTGTAACATATACTGACACCACCAAATCATTGAACCTGTCAATAGCTTTCAGAAACCTGGAACATGAATGGTTGAAACAATATTAGATAAGCAAGAACGATGAGCTGAAATAAAGCACGTTTTTCTTAAGTGAGCGTTAAAAAAGAGTGGTTGCGAATCTTACATAGCACTTGTTGTCCAGGCAAGATCCTGTACAACATCCAAAGCGGCATGAAGGATAAACTGATGCTGATGTGCAGCTTCTTCTTTCTAGAATGACATTGCAAAATATGAGTTTTTTTAATCAGTATGTGTGGTTTTAGAAATCTTTATATCAGAAAATATAGATTCACAACAGAAGTGAATTTTCTATATCCATACTCCATACATGCAAGGTTTAAAAGTACGGAAACGAGCCTCGAGGCGAACCGAGGCGTAAGCCCGAGGCGGAATTAAAAAATAAATTAAAAGACTATCTATCTCATAAAAAATAAAACACTAATTAATTTCATCATCAAAAACACACATAAAAGAAGACATGAAATGTCACAAAAAGTCTAAAACATCAAAAGCATACCTCAAACGCGCCTGAGGCGCACCTTTTCTTACCGCCCAATGTTGCAAAAATCGGCCTAGGCGGCCGCCTAGGCGGCGCGGCGCCTAGGCGCTAGGCGGTGAAGAAAATCGGAATTAGGCCCTAGTCGGATATGTAGGCGTTTTGGGCATTAGGCGGGCCTAGGCGGTGATTTTTTTTATTTTTTTATTAAATTTCTAAGTATTTCTAAGTATTTTTTAGTATTATGTGTATATATCTAAGTATTTTTTAGTATTATGTGTATATATCTTTACATATTTTCA